>CM035153.1:118300119-119668872 GCA_020205615.1 Panax quinquefolius
GCAAACTACAACTTCAATAATACAAATGTCGTGTGAAATACGACAATATATCTCGTGAGTTTAAATATAATATTGTCTTTAGACAATATCTATACTCAAATAAATCCCCATCATAATTATTGATTCATTATTTTACAAAAATGGTGAGGACTACTAAACAACTCTCTCAGAACCTTCATTCCATACCCGACTAAGACTCGCTACATTCTCGCTTCCTCCGAGAAGAAAATGGAACAACAAGGAAAAGGGTGAGCTCAACTAGCCCAAGTAAAGAATATTATGACTAAGATAATATATAACAAATTATCGTTAGTCTTCAACGAGAAAAATCGATAGAATACAATAGACAACAAGTTTCGAGATCAATATTCGCAATGAAATAATAATTCATCGAAGAGTTACGTAGAGAATGAATTCTACTATAATCTATGAATTTAACATATCCATCATCAATATTTTATCCTCGTAACATCAATCAATATTCATCTCAAATCAAATATTCATCTTTGCACTACAAAAGCCAAAGATATTCATCAATCGGCCATGTATTCATCTCAACACTGCTCATCTTTGCACTCACTGGTGCCAAAGATATTCATCGATCGATCATGTTCATTTAAACACTGCTCATCTTCACACTACTGAGCCAAAGATATTCTTCAGAAATCATTCATCTTTGCACCATGTGCCAAAGATATTCAATAATATCATCATTTAAGACCGAGGATGATGAAAATATTTTTTAAAAAAACGAATCCGATAAAACAAAATGACAAGGATTATGGATTAAGGATTCGTACTTTGGTTTTATCCACGCCCAAAAAATACCTCAAAAATAATCATAGTGGTGTAAAATTCAAGAATGATCAAAACATGGATACAATCGAAGCTAGTATCCGAATAGATATTTTGGACAAAAAGAAGAAATTTTATTTTCTATGAATAGTGTCAGATACGTGAATAGTGTCAGATACGTGAATAAGTGCCAGATACATGAATAGTAACTCCGGCCACCAAAAGATAGAAATTCCACAAAACATTTTCACGCTTTCATGAATAGTACTTCGTGAATAAGAACTCGTGAATAGTAACTCTCGTGAATAAGAACCCATGAATAGTAACCCATGAATAGTAACCCATGAATAGTAACCTTGTTACATGAAAAAGTTCCAAATTTGATAAAACTTGGATCAATATTTCAAAGATAATGATATTGAAGAAATAATATCATTACAAAAAAAAAATAATATCCCTTACCTCGAAAGATTAGTACTTTAAATAAAACACAGGATATAAAGGCTATGACTTGGACTTGCACCAGATAGCAATACTCAAAGTATACTCAAAATACTCACAAGAATACGCTTCGATAATATAGAGAGAAAACTTCGAGCTTCAGTGTGATTTTCAATTTAACTTAAGACCCTATTTATAGAAATTGCTTAGAACACCAAAGCGTAAAATTTAATAAATTAATATAATTATACAAATTTTCCTTAGCCCACCTTTTGGTCAAAACACCAGCCACACATGTTAATGATGTCCAAAAAATACAAAAAACGTTTTTCTTAACAAAAATAATTTAAACTCCCAAAAATCAATTATTTTGAACTTCTAACTTCAATAATTCATAATAAATAGCCCTTTCATCAGAAAATTCGAATCTCGCGAGTTTTATAGGAAATTCAATTCTCTACAACTTTGCAGAAGAAAGTTTTTCCAAATTCCAAACAAAATTGACTGAAATCCACAAACGGGACGATTTTACAAAGCTATAATCAAATTTCTATTCAATAATTGTGTCCACCAACACACAAAACATGTGTTAAACATTTAATGCCACAAAATACTCTTCCTCCTCATATACTCATATATCCCACATTCATTGTAAAATATCACCAATTAATATATTATTAAAATAATATATTTAAATGAATTATTTTATCGAAAAAGATAAAATATTAATTTTCAACAATTGTCATTTTAAAAATTTTCTCCATCTATATCCACATAAAATCAATATTTTCCTCATCATATAAATCAATAATTAATTATTCACAAATAATATTCTGTAATCACAATATTGACAACCAGCAGCTTCAGGGAAAGAGGGGGCTTTCAATAAGAATTTCTTCTTCATCGGGCGCAATTAGATGACCAAACCTCTCCTTAGATGTAATTTTCTAGACATTGCCAATAATGTTATCTAATAATATTATTCGGGATAATATGAATTATTGCTTCGATAATGAAAGATACCGTGTAATGACAATTATCAAACAACAAAGAATATAAAATATCAACGAAGACAATTATTAACTCAATAAAATCTTCGAATAAAGAATTATCGTAACCATTATCGAGTAGTGCCTTCTTCACGTAAGAATCAATAATTGGTGCAATACCGGTGCCATCGCTCAACAACGCGTATTAGTGTGTTTTAACCACCGGTATTCCAACAAAGATTAATTCAGCAACAACTACGCCGTTATTTAAAAACAACTTATATTTGTCGTTTTCTTCATCCAATCGCTTTTCAGTTATGGGCCCACACATGGTCGCTCGCTTGGCCGTCATTTAATATTCCCGACAAGCATTTAATATTCCACGACCAAACTAATATTCCCCGACAACAATGAATATTTTATAACCACTTGCTTATTCAAAATATTTGCGTATTTAACCCTTAACTATCCACATTAATCAAATCAACCCTTACTATTTCAAAATAATAAATAAAGGAAATTCCTTTTATTTAAAAAATTTGAGGTCTTACAACCTCCCTCCTTATGAAATTTCGTCCTCGAAATTGACGACGCATTACTGTGTGTTTCAAAAGATGAGAATACCTCGCTTTCATTTTTGTTTCCAACTCCCGTGTCATTTCCTCTATAGCATTGATTCCTCCACAAAACTTTAACTTGTGGTATAACTTTCATACAGTAGGGACATGCTTCTTCCTATCCAAAATCTTGATAGGTACCTCCTCATACGTTAAGTCTTTCATTATCTCGTCCTGGTTCTAACTCAATAACGTGGTTCGGGTCTTTCACATATTTATTAAGTAATCGATATGTGAAACACATTATGAACACGAGACATACTCGGAGGTAACGCAAGTCTATAGGCTACATTTCCTACTCGGTCAAGAATTTGAAATGGACCGATAAATCGTGGATCGAGCTTTCCTCTCTTCCCAAATCTTGTAACTCCCTTCCATTGGAGCAACTCGCAACAATACATGATCCCTACACTAAATTCCACGTCCTTTCGATGAAGATTCGCATAACTCTTTTGTCGATCTTGTGCCGTTTGTATACGTTGTCGAATCATTTGGATCTTTTTAGAGTAAATACGTATTAACTCGGGTCCCAACAATGTTGCTTCACCCACCTCATCCCAACATATTGGAGAAGCGACATTTTTGTCCATATAATGCTTCGAATGGAACCATGCCTATATTTGTTTAATAACTATTGTTGTATGAGAATTCCACCAATGGCAAGTACTTATCCCAACTTCCTTTGAAATCTAGGACACGTAGTTTTAATATATCTTCAAGAGTTTGAGTAGTCCTTTTCGATTGCCCATCCGTTTGAGGATGGTATGCCAAACTAAATCGTAAATTGTGCCCATAGCTTTCTAACCCAAAATCATGAAGTGAATCTTGGGTCACGATCTAAAACTATGGATATCTTGGCATGCCATGCAATCTCACAATCGCATTTACGTGCACATACGAGAAAGACGTTCAAGGGAATAAGTCTCTCGATTCAGAAGAAATGAGTAGACTTGGTTAATCTATCAACAATAACCCAAATAGCATTGATGCCTTGAGAAACCTTGGGAAGATTAGTAATGAGATTCGAGTGGTAATGTGTTCCCACTTCCATTTCAAAATCTCAAGTGGTTGCAATGGACCCTTTGGCACTTGATGCTCGCCTTTTACACGTAGTAAGTTAAACACATCGAGATAAACCACGCGATCTCTCTCTCTCATATTGCTCCACCAAAATGTATGTTGAAGATCATAATACATTTTGGTACTCCTGTGATGGATTGCAAATGGTGTATTGTGTGCCTCCATCATAATCTTGTTCTTCAAATCGAGTCGTTAGGAACACAAAGTCAGAGTGGACTCAAGTATTCCTTCTTCATCAATTCTCGCTTCCTAATAGCTCCTCCTTCAGACTTTCTTCTCAGATCGTCTCCGGGTCGGTGGCTTGAGCAACCTTAACTTTTCTATTAAAGTTGGCTCTACGCGATACTTGACATCATCGCACTCGTCCTCGCGATATGATCTTCTACTCAACGCGTCGCCTACCACGTTCGCTTTTCCAAGATGGCATGATCGTAACACGTCTTTGAAATGAGTCTCCTCTTGAGTTCTTCAAGCTCTTCCCACATTCCTTGCTCCATTCGAATTTTGTATCTCTACGAGTCACTACGTTAATGGAATAGCGATTCGAGAATATCCTTCAACGTAATCTCCGATAATAACCAACTAAGCCTGAAAGCTACGCCTTCGATAATCGACTTAGGTTGCTCTCAACGTGACTCATATCCCAATCTTGGATAAGACGTCACAATGACACCTATCGCTTTACTATCGCATCTAATATGACGCCCCCTACAAAGAGTTCCGGCTTAGGTGAATTCCACAAAGGAAGTCACAAGATAAAGGCTCAGTACCAAATTTCAGAGTTGAATTTTTAACTCCGAAGTTCAATAGAGCCATTCGATATGAGATTTTAGAAATGAGTTTTGTCTGCGGTTCAAAGTCGATACAAAATTTAATATCGAGCTTGGGAGTAAGCCAAGAAATTCTTCAGGAAATACGTCAGGAAAAATCAATAACAACAGGAATATTATTCAAATCTGACGTGTCTTTATTCAAATCCATAACATGGACTAAGAAAACTTGACATCCGTAATAAACGAATGACTTCATGGCTTGATATGAAAATGTTTGACTACAATGGTTTGATTACTTGAATTCGAATAACAGGTTGCTTAGGAATATGAAAACTAACAACCTTACGAAAACAATCAATTTTGGTATGATGAGTAGTTAACCTTAAAATCACATCAAAAGCAAATATCTCTATAGAAATAAGGTTAACAGGTAATGTGATAGTGCCAACTTGAATCAAGCAAGATTTTTAAACAACAGATGTAATGAAAGTTTCTCCTAACGGATTCTCCATAAATAGGTCAAAGTCTAATTTCTCCGTAGTCAAGTTCAAACGTTGAGCGCAAGTAAGAGAGATAAAAGAATGGGTAGAACCGATATCTAGTAAGGTATATACTTCAAGAATTTATAATTAACTAACCTGCGTGCTAACCGTTCGGGTTCCTCGATTTTGACCAACCACAACAAACGCTCTTCCCTAATCGTTGACTTTGACTTTTTCCGGGACGATCTTTTTGAGTCACCGTCCTCATTGAACTAGGTTTCGCCATCGCATAATCTCGGCGATATGTCCTTCCTTTCCACAATTATAGCATACCTTGAACTGTTGTAGGGCGTTTGACCGATATGTCCCTCTTTTCCGCATTTGTAGCATACATGGGTGGTCGTTCTCTCCCTTAAAACTAGTTGCTCATCTTGCGCCGACGTCTTCACATGGTCGTTGTTGAATCTCCGCTTTTAAAATCTCTCTCGACTCGCTTCCTTTCTATTTTCATGGCCACGATTACCACCAGAGTGGTTACCGCCTTTGTTCAGTATTCTTCTTTCTCCATTTGGTTATCGTTATTCGATGATCGCTATCTTCTTGTAGATGATCCTGGTTATGGTCCCTCGGTTGAACGTACTTTCGTTATCTCGCTTCTAACAACCGAGCCTCATTGACAACATCTCAATAGAGAAAATTTATGAGAAATGAGATCTTCGACGTATGCGGGTTTCAAACCTCTCGAAACATCCGCCATCGTTCCTCATTCTCCACCAAATGAGGTGCAAAACTCGATAACTCCGCGAACTTCGCTTCGCATCGGGACACCGCCATGTTATATCGCTTCTAGTCTAATAAACTCCACTTCCTTCATATACGAATACTTTCGTGGAAGTACTTGTCATTGAATGTTTTCAAACGCTCCTGACATCATATGCCGAAAGGTATTGGATGGGTACGCCTCACGTATTCCCCACCAAAGAATCGCCCGCCATTTAACATAAAGGTGGCGAATGGAACTTTCTGTTCCTCCGCATCCCAAGACATCGAATATCTTGGTAATTTGTTTGACCCACGCCTCGCCTTTAATCGGATCTCGGCTTTCCTGCACTCGGTGGTCCCAACTCTTTGAATCGTCAATGTGACCACTCAGTGGTGCTATCATTTCCTCCCGTATTTTGAACACGAGTCTCCTCGTTCGATTTTGCATGAACCGCGCAAAGCTTCTAAACATCCCCTCGTTCATCAATACGCCGGTGGTGTTGTTTCATAAGAGAACATTACCGTCACTGCACGCTCTCCTCGCGATTGGTGAGTACAGGCATCTCCACGGCCTCATTTGCTCCAATCGTTAATATTCTCAATCGACATTCTCAAACATCGTCATAAAATAAGGGTTAATTAAGGAAATCAATATATCACATAATATCCCTATATACTGATTCAACTAACAAATAAGCTTAGGTAGGACACACTAAAGCGAAGGATTTACTCGCCTCTCCCTCCTAGTTCTATTCCTCGATCTCCGCCGGAGATCATATCCTCAAGCTCGATATTAACCGTGACGCCCCAAAATAGGGTATACACAACACCCATTCTCGAGTCGCCAAATACATGGTACAAAAAGCAAACTACAACTTCAATAATACAAATGTCGTGAAATACGATAATATATATATCATGAGTTTAAATATAATATTGTCTTCTAGACAATATCTATACTCAAATAAATCCCCATCATAATTATTGATTCATTATTTTACAAAAATGGTGAGGACTACTAAACAACTCTCTCTAGAACCTTCATTCCATACCCCGACTAGTACTCGCCACATTCTCGCCTCCCGAGAAGAAAATGGAACAACAAGGAAAAGGGTGAGCTCAACTAGCCCAAATAAAGAATATTATGACTAAGATAATATACAACAAATTATCGTTAGTCTTCAACAGGAAAATCGATAGAATACAATAGAATAACAAGTTTCAGATCAATATTCATGAGCGGAAATAATAATTCATAAGAGTTACGTAGAGAATGAATTCTACTATAATCTATGAATTTAACGATCCATCATCAATATTTTATCCTCGTAACATCAATCAATATTCATCTCAAATCAAATATTCATCTTTTTGCACTACGTGCCAAAGATATTCATCAATCGGTCGTATTATGTCTCATCTCAACACTGCTCATCTTTGCACTACGTGCCAAAGATATTCATCATCGGTCATGTTCATTTAAACACTGCTCATCTTTTTTACCTACAGCCAAAGATATTCTTCAGAAATCATTCATCTTTTGCACTACAGCCAAAGATATTCAATAATATCATCATTTAAGACCGAGGATGATGAAAATATTTTTTAAAAGAAACGAATCCAAAGAAAACAAAATGACAAGGATTATGGATTAAGGATTCGTACTTGGTTTTATCCACGCCCAAAATACCTCAAAAATAATCGTAGTGGTGTAAAATTCAAGAACGATCAAAACATGGATACAATCGAAGCTAGTATCCGGAATAGATATTTTGGACAAAAGAAGAAATTTTATTTTTGGTGAATAGTCAGATATCGTGAATAGTGCCGTATACATGAATAGTAACTCAGACACCAAAAGATAGAAATTCCACAAAACATTTTCACGCTTCACTTAATAGTACTCGTGAATAGTAACTTCGTGAATAAGAACTCGTGAATAGTAACTCTCATGAATAGTAACCATGAATAAGAACCCATGAATAAGTAACCCGACATGAAAAAGTTCCAAATTTGATAAAACTTCAGATCAACATTTCAAAGATAATGATATGAAGAAATAATATCATTACAAAAAAATAATATCCCTTACCTCGAAAAGATTAGTACTTCTAATTAAAACACAGGATATAGGCTATGACTTGGACTTCAAACCGTATAGCAATACTCAAAGTATACTCAAAATACTCACAAGAATACGCCGATAATATAGAGAGAAAACTTCAGTTTCGGTGTGATTTTCAATTCTAACCTAAGACCCTATTTATAGGAAATTGCTTAGAACACCAAAGCAGTAAAATTTAATAAATTAATATAATTATACAAATTTTCCTTAGCCCACCTTTTGGTCAAAAAACACCAGCCACACATGTTAATGATGTCCAAAAAATACAAAAACGTTTTTCTTAACAAAAATAATTTAAACTCCCAAAAATCAATTATTTTGAGCTTGGAACTTCAATAATTCATAATAAATAGCCCTTTCATCAGAAAATTCGAATCTCATGCGAGTTTTTATAGGAAATTCAATTCTACAACTTTTCAGAAGAAAGTTTTCCAAATTCCAAACAAAATTGACCGAAATCCACAAACGGACGATTTTACAGTGCTATAATCAAATTTCTATTAATAATTGTGTCCACCAACACACAAAACATGTGTTAAACATTTAATGCCACAAAATACTCTTCCTCCTCATATACTCATATATCCCACATTCATTGTAAAAATATCACCGTTAATATATTATTAAAATAATATATTTAAATGAATTATTTTATCGAGAAAAAGATAAAATATTAATTTTCAACAATTGTCATTTTAAAATTTTCTCCATCTATATCCACATAAAATCAATATTTTCCTCATCATATAAATCAATAATTAATTATTCACAAATAATATTATGTAATCACAATATTGACAACCAAAAGCTCTCAGAGAGTAGGGCTTTCCAATAAGAATTTCTTCTCATCGCCAATTGAATTAGACGGCATCAAACCTCTCCTTGTATGCAATTTTCTAGACATTGCCAATAATGTTATCTAATAATATTATTCAGATAATATGAATTATTAGCTTCGATAATGAAAGATAATCGTGTAATGACAATTATCAAACAACAAAGAATATAAAATATCAACGCAAAGCAATTATTAACTCAATAAAATATCTGAATAAAGAATTATCAGAACTATTATTGAGTAAAGGCTTTTCACGTAAGAATCAATAATCGTGCAATACCGTAGTCTTCTTTGCTCAACAACGCGTATTAGTGTTTTTTAACCATGGGTATTCCATGATAAGATAATCCAAGAATAACTACGCCTATTGCTTAAAACAACTTATATTTGTCGCTTTTTCATCCAATCGCTTTCGCTACATGGGCCCACACATGGTCACAACGGCCAATGCATTTAATATTCCCTAGGCGATAGCATTTAATATTCCACCACCAAACGAATATTCTTAATACAACAATGAATATTTTATAACCACTTGCTTATTCAAAATATTTATGATTTAACCCTTAACTATCCACATTAATCAAATCAACCCTTACTATTTCAAAATAATAAATAAAGGAAATTCTTTTATTTAAAAAATTTGTGGTCTTACAAAGAATAGTTGCAGTATTCATTAATGGTCATGATCATGCCAACAATCGGTCCATCAATGCACTACTACTAATCGAGGATTTTTTACTGAGGTATTTACATCATTTGTAATATTACTACTACGACATAATCAATAACTTCATTAATTCATAATCATACCAAGTTCCACGCCATATTCATACATTCAAAATGCCATGAATACCAGTATTGACTCTTTAAAAAATATAAATATGAGGATGATGACAATGATATAAGAATTCAATAAAACAAGTTCAAGAATTATTTTATCCAGAATTATTAACGATCCAAATTGTCAACATGATCTTCGCTTTGTGAGTAAAATTCAAGAATGATCGAAGAATATTTCCATGAAAAGATATTGGATGAAACGTAAATATCAAGGATATTCTACTAATTTCATGGAGTATGAAGTCAAAGTTTTAACCAATTGGTATAATAAAGAATGGAATAACAAAAGAAATCACCATGCATGCAGATTAACATATGCAAAGTTATTCCAATGTAATAATAATAATCTGAACGGTCGTGTGAAATTCACAATGATGTGATGTTCCAATGTAATAATAAAGATGGAACCAGATCCTATGGTAAAAAACACGAGATAGATATTCCAATGTATCGATAAAAAGACGGAACCAGTCCGGTAAACACATGCACGTAGGATGTTCCACAGAATAATAAAGATTTTAACCAGTAAAATTGTAAAACACATGCATGTGATGTTCCAAAATAATAATAATAAAGAACCGGTCAGTCCTGTAAAACACAGCGCATGTGATGTTCCAATGTAATAATAGAAGAATGGAATAAAAGAAGAAGATCACCAAGTATAGGGGATTCAGCAGTATACAAAAGTTATTCCAATGCGTAATAAATAAGAATGGAATAACAAAAAGAAGTTCTCTTCATGAATACAAAGAATAACACCCTTTACGGTACAACAAATAATATTCCCTACCTGTAAGAAGAGCGAATATTAGCAAAGTGAAGTAACAGAATACTTTTCTTCTTTCTATAGTTTTCTCAGAGTTTCAAAGATTGAATTCGTGAAGAAAATAATGAAGGAATGAGTTTCTATTTATAGAAAATAACGATAGTAATTAATCCATGAATTAATTCGTATTGATTTACTTTAACTGACTGGTCCATATTTAAAGCAAAAATCTTTAAATAAAATATAATATATTCTATTTATATAAAAACATTTTACTATGCAAAACACTATACAATACTATACAAAAACACTATGCAAAACACTATGCAACACTCATGCATAACACTATACGCAACACTATGCATAATAAAATATAATATATTTTATTTATAAAATAACTTTAATAAAGTATTCGCTTTTATATAAAGATGTTTCGTTTTATTACGTTAATAATCTGAATAAAACAAAACGTCATTATCGCTATAATAATTCATATTATTAATTGACAATAATGGAATCAAATGAGTGACTTCTCACATAAAGATTCAATAATCAATACCGTGCTACTTATGCAACCACACGTATGACATCGTACTTTTACTTACCTCTAGTAGTTCAACAAGTATCAACGGTAAAACTTCCGCCGTTATTTCAATAAAATATTTTGTCGTTTTCTCAATCCGACAATAATTCTCGTCAGTTATGGGTCCACCAATGATTGAGCCGTTGTTGTGATTTAATATTCCCTGCTAAATCAATATTCCCTACCAATCGAATATAATATAACCACTTGCATACTTTGCAAAATTTATAAATATTACCCACAACTATAACATTATATCAAATTATTCCATAATATTCAAAAATAATATTTATAGAAAATTCATCTTTATTTATAAAAGTCGGGTCTTATAACATCCCCTTCTGGGCTTAAATTTCGCGCTCGAAATTAGGGTACGCATACTGGGTATGTCGAAGAGGTAAGGATAATTTCGATTTCATTTCGATTCTAACTCCCAAGTCATCTCCTCAACATCGTGGTTTCTCCACAAAACTTTCGATTGAGGTATAACCTCGAGCGTAGAATATGTTCCTTCTTATCCAAAATTTGAACAGAACCTCTTCATACGCCAAATCTTCCGCTTATTTCGTCTTGCCTAACTCAATAATATGGTTTGGGTCTTCACATATTTACATTAACATGGATATGTGAAAAACGTTATAACACGAGACATATTCACAGAAAGCTAAGCTGAGTCTATAGCCATAGTTCCTACTCGATCGAGGATTAAAATGGACCGATGAATCGAGGATTAAGTTTTCCTCTCTTCCAAATCTTGTAACTCCTTTCCATGGAACAACTCTTAACAACACACGATCTCCTATATCAAATTCCACGTCCTTTCGATGAAAATCTAAAGATAACTCTTTTTATCGATTTTGTGAGGTTTTTATACGTTAATAGGATCGTTGAATCTTTCCGTAGTCATATGTACCAACTCCGGTCCCAACAACGTTGCTTCACCTAACCTCATCCCAAAGATACTCGGAGAATCGACCACTTTCTTCCATACAACGCTCTGAATGGAGCCATGCCAATACTGCTTTGATAATCGTCTGTTGTAGGAAAACTCCACCAATGGTAAGAACTTGTCCCAACTCCCTTGAAATCAAGGACACAGAGTCTTAATAGATCTTCAAGAGTTTCAATAGTCCTTTCCGATCCGTCTCGTCTGTCACGAGGATGATATGCCGAGCTAAATCGTAAGTTTCAGGCCCATACTTTTTGCGTAAACTAACCCAAAATCGTAGAAGTGAATCTGGGTCTCGATCGTAAACTATGGATACCGGCATACCATGCGGCCTTACTATCTCGCTTATGTACATCTGAGCAAGACGTTCAAGTGTATAAGTTTCTCGATTTCCGGTAAAAAATGAGCAGACTTGGTCAATCTATCAACAACGACCCAAATCGCATCAATGCCTTGAAACCTTGGGGAAGACGGTAACGAAATCCATGGTAATGTGCTCCCACTTCCATTCTAGAATTTTAAGTGGTTGCTGATGGACCTTTGGTACTTGATGTTCGCTTTTAACTCGTTGACAAGTTAGACACCTTGAGATAAGCAAATACTTATCTCTCTCTTCTTATTGCTCCACCAAAATGTATGGCATTTAATATCACGATACATTTTGGTATTCCCTAAGATGGATTGCAAATGGTGTGTTGTAGCGCCCATCATGATATTATACTTTAAATCGTGGTCGTTAGGAACACAAAGTCCGGAGTCGACTCAAGTATTCCTTCTTCATCGATTCTTGCTTCGGCGATAACACCTCTTGACTTTCTTTCCTCATACGTGACGGCTCTGTGTCCGTATGAGCTGGCGACTTTAACTTTATCGATTAAAGTCTGCTCTACTTGTATATTCAGCTATCATCACATGCCGTCCTGGAGTCTTTAACTCATTCCATCTCTTCTCACAAAATCCTTTCGATAATAAGCACAGCATCGGTGACACGTATCTTCTACTCAACGCGCCGCTACCACGCTCGCTTTTCCAGATGTGTATTGATGGTACGACTATAATCTTTCAACAGCCAAGCCAACGCCGTTGTCGTGATGTTGAGTTCTTTTTTGAGTGAAGAAACATCGATCCGCAAAGATCTCCACTTTCTCCCATACAAGTAATGCCTCCAAATTTTAAGGGCAGAAGATAACGTTAACCTTTTCCGCATCACGCAGTAGATAATTCTGGTATTCTTTCGAATATCGCGGTATGATAGGCTATAATCTTTCCAGCAGTTAAGAATACATCCGAACCCTTTGTCAAGCATCATCAGATTATAAATCCTCTTTTGGTAGTGACAAAATAAAAATATTTCGAGTTCTTGAAAACTCTTCTCACATTCTTCGCCTCCAACCGATCAGATTTTTCGAACAACCGAATAAAAGATTCTCCACTTTAAACCGAGAAAGCTACGTGATACAAGTAATCAGTTCCAGCTTCAAATTTTAAGACTTGATACATCGTGGCTCAAGCGCGAATGCTACCAAGCCGGGCCGCATCTGCGATTTCTTCAACTCGCATAAAAGTTTATATTCACGAAGCTTTTGGAGTGTCGCCCAATTGTTGCCTTCATGATCTTCAATAGCTTTTGGAATAAATAAGGACGTCATCAATAAAGACGCATTTACTCACAAAGTGATCTTAAATATTTCGAATACTTTGGCTCATCATATCCATGTATAAGCAATAGGAGCATTAGTCAATCCAAAGGACAACGACTAGGAATTCATAATGCCCGTATCGAAGTTCGGAAGCCGCCTTTGAATGTCACGTGCCTAATCTTCAATTGGGATATCTTAATGAAGATCAATTCGAAGTAATTTCGCTTTCGTAATCCGGTCAATAAAGTTATCAATACGGGAAATTTGATATTTATTTTTCACGCTTATTATTAATTCAACTCCCCTATAATCAATATGAAAGTCGTGATACTTCCATCTTCTTCTTCTGGCTTCATGGGTTAATGTAATGGAGAAGTATTGTGACTATGAAGGTGACATAATTTCAACTCAGTCCTAATCGTTCAATACAGCTATCTGGGATACTGGAACAGGGTTTCTATACACAACACCCATTCCTTCACAGCCAACGTTTTGTCAAGGCCAAATACATGGTAAAGCTACAACTTCATGTAAACAACTACCAAACTTTATTATTACAACAAGAATCCGCTTTTCAATAAACGTGAGTTTGAATACAAATATTATCTTCAATCAAGCATACAGACAATATCCTATATACAATCAACAATAAATCCCATCATCACATTATCGATTCATTATTTTACAAAATGGTGAGGACTACTAAAAACTCTCTCTAGAATCTTCATTCCATACCTCGACTACAACAAGACTCGCTACATTCTCGCCTCCCGAGAAGAAAAATGGAACAACAAGGAAAAGGGTGAGCTCAACTAGCCCAAGAAGAATATTACGACTAAGATAATATACAACAAATTATCGTTAGTCTTCAACAGGAAAATCGATCAAGAATACAATGAATACAACAAGTTTCAGATCAATATTCAAGAATCTTGAAATAATAATTCATAGAAGAGTTACGTAGAGAATGAAATCTACTATAATCTATGAATTTAACAGCCCATCATCAATATTTTATCCTCAGAACATCAATCAATATACATCTCGAATCAAATATTCATCTTCGCACTATGTGCCAAAGATATTCATCAATCTGGTCATGCTCATCTCAACACTGCTCATCTTGCACTACAGCCAAAGATATTCATCATCTACTTGGCAATGTTCAAAAACATCTGCTCATCTTGCACTACAGCCAAAGATATTCTTCAGAAATCATTCATTTTGACTACATGTGCCAAAGATATTCAATAATATCATCATTTAAGACCGAGGATGATGAAAAATATTTTTTAAAGAAACGAATCCAAAAAACAAAATGACAAGGATTATGGATTAAGGATTCGCATTTCTTGTTTTATCCACGCCCAAAAATACCCTCAAAAATAATCATAGTGGTGTAAAATTCAAGAATGATCAAAAACACGGATACAATCAGAAAGCTAGTATCCGCATAGATATTTTTGACAAAAAGAAGAAATTTTATTTTCTATGAATATGTCAGATACGTGAATAGTGCCAGATACGTGAATAAGAACTCGACACCAAAAGATAGAAATTCCACAAAAACATCTTCACGCTTCGCTGAATAAGATTTATGAATAAGAATCGTGAATAAGAATCATTAATAAGAATCGTGAATAGTAACTCATGAATAAGAACCCATGAATAGTAACCCCGACATGAAAAAGTTCCAAATTTGATAAAAACTTCAGATCAATATTTCAAAGATAATGATATCAAGAAATAATATCATTACAAAAAAATAATATCCCTTACTCGAAAGATCAAGATTTCAGCTTTAATACCGTATAAGGTCAAGGAAACTTGCAACCGCCTAGCAATACTCAAAGTATACTCAAAATACTCACAAGAATACGCCAAAATATCGAGAGAAAAATAGAGAAAACTTCAGCTTCGGTGTGATTTTCAATTCTAACCCAAGACCCTATTTATAGTGAAAACGCTAACACCAAAAGCGTAAAATTTAATATAATATTAATATAATTATACAAATTTTCCTTAGCCCACCTTTTGGTCAAAACACCAGCACACACATGTTAATGATGTCCAAAAAATACAAAAAACGTTTTTCTTAATAAAAATAATTTAAACTCCCAAAATCAATTATTTTGAAAGCTTCTAACTTCAATAATTCATAATAAATAGCCCTTTCATCAGAAAATTGAATCTCGTGAGTTTTTATAGGAAATTCAATTTCTACAACTTTGCAGAAGAAAGTTTTCCAAATTCCAAACAAAAAATTGACCAAATCCACAAACTCAACATTTTATGTGCTATAATCAAATTTCTATATTAATAATTGTGTCCACCAACACACAAAACATGTGTTAAACATTTAATGCCACAAAATACTCTTCCTCCTCATATACTCATATATATCCCACATTCATTGTAAAATATCACTGCTAATATATTATTAAAATAATATATTTAAATGAATTATTTTATCGTAAAAGATAAAATATTAATTTTCAACAATTGTCATTTTAAAAATTTTCCATCTATATCCACATAAAATCAATATTTTCTCATCATATAAATCAATAATTAATTATTCACAAATAATATTACGTAATCACAATATCGACAACCTGTGCAAGCTCCTGTGAAAGAGGGGCTTTCCAATAAGAATTTTCTTCATAGCGCCGCAATTAGACGGCACCAAACCTCTCCTGTGATGTAACTTTCTGTACATCGCCAATAATGTTATCTAATAATATTATTCAGATAATATGAATTATTGCTTTCGATAATGAAAGATAATCTCAGAATGACAATTATCAAACAACAAAGAATATAAAATATCAACGCAGAATTATTAACTCAATAAAATATCGAATAAAGAATTATCAGTAACCATTATCGAAAGTAGGCCTTCACACGAAGAATCAATAATCGGTGCAATACCGTGCTACCGCTCAACAACGCAGATTAGTGTGTTTTAACCAACCGGTATTCCAACAAAGATTAATCTGCAAATAACTCATTACCGCTATTTAAAAAACAACTTATATTCATCGCTTTCTTTTCATCCAATCGCTTCCGCATGGGCTTCATACACACGGTCGCTACTGGTCGCATTTAATATTCCCGACGAAGCATTTAATATTCCACGCACCAAACTAATATTCCCCACAACAATGAATATTTTATAACCACTTGCTTATTTTGAAATATTCACAGATTTAACCCTTAACTATCCACATTAATCAAATCAACCTTACTATTTCAAAATAAAGGAAATTCTTTTTTATTTAAAATTTTGGGTCTTACAACCTCCCTCCTTATGAAATTTCGCCCTCAAATCGACGACGCACTGTGTTTTCAAAAGGTGAGGATACTCGCTTTCATTTTTGTTTCCAATTCCTGTGTCATTTCTATAAAGATGATTCCTCCACAAAACTTTAACTTCAGGGTATAACCTTTCAAGGCAGTAGATATGCTCCTTCCTATCCAAAATTCGACAGTACCTCCTCACACGTTAAGTCTTCTATTATCTCGTCCTGTTTCTAACTCAATAACGTGGTTCTGGGTCTTTCACATATTTAAGCATGATATGTGAAACACATTATGAACATTTAGACATACCTGAGGTAACGCAAGTCTATAGCTACATTTCCTACCTTGGCCAAGAATTTGAAATGGACCGATAAATCGTGGATCGAGCTTTCCTCTTCCCAAATCTTGTAACTCCCTTCCATGGAGCAACTCGCAACAATACATGATCCCTACACTAAATTCCACATTCTTTTCGATGAAGATTCGCGATAACTCTTTTGTCGATCTTGTGCCGCTTCAGATATACGCTTGTAATCATTTAATCATTAGTCATACGTACTAACTCTAGTCCCAAACAATGTTGCTTCACCCACCTCATCCCAACATATCGAGAACGACATTTTTGTCCATATAATGCTTCAATGGAACCATGCCTATATTTGTTTAATAACTATTGTCAGATGAGAATTCCACCAATGGCAAGTACTTATCCCAACTTCCTTTGAAATCTAGGACACGTAGTTTTAATATATCTTCAAGAGTTCGAGTAGTCCTTTTCGATTGCTTCATCCGCTTCGAGGATGGTATGCCAAACCGAATCAGTAAATTGCGCTCTATAGCTTTCACAAAACCCAAAATCATGAAGTGAATCTTGGGTCACGATCTAAAACTATGGATACCGGCATGCCATGCAATCTCACAATCGATTTACGCATATACACAGAAAGACGCTCAAGGAATAAGTCTCAGACGCAGAAGAAATGAGTAGATTTGGTTAATCTATCAACAATAACCCAAATCGATTTACGCCTTGAGAAACCCCTCGAAGATTAGTAATGAAATTCATGGTAATGTGTTCCCTACCTCCATTTCAAAATCTCAAGTGGTTGCAATTTAACCCTTTAGGTACAAGATGTCCGCCTTTTACATCGCTGGGTAAGTTAAACACATCGAGATAAACCACGCGATCTCTCTCCTCATATTGCTCCACCAAAATGTATGTCAAGATCATAATACATTTTGGTACTCCTGTGATGGATTGCAAATGGTGTATTGTGTGCTCCATCATAATCTTGTTCTTCAAATCGAGTCGTTAGAACACAAAGTCTAGAGTGGACTCAAGTATTCCTTCTTCATCAATTCTCGCCCTAATAGCTCCTTCTTGTATTTCTTCTCAGATCATCTCCCGGCCTGGTGGCTCGAGCAACCTTAACTTTTTCTATTAAAGTTGGCTCTACGCCAGATACTTGACATCATCGCACTCGCTCCCCAAGATATGATCTTCACTCAACGCACACTACCACGCTCGCTTTTCCAAGATGGTATGGTTGTAATATGTAAATAAATGAGTCGCCTCGAGTTCTTGAAAATCTTCTCGCATTCCTCGCTTCCATACTTAAATTTTGTATCTTTCGAGTCATTAAGTTAATCGGAATAGCGATTCGAGAATATCCTTCAACTAATCTCCGATAATAACCAACTAAGCTTCAGAAAGTTACGCCTTTCGATAATCGACTTAGGTTGCTCTCAATCGCGACTCATATCCCAATCTTGGATAAGACGTCACAATGACACCTATCGCTTACTATCGCATCTAATATGACGCCCCCACAGAGAGTTCGCTTAGTGAATTCCACAAAGGAAGTCACAAAATAAAGGCTCAGTACCAAATTTATAGTTGAATTTTTAACTCCTCAAGTTCAATAGAGCCATTCGATATGAGATTTTAGAAATGAGTTTTGTACCGGGTTCAAAGTCGATACAAAATTTAATATCGCTTGGGAGTAAGCCAAGAAATTTTCGTAAAATACGCCAGAAAAAATCAATAACAACAAGAATATTATTCAAATCGACGTGTCTTTATTCAAATCCATAACATGGACTAAGAAAACTCGACATCCGTAATAAACGAATGACTTCATGGCTTGATATGAAAATGTTTGACTACAATGGTTTGATTGCTTGAATTCGTAATAACAAAAGTGCTTAGAATATGAAAACTAACAACCCACAAAAGCAATCAATTTGGCAATGATGAGTAGTTAACCTTAAAATCACATCAAAACAAATATCTCTATGTAAATAAGGTTAATGTGTAATGTGATAGTGCCAACTCGAATCAAGCAAGATTTATAAACAATGGATGTGATGAAAGTTTTCCCAACTGGAGTTTCCACAGACAGATAAAGTCTAATTTCTCCTGAGTCAAGTTTAAACGCTGAGCGCAAGCAAGAGAGATAAAAGAATGGGTAGAACCGATATCTAGTAAGGTATATACTTCAGCAAGAATTTATAATTAACTAACCCCGTGCTAACTTTCGTCGTTCTCAGATTTTGACCCCATGGCCAATACAAACGCCTTCCCTAATCGCTGACTTTGACTTTTTCGGGATGTTTTTCGAGTCACCGTCCTCGCTGAACTAGGTTTCGCCATCGCATAATCTCGAAAGCGATATGTCCTTCCTTTCCATAACTATAGCATACCTTAAAACTGCAGGGCGCCAATGATATGTCCCTCTTCCCAAGATTTGTAACATACGACCTAAGGGTCGCTCTCCTCCCTTAAAACTAGTTGCTATAAAGCGCCGACGCCTTCACATGGTCGCTGTTGAATCTCCTCTTTTAAAATCTCCTCCCGACTCGCTTCTTCTATTTTCATGGCCACGATTACCACCGTAGTGGTTACCGCTTTTCAGATTCTTCTTCTCCACCGGTTATCGTTATTCGATGATCGCTATCTTCAGATGATCCTCGTTATGGTCCCTCTATTGAACGTATCGTTATCTCGCTTCTAACAACCGAGCCTCGCTGACAACATCTCGAATAGAGAGAAAATTTATGAGAAATGAGATAATCGACGATGCCAAGTTTCAAACCTCTCGTAAACATCCGCCATACGCTCCTCATTCTCCACCAAATGAGGTGTAAACCGATAACTCCGCCGAACTTCGGCCGCATCGGGACACCGCCATGTTATTCGCTTCTAGTCTAATAAACTCCACTTCCTTCATACGATTTAATACTTTCTGTGGAAGTATTGTTATGAACTGCTTTCAAATGCTCCTACGCATACGCCGAAAGTACCGGATGGTACGCTTCACGATTCTCACTCAAGAATCGCCTCGCCATTAAAACATAAAGGTGGGCGAATGGAACTTTCTCTTCTCCGCATCCCAAGACATCGAATATCTTGGTAATTTGTTTCGACCCACGCCTCCGCCTTTAATCGGATCCGGCTTCCCTGCACTCGTGGTCCCAACTTCGAATCATTGGTCGTGACCACTCGTGAATTGCTATCATTTCTCCTCAGATTTTGAACACGAAGTCTCCTCGTCCGATTTTGTATGAACCGCAAAAAGCTTCTAAACATCCCCTCGCTCATCATCTCGTCAGCTGGTGTTGTTTCACAGAGGAACATTGCCACTGTCAGACGCTCTCCTCGCAGTGAAGATGTGCATCTCCACTGGCCTCATTTACTCAATCGTTAATATTCTCAACGACATTCTCAAACACCGCCATAAAATAAGGGTTAATTAAGGAAATCAATATATCACATAATATCCCTATATACCGACTAACTAACAAATAAGCTTAGTAGGACACACTAGCAAGGATTTACTCTGCCTCCCTCCTAGTTCTATCCTATCTCCGCCAGAGATCATATCCCTAAGCTCGATTCCCGCGACGCCTCAAAATAGTATACACAACACCCATTCCGAGTCGCCAAATACATGGTATAGAAACAACACAACTTTATTATTACAACAAGATGAATACAAATATTATCTTCCATAATATCTATACTCAAATAAACTCATCACATTATTGATTCATTATTTTACAAAATGGTGAGGACTACTAAACAACTCTCTCTGTAATCTTCATTCCATACCCGACTCAAGATTGCCACATTCTCGCCACCCCGAGAAGAAAATGGAACAACAAGGAAAAGGGTGAGCTCAACTAGCCCACAATTATTTACAAGTTAAGAATGTGACGCCCCAAAATAGGTATACACAACACCCATTCTCGAAGTCGCCAAATACATGGTACAAAAGCAAACTACAACTTCAATAATACAAATGTCGTGGTGAAATACTTACAATATATATCGTGAGTTTAAATATAATATTGTCTTCTAGACAATATCTATACTCAAATAAATCCCCATCATAATTATTGATTCATTATTTTACAAAATGGTGAGGACTACTAAACAACTCTCTCTGAACCTTCATTCCATACCCCGACTAGTACTCGCTACATTCTCGCCTCCCGAGAAGAAAATGGAACAACAAGGAAAAGGGTGAGCTCAACTAGCCCAAAGAAGAATATTACGACTAAGATAATATATAACAAATTATCGTTAGTCTTCAACAGGAAAAACTGATGTAATACAATGTACAACAAGTTTCAGATCAATATTCGCAATGAAATAATAATTCATAAGAGTTACGAGAGAATGAAATCTACTATAATCTATGAATTTAATACCATCATCAATATTTTATCCCTCAGAACATCAATCAATATACATCCGAATCAAATATTCATCTTTGCACTACAGCCAAAGATATTCATCACCGGGTCATGTTCATTTAAACACTGCTCATCTTTGCACTACAGCCAAAGATATTAATCAATCTGGCCATGTTCATCTCAACACTGCTCATCTTTGCACTATGTGCCAAAGATATTCTTCAGAAATCATTCATCTTTGCACCACAAAAGCCAAAGATATTCAATAATATCATCATTTAAGACCGAGGATGATGAAAATATTTTTAAAGAAACGAATCCAAGGAAACAAAATGACAAGGATTAAGGATTAAGGATTCGTATTGGTTTTATCCACGCCCAAAAATACCTCAAAAATAATCATAGTGGTGTAAAATTCAAGAATGATCAAAACATGGATACAATCGAAGTTAGTATCCGTAATAGATATTTTTGACTTAAAAGAAGAAATTTTATTTTTCTATGAATAAGACCAGATACGTGAATAAGGTCAGATACGTGAATAAAGGCAGATAATGCGAATAGTAACTCCGACACCAAAAGATAGAAATTCCACAAAAACATCTTCACGCTTCAGCTTAATAAGACTCGTGAATAAGAACTCGTGAATAAGAATCAGCTTAATAAGAACTCGTGAATAGTAACTCATGAATAAGAACTCATGAATAGTAACCCCTACATGAAAAAGTTCCAAATTTGATAAAAACTTCAGATCAACATTTCAAAGATAATGATATCAAGAAATAATATCATTACAAAAAAAATAATATCCCTTACCTCGAAAAGATCAAGATTTTAATTGTAATACCGTATAAGGTCAAGGAAACTTGCAACCGCCTAGCAATACTCAAAGTATACTCAAAATACTCACAAGAATACGCCAAAATATCGAGAGAGAAATAGAGAGAAAACTTCGCCGGTGTGATTTTCAATTCTAACCTAAAGACCCTATTTATAGAAAACGCTAGAACACCAAAGCGTAAAATTTAATATAATATTAATATAATTATACAAATTTTCCTTAGCCAACCTTTTGGTCAAAACACCAGCCACACATGTTAATGATGTCCAAAAATACAAAAACGTTTTTCTTAACAAAAATAATTTAAACTCCCAAAATCAATTATTTTTGAGCTTCTAACTTCAATAATTCATAATAAATAGCCCTTTCATCAAAAAATTCGAATCTCATGAGTTTTTATAGGAAATTCAATTCTCACAACTTTGCAGAAGAAAGTTTTTCCAAATTCCAAACAAAAATTGACCAAATCCACAAACGGACGATTTTATAAAGCTATAATCAAATTTCTACTAATAATCAGGTCCACCAACACACAAAACATGTGTTAAACATTTAATGCCACAAAAATACTCTTCCTCCTCATATACTCATATATCCCACATTCATTGTAAAATATCACCGCTAATATATTATTAAAATAATATATTTAAATGAATTATTTTATCGTAAAAGATAAAATATTAATTTTCAACAATTGTCATTTTAAAAATTTTTCCATCTATATCCACATAAAATCAATATTTTCCTCATCATATAAATCAATAATTAATTATTCACAAATAATATTATGTAATCACAATATCGACAACTGTGCAGCTCCCAGAAAGAGGGGCTTTCCAATAAGAATTTCTTCATCATGCAAGCAATTAGACGACATCAAACCTCTCCTTAGATGTAACTTTCTAGACATTGCCAATAATGTTATCTAATAATATTATTCAGATAATATGAATTATTGCTTCGATAATGAAAGATAACCGTAATGACAATTATCAAACAACAAAGAATATAAAATATCAACGCAAAGAATTATTAACTCAATAAAATATCGAATAAAGAATTATCGTAACCATTATCGAGTAAAGGCCTTCTTCACGTAAGAATCAATAATTGGTGCAATACCGTGTGCTACCGCTCAACAACGCCAGACATTAGTGTGTTTTAACCAACCGGTATTCCAACAAGATAATCTAGAATAACTACGCAAGTTATTTAAAAACAACTTATATTTGTCGCTTTTTCATCCAATCGCTTCAAGCATGGGCTCCACACATGGTCGCTACCGCTGCATTTAATATTCCCGACAAAGATTTAATATTCCACCACCAAACGTAATATTCCCCGACAACAATGAATATTTTATAACCACTTGCTTATTTTGAAATATTTGCAGATTTAACCCTTAACTATCCACATTAATCAAATCAACCCTTACTATTTCAAAATAAAGGAAATTCCTTTTATTTAAAAAATTTCGGTCTTACAGATGTAATGAAGGTTTTCCCAACTGAGTTTCTACAGATAAGTCAAAGTCTAATTCTCCCGAGTCAAATTTAATCGATGAGCGCAAGTAGAGAAATAAAAGAACGGGTAGAACCCAGATCAAAATAGTGTGTGACTTCATTGTAGTTTATGATAAGCTTACCCGTGATGACCCTCATTCTTGGCTCGCTTCTCCGGAGGTCACAACAAACGCCTCCCTCAGACTACCGGGTTTTGACTTTTTCCGACTGCCTTTCGTGCCTCTATCCTAGTTGAATTTGTCTTCTGAGAACCACACAAAATCGAGCTAAGCGTTGACCTTCTTCCACAATTATAACATGCTTGACTCAAGATACGCCTCGGACCGATGTGTCCCTCTTCTCCGTGATTTGAAGCATACGATAGGTGGTCTTTCTCCTTCCTTAACAACTAAAGTTTCAGTCGACGCCTTTTCCATCATCATTAATCTCCGCTTTGAAATGTCCATTCTATTGCTTTTGGCCCCGATTACCACCGGTGGTTACATATCCGCCCGCTGATTCCCTCCACGCTTGTTGTCACCGCTCACGATGACTACTCACCGGTATTATATCTTTGCACGCACGCTATAAAATATTTTTGTCGCTTTTCAATCCAACAATAATTTTGCTCCTGGTCCACCAATGATCGAGCTTTTCAATTGCATTTAATATTCCCTCGCTAAACCTAATATTCCCCACCAATCGAATATAATATAACCACTCATATACTTTGCAAAATTTATAAATATTACCCACAACTATAACATTATATCAAATTATTCCATAATATTCAAAAATAATATTTATAGAAAATTCATCTTTATTTATAAAAGTCGGGTCTTACAACCTCCCTTCTTATGAAATTTCGCCTCAAATTAGGGTACGACTGTATGTCAAGAGGTAAGGATACCTTGATTTCATTTCGATTCTAACTCCCAAGTCATTTCCTCAACATCGTGGTTCCTCCACAAAACTTCGATTTTGAGGTATAACCTCGAGCGTAGAATATGTTCCTTCTTATCCAAAATTTGAACAGAACCTCTTCATACGCCAAATCTTCCGCTATTTCGTCCTGCTTCTAACTCAATAATATGGTTCTGGGTCTTTCACATATTTACGTAATATGGATATGTGAAAACGTTATGAACATTTAGACATATTTCACAGAAAGTTTAGTCTATAGCCATAGTTCCTACCGATCGAGGATTAAAATGGACCAATGAATCGAGGATTAAGTTTTCTCTCTTTCCAAATCTTGTAACTCCTTTCCATGGAGCAACTCTTAACAACACATGATCTCCTATATCAAATTCCACGCCCTTTCATGAAGATCAAGATAACTCTTTTGTCGATTTTGTGAGGTTTTTATACGCATTTGATCGCTTCAATCTTTTTCCGTAGTCATACGTATCAACTCCCGGCCCCAACAACGCTGCTTCACCCACCTCATCCCAAAGATACCGAGAACCACACTTTCTTCCATACAACGCTCGAATGGAGCCATGCCAATACTTGCTTGATAATCGCTGTCAGTAGGAAAACTCCACCAATGGTAAGAACTTGTCCCAACTCCCTTGAAATCAAGGACACGTAGTCTTAATAGATCTTCAAGAGTTTGAATAGTCCTCTCCGATCGTCTGGTCCGTCTCGAGGATGATATGCCGAAGCTAAATCGTAAGTCTCGCGCTCATAGCTTTTTGAAAACCAACCCAAAATCGTGAAGTGAATCTGGTCTCGATCGTAAACTATGGATACCGCAGATACCATGCGCCTTTACAATCTCGCTTATGTACATACGAGCAAGACGTTTCAAGTGTATAAGTTTCTCAGATTCAGAAGAAATGAGCGATTTGGTCAATCTATCAACAATGACCCAAATCGCATCAACGCCGAGAAACCTTTAGAAGACCCAGAACTAAATCCATGGTAATGTGCTCCCACTTCCATTCTAGAATTTCAAGTGGTTGCAATGGACCTTTTGGTACTTGATGCTCCGCTTAACTCGCTGACAAGTTAGACACCTCGAGATAAACAATATATCTCTCTCTTCATATTGCTTCCACCAAAATGTACGATTTAATATCACGATACATTTTGGTACTCCTGTGATGGATTGCAAATGGTGTGTCAGGCGCCCATCATGATATTATACTTTAAATCGTGGTCGTTAGAACACAAAGTCCGGAGTCGACTCAAGTATTCCTTCTTCATCGATTCTTGCTTCCCAAGATAGCACCCTCTCAGACTTTCTTCCTCATACGATCACCTGTGTCTCAGTAGCTCGAGAAATTTTTAACTTTATCGATTAAAGCTCTGCTCTACTCAGATATTCGCTATCATCACACGCGCCCCTCGAGTCTTTAACTCTATCTCCATCCTTTGCAAGTCACACAAATGGGCCTTCAGGTTGATAATAACGCACTCAGATTTTTGCATACGATCTTCTACTCAACGCGCCGCCTACCACGCTCGCTTTTCCGTGATGGTATCGATGGTACGATCATAATCTTTCAATAGCTTCAAGCCAACGCCGTTGTCGCATGTCGAGTTCCTTTTGAGTGAAGAAATATTTGAGGCTTTTTACGATCCGTAGAAGATTTCCACTTTCTCCCCATACAAGTAATGCCTCCAAATTTTAAGTGTAAAGATAACAACCGCTAACCTGCATCACGAGTAGGATAATTCCTCTCATATTCTTTGAGTTGTCATGAGGCATAGGCTATAACTTTTCCATGTTGCATAAGAACACATCCCAACCCTTTGCTCAAGCATCATCAGAGATGACAAATCCTCCGAGCCGATGGTATTGTCGTAACAAAATAAATAAGTCTCCTCGAAGTTCTTGAAAACTCTTCACATTCTTCGCTTCCAACCGAACTTTCAGATCTTTTCGAGTCACCGAAGTCAATGGAGTAGCGATTCGAGAAAATCCTTCCACGAATCTCCGATAATAACCAACTAAACCGAGAAAGCTACGATTTTGGCCATCGATTTAGGTTGTTCCCACTTTCAATAGCTTCAATCTTTGCTGGTCAACAGATATTCCACGACTTGATACCACGCGGCCCAAGGAATGCTACTTCTTCAAGCCGTAACTCGTGATTTCTTCAACTTGGCATAAAGCTTATATTCACGAAGCTTTTGGAGTGTCACTTCAAGTGTTGCTTTCATGATCTTCACGCTTTTGGAATAAATAAGGATGTCATCAATAAAGACGACCACAAAGTGATCTAAATATTCCTTGAATACTTGGCTCATCATATCCATGAAGGCGTTAGAGAGCATTAGTCAATCCAAAGGACATGACTAGAATTCATAATGCCCGCATCGAAGTTCAAAGCCGCCTTTTGAATGTCACGGTTCTAATCTTCAATTGGTGATATCCTAACGTAAGATCAATCTTTGAAAAGAATTTGCTCCTTGAATCGGGTCAAACAGTCATCATCAACGCGGCAATGGATACCTATTTTGATGGTGACATGATTCAACTCCCGATAATCAATACAAAGTCGATACTCCCATCTTTCTTCTTCACTTAATAGTAACAGAGCACCCCAAGGAGAAGTACTAGGACTAATAAAGCCAATGTCTAACAATTCTCGCATTGGGTCTTTAACTCCTCAAGTTCAATAGAGCTATTCGACATGGGCTTTGGAAATAGGTTTTGTACCGGTTCAAGGTCGATACAAAATTCAATTTCACGCCCTGGGTAGGCCAGAAGTTCTGGGAATACGCAGAAATTTATTAACAATAGAAATATCGCTCAAAACCGATTTATTTTTGTTTAAATCAGGATATGAGCTAAGAAAGCTCGACATCCATTTTTCAATAAACTAATATTTTTATGGCTCGAGATGACCGTGATTGATTTTAATGGTTTGGTCGTTTGAATTCAAGATAATAGGTTGATTAGGAATATGAAAGCTAACAACCTTATTTAAAACAATCAATTTTTGTATGATAAGTAGTTAACCAATCAATCCCTGTAATCACGCCAAATGCAAGTATTTTTAATGAAATAAGATCGATGTGTAATGTGAGGGTACCGATTTGAACCAAACAAGACTTATAAACAAGTGGATGTAATGAAGGTTTCTCCCAACTGAGTTTCCACAGATAAGTCAAAGTCTAATTTCTCCTGAGTCAAATTTAATCGATGAGCGCAAGTAGAGAAATAAAAGAATGGGTAGAACCCAGATCAAATAAAGTATGACTTCATTAGAGTTTATGATAAGCTTACCCGTGATGACCTCATTCGTTCCTCGCTTTCCGGGAGGTCACAACAAACGCCTCCTCAGACTACCGGCTTTTTTGATTTTTCTCGGGACTACTTTGGTGCTCCATCCTAGTTGAATTTGTCTTCTGTAAACGACAAAATCGAGCTAAGTGACCTTCTTCCACAATTATAACATGCTTTGACGGCATGGCACAGCTGGACCGATGTGTCCCTCTTCTCCGATTTGAAGCATATGATAGTGGTCTTTCTCCTTCCTTAACAACGGTGCCGGTGCCGACGCCTTTCCATCATCATGAATCTCCGCTTTCGAAATGTCCATTCTTATTGTTTTGGCCCCGATTACCACCAAGTGGTTACCATATCCGCCCGCTGATTCCTCCACGCTTGTTGTCACCGCTCGATGACTACTCACCGGTATTATAATTTTGCTTACCGCTTCTTTTAGTCAGGCTGACTCATTATCGCGCTTCCACTAATCGAGCCCTATTTACAACATCCGAATACAAACACGCTTTATGAGAAATAAGATGTCGACGATTCCCACTTCAAACCTCTTAAAAACATTCGCGCCATTCTCTCTTCATTATCCACCAAGGGGACGCAAAACCGTGATAACTCCGCAAATTTTGCCTCGTATCATGATACCTGGCCATATTGTTTTGTTCCAACTTGATAAACTCCACCTCCTTCATGTGGCTTAATACTTTCGTGAAAGTATTTGTCGCTGAATGCCTCCCCGAACTTCTCCCAAGATATCTTCAAGACAAAGAAGTCGAGTACGCTTTTACCGATTCCCACCAAGAATCCGCGGCCTCTCGCCGCAACATAAAGGCAAGTAAAGGAACCTTTTGCTTCTTCTGAGCATCCCAAGACATCAAATATCTTGGTAATCTGCTTTATCCATGCTTCCGCCGTAAGTGGTTTTGGCCTCCTTAAACTCCGGTGGTCCCAAATTGAATTGTTTAGCTGTGACCGCCCGAGAGTTTTCTCGTGTTTCCACCTACGCTTTTGGACAGAGTCGCCTCATCATTGTCAGATAAATTGCATAAAGCCTCCGAACATTCGATCATTCATCATTTGGTCAAGGTTGTTGTATGAGGATTGTCGCCTTCCGATGCACATTATCCCCGATTATCGATATGTGGTGAATCAACGATCGCTCGTGCTCCATTGCTATTCTCAACATTCTCGATGTCATTTTCAGACATCGCCACAAAACAAAAGGTTAATCGACATGTAACAAATTATCTTTATATTCGACCGACCAACCACATAAACTTAGGTAGGTCATACTACAAGGTATTCCCCTGCCTCCCTCCTAGTACTATTCTCACATCTTAGCCTGTGGATCATATCCCTAAGCTCGATACCAACCGTGACGCCCCAAAATTAGGTATACATCACCCATCTGGGTAGTCGATACATGGTACGTAATTTAAATACAACTTACTAATATAACTGCTGTGGTATAATACGACATAAACCGTGAGTTTGAATACAAATATTGTCTACTAGATATTATACAAACTCAAAAGGAGTCCTCATTACAATTATTATCACACTATTTCACGTAATAGTGAGGACTACTAATGCTATCCTCTCGACCATTACTCCGCTCCCCGACTCGTCTCAAATTATGTTCTCATTTTCAAGAGAAAAAGAAAGAAAGGGTGAGCTCAACTAGCCAAAGAAGAAATATTATGACTAAGATAATGCGTAATAAATTATCAATAGCCTTCAACATTGTTAAACCGATAAAATATAATAAACATCAAGTTTAATCAGCAATGAACAAGCAATCCATTAAAAGAGTCAAGTAGAAAATAAAATCTACTATCTTTTATGATTTAAAAGGTTTTTCATCATCGTTATAGCCGAGACTCAATTTTAATAAATAATCCACATCATCGAATCACCCCCGCACTACGGCCAAGGATATTCTTTAAGATCACGCACCACAATTATTCACGCACTACGCCAAGAATAGTCAGGTATTCATTAATGGTCATGATCATGCCAACAATCGCCCATCAATGCACTACTACTAATCGAGGATTTTTACCACATCATTTGTAACATTACTGGCCATGATTACAATCAATAATCCCTCGTCATAATCATACCAAGTCCATCCATGCTCTACATGTGCCATGTATTTACTTTTAAAAAAAATATAAACATGAGGATGATGACAATGATATAAGAATTCAATAAAACAAGTTCAAGAATTATTTTATCCAGAATTATTAACATCCAAATTGTCAACACGATAATCGCTTTTGTAGAGTAAAATTCAAGAATGATCGTAAGAATATTTCCATGAAAAGATATCGATGAAACGCAAATATCAAGGATATTCTACTAATTTCATGGAGTATATAAGTCAAAGTTTTAACCAACCGGGTATAATAAAGAATGGAATAACAAAAGAAATCACCATGCATGCGCAGATCAGATGTACAAAGTTATTCCAATGTAATAATAATAATCTAAACCAGTCGTGAAATTCACACCGCATGTGATGTTCCAATGTAATAATAAAGATGGAACTGCATCCTGTAAAACACATGATAGATATTCCAATGTAATCGATAAAGATTTTAACCAGTCCTGTAAAACACATGCATGTGATGTTCCAAATGTAATAATAAAGATTTTAACCAGTGTCCTAAAAAACACATGCATGTGATGTTCCAAATGTAATAATAATAAAATGTTTAACCAAGTATAGGTAAAACACAGATATGTGATGTTCCAATGTAATAATAAGAATGGAATAAACAAGAAGATTTCACCAAGTATAGGATTCACACACATGATATGTAAGTTATTCCAATGTTATTCCAAATAAGAATGAATAACAAAAGAAGTTCTCTTCATGAATACAAAAGAATAACACCCTTACGGTACAACAAATAATATTCCCTACCTTAGAAGAACCTAATATGGCAAAGTGAAGTAAAGTAATACTTTTCTTCTTTCTCTATAGTTTTTCTCTGTAGTTTCAAATGAATTCGTAAGAAAATAATGAAGGAATGAGCTTCTATTTATAGAAAATGTAATGCATAGTAATTAATCCATGAATCTATCCGTATTGATTTATTTTAACTGACTATCCATATTTAAAGCAAAATCTTTTAAATAAAATATAATATATTCTATTTATATAAAAACATTTTTTACTACACAAACACTATGCAAAACACTATGCAAAACACTACAACACTAAAACACTACGCAACACTATGCATAATAAAATATAATATATTTTATTTATAAAATAACTTTAATAAAGTATTTCGCTTTTATATATAAAGATGTTTCGCTTTTATTACGCTAATAATAATTAATAAAACAAAACGCCATTATCGCTATAATAATTCATATTATTAATCGACAATAATGGAATCAAACCGAGTGACTTCTCACATAAGATCAATAATCAATACCGCAGTGCTACTATGCAACCACACGACATCGCATTTTTTTACTAATGAAAGTAGTTCAACAAGATCAACCAGAAACTTCCGCCGTTATTTCAATAAAATATTTTTGTCGCTTTTCAATCCGACAATAATTTCGCAGGTCCACCAATGATTGAGTCATTGTATTTAATATTCCCTCGCTAAACCTAATATTCCCCACCAATCTAATATAATATAACCACTGTGATACTTTGCAAAATTTATAAATATTACCCACAACTATAACATTATATCAAATTATTCCATAATATTCAAAAATAATATTTATAGAAAATTCATCTTTATTTATAAAAGTCGGGTCTTACAACCTCCCTTCTTATGAAATTTCGCCTCAAATTAGGGTACGATTCGGTATGTCAAGAGGTAAGGATACTTGATTTCATTTCAGATTCTAACTCCCAAGTCATTTCCTCAACATCGTGGTTCCTCCACAAAACTTCGATTTGAGGTATAACTCGAGCGTAGAATATGTTCCTTCTTATCCAAAATTTGAACAGAACCTCTTCATACGCCAAATCTTCCGCTATTTCGTCCTGCTCTAACTCAATAATATGGTTCGGTCTTTCACATATTTACGTAATATGGATATGTGAAAACGTTATGAACACGTAGACATATTCAAGCAGAAAGTTTAGTCTATAGCCACAGCTCCTACCGATCGAGGATTAAAATGGACCGATGAATCGAGGATTAAGTTTTCTCTCTTTCCAAATCTTGTAACTCCTTTCCATGGAGCAACTCTTAACAACACACGATCTCCTATATCAAATTCCACGCCCTTTCGATGAAGATCAAGATAACTCTTTTGTCGATTTTGTGAGGTTTTTATACGCTGTTTGATCGCTTCAATCTTTTTCCGTAGTCATACGCATCAACTCCCGGCCCCAACAACGTTGTTTCACCCACCTCATCCCAAAGATAATCGAGAACGACACTTTCTTCCATACAACGCTCGAATGGAGCCATGCCAATACTTGCTGTTTGATAATCGCTGTCAGTAGGAAAACTCCACCAATGGTAAGAACTTGTCCCAACTCCCCTGAAATCAAGGACACAGTAGTCTTAATAGATCTTCAAGAGTTTGAATAGTCCTCTCCGATCGTCCGTCCGTCTCGAGGATGATATGCCGAAGCTAAATCGTAAGTCCGCGCTCATAGCTTTTTGCAAACCAACCCAAAATCGAAGTGAATCTTGGGTCTCGATCGTAAACTATGGATACCCAAGATACCATGCAGCCTTACAATCTCGCTTATGTACATACCAGCAAGACGCTCAAGTGTATAAGTTTTCAGATTTCCAGAAGAAATGAGCAGATTTGGTCAATCTATCAACAATGACCCAAATCGCATCAACGCCGAGAAACCTTAGAAGAACCCAGAACTAAATCCATGGTAATGTGCTCCCACTTCCATCTCGAATTTCAAGTGGTTGCAATGGACCTTTTGGTACTTGATGCTCCGCTTAACTCGCTGACAAGTTAGACACCTCGAGATAAACAACGCTATATCTCTCTCTTCATATTGCTTCCACCAAAATGTACGATTTAATATCACGATACATTTTCGTACTCCTGTGATGGATTGCAAATGGTGTGTGTCAGGCGCCCATCATGATATTATACTTTAAATCGTGGTCGTTAGAACACAAAGTCCGGAGTCGACTCAAGTATTCCTTCTTCATCGATTCTTGCTTCCTAAGATAGCACCCTCTTGCACTTTCTTCCTCATACGATCGCCTGTGTCCAGTAGCTTCGAGCAAATTTTAACTTTATCGATTAAAGTCTGCTCTACTCAGATATTCGCTATCATCACACGCGCCCTCGAGTCTTTAACTCTATCTCCATCCTTTGCAAGTCACACAAAATGGGCCTTTCAGGTCGATAATAACGCACTCAGATTTGTGATACGATCTTCTACTCAACGCGCCACTACCACGCTCGCTTTTCCGTGATGGTATCGATGGTACGATCATAATCTTTCAATAGTTCAAGCCAACGCCGTTGTCGTGATGTCGAGTTCCTTTTGAGTGAAGAAATATTTGAGGCTTTTACGATCCAGAAGATTCCACTTTCTCCCCATACAAGTAATGCCTCCAAATTTTAAGTAAGAAGATAACAAACCGCTAACCTGCATCACGAGTAGGATAATTCCTCTCATATTCTTTTGAGTTGTCGCGAGGCATAAAGCTATAACTTTTCCATGTGCATAAGAACACATCCCAACCTTTTGCTCTCAAGCATCATCAGAGATGACAAATCCTCCGAGCCGATGGTATCACGTAACAAAATAAATAAGTCTCCTCGAAGTTCTTGAAAACTCTTCTCACATTCTTCGCTTCCAACCGAACTTTCAGATCTTTTCGAGTCACCGAATAACGGAGTAGCGATTCGAGAAAATCCTTCCATTAATCTCCGATAATAACCATTTAAACCGAGAAAGCTACGATTTCGGCCATCGATTTAGGTTGTTCCAACTTTCTAATAGCTTCAAATTTGCCGGGTCACAGATATTCCACGACTTGATACCACGCGGCTCAAGGAATGCTACTTCTTCAAGCCGTAACTCAGATTTCTTCAACTCGCATAAAGCTTATATTCACGGCTTTTGGAGTGTCACCTCAAGTGTTGCTTTCATGATCTTCACGCTTTTTGAATAAATAAGGATGTCATCAATAAAGACGACCACAAAGTGATCTAAATATTCCTGAATACTGGCTCATCATATCCATGAAGGCAAAGAGAGCATTAGTCAATCCAAAGGACATGACTAGGAATTCATAATGCCCGCATCGAAGTTCGAAAGCCGCCTTTTGAATGTCACGGTTCTAATCTTCAATCGGTGATATCCTAATCTAAGATCAATCTTTGAAAAGAATTTGCTCCTCAGAATCGGGTCAAACAGTCATCAATACGCGGCAATGGATACCTATTTTTGATGGTGACATGATTCAACTCCCGATAATCAATACAAAGTCGATACTCCCATCTTTCTTCTTCACTTAATAGTAACAGAGCACCCCAAGGAGAAGTACTAGACTAATAAAGCCAATGTCTAACAATTCTCGCATTGGGTCTTTAACTCAAGTTCAATAGAGCCATTCGACATGGGCTTTGGAAATAGGTTTTGTACCGTGTTCAAGGTCGATACAAAATTCAATTTCACGCCCGGGGTAGGCCAGAAGTTCTTCTGGGAATACGCCAGAAATTTATTAACAATAGAAATATCGCTCAAAACTCGACGATTTTTGTTTAAATCAGGATATGAGCTAAGAAAGCTTGACATCCGCTTTTCAATAAACTAATAATTTTATGGCTTCGAGATGACCGTGATTGATTTTAATGGTTTGGTCGTTTGAATTCAGATAATAGGTTGATTAGAATATGAAAGCTAACAACCCATTTAAAACAATCAATTTTTGTATGATGATAAGTAGTTAACCAATCAATCCCTGTAATCACGCCAAATGCAAGTATTTTTAATGAAATAAGATCGACAGTAATGTGAGGGTACCGATTTGAACCAAACAAGACTTATAAAAAAGTGGATGTAATGAAGGTTTCTCCCAACTGAGTTTCCACAGATAAGTCAAAGTCTAATTTCTCCTGAGTCAAATTTAATCGATGAGCGCAAGTAGAGAAATAAAAGAATGGGTAGAACCCAGATCAAATAAAGTATGACTTCATTAGAGTTTATGATAAGCTTACCCGTGATGACCTCATTCGTTCCTCGCTTCTCCGGGAGGTCACAACAAACGCCTCCTCAGACTACCGCTTTTGATTTTTTCCGACTACTTTGGTGCTCCATCCTAGTTGAATTTGTCTTCAGAAACGACAAAATCGAGCTAAGTTGACCTTTCTTCCACAATTATAACACGCTTTTGACGGCATGGGCAGCTTCGGACCGATGTCCCTCTTCTCCGCATTTGAAGCATACGATAGTGGTCTTTTCCTTCCTTAACAACGGTGCCTTCAGGCCGACGCTTTCCATCATTGTGAATCTCCGCTTTGAAATGTCCATTCTTATTGTTTTGGCCTCGATTACCACCAAGTGGTTACCATATCCGCCCGTTGATTCCTCCACGCTTGTTGTCACCGCTCGACGACTACTCACCGGTATTATAATTTTGCCTTACCGCTTTCTTTTTAGTCAGGCTGACTCGTTATCGCGCTTCCACTAATCGAGCCCTATTTACAACATCTCAATACAAACACAGCTTTATGAGAAATAAGATGTCGACGATTCCCACTTCAAACCTCTTAAAACATTCGCCATTCTCTCTTCATTATCCACCAAGTGGGATTTAAACCGTGATAACTCCGCAAATTTTGCCTCAGATCATGACACTGGCCATATTGTTTTGTTCCAACTTGATAAACTCCACCTCCTTCATGTGGCGTAATACTTTCGTGAAAGTATTTGTCGCTGAATGTACCTCCCCGAACTTCTCCCAAGATATCTTCAAGACAAGAAAGTCGAGTACGCTTTTACCGATTCCCACCAAGAATCGCCTCTCCGCGCAACATAAAGGCAAGAAGGGAACCTTTTGCTTCCTGAGCATCCCAAGACATCAAATATCTTGGTAATCATTTATCCATGCTTCCGCCGTAAGTGGTTTTGCTCTCCTTAAACTCCCGGTGGTCCCAGCCTGAATTGTTTAATGGTGACCACCGAGAGTTTTCCGTGTTTCCACCCCACGCTTTTGGACAGAGTCGCCTCATCATTGTCAGATAAATCGCATAAAGCCTCCAACATTCGATCATTCATCATTTGGTCGTCAAGGTTGTTGTTTGCATGAGGATTGTCGCCTCCCGATGCACATTATCCTCGATTATCGATATGTGGTGAATCAACGATCGCTCGTGCTGCTCCATTGCTATTCTCAACATTCTCTCAGATGTCATTTTCAGACATCGCCACAAAACAAAAGGTTAATCGACATGTAACAAATTATCTTTATATTCGATTCCACCAACAAAAATAGCACATAAACTTAGTAGGTCATACTAGCTAAGGTATTCCCCTGCCTCCCTCCTAGTACTTTTCTCACATCTTAGCCTGTGGATCATATCCTCAAGCTCGATACTAACCGTGACGCCCCCAAAATTAGGTATACATCACCCATCTTGGGTAGTCGATACATGGTATGTAATTTAAATACAACTTACTAATATAACTGCGTGGTATAATATTTATATAAATCGTGAGTTTGAATACAAATATTGTCTACTAGATATTATACAAACTCAAAAGGAGTCCTCATTACAATTATTATCACACTATTTCACGTATAGTGAGGACTACTAATGCTATCCTCTCGACCATTACTCCGCTCCCCGACTCGTCCAAATTTATGTTCTCATTTCCTCAAGAGAACAAAGGAAAGAAAGGGTGAGCTCAACTAGCCCAAAGAAGAAATATTATGACTAAGATAATGCGTAATAAATTATCAATAGCCTTCTTCAACATTGTTAAACCGATAAAATATAATAAACATCAAGTTTAATCGCAATGAACAAGCAATCCATTAAAAGAGTCAAGTAGAAAATAAAATCTACTATCTTTTATGATTTAAAAGGTTTTTCATCATCGTTATAGCCGAGACTCACTTTTAATAAATAATCCACATCATCGAATCACCCCCGCACTACGCCAAGGATATTCTTTTAGTATCACGACCACAATTATTCACGCACTACGCCAAGAATAGTCAGGTATTCATTAATGGTCATGATCATGCCAACAATCGCCCATCAATGCACTACTACTAATCGAGGATTTTTACCACATCATTTGTAACATTACTGGCCATGATTACAATCAATAATCCTCGGTCATAATCATACCAAGTCCATCCATGCTCTACATGTGCCATGTATTGACTTTTAAAAAAAAATATAAATATGAGGATGATGACAATGATATAAGAATTCAATAAAACAAGTTCAAGAATTATTTTATCCAGAATTATTAACATCCAAATTGTCAACACGACATCGCTTTTGTAGAGTAAAATTCAAGAATGATCAAGAATATTTCCATGAAAAGATATCGATGAAACGCAAATATCAAGGATATTCTACTAATTTCATGGAGTATATAAGTCAAAGTTTTAACCAACCGGGTATAATAAAGAATGGAATAACAAAAGAAATCACCACGCACGCAGATTTCAGATGATAAAAGTTATTCCAATGTAATAATAATAACTAACCAGTCGTGAAATTCACACCGGCTGTGATGTTCCAATGTAATAATAAAGATGGAACCAGATCCTGTAAAACACACATGATAGATATTCCAATGTATCGATAAAGATTTTAACAGTGTCCTGTAAAAACACATGCATGTGATGTTCCAATGTAATAATAAAGATTTTAACCAGTCCTGCAAAAACACATGCATGTGATGTTCCAAATGTAATAATAATAAAGAATGTAACCAAGTATAGGTAAAACACACATGCATGTGATATTCCAATGTAATAATAAGAATGGAATAAAAAAGAAGATTTCACCAAGTATAGGGCCACAGATACAAAGATATAAATGCCACTTTTACAAAAGTTATTCCAATGTAATAAATAAGAATGGAATAAAAAGAAGTTCTCTTCATGAATACAAAAGAATAACACCCTTACTTAGTACAACAAATAATATTCCCTACCTTAGAAGAACCTAATATCGCAAAGTGAAGTAGCGTAATACTTTTCTTCTTTCTCTCTATAGTTTTCTCTCTGTAGTTTCAAAGAATTCGTAAGAAAATAATGAAGGAACGAGCTTCTATTTATAGAAAATAGAAATGATAGTAATTAATCCATGAACTATCCGTATCGATTTATTTTAACTGACTATCCATATTTAAAGCAAAATCTTTTAAATAAAATATAATATATTCTATTTATATAAAACATTTTACTATGCAAAACACTATGCAAAACACTATGCAAACACTACAAAACACTAAAACACTATGCATAATAAAATATAATATATTTTATTTATAAAATAACTTTAATAAAGTATTCGCTTTTATATAAAAAGATGTTTCGCTTTTATTACGCTAATAATAATAATAAAATAAAACGCCATTATCGCTATAATAATTCATATTATTAATCGACAATAATGGAATCAAACCGAGTGACTTCTCACATAAAGATCAATAATCAATACCGTGTGCTACTATGCAACCACACACGATCATCATTTTTTTACTACCGAAAGTAGTTCAACAAGATCAACCAGAAAACTTCCGCCGTTATTTCAATAAAATATTTTTGTCGCTTTTCAATCCGATAATAATTTTCGCTATAGGTCCACCAATGATTGAGCCATTGTATTTAATATTCCCTCGCTAAACCGAATAATATTCCCCACCAATCGAATATAATATATAACCACTGATATTTTGCAAAATTTATAAATATTACCCACAACTATAACATTATATCAAATTATTCCATAATATTCAAAAATAATATTTATAGAAAATTCATCTTTATTTATAAAACCGCATAGTTCTCTTCATAATATTTATATAAAAGATTTTACTATGCAAACACTAAGGAAGCTCTTCATGAAATACAATTACTAAGTATCCTATTTATAATAAAATATAATATATTCTATTTATAATCTAATAAAATAAATAACTTTATAAAAGTATTTTGTTTTATATAAAAAGATTTTACTATGCAAACACTACGCGTACTACTACGCATAATAAAATATAATATATTCTATTTATAATCTAATAAAATAAATAACTTTATAAAAGTATTTGTTTTATATAAAAAAGATTTTACTATGCAAACACTACGCATAATAAAATATAATATATTCTATTTATAATCAAATAAATAAACAAAACTTTTATAAAAAAGTATTCTAATGCATAATAAAATATAATATATTCTATTTATAATCAAATAAAACAAAACTTTATAAAAAGTATTCTCGCTTTTATTACATTTATTACATTTATAATAATAAAACAAACTTATCACTATTATTATAGTTCACAATATTAATCAACTAGGTTGTTCCTGTGAAAGAGGGGCTTTCCAATAATAATTTCTCCCTATCATGCCGCAATTAGGTGACCAAACCTCTCCTCGATGTAACTTCTAGACATCGTTAATATTGTAAATAATAATATTAATAACTTCGCCGTCTCAATTATTGATTTAATAATATAAATAAATATCGGCTAATAATCGAATCAAATAACGTGAGATACTACGCAAAGAATTATCAGAAGTAATAATTGAAAAAACTAAGTGACTTCTCACGTAAAGCATCAATAATTAATACCGCAAGTGCTACTACGCAATCACACGTATTATCGTATTTTTACTACCGAGTAGTTCAAATGCTTTAAATAGAAAACTTTTTGCGTTATTTTCATAAAAATATTTTTGTCGTTTTCTCAATCCGATAATAATTCTGCTAGGGGTCCACCAATGATTGTGCTCGTTGCATTTAATATTCCCGATAAAAAGAATATTCCCCACTAATCGAATATTCCCCACACAACGTAATATTTTATATCAACTTGCTTACTTTTGCAAAATTTTCACATATCACCTTTAACTTTAAACTTTTATAAATTAACTATTTACCAAAATAGAAAAATTGAATACTTTTATTTCATAAAACCGGTCTCACAATCTCCCTCCTTATGAAATTCTCCTCAAATTTACATATTAATGCATTCGATATTCAAGAGATGAGAATACCTTGTTTTCTTTTCAGATCAGACCTTCCCTTAATTTCCTCGCTATCATGATTTTCCCATTTCTCATATCCTCGTATTTTATATCATTCTAGAATATAGCTTCAAAATAAAGGGTAATCGACATATCACAATTTGTCCACTTATCAAGTAAATAATTTCAAATTAGGTAAGTCACACACAATAAGTATATAACCTGCCTCTCCCTCCTAGTTCTAGACTCTTATCTCCGCCAGCGACCATATCCTTAAGCTCTGATACCACTTGTGACGCCCCCAAAAAAGGTCCACACGACGCATTCTCGAGTCGCCAGATATCACACTATAAAAATCAAATACAAACTTCATTTATATAATTGTTGAATTATCGATAGAATACTTACCACGCTTAATCGTGAGTTTTAATACAAATATATATAACTCTCATGGTGCCTCGACCACATCCTTACAATGATACTTTTACATAAAAGTATAGTCAAAAACTATTTTAGAAATTAAAATCTTGGGAAGTGCTCAAGGAAACCTTTCATATGGGAGGCCATATTGCCTAGGTTATGATAGATATCATATGTCCATAGAATTATCCTTGGTCAATCTAATAGACCCTAAAGAAAAACGAGAAGATTACTATCATCTTCTTTCCAATGGTGAGTCTTCTCGACATATAACTATCTCCACTGCTCCAAGTGAAAATTATATTTCAAATAAACTCTAAGATCATATAGTAGTGCTCAGAGATATACTCAACAAGTGGATGTGCACAACCCCGCCTTTATGATAACACTAGGTTGTATGTCATTAGAAATCTTGTATGATAGTGGCAAAACACCCTTCCAAAGTTGGTTTCACCTCACCCTATTCGGTTCACCAAAATTAAATATCAAATGACGTATACAATACGACACACATATCTAAAGTCATCAATAAAATTATTTTCATACTATTTAGGGAGAACCTCAACAACTATAGACCACCGCTCTATTCCCTCGTTATCCCCGTCAACCCAAACTACACTCTTATTACCGAAAGGAATTCAGAAGCAAAAAGGGTGAGAACAACTAGCCCAAAGAAAGAATATCATGACTAAAGATAATTTACATCATCAATATCCTTCATCAAGAATAAATCGTAGATTTAGAACATATGGTAGATGATAAAACTTTTCAACCATAGTTGCAAATGAACGAGAAATCCATTAGAAGAGTCAAATAGACCATCGATCTATTATCTTCTATGTTAAAAGTCCACCGATAATGTTTTATCCTCGTAACATCAATCAACAATTTTCGCCCACAATCATATGAATAACTCATAATCATAATTATGATTCTAAATTTCTCTTCGCACTCCAAGACTAAGAAAATTTTCATCACCTATCTTCACCGAAACATCAAAAAATCATGGCTATACCAAATCACAATTTTCGCCATAATCATATTAATAAATTCATCTTTGCACTACTACCAAAGATATTCATTAACAATTCATCTTTGCACTATGTGCCAAAGACATACAATCGTATTTTAGAAGAGTCAGCAGAGTATGATATCTAGTATCTTTTACTTAATTAAAAATTTATTATCAATATTTTTATCACGAGACTCAACTTAATAAATAATCCACATCATCGAATCACCCCTGCACTACGGTCAAGGATATTCGTTAATATCAAATCCATGAATTAATATTTCATTGCTGAGACTTAGCTTAATAATTAATCCACATCATCGAATCATCCCCGCACAATGTGCCAAGGATATTCGTTAATATCATCACCACTTAATTATCTATGCACTACGGGCCAAAGATAATTGTGTTTTCATCAACTATTCCCGATCATGCCATAAAACAATTCATATTTGCATCTTGGGACGAAGAGAATCCATAGCCATAATCATACCAAAACTCGCCCATCAATGCACTACGCCAATGTGAACTTTTACCACATCATTTGTAACATTACTACATGATTATCTTAGAATAATAATCCTCGGTCATAATCATACCAATTCCATCTATGCACTACAGCCACATACGACTTTCATCATAATATAAGCATGAGGATAATTACAATGATATAAAAATCAATCAAATGAGATAAAGGATAAATATTAAACATTTATAATATTAATTTATCTAGCGCTCAATAATAACCAAATGTTATTAATCACTTAATAATCTCATAATCTAATATCATTAATATTATAACAATATTTTAATCATTTCTTAAACTTATAAACAATTTATTTTAATTATTTACACTTTATCAAATAATGCATTTAATCATTCAAAATGCCATACTCATAAGATTTCATCATCAATGATCACATCCTCATCAAAAATCAGATATACCCTATATAGGATTTCCAAGCCATAAAATCCTATTTTCCAATTTTATTACTTCACATAACATATTTAATTCATTTACTCATAACTAGTTTATTTTCATGAAAAAAATACCAAATCAGTCCCCAAAATATTTCTTTTTTTCCGGGATTTAGCGTAATATAGTACCATATTGAATATATATTTTTCTCTAATTTTTAAAATTCATTTACTATTTTTCATATGGCTAAAATCGCTTAATATTTAGACATTTATCATAAATTGTACTTTTGTCCAAAAATTCTGAAATTTACAGGATATACTCTTGTTATATACATGTAATCCCAATAAAAATTTCACCAATTTTGGAGTTAACCACAAGGAGTTATAAGGGTTTATTTTAAAATAGTCTTTTCCTATAAAATTCATAACTCCTAATCTATACATCCAAAAATCGCTATTTTTGGACACAATCTAGAAAACTCATCAAATTATCATTTCAAATTTTTCCAAAATTTTTGAGGGTCAGAAAAATTATGAAACTGCCCCTGGCAGAAACCGCTTTTGAATGAAAATATAATTATTCATATGTATACGAAGGATCATTCACCATGTGTGACAACCCTAGAATTTAGACAAATTATTAAAATCTTAAATGATTGATTTAAGGTCAAATAATAGACCTAGACAGAAAATAAGTGTATGCGTTTGATATTTTTGGGATGGAATTTTGAGGATTTCAAAATTCTGTGAAGGATTTAGGTGAATTATTCAGGATCAAGTGTATATGTGTTTATGTTCTATGAATATGGTATTATGTGTGCACAATATATGGTTAAGGGTCAAGGGTTGATCAGATAAATTTTATCAGTGTCAAACCCTAATATTATTAAGAACGTCAACGTTCAATTAGAAAACCCTAACGTTTGATAAGAAACCCTAGAAATTGGGTTTGAAACCCTAATTTCAGTTCCGGGAATCCAAAACCCTAATTCAGAATTTAAAACCCTAATTTTGGAATTTAAATGCTGTGTATAAGGTTTAACGTCATTAATTATAATTTATTAGGGAAAACCCTAACTAATTACTTGAAACCCTAATTGATTATTATTAAAACCCTAATATCTAATTCCAGGAACTCTAATTTCAAATTTCGTATTTGAAACCCTAATCGGGAACTTAAAGGAAGATTATATTGCTTAAGGGTTATTAATTATAATAGTAATTAGGGTAAAGCTTAATTAATTAGCAAATCCTAATTTCAGATTTTTAAACCCTAATTATTCTGTCAAGAACCCTAATGTACAATTATGGATTTAATTGCTAAATTAGCAATCTTAATTAGCAAATATTAATCCTAATTTGTGTTAGTCCTAATGTGATTAGGAAAGTATACTGTAATTAAGAAAATCTAATTATAATTTAAAGATGTTAATTTTCATTTTTGAAAAACCCTAATTTAGAAATCCTAAAATGTGAATTGTGGAAAGCTTAGGTTTTAACCCTAAGGGTTAAACCCTAAGGGTTTACAACAAATGACAATTCTAGAAACAAAATGGTATAGAAATGACTAGTTTACCCTTATTGCATTATTTAGTAGATTGCTTGTAGATCTAGCCCTAAAATGAGATGGTACACTACTCTAAGTCTAGACTTAGATGTGTGTCCAAATATCAGCCACAACTTGCTAGCAAATATCTTGAATCATATCTATTATATAGATCAAAGAGAGAGAACATGTCACTTTACTTCTCTTTCTCTCAAACCCTTTGTCTCTCTTCCAAATCCGAAATTAAGAGTGAGAAAGTGAGATATGATAAGTCTATATCAGTCTCTAACTTGGCAAGATCAGATCATCAAAGTCAGATTCATGATTAAAGTTAGAAAAAGGTATTAAAACCCTAACTTAGAAATCCTTAGATCTTATGTTAAATGAAGTTGTTTGTTGTTAAAAGTTATGTTATAGAGTGTCATTTGATGATCTGGGTTGATAAAACTCAGATCCATATCATTGTGATGCTCGAATTTAAAGATTTCTCAAATCTGGAAATCAAGAAATTTAAGGCCCGAAATTTCAATGTCGGGACCTCTAGATCCTTTCTTGTTAATTTTTATGTGTTTTAAGAATTTATACTTGTAGATGTTGTAAGGACTTCAATCTAGACCTTGAATCAAGTCCATATCATGTGTAGATCGAACAAAGATAAGTAGTCAAAGGTTGTTGTTGACCAACGAAAAGTCGAACTGGGCAACCCGTAAATTTTCTATGTTCATTCGACAAGATTTTCCGTGCCCTTAATCTTGTTTGTTATTTGATGGTATGGCTATGTTGTTGATTGATCCTTGTAGTAGGACATGTTTTGTACATACTAAAACCTTTAGATTACCCAGATCTGTAACAGGATCGTAGAAATTAATGGTCAAACCACCGTTGACCGAACTGCTTGATGAACAATCTGGAAAACCCAGATTTGTTCTTCGAGTACGACGATATGTACTTTGACCAGCCATGATTTCTTTTATATGTTGTTGTTAGACCAACCTGTTGATATATTATGGTACCCTCACATGAAATCTACACGATATAACCTTTAAATCACACTAACCAAACTGGGAACGTGTAGATTCAACAGACCAAAGTATGACCCTCGATCGTTTCTTCATTTTCGAAAACCCGTAAATGAAGAAACAGTCCGACAGTGATTCTCGTAGCTTAGATCTTGCAAAAGTTGTTCATGTCTTGGCCATGTAATTTGCTTAGGTTTGTAGTACTACATTACTACTACAACATTACTACATTCTAAAGCCCAGAAAACCTCAAGAATATTGAATCTATGATGGTCAAACCACTATCTCGAACATCGACATGGTGTTCGGGTTTGTCAAGAACAACCCAAGAACACCATTAGCGATTTTGATTCGTCGCCTAATGTCCCTATAACGACAGCTTTATTTTGAAAATTAATTATTTTAATTAATAAATAGATAAAAATAGTTTATAATTATTAAAATACATAATAAATTATGAAAAAAGTATTTTAAAGTCCGAAAAATAGTTTTTAATTATTTTGAGTATATTTCAAAAATATTTAATATTTTTGGAATATAAAAGGTATTTATTTATTTAATTATAATATTAAATAAATTATTTAAAATGGTTTTAATTCATGAAAAATTATATTATGATATTAGAAAATATTTTAAGTTATTTTTGATGACTTTTAATATTTTGGGATGAATTTCTTAAATAATTTGATATTAATGATAATTAATTTATTTAATAAATATATTAAATAAATTATGGAAAATTAGAATTTATGATTTAAAAATCATATAAAATGATTTAAGTGTTATAAAAATATTTTAAGTTATAAAATATAACTTTTGATATTTTGACATGAAAATATTAATATTTTAATATTAAAAGAAATTATCGGATAATGAATTTAAGTGTTTAAAAATCATATAATTATGATTTTAAGGTATTAAAATACTTTGATAAATTATAATTATATTATAATATTATGTTATGATTTTCATTAATAATAAATATTGAGGATTAAGGAATTATATGGTATTTAATTCATTTATATACGGTTTTAATGATTGAAAAATGTTGATAAATGGTAATAATTATCTAAAAATTATTACAAGTCTATGAAAATTATTTTGACTACTAAGAAAATTATCTGTGATAATTGTTAAGTGTTTAGGAAGAGTTTAATTGAACTTAAACTCGATATTTGTCCGACTAGACCGTCGGGATGATAGGATTGTGTCGGTTTCAAGTCAGACTGAAATAGTTTGATCTGATACTAAGTCTTATGTGTATTGTAGACTGATAGGATTATGTGTTATGTGTTTAGGTTATTCTATGTGTATATATATATAATAGTATTATATTATGATGATATTATTCTAATATTGGAGATCTATATTACTATTATTAGGTCTTCGGATAAAGCGTTATAAATTACGTAGCGGTAATCAACGGTTCAGGCAAGTTTTACTTAACTCTATTAAGAGTTGTTTCATTCAGATATGCTTATGGTTAATCATTTTTGATTGCCATAGATAATTGTACTCTGTACATATTGCATGTATAAGTCAGGTATGAAAGGCTGATCACCTTCATTACTAGTTGGTCCAGATATATTTGTTCATGTTCAATACTTGTTCAGCCAAAAGTTTGTTCGTGCTAGTTCTCAATTATATTGATGAATTATAGCCAGCCTATTATTCAGACTCTTTCAATCATGATATATCCTTAAATTATATTTAAACTTATTGGGCAACTTTCATGCTCACCCTTACTATATCATGATAAACATTGCAGATAAGGAGAATGCGTTCGGATACAAGAAAAGGATAATTCCAAGTTCTGCTTGGGATAAAATGTGCAGCTAGATTGTAATAGTATAGTTTGATAATAATGTCATGTGTTAGATAGTTTATGATTTGTGTATAAGTTAAGGTTACTCGATTTTGGGAAAATGTGCGTAAAGTGTATTGTATAAATAATTTATGTTTATATCTTCCGCAAATAGTTATAGAATGATTGAACCAAATCCGCGGTGATTTGGGACCCGATTCGGGGCTCTCACACCATGCATGCGTTAATCCACATAGACAGGTTATTATAACAGAATAATAAAGAATGAAATAATAGAAGAATTCACCATGCATGCGATAGAATCGCATGCATAAAAGTTATTTCCAATGTAATAATAAAGAATGAAATAACAACGAATTCACCATGCATGCGATAATCCGCATGCATGTGTTATTCCAATGTAATAATAAAAAAGTGGAACGGTGTCATGCGTAAACGCACGCATGTGATATTTCGACAGAATAATATAGAATAGAATAACAGAAGAATTTCACCATGTATACGATAGTCCGCGTATACAGGTTATTCCAACAGAATAATAAGGAATGGAATAACAATAGTTCTCTTCATGAATACAAAAAAATAATACCCCTTACGAGTACAACAAATAATATCCCTTACTTTAGAAAGAAGAGTATTCCGACTGGTAGGGCGAGGATATTCTTGAAGAAAACTTGCACTATTTCTACGCTTAAAGCTTTCTTAAACTCTAAAGAAATACGCTCAAGATTATAGAAGAAGAATTCTCTGAACTTCTAGTGTGATTTTCAATTCTAACTAAGCATCCTATTTATAGGAGAATGGAAAGGATACTATGTTGCACTATGTAATAAAATATAATATATTCTATTTATAATCTAATAAAATAAATAACTTTATAAAAGTATTCTATTTTATATAAAAAGATTTTACTATAAAAACACTATGCAAATACTATGCAAATACTACGCATAATAAAATATAATATTTTATATTTATAATCTAATAAAACAAATAACTTTATAAAAGTATTCTATTTTATATAAAAAGATTTTACTATACAAATACTATGCAGTAATTTATGCAAACACTATGTATAATAAAATATAATATATTCTATTTATAATCTAATAAAACAAATAACTTTATAAAAGTATTCTGTTTTATATAAAAGATTTTATTATGCAAACACTACGCATAATAAAATATAATATATTCTATTTATAATCAAATAAAACAAAACTTTATAAAAGTATTCGCTTATATATAAAAATATTCTGCTTTTATTACATTTATAATAATAATAAAAAAAAATTATCACCATTATTATAGTTCACAATATTAATCGACCAAGTTGTTCCCAGGAAAGAGGGGGCTTTCCAATAATGATTTCTCCCTATTGGCGCGCAATTAGGTGACCAAACCTCTCCTTAACAGAACTTCTAGACATCGTTAATATTGCAAATAATAATATTAATAACTTCGTCGTCTCAATTATTGATTTAATAATATAAAAAATATCGATAATAATTGAATCAAATAACGTGAGATACTATGCAGCAATTACTGTAGCAATAATTGAACAAAACTGAGTGACTTCTCACGTAAGCATCAATAATCAATACCGTGTGCTACTATGCAACCACGCGTATTACTGTACTTTTACTACCGAGTAGTTCAACGATTTTAACGGTAAAACTTCTGCCGTTATTTTCATAAAAATATTTTTGTCATTTTCTCAATCCGACAATAATTTCATTGTGGGGTCCACCAATGATTGTGCCGTGGTACGAATATTCCCTGATAAAAACAATATTCCCCGACACAATGAATATTTTATATCAACTTGCTTACTTTGAAAAATTTTCACATATCACCTTTAACTTTAAACTTTTATCAATTTAACTATGTACTAAAATAGAAAAATTTAATACTTTTATTTCATAAAATTCGGGGTCTCACACCGGTGGTCCTAGCTCCTTGAATTGTTTAGCAGTGACCGTCCGAGAGTTGCCAGTGTTTTCACCTATATTTTGGACAGGAGCCGCTCTCGCCTAATGTTGCATGAATTGCATAATGCCTCTGAACATTCCATCGTTCATCATTTGGTTAGTGTTGTCGTTTGCATGAGGATTGTCGCCTTCCTGATACACATTATCCTGATTATTGATCTGTGGAGACTCAACGGTCTCCTGTGCTCCATTGCTATTTTTAACATTCTCAGATGTCATTTTTAAATACTGCCACAAAACAAGGGTTAATTAACATATCACATGTGACGCCCCCAAAATAGGTATACATCACCCATTACGAGTTGTCAAAAACATGGTACGAAAACAACTACAACTTTATTATTCAAGAAATCGTGAGTTTAAATACAAATATTATCTTCTAGACAATATTTATACTCAAATAAATCCTCATCACATTTATTGATACATTATTTTACAAAATGGTTAACTAACAAATCCTTTCTAAAACCTTCATTCCATACCCAGGCTAATTGTATCTTTCGCTATATTCTCGCCCCCGAGAAGAATGGAACAAAAAGGAAAAGGGTGAGCTCAACTAGCTCGCTCAAAAGAATATTATGACTAAGATAATATACAACAAATTATCGTTAGTCTTCAACGAGGAAAAATACAACAAGTTTTGAGATCAATATTCGCAATGAAATAATAATAATTCAGAAGAGTTATGTAGAGAATGAAATCTACTATAATCTATGAATTTAACAGATCCATCATCAATATTTTATCCCGTAACATCAATCAATATTCATCTCAAATCAAATATTCATCTTTGCACTACGGCCAAAGATATTCATCAATCGGTCATGTTCATCTCAACACTGCTCATCTTTGCACTAAAGGCCAAAGATATTCATCGATCAGTATACGTGTTCATTTAAACACTGTTCATCTCCGAGCCAAAGATATTCAATATTATCATCATTTAAAGATCGCGGATGATGAAAAATATTTTTTAAAGAAACGAATCCGGTGAAATAAAATGACAAGGATTAAGGATTAAGGATTAGTACTTTGTTTTATCCATGTTCAAAAAATACCTCAAAAATAATCATTGTGGTGTAAAATTCAAGAATGATCAAAACATGGATACAATCAAAGCTAGTATCCGAATAGATGTTTTGGACAAAAGAAAAATTTTCATTTTTGATTGAATAGTGTCGTATCGTGAATAGTGTCAGATATCGTGAATAAGGCCGTATACGTGAATAGTAACTTCAGACACCAAAAAAGATAGAAATTCCACAAAAAACATTTTCACGCTTCGCTGAATTAATAGTACTCGTGAATAGTAATCGTGAATAGTAACTCATGAATAGTAACTTCGTGAATAGTAACTCATGAATAGTAACCCCGACATGAAAAAGTTCCAAATTTGATAAAAACTTCGGATCAACATTTCATAATGATATTGAAGAAATAATATCATTACGAAAAAAATAATATCCCTTACCTCAAAGAATCAAGACGGAAGGAAAGGCTCAAGTGATCTTTGAATGAAACTTATCTTGAAAAGAACTCTCAAAGTATCTAAATACTCACAAAATACGCTCAATAATATAGAGAAAAAGAGAGAAAACTTTGTTTTACGGTGTGATTTTCAATTCTAACTTAGCCTCTATTTATAGGAAAATGTTAACCAAGGATTTTGAGCTACTGATGGCTTTAATCGCTACTATTGCCACCCACCACATTTGAAATAAAATTCAGCACATTTTTCACCAACCACAAGTAGGGCCCACTCAATTCTAGAATTTTCCACCAAAATCAATTATAAACCCTAATTTTCGAATCGACACCTCTTAAAATTCACAACAAATCATTCGTGCATTTTTAACGGTTCAAAATTTGTTGACATATACTCAACTTATGTATGTATAACATACCCAAAAATTACCACAATCCAACTGGTCGGATTAAAAATTATAACCCCTAATATATATCTCAAAACCCACGATTTGATTTTTAATACCTCCAATCCGATAAAATACCGATAAAACACCTCAACAAAAATTTCTTCATTTATAACCACATAAATAAATCCATCATTTATATCCACATAAAATAAATATTTCTTTATCATATGAATCAATAATTAATTATTCACAAATAATATTATGTAATCACAATTATGACAACCAGTAGTAAAGAGTAACTTTCTAGACATTGCCAATAATGTTATCTAATAATATTATTCAAATAATATGAATTATTGATCGATAATGGAAATAATATGCAAATGACAATTATTGAGCAATGATAATATCAACGCAAAGAATTATGAATCAATAAAATAAAATATTGAGCAAGAACTCTTTTGTGAAAATTATTGAGTAAAGTGCCTTCACGTAAGGATCAATAATTCAACAACACTGCGTGCAATCTGGTACTGCTTTGTGCGATAACCACGCAGATTATCAGATTTTAACCACCGGTATTCCAACAGCCTTAACTTCTGTAATAACTACGCCGACTTATTTTTAACCAACTTATATTTCAATCGCTTCTTCATCCAAGGTTCCATGGGGCCCACATGGTCAATGCGCTTGATGCATACGAATATTCCCGACAAAGATTGAATATTCCACGACCAAACGAATATTCCCAAACAAAAATGAATATTTTATAACCACTTGCTTATTTTGAAATATTTGCGTATTTAACCCTTAACTATCCACATTAATCAAATCAACCCTTACTATTTCAAAATAATAAATAAAGAAAATTCCTTTTATTTAAAAAATTTCGGTCTTACATCACATATTATCCTATACTACAATGAACCAATTAAATACCAAATAAACTTAGGTAGGTCATACCAAAACAAGGAATTCTGTCTCTCCTTCCTAGTTCTTGTCTCACATCTCAACGTATGTGACTCCCAAAAATAGATATACATCACCTATTCTCGAGTCGCCAAATACATGGTACGTAATACAAATACAACCTTAAATATCTGAAAAATGTCTTTGAGTTTTAATACAAATATTGTCTTCTGATAAAGATTCAAACTCAAAATAAGTCCTCAATACATTTATTTTCACACTATTTCACGTAATAGTGAGGACTACTAATGCTATCATCTACTGACCGTCACTCGCTCCCTGAAAGTAGTCCATGCTACGCTCATTTCTTGAAGAGAACAAATGAAAGAAAAAGGGTGAGCTCAACTAGCCTAGTAAGAAATATTATGACTAAGATAATGCGAGAGTAAATTATCGTTAGCCTTTCAACATTGTTAAACCGATACAATATAACAAACATCAAGTTTAAGCTGTGGCGAACAAGCAATCCATTAAGAGTCAAGTAGAGAATAAAATCTATTATCTTCTATGATTTCAAAGGTTTTCATCACTTTTATGGTGAGAGACTTCTTATTAAATAAACCACGCCATCCCCGCACTACGACAATGATATTTATTAGTATCACGACCACAAATTATCCATACACTACGGCCAAGGATATTCGTGTTTTCATCAATGGTCATGATCATGCCAACAATCGGCCCATCAATGCACTACGGCCAATGAGGACTTTTACCACATCGTTTGTAACATTACTACCACATGACTATACCGAATAATCCTCGGTCATAATCATACCAAGTCCATCTATATACACTATGTGCCACAGATGACTTTCAACATAATATAAACATGAGGATGATGACAATGACATAATAATTCAATAAAACAAGTTCAAGAATAAATTTTAAAGATTTATAAGTTAATTTATCCCGAACTCAAAAACGCCCAAATTGTCAACATGATATCGCCAGGAGTAAAATTCAAGAATGCTCGTAAGAATATTTTCATGAAAGAGATCTTGGATGAAGCGCAAATATCTAGGATATTCTACTAATTTCATGGAGTATAGAAGCCAAAACTTTAACCAACTGAGTATAATAGAATATATGAAACTGCAAATAGATTTTCACCCACCATGCGGAAATCCACATAGATGCATCAATTTCATAATTTAATAAGGAATGAATACAAAGGATCATTCACCACTTATGTGGCAATCCACATAGACAAGTTATTCTAATGTAATAATAAAGAATGGAATAATGTAAGAAGTCACCATGCATGCGATGATAGACCGCATGCAAAGTTATTCCAAATGTAATAATAAAAATAGAATCAGTCATGGGAAATTCGCATGATGCATGTGATATTCCAATGTAATAATAAAGAATGGAATTACAATGAATTCACTGTGCATGCGATGATAATCGCATGCATAAAAGTTATTCCAAATGTAATAATTAATAATAGAACTGTGTCACGCGTGTAATACGCATGATGTGCTAATAGAATAATAAAGAATGGAATAATGTAAGAATTTCACCATATATGCAGACTTTACATGTAGGTGTTATTCTAATGAATAATAAATAGTGGAACTGTGTCAAATGCAGAATACTTATGCACAAGATATTCCAATGTAATAATAAAGAATGGAATAATGTATAATTTCACCATGTATGCGTTACTATCAAGATAGACAAAGTTATTCCAACATAATAATAAGGAATGGAATAAAAATAGCTCTCTTCATGAAAATGAAAGAAATAATACCCCTTACCTTAGAATAAAGTTGGATACTGGAAAGAGAGGTAGCAAACTTCTCTTCTTCTTTCTCTCTATAATTTCTCTCTATAAAATTGTTCTATAGCTTTAGTGAATTGGTGAGAAATGAAGGAAGAATGAGTTTCTATTTATAGAAAAATATAGTTTTGATAATTTCACGTTTTGGGGCTCAAAAAATTACAGTAAAATACCTTCAACTTTTCTTTCATTTTTAATTTAGTCTTGTAAGTATTATCAAACCTGCACCACCTCCCCTAATAGTAAATAATGTGAATCAGTAGTTCAATCATGTGATTCAATAGTTATAATCATGTGAAAATACGAATAACAGTATAGTACCTCCATCTTTAACTTAGTCATGCAAGTATTATCAATCTTGCACCAACTCCCCTAATAGTACATGAATGTGAATCAATAGTACACACATGTGAACAAATAGTTATAATCATATGAATAAATAGAAATTAATTCCTCATTTATCTGATTAATTACCCGATAACTTTCAGACATCAATTATTATCGAAATAAATGTCGATTTTCACTAACACTAATAAGTCCAACACAATGGAACTATCAATTTCATCTTTAATAAACACGAACTTATTCATCATTAATATTATAACTCACAATATTTAACAACCGTGTCGCTCCTCGTGAAAGAGGGGCTTTTCGATAAAGATTTCTCCTTATCGGTGCCAAGATTAGATGACCAAACCTCTCATCGATGTAACTTCTAGACATTGTAAATATTGTAATTTAATAATATGAATAACTTTGTCGTCTCAATTGTTGATTTAATAATATATCATATTATACAAATGATATTGTGACAATAATCGAATCAATAATATGAGAGATATGATGCAGTAATTACTGTAGCAATAATTGAGTATAACTGAGTGACTTCTCACGTAAGCATCAATAACCAATACCGAGTGCTACTATGCAACCATGCCAGACATCTTTGTACTTTTTTACTACCGTAGTTCAACAAGTTTTAATCTCAGTAACACTTCTACCGTTATTTTTAATAAAAAGATAATTCGTCGTTTTCTTTACTACGACAATACTTCCGTTGGGGTCCACTAATGATTGTGTCGTCGCATTTAATATTTCCTATTAAAACAAATATTCCCCGACCAATCGAATATTATATAACCACTTACTTACTTTGCAAAATTTGTAAATATTACCCACAACTATAACATTATATCATATCCACACCATAATATTCAAAAAAATATTTTGAGAAATTTAAATCTTTATTCATAAAATCTGGGGTCTCACATTATCTCTCATAAACTGTGTTTGTATTCAGATGTTAAGAATAGGGCTCAGTTATTGGAGCGCGATAATGAGTCAACCAAACCAAAAGAGAGCATCCGGCAAGTCGATAATACCAGTGGTAGGAGTCATCGAAGCGGTGACAACAAACGTGGAGGAAATCAACATGCCAGAAATGTTAATCACTTCGGTGGTAATCATGACCATGACAATAAAAGTGGACATTTCAAGAAGAGAAGATTCAATAATGATGGAAAGACGTCAGCACCAACACCTGTTGTTAAGGAAGGAGAATGACCACCGGTCGTATGTTACAAAAGTGGAGGGGAAGGACATATAAGTCCAAACTACACGATGTAGTCCAAAGCATGTTACAATTGTGGAAAAGAAGGTCACCTAGCCCGATTTTATCGTGTACCAAAGTCAAGTCCAGTTGGGATGGAGGCATCAAAGGGTGTCCCAGACAAGAAAAAACCGGTAGTTCAAGGGAGAGCGTTTGTCGTAACCTCCCAAAAAGTGAGGAATCCGAATGAGGTGATCACTAGTAATGTAAAACCCCAACTTTTTATAAATAAAACTGAATTTCCTCTATTTATTATCTTGAAATAATAAGGAATTAATTTGATATAATGCTCTGGTTATGGGTGAAATGTACAAATTTTACAAAATAAGCAAATGGTTATAAAATAATCATTGTTGTCGGGGAATATTCGTTTGGTTGGGGAATATTTTTTTATCGGGAATATTAAAGACGACGTACCATATCATTTGTGGGCCCCATAATGAGTAATAACTATCGGATGAAGAAAATGACAAATTGGAGTTTTGATAAATAACGGCGTAATCATTACAAGAATTAACATTCTTTGGAATACCCTGCAGACTTAAAATATAGTAATACGCGTGGTTGCACAGTAGGACACGGTATTGCACAGTATTTTTGAATTATTGATTCCTACGTAAGAAGACACTACTCAATAATTATTAAAGTAATTACTGTTTAATATTTTATGTTATTGATTCAATAATTGTGCGTTGATATTTTATATTATTGTTGTTTCAATAATTATCACTGCACAGTATTTCCCATTATCAGATCAATAATTCATATTATTTGAATAATATTATTAAATAGTATTATTGGCAATGTCTAAAAAGTTCTGTCAAGGAGACGTTTGGTCACCTAATTGCGCGCCAGTAAGGAGAAATCCTTATCCGAAAGCCCCCTCTTTCCTGGGAACTGCATGGTTGTCATGATTGTGATTCTGTAATATTATTTATGAATAATTAATTAATGATTTATATGATAAGAAATATTTATTTGATGTGAATATAATTGATGGATATATTTATTTTATGTGGTTATAAATGAAGGAAGTTAGCATAAAATAATTATTGAAAGTTTGGCATATTTTGTGGAATTATAATTATTTCTCGATAAATTATTCATTCAAATATATTATTATAATATATTATAATTGTTTAAATAATAATATTATTATAATATATATATATATAAGCATGTGATTAAAAAGATGAAGTGAGCAAATTATATTCGAATGTAATATTCAAAAGCAGTATGCCTTGTTTTCTTTTCTAAATTGGTGGGTGGAGAAATATGATCTGCAAAGGCATTTTCAAATGTTGTTTTTCATGCGTGGGGCCTCAAACTTGGAAAAAAAAAGGATTGTTAGGCATGATTGAGATTGTGAGTTAGGCATTTGCTTGCAAAAAAAACCAAAATTTCAATGAATGGACCCCCCCAACTTTAGAAAAAGAAAGAATTAGGCAAAAGTTTGGCAGGAAAGTTGGCTGGAGAAAATAATTAGGCAGATTCGTTATCTCTCCCTCCGTTGCTATAAATAGAGGGATAACCCTCCTTCCTCAACACACCAGTTTCAAATCAGAAATTCTTATTCTAAGAGTATTGTGAGTATTTTCTTGAGTATAAGAATACTTTGAGCTTAGTTTTTCTTCAAGATTTTCTCAGAATAATATCTAATATTCCAGTCAAAGTGCACATTCAAGGTTAACGGGCAACGACTCAAGCATTACTAGAGTGGACCCATTGAACGTCAATCAACGGTCATAAATCTTTCCAACCCAAGAACTAACCCGAACACAAAGATCAAAGTCGGGCCGATTTAATCGTAAACCAAGCGCTTATTGGGAGGCAACCCATTTAATTTTTAATTTTTATTTTTATTGTTACTTTTTTTATTTTTATTTTTATTAAGTTTCCTATTATTCCCTTAATTTATTCCTTTAAGTAGTGCTATAACCATTTTGGTTGATTAAGTCCCTACTTCCCATGTGCAGGTCCTAGTACACGGCATCACAACAAAGCTAATTTTTGATAACAGCGCCCCGACGCTTGAATTACACACAAAAACAGCGCCCCGACGCTTGCCCATCATGCCACTCACTGTTGCTCAAAGGCTTCGGCCGCCGCTTCCTCAGGTTTTACAAATACCGACGCTTATGTATAGAATAGCATAACATTCATTCGCTTCAGCCGCCGGCCATTGCGTTTTCAGCAAAATCTTAGCGCCCCGACGCTGAGGGTGCGTTTAAGAATCCTATTTGGGTCCAACTGCTCGGTTATCCACTCCATGCACTCCACTTTCTACATACGTTTCTACTTCATGGCTGGTAACTGACCTAAACGTTCTATATAACTCCCCATTCCGAACATAACTCTTCATATCAAATTGGGAGTTCCTTTCACAAATCCATTTTCATCTATTCTCTCTATTGCAAAGGTACGTATGTAATTACATTCAACAAGTGTTTGCGGTTGATTACTCCAAGTAAGATTGATTTTCACTCTACACATATTAAGTGCACACTTTCATCTTCTTTGATTTTTGATTCTCTTGAGTTGCATGCATAAGAATCATGATTGTTTGTGCACAACTATTGAATAGACTATCCTACATATGTGTGATTTCATATACGGGGTTTGAATTGGTATGAAAATAGAAAGATCCAAAGTAATATATGAACTGCACACATGGTGTTTGATAGTATGTCTGACTCACTGAGCAAGGCTAACCACACATAAAGCAATATCTTGATTGTGTGTACTGTAAGTGCTTTTTTACCAATTGTCGAGGTCAAGATCATTGTGCGCACCCAATGAGGATATTTGAACGGTTACATAGACTTATCTCATGTCAAATCTTCTGGGTCTGTCTCACATAACACTACCAATACACTGAATTCACTTGCCATATTTTAGTTTATTTTTATTTGCATGAGTAGACTGTGATTGTTAATAGTTTATGGATGTTTTGATTATTATAAATGTTGCATTTAGAATTGCATGTTAATTCCAGCTTTTGATAGTGCGTATATTTGGGGGCCAATGATGAAATTAGAATTGCATAAACAAGTCTAATAAGGATTGTTGAGTCAGTGATATGATTTTCTTGACATGATTTAAATCTCTATCTGTTTGACACTGATATTTTAAGGATAACACATTTTGTAAAATGACCATGTTGGCTATGATAGTTTAAATGGATAGATAATAGAGTTCTAAAGGATGAATGTTAGTGAAATGAAAGAGCAAGTTAAATAGCTAGTGAAGATGAATTTAGATATGAACTCAAGTTTGGGGGAAAAATATTTGAAGTATATAAGCTTTGAAACAAAAAAGAAAGAAAAAACACCGTGGCATGCTTATCTAGTTTTGTGGCCTTTGTTATTTGAGTAAGTAAGTCCGAGGGGATTGTCTCTACACCTAAATACCCTAAGGTCTTAATGGCTTGGGAGTCGCTGGTCGAAAAGCTCGTTAAGGTAGCATTGAAAAGCCTAAGGAATAAGACAATGCATAGTCATGAAAATAATAATAATAATAATAAAGCTTTGAAAAGTGCAAAATGCCCCCGTCTAGCAAAAACAAGCATAAGTACTCCATGTTGACCCCTAGATTTTGGTGATTGTTTACTTTCGGTTGAATCTAGTTTATTTGATAAGTTCTTGAGTTGAAACTTTATGATGCTTATTAAGAACTTTATTATCTTTCATATTTTGTTGTTCATTGGGTAGCATGGTTGTTGAACACATACTCACAATATCAGTAATAACAGGTTTAGATTCATTGATTGTTGGGATATTATTGATCTACTTTGACATGATGAATTAGCATGTTTTTGTGATTTTTCTGAGGCCTATGGATATGTGTGAGCTATTGAATTGCTGGAATTAAGAACATATAAATTGTTTGCATTTGCATGATGTTTAGTTTTTTCGTGTTGTTTGTGTTCTGTTGCATGAGGACACGCAACGATTTAAGTTTGGGGGTATTTGATGATTGGGTAATATATCCATGAAGTGGGTATACTTGAGCTTAGATTTGTGTATTCTCGAGTCTTTTAGTATCATTTTTACTGTATTTATGTTTTGATTTGTAGGTTTGGGAGCTATAAGAACAATTGGGAGCATTTGGGCTAATAAAGGACATGACTATCACTTTCTGCCTCCTAGCGCCGGGGCGCTCCAAATAGAACTAATCCCAACGCCTGTATGTCATGGATTTCAGTTGGTCGAGCACGCGATCGATCAAGCGTTGACTTGTTTTAAAACCAATAAAGAGGTGGTTATTTGAGAAAGTTGATGGGCAATTGGATTGTGGAACAAGAAGGGAAGTATAAATTTGTTATTATGAAACTGCAAATGGATTTTCCCCCGCCATGTGGTAATCCACGTAGACAGATCATTTCCATAATTTAATAAGGAATGAATACGAAGGATCATTCACCATGCATGCAGTAATCCACATGTACAAAAGTTATTCCAATGTAATAATAAAGAATGGAATAATGAAGAATTCACCCAGCGTGTGTAATCCGCACGGATAAGTTATTCCAATGTAATAATAAAGAATGGAACAGTGTCGTAAACCGCATGCATGTGATATTCCAATGTAATAATAAAGAATGGAACCAGTCACGCGTAATCGCATGCATGTGATATTCCAATGTAATATCAATAAAGAATGGAACCAGTCATGCATAAACCGCATGCATGTGATATTCCAATGTAATAATAAAGAATGGAACCAGTCATGTAATTGATTGATGTTTACAGGATAAAATATTGATGATGGACTTTTAAATTCATAGATGATAGTAGATTTCATTCTCTACTTAATTCTTCTAATGAATTATTATTTTCGCTGCGAATATTGATCTAAAACTGGTTGTCCATTATATTTTATCTGATTTGTTGAAGGCTAACGATAAATTGTTGTTCTTTATCTTAGTTATAGTATTCTTTACTGGGCTAGTTGAACTCACCCTTTTCTTTTTTTTCCCATTTTCTTCTCAGGAGGTGAGAATGTAGCAGGAACCAGTCGGGGTAAAGAGTGATGGTCCTAGACAGTTGTCTTAGCAGTCCTCACTATTTTTGTAAAATAGTGTATTAATAAATGTAATGAGGACTTATTTGAGTGTGGATATTATCTAGAAGACAATATTTGTATTTAAACTCACATCATGTGTGTCATATTTTGCACGACAATTGTAATAATAAAAGTTGTAGTTGTTTCGCATCATGTATTTGGCGACTCGTAATGGGTGATGTATACCTATTTTAAAAGCGCCACAGCTTGGTATCGAGCTTAGGATATGGTCTCTCAGAGGAGATCGGGGAGTAAGTACTAGGAGGGAGAGACGAGGAAATCCTTCGCTAAAGGTGTCCTACCTAAGCTTATTTGTTGGCTCATTCATAATATGGGATATTATGTGATATATTAATTTGTTTAATTAACCCTTATTTTATGGCAGTTTTTAAGAATGGCAGCTGAGAACATTAATAATGGAGTCTATGAGATTGTGGAACATCCTTTGATTACCAACTGAGAGAACGTGCAACAGGAAGGCAATATTCCTCCTGTAAATAACACTACCGAGCAAACAAGGAATGATGGAATGTTTAGAAGCTTTTTGTAGTTCATGCAAAATCGGACGAGGGAGACTCGTGTACAAAATATGGGTGGAAATGATAAGAACGCTGGCATCATCACACACCAAAGGCTTCAAGGAGTTGGGACCACCAGATTTTTGGGAAAAGCCGGATCCGATTAAGGTGGAAACGTGGGTCAAGTAAATTACCAAGATATTCGATGTCTTGGGATGCACGGAAGAACAGAAGGTTCCATTTGCCACCTTTATGTTTCGAGGTGAGGCAGACATCGGTGGAATCAGTGAAGCGCACCCAAACCACCGCACTCAAAGATGTCTTGGGAAAGATTTCAGAAACTGTTCAATGACAAGTACTTTCCTGAAAGTATTCATCATATGAAGGAGGTAGAGTTTATTAGACTGGAACAAAACAACATGACGATGTCCCAATATGAAGCAAAGTTCGCAGAGTTATCCATGTTTGCACCTCATTTGGTAGAAAATGAGGAACGAATGACGCGGATGTTTTTGAGAGGTCTAAAACCCGAGATTCGGCAATATCATATCTCTCATAAATTTTCTTTATATTCAGATGTTGTAAAAATGGGCTCAATTATTAGAGCGGATAATGAGTATGTTCAACCGAGGGACCACGACTGTGGTCATACCGGTGATAATAAATACCATCTGGAGCGATGATAACCAAATGAGAGAGGAAAAATACGGACAAAAGTAGTAACCACTCGGGTGGTAATCGTGGCCATGATAATAGGAGAGGTGGGTCAAGTGGAAGTTTAAAAAAAGAGGAGATTCAACAATGATGGGAAGACATCAGCAGCAGCACCAGTACCAACAACAAATTCTAGGGGAGGAGAATGACCGCCAGTTAGATGCTACAGATGCGGAGAGGAGGGACACATAAGTCCAAATTATTCACAGCCTTCCAAGGTCTGTTTCAATTGTGGAAAAGATGGTCATATAGCCCGATTTTGTCCTGTAGCGAAGTCAAGTCCAACTGGGACGGCGGCACCAAAGGCAATTACAGACAAAACAAAGCCGGTGGTTCAAGGGAGGGCGTTTGTCGTGACTGGCCAAAACGCGAGAAACCCGAACGAGGTGATCACGGGTAAGCTAATCTTGAACTCTTGCAAAGTTTATACCTTACTAGATACCGGTTCTACCCATTCTTTTATCTCTTCGCTTGTGCTCAACGCTTAAACTGAATTCGAGAAATTCGACTTTAACTTTATCTTTTGAAACTCTGTTGGGTGAAACCTTTGTTACATCTACAGTTTATAAATCTTGCTTAATCTGAGTTGGCACAATCACATTACCTGTTGATCTTATTTCTTTAAAGATACTTGCATTTGATGTGATTTTAGGGATTGATTGGTTAACTACTCATCATGCCAAAATTGATTGTTTTCGTAAGGTTGTTAGTTTTCATATTCCTAACCAACCCGCTATATACTAATTCAAACAACTAAACCACTAAAATCAGTCACTGTCATATCGAGCCATAAAGCTATTCGTTTATTGAAAAATAGATGTCAAGCTTTCTTAGCCCATGTTATGGACTTGAACAAAAACACGTCAGATTTGAATAATATTTCTGTTGTTAGTGAATTTTCCGACGATTTCAAGAACTTCCCGGTCTACCCCTAACGTGAAGTTGAATTCTTTATTGATCTTGAACCAAGTACAAAGCCCATTTCTAAAACCCCATATCGAATGGCTCCTATTGAACTTCAAGAGTTAAAAGTCCAACTACAGGAATTGTTAGACATTGGTTTTTCATTCATCCTAGTACATCTCCTCGGGGTGCTCCTGCTTTATTTGTAAAGAAGAAAGATGGGAGTATGCGATTTTGTATTGACCATCGAGAATTGAACCATGTCACCATCAAGAATAGGTATCCCCACCTCGTATTGATGACCTGTTTGACCAACATTGCAAGGAGCACAATTCTTTTCAAAGATCGATCTTCGCTCGGATATCATAAGTCAAGATTAAAACCGAGGATATTCCAAAGACCCGCCTTCGTAACTCCTGCAGACGGCATTATGAATTCTTAGTCATGTCTTTTGATTGACTAATGCTCCCGCCGCTTTCATAGATATGATGAACCGTGGTATTCAAGGAATATTTGGATCGCTTCGTTGTTGTTTTATTGATGACATCCTCATCTATTCCAAAAGCCGTGAAGATCATGAGCACCATTTGAAGTTGGTACTTCAAAGACTTCGTGACAATAAGCTATATGCCAAGTCAAGAAATGCGAGTTTTGGCTTAAGGAAGTAGCATTCCTGGGGGCACGTGGTGTCAAAACATGGAGTATCTCGCTGACCGATTTAAGATCAAGCAATACAAAGTTGGGAACAACCAAGTCGGTGGATCAAGCACGTAGTTTTTGGGCTTAATTTGGTTATTATCGGAGATTCGTGGAAGGATTTTCTCAAATCGCTACTCCATTAACTCCGACTCAAAAGATACAAAATTCAGATGGGCGAGGAATGCGAGAAGAGTTTCCAAGAGCTCAAGAGGAGACTCATTTCAAGACTGCTCTAACAATACCATCCGGGTTTGGATGGATTTTTATCTACAAATGATGTTTCAGCAAAGGGTTAGGATGTGTTCTCATGCAACATGGGAAAGTCATAGCCTATGCTCTCGACAACTCAAAGAATATGAGAGAAATTATCATACTCATGATCCGGAGTCGAAGCAAAGAGCTGCCTTTTTGCATTGAAAATGGAGAGACACTACCCGTATGGGGAGAAAGTGGAGATTTATACGGATCATAAAAGCCTCAAATATTTCTTCACCCAAAAGGAACTCAACATGCGGCAACGATGTTGGCTCGAAGTTTTGAAAGATTACGACCATAAGATTCAATATCATCTTGAAAAGCAAACGTCAGAAATGACGATCGAGTAGTAAGATCATATGCGGTATGCGGGTGCAATGTTGTTAACACAAAGGCCCATTTTTGTATGAAGGATGGAAGAGGTAAAGGCTCCAAGTACCCACGTGATGATATCAAACATACGAGTAGAACCGACTTTAATCGATAAAGTTAAAGTCGCTTCAAACCACGCACTCCGGAGATGATACGTATGAAGAAGAAAGTGCAAGAAGGTGCTATTCCTAAGCAAGAATCAATGAAGAGGAATACTTGAGTCAACTCCGGACTTTGCGTTCCTAACGATTCTGACTTGAAGCATAGAATCATGATGGAGGCACACAACACGCCATTTGCAATCCATCCTGGGAGTACCAAAATGTATCATGATCTTTGACATACATTTTGTGGAGCAATATGAAGAGAGAGATCGCGGAGTTTATCTCGAGATGTTTAACTTGTCAACGTGGAAAGGTAGAGCATCAAGTGCCAAAGGGTCCATTGCAACCACTTGAGATTCCGGAATGGAAGTGGGAACACATTACTATGGATTTCGTTACGGGTCTTCCTAAGGTTTCTCAAGGTATAGATGCAATTTGGGTTATTGTTGATAGATTAACCAAGTCTGCTCATTTCTTGCCTATACGTGAGACTTTTTCCTTGAAAGTCTTGCTTTCAGATGTACGTAAATGAGATTGTGAGATTGTATGGCATGCCAAGATCCATAGTTTTGGATCGTGACCCAAGATTCACTTCACGATTTTGGGTTAGCTCACAGTAAAGCTATGGGCACGAATTTATGATTCAATTCAAAGATACCATCCTCAAAACGGATTTTGGACAATCTGAAAGGACTATTCAAACCCTGAAGATTTATTAAGACTCGTGTCCTAGATTTCAAAGGAAGTGGGATAAGTACTTGCCATTAGTGGAATTTCTCTACAACAACAATAGCTTATCAAGCAAGTATATAAAAATGGCTCCATTCGAGGCTTTGTATGGATGAAAGTGTCGCTTCTCAATATGTTGGGATGAGGTGGGTGAAACAACGTTGTTGGGACCGTAATTAGTACGCATGACTCACGTAAAAAGATTCAAATGATCCCAAGAACATATAAAGACCTCACAAGATCGATAAAAGAGTTATGCCGATCTTCATCGAAAGGACGTGGAATTTAATATCGAGATCATGTATCGTTACGTATTGCTCCATGGAAGGGAGTTACAAGATTCGGAAGAGAGGAAAGCTCAATCCACGATTTGTTAGTCCATTTGAGATTCTTGACCGAATAAGAAATGTGGCCTATATACTTGTATTACCTCAAAGCATGTCTCGTGTTCATAATGTTTTTCATATATCAATGCTTCGTAAGTATGTGAAAGACCCAAACCGCATTATTCATTAGAACCGCATTTAGATAGTCAAGATTTAACGTATGGGGAGGTACTGTCAAGATATTGGATAGAAAGAACATGTCCTACTTAACAAAGGTTATACCACAAGTCAAGGTTTTATGGAGGAACCATGCTTATTGAGGAAATGACCACGGGAGTTGGAATCTAAATGAAAGCGAGGTGCCCTCACCTTTTCGACATTCCAGGTACGTACGTCAATTTCGAGGACAAAATTTCATAAGGAGGAGAGGTTGTAAGACCCCAACTTTTTATAAATAAAATTGAATTTCCTCTATTTATTATCTTGAAATAATAAGGAATTAATTTGATATAATGCTCTGGTTATGGGTGAAATGTGCAAATTTTTCAAAATAAGCAAGTGGTTATAAAATAATCATTGTTGTTTGAGAATATTCGCTTGGTGGGAATATTCTTTTTTGTCGAGAATATTCGTACGACTCACAAGCAATCATTTGTGGGCCCCATAATGTAATAAACTAACGGATGAAGAAAACGACAAATTAGGGTTTTGATAAATAACGGCGTAATCGTTACCATTAACACTGTTGGAATACCCGATGCTTAAAATATAGTAATACGCGTGGTCGCATAAAGAAGTATACCAGATTGCATAGTATTTTTGAATTATGAATTCCTACGTAAGAAGGCACTACTCAATAATTGTTAAAGAATTACCGCTTAATATTTTATGTTATCGATTCAATAATTGCAAGCGTTGATATTTTATATTATTGTTGTTTCAATAATTATCATCGCACAAGATTTCCCATTATCGATCAATAATTCATATTATTTGAATAATATTATTAGATAAAGATTATTGGCAATGTCTAGAAAGTTCTCATCAAGGAGAGGTTTGGTCACCTAATCAACTGCTACAAGAAGGAGAAATCCTTATCTGAAAAGCCCCTCTTCTCGGGAACCGCACGGTTGTCATGATTGTGATTCTCGTAATATTATTTATAAATAATTAATTAATGATTTATATGATAAGAAATATTTATTTGATGTGATTATAATTGATGGATATATTTATTTTATGTGGTTATAAATGAAGGAAGTTAGTATAAAATAATTATTGAAAGTTTGGCATATTTTTGTGGAATTACAATTATTTCTCCGATAAATTATTCATTCAAATATATTATTATAATATATTATAATTTTTTAAATAATAATATTATTATAATATATATATAAGCATGTGATTAAAAAGATGAAGTAAGCAAATTGTATTCGAATGTATTATTCAAAAGCAGTATGCCTTGTTTTCTTTTCTAAATTGGTGGGTGGAGAAATATGATCTGCAAAGGCATTTTCAAATGTTGTTTTTCATGCGTGGGACCTCAACCTGGAAAAAAAAAGGATTGTTAGGCATGATTGAGATTGTGATTGCCCGCAAAAAAAACCAAATTTTCAAGGAATGGACCCCCAACTTTTTAAAAAAAGAAAGAATTAGGTAAAAAGTTTTCAAGGCAGAAAGTTGGTCGGAGAAAATAATTAAGTGATAAGTTATCTCTCCCTCTGTTGCTATAAATAGAGGGATAACCCTCCTTCCTCAACACACCACTTTCAAATCAAAAATTCTTATTCTAAGAGTATTGTGAGTATTTTCTTGAGTATAAGAATACTTTGAGCGTAGTTTTTCTGCAAGATTTTCTCAAAATAATATCCGATATTCCAATCAAATCCAAGCTTCTACAAAGGTAAAGGATATTATTTTATTGCAATACTCGTGAGAAATATTATTTTCTTTCATACTCCATATTATGTAAGCGATATTATTTCATCTCGTATTCTTGAATTTGAACTTACTATGGTAAGTATTGCTTCTATAATTCCTGAAATGATTAGAAATTTCACTTCATCTAATATCATTTCATAGGAATATTGATCTGAACTTTTAATCAAATTTGGAACTTTTCATGATCGAAAGTATCGCTCACGCCATCGTTTCACGACATCGTTTCACTTTGCACTCGCTCACGTGCACTGCTCACGACATCGCTTCACGGTAATCGCTCACGGGTACTCGCTCACAAAAGAAAAAAAAATTCTTTTCTTCCTTCCAAGTTATCTCACAGATCCTTATTCTTGAAATTGAATCCATGTTTTTATCTTCACTATGGTTTATTATGGAGCATTTTTAAACTTGGTTCATCTAAAGTACGAATTCCTAATCTTTGTTCTTCTATCTCACTAGATTCGTTCTCTAAAATGTTTTTCATCATCCTCAGTCGTTAATGGTGATATTTTGATGAATATCTTTGGCATGTAGTAAAGATGAATGATTACTCGATAAATATCTTTGGCCCATAGTGCAAAAGATGAAAAGTGTCGAGATGAACACGACCTAACCTGGTGATATAAATGAATATCTTTGGCCCGTAGAAAAAAGATGAATATTTGATGCAAGATGTATATCGATTGATATTACAAGGATAAAATATTGATAATGGACTTTTAAATTCATAAATGATAGTAGATTTCATTCTCTACTTAATTCTTCTAATGAATTATTATTTCCATGTAATATTGATCTAAAAACCGGTTGTCCATTATATTTTATCTCGATTTGTTGAAGGCTAACGATAAATTGTTGTTCTTTATCTTAGTCATAGTATTCTTTTTATTGGGCTAGTTGAGCTCACCCTTTTCCTTTTTGTTCCATTTTTCTTCTCGTGAGGTGAGAATGTAGCAGAACCAAATGGGTAAAGAGTGATGGTCCTAGACATTGTTTTTTAAATCCTCACTATTTTTGTAAAATAGTGTATTAATAAATGTAATGAGGACTTATTTGAGTGTGGATATTGTCTAGAAGACAATATTTATATTTAAACTCACAGCATGTGTGTTGTCGTATTTTGCACGACAATTGTAATAATAAAAGTTGTAGTTGTTTCTGTACCATGTATTTGGCGACTCAGAATGGGTGATGTATACCTATTTTGGGGGCGTCATAGGTAAGCTAATCATAAACTCTAGCAAAGTTTATATTTTATTTGATACCGGTTCTACCCATTCTTTCATTTCTTCTACTTGTGCTCAACGTTTAAATTTGACTAAGGAGAAATTAGACTTTGACTTATCTGTTGAAACTCCGTTGGGAGAAACCTTCATTACATCCAATCGCTTATAAGTCTTGTTTGATTCAAATCAGAACCGCATCGCTAATTCGTCGATCTTATTTCTTTGAAAATACTTACATTTGATGTGATTTTAAGGATTGATTGGTTAACTACTCATCATGCTAAAATCGATTGTTTTCGTAAGGTTGTTAGCTTTCATATTCTTAACCAACCTATTATACAAATTCAAGCAACCAAACCACTAAAATCAATCACTATCATATCAAGTCATAAAGCTATTCGTTTATTGAAAAACGGATGTTAAGCTTTCTTAGCCCATGTCACGGATTTAAATAAAGATACGTCAGATTTGAATGATATTTCTATTGTTAATAAATTTCCTGATGTATTCCCTGAAGAACTTCCTGGCCTACCCCCAGAGCGTGAAATTGAATTTTGTATCGATCTTCAATCTGGTATAAAACCCATTTCCAAAGCCCCATATCGAATGGCTCCTATTGAACTTCAAGAGTTAAAACCCAACTACAGGAATTGTTAGACATCGGTTTCATTCGGCCCCTAAGACGTCTCCTTGGGGTGCTCTTATTCTATTCAGAAGAAGAAAGATGGAAGTATGTGACTTTGTATTGATTATCGGAGTTGAATCATGTCACCATCAAAAAATAGTACCCATTGCCTCGCATTGATGACTTTTTGACCCAATTGTAAGGAGCCAAATTCTTTTCAAAGATTGATCTTCATTTCGAATATCATCAGTTGAAGATTAAAACTGATGACATTCCAAAGACTGCTTTTAGAACTCGGTATAGGCATTATGAATTCCTAGTCATATCTTTTGGACTGACTAATGTTCCTGTTGCCTTCATAGACATGATGAACCAAGTATTCAAGGAATATTTGGATCACTTTGTGGTCGTCTTTATTCATGACATCCTCATATACTCCAAAACCCGTGAAGACCGTGGAAGAAAGACTTTGAGGTCGATACTTCAAAAGCTTCGTGAAAACAAACTTTATGCCAAGTTAAAGAAATGTGAGTTCTGGCTTGAGGAGGTTGCATTCCTTGGGCACGTAATATCAAATCATGGAATATCTGTTGACCCGACAAAGATTGAAGTAATTCAAAGCTGGGAGCAACCTAAGTCAGTGACCGAAGTACGTAGCTTTCTCGGCTTATCTGGTTATTATCGGAGATTTGTAGAAGGATTTTCTCGAATCGCTACTCCATTAACTCAGCTGACTCGAAAAGATACAAAATTCGGTTGGAGCGAGGAATGTGAAAAGAATTTTCAAGAACTCAAGAGGAGACTCATTTCAAAGACTGCTCGACAATACCATCCTGCCTCGGAGGATTTATCATCTACAAATGATGCTTCGAGGCAAAGGGTTAGGATGTGTTCTCATACAACATGAGAAAGTCATAGCCTATGCCTCTCGACAACTCAGAATATGAGAGGAATTATCCTACTCATGATCTAGAGTTGGCAGCAGTCATTTTTGCGCTTAAGATTTAGAGGCATTACCAGATGCAGCAGAGAAGGTGGAGATCTATACGGATCATAAAAGCCTCAAATATTTCTTCAAAAGGAACTCAAAAGGAACTCAACAACGATGATGGCTTGAGTTATTGAAAGATTATGATTATACCATCCAATACCATCCTCGAAAAACGAACGTAGTAGCTAACGCATTGAGTAGAAGATCATATGCGGGTACGAGTGCAATATTGTCAACACAAAGACCCATTTTGTATGACTTGGAAAGGATGGAAATAGAGTTAAAGACTCCAGGGACCCATATAATGATGGCGAATATACGAGAGGAACCAACTTTAATCGATAAAGTTAAAGCTGCTCAAACTACAGACCTGGAGCTAATGCGTATGAAGAAGAAAGTGCAAGAAGGTGTTATTCCGGAAGCAAGAATCGATGAAGAAGGAATACTTTGAATCAACTCCAGACTTTTTTATCCTAACGATTCTGACTTGAAGTATAAAATCATGACGGAGGCACACAACACACCGTTTGTAATCCATCCTGGGAGTACCAAAATGTATCGTGGTCTTCGACATACATTTTGGTGGAGCAATATGAAGAGAGAGATAGCGGGGTTTATCTCAAGGTGTCTAACTTATCAACGAGTCAAGGCAGAGCATCAAGTGCCAAAATGTCCATTGCAACCACTTGAAATTCCAGAATGGAAGTGAGAGCACATTACCATGGATTTCAAGCATCTTGGTCTTCCCAAGGTTTCTCAAGGCATAGATATGATTTGGGTCATTGTTGATAGATTGACCAAGTCTGCTCATTTCTTACCGATACGAGAAACTTTTACACTTGAACGTCTTGCTAGTATGTACATAAACAAGATCGTAAGATTGCATGGTATGCCAGATCCATAGTTTCTGATCGAGACCCAAGATTCACTTCAAGATTTTGGGTTAGTTTGCAAAAAGCTATGGGCACAGATTTACGATTTAGTTTGGCATATCATACTCAAACGGATGGGCAGTCAGAAAGGACTATTCAAACTCTTGAAGATTTATTAAGACTCTATGTCATTGACTTCAAGGGAAGTTGGGACAAGTTCTTACCATTGGTAGAGTTTTCCTACAACAATAGTTATCAAGCAAGTATTGGTATGGCTCCATTTGAGGCGCCAGATGGAAGAAAGTGTCGTTCTCCAAAGATACTTTGGGATGAGGTGGGTGAAGCAACATTGTTGGGACCGGATTTGGTACGTATGGCTATGGAAAAGATTCAAACGATCCGACAATGTATAAAAACCTCACAAGATCGACAAAAGAGTCATGCTAATCTTCATTGAAAAGACGTGGAATTCAATATTTGAGATCATGTGTTGTTAAATGTTGCTCCATGGAAAGGAGTTACAAGATTTGGAAAGAGAGGAAAGCTAAATCCTTGATTCATTGGCCCATTTTTAATCCTCGATCGAGTAGGAACTGTGGTCTATAGACTCGCCTTACCGCCAAGTATGTCTCGTGTTCATAACATTTTTCACATATCTATGTTACGTAAATATGTGAAAGACCCGAATGACATTATTGAATTAGAACCAGACGAGATAGAGGAAGATTTAACATATGAAGAGGTACCTGTTAAAATCATGGATAAGAAGGATCATATTCTACGCTCCAAGGTTATACCTCAAGTCAACATTTTGTGGAGAAACCAGGATGTGGAATAAATGACCTGGGAGTTGAATCTGAGATGAAGTCAAGATATCCTCACCTCTTTGATATACAAGGTACGTACCCTAATTTCGAGGACAAAATTTCATAAGAAGGGGAGGTTGTAAGACCCCAACTTTTATGAATAAAGAATAATTTTCTCGAAATATATTTTTGAATATTATGGTGTGGATTTGATATAATGTTATAGTTGTGGGTAATATTTACATATTTTACAAAGTAAGCAAGTGGTTATATAATATTCGATTGGTCAGGGAATATTCGTTTTAACAAGGAATATTCGTACAATGGCACAATCATTGGTAGACCCCACAACGTAAGTATTGTCGTAGAAAGAAAACGACAGAATTATCTTTTTATAAAAATAACGGCGGAAGTGTTACCGTTAAAACTGTTGAACTACTCGATAGTAAAAATATAGTAATACGTGTGGTTGCATAGTAGCATACAGTATTGATTATTGATGATTACGTGAGAAGGCACTCAGTTATACTCAATTATTGCTATAGTAGTTACTGCGTCATATCTCTCATATTATTGATTCGATTATTGTCACAGTATCATCTGCATAATATGATATATTATTAAATCAATAATTAAGATGAAAAAGTTATTCATATTATTAAATTGCAATATTTACAATGTCTAGAAGTTCTGTCAAGGAGAGATTTGGTCATCTAATTGCGCGCCAATAAGGAGAAATCCTTATCGGAAAGCCCCCTATTTCCTGGAAACGACCTGGTTGTTAAATATTGTGAGTTATAATATTAATGATGAATAAGTTCGTGTTGATTAAAGATGAAATTGATAGTTCCATTGTCTTGGAATTATTAGTGTTAGTGAAATCGACATTTATTTCGATATTAATTGATGTATGAAGTTATAATTTGACTACCGGGTAATTAACTAGGATATATGAGCAATTAATTGCTATTAATTCACATGTTTATAACTATTTGTTCACATGTGTGTACTATTGATTCACATTCTTGTACTATTAGGGGGGAGTTGTGCAAGATTGAAAATACATGCATGACTAAGTTAAAAATGGAGGTATAGATGGAGGTACTATATCAGAACTCGATTTTCACATGATTATAACTATTGATTCACATGATTGAACTATTGATTCACATTATTTACTATTAGGGAGGTGGGCAAGTTTGATAATACATGCAGGACTAAATTAAAAATGAAGAAAAGAGGAAGGTATTATATTGTAATATTTTTGAGCCCAAAAACGTGTAATTATCAAAACTATATTTTCCTATAAATAAGCTCATTCTTCCTTCATTTCTCACCAATTCACTAAAGCTTTATAGAACAATTATTATAGAGAGAAATTATAGAGAAAGAAGAAAAGAAGTCTCGCTACCTCACTATTCCAATATTCCAGCCTTCTAAGGTAAAGGGTATTATTTCTTTCGATTCATGAAGAGAGCTTATGTTATTCCATTCTTTATTATTATGTTGAATAACTCGCTCATGCTTAAGTACCGCATACATGGTGAAATTCTTCGTTATTCTATTCTTTATTATTATGTTGAATAACTCTGCCTATGCTAAGTAACGCATACGGTGAAATTCTTTCGTTATTCCATTCTTTATTATTCGTTAGAATATCCCGCTGCATTTTATTGCTGACGTGGTTCCATTTCAGATTATTCTCGTTGGAATAACCTCGCCTCGCGGCCTATTGCATGCATGGTGAATTTTTGTTATTCCATTCTTTATTATTCGTTGAAATATCCCGCCTCGCGCGGATTACGCTAGCTGTTCGGTTCCATTTTTTTATTATTCTCGTTGAATAACCGCCTGCTGCGCGGTTTATCGCATGCACGGTGAATTCTTCATATTCCATTCTTTATTATTCGCTGAATATCCCGCCTGCGCGGATTACGAATGACTTGTTCATTCTTTTATTATTCACGCACATGATATTTCATTCTCACATCAAAATTTTTCGCAACAATTATTTCATTCTCATCATTTTATATTGATTTAATGCATTCGATTGACGCAATGATTTCATGATGATTAACTTATGATTTTAAATTTCATCAATCAATCATCCTTTTCATCGTTCATCATGATGATTATCATTTTGGTTTTTCCACAATCTAATACTGAATTCAGATTAACTCACCTTTCTAAATTAGATTCTGATTTTTCTTATTGACAACCTGTATATCATTGTTGCACCATGTATTCACTGCGATTAAGATGGGTGATGTATACCTATTTTGGGGGCCACATATATAGTAGGTGTGACGCCTCAAAATAGGTATACATCACCCATCTTGGGTCGCCACTTATATGGTACAAAATTCAAATATAACTTAATTATACAACAAATGTAAAATATTTACAAAACATAATCTAAGAGTTTTAATAAGAATATTGTCATCTAGACAATAACCACACTCAATAGTAGTCCTCATTATATTTATTATCACACTATTTAATGTAATAAAGTGAGGACTACTAATGCTATCATCCGACCAGAATCCGCTCCCCGACTAATCCCTGGCCACGCTCTCATTTCCTCAAGAGAAAATGAAAGCAAAAGGGTGAGCTCAACTAGCCCAAAGAAGAAATATTATGACTAAGATAATGCAGATAAATTATCATTAGCCTTCAACAATGTTAAACTAATAAAATACAATGTACATCAAGTTTAACTCAGAATGAATAAGCAATCTATTAGAAGAGTCAAGAGAGCATGATATCTACTATCTTCTATATTTTAAAATGTTTTCATCAATTTTTATCGCTAAGACTCTGGCTTAAATAAATAAAACCACGCCATCGAATCATCCCTCGCACTACGGGCCAAAGATATTCATTAAATCATCAATGGTCACGACTATACCTAATAATCCTCGGTCATAATCATACTAAAAACTGGCCCATCAATGCACTACATGTGCCATCGAGGACTTTTTACCACGCTATTTATAACATTATAGTCATGATTATACCGAATGATCCTCGGTCATAATCATACCAAGTCCATCTACGCACGTAAGCCAAAGATGACTTTCATCACAATATAAGTATGAGGATAATGACAATGACATAATAATTCAATAAAACAAGTTCAAGAATAAATTTATAAGTTAATTTATCTTGAAATCAATAACGCCCAAATTGTCAACACGATATCGCTTTCAGAGAGTAAAATTCAAGAATGCTTAAGAATATTTCCATGAAAAGATATCGGATGAAGCGCAAATATCCGTGATATTCTACTAATTTCATGGAGTATGTAAGCCAAAACTTTAACCAAATGAGTATAATGTAATATATGAAACCGCAAATGGATTTTCGCTACCATGCAGAAATCCACGAGATGCATCATTTCCACAATTTAATAAGGAATGAATACAAAGGATCATTCACCACGCACGTGGTAATCCACATGTATAAAAGTTATTCCAATGTAATAATAAAGAATGAAATAATGTATGATTAACCATACATGCGATGTAATCGCATGCATGTGTTACTCTCAATGTAATAATAAAGAATGGAACCCGCCACGCCAGAATCCAGACAAAATGTGATATTCCAATGTAATAATAAAGAATGGAAACCAGTCACGCATAATCCAGACAGACACGTGATATTTTAATGTAATAATAAAGAATGGAATAACAATGTATTCACTGTGCATGCGATAGATCGCATGCAAAAGTTATTCCAATGTAATAATAAATAACGGAACTCAGTCACGCCAGAATACGCACAAAATGTGATATTCCAATATAATAATAAAGAATGGATTAATGTAAGAATTTCACCATGTATGCAGATCAAGATGTATAAAAGTTATTCTAATGTAATAATAAAGAATGGAATAATAAGGATTCACCATGCATGCGATAGATCGCATGCATAAAAGTTACTCCCAATAGAATAATAAAGAATGAAACCAGTCACGCCAGAATCCGCATGCATGTGATATTCCAAATGTAATAATAAAGAATGGAATAACAATGTAATTCACTAGCATGCGATGTAATTAATACGCATAAAAGTTATTCCAATGTAATAATAAATAATCTAAATCAGTCACGCTGAATAACGATATACGTAATATTCCAATGTAATAATAAAGAATGGAATAATGTAAGAATTTCACCATGTATGTGGTATTTGGCATACATAGGTTATTCAAATGTAATAATAAAGAATGGAATAACAAAAGAATTTCACCACGTATGGGGTACTTCAGATGTAGTATAAAAGTTATTCCACCATAATAATAAGAAATGGAATAATGTAAGAATTTCACCATGTATGGGTATCAGATGTATAAAAGTTATTCCAACATAATAATAAAGAATGGAATAATGTAAGTTTCTCTTTATGAATACGAAAGAAATAATACCCTTTACCTTAGAAAGAAATTGGATAATCGGAGAGAGAGGTAGCATATTCTTCTTCTTTCTCTCTATAATTTTCTCTATAATAATTGTTCTATAGCTTTTAGTGAATTGGTGAGAAATGAAGAAAGAATGAGCTTCTATTTATAGGAAAATATAGTTTCGATAATTGCACGCTTTTGGGGCTCAAAATATTACAAAGATAATACCTTCCTCTTTTCTTCATTTTTAATTTAGTCCCGCAAGTATTATCAAACTCGCACCACCTCCCCTAATAGTAAATAATGTGAATCAATAGTTCAATCATGTGAATCAATAGTTATAATCATGTGAAAATACTTAATTACAAAGATAAGACCTCCATCTATACCTCCATTTTTAACTTAGTCATGCAAGTATGATCAATCTTGCACCAACTCCCCTAATTGTACAAGAATGTGAATCAATAGTATACACATGTGAATAAATAGTTATAATCATGTGAATTAGTAGCAATTAATTGCTCATTTATCCGATTAATTACCCGATTTATCAATATAACCCCTGCACATCAATTATCATCTAATAGATGTCAATTTTCACTAACACTAATAATCCCAACACAATGGAACTATTAATTTCATCTTTAATCAAACACTTAACTTATTCATCATTAATATTATAACTCACAATATTTAACAACCAAAGTCGCTCCTGTGAAAGAGGGGGCTTCCGATAAGGATTTTTCCTTATCGCTCAAAATTAGGTGACCAAACCTCTCATCGATGTAACTTCTGCATATCATTAATATTGTAAATAATAATATGAATAACTTTCATTGCCTCAATTATTAATTTAATAATATAACATATTATGCGATGATAATCGTGACAATAATTGAATCAATAATACGGAGAGATATGATGCAACTATTATCGTAGTAATAATCGAGTATAACCGAGTGACTTCTTTACGTAAGCATTAATAATCAATATCGTGCTACTACGCAACCACGCCAGACATCGCATTTTTTACTATCGAGTAGTTCAACAGCTTTTAATCTGAACACTTCCGCCGTTATTTTTATAAAAGATAATTTCGCTGCTTTTACGATAATACTTCAGCCAGGGGTCCACTAATGATTGTGTCGTCGCATTTAATATTCCCCGTTAAAACGAATATTCCCCGACCAATCGAATATTTTACAACAACTTGCATACTTTGTAAAATTTATAAATATTACTCACAACTATAACATTATATCAAATCCACACCATAATATTCAAAAAAAATATTTTGAGAATTTTAAATCTTTATTCATAAAATTTGAGGTCTCACAAGAGGTTATGACGACGATTTTTTATTATACGATTTTGCTTTCACCCGTCGTCATAGCTATTTCGGGCTTTCATGCAATTCTTACCGCCTCTATAGCCCAAAAAATCTGTCATTATAACCTCATCAGATAATACAATACATATATACACAGATATACATATATATATATATATATATATATATATATATATAGAGAGAGAGAGTCCTGCCCTATTAGGATTCCTTGATTTTCTTAAAATACTTAACTTTTTTTTTTTTTTTAAACAACTAAAAAGTTTATTATTTTATGGAATCGGAATTTTTATATAATACTGAAGTTTTGAATGTGATTTGGACACGATAACAAAAACAAGTTTGTACATACCGTATATACATATTTTGTTATATGTATCCAAATCACGCCCAAAACATCAGATATTATGAAAAATTTCAGCCCATAAAATATTAAAAAAAAATTAGTTGTTTAAAAAAAAAGGGTCCGGATTTGATCAGGTCCGGGAGTCCGGACTTGATCCGTTGTGTGTGTGTGTGTGTCTATATATATATATATATATATAGGGAATTGATCCATAGTTAACATTGTCAAATTAAGATTATATTTATAACAGATTTTGAGCGTCCATCCAAATATCGAATGATTGATATAACTCTCGTCTGCAGTTTAATACTGCAGGCAGAACAAATGTATAAAATACCCTCCTTGTAAAAGTTCCTCATCTGCAGTATTAACGCTAAGTAACGTCGTTTTTAAATAAGTGTAGTGCGAACGCTAAGTATGGTTGGTCAATTGGGAAATGATGATTAGTTTTTTTTTTTTAATTTTCTAGACTCCACAATATTAAAATGTGGATGACAAATAATTATTACAGTCTACAATTTCATTGAGAGCAATAAAGAGTTGGCGACACTGACCATCTCAACAGCTTTGAGAGCAAAATCTGTACCCTCCGCATAATTGGATCTCTCACTACAGATCTTTGAAGTCAACAATAATGTTGGAATATGACTTGGATTGTCTCTACTATTCAACAATTTCCTCAACAAATTTAAAGCACCCAAATCATCACCTTCTCCATAGTAATAGAGGGATAGAGTGTGGTACAGGTCTTTCCAATCAATAAACCCAGGAAGCAATTCCTCCAATTGATTAGCCAAAACCCTTAGCCCCCCTAAAACAGATGGGTCCCACTCAATTCTTTTGAGAGAATCTTTTCTTAATAAAACCATTAACAATAGAATAGCCTCCTCTATGTTGCTTTAAGGTACAAATGAACTATCCATTTGGGAACGAAGGATTGGAGGACTAGTTTCTGCTCCACTATACAACAGAATAATGACAAATTCTTTTTCGGTCTTTGCGGTAGTTTCTGTGTCCAGGTTCCATTGATGGAGAAGAGCCCGCCTATATGAGAAGATAGCTTCACGGGGAGAGTCGGCAAGTCTCCATAATAAATGAAATCGTAGGGTGAAATTAATTATTTGACATCCGCAGTTTAATAGCGGAGTCTATAAAATTAAAAAAAAATTAATTTGATCAATACGACGTCATTTCCCAATTGACCAACCATACTTAGTGTTTAATACTGTGGACGACACTTATTTAAAAATGACATCGTTTTCCAGTTCGTTTTCCAATTCGATATTCGGACTAAACTGTGGACGGTGTTATATCAATCGTTCGATATTCGGATGAATGTTCAAGATGTAGGGTACAATATTTGGAAATGGACGGATATAAAGCTTTTTGCATATGGAGCGGGTAGGTTTGGAATATGAATATTATTCATAATTGCATTAAAGGAGTCCAAGAGAAAATGTTTCAAAGTGTTGATTATAGGCCTAAGTACTTGCTTATGATGTTGATGATGGGCACCATCATTCATTACGATGGGCACCATCATTCATTCTTCTGTAATAAATTTGGTGTAGATAACACATTCTTGAAGAAATCAAGACCCTCCTCACAAATCCAAGTGAAGCAATACACTTGTAAACACATGAAATTTATTGAATATAAGCCATGTAAACTTTTCAAGTGTCAAATTCTCAATGTTGGTTCAAGGGTCCTTCTCACTGAATATTAGCCACAAAATAGTTGTTTACCAACCCTCTCCTCATCCTTTATGTTGGGCATTACTTTTTGAGAAAGATACATTTACTTTGCTTAATTAAGGAAACTATATAATCTAACTTGTTTTAAGATGATCCAGAAGAGAAAAATGTTATCCAGACATGATATTTGAACATGAGTGCTTTATAATTTGATCACCCTTAAATAAGATTTTCTTATAGAAGAAGGATAAAATATAAATGTCAAAAAGAATAGAGATCTAAATAAAAATTATAATTAAGTAAAGAAAAGCAATCATTTTTACAAATTATACTTATACATACATACATATATACATATATATATATACATAGCATTTTAGTCTTAGTTATTTGAATTCATATCACTTGGTTAGTTGAGATTTTAATCAAAATAATGTTCAAAATAAAAATTGATATTAAGCCTAAAATTTAAGGTGCAATTGGATATTTTAGTCTTGGAGAACGAAGATAGTAGCAATGAGTGACATAGCACCGCCCGAAAATTCCTTTTGAAGGGTTATCAATTTCTCACTTGGACCATCATATATACTGCGAAAGTTTGTTGAATTTTTAATTTTTATTTATGTGAATAAATATTAATAATAATCTTTTTAAATACATATGTAATAAATGAGACCATATTATAATTTTATCCAATATCGTATATTAATATGTTTCACAAGTGTAATTCAACACAAAATTTTCAACAATACATTAAAAAGAAGTATGAACCGTAACAAAATTTGAGTGCAAAATTTGAGGCGGTTATCGGAGGACTGAGAAAGAACGTGCAGAGATTGAAATGCATGAAGGAAGCGAAGTTAAGGTCCATGGGTTTGATTTTGACCCAAAATGAAAAAATGGAAAAGATATTAAGCGAAGTTAAGGTCCTTGGCCTTAATACAAAAATGATCAATCGAGGAAAAGAAAAGGAGTCAAGATCACTATTTGTTTTAATCACTCTCAATTTCTTCACCATCAATCAAGTATTTATCCATAATCAAGTATAAATAAAAATATCAATTGCTAATCAATAATTTCATCAATTTAAACATTTCATAATAATTTCAAAGATTCATCAATTCAATTATTCAAATATTTCATCATAATTTCATCAATTAACCTAAACAAGATAATGTGGTTGGTTGGTTGTAATTTATTATTATCACTTGACATACTCATCTAAAATATGACTAGGGATGGAAAGTTAATTAGGGATAGAGAATTAATTAGGAAAACTGCTATGAATGCTCGAATAATTGAATAACTAATTATTACTACATCATTTTGTAAGTTATTTTTTATTTTAGTAATTTTTTTTATGACCCCAGCAGTTAATGCTATAAGACATACTTATATAGTAGTAGTATATCACACAGTTATTGATTTTAACTACACAACTACTACTATTGTTACGCAAGGTTGTTAGACAAAAGGCAGAATAGCTGAAATAAAACAGTTTTAAGCCCCATATTTAATAAGATATGTTTTACTAAATTTGAACAACTTATGTCACTAGTTGAGCCCAATAGACCATGCTATCAAATTTTGGTTCAAATCCATGCTATTAGCATTAGGCATGGAAATAAAAAGAGCATAAGTGATATATTTATATTAGGGTTTTTTACAGTAATATACAACAATTAAAAAGTAATTACAACATTAGTGTATCTACAAAATAATTACAAAAATAACGCAATAAATTAGTATGCCTCAATTTCACATTAATACGGAACTAAAATTAAGGAGAGCAATAATTGCCCCACACGTCAGTTATCGAATTTATGATATCAGTAACCAACTAATCTCCTAAATTCAAAATAACAATAAAACAAGGAGACGGATTTTGCAGATCGGAGAAGACGGAATCAAAAGAACATTCAAGATTGGAGAAGACGAAATCAACCTCTACTAGAAATTTAACCTATAGCGACGAGCTATAGCGACGGTTGGGATGGAACTGTCGCAATAGGGTATCAATAGCGACGGCCAGAGGCTGACCATCGGGATAGAGCTCTTTTTTCACAAATTCCTCCTTTTTTCCCCAAATTAATATGTAACGTTTCCCCCAAATCAAATCAACTCTCTTCTCACTCACTCGATCTGCCCTCTCTCCTGGTCCTCGTTGCCCTCTCTCTCATGGTCCTCGTTGCCCTCTCACTCGACCGCTTCTCGTCTCTGCCCTTTGATAGTTCACTCGTCAGATTGGCCATCATGTGTGCACACGACGCATTTAGGGTTCCGAAGGATTTATTTTTGGACTATCAAGAGATGGTCAAGAGTACCGGATTTGTCTCATTTTTCTGGGTTTGTGAATTATGAATTGGGTGTTTAATTTGTTTAACTTTTTTGAGTTATGATTCTCATCAATTGGGTGTTTGTTTTGTTTAACTTTATTTTCGATTATTTGGGTTGTCTTGTTTCTATTGGTTGTTGTTTCAGTGGTTATGATCCTGAAAAGATTAAGGAAGGTTAGTGATTAATTTATGGAGCTTATAGTTTTGTCATGATTGTTTCATATCCTAAAGATTTAGCGCTTTGTCTAGGAGATTTGTTCTGCTGAGGTGAAACTGTTTTGATTAGATAGTGATTCTGTTTGTTTTGATAGTGATTTGATATTCTTCTTTGAAATTTGATTAGATAGTGATTCTGTTTTTTTAGATTTTCTTGTTACAGGTTTATGTCTTAGTGTTGCTGAATTATCCTGGAATTAATTGTGTTTGTTGGGGTTGGGGCTTATCTGCAGTGTTGGGGAATATGTTGCTAATAATGGGGGCTCTAACTATAGTTCGCAGTACAAGAATTTGGGGAAGCTTGTAAGTGTTGTTGATAAAGAAATTTTGAACAAATTGAGTGGCTCTAAAATGACTAAATCGACAACTATGTCTGGGAGGTAATATTTTGTATTTATTCTTGTGCATCAAGTACAGTTTTCCTGTTATGTTAGTGCCACATTTGTATGATTCTATTTGAAATAGTTTGTGATGTAGTTCGTTGTTCTGTGATCATTTGGGCCTATTAGAGGAAAAAGTCCCTAGCTTTGTTTAGTTTATTTATCTTTGCTTTCAATTTTTTTTGGGCCAATTTTACTATAAGAGGTATCTTTATGTTTTTTTCCCAAACATGATGCTTCAGAAGTATAAATTGAGAAAAGCATGCATGCGAGCTGTTTCTTTTGAGATGACTAATTAATTGAAGTGGTATTGTACTTAAATATTTTAATTTGATGGATCTTAAATCCTTTCTACTTGTTCAATCACTCCGCTCTCTTTTATGATGGGTAAATTTCTCCGCAAGATCCTTGATTGTCTCAGAGACCTAAAAGGTGGAAATTCATATTCTTTCGTGTAATTTGCAGCGACATGAAGAACGTGTAATCATCATAAGCTCCAAAGACAGTGAGGACATGTTTACTGATGCAGAGAATGCCCTCCATCAGATAACCAGTTTGATCCTCAAGGTGAAATGATATTCCAAGACTTTTAAGTTATAATTTAATAACAGGGTGATGCTTATATCTAATCTAATCTTTTTTAATTAGTGTGCCATGTATTATAGTTGCCTTCATCTTTAGTGTGTCTGATGCATGTAAATGTGTTCCCCTAATTTAAGCTGCCAGTTTTTATTTCTATTGAGATTTTGGTAGAGCAGAATGGAAACCTAATTGCAACCCTTCCTCTATTGAGCAGATGGTTTATATTTTTATTGTTGTGGTCTATCAAATATGGGCATCTTTTAACCTATGTAGAAACACGGGATTACTCTCTAGCCTGTTTGATCAATGCCATTTACTTTTTCCATTTAGCAAAAATATTTAAACATGTAGTGTAGCCTTCTTGTTGGAGTTTTGGAAACAAATGGAAAAGGGAATAGATTTGGGTGAAATAGACATATATGAGGGAAGAAATCTATATTTCTTCTCTTTGTTGGGATATCTCGGAGGAAAGAAGGAAGGATAGGATGGGCATTCGTCACTTTATTTGGGCCAATTTTTTTTGTTTATTAGTTTGTATGCAGACTCTCCACTAGGGCAATGCAAGTCCTTGAAGACAAACTTCGTTCTTTAGAGAAGTTTTTAAGGTCTAGAAGGAAACAGAAGAAGTGGCTTTATGGTTGTGTTGCTGATGTAGGAGACTTGACAGGTTCAATTTTAATTGGAACTGGTTCAGATCTGGGTGCAAGTGAACGCAGTATGGTACGGAATTTGTTTGGTTCTTATTTGCGGAATGTTGAGTCCAACGAAGTTGTCATGTCTAATAAAAGGCAATAACTTCCTTATAGTTCTGCAGAATTAGCTACGATGGAGGTATATTAGTATTTCATTTCTGTTTCTGTTTCCTTTTCTTTTTATTATTTTCCTTGTCTTTTTCTACTTTGGTATCCACATGTCTTGCGTTTGATTGACATGTGCTACAGGTGAGAGCAATAGAATGTGTCAGGCAATTGCTCCTTAGAAGTGGCTTCCTTAGTAGTAATTTTAGTGCAAAAACAATCTTTGTGCTAAAAGTATCGGATCTGATTATTTTGAGAGTGGGTGTATTTTTTTTATTAGATTTTAGCTCGAATCGTTCAAATACTGAGTGTAATTTTTACTGTCTTAGTAGTTTTCTGTTGGTTAGATACATGCCTATTTTGTAGAATTTCGTGATTGACTTTACTTTTTCCTGTCACTACCTATTTATTCTTCTTCTTTTAGGAAGATGTATGTGTCTGCGAGCTTTAATTTTGTGAATATGTTTAATTATGACTGAAAGAGGGGTTCGTTTGTGGTATATATATGATTTGTTTTGTTTGCAAGTAGCTTATGGTACTTGCCATATCTATAACTCAAAGTGATTGATCTCTGCTTTATGTTGAAAGTAATGTAAATCACCTTTGTTTGTTTGGAGGTACTATTTTTTAAGGGTTGGGTCGCTATAGGTTGATTTTCTAGTAGTTAACAGATGACTCCGGAGTTTCCAAAAACAATTCTGAAGTTTCCATATCAGCAGAACATTCAAGATCAATAGGAAATTTGAATTTGGCGTTCAGGGATTACATAATTACGTATGTAAGTAAACAACGTGTCTATGATTTCGGTTTACAATTAGTAACCAGAGACAAAACTACTATAATGATTATTGGTTATTTATTGATTGAGTACATATTTGTTTACTGAGGTATGTGACTTTCAAGATTATATGCATATATTTATCCGTAGTCACTACATAATCATATATTAGTTACCTTCATCCAATTTTTCGGTCTTTAATTGGACAAAAAGTCAGTATACTAAGTGTTTCAATTGTAAAATGCATGGAAAAAATGGGTTTTATGTTCTGATTACTAAGTATATATATATTGGTTACTGTCTAATATTGATTTGCTTACTGTATAATGTTTGATTTGGTTCCTGTATAATATTAATGTGTTTTCTACTGATGATTTTTATATTGATGGTTACTTACTAGATATATTAGTTACCTTCATATAATTGTCCGGCCTTTAATTGGTCACAAAGTCATTATACTGAGAGTTTTGATTGTAAGCTGCATGGAAAAATATGTTTTATGTTCTGGTTACTGTATAATTTTGATTCGGTTACTGTATAATATTAACGTGTTTTATATCGATGTGTTTTATATTGAAGGTTACTGATGAGTGAGTTTTATACACATGAATTGAGTGCGTTTGAGCTTAATCTTTTGAATGTTTTTAAGTGTTTGTATCTATTCATGCATGTTTTAAGTTGTTTTGTAGGAATTGGGACAAAAGTTACTTAGATCGACGTTTGTCAGTTCCATTTTGAATTAGTTTCTTTCATTTTTTTTGACTCAACATAATTGATTTTGCTAACAACAGTCACTTCTAGAGCCACTTTAGACATTAATTGCCTCAAACCTTAAAAAACCTTAAAGAACGCAAATCAAAGTTTTTAGATCATTGATTTACTTCTCAAATCAAATTGAGATGATCAGAACATTAACAAATTTTAGACTCACGATCTGTTTAACAGTAATGAATCAAACAAAATTCATTCTGTTCAGAATATAATTTTAATTTCGATTTGAACAATTATTTTAATTTCAATTTAATTTTTAATGTCACTTAATGATTTTTAATAAAAAAATTAGTTGCGATTTTTAAATTTTTACGTATACTCTACTTTCACTTTACTGTCATCGCATATACTCAGCACGTATTCATCGATTATAAATCACCAACAAAATTTTCGCGCAGCTGCCGATCGAATCCTCTAGGTCACCCGCGTGACAAAGTGAATACTTACCATTATACTACAAAAATTTGTCGGTCGATTTCGTTAATCAATGAATACGCAAGTATACACTACCAACAAGTAATAAAATGAAAGTAGAGTATCGCTCTTACTTAGGAATTTATTTAATAAAAAATCACAAAGTACTAATTTTAACCAAACTAATTTTATTTAAACAATCTCAAATCATGATTTTTCTAATTAAGAAAACTAAATTAAGCAATTAAAATAGATTATTCTAAAATAAATCAATAAATAAAACTAAGATTTTAACAAATGAATCTCTATAAATAAAGATTAAGACTTCAATATCCTTCGTTATTAACTATAAACCAATTATCAAATTATCCCAATTATTATTTTACTAAAATTGTTATGTGAATTCTCAAATGTCAAAAGTCCTTTCCAAGTGATCCAACGATTTCTATTTAATTCGATTAATCTTGCTATATTCCTATGCAAAACAATCAATTAAACTCTTTCAATTCCAATTCCTTACTGTTACACGCAAGGAAAAGATATTTTCATTCAATTCACAAACCTAATTATTCACCATGCAAATAACTAAGTCACATGTTATCATGCAATCAATTCTAACCCTAGATCTCTCTTTCAATTCCTTCTAGATTAACAAGGTAATTATCGATCAAATAATTAATCAATAAGCATAAGGCAAGATAAATAATTCACTTTGGTACAAATAATTGGAATAAATCAATAACTAATTTATAGTATATAAAAGGTTCAATTGAAATCTTAATAAAGAGTTAGTTCATAATTAATGAATTAAAATCAAGAATTCACAACCTAATAGACATTAAAAGATAAAAGTATGATAAGAGAAGAGAATAGAATCATTGTCAAGAATCTGATGCTCCTCATATCTATTCGCTTCGATCTTTGTTCTTCAATTCATTTACTTCCAATGGCTAATTAAGAATTAGGGTATATATTCTAATCTAATGGAGTGTTTAATGTATGTAATCTCCCTTTATTTTATGCCTAACATCATGTATTTATAAGTTACAAGTCTAATTTTTAGCTAGAACAAATCCAATCCAATTTTGATTTTTTATTAAATAATTTTGAACAATTGACTTTCACTTTATTACTATCGACCGTGGTAATATAAGAATTATTGACATTCACCAACAAATTTTTCGCGCATTGTCGGGATCGAATCCTCTAACACCCAAGGATAAAAGTGAAATAATTATACTACAAAATTCATTGCCTTTATTCAAGAATCAAATTTATCACGCCAAAGATACATTAACAAGTAATTGTATCGCTCCCTAGAAGAATTATTTAATTCACAAAGTACTAATTTTAACCAAACTAATTTATTTAAAACAATCAAATCATGATTTTTCTTAATTAAGAAAACTAAATTAAGTAATTAAAATAGTAAATCAATAAATAAAACTAAGATTTTAAATTAATTGATAAATAAAGATTAAGACTTCAATATTTCATATGAACCATAAACCATTATCAAATTACAATTATTATGGAATCACATTGGAATTTCAAATGTCTAAAAGTCCTTTTCCAAGTGATCCAATTGACTTATTTAATTCGATTAATAGTATATTATATCAATTAAACTCTTCAATCAATTAAATTATAAATGAAAAGATAGTCATTGGATTCACAAACCCAATTATTCACCATGCGAATAACTAAGTCACCCGTTATTGACCAATTCTAACCCTCAGAGAATTCCTACTAGGTAACAAGGTAATTACCGGTCAAATAATTAATAATAAGGCAAGATAAATAATTCATTGGTACAAATAATTGGAATTGCATAGTTAACATGCAAAACGAAACAGTTATCGCTTCGAAGATATTGAAGTGCTTATCTTTATTTAGTACGAATTCATTTATTTAAAATCTTAGTTTTATTTATTGATTTATTTTAGAATAATCTATTTTAATTGCTGAGTAATTTAATTTTTCTTAATTAGAAAAATCCACGATTTGAGATTATTTAAATAAAATTAGTTTGGTTAGTAATTAGTCCAACGACTTGGTGATTTAATATCTTGTAAATAACTCTTTCAATTTACTAGACATAGTAGATATTGTTAGGCGTATTCACCACGCAAATTACTACGTGCTTAAGTTACTTAATCAATTTTAACCCTAGATCTCCTCTTTCAATTCCTTCAGAGTAACAAGCGCGGTTAGGATGAATTCAAGATAATTAATCAATGGCCAGAATAGAATAATTACCATACAAAAAATTTGCGTGTTCAATTAAATACTTGATTGAAATAAACCAACAAAATAGACATTAAAATAAAATAGTTGAATAGAAGAGCGAATTTAGGAGATCCTGAACTCACATTGGTTGCGATTCGGGCGGTGTTCTGGAATACATTTAAGAACTAGGGGAAGAGTATTTCAATCTAATCGAATAAAATCTCTCTATTTTATGTCAGCATCATGTATTTATGAGTTCAAGTTCAATTTTTAGCTTAGAACAAACCAATCCAACTGTATTGAAGCGTGTCACCGCCTAGCACGTCATTCAAGCTGCAAAATAATAATGGTGAGGTAATCAAGGCCGAAGTCACCTCATATGATTTGCAGCTAGAGTTTTCATGATCTCAATTTTTAAATCAAAATGATGAAAAATATAACTTCGTTAAATCCATTCGATTCAAAGGTCGTAAAGGAGAGTAGATCTACAACTTTCATTCTTTAAGGTTTATCAGAAATAAGGTCGAGCAATGCGCTGAATTGGCTCTGAAGTGATTTGTTGTGCTGTAAATGGCAAGTAGAAATGCGAATTTAAAACCCCAAAATTCGATCAAGTAACTTTTGTCCCCAATTCTAAAAAAACTTAAAACATTCATGATATGAACAAAACACTTAAAACATCAAAAAAGATTAAGCTCAAAGCGCATTCAATCATGTAATATAAAACTCACTCATCGATTACTTATTAGCTACATTGGTTACCTTTATACAAACATGAAGTCTTTAATTGGTAACAAAAGTAAATTTATCTTGAGTGATTTGATTGTAAATGCATTGAAAATTGTTTATATTCCTAAGTAAAATATATTGGTTATTATCCAACCTTGATATAATTCTTCGCATACAATGTTGATTCAGTTTAGAATGATAGAAGATAATTCAGGTTGTGCTTTATTTGACGAAAGCGTGAATTTGCGATAACAATACAACAAATTTAAAAGATTCTTGGCCTACTAGTTCCCATCAACTAGTTCGATTGAGGAGAAATGAAAAACTTGGTATGTAGTGCGAGAAGGCTGACACAAACCACTGACAATCTTTTGTCGATCAAATTTCAGTTAGGCGAGCGTTCCACCGATCATTTATATCGGGATAGATAAACCTTTAGATTCTTTATGGAAGTCGGTAGAGAAATCGATGAGCAAGCTGAGTTCCCATTGATTAAAGAGAATGTATCGTTGAGGGGATGCTGACAATCTTGAGAACTTGATAAATGTAGAAGAAAATAGAATTCACGATGTAACTGTGATCGGATCAACCTGATGGAATTCGAACTTATCGACTAACAACACAAAGATTGCCAAATTGGAGCCGCGGTATCTTTGATCGGCTTACCATGAGTTATTGAACAACAACAAAGGCGGACAATATGACGAGATGATACACGGAGAGAGCGATATGATGATGTAATAACATATAGAATGAACATGTAAGTAAAATTACATCAAACTTCTGAAGGCAACAAGGCTACATTCAATTAGGAAAATAGAAAACACAAGAGAGAGCGAGACAAGTTGTAGAGACTTTGTCTTGGTGTGTATAGATAATGAAATTGCGGATGGAGTTGAGAGCATCAAGGTTTGAGGAAAACTAGTATGTTGAGGTGAGAAGAATTGATGATATCCACACATATTCGATCAGCGTCTCTTTGGGAGACCCGCAACGTGCAAATAGTGAGATGGTTAGTGAATCATAATGCAGATTAACAAATCAGAGTAAATATACACACTGACGGATATTATGGAGGACCATGATGACATATTATAATAATATGTCATCTCTTCACCAAAAAGCATGGAGATCAAAAGGAGAAAAGAATTGGAAAAGGTGAGAGAAATCCACACTTATTACTCATGATCCATCATGGTTTCACATGTTGGAAGAAAGCAAATCCGGATAATGGATCGAAAAATAGTTTATTTATTTTTATAATTAGTTGGTTACCCAACTCAGAATGATTTAAGTTATCTTGGTATGTGGGTTTAGTTACCATTGTCTTTATAAAAATTATGTTAAAATAATTTTTTGTATATGATCAATATCTACACAAAAGATTCTGAGTTTAATGACATTTTGGACACCATACGCATAGTATTAAAAGCATTAAGATGATAATTAGTTGCACACCATTAACCATATATATGGTTTACCCTCTACTACAAAGTTTGGATCTTTATCGCCACTTGTAATTATATTTATAATCTTTGAAATTTCATATCATGCTTCCATCACAATACAGGGTTTGAAATTGAGATCCGAATTTTATGAAATAAAAGTATTCAATTTTCTATTTTGATAAATAGTTAAATTGATAAAAGTTTAAAGTTAAAGGTGATATTTGAATTTTTTTTCAAAGTAAGCAAGTTGTCGTAAAATACCGATATTAAAGTGCGATAATACTGCGTGGTTGCATAGTAGCTACGATATTAATTATTGATGCTTACGTGAGAAGTCACTCGGTTATACTCAATTATTATTTACGATAATTGTTGCATAATTCTCTCGTATTATTGATTCGATTATTGTCGCGATATCATCGTAATAATATTTTATATTATTAAATCGATAATTGACATGACAAAGTTATTCATATTATTATTTGCAATATTAATGATATAGAAGTTACATCGAGGAGAGGTTTGGTCACTAATTGCGGCTTGATAAGGAGAAATCCTTATCGAAAGCTCCCTCTTTCACAGGAGCGACACGGTTGTTAAATATTGTGAGTTATAATATTAATGGTGAATAAGTTAGTGTTGATTAAAGATGAAATTGATAATTCTATTGTGTGAGAATTATTAGTGTTAGTGGAAATTGACATTTATTTCGATAATAATTAATGTCTGAAGGTTATATTGACCAATCGGGTAATTAACCGGATAAATGAGCAATTAATTGCTATTAATTCACATGCTTATAACTATGTGTTCACATGTGTGTACTATTGATTCACATGATTTACTATTAGGAGAGTTAATGCAAGATTGATAATACTTGCATGACTAAATTAAAAATGGAGGTATAGTTGAAGGCACTATACTATAATTAATTTTTCACATGTTTAGAACTATTGAGTCACATGATTTACTATTAGGGGAGGTGGTGCAAGTTTGATAATACTTGCGGGACTAAATTAAAAATAAAGAAAAGAGGAGGTATTATCTTTGTAATATTTTGAGCCCCAAAAGCGTGCGATTATCAAAAATATATTTTCCTATAAATAGAAGCTCATTCTTTTTTTTCATTCTCACCAATTCACTAAGACACACAAGAGCAATTATTGAGAGAGAAGCTATAGAGAGAAGCTACAGGAGAGATAGAGAAGAGTAGTGATGCTACTTCCTTTACTCCGATATCAGGTCTTCTTACGAGGTAAGAGTTATTATTTTTTATATTACGAAGAGATATTATTTTTTCATATTAAGTATGAATATTATTATCATTCAATATTCATTATATTCGTTTAATATTCGTAAGAATATTATTTTCATTCGATATTCATAAGGAATATTATTTTCGTTCAATGAATTTGTAAGTAAGGGGTTTTTACGAGAGGCAGTTTTGTAATTTTTACGACCTAAAAATTCTAGAAAAATTTGAAATGATAATTTGATAAATTTTCTAGATTGTGTCCAAAAATGGCAATTTATGGATGTATAGATTAGGAGTTATGAATTTTATGGGAAAAGACTATTTTAAAAGTAAACCCTTATAACTCCTTATGGTTAACTCAAAATTGGTAAAAATTTTATTGGGAGTACATCTATATAACAATAGTATACTGTAAATTTTGGAATATTTGGACAAAAGTGAGTTTATGATAAATGTCTAAATATTCGGCGATTTTGGCCATATGAAAAATAGTAAATGAATTTTAAAAATTAGAGAAAATATATGTTCAATATGGGACTATATTACGCTAAATCAAAGAAAAAAATATTTTAGGAACTGATTTGGTATTTTTATGAAAATGAACTAGTTATGAGTAAATGAATTAAATATATTATGTGAAGTAAAAAGAAATTGAAAAATAGGATTTTATGGCTTGGGAATCCTATATAAGGTATATCTGATTTTTTATGAGGGTTTTGGTTATTGGTGATGAAATCTTATGAGTTTGGCATTTTGGATGATTAAATGCATTAATTAGTAAAGTGTAAACAATTAAAATAAATTATTTATAAGTTTGAAATGATTAAAATATTGTTATAATATTAATGATATTAGATTATGAGATTATTAAGTGATTGATAACATTTGGATATTATTAGGAATACTATTCATGAGTTACTATTTACGAGTTACTATTCTCCGGATTACTATTCACTCTAGTATTATTCACTTTCGGGTATTTAGGGCACTTTTAGTGTCCGGTACTATTCACAATTCTTATTCATTGGATTCTTATTCACTTGGATTACTATTCACTCTAGTATTATTCACTCGGGTATTCGGGACACTTTTAAATACTATTAGGAGTACTTATTCACTGAGTTCTATTCATATCAGGTTACTATTCACTTGAAAATATATTTTTTTTACATCCAAATTATTTTTGAGACATGAATATTATTATTAAATTTTACTCCACAAAGCGATGATCGTGTTGACAATTTGGATATTTTTAAACTCTGGATAAATTTAAAGTCTTTAATATTTATCCTTGATTTCGTTTGATTAATGCTTATATGATTGTCATCATCCTCATGCTTATATTGTGATGAAAGTCATCTTTGGCTTACATACATAGATGGACTGTTGATTATTGGTTTTACAATTGTATATCTTTGGCTTACGTGCATAGATGAACTGTTGATTATTGGTTTTATGGTTGTATATCTTTGGCTTACGTCCAAAGATGGGCGGTTGATTATTGATTTTATAGTTGTAAATCTTTAGCTTACGTGCAAAGATGAACTGTTGATTGAAAGCTTTGGCGCGTAGTGCAAAGATGGAAAGGTGTATGACATGATCATGACCCTTTGGTGATAATACTTGAATATCCTTGGCCGTAGTGCATGGATAATTCGATGATGTGATTGGCGGGATCATGACCATTAGTTAATGATTGAATGTCTTTGGTTTGTAGTGCATTGACGAACAATTGATTGGTATGATCATGACCATTGGTTTTATAGTTGAATATCTTTGGCGTGTAGTGCAAAGGTAGAACAAATGATTGGTATAATCATTGTTATTACATTTGAATATCTTTAGCCTTTGGGGTAAGGATATTGAGTAAGCGTTCTATTAAGCCTTTGTGGCAAGGAGAAACCATTAATTTACATGATTATAAATATGAATTGTGGATTTAACTATAATCTTTGGTGGTTCGAGGTGAAGGCGGTGATGAGAGTTCTTTTTGTCTTGGGTATAACAAAGAAGCTGTTGATGAGTATTACAGGAATGAAATATTAACGATGAACTTTTAATCTATAGGAGATAGTAGAGATTATGTTCTACTTGACTCTTCTAATGGATTGCTTGTTCCGATGCAGTTAAACTTGATGTTTATTGTATTTTATCAGTTTAACACTATTGAAGGCTAAGGATAATTTATTACGCATTATCTTAGTCATAATATTTCTTCTTTGGGCTAGTTGAGCTCACCCTTTTCTTTCATTGTTCTCTTGAAATGAGAATATAAATTTGAGGCAGTCGGGGAATGGAGTGATGGTCCGAGATGGTGGCTATAGTAGTCCTCACTATTTTATAAAATAGTGTGATAATAATTGTAATGAGGACTCCATTGAGTGTGGATATTATGCAGAAGGCGATATTCGTGTTTTACTCTCGGCTATGTTTTGTCGTATTTTGCACGATAGTTGTATAATTAAGTTTGTAGTTGAGTTCTGTACCATGTATCTGGCGACCCAAGATGGGTGATGTAAACCTGTTTTGGGGGCGTCACATACCATGTATTGAAAAATATAAAAAACAAATTCAGAAAGAGAGGAGAAGAACTCAAAAAGGCATACAACGGAGCTTGTAGAGCTTACACTATTGAACAATTCTACAAACACATGGGTGAACTTAATGGAATTGATTCACAAATAAGGACATATTTGGAGGAAGAGGTTAATTTGGAGAAGTGCACAAGGCTCCATGGGACTGTAAGCAGGTACTCAACAATGACTTCAAACACAACAAAATCTATCAACAATGAAATGAAGGGGATCAGGGAACTTCAAGTTATAACAATGATTGAATGCATCCGTTATATGGTTCAAAGATGGTATTTCACAAACAAACAAGCAGCCTTATCAACATTCACTACCCTTTCAACAACAGCTGAGAGAAGATTTCAATCTAATATCACTGAATCAAAGAATCTTAAGGTAACTACTACAACTTTTAAATATTACATCAGAAGTTGCATTTGCATTTTATGGAAACCTCATTACTTATTATTGCTTACCTGTATATGATGAGAAGGTTACCAACATTACATAAAACTACCATTCTTTCGATTTAAACAAACTAAATATTTATACATACTAACGACACACTTAAATTGTGTTATAGGTTGAGACATCAAACCTAGTTATTTTCACTGTTTACGATGTCACCAAACAATATATTGTGGACATTGAACAAAGGACATGCACATGTAGTAAATTTCAGTACCATGAGATGCCTTGTCCACACGCTGCTGTTATTATCAACAAGAGGAATTTGAGATGTTATGAATTTTGCTCAAAAAATACTCAAAAATAACTTTGACAGACATGTATTCAACTTCCATCCTGCCGTTAGATGACAAAGAGAATTGGGATGTGCCAGAAGAAGTAAGAAACATATGTGTAAAACCACCAAACACAAGAAGACCAGCAGGAAGACCAAAGATAGGGAGTTACAAGCACGGATCTGAAAACAGAATTCAAAACAAATGCAGCAGGTGCCAAGAAAAGGGACACAATAGGAAAACATGCAATAATCCACTAATTTTACGGGCAAAAGAGGCCTGATATAGTACATAAGCAAAAAGAGTATAAATACATGAATATATTGTTGTTTACAATGAGTAACCATTAACCAGATATTTGGTAACCTTTTTGATGATGTAAAGTAACCAAAATTATGTTACACAATATTGAATAATGTTTTGATTTCTAATTCCAGCATGATTTATCAATATAAAGCAAACATATACATTGAACAATTGGTAAATGTTCTGAAATATTTTTATGTAAATTTGGTTACTCACAAAAAATAAAATGGTTACCTCTATATGCATATTTAGCTACCAAATAGACCATATCCAAATAATTTTAACAAGTATGTAATTTATAAGTATCCATCAACTAGATAAATGGGCACTCTCACATGTACATTTAGCACTTGATACATGTTCTGATATAAGTTTATAATTATCTAGTTACTAACAAAAACTAAAATGGTTACCCTTATAAATAGGTTTGGATACCAACTGTACCTTTCAAACTATTTTTTTTGAAATATGTAATTTATAAGTGATCATCTATATAAATGGGCACTCTTAAATGGAGTTTCTGATTCCATCCTGATGACAGAGTATAAATAAAACATATATATTTAACACTTGATAACAGGTCTGATATAATCTTATAACTATCTGGTTACTAACAAAAACTAAAATGGTTACCCTTATATGAAGGTTTGGCTACCAACTGCACCTTTCAACTAAAATAGCTGATGCATACTGTTTGAAACATTTTTATGTAAATTTGTATACTCACAAAAAATAAAATGATTACCTTTATATGCAGATTTAGCTACCACCTGGACCATTTCCAAATAATTTTTACAAGTATGTAATTTATAAGTATCCATCAGCTAGATAAATGGGCACTCTCATATGTACATTAAACACTTAATAAATGTTCTTATATAAACTAATAACTATCTGGTTACTAAAAAAAACTAAAATGGTTACCCTCCTATGCAGGTTTGGTCACCAACTGCAACTTTCAAACTATGTATCAGACACAAACTTATAAGTAACAAATATGAACCAACAAACAATGTCAAACAACTGGTAATATAATCAAATAAGAAATCCCATTTACAAAAGCTGCACTAAACATTAAAAACTCATTAACCATAACAAATGGTTATGGATATAAAAAAAAAAGCAATGTACGGAAAATAATTTACAAGGAAAATACAATGACAACCAAACTAATAATAATCTGGGACAAATTTGCTTGGATATTCTGTATTAGACTCTTATCTCTCTAATTGCTTGGTCCTAGCATGTATGTAGAGGTTTACGCATAATTTCTTTCGATACTGCGCAATGGGGAATGGTACAGGCATTTCAGCAAACTGTTGGTGAATAACATGCTCAGCAAAACAAATCGTGAACATTCCACAATCACTGCACAAACAAAAAAAAAAAAATCAAAACTAAAATCATACTAGATGTAATAATTAAATAAATGTAAACAATGTAAACCTTACCCCTCAATTTGTTTAGGTATCCCCTCTACAAATTCAAGTTCAATTATATTGTGTTCCTCTTTATTACGATACGGTTCACTCTCGAAATCAATATCAGCCCTATCCCTTCAAAAACCACTCTTAGATAGTATTGTGGGTAGGATGAAAATATAAGGCTCACAGATATCCATAATTTTTGTTCGCATTTGTGACCTGTTTGGTTGCAAAGAATTGTAAACTTTTAAAAGTCTGTGATGTACATCAAAAGTTAATAAAAATAAGTGCTTCGGAGATGACATGTGAATGGGGAACAACACGTAATCAACATTAACCCATGTTGTGTTCACATCCAGGAACAATCCATGGATGTATTCAGCAACATCACCCTCCCCCGATACAATATATTCTTATCTGTATTTTTTAGAGTGTATTCATCTTACAAAGCAGTTATCTTCACATGAAACCAGCAGTCTATGGTCGTTACCCTTATGTGAACATTATCAGAGTGTCTGGCCAATTTCCGAAAGTAGTATAATGCAATGTTGATGTGCTGAACAAAAAAAAAACAAAATCCATAAGATATAAACAGGTGCTGAAATATACAACTCTATGCTAAAGGTAACTAGCACTATTAAAACTAGTTACTAAACCAGTTAACTAAGGTAACCATAACTATCACAACAGAATTTGAAAAAAAAAAAGAAGAAAAGAACTCACATCATCATCTAGCCACTATCCAGGAGTTTTCAACTTGTAGAACCACATTTTGGAAGATATTGGGACAAACCCAAACATAAATGCAGATTCAATATTATCATCGTCTCCCGGGAATTTTTCAATCCTTTAATATAAAATCATATCAATATACACACTAACATTAAAAATTACCATATTAGTATACACACTAACCAAATCAGAATTGAACAATCGTTAATAACCAATTTAATCAACCTCTATATTGTAAACAGTTACATGGTAACCAACAAATAATAACATAGTAACCAAAACTCCACTTTAAGGTCACATTAACAGTAACCAAAATATAATAAAATAGTAACCAGGTTATAATATAACAGTAACCATAATTTGATAGTAACCATAACATAATATAATAATAACCAAACAGAAACATCATGTAATCAACCCCAATTTAAGCAACATGTATATACTAAACAAATACCTAGAAACCAAACATAATATCATAGTAACCAAAACTTTACTTTTAGGGCACATGAATATAAACCAAAACATAATATAATATTAACCATAATATACTATAATAGTATCCAAAACATAATATAATAGTAACTATAACATGTTATAATAGTAACCAAAACATCATATCATAAGTAACCAATACATCATATAATAGTAAACCAAGCAGAAACATCATGTAATCAAACCCAAATTAAGCAACCTATATATACTACACAATTATCTAGCAACAAAAAAAATAATATAATAGTAACCAAAATTTCATTTTGAGTGCACATTAATAGTAACCAAAAAACACAATATTATAGTTACAAGAACATAATATAGCAAATAACCATAACCTAACATAATAGTAACCAAAACATTATTTAATAGTAACCATTTGTTTCTACAGGAAAATAAATTTATTTATTTTATAAAAAATTACATCATTGTTAAACTACAAATAACATACCTTTTCCAGTTGTTTAGGCCAATTTTAAACCATTGATCAAATAATGCATCTTCGTATTTTGATGGCATGGCCATACATACTTTAGGGAATGCAGAAAGACCTGTACGTATTTGAGTAGCACCCACGGTGGTAGAAGATGAACCAGCATATCCAAACTTTGTTGTATATGGAGACCTCAAAACGACAGTCTTTGCATGTTCACGAACTGGTCTACCACCGGGTTTATGGGCACTTCTCTCCACCTCAACACACTGAGCTATGTCCTGAGTGGTTATACCATTTGATCAAGTGCTGACATGCTTTTTGTCTCGATTTTATACCCCTTTATCAATTGACAAAAAATGTAACAGATACAATTAGATTTTCAACCCAAACACATGCAAGTAACTAATATATGCAATAACAAATTCAAACTATAATATAATGCAGTAACCAACCCAACATATGCAGGTAACTAGTATATGAAATAACCAATCCAAACAACAATATAGTAACCAATGTATAAAGTAACAGAAATAATATAATGTAGTAACAAAAATGTTGTAATGCAGTAACATAAACTATAATGCAGTAATATCTATACTATAATGCAGTAACCAATATATGCAGTTAACTATTATCACCAGAAACCAATACAAACTGATTGAACAATAGCAGAGTGACTATAATGAAGTAACCAACTCAACATATGCAGGTAACTAAATATTTTAAAAAACACTGACCTCATCAGGGGTAAAAACAAACAGCTCTTTCCTATATGATATAATAGTAACCAACACATAATATAATAGTAACCAAACCACAATATAATAGTAACTAAAACATATTATAACAGTAACCAAACATAAACAACATGTAATCAAAACCAACATATGCAGTAACAAATCCAACATATACAGGTAATTAATTTTTAAAATAACATTAACCTCAACAGCAACATAAACAACAAGATCTTTCCCAGTTGATTGGGTTAATATATCAAAAGATGGCATGTCATTGTTCTTGCTAACCTGTGAAAAATAAAAACCAACTAATTAATCATTAAAGCAAAACACATATAACACATAAAAAAACAAACAAATATGTCTAACCTTGACATTATCTTCATCATCATTATTTTTTATTTCAAACTGGTTCGACACATCCGAACCATGACCTACATCATGGGACTCTTCATCATATTCAACAATCTGAACACCACCAAAACCACCAACATCAGCATCAACTTTTCCATGAAACTGTTTTGCATCATCAGAACCTTTGACTACAACATCATCCTCAACAGACGTAACATCATCATCTAAATCATTAACATTACCAGCATCATCAGCCTCATCCAAGTCATCACCATCATCATCATCATCATCATCATCATCATCATCATCATCAATTTCATTTTTCCCTTCATTAGAACTAGGGTGGTCATGTATCTGCTTTCTCAAAATTTTCTTTATGTCCCTGCAAATCTCAATATGAAAAACATGTGATTCATCTTTCAATTCAACCCCCAGCTTCTGAATTTCTTTCTTAACCTCCATCACCTTCTCTTCCAAAGGCCTCACACGTGCATCAATAATTTTTTACACATCAGAAAGTGAAAATCCAAAGTCTTTATCCTTCCTGGATTTTTCCACTTTAATATCAGCAATATTAGAGCCACCATCATTCCCACTAAAAAAATGAAAACCACCCAAATCCAAACGCTCCTTCTCATCATCTGTAGGAATGAGATTTTAAATCATCGACTAAAACATATTAATAACAATAAATATATCATGTCAAAAATATTGAACATATAAAAGAAACAAAACAATACAAAAAAAAAATATTTAAGTCAGTAACCATATATATAGATAAAGGTATCCAAACATAATGTAAATGGTAACCAGCATACCTGACCAGAACCAAATACTAAATCATTCAACTTCTCATTCTTAGGAGCCTTCCCTAATTCCCTCCATCTAAATAATCTAACTTCTGATACATGATCATCAATACAGAAACCCCTGATTTTCAGTGTAGGAATTGTTTCAAACAAAAAAACTTGAAAAACATAGGGTAATCCATTCAACTTATAAGATTTACAATAACTGTCCTTGTAAAATTGTATATCACGCCCCCATTCTTACCCTTCTTTACATGTCCCTTCACAACAAGTGATAATGAATTCTTTGTCTGTTCAAATGCAAATTTCCCCCACGGATAACTTTCAATGTCGTCATAAGACAAAAAGTTAAACAAAGCTTCACCAACATAATTATCCGAGACAGTAGCTAGTATGAAATTAAAAACCAAGAATATGATAGACATCCTGACAGCCTCATCATCATCATCAAAAACAGCACTCCTATATATCCTCCCAATACTAGAACGGGTCACAACCTCATTTTCAAAAAACTTTTCCACCAACATATTTTCCATTCCCTTGAATCCATCAATATTCTCATCTCCTTGCTAACTCAAACCAGAAATTAAACAAAATTCTGGCAATCCAAATCTTACCCTTTTTTCACCAGACAAAAATCACATCTCCCCATTATCCCTTTGTTAAACTTCTCTCACCAAAGCACGATGGATTATCTATGAAAAAATTTGGGGCTGCCCAACATCTAAAAATTTCCCAAAATAAGATAATTTAAACTTATTCAACTGAACTTCAGACAATTTATTCTTAATAACACTTGGCACTTCCATATCAGACCAATAAATAATTTGTGCTGTAAAATTGCGATGGTGCTCCTCATAAAATAGATCCCAAATCTGAAAATACAATACATTACAATTAAAATAAATTACATTACGTACACATTAACCAAATAAGAATGGAACATTCGTCAAACTTTAAAACCAAAATTATACAATCAATAGTATCCAAATATACTAGCATTAGTAACCAAACAACATCAGCAAGTTACCAAAACCAAAATAATCTGACTCTGTAATGTAACAAAGTATCTAATAACCAAACCTCCACTCGGAGAGAATATAACCATTTTAACAAATACAAGTTGAACATTCATCAATCTACAACTCTAGGGTAACAAAATCCATTTTAACAATTATATAATCAAAAGTATCCAATAATATTAAAATTAGTAACCAAAACTCAACCAGCAGGTTTCCAAAACCAACATAATAAACCTCTATAATGTAAAAAGGTATCTAGTAACCAAACCAGAATATACTAGTATCCAAACCTCCACTCGAAGTGAAAATAACCATTTTATCAAATACAAGTTGAACGGTCATGACAATACAACTCTATACTAATAAAACACATTTCATCATCTATACAAAGGTACGTATCCAAATATATTAACATTAGTAACCAAAACACAATCAACAGGTTACCAAAATCAAATTAATCAACCTATGTAAATGTAAAAAAGTATATAGTAACCGAATCAGAATATAATAGTAACAAACCTCCACTTGGAGTGTACATAACCATTTGAACGAATAAACATTAATCAGTAACCAAATTGAATAGCACCAGACACCAAAATAAATACACAAGTAACCAAAAACAACTAATAATTCCAGATTCTTAAAAACAATTAAAATAACAAACTTTAAGATGTTTTTGGCGAGGAATAATTTTCCGGCTATAAGCATCATCTTCATCCTCTTTCCCAACTTTGTTTGGCGAACCTTCAAAATCAGAATCCAAACACATCAATTTCTTAGCCTTCTTAGACACGTCTCCCAAATTTCCTATCCTTAATAGGTGATTTGACCACTAACATTTTCCCCGGCTTTGGGGACTTTACCACACTATCCTTCACCTTCACATATTTCTTCACATCCTTAACATAATCATCATCCCTAATTTTTTTCCTCTTCCCATCACTCTTCTTATCAACCATTCCCTCCATACTCTTCTTCGTAGAAACCATCCTATACAAAAATGTAAGAAATAACAGAGAGCGAAAATGTAGTAACAATAGAGGATAAACCACCATGCAACTTACGAACCACCACGAATTGAAGAAGAAGACGGCAACGACGAACTGAAGAAGCAGAAGATGACGACGACGAAGATCTACCGGAGAGAACGACCAACTCAACTTAAAAGGAAATAAGTTTGCTTACAAAGTTACCAGAATATAAAATAAGGGTTTCCAATTGAAAGAGATACGACAAATAGGATATACACGAAATTCAAATTGAAACACGATACCCACAAAAACCGTAAACAGTTAATTTTTGAAAAATTGATTTGCCACATCATCTCATTAAAACACAAAACTAAATTAAAAGAAAAATAAATTCACTAATTGTGTAAATAAAATATTTAAATGCATTAATTGTGTAAATATTTTAGAAATACACTATTGTTGTAATTATTTTAAAAAATATATTAAAAAGTGTAATTGTTGCTTTATATTATGCTATGCTATTAGACATAACTAGTATGATATATTTGTTTGTTTAAGGGTATATTTGCTCATACTTGATATAAAACAATTGTCAATGTTCTCATATTTTATTTACACAGATCAAAAGGAATGGGCGAGAAGTATTTTTTTAGTTTCTGCCTACAGAAAAGCTTCAATTAAATGTACTAGTCAGTGCATTTAATACCCAATTTTTTTTTTTTTTGGGGCTCACATTAAGCCCATGTAATGTAGATTGTGGATTTGTTTGTAAATATTTTTGAGAATAATGAAAACTGGTTAAGAGGTCATTATCAATATAATTTACCTACCTAAGATTAGTTGGTCCAAACTAATACCATAAAAATGGCTAAATAATCTAATGCAAAACAATTATATATTTTAAAGATACATTATTATATTTATTTTTGCATATTTTTAATATTTTGAATAAAATTTATAATAAATTATTATTAGAAATATGTGTGGACTAGAATCCTCTCCATTTCAAATGAGATGGGTCTCCATTCTTTGTATATTCTTCTTCATCATCTCTCTCTCCCATCATCATGACGTCACATTCCAACACATTTGAAATGAAGACTCCAATTCATTTGAAATGGAGAGGATCCTAATTCCCGATGTGTCTTATTCTATCCATCTATACTTAAGTTTATGAGAATATGATATCTTTGTTATTAGTGGTAAGGGTATAATAGTCCAAACGATAAATTTTTGTTTAATCTTTTAAATAATCAAAACAAACATAACATGAAATTATTTTAAGCTATCAAATGAATAATCACAAAAAAAATAAATATGTGATTAAGATTATTTAAAATTAAGATTAATATTCTTGAGATTAAATCAATGAGAATATAGTTTCAAAATTGAAATCGTTGCAAATAAAGAAGACCTAGGAGAGAAGGCTCATTAAAAATAAAAGTTGTCAAAAAGATATCTTTCATCTTTGTCTCAACTTTATACTGGGCCCCAACATTCAGATGGAGATTGGACTTCTTTGTATGTCGAGCTTCTATATTATTCATAAGAAGAAGAATGTCATTACAATCAAGACACGATGGCGAATATCTGAGTAGAACCTCATTCGACATTGCTGAACAATCTGTATGTATGTGTGTATGCGGTATGCGTCAAACCTCATATTGATGGTCATGCGGCGGAACTAGGGCGGGAGGGCATCCATCCCCGATGAATCGAGAGGTGGGGGTGGGGGTGAGAAGGCGAGAAGGCGACCGGTATGGCGTAAGTCATCCAATTAAAAGCATTTTACTGAAATAGAGATTTTGCATGGTTTTTGTGAAATGAGAAAATTTAATGCTATCAATATTTTTTATTTTTATTTTTATTTTATTTTGAAATCAACTTTGTCAAAAAATTTATAATTAAAACTGTTTTATTTCAGCTATTCTGCCTTTTGCCTAACCACCTTGCGTAATAATAGTTGAGTAGTTAAAATCAATAACTGTGTGATATACTACTACTATATAAGTATGTCTTATAGCATTAACTGCTAGGGTCATAAAAAAAATTACTAAATTAAAAATAACTTACAAAATATGTAGTAATAATAAATTATTCAATTATTAGAGCATTCATAGCAGTTTTCCTAATTAACTCTCTATCCCTAATTAACTCTCTATCTCTAGTCATATTTTAGATGAGTATGTCAAGTGATAATAATAAATTACAACCAACCAACCACATTATCTTGTTTAGGTTAATTGATGAAATTATGATGAAATGTTTGAATAATTGAATTGATGAATGCTGAAATTATTATGAAATGTTTAAATTAATGAAATTATTGATTAGCAATTGATATTTATATTTATACTTGATTATGGATAAATACTTGATTGATGGTGAAGAAATTGAGAGTGATTCCAAAATAAATAGTGATCTTGACTCCTTTTTCTTTTCCTCGATTGATCTGTTTCTGTATTAAGACCAAGGACCTTAACTTCGCTAATATACTTTCTATTTTTTTCATTTTGGGTCAAAATCAAACCCATGGACCTTAACTTCGCTTCCTCGCCGCTGCAACCTACACGTCGTTGCTCCGTACCTCCGGTAACCGCCCTCAAATTTTGCCCCACCTCAAATTTTGTTCTGATTCCGCCACTGTTGATGGTTGGCAGCACGCCTGACCCGTAATGGCCATTGACAGTACATTCCTTAAAAACAGATACAATGGGGAACTGTTATGAGCAATGGCTTATGTGAAAGTATTATGCATACAAGCCAATCATGTATGATGATAAAGCATATACTGTGTAATCAATCTTATTTATTTATTAATAAAAGAATTATTTATTAAAGGCATTTATTATCTACATGGTGTTGTTTTAATAATATGTGATAAACCCATAGTTTTAAGCAACGCTTTTAGAATAATGATGATGATCATTCTAATGAGATCTAAATTCTTAGAAAGCTTAAAACTAAAATAGTTCCCAATCGTTGGATTACTAAATAGGGGATTAGTGAATCAGGATAGATTGGTACATCGTTGCTTGCTCATTGGATGAGGATGATTGATCTCATGATCATTTTGTGTGGAACACTAAAGCAAGTATGTAGGTGCTTATTAGAGAATAAGTTCCTTTGAGCATTGACTCGCTAAGGAATTCCTAATGGAGTTTTACTTACACCGCCGATAGGAATTCTGTAGTGATAGTAGTCTGAAATGATCCTTAGACTTGAGATCATCATAGTATCTTATATATAATGAATTACACTTTGACTTATTCCTTAAGACTCTTAGAGTATATCAAAGGGTATGCTTGGGTGTAATAAGTTATATATGAAGATAATGAATGATCGATAAAGAATCTACCACTTCTAGTAAAAGGAGAAATGTCCTATGTGATTCGATAAATGACAACCCAGGGAATCCTTGGCGAGGTGGAATGAAATTAGAAAGTAGTTTCTAATTTGCATTCATTAGGAGTTATTCATTTAGGAATCGAAATACATATAATTAAATAAAATAAGACTTGATATGGTAATTCATGTCTTATATTTAATTGGGACATAGTATGGTGGAAGGATTGAATTATGCGGTAACTATTTACTCAAAGGTTCTTTTATGATTAATGTTGAAATCTATATTATCTGAAAGTCGTTGATCATTTGGGAGGCTTATCCTATTGTAGAATAAATATTATTTATTTAAATAAATTATTTGTTTAATTTATTTATTTAAATGAGATTAGAATTGTTCTAATTGATTTATTCACAATAGGTTTAATATGGAGAACCTAAAGGGTCACACCATAAAAGGAAGAATAATTATTTAAGAAGTTAATGGCATAATTGTAATAATATGTTAAGTATATTTAATTTAATCTATGGTGATAGAATAAATTAAATAGCTTAATATTTATTATTTAATATTTTAGAAATATTAAATATAAATTAATAAGAGGAGTCTTATTAATATTATTATAATTATTATTATTTTAATTTCTAAAAGGTTTAGGAATTAATTTAATATTAGTACTCTCATTTATTCCTAATTGGATTAGGAAAGAAAATTAGTTAAAGGAGTTTAATTAATTTCCCCTAATAGGATTAGGGAGCCCATTTAATTAAAGAGTTTAATTAAATAAATAATACCTTATTTTAATTAAAATAGGGTTACATAATATCTTTATAAGAGAGTCTTATATTAGATATGAGATATATCGTAATTCCAATTTTGGAGAGTACACCCCTTTTCTTAACATCCAGGATAGAAAAATTAGGGTTTGAGCCAAATCCTTCTTCTTGAAAAATTCCTCTTCCTTGGTGGATCACCTATAGAGGCCATACACTTGGGTGGCTTACATTAATCAAAAGGAAGGAATCAATAGGAGATTGAGGAGATCAGCGGAGAAGTAGGAGGTGAACTCGTGCATTGAGGAAGCTCGTTTACTGAGGTATGATTTCATAATTTCTTATTCTTCGTTTTAATTAATAATATGTCATAAAGGATGATCAAGGGTAATTGGTTTGTGAAAAATTTTAAAATCGATTTTATCTCTACCCTTAGCTATATTTTGCAATTTGATTGCTACTTTGATTTTCACAAAACCTAACGGTGGTATCATGAGCCAAACTTTATCTGAATTATTAATTATTTTGATTTCATATATGTATGGGTATGAATTTAGAATTATTTATTGGGCATAAATTGTTGTATAAAATTATTATTTTTTTAATTGTATCCAGTGGGTGAATTGTTTTCAATTTGCATCTGTAGGTAATAATAATTTTTTTAAGGCATGATCATTTGAACAAATAAAAAAAAAAGAATCCGTTAAAATAAAAGTGGACAGCACTGCATTATCAATCCGTTTTTTTTTTTTGCAATGCAATCCGATTTTTTTGGTTGTAAAAAGCGTATCAGGTTTCGATTGTCTGAGGTGTTGAGGTTTGTTTAAGGGAGGTGGTTATGTATTACACCGCTTGTCACGTGGCGGTCTAGACATTATAAGAATGGTCCTGCTAGATTTTCAATAAGGAATAGAAACAGTGCGAGGTAGGTTGTTGTTGCCACCGTTACCGAAAGCTAGATTCCAGAGTTAGGCTACCTTTTTGAAAGAGTAGGTTTTTATTATATATATATATATAATTATATATATATATATATATATATTAATTTTAATAATTTTATAATTAAAATAAAAGAGTTTATTTTAATCTTGAAATTGGATTTCATGCAACATAAAATTGCCCATTAAATGATACTCATATATATATGGAATGATTTAATTTATTGATACATATGTTGATATGTATGATAATAAATGGGATTGATTATGGACAATTGACCGATATGATTGGATTTATTTTAGTTGGATGTTTGAATGAATGGGTTTTATTAAATGAGATTCTGCGTACCTCGTCTTTTACTGGTTTTCTTCTTGATATAAATTCTATTTCTCTCTATGTACTTCCCCTTATTTAACGATCAAGGTTTCTATTTAAATTAAATAGTTTAATGTAATAGGATTAGTTAGAATTTTTTAGAAGAACCGAAGACCAAGATCAAGGAGCGCTTGAAGACCTGTTTGTAATGGAGCCCGGGTTTAAATGTAATAGTTATATTTAAATGTTTATTCTTTGCACCTAGGGTTTGACCTTTTGGTTCACTTGGTTGCATTCTAGTGAACCAAACTAGAATAAAAGTCCATAATCAATCCGGGTAGAATATAGTATTCTATATGCATGCTAGTATTATATATATATATTATATATTATGCAAACATGCTTCGCATGTTTAATAATATAATAGCGTATTTTATATATATATATTTACATGCTTATTAAACAAGATGAGACAAATAATAACAAATCCCTCAAAGTTTTTTATTAAGTCTTAAGCGTTCAAAGATATTTAGAATATCGAAGCGTCATTCTACAGCATGATAAAATTAATAGAGTATTAAATATTTAATATGAGTTTGTTGTGTCACCACAAGGCAAGTATTAAGTATTTAAGATGTTAATTTATCACATTTGATGCTTATAAAGAAAATTGAACAATATTGTTTTGTTGTGTCACCACAAGGCGATATTTTCTTTTGAATATATAGAAGTGCTAGAGTTGGACTTAACTTAGATAATTTTGATTCGGATGTGCCACCACTTGATCAAAATAATCCAAGAGGCCAAAACATAAGGAGTTACATGTTGATGTAATTGACAAGGAGTTGTCTACCTATTTATTTATATATAGTTTGTTGTGTCACCACAAGGCTATATATATTTGAAATGGGATCCTTATTCTCTTAAGAAAAACTTTAATTAGATTTTTTAGAACTATATAAATGAGGGTAATATAGTTTGAAGAAAATAGTGGGAGATACCAATATAAAATAAGACCTAATTTATTTTGGTAATTAATAAATAAATGTTTGCTAAAATATTGTCTTTTTACATGCGAATTTTGAAAATGTCACATTCACTTAATTTCTCTGCGAAGCATACTTGATCTTAACAAAGTGGGACCAAGAACTACTACGATTTGGTTGAGGAATCGAGAATTGTTCTCCTTTCTTTGAAAAGATTTCTTATGTCCTAAATTCGCCTGCGTGCTTGCAAAAGTTGCGAGCGACCTACGAGGAAGAGATTGCTACTTTTAAAGCGGTGGCAAGATGATGCATCGTGGCTCGATGTATCATGCTCGCATCCATGAGTAATGAGCCAGACGTCGGCATGAAAATATGGATGCTCCTACTATGCTACTACACCTTGGAGAGTTGTATGGTGAGCAAAGTAGAAATTGCTAGATATGAAATATCTAAGGAGCTCTTAGATCTTGGATAATGAGGGAACCGCTGTTGAGACTCATGTCCTCGAGATGATCAATCTGATTGAGCGTCTTGGATGACTTGGGTTCGTCGTGGATGGGGAGTTGAGTCAAGATTTAGTCTTGCGATCACTCCCGAGACACCTTCTCACAATTTGTTGTGAATTTTCACATGAACAAGTTGGATGTCGACTTGCACGAATTACTTAACATGTTGAAAAGCTTTGAAGGTCACTTTCCATCAAGAAGAACCATGTCTTCTTTGGTGGATGATTCTTCCAAGAAAAGGAAGAGGCCCAAGGTATTTTACGAAAAGAAGAAATCCAAGAAGGCTAAGGGAAAGCGAAAGTGAAGGATCGAAAAGAAACACGATCCGACTAGCAAAGGAATTTGCTTCCATTGCGATAATGGGTCCTTTGGAAGAGGCTGCAAGGATTATCTCATGAGAACAAAAGCGAGAAGAAGCTTGAGAAGCTTGAATCCTAATCGAGGTTTGTTTATGATTGAAATTAATTTTACGAAAGTCGATCTTCTACTTGGGTATTGGATCTGGGATGTGGTTCTCACATATGTAATAATATCTGAGGGACCAGTCGAAGTAGAAAATTCGAAAGCAAGAATGAGGTCGATCTACGAGTGGGAAATGGAGCAAAGAGTTCTTTGCATTAGGCTGTAGGGACTTATTGTTTATACCGCTACTGGGCAAGTTCATTAATTTAAATAATTGTTATTTTGTTCCAAATATCATTAGAAACATTATTTACATCTCTGTATTGGATATGGATGGTTTTAATATTATAATAAAGAACAACAGTTGTTCCATTTATAATGATAATGTTTTATATGGTGTTGGTAATTTGCGAAATGGACTTTATATACTTGACTTGCATGAAAATATATTTCAAATTGAACAAACTAAGAAAAGGAAAAGAGATGATGTTAATTATACCTTCATGTGTACTTTGTAGACTCGGTCGTATTAATGAAACAAGATTATCCAAGTTAGATAAGGATAGGCTCCTAGAAAGCTATCGATTATGAATCATATCCAACACCTGTGAATCTTGTCTCATGGGTAAAATGACTAAATCTCCTTTTAGTGGAAAAGGAGAAAGAGATTCTGAGTTGTTAGCGTTGGTGTACACGGATGTATGTGGACTATGACAAATGAACCTTACGAGGAGGTATTCTTATTTTATTACATTCAGCGACGACCACTCAAGATTTGGATATGTGTATTTAATGAAATACAAATCTGAATCATTTGAAAAGTTCAAAGAGTTGAAGTGAAGTTGAGAAGCAAAATGGTAAGAGTATTAAGATTCTTGATCGATCGAGGAGGAGAATACTTAAGTGGTGAGTTTCTCAATTGTCTCAAAGAAAATGGTATAATCTCACAATGGACTCCACCGGGGACGCCACGGATGAATGGTGTATCCGAAAGGAGAAATCGAACATTGTTGGACATGGTTAGATCTATGATGAGCTTTCACAGACCTTCCGGTTTCCTTTCGGGGATATGCCTAGAAGAATCATTTGCATACCTACTTAACAAGGTACCTACAAAATCCGTCCCCAAGACCCTATATGAGTTATGGACAGGGAGGAAACCAAATCTTAAGCATGTTAAGACTTGGGGTTGTCCAACTTATGTCGAAAAAGTTTGAAAGCGATAAGTCAGCAGACTAGATCGACAAATGTAGATTTGTGGGATACCCTAAAAGAAACATCGGGTATTATTTCTATCATCCAAGTGATCAAAAGGTGTTTGTTGCGAAACATGCTGCCTTCTTGGAAAAGAGTTTATCCTTGAAGGGGTCGATGGGAGTAAGATATATCTTGAAGAAGTTCAAGAACCACAAAATACTCTGAGATCAAAGTGAGGTACCTAACCAAGTAGAGATTCTTACATGCCACACCCTATTCAGTAAACGGAAGAGTACCAAAGATACCAGACGGTATGGACTTGTCATAGAAGATGACAATGAGGTGCATCATCATAGATGATGATGATCCATCGAAATTCTGAGCAGGCTATGAGTAGTAAAGACTAGGAGAAATGGCGAGAAGCCATGAAATCCGAGATGGACTCCATGTATGAGAACCAAGTATGGACTTTGGTCTCACCACCAAGGCATTAAGCCTATTGGGTGTAAATGGGTCTTTAAAAGAAAAGCTGGAAGCAGATGCAGCGAGGTAGAGACCTATAAGGCCCGATTTGGTTGCAAAAGGTTTCAAACAAAGACAAGGAGTTGACTATGATGAAACCTTCTCACCCGATAGCAATGCTCAAGTCCATTCGGATTTTGCTTGCGATTACGACTTACCACGACTACGAAATCTGGCAGATGGACGTGAAAGCGGCCTTCCTCGATGGGAAATTTGAGGAGGATGTGTATATGACCTGACCGGAGGATTTGTTTCAAAGGTTGGAACAAATCAAGTCGTAAACTCTGACGATCCATTTATGGATTAAAAGAAGCTTCTCGTATGGGTGGAACATCCGTTTTGATGAGACAATCAAAAAGTTTGATTTTATCAAAAATGAGGATGAACCGTGTGTGTGTCAAGAAGGTTAGTGGAGCTATTTGTTTCATTCCTTGTATTATATGTTGATGATATACTACTTGATAGGGAATGATATTCTATCTTTAAAACAATTAAAATCACGGTTATCTAAACACTTCTCCATGAAGGACTTGGGAGAAGCATCTTATATTTTGGGGATAAAGATCTATAGAGATAGATCTAATAGGATGCTTGGCTTATCCCGAGGAACGTACATTGACATGATGCTAAAAAGGTTTAGCATGGAAGATTCAAAAAGAGGTCTCATGCCGATGAGCCATGGAATACATCTCTCAAGAAACAAGCCCCAAAGACACTGAGGAGAGAAAGCTTAGTATGAGTAAGATTCCTTATGCTTCAAAGCAATAGGATCTATCGTGTACGGTATGATATATGTACTAGACCGGATGTCGCTTCATGCACTTAGTGTAACAAGCGAGATATCAGTCGAATCCGGAGAAGAACACTTTGGAAGGCGGTGAAAAATATCCTAAAGTACTTAAGAAGAACTAAGGATGTATTTCTTGTCTACGGTGGAGTGCGAATTAAAACCGGAGGCTTCACTGCACTCAAGTTTTCAAGCAGACCAAGATGACGATAAATCCGTTTTTGGTATGTGTTTACCTTTAAGCGGTGGCGCGATGAGTTGGAAAAGTTCAAGCATGAATTCTTGATTCGTTGATTGAAGTGTGAGGCGAGTCATAGCTGCAAGTGAAGCTGCAAAAGGAAGCTGTTTGGATGAAGAAGTTCATTCTACGAACTTGGTGTGGTTCCTAGCATTAAAGGACCATTGCCTTTATTACGTGACAACACTCGAGGTACATTATGCAAGCTAAGGAACCAGTGTCTCATCGAGAAATCCAAACGCGTGTTGCGGCGATTTCATTTGATCGGAGAGATCATTGAAAGAGGAGGCGTCACACGAGGCGTGTGGACTCTCAAGACAATATTGCAGATCCATTTACTAAAGCGTTAACACAACGGTTAGTTTGATCGTCATTTTAGAAGATGGGTATGAGATACCACGGCGATTGGCTTTAGTGCAAGTGGGAGATTGAAAGTATTATGCATACAAGCCGATCATGTATGATGATAAAGCATATCTTGTGTAATCAATCTTATTTATTTATTAATAAAAGAATTATTTATTAAAGGCATTTATTATCTACATGGTCTTTGTTTTAATAATATGTGATAAACCCATAGTTTTAAGCAACGCTTTTAGAATAATGATGATGATCATTCTAATGAGATCTAAATTCTTAGAAAGCTTAAAACTAAAATAGTTCCCAATAATTGGATTACTAAATAGGGATTAGTGAATCCGGATAGATTGGTACATACGTTGCTTTGCTTTCATTGGATGAGGATGATTGATCTCATGATCATTTTGTGGAGACACTAAAGCAAGTATGTAGGTGCTTATTAGAGAATAAGTTCCTTTGAGCGTGACTCGCTAAGGAATTCCTAATGGAGTTTTACTTACTCGTCGATAGGAATTCTCAGTAATGATAGTAAGTCTGAAATGATCTTAGACTTGAGATCATCATAGTATCTTATATATAATGAATTACACTTTGACTTATTCCTTAAGACTCTTAGAGTATATCAAAGGGTATGCTTGGGTGTAATAAGTTATATATGAAGATAATGAATGATCAATAAAGAATCTACCACTTCTAGTAAAAGGAGAAATGTCTATGTGATTCGATAAATGACAACCTGGGAATCCTTGGTTAAGGTGGAATGAAATTAGAAAGTAGTTTCTAATTTGCATTCATTAGGAGTTATTCATTTAGGAATCGAAATACATATAATTAAATAAAATAAGACTTGGTGGTAATTCCAGTATCTTATATTTAATTGGGACATAGTATGGTGGAAGGATTGAATTGTACGGTAACTATTTACTCAAAGGTTCTTTTATGATTAATGTTGAAATCTATATTATCCGGAAAGTCGTTGATCATTAGGGAGGCTTATCCTCATTGTAGAATAAATATTATTTATTTAAATAAATTATTTGTTTAATTTATTTATTTAAATGAGATTAGAATTGTTTTAATTGATTTATTCACAACTAGGTTTAATATGGAGAACCTAAAGGGTCACACCATAAAAGGAAGAATAATTATTTAAGAAGTTAATGGCATAATTGTAATAATATGTTAAGTATATTTAATTTAATCTATGGTGATAGAATAAATTAAATAGCTTAATATTTATTATTTAATATTTTAGAAATATTAAATATAAATTAATAAGAGGAGTCTTATTAATATTATTATAATTATTATTATTTTAATTTTTAAAAGGTTTAGGAATTAATTTAATATTAGTACTCTCATTTATTCCTAATTGGATTAGGAAAGAAAATTAGTTAAAGGAGTTTAATTAATTTTCCCTAATAGGATTAGGGAGCCCATTTAATTAAAAAGAGTTTAATTAAATAAATAATACCTTATTTTAATTAAAAATAGGTTACATAATATCTTTATAAGAGAGTCTTATATTAGATATGAGATATCGTAATTCAATTTTGGAGAGTACACCCCTTTTCTTATTAGGATAGGAAAAACTAGGGTTTGAGCCAAATCCTTCTTCTTGAAAAATTCCTCTTCCTTGGTGGATCACCTATAGAGGCCATATACACTTGGGTGCTTACATTAATTAAAAGGAAGGAATCACTTAGGAGATTCAAGGAGATCGTGAGGAGAAGTAGGAGGTGAACTCGCACTGAGGAAGCTCGTTTCTACAAGGGTATGATTTCATAATTTCTTATTCTTCGTTTTAATTAATAATATGCATAAAGGATGATCCGGGTAATTGGTTTGTGAAAAATTTTAAAATCTGATTTTATCTCGCTTCTTATATTTTGCAATTTGATTGCTACTTTGATTTTCACAAAACCTAACATTATGATAGTAATATGAAACAGTACCCGTTGGCTTATGGTTTGGTTTTGGAGGAAACAACAAAAAATTAGTCGTGGTTCTTGAGGCATCTATTGGAATTTGAGTCTAAATTAATGTGGGTGTCATTAATTAATTTTAATGATTTCATATATTAATATATTTTACTCCATGAGTAGATTAAATAAAGTATTTGAAAGCTCAAATCCATGGAGTAATGAATGAGATATTAACTCACAAAGATCACACTTAGAAATGATAAAAGATAATAAATACATGTGGAAAAAACCAAGTCGCCCATAGGTTAGAAATTAAATATTTTATATGTTTATATACAAGGAAAGTGCTCTTGAGTTTGAGCCCCAAAAGGCACCCCACTTTTGTGGAAGAGAGAGGACCTAACCAAGGCTAGGTTCGAATCCGCGCGTCGACTGGCCGGGCTCGTGGGTTCTGTATATAATTTTTTAGATAAATATTTATTTAAATTTTATTTTTTTAATTCTATTTATCAAAACTGTGTCGTTTTGAGGAAGCTGTATTTATTATATAATCAAAACTGTGTCGTTTTAAGAAGCGGTATTATCAAAAAACTGTGTTGTTTTGAGGAAACGATATCTGTAAGTTTGAACGGGAAGCCCAAAACTACGTCGTTTTGTCGCGCTTTTTCTTCTAAGCCTAAAATTACGTAGTTTTAGTTCTGCTAATGCTTAAACTACGTCGTTTTAAGGGACCGAATAAATGCGCCTATTCTGCAAATGGTCAAAACTACGTCGTTTTGACAAAGAGATACAAATAATACCTTTTCAGAAGGCACCCCATGCCTTTTAAAGGGTGATGTGCCCATCCGAAGGGTCACCAACCTCTCCTATAAATAGATAGGAGGGGGCAGCCTTCAAAATCATCCATTTCTCAAGCATTATAGTATAATAGAGCATTCTAGTACATAATTTCTTCATCAGTTTCCTTAGTAAATTTGAGAGAGAAAGTAAGAGCATTTCTTTTGATTCGTAGAGTATAGTTTTTGTAGTGCTGCAAAAGTATTGTATCCTGGGAGTCAAGTGCTATCAACTCTAAACACTATATCTTATCTGGAAGATAATTGTTTTAAAAAGGCATAATCTTAAATCTAGCGGCGACAAATCATTTATTGCGAGATAAGTTAATATAAATATATATATAATTTCCTTTAAGGTTATTAACAGCATCTTCGCGATTACGTTGCTAAGGACCGTCGTGGTGTTTGCTTGATTTCTGATCTGCACCGTGGCATCATTGCCGCCATGAATGATCCAATAAATGGGTGGACAACACCTTACGGAGTACACAGGTTATGACTGTTTCACGTACGAAGTAACTTTGCGTCAGCACATCCTGGGTCTAAACTGAAGGTACTTTGTTGGGCCACTGGGATTGCACATTAGCAGAGGAAATTTGAAGACGCAATTACTAGACTCAAAATATCTCCCCCAGCCGAAGCTTGGTTATGTGACGACATCCCTCTGGAAATGTGGACGTTATCACATGACGGGGATTACCGACAGGGGAAGGCAACCACAAATACGGCAGAATGTTTTAACAATAATGTCAAGATGGCTCGGTTCATGCCCGTGACTGCAATGGTGGAATATATTTTTTTACCTCAAAGTGAAGATATTCAATGAGCGGCGGACCAAGGCAACGATTGATATTAGCAATGGGAACGTATAGAATCAAGGAAACAATTTGAAGTCATTATAAAAAGAATAATCTTTCTGAAACTATTCTATAAATATTTACGATATAGCATCTCCACTTAAAGATATTGTGTGGTAAAGATTACATTGAAACAATTTGTTGATCAATATGCTGAGGTGAAGTATGTCACATTAGCAGTTTGTAAAATATTTATGAAATAATTTGTATCTGTAGCATTACTCTTATAAAAAAGGCAACAACTCACAATTTACGAATGTACAATTGACAGGTTGGTGTTTATTGTTAGGAAAATTGAATGGACAAGGGCTCTATATATATATATAAAACTTATCTGTTGTATACAAAAGTTGAAGGTTGATATGCAAAATATGTCAAGACTAATACTTGGTATTATGTCCTTTTTTACAATTATGTCCTCTTTACGGTGCTCAGAGTTAATAGCTTTTATCCAGGATACGATGACAACATATACTATAGTAGCACTACAAATAGCACACACAACAAACCAAAAAAAATACTTTAAATTTTTCTTTCAAATAAACTATGAATAATTCATATAATAATGAAAACTAGAATGTTTGAATTACTTGGAAATGGAATAATCGAAATGGTTGTCCGCTCTAGCCCATTTATAGGACATAACCACTTGAAAAGACATGGAATGCTTATGAAAATGTATGACATATTCAGTCAAACGAGCGTAATTTTGGGACTTTTCTAATAATAGGCGCGTCTGTTTAAAAAAAACGCAGCGTAGTTTTGGAACTTGTCGAGAAAGGATGCGTCTGTTTGAGCCAAAAACGACGTAGTTTTAAGCTTGCCAGAAAGGCGCTTCCGTTCGAACAGACACTAAGCTTCCGTTCGGGCAAATGACTTCCCAAAAAGACGGTGGTAACCTGCTAAGTAGTTGAATTAACGGAAACGTATTGCTCGTGCTGGAAAACTTGCGGATGCCCTGCTCTCATGTCGTTGCAGCTTACATGCACTCTAAAGTTGATTGAGCGCAACTTCAATCCCCTGTGCATAAAAATATATTGGTAAGCCATTCATAAAAAATAGTCAATTCAATTATAGGTGGCATTCGTATCTAACATAAGTTGGCAGTCATACCTAAGTTGGGTGATAATTTTTATTGAAGCAGGTGCTACATATACATGGGTCAAGTTTACTTGGTGCATAGACTATGTTTGATATACTAAGGCATAATATTTGTTATACAATTTTTAGTTCCTCTTGTTCAAATCTCAAACATGCAAGTAAGGGATTTAAGTAACTGTTATTAGCCATTTCGCAAATCAAAAAAATATTTCAAACAGCTTCCGATACAAGATATTGCAGGTATGCATTACATTATTCAACTTAGAATTATGTGGAGTAAATTAACTGAAGGATTATCTGCAAAATAAAAGGATTAATCTACAGTAAGATCATGACTTTAAAACATTTGTTTTATGTTCGCAGGTAGGATGGAGTTTTGCGACTACCTTTTAGGTTTGTAAATCCTGTTTAACAACATATCTCCAACACATAGGCATACCATGTCCTATAAAAATCTTGCAAACTATAGCTGTCATGTCTTAGAGAATTTCTAAAACAGTAAATAACTAATTATTGCACGAATTTGCCATGAATATGTTACGAATCAAAGGTCATTGGTTCTAAAGTTGGACAGAGTGAGTATGACTTGAAACTGTAGGTTTCACAGCCTAAAGATGCAACAATCTTTTCTACCAATTGTTTGATAACTTTATTCGTATTAATACAAATCAAAAATTCCAAAACATGCAACTAACTAATTTTCAAAATCTGTATTAAGCTACTTTAAGAAATAAAAAGGAAAACGAAACAAAACACAAGCAATTTCTAAAACTAGCTATTTTAGGCATTTATTATTACTTTCACCTGTTCCTGGTTTCCATTCCTCCAAGGATAAGCACTAATGTTCCTTTTAATGAAAAATCTTTCATCAATAAAAGAAAATTAGGATTTGGAACGAGTAGAGAAAACAAGAGTTATTTGATGTAAAAGATTCCTACTTAGCCATGGCAGACGAACTGGATGGAATTCGTATGACACGTATATTGCACCATTTTCGAACATAGCTGAAAGGATGAAGAAAACTCAGAAAGAACAGACATGGTTTTCAAATATGGCTGAAGGAGTAAGTAAATACCAGAGAGGAACAGCCATGGTTTTGAGATATGGTTGAACGATAAAGGAATCATCCAAATGAAGATCGTTTCGCACATGGCCAAAAGAACGCCGGAAAAGAACACGGAATGCATGCTTAGTTTGCTTTGTCGTGTACAATATCACACATCGTTGCCGACTCCTGTAACTTCCTAGAAGTTGATCTCCTCTCTCCATTCACTGTGGTTAAAGTTACCGATGCTTTGCATGTATGACTTGGCTACTAATAGTAAATCTTAAATGTGCATAGTTTTGCTAAACACTCTCCGGATTGTGGTCGTTCCTAATTATCAAGCAAATCAAAGTTTCTAATTTTCATTAATGGAACTATCTTGAAGATACTACCATTCTAGCTATAGAAGTAAATGGCAGTGTGTTTTCTTAGGCACAACTTTGTTTACTGGGAATCAATTACTAAGTAATTAAGATGATTTATAGTTGGGATAAAAGTTTCTTGTTTCAGTTTTACTCGCAAGAATTTAGGTAGCAATTTTTTACAAATCTTTTCTCCCCAATCAAACACAACCAAGATTGAGATATTTCAACTGAAATTTATCATGAAATATATTTTTTCCAATTAAAGTAAGTTCTACTTTAATTGGTAAACAATAAAATCTTCTTTGTGAGTGCTCTCACCACATTTACCAAAGGTTCAACATAATTTTTTGCCTTATAAATAGCGCACTTGAAAGAGTGAGTTTAGCACATACCTGATACCTCTATCTCTTCTGCTCTCCGGTCTCTTCTTTCTTCTACAAACTATCATCAATTAGCAAATCCAATGGCTTCTAACAACACATCTCTTCTTGATCCCCGATTCACCTTCCCTGATGTCAACGGTATGGAGCAACAAAGGAACCAAGAACTGGAAGGACAAACGGAGATTGACTACTCAGAAAGGGCGCAATCGATACGAGCTGCAGTCCTAGGAGCCAGCGATGGGTTGGTTTCCACCGCGTCACTGATGATGGGGGTTGGAGCCGTGAAGCAAGACGTTGAGGCCATGATCTTAATCGGATTTTCCGGTTTAGTGGGTGGAGCTTGTAGCATGGCCATAGGAGAATATGTCTCAGTTCACTCACAACTTGACATAGAAGTGGCTCAAAGGGAGAGGCGGAGAGAAAGGGAATTTGAAGGGGAGAGAGAGCGATTAGTGGAACACGGAAAAGATAACTTACCAAATCCGCCACGAGCTGCTGCAGCATCAGCTTTGGCATTTACCATAGGTGCAATGGTTCCACTCCTAGCTGCAGCATTTGTAACAAGCTATGAGGTGAGAATCAAGGTGGTGATTGCAGCAGTGAGTGTTACTCTGGCAGGGTTTGGGTGGGCTGGAGCTGCATTAGGGAATGCACCGCCAGTTATGCCTTCTGCTAGAGTCCTGCTGGGAGGCTGGGTGGCTATGGCACTAACCTTCGGGTTGACCAAGATGGTTGGTTCAAGCGGTCACCTGTAAATTTGTCATATGTTTTGTACTAAATTTCCCTTTCTACTGTTATTTTCAAATGTCTTTTAATAGTTTCTTTGGTTAAAAGGAGTACTAGCTACTAGTATTTCAACTGTGTAAAAAGGTAATGTAAATAAAATAAATGGATGCATTTTTTTGTATCCTTACATGATTATTACTCTCTTTCCCTAGTGCCTCTCCTTCTCTCCCCCCTCAAACACACTAACACTGACATTTATTACTTAATAGTAGATTTAAAAGTGATCAGAAGGCAATCTACATGAGCTTTGATGGTCAGATAAGTAGTTTCTCAGTTTAAAACTTCTCCCAAACATCAACTTGAAATAGTAGTAGCATGATAGTATTCAATCAACTAAGAATAAAAATAATGGCATGTTAGGACCTTCATGTCACTTTATGGTCTAAAATAAAAATGTATCTCTAATTTTAAAATGGACAAAAAAAGAAAATGTATCTCTAATTTTGGGACAGAAGGAATAATTATAAAGAAAAGACAACGGAAAACTTTAAGAATTAAAAACAAATAAAGATGTAAGCTTAATTTTATGCATTTTGATCAATCTCGGTTTAAGATCAGCATCTATGTAAGAAATGTACGCAAATAGCTAGTGCTGATAAATTAGCTAAGCAAGTTAATAATGACAATTCAAAAAATTACCTCATTTCTATTGTACTTCCATGGAGAACTCTCTTTTCTGCCAAAACAAAGATGAGGTTGAATCAATCTAAATTAAACTACACGACAAATAATCAGCATCCAAAATAAAACAACCAAGGCATCATAGAGTCATCAGTTTACCTGCTATATTGTCTCCATCTCTTCATTCCAGCTCTTGAGTTTATGCAACCGTGAAACGCTACCATAAAAAGTGGTATCCTAGCTTAGTTTCAGCTCTTTTATTGTATATGGAGTCAATGGAGCTCCTTTCTTTAAGTATAAAAATGGTTTACTAGTTTCAGTTCATCATCTCAACATCTTTGTTAATTCCTTATATATTGAGTCCTACATGTATATGCAGATGCCCGTATTGCACCTTGAGTTTACATGCACATTGAGTTTATGATTTAATTAAAACAGAGCCGACCAAACTAGAGCACATCTATATTTATCTTTCGATTTGTAACCCTAATTCTAAAATCATATGTTATATCTAGAATTCAAGGTCCTACCACAAGATGATTTTGATAAGCCTTCATCTTTAGGCTCTGTTTATTTCAACAGAAATTATCTTATAAAAAGAAAATCATTTTCTAGGAAAAATAGGTCAAATGTTTTTTCTCCAAGTTTCCATGCTTACAAACAACTTGTTTTTGCAACAGAAATTTTTTCCCCTGTTCTGGTCTTTGGATTCATTCCATTACGTAGCGATTGAATGCATACGTTATTAACTGTAAATTAAATAAAAAGGTTAGGTAATCTTTTTCAGCAAAAGATGGGAAGTACATTGGAATCGGTAAAGATTAATACACCCTAAGTACCACAAAAGAGTCACATTCATAAAATTTACAAATATTAAAAATATATTTTTGTTAATTAATAAGTTGTTAGTCTAGTGGTGGTGACACGATAACGAAATTAGGATAGACAAGGTAGTTTTGATAAGCTCTTTTACCTCTTTTTGACCTAACCTCTTATTGGCTCAAAGTCTATCTTGTTTGATAAAAAATTTACTCAACCTCTTTTTGGCTCTTAAAAAAAAAGACAATGAACCAAGTCTTTTTAGAAAAAGAGGCTCTCATTTCACTTTTACCCTTACTACCTGATGAGTGGGTTTTATACTTATGAATTGAACACCGTTAAGGCTTAATTCTTTGTTAACTTTAAGTATTTTTAGTGTCATTTTACTTATTTTTGTGTTTGTGTTGTAGGAAACAACTTCGGAGGGTCAAAACATGAAAATGGAGCTTAATAGCGTTTTTGTAATTTCTGGTACTGTTCATGCACCGGTGCGGAGTTTCCTAGTGTAACAACTCCGTCGGGCGAAGTAGTCGGGAAGAAAGAAAAATATTCAGAAGTTGATCTAAAAAGGATTTGTTTGAGCTAAAGACTTGAAGGACTTTAAGAAGGACTAAAAGACACATGAATAGGGATATAAAAGGAGGAGTATTCACAAGGATTAGGGGGGATTCCATTCCATTAGATTAGATTAGAGTATGACAAAACCCTAGTTGGGATTGGATTGGAGATTGAAACAACTTGGAGACCATTGAAGATCAAGAGCAGGAGCAAGAGGGGGCATTAGATTTGCTGACAACAAATTCTATTATCTTCTTTACCCTTATTTTTATCTTTTAATGTTTATTCAGTTGTAGATTTTTGGTTTTAATTCAATAATTATGAACTAATTCTTTTGTTTAAGATTACAACGGAGCTTCTTGCGTAGCTTATTTTAGTATGTTTCTTTATTAATTATTGTAATCTATTTTAGGGATTGTCTATTGTGATTTGGATTTATTTGTTTAATTATCTAGCTAGCAATTACTGTGATAATCTATATGAACTCGAGAGATGGATTATAGATTTAAATCTGATCATAATAATATGTGATTATGTTTTTTGCATGGCGTTGGAATTCATGATTTGTGTCTAAGATAGAAATATACCTATATACCGCATGTAATCTGATAAAGAACTTGTGCTTTAAGTCCTCTTTAATTATAATTCACATAGAGATATAGTGAATTAGTTAATTATGGTGTTCTTCTTAATTCTATCATCTATGGATTTAAGTTGATTTAAGTATGATACATTGAGAGATGGTCATGTTTATTTATGTGTTCTTGATTAACAATTCAGAATAATGAGCATAATTGATAAGAAGTGTATTAATTTAAGTGAAGCAATAAGTGAAGTTGTGATCTTAAATCTCCATAATCTAATCTTTAACTAGTGGTAATTAGAATTAATTTAATTAAATAACTTAATTCAAAACCTTAAATGGATTGTTTAAATAAAATTAGTTTGGTTAAGAATTAATACTTGGTAACTGTTATTAATAATTCCTTGTAGGAACGATACTTTATTTTTACTTTATTACTTGTTGACCGTCTATACTTGCACGCATATATTGATTGTGAAATCAATCAACACTACCTTAACTCTTTTTTTTTTGTTAATTCTTCACTTCACCACCACCACCCACCACCACCATCCACCACCACAACCACCCATCTTCACCACCACCACCAATATTTTATTAGACTTGAAATACTTTATTAGTTATACACTCTTGGTGATTTTATTCTAAGTTTGTATAAATTGATCTAAGAGTAAAATAGATAGATTAGTTATCAAACAACTTTTTATATATTTAATAAGAGCCTCTATTTTATAGAGGTCTCTATTTTAATAAGCTCTTATTATACGCAGTTTTATCAACTACTACTACATCGAGAATATTATGTCATTTTATACTACTATCAATAAAAGGAAATCTTTTTACGAAATAAAAAAATTGGCAAATAAGATTTTGTGGAACTGAGGGAGTATTACATTTGTTGCAAGCATACTAACCCTAAAAATCGACATCCATATATATATATATATATATATATATATATATATATATATATATATATATATATATATACTTTCCAATTAAACAAAATTTAGCAGACCCATTATCATTTCATGAGTTTTAAGGGTAAATTTTCTTTCACAAACTAGTTGCAAATATGATAATCTAATTCCTATTAGGATACAAGTTCTCAGGCAAAAGCAACAAGTGATCCATATTTTTGAGATGACATTTTAAAATTAAAGCAGATTTAAGAGGAACAGAAAAAAGGGTGGAAATCAAATGAAACTAACAAGAAAGTAAAAGCAAACATGTGAATAATAAATTTGATACCTGTAAATGAGAACAATACGTCTGCAATAAATCAGACCGGCAGAGGAAGATGGGTTGGAAACTTGGAGTAAATGAAGAAAAATAGCCTGTCATCTTGTACTCCCTCCATTAAATTTATATATACCGGTAGCCGGCGGCACAAAGGTTACGTGGATAAATAAGGGGATAAAATAGAAATTTTATAAAATTTAAGACTAAATAAAAAAAATAAAAAAGTTAATATAAAAATGACAAAATACTACTAATATAATTAAAATTGTAATGTGTTATAAAATTATGTATGTCTAGATTCATATTATAGATGTCTAGGTACATGTAACTCTCATGTCCATTGAGTTATGAAACTCATAATCTTATGAGTTTTGTAACCTACTAGTATTTATGTTAGTATTGATGTTATTATATCTATAAATAATAATATTTGTAAAGTGAATGATGTAGATATCAAAGTAAAAAGAGAATGCTCTCTTTTCTCTAATCTTGTTTGTTCTTGATTTTAGTAATATTTTATAACACGTTATCAGCACGAGTTGCTCCTCACCTTCATCTTGAAGATAATCATTTTTGGTTTGAAATAGAAGAAGGTATAACTCTCTATATATGTGTGTTTGAGTATTGCATGGTCATCATGCATACCTGTACTATTTTTTTTTCTTTTTGATAATTATTCTATGCATGTGATCACAAATAATTCAATTATTCTGAAAAAATCAATAGCTTGTTTGATAATTATTATCCTGGAATTTGCTAAAAGAAATATCGATAGTTGTTATTAGTCTTCGCATATGCCAAACAAAGTTTTAAATATTCATTCCCTTTTATATTATTACTGTATACTATTATCTAGATCTACATAACTTTATGGAAGAATGGTAAGCATTGAGGTAAAGCGGGGGAAATATATCAGTCTGTTAAAAGAGTAAATAGCAATCAAATATTTGACTGGTGACACCATAAAAGAACACCTCAACAAACACATCCTCTATATCTGTTACTATATTTGGTGGTATTATATGCCTATACATATGTACAAATATATTTGAGAAATGTTATCTCAAGAATATATAGGGAAGCATATTGGGCCATGAATATTTGTTGGAGCACAAGTATATAATCATGTAATATCACCATCCTCTATGGTACTGTTTAGTACTATAAAAAATAGTTTTCTAGAATTAATCGACACGGTTTCATGAATTTTTCTAACTGAATAATATTCTATTACAAGGCTTAACAATGTACAATCTGAAAATGATGAAAAACTTTGTAACTTCAAATGGTTGTAGAAACCACAAATTCTATGTAAACGAATGTGTCAGGAATAAGCATACGTGTGACGCCCCCAAAATAGGTATACATCACCCATCTTGAGTCAACAAATACATGGTACAGAATACAAATACAATCTTAAATATACAACAAGAGCTGTGAGTTTTAATACAAATATTGTCTTCTAGACAATATCCACTCTCAGAATAAGTCCTCATTACAATTATTATCTCACTATTTCATAGAATAGTGAGGACTACTAATGTTATCATCTGGACCATCACTCCGTTCCTCGACTAGTCCCTGCTACGTTCTCATTTCCTGAAAAGAACAGTGAAAGAAAGGGTGAGCTCAACTAGCCCAGTAAAAAATATTATGACTAAGATAATGCAGGATAAATTATCATTAGCCTTCAACAATATTAAACTAATAAAATACAATAGACAACAAGTTTAACTACAGCGGAATAAGCAATCCATTAAAAGAGTCAAGTAGAGAATAAAATCTACTATCTTTTATGATTTAAAAAGTTTTTCATCACTTTTATCGTTGAGACTCGGCTTAATAAATAATCCACATCATCCCTGCACTACGGCCAATGATATTCATTAGTTTCACGACCACAAATTATCAATGCACTACGAGCCAAGGATATTCGTGTATTCATCAATGGTCATGACCATGCCAATAACTGTCCATCAATGCACTACGGGCCAATGAGGACTTTTACCACATCATTTGTAACATTACGGTCATGATTATCTTAGAATAATCCACGGTCATAATCATACCAAGTCCATCTATGCACTACAGACCACAAATGACTTTCAATAAAATATAAACATGAGGATGATGACAATGATATAAGAATTCAATAAAACAAGTTCAAGAATTAATTTATCGAGGAACTAATAACGTCCAAATTGTCAACATAATACTTCTTTGTAGAATAAAATTCAAAAATGCTCAGAAGAATATTTCCATAAAAAGATACTGGATGAAGCGCAAATATCAAGGATATTCCACTAATTTCATGGAGTATAGAAGTCAAAACTTTAACCAACTGAGTATAATAAAGAATGGAATAACAAAAGAAATCACCGGGCATGTGATAGGCCCGCACAGCATGAGTTATTCCAATGAGAATAATAAATAACGGAATCAGTCCGCCGTAAAAACGTCATGCATGAGGATATTCCAATGAGAATAATAAAGAGCGGAACCGTGTCCCTGCCAGAAACGCATGTATGTGAGGATATTCCAGCGAGAATAATAAAAGACGGAACTGAGTCGTGCGTAAAAACGCATGTGACAAGATATTCAAGAATAATAAAGAATGGAATAATGGAAGAATTTCACCAAGTATAGGGTAGTAGCGTATCTGAGTTATTCCAATGAATAATAAATAATGGAATAGAAGAATTTCACCAAGTATACCACGATCTGAGTTATTCCAACAGAATAATAAAGAATGGAATAACAGAAGTTCTCTTCATGAATACAAAAAAAATAATACCCCTTACCTTATAAAAAAGAACTGGATATAGAAGTAATGAAATAGCAGAATACTCTTCTTCTTTCTCTCTATAATTTCTCTCTCTAGAGTTTCAGTGAATTCGTAAGAAATAATGAAGGAATGAGCTTCTATTTATAGGAGAATGGATTGAATAATAACTAATTCATGAACGGTCCAGATTGATTTACTTTTAAACGGACGGTCCAGATTGATTTACTATTAAAACTTAAAGCAACGGTCCATACTGATTCACTATTAAAACTTTAAACCAGCAATTCATATTGATTTACTATTAAAACTTTAAACCAGCGATCCATATTGATTTACTATTATAAATTCAACCAACGGTCTGAAAAATTAGCACATCTCCTCATGGAATAATATTGTACCCAAAAATAATTTGGACCGAAAAGAAATATATTGTTCGGGTGAATAGTATCCCGTGAATAGTAACTCGTGAATAGTAACTCGTGAATAGTACTCCGACACGAAAAAGTGTCTCGAATACCCGATTGAACAATATAACCTCCAGACATCAATTATCATCGGAATAGATGTCGATTTCTACTAACACAAATAATCCCAACACAATGAAACTATCAAATTCATCTTTAATCAACACGAACTTATTCATCATTAATATTATAACTCACAATATTTAACAACCAAGTTGTTCCCAGGAAAGAGGGGCTTTCCAAAAAAGGTTTTCTCTCTTTGGGCGCAATTAGGTGACCAAACCTCTCCTTGACTGAACTTCTAGACATTGTAAATATTGCAATTTAATAATATGAATAACTTTGTCGTCTCAATTATTGATTTAATAATATATCATATAATGCAGATGATACTGTGACAATAATCGAATCAATAATATGAGAGATATGATGCGGCAATTATTGTAGTAATAATTGAATATAAGCGAGTGACTTCTTACGTAAGCATCAATAACCAATCTGGTGTGCTACTATGCAACCACGCCGTAGACATCGTATTTCTTTACTATTGGGTAGTTCAACGGTTTTAATGGTAACACTTCCGCCGTTATTTTTATAAAAGATATTTTTGTCGTTTTCTTACTACGACAATACTTTTTGTTAATGGGGTCCACTAATGATTTTTGCCGTAAATGCGAATATTCCGATAAAAAGAATATTCCCAAACCAAACTAATGTTATATAACAACTTGCGTGCCATAAAATTTATAAATATTACCCACAACTATAACATTATATAAAATTCATTCCATAATATTCAAAAAAAATATTTATAGAAAAATCATCTTTATTAAAAAAAAGTTGGGGTTTTACAACCTCCCATTCTTATGAAATTTCACCCTCGAAATTAGGGTACGTACCTAGTATGTCGAAGAGGTAAGGATACCTTGATTTCATTTCAGATTCTAACTCTCAAGTCATTTCCTCAACATCGTGGTTTCTCCACAAAACTTTGACTTGAGGTATAACCTTGGAGCGTAGAATATGTTCCTTCTTATCCAAGATTTGAACAGGAACCTCTTCATACGTCAAATCTTTCGCTATTTCGTCCGGTTCTAACTCAATAATGTGATTCGGGTCTTTCACATATTTACGTAACATATATATATATATATATATATATGCGTTATGAACACGAGACATACTTGGCGGTAAAGCGAATCTATACGCCACAGATCCTACTCGATCGAGGATTAAAAATGGGCCAATGAATCGAGGATTGAGCTTTCCTCTCTTTCCAAATCTTGTAACTCCTTTCTATGGAGCAACACGTAAAAACACATGATTTCTAATATCGAATTCCACGTCCTTTCGATGAAGATCAGCATAACTCTTTTATCGATCTTGTGAGGTTTTTATACGTTGTCGGATCGTTTGAATCTATTCCGTAGTCATACGTACCAATTCCGGTCCCAACAATGTTGCTTCACCCACCTCATCCCAAAGATCTTTGGAGAACGACACTTTCTTCCATACAACGCCTCAAATGGAGCCATGCCAATACTTGCTTGATAAGCTGTTGTTGTAGGAAAACTCCACCAATGGTAAGAACTTGTCCCAACTTCCTTGAAGTCAAGGACACGAGTCTTAATAAATCTTCGAGTTTGAATAGTCCTCTCGATTGTCGTCCGTGCCCGAGGATGATATGCGAACTAAATCGTAAATCCGCGCCCATATCTTTTTGTAAACTAACCCAAAATCTTGAAGTGAATCTTGGGTCTCGATCAGAAACTATGGATACTGGCATACCATGCAATCTTATAATCTTGTCTATGTACATGCTAGCAAGATGTTCAAGTGTATAAGTTTCTCGTATTGGTAAGAAATGAGCAGACTTGGTCAATCTATCAACAATGACCCAAATCGCATCTATGCCTTGAGAAACCTTGGGAAGACCGAAGCTTGAAATCCATGGTAATGTTCTCCCACTTCCATTCTAGAATTTCAAGTGGTTGCAATGGACCTTTTGGCACTTGATGCTCCGCCTTGACTCGTTGACAAGTTAGACACCTTGAGATAAACCCCGCTATCTCTCTCTTCATATTTCTCCACCAAAATGTATGTCGAAGATCACGATACATTTTGGTACTCCCAGGATGGATTACAAACGGTGTGTTGTGTGCCTCCGTCATGATTTTATATTTCAAGTCAGAATCGTTAGGAACACAAAGTCTGGAGTTGACTCGAAGTATTCCTTCTTCATCGATTCTTGCTTCCGGAATAGCACCTTCTTGCACTTTCTTCTTCATACGCATTAGCTCCAGGTCTGTAGTTTGAGCAGCTTGATGCTCCGCCTTGACTCGTTGGCAAGTTAGACACCTTGTCAACGAGTCGGTTCTACTCGTATATTTTCCATCATCACATGGGTCCCTAGAGTCTTTAACTCTATCTCCATCATTTTCAAGTCACACAAAATGGGCCTTTGCGTTGACAATATCGCACTTGTACCCGCATATGATCTTCTACTCAACGCGTTAGCTACCACGTTCGCTTTTCTAGGATGGTATTGGATGGTATGATCATAATCTTTCAACAGTTCAAGCCAACGTCGCTGTCGCATGTTGAGTTCCTTTTGAGTGAAGAAATATTTGAGGCTTTTATGATCCGTAAAGATCTCCACTTTCTCTCCATACAAGTAATGCCTCCAAATCTTTAGTGCAAAAATGACTGCTGCCAACTCCATACAAGTAATACCTCCCAGAAATCAAGGAACCCGAACGAGGTAATCACGAGTAAGCTTATCATAAACTCTAGCGAAGTATATACCTTATTTGATACCGGTTCTACCCATTCTTTTATTTCTCCTACTTGCGCTCAACGTTTAAATTTGACTCCGGAGAAATTAGACTTTGACTTATCTGTTGAAACTCCGTTAGGAGAAACCTTCATTACATCCACTGTTTATAAGTCTTGTTTGGTTCAAATCGATACCCTCACATTACCTGTTGATCTTATTTCATTGAAAATACTTGCATTTGACGTAATTCTAGGGATTGATTGGTTAACTACTCATCATGCAAAAATTGATTATTTTCGTAAGGTTGTTAGCTTTCATACTCCTAACCAACCTATTATGCGAATTTAAGAAACCAAATCATTAAAATCAATCACTGTCATCTCAAGCCATAAAGTTATTCGTTTATTGAAAAACGGATGTCAAGCTTTCTAAGCTCATGTCACGGATCTAAACAAAAATACGCCGATTTTGAATGATATTTTATTGTTAATGAATTTCTGACGTATTCACTGAAGAACTTCTGCCTACCCCAGAGCGTGAAATTGAATTTTGTATTGACCTTGAACCCAAAGATAAAACCCATTTCAAAGCCCCATATCGAATGGCTTCTATTGAACTTCAAGAGTTAAAGACCCAACTGCAGGAATTGTTAGACATTGGCTTTATTCGTCCTAGTACTTCTCCTTGGGGTGCTCCTGTTCTATTCGTGAAAAAGAAAGATGGGAGTATGCGAATTTGTATTGATTATCGGGAGTTGAACCATGTCACCATCAAAAATAGATATTCGTTGCCACGTATTGATGACCTGTTTAACCAGTTGCAAGGCGCCAAATTCTTTTCAAAGATTAATCTTCATTCCGGATATCACCAATTGAAGATTAGAACCGATGACATTCCAAAGACGGCTTTCAGAACTCGGTACGGGCATTATTAATTCCTAGTCATGTCTTTTGGATTAACAAATGCTCCTGCTGCCTTTATGGATATGATAAATCGAGTATTCAAGAAATATTTGGATCACTTTGCAGTTGTCTTTATTGATGACATCCTCATATATTCCAAAAGCCTTGAAGATCATGAGCAACACTTGAGGCCGATACTCCAAAAGCTTCGTGAATATAAGCTTTATGCCAAGTTAAAGAAATGCGAGTTCTGGCTTGAGGAAGTAGCATTCCTTGGGCACGTAGTATCAAATCATGGAATATCTATTGACCCAGCAAAGATTGAAGCTATTCAAAGCTGGGAGCAACCTAAATCAGTGACCGAAGTACGTAGCTTTCTCGGCTTAGCTGGTTATTATTAGAGATTCGTAGAAGGGTTTTCTCGAATCGCTACTCCATTAACTCAGCTGACTCGGAAAGATATAAAATTTGGTTGGAACGAGGAATGTGAGAAGAGTTTTCAAGAACTCAAGAGGAGACTCATTTCAAAGATCACGTTACGACAATACCATCGGCTCGGAGGATTTGTCATCTGATGATGATGCTTGAGCAAAAGGTTAGGATGTGTTCTCATGCAACATGGAAAAGTCATAGCTTATGCCTCTCGATAACTCAAAGAATATAAGAGGAATTATCCTACTCATGATCTAGAGTTGGTAAAGATCGTTTTTTGCACTAAAGATTTGGAGGCATTACTTGTATGGGGAGAAAGTGGAGATTTTTACGGATCATAAAAGCCTCAAATATTTCTTCACTCTAAAGGAACTCAACATGCGACAACGACTTTGGCTTGAACTGTTGAAAGATTATGATCATACCATCCAATACCATCACGGAAAAGCGAATGTGGTGGTGGATTTAATTGAGTAGAAGATCATATCTGCACGAATGAGTGCGATATTGTCAACGTAAAGGCCCATTTTGTATGACTTGCAAAGGATGGAGATAGAGATAAAGACTCCAGGGACCCACGCTGTGAGAGCCCCGAATCTAGGTCCCAAATCACCACGGATCTGGTACAATCATTCTATCACTATTTGCGTAAGATATAAACATAAATTGTTTATACATTAAACGTACACATTATTTCCCCAAAATCGAGTAACCTTAACTTATACACAATTCATAAACTATCTAACATATAACATATTTATCAAACTATACTATTACAAATTAGCTGCACATTTTAACCCAAGCTGAACTTGGCTTTAACCTTTTCCTGTATCCGAACGCATTCGCCATAAATTCTAATTTCCCAATCATAATTTAAATCTTGCTAATTAAGATAAATAATTCCTAATTAAAATTACTAATTTAGCAAATAGGTCCATTAGGGTTTCAAATAAAACAATTAGGGTTTAAAACTTTAAAATTTAGGGTTTTCTAAATTATTAGAAAATCTAATTAATCATTAGGGTTATCCCTAAATAGGTTTGTAATTAAAATACAAAAACCTTATACATAACCTTTAAATTCCCAAATTAGGATTCTAATATCCGAATTAGGGTTTTAAAAACCCCGAAACTGAATTTAGGGTTTTCAGAACCGATTTCTAGGGTTTCTTATAAATTGTAAGAATTTTCTAACTGAATGTGGACGTTTTAAATATATACACAGGATTTGGACACTGATAAAATTTATCTGGTCAACCCTTGACCCTTAACCACCTTCTGTACACATATATATACCATATTCACATAACATAAACACATTTACCCTTAATCCTGAATAATTCACCACAAAAATTTCAATTTCACAAAATTCCTTACCAGAAAACTTAAATCCATACATTTATTTTCTGTCTAGGTTCATTATTTAACCTTTAACCTATCATTTAAGATTTAAATAAAAATTTCTAAATTCTCGGGTCAGTACATTCACCCCTTCTTCTAAGAATTTTTCCCCCGAAATTCAGCTTACACCGTATACCATACAACTTACACCATTCATACACATCATTACATGCTACCCAATACACCACTCACAAGAGTAATATTTTAAAAAACTGTGCTGAGGAGTTACATAGACTATTTGTCTGTCATTCTCGCAAAGGTTTTATGGAAATTCATCCACAAACCGTCTTAACTTACGGACATAGAGGGTAATTAACTCAGTATGCCCTGTACTGGCCAAGTACTGCTGGTCTAATCTGTTTCTCATTACTGCCATAGGCACATAATTTTACCTTAGTCTTATTATAGAATTTCGTACCAAAACAATTTGGTTCGGGAAATTTTTCTCAATGAACACTTAGAGTTTTCATAACATTAGTCTAGCTGAATCGAATAGCGTAGACTTACATCAATAATTCAATTCAATCGAATTATTTAAGTGTAGCCAAACCCCGTTGGCAAATTAAAATTTTGAAAACATTTTCGAGAATGATGTCATGATCTTGCATCTTGAATTAATAAATCCAGTTTGAGGATGCCGTCATTTGTGATGACTTTTGTCATAACACATCATCTGATAGTGGAATAGCGATTTTAGATCAAATTCACACTATGTATTCTCGTATTTAACTCAACTCCACCTTTTTTATCATCTCGCACTAAAGTTACGTGGTACATAAGTGATAAATAAAAATATATTTTGATATTTCAAATTATTTGTGTCTAGCTGAAACAAGTAGCATAGACTATACTTTAAACCGTTTCAAAAATGATTACGAGTCTACATTTTTTTTAAAAGCATATAGTGCGTATTTAGCTTGATGTCAAAATTTCAAAATCTAGCATAGCTAGGAGTTTTGGAAAACTTATGTCTCCACTAATAATCATTTGCTTAAACAATATATCTATTCCTATTATCCTCAATACTCCATTCATACAAAACTATACCCAGTTCATCAAACTTACCACACTTTTGAGTTCAGGAACTTGCCACAATCATATAAGTTTAAGAACTTGTCCTAGTCAAACCTTTTGGGTCCATTCGCTGAGGGGTTTATAAACATTTCATATAATCATAAGTCACGAGCGTACCATAAGTATGAGTTTTAAGAACTCGTACTTAACCTGATATTCTCTACTTAGAACCTATCTATCTGTTATACACCTAAGAAAGGAATCACTCTCTCAACATGCATATAGCAAATAGCGCGACACAAACATTTCAATGAATATCAGTGCTAGAAACTAAGTGGTTCTTACACCAAGTATAATTCAACTCCCATACGAAGAATCATACAACTTAGCTGCTAACACGAGTCCTCAATTGAAATCCCCACCTAATACTAACTCCCTTCTCAATACGAGTTTCATTCAACTTGTATTCATAAACCTTTCCTGAATCTTTACCAATTCATAGTACCACTGTCACACAAAAATCTTGCTGTAAACTTTTCAATCATTCGATTGATCCACATCAGATCACGGGGTGATCTCATCGTATATTTTATGATTCATTTCTATACTATGATCGTTTTGTTTTAGACTCTATCTATCTCCTATCCCTGTACCTTTAGTCTTTTAGACTCTATCTATTCATCACTACTGTTTACTTTTATTATCAGAGTTAGGAAACTACAGATCTTATAACTTCATGCAGATTTCGTCTTTGAATCTTAATGGAGCACACTAACTCTATTTGAGTTAGTACTTATCCTAATCACTGCAGTTATAGACTAAGGTATCACTACCCTAGGTTTATAACCAACAACTTTGATACCAACTGTGAGAGCCCCGAATCCGGGTCCCAAATCACCGCGGATCCGGTACAATCATTCTATCACTATTTGCGTAAGATATAAACATAAATTGTTTATACATTAAACGTACACATTATTTTCCCAAAATCGAGTAACCTTAACTTATACACAATTCATAAACTATCTAACATATAACATATTTATCAAACTATACTATTAAAAATTAGCTGCACATTTTATCCCATGCTGAACTTTGCTTTAACCTTTTCCTGTATCCGAACGCATTCGCCTTATCTACAATATTTATCATGATATAGCAAGGGTGAGCATGAAAGTTGCCCAACAAGTTTAAATTTATTAAGATATATCATGATTGAAAGAATCTAAATAATAAGCTGGCTATAATTCATCAATATAGTTGTGAATTAGCACGAACAAAATTTTGATGAACAAGTATTTAACATGAACAAATATATACGGACCAACTGGTAATGAAGGTGATCGACCTTTCATACGACTTATACATACAATATGTACAGTACAATTACAATTCTGATGGCAATCAACAATGATTAATCATAAGCATATCTCGAATGAAATAACTCTTAGTAGAGTTAAGTAAAAACTTACTCAACTGATTGATTACCGCTATGCAATTTATATCGCTTTATCCGAAGACCTAATATTAGTAATATAGATCTCCAATATTAGAATAATATCATCATAATATAATACTATTATATACATAGAATAACCTAAACACATATCACATAACCTATCAGTCTATTCAACACATAATACTTAGCATCAAGTCAGACTATTTAAGTACAAGTTGAAACCGACACAATTCTATCATCCCGACGGTCTAGTCGGACAATTATCGAGTTTAAGTTCCATTAAACTCTGCCTAAACACTTAAAAAATATCTTAGATAATCATATTATCAGTCAAAATAATTTTCATAGACTTGTAATAATTTTCAGATAATTAAAATTATTTATCATAATTTTTCAATAACTTATATCGTATTTAAATGAATTAAATACCACATAATTCCTTAATCATTAATATTTATTTAATACCAAATATTAATGAAAATCATAACATAATATTATAATATAATTATAATATATCAAAGTATTTTAATACCTTAAAATCATATTCATATGATTTTTAACCCTTTAATTCCATTATCCAATAATTGCTTTTAATATTAAAATATTAATATTTTCTTGGCAAAATATCAAAAGTTATATTGTATAACTTAAAATATTTTTATAACCATTAAATAATTTTTATATGATTTTTAAATCATTAATTCCATTTTCCATAATTTATTTAATATATTTATTAAATAAATTAATTACCATAAATAATAATTTATTAATGAATTTCATCACATAATATCAAAAGTCATCAAAAATAACTTAAAATATTTTCTAACACCATAATATAATTTTTCATGATTTATCATGAATTAAAACCATTTTAAATAATTTATTTAATATTATAATTAAATAAATAAATACCATTTATATTCCAAAAATATTAAATATTTATGAAATATACTCAAAATAATTTAAAACTATTTTTTAGGCTTTAAAATAATTTTTCATAATTTATTATGTATTTTTAATAATTAAAAACCATTTTTTTCTATTTATTTAATTAATATAATTAATTTTCTAAATAAATTGTCGCTAAAAGGGCCCTATAGCGACAGAACCGTCGCTATAGGTGTTCTTGAGCACCTTGCATTTTTCGTATGTCGACTTGAGGTATGAGGTTTGACCAAACTTTGATCTTTCATCCTATTGTGTTTACGGGCCAACTCGAGGTTCAATCTCATAGTAGACATGTAGTACTACCACTAGAAACCATCAACTTGGTCATAACTCAACATATCAAGGAGATCGGGGCTCCCAAATATACCATACTTGGGTTTCTCCAGAAACCCAGAACTTCGTCTGGTCACTTTCATGCTTAATTATGTTTATGTTCCAGTCATATTATGGGTGTTATGAAGGTTCAGAACTATAGTAAGCATGTCAAGGAACATTTATATGTCATGATATTAGTTTAACAACAACACATTAAAGAGATCAAAAGCGGTCAAACTCTGACAGAAAATATGTTCTTGAAGGATCTAGGTTTTTCCAGAAACCTTCATCGACCATTTCGGTCAACATACTTTGAACTTACATAACTTTGATCCAGTGCATGATCTGGTGGGTCTAAGGGCTTTGATGTGTAGACCTCATGTCATACTACAAGTTTAAAACAACAAAATGGAACAACTATCTAACACCTGCAAGATCTCAGCCCTCGAAAATCACAGTCATGCGTTCTGGGTTCCTAGGTTTGCCCAGAATTCTAGAAATCGTGTTCGGTCAATGCACTTTGACCAATCATATCTTGAAATCTATGCATGATCTGAGCTTACTTCAAGTCTCAGATCAAAGACCTAACAACAAAGAACAAATCTATGACATAAAGTACACCAAACATCAAACACACACAGATCTAAGGCCTCTGACATATGACTGTCAGGCCACTTTTTTGAAATTTTTCAAGATTTGAAAAATATGTTATTTTGTGCACTTAGATGTTATGGATCTGGGATTTAACAACCCAGATCACTAAATGACACCTTATTACACATTTATAAACAACAAATCACAACATCAAACATCAGATCTAAGGATTTCTAAGTTAGGGTTTTTATACCTTTAAAACTTGGATTTTGATTTACGATCTTTGAGTTCGATCTTGCTAAGCTAAGAAGCGATATTGGTTTATCTTATCATTCTCTCTCACCTCCATTTTGGTTGGAAGAGAGAGAAAGGGTTTGAGAGAATGAAAATGAAAGTATGCTTTTTTCTCTTAATCTACATAATTGATATGATCTGATGTATCTAATGAAGTCTAAATGGTCGATAAATGAGCTATAAGTCACATGCTAGGCTAGAGTTAGCCACCCCCTATAAGATCATGGCTAGATTTGCTCACTTCCCTCCAATAATGCAAAAAAAAAGGTAAATTGGACATTTGGTTTTTAAAATCAATGGCATACTTGTCATTTACCCCAACCCTTAGGGTTTAGGGTTTAACCCTTAGGGTTAAAACCTAAGGTTCTAAAAATCAATTTTTTTAATATTTTCAATTTAGGTTTTCAAAATAGAAAAATTAATATTTCTAAATTATAATTAGGATTTTCTAAATAAATTCCAATTTCCCAATCATAATTTAAATCTTGCTAATTAGGATAAATAATTCCTAATTAAAATTCCTAATTTAGCAAATAGGTCCATTAGGGATTCAAACAGAACAATTAGGGTTTAAAACTTTAAAATTTAGGGTTTTCTAAATTATTAGAAAATCTAATTAATCATTAGGGTTATCCCTAATTAGGTTTGTAATTAAAATACAAAAACCTTATACATAACCTTTAAATTCCCAAATTAGGATTCTAATATCCGAATTAGGGTTTTAAAAATCCCAAAACTGAATTTAGGGTTTTTAGAACCGATTTCTAGGGTTTCTTATAAATTGTAAGAATTTTCTAACTGAACGTGGACGTTTTAAATATATACACAGGATTTGGACACTGATAAAATTTATCTGGTCAACCCTTGACCCTTAACCACCTTCTATACACATATATATACCATATTCACAGAACATAAACACATATACCCTTAATCCTGAATAATTCACCACAAAAATTTCAATTTCACAAAATTCCTTACCAGAAAACTAAAATCCATACACTTATTTTCTGTCCAGGTTCATTATTTAACCTTTAACCTATCATTTAAGATTTAAATAAAAATTTCTAAATTCGCGGGTCGTCACACACGCGATGATGGAAAATATACGAGTAAAACAAACTTTAATCGATAAAGTTAAAGCTGCTCAAGCTACAGACCTGGAGCTGATGCGTATGAGGAAGAAAGTGCAAGAAGGTGCTATGCTGGAAGCAAGAATTGATGAAGAATGAATACTTCGAGTTAACTCTAGACTTTGTGTCCCTAACGACCCTGATTTAAAGTATAGAATCATGATGGAGGTGCATAACACACCATTTGCAATCCATCCTGGGAGTACCAAAATGTATCGCGATCTTCGACATACATTTTGGTGTGGCAATATGAAGAGAAAGATAGCGCTATTTATCTCAAGGTGTCTAACGTGTCAATGAGTCAAGGCGGAGCATTAAGTACCAAAAGGTCCATTGCAACCACTTGAAATTCCAGAATGGAAGTGGGAGCACATTACCATGGATTTCGTTTGGTCTTCCCAGGGTTTCTCAGGGTATAGATGTAATTTGGGTCATTGTTGATAGATTGACCAAGTCTGCTCATTTCTTACCGATACGAGAAACTTATACACTTAAACGTCTTGCTAGTATGTATATAAACGAGATTGTAAGATTACATGGTATTCCAGTATCCATAGTTTCTGATCGAGACCCAAGATTCACTTTAAGATTTTGGGTTAGTTTGCAAAAAGCTATGGGTTTACAATTTAGTTCGGCATATCATCCTCAGATGGACGGACAATCAAAGAGGACTATTCAAACTCTTGAAGATTTATTAAGACTTTGTGTCCTTGACTTCAAGGAAATTTGGGACAAGTTCTTACTGTTGGTGGAGTTTTCAAACAAACAACAGTTATCAAGCAAGTATTGGCATGGCTCCATTCGAAGCGTTGTATGGAAGAAAGTGTCGTTCTCCAGTATGCTTGGATGAGGTGGGTGAAGCAACGCTATTGGGACCAGAGGTGGTACGTATGACTACGAAAAAGATTCAAACGATCCGGCAACGTATAAAACCTCACAAGATCGACAAAAGAGTTATGCTAATCTTAATCGAAAAGACTTGGAATTCGATATTGGAGATCATGTGTTGTTACGTGTTGCTCCGTGGAAAGGAGTTACGAGATTTGGAAAGAGAGGAAAGCTCAATCCTCGATTCATTGGCCCATTTTTAATCCTCGATCGAGTAGGAACTGTGGCGTATAGACTCACTTTACCGCCAAGTATGTCTCGTGTTCATAACGTTTTTCATATATCTATGTTACGTAAATATGTGAAAGACCCGAACAACATTATTGAGTTATAACCGGACGAAATAGTGGAAGATTTAACGTATGAGGAGGTTCCTGTTAAAATCTTGGATAAGAAGGAGGAGCATATTCTACGCTCCAAGGTTATACCTCAAGTCAAAGATTTGTGGAGGAACCACGATGTTGAGGAAATGACCTGGGAGTTAGAATCTGAAATGAAATCAAGGTATCCTTACCTCTTCGACATACCATATACGTACCCTAATTTCGAGGGCAAAATTTCATAAGAAGGGGAGGTTGTAAGACCCCAACTTTTATGAATAAAGATGAGTTTTCTATGAATATTATTTTTGAATATTTAGAATGAATTTGATATAATGTTATAGTTGTTGGAAATATTTATAAATTTTGCAAAGTATGCAAGTTGTTATATAATATTCGATTGGTCGGGGAATATTCGTTTTAGCAAGGAATATTCGTACAACGACACAATGATTGGTGGACCTCGCAACAGAATTATTGTCGGATTGAGAAAACAACAAAAATATTTTATAAATAATTACGAGAGGTTATTCTTTATTAAAAGCTGTTAAACTACCTTTAGTAAAAGTAAAAATACGATGTCTGGCGTGGTTGCATAGTAGCACTGGTATTGATTATTGATGCTTACGTGAGAAGTCACTCAATTTCACTCAATTATTGCTACTGATAATTCTTGCATCATATCTCTCATATATTATTGATTAGATTATTGTCACAGTATCATCTGCATTATATGTTATATTATTAAATCAATAATTGAGACGATAAAGTTATTCATATTATTAAATTGAAATATTCAAAATGTCTAGAAGTTCTGTTAAGGAGAGGTTTGGTCACCTAATTGCGCGCTAATAGGGAGAAATCCTTATTGGAAAGCCCCCTCTTTCTTGGGAACAACCTGGTTGTTAAATATTTTGAGTTATAATATTAATGATGAATAAGTTCGTGTTGATTAAAGATGAATTTGATAGTTTCATTGTGTTGGGATTATTGGTGTTAGTAGAAATCGACATCTTTTCCGATGATAATTAATGTCTGGAGGTTATATTGTTCAATGGTATTCGAGGACACTTTCTTGTAGTACTATTCATGAGTTACTATTTATGAGTTACTATTCACGAGTTACTATTCACGAAGTTACTATTACGAGATCTTATTCATTACCCGAACAATATATTTCTTTTCGGTCCAAATTATTTTGGGTACAATATTATTCCATGAGGAGATGTGCTAATTTTTCGCACCATTGGTTGAAGTTTTAATAGTGAATCAATATGGATCATTTGGTTTAAAGTTTTAATGGTGAATCGGTATGGATCATTTGGTTTAAAGTTTTAATAGTGAATCGGTATGGATCGTTGCTTTAAGTTTTAATAGTAAATCAATATGGATCATCTCCAGTTTAAAAGTAAATCAATCTAGGCACTGTTCATGAATTAGTTACTATTCAATCCATTCTCCTATAAATAGAAGCTCATTCCTTCATTATTTCTTACTTAATTCTTTGAAAATCTAGAGAGAGAAATTATAGAGAAAAAAAAGAGTATTCGCTACTTCACTACTTTTATATCCAGTTCTTCTTTATAAGGTAAAGGGTATTATTTCTTTTGTATTAATGAAGAGAACTTACATTATTCCATTCTTTATTATTACATTGAATGAATAACTCGTAAACGTGGGCTACCCTATACTTGGTGAAATTCTTCATTATTCCGTCTTTTTATTATTACTCGTTGGAATATCCTCCTCTCAGGCTTTTCGTGGGACACTGGTTCCGTCTTTATTATTCTATTAGAATATCACACGCGTGCGTTTTTACGACGACCGGTTCCATTTTTTATTATTTCATTGGAACATCCTCGCCGGTGCGTAATTTACTTTGACACAGTTCCGTTATTTATTATTCATTGGAATAACTGCCTACATGTAATACCGCATGTATGGTGATTTCTTTTGTTATTCCATTCTTTATTATACTCAGTTGGTTAAAATTTTGACTTCTATACTCCATGAAATTAGTGGAATATCCTTGATATTTGCGCTTCATCCAGTATCTTTTCATGGAAATATTATTCGAAGCATTCTTGAATTTTACTCTACAAAGAAGTATCATGTTGACAATTTGGACGTTATTAGTTCCTAGATAAATTAATTCTTGAACTTGTTTTATTGAATTCATATATCATTGTCATCATCCTCATGTTTATAATTTATTAAAAGTCATATGTGGCCTGTTGTGCATAGATGGACTTGGTATGATTATGACCAGGGATTTTTCGGTATAATCATGACCCTAATGTTACAAATGATGTGGTAAAATTCCTCATTGGCCCTTAGTACATTGATGGACAGTTGTTAGCATGATCATGACCTTTGATGAATACACGAATATCCTTGGCCCGTAGTGCATGGATAATTTGTGGTCGTGATACTAATGAATATCCTTGGCCTTAGTGCAGGGATGATGTGGATTATTTATTAAGCTGAGTCTCAATGATAAAATTGATGAAAAACTTTTTAAATCATAAAAGATAGTAGATTTTATTCTCTACTTGACTCTTTTAATGGATTGCTTATTCATTTGCAGAGTTAAACTTGTTGTCTATTGTATTTTATCGGTTTAACATTGTTGAAGGATAATGATAATTTATCATGCATTATCTTAGTCATAATATTTCTTCTTGGGCTAGTTGAGCTCACTTTTCTTTCACCGTTCTCTTGTGAAAATGAGAACGTAGCAGGGACTAGTCGAGGAACGGAGTGATGGTCCAGATGATAGCATTAGTAGTCCTCACTGTTCTATGAATAGTGTGATAATAATTATAATGAGGACTTATTCTGAGAGTGGATATTGTCTAGAAGACAATATTTTTATTAAAACTCACAGCTCTTGTTGTATATTTAAGATTGTATTTATATTCTGTACCATGTATTTGGCGACTCAAGATGGGTGATGTATACCTATTTTGGTGGCTTCACAAGCTTCCTTAGAGCCGAAGTCTGCTGAGGAAGTCATGTTCAGAATCGTGAGTCGACACCGCCTCGGTAATAGAGAGCATCGCCAAAGCCGGCCAAGAATCGTAGACTACACTCTGAGTCGTAGAGTCTACTAATGTCAAAGCTAATTCAAGAATCGTAGATCGTACTCGAGAATCGTGAGAGTCTCTTGATCGTATCAAAGGCGAGAGATCGTGAGTGAAAGCAAGATCAGATGAAGACAACAAGCACAACGACAGAAATCGTAGTATCAAGATCTGATCTCAAAGTCGTAGTGTCTGCATAGCCGTAGCTGAATTGTAGAGTGCAGAGCTAAGACCTTAACAGATGTGCTCACAAGACCACAGTAGAATCGTAGAGCAAACACGATTCTCAATAATTGAGCACTCCCAGAATATCCAAAGGAATGAAGCCTCTGGTTGGTAATGCAAAGATACATCTCACCTGAAGGAAGCCAGAGAGCACTCAACGAATGGCATGCAAGCTAATAGAAGATCTAAGCATCAACTCAATCAGCATCCAGATTAAGTTGAGAAGCCATTCAAGGTAAAGTCTTCCACAAGATGATCATAAGAAGACTTCAGTAGCTGACTAAAGAAAGACATCATATGTAGTGGCTGTCAAGTAGAAAGATGACAACGATCCTGAAAGTAACCAGGATCGTAGTGTTTGCCAAACAAAGAAGAAAGTGATTAAACATTGGGTCAGTCCATTGATGATAAGTGAACGGGAGATCACAAGGAGAAAGCGAGCTGGACACGCCATAAATCTGAAGTGTCTTGTTATTCAGAAGGGGCCAGAACAAGGAGTCAAGCCATCAGTATCTGAGAACAGTGAGGCAAACAGAAGTGTTGAAGCACTGCACTAGAGAAGGAAGAGGTGTTCACATTGAAGATCTAATGAACACTCTTTAAGATCGTAGTGTTAACTCCACAAGTCAAGAAGCAACAGTCAACAAGACACTACGATCAAGTCCAAGAAGATATGCATCAGAATCGTAAAGTTCGAACAACTGAAGATTGAGGCATTGACAACGGCTCAATCTAAAGATTGATATTCAAACAGAACTTATTGAAAGCATCGATGCAAAAGGACAACCTTTGATTTAGAAATCAGAAGGAAGAAATAAAGTTAACTACCTGCCCGAGAAATGAAAGTGACATTTCTGATGAGGTAGGTGAAACAGTAGACTGCAGTGTCAGAAAGTCAGAAAAAGGTGTTATGTCACATCTGCTGTAAGACCCCAACTTTTATGAATAAAGATGAGTTTTCTATGAATATTATTTTTGAATATTATGGAATGAATTTGATATAATGTTATAGTTATGGGTAATATTTATAAATTTTTCAAAGTATGCAAGTTGTTATATAATATTCGATTGGTCGAGGAATATTCGTTTTAGCAGGAAATATTCGTACAACGGCACAATCATTGGTGGACCCCGCAACAGAATTATTGTTGGATTGAGAAAACGACAAAAATATTTTATAAATAACGGTGGAGGTGTTACTGTTAAAATTGTTAAACTACCCGGTAGTAAAGTAAAGAATACGATGTCTGTGGTTCGTTGCGTAGAAGACACACGGTATTGATTATTGATGCTTACGTGAGAAGTCACTCAAGTTTACTCAATTATTGCTACAGTAATTGCTGCATCATATCTCTCATATTATTGATTAGATTATTGTCATAGTATCATCTGCATTATATGTTATATTATTAAATCAATAATTGAGACGACAAAGTTATTCATATTATTAAATTACAATATTTACAATGTCAGAAGTTACATCGAGGAGAGGTATGGTCACCTAATCACTTGGCGCTGATAGGGAGAAATCCTTATTGGAAAGCCCCCTCTTTCCTGGGAACAACCTGGTTGTTAAATATTGTGAGTTACAATATTAATGATGAATAAGTTCGTGTTGATTAAAGATGAATTTGATAGTTTCATTGTGTTGGGATTATTGGTGTTAGTAGAAATCGACATATTTTTCGATGATAATTAATGTCTGGAGGTTATATTATTCAATCGGGTATTCGGGACACTTTTTGTGTCAGAGTACTATTCACGAGTTAGTATTCACGAGTTTACTATTCATGAGTTAATATTCATGAGTTACTATTCACGAGTTACTATTCACCCGAACAATATATTTCTTTTCGGTCCAAATTATTTTTGGGTACAATATTATTCCATGAGGAGATGTGCTAATTTTTCAGACCGTTGGTTGAAGTTTTAATAGTGAATCAATATGGATCAGCTGGTTTAAAGTTTTAATAGTGAATCAGTATGGACCTTTGCTTTAAGTTTTAATAGTAAATCAATCTGGACCGTTCGTTTAAAAGTAAATCAATCTGGACCGTTCATGAATTAGTTACTATTCAATCCATTCTCCTATAAATAGAAGCTCATTCCTTCATTATTTCTTACGAATTCACTGAAACTCTAGAGAGAAAATTATAGAGAAAGAAGAAGAGTATTTCGCTACTTCACTACTTTTATATCCGGTTTCTTCTTTATAAGGTAAGGGTATTATTTCTTTTGTATTCATGAAGAGAACTTCATTATTCCATTCTTTATTATTCATTGGAATAACTTTTATACGCCAAGCTACCCTATACTTGGTAAAATTCTTCGTTATTCCATTCTTTATTATTAAATTTGAAATATCTGTCTCGAAAGCATTTTACGTCGGACTGGTTCCGTCTTTATTATTCTGTTGGAATATCACATGCATGCATTTTCTTGGGACTGGTTCTCTGTCTTTATTATTCCGTTGGAATATCACCGTTTATGCATTTTACGCCGGACTGGTTCCGTCTTTATTATTACATTGGAATATCACATGCATGCGTTTTACGTGGACTGGTTTCGTTATTTATTATTATGTTGGAATAACTCACATCTGGCGCAATCACCGCATGTATGGTGATTTCTTTTGTTATTCCATTCTTTATTATACTCAGTTGGTTAAAATTTTGACTTTTATACTCCATGAAATTTGTGGAATATCCCTGATATTTGTGCTTCATCCAGTATCTTTTCATGGAAATATTCTTCTGAGCATTCTTGAATTTTACTCTACAAAGAAGTATCATGTTGAAAATTTGGACGTTATTAATTCCTGGATAAATTAATTCTTGAACTTGTTTTATTGAATTCTTATATCATTGTCATCATCCTCATGTTTATAATTTATTGAAAGTCATCTCGTATTGTTGTGCATAGATGGACTTGGTATGATTATGACCAGGGATTATTCGGTATAATCATGGCCGTAATGTTACAAATGATGTGGTAAAAGTCCTCATTGGCACGTAGTGCATTGATGGACAGTTGTTAGCATGATCATGACCATTGATGAATACACGAATTTCCTTGGCCCATAGTGCATGGATAATTTATGGTCATGATACTAATGAATATCCTTGGCCGTAGTGCAGGGATGATGTAGATTATTTATTAAGTTGAGTCTCAATGATAAAAGTGATGAAAAACTTTTTAAATCATAAAAGATGGTAGATTTTATTCTCTACTTGACTCTTTTAATGGATTGCTTATTCCGCTGCAGTTAAACTTGTTGTCTATTGTATTTTATCGGTTTAACATTCTTTGAAGGCTAATGATAATTTATCCTGCATCATCTTAGTCATAATATTTCTTCTTGGGCTAGTTGAGCTCACCCTTTTCTTTCACCGTTCTCTTGAAATGAGCGTGAAGTAGGGACTAGTCGGGAGCGGAGTGATGGTCCGGATGATAGCATTAGTAGTCCTACACTATTCTATGAAATAGTGTGATAATAATTGTAATGAGGACTTATTACGAGAGTGGATATTGTCTGTAAGACAATATTTGTATTAAAATTCTGACTCTTGTTGTATATTTAAGATTGTATTTGTATTACGTACCATGTATTTGGTGACTCAAGATGGGTGATGTATACCTATTTTGGGGGGCGTCACGGTTGGTATCAAAGCTTTAGGATATGATCCCCGGCTAAGATGTGAGACAAGAACTAGGAGGGGAGAGACGGGGAATTCCTTCGCTAGTATGACCTACCTAATTTTATTTGTTATTTAATTGGTTGGTCAGAGTATAGGGATAATATGTAATATGTTAATTAACCCTTGTTTTGTGGAAGTATTTGAAAATGACATCCGAGAATGTTGAGAACATCAATGGAGTGTAGGAGACCGTTGAGTCTCCACATATCAATAATCAGGATAATGTGCATCAGGAAGGCCACAATCCTCATGCAAACAACAACACTGACCAAATGATGAACGGAGGAATGTTCCGAGGCTTCATGCAATTCATGCAACATCAGGCGAGAGCGGCTCCTGTCCAAAATATAGGTGGAAACACTGGCAACTCTCGGATGGTCACCGCCAAACAGTTTAAGGAGCTGGGACCACCGGAGTTTTTTGGAAAGCTAAAACCACTTAAGACGGAGACGTGGATAAAGTAGATCTGCAAGGTATTTGATGTCTTGGGATTCTCCGAGGAGTAAAAGGTTCCCTTTGCCACCTTCATGTTGCGAGCAGAGGCAGATTACTGGTGGGAATATGTAAAGCGTACTCAACCTGCCGCACTGAAGATGACTTGGGAGAAGTTCCAAGAATTGTTCAACGATAAGTACTTTTCCGAAAGTATTCGTCACATGAAAGAGGTAGACTTCATCAAGTTGGAGCAAAATAACATGACCGTGTTGCAGTACGAAGCCAAGTTCGCCGAGTTGTCCCGATTTGCGTCCCATTTGGTTGATAATGAGGAGAGAATGACGTGAATGTTTCTAAGAGGTTTGAAACTCGAGATACGTCAATATCTTATCTCTCATAAACTGTGTTTGTATTCAGATGTTGTTAATAGGGCTCAGTTATTGGAGTCCGATAATGAGTCAACCCAACCAAAAGAGAGCAGACGACAAAATGATAATACCAGTGATAGCGGTCATCGAAGCGGTGACAATAAGCGTGGAGGGAATCATCATACCAGAAATGGTAATCACTTCGGTGGTAATCATGGCCAAAACAATAAGAATGGACATTTCAAGAAGAGGAAATTCAACAATGATGGAAAGACGTCAAGACCAAAGACCACAGTTGTTAAGGAAGGAGAACGACCACCTATCAAATGTTTCAAATGCGGAGAGGGACATATCAGTCCAAACTGCGCGATGCCATCCAAAGCATGTTATAATTGTGGAAGAGAAGGTCACCTAGCCCGATTTTGTCATTTCATCAAGACAAGTTCAGCTAGGATGGAGGCACCAAAGGTAGTCCCGAGAAAAGTTAAAATCCAGAAGTCTGTAAGGAGAGCGTTTGTCGTGACCTCCCAGAAAGTTAAGGAACCCGAACAAGGTCATCACGGGTAAGCTTATCATAAACTCTAGCGAACTATGTACCTTATTTGATACCGGTTCTACCTATTCTTTTATTTCTCCTACTTGCGCTCAACGTTTAAAATTGACTCCGGAGAAATTGGAATTTGACTTAGCTGTTGAAACTCCGTTGGGAGAAACCTTCATTACATCCACTGTTTATAAGTCTTGTTTGGTTTAAATCAGGACTCTCACATTACCTGTCGATCTTATTTCATTGAAAATACTTGCATTTGACGTAATTCTAGGGATTGATTGGTTAACTACTCATCATGAAAAAATTAATTATTTTCAAAAGGTTGTTAGCTTTCATATTCCTAACCAACCTATTATGCGAATTCAAGTAACCAAACCATTAAAATCAATCACTGTCATCTCAAGCCATAAAGCTATTCGTTTATTGAAAAACGGATGTCAAGCTTTCTTAGCTCATGTCACGGATCTAAACAAAAATACGTCAGTTTTGAATGATATTTTTATTGTTAATGAATTTCCTAACGTATTCCCTGAAGAACTTCCTGGCCTACCCCTAGAGCGTGAAATTGAATTTTATATTGACCTTGAACCCAATACAAAACCCATTTCTAAAGCCCCATATCGAATGGCTCCTATTAAACATCAGGAGTTAAAGACCCAACTGTAGGAATTGTTAGACATCGGTTTCATTTGTCCTAGTACGTCTCCTTGGGGTGCTCCTGTTATATTCGTGAAAAAGAAAGATGGGAGTATGCGACTTTGTATTGATTATTGGGTGTTGAACCATGTCACCATTAAAAATAGATATCCGTTGCCACGTATTGATGACCTGTTTGACCAGTTGCAAGGCGCCAAATTCTTTTCAAAGATTGATCTTCGTTTCAGATATCACCAATTGAAGATTAGAACCGATGACATTCCAAAGACGGCTTTCAGAACTCGGTACGGGCATTATGAATTCCTAGTCATGTCTTTTGGATTAACTAATTCTCCTGCTGCCTTTATGGATATGATGAACCGAGTATTCAAGGAATATTTGGATCACTTTATGGTCGTCTTTATTGATGACATCCTCATATATTCCAAAAGCCTTGAAGATCATGAGCAACACTTGAGGCTGATACTCCAAAAGCTTCGTGAATATAAGCTTTATGCCAAGTTGAAGAAATGTGAGTTTTGGCTTGAGGAAGTAGCATTCCTTGGGCACGTAGTATCAAGTCATGGAATATTTGTTGACCCAGCAAAGATTGAAGCTATTCAAAGCTGGGAGCAACCTAAATCAGTGACCGAAGTACGTAGCTTTCTCGGCTTAGCTGGTTATTATCGGAGATTCGTAAAAGGGTTTTCTTGAATCGCTACTCCATTAACTCAGCTGACTCGGAAAGATACAAAATTTAGTTGGAACAAGGAATGTGAGAAGAGTTTTCAAGAACTCAAGAGGAGACTCATTTCAAGACTGCTCTAACAATACCATCCGGATCGGAGGATTTGTCATCTACAAAGTGATGCTTGAGCAAAGGGTTAGGATGTGTTCTCAAGCAACATGGGAAAGTCATAGCCTATGCCTCTAAGAACTCAAAGAATATGAGAGGAATTATCCTACTCATGATCTAGAGTCAAGCGGCGATAAAATGCTTTTTGCACTAAAGATTTGGAGGCATTACTTGTATGGAGAGAAAGTGGAGATCTTTACGGATCATAAAAGCCTCAAATATATCTTCACTCAAAAGGAACTCAATATGCGATGAAATGACGTTGGCTTGAAGCTGTTGAAAGATTACAATCATACCATCCAATACCATCTTGGAAAAAGCGAACGCGTGGTAGGCGACGCGTTGAGTAGAAGATCATACGCGGCACGAAGTGCGATATTGTCGTATAAAGGCCCATTTTATGTGACTTGAAAAAGATGGAGATAGAGTTAAAGACTCCAGGGACCCATGCGATGATGGCAAATATACGAATAGAACTGAATTTAATCGATAAAGTTAAAGCTGCTCAAGCTACAGACCTGGAGCTGATGCGTATGAGGAAGAACGTGCAAGAAGGTGCTATGTTGGAAGAAAGAATTGATGAAGAATGAATACTTCGAGTTAACTCTAGACTTTGTGTCCCTAACGACCCTGATTTAAAGTATAGAATCATGATGGAGGCGCATAACACACCATTTGCAATCCATCCTGGGAGTACCAAAATGTATCGAGATCTTCGTCATACATTTTGGTGGAGCAATATGAAGAGAGAGATAGCGCTATTTATCTTAAAGTGTCTAACTTGTCAACGAGTCAAGACGGAGCATCAAGTGCCAAAAGGTCCATTGCAACCACTTGAAATTCTAGAATGGAAGTGGGAGCATATTACCATGGATTTCGTTACTGGTCTTCCCAAGGTTTCTCAAGGCATAGATGCGATTTGGGTCATTGTTGATAGATTGACTAAGTCTGCTCATTTCTTACCAATACGAGAAACTTATACACTTGAACGTCTTGCTATTATGTACATAAATGAGATTATAAGATTGCATGGTATGCCAGTATCCATAGTTTTTGATCGAGACCCAAGATTCACTTTAAGATTTTGGGTTAGTTAGCAAAAAGCTATGGGCACGGATTTATGATTTAGTTTGGCATATCATCCTCAAACAGACGGATAATCAGAGAGGACTATTCAAACTCTGAAAGATTTATTAAGACTCTGTGTCCTTGACTTTAAAGGAAGTAGGGACAAGTTCTTACCATTAGTGGAATTTTCCTACAATAATAGTTATCAAGCAAGTATTGGCATGGCTCCATTTGAGCCATTGTATGGAAGAAAGTGTCGTTCTCCAGTATGCTGGGATGAGGTGGGTGAAGCAACGTTGTTGGGACCAGAGTTGGTACGTATGACTACGGAAAAGATTCAAACGATCCGACAACATATAAAAACCTCACAAGATCGACAAAAGAGTTATGTTGATCTTCATCGAAAGGAAGTGGAATTCGATATTGGAGATCATGTGTTGTTACGTGTTGCTCCATGGAAAGGAGTTACGAGATTCAAAAATAGAGGAAAGCTCAATCCTCGATTCATTGGCCCATTTTTAATCCTTGATCGAGTAGGAACTGTGGCGTATAGACTCGCTTTACCGCCAAGTATGTCTCGTGTTTATAACGTTTTTTATATATCTATGTTACGTAAATATGTGAAAGACCCGAACCACATTATTCAGTTAGAACCGGACAAAATAGCGGAAGATTTAACGTATGAGGAGGTTCTTGTTAAAATCTTGGATAAGAAGGAGCATATTCTACGCTCCAAGGTTATACCTCAAGTCAAAGTTTTGTGGAGGAACCACGATGTTGAGGAAATGACCTGGGAGTTAGAATCTGAAATGAAATCAAGGTATCCTTACCTCTTCGACATACCAGGTACGTACCCTAATTTCGAGGGCGAAATTTCATAAGAAGGGGAGGTTGTAAGACCCCAACTTTTATGAATAAAGATGAGTTTTCTATGAATATTATTTTTGAATATTATGAAATTAATTTCATATAATGTTATAGTTGTGGGTAATATTTATAAATTTTGCAAAGTATGCATGTTGTTATATAATATTCGATTGGTCGGGGAATATTCGTTTTAGCAGGGAATATTCGTACAACGGCACAATCATTGGTGGACCCCGCAACGGAATTATTGTCGGATTGAGAAAATGACAAAAATATTTTATAAATAACGGCTGAGGTGTTACTATTAAAACCGTTGAACTACCCGAGTAAAGTAAAAGTAATAGAATGTCTGGCGTGGTTGCATAAGTAGTACACCTGCGGTATTGATTATTGATGCTTACGTGAGAAGTCACCAGGTTTACTCAATTATTGCTACAGTAATTGCTGCATCATATCTCTTATATTATTGATTAGATTATTATCACAGTATCATCTGCATTATATGTTATATTATTAAATCAATAATTGAGACGACAAAGTTATTTATATTATTAAATTGCAATATTTACAATGTCTAGAAGTTCTGTCAAGGAGAGGTTTGGTCACCTAATTGCGCGTCAATAGGGAGAAATCTTTATTGGAAAGCCCCTCTTTCCTGGGAACAACCTGGTTGTTAAATATTGTGAGTTATAATATTAATGATGAATAAGTTCATGTTGATTAAAGATGAATTTGATAGTTTCATTGTGTTGGGATTATTGGTGTTAGTAGATATCGACATCTTTTTCAATGATAATTAATGTCTGGAGGTTATATTGTTCAATCGGGTATTCGGGACACTTTTCGTGTCGGAGTACTATTCACGAGTTACTATTCACAAGTTACTATTCACCCGAATAATATATTTCTTTTCGGTCCAAATTATTTTTGGGTACAATATTATTCCATAAGGAGATGTGCTAATTTTTCAGACCGTTGGTTGAAGTTTTAATAGTGAATCAATATGGATCGCTAGTTTAAAGTTTTAATAGTGAATCAGTATGGATCGCTGGTTTAAAGTTTTAATAGTGAATCAGTATGGACCGTTGCTTTAAGTTTTAATAGTAAATCAATCTGGACCGTCCGTTTAAAAGTAAATCAATCTGGACCGTTCATGAATTAGTTACTATTCAATCCATTCTTCTATAAATAGAAGCTCATTCCTCCATTATTTCTTATGAATTCACTGAAACTCTAGAGAGAGAAATTACAGAGAGAAAGAAGAAGAGTATTCTGCTACTTCACTACTTCTATATCCAGTTTCTTCTTTATAAGGTAAGGGGTATTATTTCTTTTGTATTCATGAAGAGAACTTCTGTTATTCCATTCTTTATTATTCTATTTGAATAACTTTTGTACACGTGGGCTACCCTATACTTGGTGAAATTCTTACATTATTCCATTCTTTATTATTCATTTGGAATATCCTGCTCATGCGATTTTATCTTGGGACTGGGTAAAATCTTTATTATTCTCGTTAGAATATCCATGTTCATGCGCTTTTACGTCGGACTGGTTCCATCTTTATTATTATGTTGGAATATCACATGCATGCATTTTACGCCGCACTGGTTAAAATCTTTTTATTATTCATTGGAATATCCGTCATGTCTCGTGTGTTTTACCCCGGACCTGGTTCCGTTATTCATTATTCTGTTGGAATAACCTGCCTGTGCGGTCTATCACATGCCTGGTGATTTCTATTGTTATTCCATTCTTTATTATACTCAGTTGGTTAAAGTTTTGACTTCTATACTCCATGAAATTAGTGGAATATCCTTGATATTTGTGCTTCATCCAGTATCTTTTCATGGAAATATTCTTCTAAGTATTCTTTAATTTTACTCTACAAAGAAGTATCATGTTGACAATGTAGACGTTATTAGTTCCTAGATAAATTAATTCTTGAACTTTTTTTATTGAATTCTTATATCATTGCCATCATCCTCATGTTTATAATTTATTGAAAGTCATCTGTGGCCTGTAGTGCATAGATGGACTTGGTATGATTATGACCGAGGATTATTCTAAGTATAATCATTAACCGTAATGTTACAAATGATGTGGTAAAAGTCCTCATTGGCCCGTAGTGCATTGATGGACGAGTTGTTGGCATGATCATGACCATTGATGAATACACGAATATCTTGGCCCGTAGTGCATGGATAATTTGTGGTCATGATACTAATGAATATCCTTGGCAGTAGTAGTGCGGGGATGATGTGGATTATTTATTAAGTTGAGTCTCAGCGATAAAAGTGATGAAAAACTTTTTAAATCATAAAAGATAGTAGTTTTATTCTCTACTTGACTCTTTTAATGGATTGCTTATTCCGCTGCAGTTAAACTTGTTGTCTATTGTATTTTATCAGTTTAACATTGTTGAAGGCTAATGATAATTTATCCTGCATTATCTTAGTCATAATATTTCTTACTGGGCTAGTTGAGCTCACCCTTTCTTTCACTGTTCTCTTCAAGAAATGAGAACTTAACAGGGACTAGTCGGGAAACGGAGTGATGGTCCAGATGATAGCATTAGTAGTCCTCACTATTCTATGAAATAGTGTGATAATAATTGTAATGAGGACTTATTCTGAGAGTAGATATTATCTAGAACACAATATTTGTATTAAAACTCACAGCTCTTGTTGTATATTTAAGATTGTATTTGTATTCTGTACCATGTATTTGGTGACTCAAGATGGGTGATGTATACCTTTTTTGGGGGCGTCACATCTGCAGTCTGCACCAAATAACTTGAGATCTGTGAGGCAATTTAAATAGCTTTCAACGACTACTTTCAAATGGGAAGATTGGGAAGGAGTATAAATCAAAAGAGCTTCAAAGATCAAGAGTTGTTGATGATTGTGAGGTTGCAAAATCGTTGAGTTGGTGAATGCTATAGTTGACTCCACGAGTTCCACCAAAGATCAACAAAGACAAGTCGATGTGATTGAGACTACCAAGGTGGAAGTGAAGCAGCTTTGAAGAAGAACTCAAACAGATTAAAGCTTCACTCAACAAAGATGAGAATGTCACTAAAGATGGCAGCCAAGCTGAGTGCCGAGAAGGCCAAGAAGATAACATTAAGAAAAGTGGCTGAGTACAAAGAAGATCAAGAGAACCACTCTACGAATCACCATGAACCGAAAGCTGAAACTGAACAAGTGCAGAACCATATCTGCAAAGTATTCAAGAAGGGTTCAGGGATTGCTAAGTGCCATACAAAGTCTACTAAAAGCACAGAGACTTAGAAAACCCAGATGGTGATGGTGCAAAGCTGATACCAGATGAAGATGAGCAGAAAAGAGTGATGATCAGCTGCACCAAAGAAGATGTGGTCCAAACTCGAAGCAGAATGCATAGAGGACCACACCAAGCTTCTAAGTACAAAAGATGTTCAGAGCTTAATGACATCTTAGCAGCTCAACAACAACAACAACAACAACTACAACAATAAGAAGTCAGATTCTGAGGGTCCTTCGTCAGGAGGGACTAAATGAAGTTCCAAGCCTACTGGGCTTGAAGAGTTCCTAGGGAACTAGAGAAGTTCCAAGGCTGCTGGCCTTGAAGAGTTCTTAGTTAATCAAGTCCCAAGGCTCACGGCCTGAAGGAATCTTAGTGATTCAGGGTGCTGCCCTTCCTTAGTGGAAATTCTGCTAGTTGAAAGCAGAAGAGTGGATTAGGAGCTTGAGTCTCTGAACCACTTAAAACCCCTTGTGTCTTTTAATTTATGACATTTACATTATGTACATTAACTGTTATAATTGCTATGTATGTTTTAACTGCTTACTACTAAAGTAATTCTACGAGCAATGTATGTCTGATTATGAATATATCAATGAAGGGGGTCTTTTACTTATTCTGCTATGCTTGAAAAGATTCTTATGTTTGTCATTTGCTACTTAATGAGAAATACAACTTAATCAAGAAAAAGTATTTGAAATTCTAAGGATCTATTCAACCCCCCCCCCCCCCCCTCTTCTAGATCTATATTGTGCCTACTGGGAACTAACAATTGGTATCAGAGCAGGTTCTCATGCTATATTCTAAAGCTAATCGCTTTGAGTCTGATCCTAGGCACAAACATTGTTCTAAACTTAGTTTAGTAGTAAGTCACTTGTTATATGCAGATGAGCTCACACGTTGGTAATATTGTGTATAGGTATATGTGTATATACATCTGAAGCTGCTCAGATTGGTTCATGCTCCTGATTGCCATATCAACAAGACCAATCCTTACTCGCAGTCAATCTTGTCTTTTTGAAGACCAGGTTAGAAAGCTCAAATGACATCAACAGAAAAGAATCAACCATCCACCAGCCTGAAGAGATGAATAGGGCATATATGCTAAGAAATGTTTTATTCAGAGAAAAAAGAAGAACCTCTCAAACATGTATCTGGCCAACCAACAGTTGGATGAAAGCCTTGTAAACTCAAGGATGTCAAAGAATTTAAAAATGTTGACACTCTCTTAGCATTAACTTAAAGACCACGACTGATTGACTGAAGATCAACTGGAGCAACTGGCTGTCAGAAGCAAATGAGAAAATATGCACATCAATGCCTAAACTCAGTATATCTAAGATAAATGACTGCTAAGAAACTAACAGCAAAAAGGTACGGTTCCTCGCTAACATAGATATGAACATCATATTTGCATCTTACTCATGAACTATAACAGTGTTCCTTCAAGTATTCATAATCTATCTAAAAAGGTGAAGAGAGAAAGTAAACTAATGATGAAAACTCAAATGTCTATACACTTTCTCTCCATCCAAGTTTTAGGTTGAAGATGCTAACTTGAAAGAGACCTGAAATGGTTTTAAGAGCCTCACAAGTCGATTGAATGTGAAGAAATCTTTGTTAATGAGTTAATATGCTTTGTACATCCTATGGTCTAAATGTTTAATGACACACAGAGTATGATCAGATCTACAAGAGAATCTTGAAGATTCATAGAAACTGATCACCTCCATGAATCAACCAGATGCTAATAAATCGTAGAGTTGATTCTCACCCTGTGAACATTTAAACTCTGTGATCATAACTTAGCATATGATGAAACCATCAAGGAAAAGAGTGTTTTATTAAAATAACAGATTTCTCTCACACTCACCACCATGCATCTCAAAATATATTATCTAAATGAAGTATATGCATGAATACAACTGATGGTGGTCAACATGATGTTTACTCAAATATGAGGAATAGGGGTTTGGTAAACTAACCTAGCAGGACCCATTTGACCAAGGGTACCAAAAATTAGAAATGAATAACTTGCAGGTACTTGGTCTATCTGACCACACTAAGGAATGCTAAAGCAAAAGACTTCAGTCAAGAAGAGTCAACCAGGAGAAGGCTTAGGACTGTTCAGAAATAATTCTGACAAAACTCTTACATGTCAAAGCCTGTCCTTGAAGTCCTGCTGAGCTAATCTAAATAAAGCTCAAATGGCTGCAAACCTTTATATGAAAGCTTGCCACTCAACCAGAGATGAAAAAGGGTCTTAAATGCTCAAGCGAGCAAAACTTGTTCTCAAGGAAGCTCACATCAGAGGATTATCGAGCATCAAACATTAGGAACTTAGTACGGGAGTAGAACTCCACGAGCACAACCGGATATGGAAGACTACGTTTGTAGTGCCATCAAATGATCGTAGAATGATCAACCATGAAGATACTCATTTTTACGATATAAGAAGATTTAATGACTTCAGTCAGAAGGAGATATGCAGGGATGCTTTCTTACGTGCATGAAGAAAAGAAAATCATACCTCACTGAAAAGACAGCATCAACCGTGGGAAAGCAGTGATCTGTCAAGGAACAACAACACTAAAATATTCTATGAAGTAATGTACTAGCTACAGAGTCCCAAAACTTTGTGGCTGATGAATCAAATGAAGATCCATAGTCAGTAGGAACGTCTCAAAACGTACTACTGATAGCCTAATCAGCCATCCAACTCAAAATCTTGGAAGTGCCTACAATCAAACATTTGATCGTAGTATAAGAGCAGGAGGACACCACGATTACTGCAAATGAAATTAACTAAAGATTGGGAGAGGACCTCCCCAACAGAAAAGGTCAAAGGAGATATCAGTGCAAATTACTCCTAAAGTACTTCATCAGAAAAGCGCCTCAGGGACAAACCTGACCCTTAGCTCACTCTAAGAGGTTGGCCCTTCCTGAGATACCTTAACCCAGAAGAATTGTTTAATCAAGTTCATCTCAAGGATCAAGACAGTCAACGATCGCAGAGTAGAGTTTGAGAGAACTCCACGATCGTGATGTAACCTCTCCGATCGTAGTGCAACCGCAGTGATCGTAAAAACAGACTCGGCGATCGAAGTCCTATAAGAGGCACATCTTAACCTATAAGAAGCGTGGAAGAACAGGTCAATTGCTCAAATATTCAGATTATGGGAGACCAGTTTGAATGCTGATTGGAAAGATGTCTTGCTAAAGAGAAATGCCCAAGGCTTTATGAAGAACATCAGTGGCTGAGGCATATAACTTCAAAGTGAGAAGTAATGTCAAAACCATCCACTGCATCATCTCTCAAAAATTAATCGTTGAGTCAGCAAAGGAAATCGTAGAGTCCATAGCCGCCCTATCATGCTACTTTACGAACCAGAGAGGTCAACGGTCAATCCACGTCAATCAAACGTCTACTTTTCTAAAAGAGATATCTAACTGAAAAGTTAATGGGGAGTTATAGCTTGTTACTGGGCATCGTGCAACCAATGGCTAGTTGACACATCATAACATATACAGTGTGAGAAGAAACTGCCATAAAGACAAATTCAAAATCTGCAAATAGTTACCAAAACCCATTGAACCTCTCTCCCTCCCTTTTTCAAACCCTAGAATCCTCTTCGAAGCCAAACCAATCAAACTTCCAGAACCCAAATCACACTCAGCTAAATCTTTCCGAACCATATACCATATACCTTGAACTCCTCAAATGGCAGAATGGAAGGTTGTAACGGGCATTCAACTCGGCTTTACAAAGTTTGAAGAATCATAGACAAAGTTCAAGGACATACTTGAACTCGTAAAGGAAGTTGGGTTCTTTAAGTGCCTGGAAGCCAACACTCCAGTTTATACAGAACTAGTGAAGCAGTTCTACTCAAATGCTTCAACGAACTCTGGGCTTCTGACTACTAAGGTGAAAGGATCTAGTTTGAAGATAAGAGCATCAGACATCAATCAATGTCTAGGGTTTCCCAATCAAGGTCTGATAAACTTGGAAGAAGTCGACATTGAAGAAGGCAAGAGGCTAATGAGGTACCAAAGAAACCCTAGTCAGAAGGATATGAAGAAAATGGAATTTCCTGAGGAATTCGAGTTCCTTGCTGAGATAGTGGGAAAATGTATACTGTGCAAAGACACTGCACATGACACTGTACTCGACCAACAGTTGAAGATCATGTTTGCCATAGTTCTGAAGAAGAAAATCAACCTTGGAGCTATTCTGTTCGATCAAATCTCCAACTGGATAGAAAAAGCTGAGTTGAAGAAATCTACAGACAAACCACTTACAAAAGTATTTCATGGAAGACTGCTAAGCATAATGATGAAGAAGAAGCTAGGAAGCAAGATCAAGGATAATGAGGGAGAACTTCTGAATGTGCACAAAGTAATGTCTCCACAACTATTTGTGAATTGGAAGAAAAAACCAAAGGAAAATAGGAGGCTAACACAAACTGGAAGCAGCAAAAAAGTCTCTGTAAAGAAGAGAAAAGCAAAGGAGGTGGAAACCTCTGAGTCTGATGACTCTGCATCAGTTGCTGCCACACCGGCAAAGAAGAAGCCTAAGAATGTGAAGAATGTAGAGGCTTCATCAAGACATATCTACACTGACAAGAAGAAACAAAGAGCAGGAGAAAAACCAGCATCAACTGCTGAAAACCCAAAAAGAAAAAGTAACAGACTAATCCAAGAACCACCCAAGAAGAAATCAAAAGGGATGAAGAAATCAGTTCCGGTTCCCTAAGGAAACACATCTAACAAAGAAGAAAATATAGAGTCAAAAGAAGAAAAGGAAATTGATGATCTCAAAACCCAAAAGAAAACAGGAGGCTAACACAAACTGGAAGCAACAGAAAAGTCTCTGTAAAGAAGAGAAAAGCAAAGGAGGTGGAAAGCGCTGAGTCTGATGACTCTGCATCAGTTGCTACCACACCGGCGAAGAAGAAGCCTAAGAATGTGAAGAATGTAGAGGCTTAGTCAAGACATGTCTCCACTGACAAGAAGAAACAAGGAGCAGGAGGAAAAATCAGCATCAAATGCTGAAAACCCAAAAAGAAGAAGTAACAGACTACTCCAAGAACCACCCAAGAAGAAAGCAAAAGGGATGAAGAAATCAGTTCCAGTTCCCCAAGGAAGCACATCTAACAAAGAAGAAAATGTAGAGTCAAAAGAAAAAAAGGAAACTGATGATCTCAAGACTGAATCCCCGGAGATCAGATCCAGCAATAAAGGTGGAGCTGGATCCATGAAAGAAGATGTAAACTCTACTGATGAAGAAGAATATTTAAGTCCTATGGCAAATTCTCAGAGTACTCACTTTGAAGTTGAAGAGAAGCTGCAAAATGACCCATCTGAATCTCCAAATGCAAATGTTCAAATAAGCTCTCGTTATGGATCAAAAGATGATGAGATCGAGAAAGAAATACCTGCCCCTGCCAATGATGAACATCAAGAAAGCTTGACTGATGACTCAAATGCCTCAGAGTCTAAAGAAGAAGAAGAGTTTGATTCTCCCATAGCTGAACCTTCAAGGAGAAGGAAGAGTTACAGATTAATTGCTCAATTTGCCTCCAAAAAGAAAACTGACAACTCTACTGAAGTCATTGAATTAAGTGATGAGGAATATAAGTCACAAGAAGAAAGTGCTGAAGATGAGACTAGCTTCAGAGAAGATGATTTCGAGAAAGATATTGCTGAAAAAGGCTCTGAAAATGAAGACAAACAAGAAGAATTCACTGATAACGATAAAAGGAATCGGCCAAGATTAGGAGCTCAACAAGGAAGAGATAGAGAAAGATTCGATTCGCACATCAAGAATCGGAGGAACCGAATACTATCATGTTCTCTCCAAATGTAATTTAGCGAAGAATTGTAAGGAAGTCTTTTATGAACCACCAGCTGAACCAACAGCAAGATGGATAAATCATGGAAATGAACAACTTCGAATTGTAAGAATGACCACAGATGAAGTACTTCACAATTGGAAAAGCATGGACTTAGATTGCACAACAATACTGTATAACTCTGAAGATCTTCTGATGAGATGGTTCTTCCCGTGGATGCTATGGTTGAGGGCACATACTAATGCTGATGAGAGCTACTTCAGCTGGTGCTATTCTCAGTTTCCACATCTAGAGCTGGTATCATAAAAATTCCCAAGGGTAAAGAAGTTTGCAACCATGATGATAACTGACAAGCCTCACTACAAAGTCTACTGACATGCTGAAAATCATTATATTCCTTATGATCGTAGAGTGGACTCTGATGGAAAAAGAAATATGGCCAAGATAATCGATCGTGAGAGTGCATTCACTCTACCACTGATGATGATCAAATCCAGAATAAGATGTCTCCATCTGCCCTAGCACAGCTATCTAACATTCCTTCATCCTCCCACAACGATTGGTACTTAACAATTTTTCAGATCCTCAACACTTTCAAAAACATGTCCAAGGATAAAGATCGTAAAGTCAATCTGGTGTTCAGCAAGAGACTGCCCAACCAAATGACGAAATTTCTATGAAGCAAGAGCTAATGAAAACTCTGATGAACTGATTGAGAAGATATCTCTAATCCATGAAGAATCAAAGAGGGTGACAGCAGCTGGAGATAATTAAGTTCAAGATAGACTCCAAGCAACTATGGCTGATGTATCTCTCAAAATCAAAGATATAGATCACATCTATCTAAAGGCCTTAAATGATCAGAAGGAAGATGCACTACGAGCTCAGAAAGAAAATGAAGAGCAACTACAAGCCCTCTCTGACAAGATTGACAACTTGAATCAGTCCTTGTCTATGCAACTTGAGTTAAGCCAACAAGAACTCAAGATTGAAGTCGGTAACTCCTCCTACCTGATGGAGCAGCTTATGTCCAACATGGAGCAGCTCTCTCAAATGATTAATGACAAAAAGGGGGAGAAAAAGAAGCATAAAAAAGGGAAGAATAAGAGGCACTCTAGAAAGAGCAAGGAAAGCAAAAGGAAAGAAAAGAAGAAGACAACACCAGAGGGAGCTGAATCATCATCTAAAGGGGGAGCAAAAGAATGATGAGCCTAAGGCTGAGGGGGAGCCATAGCCAGAGCCAGAACCAGAAGAAGAAGAAGAAATAAATAGCTCCACATCCCAGGGGGAGCAGGAGCAAAGGAATCAAATAGATGAATAGCTGATCAACAGACATCCTGGAAGCATACATAGAGCCAAAGAGGTACATCTCTAACTAGTTCGGTATGTTATAAATCCAGGATGTAAAATGTCAGTGTATTAAATTCCACATCATTATAAATGACATTCATGATTATATGTTTTAGAAATACAGATGCTCACTGTATATAAGATTCATTCATAACATGTATATGAACCTATTATTTTTGTCATAATCAAATAGGGAGAGATTGTCAGGAATAAGCATGTGAATGATATTTTTATTTACATATGATTTGATTATGATATATATATATATATGAATGAATATGCAAGTATGCTTGCATTAAGAAAAGCTGTAAAGTCCTTTGATAGATAATAGAAACATATGTACAAGGACTTAGAGTGAATTGATCAAATGTGTTAGGTTGATCCTACATAAGTAAAACAACTTTGTAAAGTCCTTAGAAAGAAATGATGTACAAGGACTATAAACATAGAAAGATCAAACATGTTAGGTTGATCTTATAATGTAATGGATAGGCTTGTCTAATCGTCGTTAATCGCACTGTAAATCGAGATCGCGCCAGAGAGTCAAGGATAACTCAAGAGCTATCGAGGCGTAATCGTAGTCTGCAAGATAGTAGAGATCTTGAGTTCGTAGACTTCCGGAGAGACGAGGAAGGATCGTAAGTGTGTCGAGTAAAGCTTCCTTAGAGCCAAAGTCGGTGAGGAAGTCATGTTCGAGAATCGTAGAGACGACACCGCCACGGTAGCCGTCCGAGCATCTGCCAAAGCCAGTCAAGAATCGTAGACTACACTCGGAGTCGTAGAGTCTACTAATGTCAAAGCCAATTCAAGAATCGTAGATTGCACTCAGAATCGTAGAGTCTACTAATCGTATCAAAGGCAGAGATCGTAGTCGAGCAAGATCAGATGAAGACAACAAGCACAACGACAGAAATCGTAGTATCAAGATCTGATCTCAAAGTCGTAGTGTCTGCACAGCCGAAGCTGAATCGTAGAGTGCAGAGCTAAGACCTTAACAGATGTGCTCACAAGGCCACAGTAGAATCGTAGAGCAAACACGATTCTCAACAATTGAGCACTCCCAGAATATCCAAAGGAATGAAGCCTCTAGTTAGTAATGCAAAGATACATCTCACCTGAAGGAAGCCAGAGAGCACTCAACGAATGGCATGCAAGCTAATAGAAGATCTAAGCATCAACTCAATTAGCATCTAGATTGAGTTGAGAAGCCATTCAAGGTAAAGTCTTCCACAAGATGATCATAAAAAACTTTCATTGGCTGACTAAAGAAAGACAGCATATGCAGTGGCTGTCAAGTAGAAAGATGACAACGATCCTGAAAGTAACCAGGATCATAGTGTTTGCCAAATAAAGAAGAAACTGATGGAGTATACACAAAGATACTGGCCTCCTCTGAATAACAAGGCTAAAGTGATTAAGCATTGGGTCAGTCCATTGATGATAAGTGAACGGGAGATCACAAGGAGAAAGTGAGCTGGACACGCCACAAATCTGAAGTGTCTTGTTATTCAAAAGGGGCCAGGATAAGGAGTCAAGCCATCAGTATCTCAGAACAGTCGAGGCAAACAGAAGTGTTGAAGCACTGCACTAGAGAATGAAGAGGTGTTCCACATTGGAGATCTAATGAATACTCTTCAAGATCGTAGTATTAACTCCACAAGTAAAGAAGCAATAGTCAACAAGACACTACGATCAAGTCCAAGAAGATATGCATCAGAATCGTAGAGTTCGAACAACTGAAGATTGATATTCGAATATAGCTTATTGAGAGCATCAATGCAAAAGGACAACCTCTGATTTAGAAATCAGAAGGAAGAAATAAAGTTGACTACCTACCCGAGACATGAAAGTGACATTTCTGATGAGGTAGGTAAAACAGTAGACTGCAGTGTCAGAAAGTCAGAAAAAGGTGTTATGTCACATCTGCAGTCTGCACCAAATAACTCGAGATCTGCGAGGCAATTTGAATAGCTTTCAACGGCTACTTTCAAACGGGAAGATTGGAAAAGAGTATAAATCAACAAAGCTTCAAAGATCAAGAGTTGCTGATGATTGTGAGGTTGCAGAATCGTTGAGTTGGTGAATGCTATAGTTGACTCCACGAGTTCCACCAAAGATCAACAGCACAAGTCTCAGTAACAGTGAGACTACCAAGGTGGAAGTGAAGCAGTTTTGAAGAAGAACTCAAACAGATCAAAGCTTCACTCAACAAAGATGAGAATGCCACTAAAGATGGAAGCCAAGCTGAGAGCTGAGAAGGCCAAGAAGATAGCATTCAAAAAAGTGGCTGAATATAAAGAAGATCAAGAGAGCCACTCTACAAATCACCGTGAACCGAAAAGTCGAATCGAACAAGTGCGTAACCATATCTCGCAAAGTATTCAAGAAGGGTTCGTGGATTGTTATGCCGCACAAAGTCTACTAAAAGCACAGAGACTTAGCAAACCCGGATGGTGATGGTGCAAAGTCGATACCAGATGAAGATGAAGAGAGAAAAGAGTGACGATCAATTTTGACCAAAGAAGATGTGGTCCAGACTCAAAGCAGAATGCATAGAGGACCACACCAAGTCGCTAAGTACAAAAGATGTTCAGAGCTTAATGACATCTTAGTAGCTCAGTACCAACAACAACAACAACTACAACAATAAGAAGCCAGGGCCTAAGGGTCCTCATGCGGAGGGACTAAATGAAGTTCCAAGCCTTCTTTGGCTTCAAGAGTTCCTAGAGGAACTAGAGAAGCTCCAAGGTCAGCGGCCTCAAGAGTTCTTAGTGAATGAAGTCCTAAGGTCGCTGGCCTCAAGGAATCTTATTGATTCGAGGTGCCGCCTTCCTTAGTGGAAATCCTGCTAGTTGAAAGTAGAAGAGTGGATTAGGAGCTTGAGTCTCTGAACCACTTAAAACCCCTTGTGTCTTTTACTTTATGTCATTTACATTATATATATTAACTGCTATAACTGTTATGTATGTTTTAACTGCTTACTACTAAAGTAACTCTACGAGCAATGTATGTCAGATTATGAATATATCAATGAAGGGGATCTTTTACTTATTCCGCTGTGCTTGAAAAGATTCTTATGTTTGTCATTTGCTACTTAATGAGCAATACAACTTAATCAAGAAAAAGTATTTAAAATTCTAAGGATCTATTCAACCCCCCCTTCTAGATCTATATTGTACCTACTGGGAACTAACAGAATGAATCATTTAAAAGGTATTCATTATGATAAGAGGCATGACCTATTATCATTTATTCTTTACATTTTTATATACCTCATGCAAATTTTTCAGTCTTTGAATGGTGATAGTTACGTAGCATTGTTATATTATATTAAACTAAATTTCTAATGATTTTTGATATATTTTTGTATGAAGTTACAATGAAAAATATACTTAGTAGTGTTGGTTTGTTATTTAGTTTTAGTGGAAAAATTTAGTTTAGATTTAACGCATTTATAAATTATTTCGATTAAATTAAATCGAACATATATAATTATTTAATTTGATGGGGAATATGTTTAGTTATTTAATATTCAAATTTTATAAATTTGAATTTTTGCCCTTGATTTATATCGAGCAAGAATTATTTGTAATGGAATCTTGATCTTTGAGATTCATATAAAAAGGCAAAGAACCTTGGAGATATAATTAAAGTTGGTAATCATGCATCCCTGCAGGATCATGCAAAATTAATTATTTTTATTCACTATCATCTCCATGAAAAAAATATTGATAAAGACATGTTAGAAAAAAAATATTTACTATATTTCATGCCTCGAATATGCTCCTGTAGTAGCAATATTGTGAGTGTAAGTTCATAATATATTCCCTGAAGCGATAAAGGAAATTATATTCCTAGAACTGATATCATTTCTTCTAGTGGCTGTACAAAATAATGAGTTTTTGCTAAAAAACCAACAATCTCGCTCGACCGATTCTATTACATTCCCTGAAGTGAATGGTACCTCATTTGATAATCATAGAGGAAATTATGGTTGTAGTTGTGGTAGTGGACTTGAAAAGAACAATCAATATATAAAAGGGAATGTACCCGTCGTACTCCTAAACATTTGGTAGATTTGTATCAAGACTACATAAAAGAAAAGGAAATGGAATGATCCTGAAGATCCCATGAATTATTTTGACTTTTCAAATGGAGTGGATATAACTAATTTTGATATCTATGGTTTCCTTGATGATATGTTGATAGAAATGTTCATACCAATTAATTATTTTTATTTCATTATATTATGGCATTATAATAAGTATTTTTATTATATGTTTTATTTATGTTTCAAGTAATGAAGTTAAATTTATGTTTTGCATATATGATGTTATATGGGTTAGAAGCTCATCAAACTTTAAAGGCTCTAGAAGAGTGATTATTCATCAAACATAATTGAAGACTCTTGAAGAGTGATTATTCATCAAATTTAATTAAAGTCTCTGGAAGAGCGATTATAATGTTTTCAAAGGGCACAAAACTTTGTATTGATGATTCTTTATATTCTTCTGAGACAAGCAGAAATTTTCTCAACTTTAAGGATATACGTTATAATAGTTATTATATTGAAATCAATAACGAAGGCAGTGAAGAATTTCTTTATATTACTTCAATAGTATCGGGACAGAAGTTCATATTAGAAAAATTATATATTTTCTCTTCTGGGTTATATTATACTAAAATGAGAATAGTTGAAACAAATGTTGTAATACACCAAAAGTGTGCAATACACCAGAAGTGTTTGGATCCAAATATTTTTATGATTTGGCATGATCATCTAGGATGTGATAACCCGGGATTTCAAATAATCCAAAATTTATGAATAAATTTTTTTTATTAAATATTGACTGTTAATATTGTACTGTGTGTTTGTGATAACGAGTCTCAAGAATTGGTCAATTTGTGTATTGACTGAGAAATTAGAGTAGAGTTGTGCTTAACAGCTTTAGAAAACCCTAACCCTAATTTCTGGATAGGGATTCGATAGAAAATGCAATTAAAATAATTGTATCGATCGATACGTGTTTATATTGTATAGGAGTGTTGATCGTTAATTGATCGGATAAGGTTTGTAATTAATAAACCCTAATAAGGATTTAGAAACCCTAATCTCATATTTAAAAAATCAAATGTACAGTTAAAAACCCTAATTGTATGCCAGAAACCCTAAATTAAAAATTCGGGAATCCTAAACCTTAATTAGGAAACCCTAATCCATATTGGTGAGCATAAAGTGTTTATTAAACACTAGTATGATTAAGAAAACCTAATTTAATTAGGAAACCCTAATTTTAGTTTTAAACTTTTAATTTTCTAATTTGAAAACCCTAATTTAAAAATTATGGAAACTAATGTTTTAAAACCTAAGTGTTAGAACCTTAGGGTTAAACCCTAAGGGTTTGAGCAATGTCAAGTATGCCATTAAATTTAGAAGGAAAAAGACCAAAATACCCTTTTAGTATATTTTAATATGTAACTTGCAATATGTGCTAGCAACTTTAGTTGGTGAACTACTATGTTGACTTGTGACATAAAATCTAGAAAAAAAATCAGTCCATAACATCAGATCTAGCATCAAGACAAGCAATATATATTAGATTGGAGAGAGATAAAGTCATAAAAATTTGTTATTTGCTCTCAAGTTCTCCATAACTCATTCTCTCTCTAAACCTTCGAATTCCTCAAGTATTTTAGTCACATATTACATCTCTAAAACACCATTAACAGATAAGGAGATCTAAGATCAAGCATATTCAAGAGAAGATATAAACCCTATCTCATTCTAGATCTTGTATGCTAGGTTCAAAATTGTGTTTTTGTGTTTTTGTGTTTATGTTTGTGTTAAAAGGTGTTTTTAGTTGATCTATGATGATCCATGATGGATCCATAGCATCAAATGGCTTTAAAATTATGTTTTTCAAAATCTGTCCAAGAACAAAATTTGTGGTCTGACAAGATAATGTCAGGAGCCACAGATTCTTGTTCGTTTGTTATTTTTGATGTTTTAAAGTTATAATTTGTAGCCTGGTATGTGGTCTTTAATCTGAAAGTGGAAGCAGTATCGTTTGATGTCTGGATTTGAAGTTATTAATGGTCAAAACCCGTTGACCGGGCATGACCATGAACTTTCTGGGTAATCCAGAAAGCCTTTTACAGTGTCTGGCAACTTCTTGTGAGGTCTGGATCTGACAGGTGTTAGGTTGTTTGATGTTTTGTTTGTAACCATGTTGGAGCCTGTAAGATGGACTCTGGATCCATGCTTGTAGAACATTAAAAAAGTCAATAGATCGATCGTGACAGGTGGTCAAAGTAGGCCATTTGGCCACGACTGGGATTTTCTGGAATTTCCAGAAATAGTTTTACATGAAGTTTTCGACAAGAGTTTTGTAGTATGATTCATGTTGATCCTGTTGATGATAAACCGATTTGTTGATTTAGTGTTGCTTCTTGACATAAGTACTATAACTTTGAACCATTAAACAGCATGAACCATGACCATAACCTAAATTAAAGTGAGCTTAAAGGTGCCTGGTCGACACTGCCTTGGGTTTCTAGGTTACCCAAAAAACCCAGGCATGGCCTGACAAGCGTTTTGATTGCCCAGATCTCCTTGTGTGTTTGTTGTTTGACCTAGAAATTGATTGATAGTTGTAGTGTTACATAATAACTTCAAGATCCAAGTCTTAGATCGAGCAGAACCTGCAAGAACAGAAAATTAAATCTGGTCAAAGTAAGGACCTTGAACACTGACTTTGTCAGTGTCCTTGAGCCAAGAACACCTAAGACAACAGTCAAGTGTCGCTAAAGGTCTTTATTTAGCGACGGTTTTATTATTTTCTAATTTCTGATTTTTTCGAAAATAATTTAAAAATAAAAATAAATTATAAAAATTAACAAAAATGGTTTTAAAATTATTTTAAATTATGAAAAATATTTTTTGACCAATTGGAATATTTTTCTTTAATATTTATAATTATTTAAATATTAAAGGTATTTAATTTATTTAATTAGTGTATTAAATAAATTAGAGGAAAATGATTTAATATTATAAAAAATTATTTTAAATAAGAATAATGTATTTAAAAATATTTTGAGTTATAAAATATAACTTTTAATATTTTTAGAGAATTTTCATTAATAATTTAATATTAATGATATTGGATTTATTTAATTATTATATTAAATAAATTAGAAAAAAATAATTTTAATATTATAAAAATCATTTTAAATGAGAATAAAGTGTTAGAAAATATTTTGAATTATAAAATATAATTTTCAATATTTTTAGAGAATTTTCATTAATAAATTAATATTAATGATATTAGATTTATTTAATTATTATATTAAATAAATAAATTAAAAATGATTTTATTGATTTAAAAATGAGAAAATGATTTAAAAATATTTTAAGTTATAATTAATACCTTTTAATATTTGGATAATAATTTCATTAATATTTAGATATTAATGGTGATGCTTTTAAAATGATTTTAATTATTTTAAAATCATTTAAGTGGAATATTGTTGATTTAAAAATATTTTAAGTTATTGATAATAACTTTAATATTTTTGACAAGTATGTCATTAATATTTTAATATTATTAAATATTAATGATGATAAGATTATTTGATAATTAAATCATTTTAAAATGATTTCGATGTTTGAAAAATTATTATAAATAATAATAATTATTTGATAATTATTAAAAGCTTCCGAAAAATATTATAAATGATAATTGAATTATCTAAATTAATATTGAAGCTTATAAACCGAATTTAATTGACAATAACTGTGTTAATGGTCGGATAGGGTGACCAGATCACCAAGAGTGGACCGAAGTCCAACCAGACTTAAATAGTTAGACTTGTTAAGTGTTTATATATGTTATAAACACTGATGTGGCTATGTGCTAATGTGTTTAGGAGAAGTTTGACTATAGAATACAGTGTTGTGTATTGTGAATTATTGTTCTAATTGTGAGACCGATATTATTGGTTATAGGTCTTTCGAAAGCAGATAAGTTTATTGTGTAGCTGTAATCAGCGGAAGAGGCAAGTTCCCTAACTCAACCTTGAGTTATATTCATTCAATTATTATAGTGGTTAATTATTGCTAATTATACCACGTCCAGGGATTTATTGTTGATTATTCGCAGTTAGTGCTTGTTTAATAATTCAAATTGAATTACTGATTCGTAAAAATATACGTTCGTAGAATAACTGTTGTTGGATATTCATATCCTTAGAAGCTAGAATTGACAGTACAAATAATTCCTGTTTATTGTCAAATTATGTGGAGAAATGTCTTAGCTAATTATTCTGGCTAGACGAACATTTGTTAGAACTTGATAGATTCAAAAAGAGAAATCAATTATTATTGACAGATCAATGCCAATTATTTCGGCTAGACCGAGAAGTAATTAGAATTTGAAATCACAATATTTCGTTGTTAAATCAAAATCTTGATTTTGAGACTGAGAAGAACAACATTTTATATAAAGGGAACATTTTATTGGTCGTAAATTCGACTATTGCGCGCTATGTTTAAGTATTATGCATAATATAGGGTACACGAGGAGTTGGCCGGCTCTAAGTACTTGAAGAGGGGTATGATTTAATCTTTATGGTTATCTGATACACCTGAGTATATATCAAAGTAAATCTTTGATATCTACTCGAGAAGATAAGTTCAAGATCTTGTGTGATCACTCAGCATAAATCTGGAAAACATTCCACTTTGCTATTTCGTAGAATTGATTCTTGATTATTCATTAGAAAATCGTAGAAACTTTGAAAGCGTTGTACTCTTTCATTATTGAATTATTGTGTTGTATAGAATACGAGAAGACTTGTTATTTAATAACGATTTATTCAGCTATTTCAAAGTTCCCCGAACTTTGGTTTCATTCTATCAAAATAGATAGTCTGTTATTTTGAATACTTATACATTTATTGTATGTCTTAACTTGCGGAGCAAATTTGTTGCTCACCCTTGCTAAATAAAACTTTTTAGCTAGGAACGAAGTGACAGGAGGTGCTGCGAAGGATAAAGGCAAAGGCATAGTTATTAATTAGTTATGATTAGCATATTTATTATGTTGTATTGTAAACCCTTTTTGTATATATAAGGGGTATGTTTGTAATGATAAGGTTAGCGGACTGGGATTAATGTATTAACAACGTATGTTAATGTGGTATGTATTACTATTCATATATGAATGGGTAGTTAGATGATATTATATTATGGATCGTGAACACCAAACTTGGGGGTCAGGTAACCCGGATTTGGGGGCGTCACATAGGATCAATAATGATGCATTGAATTATTGAAAACTCCCATGAACATCCTTTAAAAAACCAGAAAATTCCTTTACCTATTGATTATATCAAAGTAAATTAATTACCAAATTATCACATTTAATTATTGTTATTTGGTGTTCATCTTCTAAGAAAGAATTCAGAGTGATATTTTTAAGGTATATTTTGAGGATTGTTATTTTAATAGTCTTCCCACCATTAGGGGGAGAAAAGTCGTTGCCTGAAGCACGATGGGAGATTAATTGGAATGTTTCAACGTTATTTAATCTTGATCCTTATACAAATCAATATGAACTAGAAGTTCAAAGGATAATTCATTTACAATGAATTGCAAATTAATTACCAGAATTATTCATCGATAATAAGAAAATAGTGATATCTCACATTCTAGCTGCTAATACTCTAGCAGAAAATGATATCCCTGTGGGACAATCAATTAATGCAACAGCAAATTGAATCAAAGTCACACCTGAATTATAGAATTTTCCAGAAGAAGAAAGTACAAGAAAAACAAGTTGCAGCCTATAAAGAGGCTATACCCATGAAACAAGCTACAAAATTTATCAATATATCCAAAACTTATGAACAAAAATCTCCTGTAAATAAAACTCTTGAAGAGTTATTCCCTGAAGAGGATGAGTTATCCCCTGAAGAGGATCAGGTACCTGAAAATAATGAGATCTCGATACATTATGTATATACAGGAGACGTATATATTGAATAGAAATAAAATCATTGTCGACAACATATTTTCATATAAATTTGCTAAGGATATTACCAGAAGTAATGATCATATATATGAACCACAAATCGTTGATGAGTGTAGAAATATTTGGCCAATATAGAAAGAGGCGATTCAAGCAGAATTAAATTCACTAAGTACATATGAAGTTTTTGGACCTGTAGTCCGAACACCTAAAGGTGTAATGCTTGTTGAATACAAATGGGTATTTGTACGAAATTAGAAAAATAAAATTATATGGTACAAAGCTCAACTTGTAAAACAAGGTTTCTTCGCAGAGACATGATATTAATTATGAAGAAACATATGCTCCTGTAATGGACATAATTACATATTCAGATTTTTAATTAGGTTGGTAGAAAGAGAAATTAATGGATGTTACATCATATCTGTATGGATCATTATATAATTATATATACATGAAAATCCCTAAAGGATATAAAATGCTTGAAGCATATAATTCTACATCTCGAAATATGTATTCTATTAAGCTACAAAGATCTTTATATAGGTTAAAGCAATCCATATGCATATTGTGGTATAATCGCCTAAGTGGATATCTTTTGAAAGAAGGATTTGAGAATAATCCAATTTGTGCATGCATTTTTATCAAAAGATCATAATCTGGATTTGTTATTATTATTTTATTTATTGATGAAAGATCTTGCTCCAGAAGAGTCGACAAAAACAACTAATTTAAGATGAAAGATATTGGTAAGCCAAAATTTTGTTTTAGCCTACAAATTGAACTATGAAATTCTTGTTCATCAATCAACATACACAGAAAAAGTCCTGAAGTAACTTTACATGAATAATGTTAATCCTTTGAGTACTCCAATGATGGGTTGGTCACTTGATATCAAGAAAGATCCGTTTTGACCACAAGAAAATAATAAAGAAACTCTTGGTCCTGAAGTACCATATATTAGGTCCTAAAGTACCATATCTTAGTGCAATTGATATTTTGATGTATCTTGTAAATTTCACAAGACTTGATATAGCATTTGCAGTTAACAAACTAGCAATGTATACTTATGCACCAACTCGAAGACATTGTAATGAAATTAAACATATTTTACATTATCTTTGTGAGACTATTGATTTGGGATTATTTTATCCAAAGGGTGATAGAACCAAGCATATTGCACCAAAATTATTTTATACACATGAGCCCCAGAAGAATGGAAATATTGATATCAAGTATATATGATCATGTGATAATTTGGTTGATATATTCATTAAGTCATTACCAGCTATGATTTTGAAGAAGATGGTGCACAATATTGACATATTTCGACTTAATGATATTTTTACCATGAACAATGAAAATTCTATGTACTTATGAAGGGGAGTAAAAAGGATATGTGCTGATTGTACTCTTTTTCCTTCGCTAAGGTTTTTTCCACTGGGTTTTCCTTTGCAAGGTTTTAATGAGGCAATCCCAAGGCATTAGAAGTTATACAAGAATATTATACTCTTTTCCTTCGCCAAATTTTTTCCCACTGGGTTTTTATTTGGTAAGGTTTTTAACGAGGCATATTCTTAAAAAAATTGCTACAAAAGAACTCCATCCATTCTATATGAAGAAAATGCTGCATGTATAGCTCAATTAAAAAGGGGATACATCAAAGGAGATAGAACAAAGCACATTTCACCGAAATTCTTTTTCACACATGACCTTGAAAAGTGTGGTAACATTGATGTTCAGCAAATTCGTTCAAAAGATAATCTAGCAGATTTGTTCACCAAAGCATTACTAACTGCAACGTTTGAAGGATTGCGTCACAATATTGGAATGCGACAGCTGAAGGACTTAAGGATATATTCATGAGGGGGAGCTAATATGCGCTGCACTCTTTTTCTCTTAACCAAGGTTTTTTTCTATTAGGTTTTTCTTGGTAAAGTTTTTAATGAGACAGCTTTCAATGCGTATAGCTATACAATAAACATCCAATGGTGAGTGTTATAAAATTATGTATGTCTAGATTCATATTATGGATGTCTAGGTACATGTAACTCCCATGTCCATTAAGTTATAAAACTTATAACCTTTGAGTTTTGTAACCTACTAGTATTTATATTAGTATTGATGTTATTATATCTATAAATAATAACATTCGTAAAGTGAATGATGTAGATATTAAAGTAAAAAGAGAATGCTCTCTTTTCTCTAATCTTGTTTGTTCTTGATTTTAGTAATATTTTATAACATAATGGTAAAAGAGAAAAAATTTTGTGTGACCCAAATTTTCTGCTGACGTCAGCGGTTCAACACTGTTTGTGTCATTGTGTGTGAGTTTGGGACTTTGGGGGGGAAAAAGAAAAAAAAAGAATTTAAATTTTTTGAGAGAAATAGAAAGTGAAGGAAATGAAATTTACTTTCTTTCTTTGTGTTTGTGAGTTTTGAATAGAAATTCTAACTTAAAATAATATATTATTATTTTATCCTTATAATATTATATTTTAAAAAATATTATAAAGGTAGTTTTGGTATTTTAGCAAATTTCCTTTCAAATTTTTCCAACTTTGGAAGGAATTTCTTTTTCCTCTCGTTTTCTTTTCACTTCTTAAAAAACAAGAAATTTTTACTCCCTCTCTAAATTTTCTTTCTTCTCATTTCTTTTCTCTTCATTTTGAAGCAAGAGTCACTTTATAATTAGGAGATATTAGTTTTAAATTAGGTACAATCATCTTACAATTTATTTAACCCAGTTCAAATTAGAATAAATATTGTAAACTGTTTAAAAATATTATTAATTTTAAAATTTATTATTTCATAATTTTTAACCAATTATCTCGATTTCAAGTATAAAATAATTTTTAAAAGTCAATCATAATTTATAATTTTAACTGAGATAGTACTATATTACTATTTTTTTAGTTATCTATATTTACAGTATTCTTTTAATCAGATTAAAACTTTAAATACATACTTATTTTCAAATTATAAAATAATATATAATCGCATTATCACGTCATTTTAATATTTAGACTATTATCTTTAATATTTTTAAATTTTTTGTTTCCACTGTCAGTCAATATCTTCTCAAAATATGGAAAGTTATTTTGCAAGATTTTTCTACTTTATGGATTCTATTCTCCAAAAATTTAGAATTCTACATATACAAAGAATTGAAATATTGAATTTACCAAAAGGACCTCTCTACCTATCATTTATGCACATTCAAGTTTTTGGGTCTGGCCTGGTCCAAACTTTTCAGGCCTTGTCTGGTAGCCAGGCTAGGCCCAAGTTCTATTTTAAGTAGGCCCAATTTCTAAAGGATTTTCATTCAAATGAACGCCTGTTTAAGACTTGCAAACAAGGCTAGGCTAGGCCTGCCTCTCCTTTGATTGAATTTAATAATTTCAAATTTAAAATATATTAAATAATAAAAATATAAAACTAATAAAATTATGAATTGTGAAAGTGAAGATTTTAAAACCGGTTCATATAAATAGTAAAAACCTAAATAGTTTATCTAATGTATTAATCTAAATTATTTTGTTTTGAAAGAACATTTAAATAATTCAGCTAGGCTATATTTGTTTGTAAGGATTATACTTGGAATATGACTATTAATCTCAAAGATCTTGTTTGTTTTCAAATTTAAATTTGGGACTATTAGTCCAGTAATTATAAAAAAATAAGTATACTATCACATAATGCATGTGAGTGTTCTAATCAGTAAGTCTACTATCACATAAAACCGTTCACATACACTCACGTGCATAAATCAGTTAGTATGATACATTGAGAGATGGATCCGGTTAGCATGGAGTTATTTTTTTGATAAATTGATACTGACACACATTCAACCTCGTCTGCGTATCAGTATTCTATTGGTAAATTGACCAACTTACCATAAAATAAACTTCATACTAACTATTTCCTTGAGAGATGGTCATTTTTAAATTATAATTATTATTATAATTTAATAATTATAATGTGTTTGACAATATATAACAGAGCTCTAACGACTAGACTTATCATATTTGGAGTTTGGTCTTCATAATTTAAAAGTCTTAAATACACTTTAAATATTTAAAATTTTCATATTTTATAACTTAAACCTGAATATTTTTTAATTTTATACATTGAGCCTTAATTTCCCTAAATTCTTATACATAAAATCTCATGCTAGCACTTGCAATAATTGATCTGAATAAGAGTATTTTGGGCAAGTTCACTCCTAACTATATTTGGAAGCACAAAAATTGTTGTAGGAAAGGAAATAAAAGGAGAACAATCTAGAGCCAATATAAACTATTTATATCCTTAATTCCCTTTCATTTTAAGTCTTGTACCTTATTCCATAAGAAATATTAAATCCGTCAACTAAAATATTTTATTTATAGAAATTTAGAAACATTATAATGAGTTTGCGAGTTTGGAGGGATGAGATGGAAATGGAAATTATATCACGAAGAATCAAGTAAAATCGAGCACTCTGGCTTGATGTCTAGCTAGAGAAGCAAAGCGGAGACCAGAAAAAGAATTTTGAAAAGATGAGGTTGCGTTGAGGGAATAGGAGACCCAATGAGGAGCCCATTTGTGGGCTACCATCATTTTAATTCTGGGAACAGCTTTGGTGCAACCTGCAGTTGAAAATGCTAGTAAGAGCCGATAAACAAGTGATCTTCTGTATGAACTATGTGAAAAATGATCAAGAAATCTTACACATTTATCAACACAGGACCAGTAATCGAAGTACTGGCCTGTGCAGTGCTTATGCCCAGTTTCATCGCCTTTAATCCTGTCAATGCACGCCTATATTCAATCAAGAGCATCAATAACAACAATCAGCCATCAAATAACAACCGACAAGCAGTGATGGATGCAGGAATTTTATAGAGGGTAGCACTGTTATAACTAAATGAAATTATAAAACTTACCAAATATAGATTCCATTAAAAATTACATAAACAACACTAGAAAACCCTTCTTCGACGCGTAATTTCATGAAATTGTTTTATAATTGCCTCTTTCTCAATGGAATCAAATACATCTTTTCAATTGCAAGTGACAATACAAATTAAGCAAAATGTTTGATTAAGCAAAGCTTTTAATAATATTGCATGCATTTGATACTTAGGTTACATTATCTAATATAGCAATGCTTGAAAAAAAATATAACATAAAATAGCGTACGGTTTATCATAACTCATCTGACATTACAATAGCCTGAGACTACCATGCCAAATTTCTTTAGATAACTTGGGATTGCATGCCAATCATTTTCATTAGTGAACCAATGGTTGCTCTGTACTTCCATGCTACAACTTGTAGTGTTTAATAGGTTATAATCATTAAAAATTCTTAGTAATTCAAATAACAAATTCTTTAGTTAATTACAAATGTGGCGCACATACAGTGTACCTCACTGAAATTTCTCCACACAAGTGTGTTCATCTACTACTTCGGAACCCTTGTTATGCTCGTCTTCTTTTTTCCTTTTTTTTTCTTCTCTCTTTCTGGATAAGCTAGTGTTTGTCTTGATCTTCCTCAAGTCTCATTCTTCTGCAATAGGTCTTATTCATATATTTTCTGGGGATGAAGGAGTTCAAAATCATCAAAATATTGATTTCAGGAGCAATATACAAAGTCAGATTTGGACCATATGTAGATAATAGATCGGGAAATTTTCAATTCTCGAGTTTGAAAAGTGAGTTCGCGAATCAGCAGCAGATTATTATACTAGTTTACGGATGATTTCAATGTAATTAGTTTATTTAGTAGATAATACTTGTAGTAAAATTATATTAGTAGTTATTCCACAATAATAGTTGATAAATAGTAGTAGATAGGCATTGGAGATAGTAGATATATACTAATAAATAATCATTGGAGATTCTGTTTCCTTTTTAAATTATATTTACTTGGTCATTAAGTTTTAAGGGGTTTTCTTATAGTTCTATATAAATGATGTAACCCATCATTTTAATTTATTAAATGACTGATTATTATTGAACTTTGTTACTTTTTAGCTAATTATCTTCTTTTAATCCTCTTTACTCCTCCTTCCACCTTGTCCTAGATCAACAACAATTGCACAATTCAAAAGACAGCACTTCGCGTCTATTAGAGTATATTATTATTATTATTACTTGGTGACCAAGTATTAGAGTATATTATTATTAGGCAATGAATCTTTCGTAGTTGATTTTGAGTCTTTTATTTTGTTATGTAACAAGTTGTAAGCCATGATATAATATTTTCAACTTGAGGAGGAGTATTAGAATATTATACTATTATTACTTGGTCATCAAGTGTGTGTGGGCACCAAGCATACTTGGTGACCAAGTAATAATAATAATATACTCTAATAGCGTCGCAATTCTCAGGTGAAGGAGGGAAGCAGATATAGGTGATAGAAACAAGACAATCAACTGATGGTTCAGAACATGCACATGCGTAATCAACATGAACGCCTTTTTGAGTCTGTGCTTCAAGTAGGACTAGATGCAGAGTTAAGTGTCTGCCACGACAAATACTAATTTTTAAGCAACACTCTTACAAAAATATCCGAATGAACCATGCTCAGAATACATCTAATAAGTTCAACCTAACACACCCAACCATCAAAAACCAATGGAACCAGACATAAATACAAGAAAACATATCAAATACACACATGAAGAATATGTTTCTAGATAAGTCTCAGTATGGTTCACCTGATATCCTAGTAAAGGCTTCACGCACTTAGACTTGCAAGTGTCTTCAAGATACTTCTTTTGATCAACAAGTTCCTCATCCGCCCTAAAGTATTGTACATAAGAAAGGTAGCATCTTAAAATGAAGATTATGCATTGAGGAACCCAAACCTAGATAAGGAGCATTAATGATTTGATGTGGTGTTGGTTGATGTTAACACATGTTTAGTTGAGTTAAAAGTACAAATTATGCAAATATATTTTTCTGATAAGTTATGCAAACATATATTTCAAGCCAAACACTCACCCTTGTCCACTGCCTAATACCACTTCTGTGAGATTACTGAACTTCCTCACACCACTGGATATTGAATTTAACAACCTGAACCCATATAAGAAACGAGATTCACAACTTCATACAAATTAAATCACCAGTTCACCACAATTGAGCCACTACCTTCCTCTTCACAAACTCCTCTACCCAAATCTCCACAACCACTTAGCTCTCAATGCTCGACTGAACACATGAAGGTGACTAATCCTCATTGTTCGAAACGACATTAACCTACACACCTCCTTCAATCAACCAAGCGATACACAAACTCATCCTCCGTCCTCTCCATAGGAAATTGCACACGAACTTCACCAAACTCAAATGAATCGATGCCAGCAAAGGAAACAAAGAAAGCAATAAGTGGAGGCTAGATAGCTACTCGCTAGATATTTTAAGATTGCATTGAATAGTATTATCACCAAAGGTTTATCCTGATGCCAACTTTTATCCTTTAATTTTTCACACATTTGTTTCGTGGCTTTCGCCTCAATCAGGTTAATTCATGGCAGATGAATTTACAAACAAATCACCATTTTTTAACATTTAATTGGATTGCTTACTGTTTTAGCTTAACATTGAAAATTAACCTGGAACAAAGCTGCACCACATGATAGGCCATGTGTGATGTTTTTTTATGTAGGTTTCTCACAATCACATCAGTATTGTGATTATAATAGGAATTATTAATGATACTTGCAGATTAAAGTTTTAGAAGTCCACTCTCTGATGAACTTGAGCAGGCAGTTTTAGTTCCAGTTTCATAATGATAACTAGCTATGACTATACCAACATAAATTTGGCCTCCTTATAACAAACGCTTTTGAACAGGATAACCAGATAGTCAGGCAACATAAAAACTCATTTCAGAGCATACAAGATTAACTATGCACACTTTCACCTCAACTCCAAAATTAAGAATAAAGATAATATATGCATATAAATATAATTAGTTGAATAAAGATCATATTATAAAATAGGACAATAGTTTTTCTTTCAATAGGTACTTCCTTTGTTATTACCTAAACAAGTGAAACAAGTGATTTGGCTCCCCTCCATTACACATTCCCTCTAATTTCATCCAATGCACCATATTTTTATAGTTTTAGATAGTATAACTGAAATTAACACCGGTCAATTAATTCACAATATTGAGTAGTCTATTGCTCTAAGATGAAAGTAATCTGATATTTTTTTACCATTTGAACATGTGAATTTTTCATCAAAATTTCGATGGTTGAAAATTCTTTTAAACTTTTAACGGGAAAAATATTTTTTATGATTCTAATTTTTGGTAGGATTGATCTTAAATATCATTAACTATCTATTAACATATTTTGATCATTAATAACAAAATTATTAACATCAAATAATTGGTGTACTGGATAGAATTGGAGGGAAGGTGTAATGGAGAGGAGCAAATCCGAAACAAAGGTTCACTTCATATAATTAGAGTCACAAGGCGAGTCATAAATTAGCATTCAGAAACATCAAAGAATATTACAACTCAAATTCTAAAATACTCACATAGCAGTGATGACGATATGTCAAAATCTCACTTAATTCTGAAAGCTAGTTAATTTTCCTGCACAAAGACAACGTGTATACATGACATAACCAGTATGAGAACTTCATACAAACAGAGAAAACCTCACTAAAAATCAAATGAAGATTAACAATTCTTCCCGAGATGTTTCCCTCCTTCCAACATCGAAAAACAAGGATAGATGATGGAAGAGGACAACTGGACTCCTAACACTTCTACTGAGGGTTGAAATCCACTATGAGTCTATTATCAAATAATTTCGAGTGGCTAAAAAGTAACAAGTAGCTACGAATAGAATCTACATGCGCTTTTTGTATAGCAACACTTGCAATCCCCCCATCCTCCCACTCTCTTTTCCAGACACGAATATTACGCAACCCCCTCCTTCATTGCCACACCACCTCTAAAATAAGCTTCACTTGTAGAATTTTAATAAAAACATCATCATCTTTGGAGTGATGTGATGCAATAATAAAATGCTAACAACCAAGAGTAGAAACTAAGCTTGCCATAATGTTTTAAATTTTTTCCTATTTCAATGTGTTTATTAATTAATAACATATAAAAAGACATGTAGTACAGATAGAAAAACCTAAACAAGTTTGCACCTCCATCCCATGTCAGTGTAGTCTGCCATTCAAATTCACACTTTACACAAGAACCAACCATTTTAATTACACTCCACTTGGACTCATATACGTCTAGATGAAAATCATGTGTGAAAAGGCAGGTGTTAAAATGAAATTTCATTCTAATTTAATACTCCCTCCGTCACAGGATAAAAGTCATGGTTGACTTTTTGCGTATATTAAGAAAGAGAATAAAATGAAAAAATTGTCCATATTTAAATTTTTATTTAATTGCATAGTTTTCTATACATTACTAGTGATACTCCATAAATATGCATAGATAATAGAAATATAACAATTAATAATAAGGGTATTATAGGCAAATTATTATAAAAAATAGATCATTTAAGGAAAGTAGATATTTAACTTGGGACTATCTGAAATAGTAATAAAGACTTTTATCCTGGGACGGAGGATTCATTTCTGGATGGCATTCCATAATCTAAAACTTTGTTTGTGAGTTATAAAACGGACAGAAAAGAAATAGATGGAACGCTCAAGTATTCTGTTCATTTATCTTGTTTGTGAGTTTTTTAAGCGATGGAAAAGAAAAGTATAAAAAAATTGGCCAATGACATACGTAAATATTGTATAATCCCTATATTACCCTCTATATACATACACAAGAAGATTTAATAAAAGACTGAAGTGGTACAGCTCATTCCTCACGCTCCACCAGCCATTCCGCATACTAAAGTCCAAACATCCTACAAAAAAATTATTGATGACCTAGTATTGCAATTGGGGCAGTCGGGAATTTAGAACGGACCCATTCATTGGTATCTAAATTAAAAGTTACATTTTTTAGCTACTTCCAAGTTTCCCTTCTTTTCCTTTCCGTCTAAAATTCACAAACATACTGTTAAAGAAGACAGAAAAGAAAGGAGAAAAATAGAAACACTAGTTCATTTCCATTTGTTTTTTGAGTTTTTTAAGGGAAAGAAAACAAAAGAAAATAACAGAAAACTTCTGCCACTTTTCTAGCCAAAGTTTTCTATCCACAAATGGGCATATATTTGGCAACAAATAAGATGATACAAGTGATTCTTTTATCATCAATATATTACCTTCTATTTACATAAACAACCAAATTTGAAAGGTGAAGTGTTAGTCTTCGTTACATTTTCTTTAATTAACTCACAAACAAAACAAAGGAAATTAAAAGTTTTCTATTTTGTTTTCTGTCCTGATATAAGAGTGTGTTCTTTTCTTTTTCAATTCGAATTTAGAACAAATTAGTTTGTTTGTTTTTGGTATTTCCACAAAAAATAATAAATAAATAAAACTAAAAATCTAACATTAGAAGCAATTTTTTCAAAATCCAACCAACCTTAAGCTCATTTCAAAATATTCAAAATAAGAACTACAACTAAGATTATTTAAATAAGTATGAAAACATAAACAGAGAGGGTGATCAAACCAGCCCCAATAGCTTCAACTTTCCAAAAATTGCAATGAATTATTAATATGGATAAAAAGAAGTAATTCAATTCAAAAATATAATCCAAATTCAATTTCATCATCCTAAGTCCCAATCTCTTTCCAACAAATATAACATCAGTAACCAAATTAACTTTCCGCGCTCACTTCACAAGCAAATTAAATCAAAAAATAAAAAACAACATAACATTCAACTGCATTGATAAATACATTCACCTACAAATTGAAAAAGGCGCATATATACATATACTGATACGCACAATTATTTCTACGAGTGATTTTGTCTGTACTGAAAAAATTCTATGACCGAGGGAAATGTCGACTATATAGAATTGTAATATACATATAAAAGTATTTACGATGAAATCTGAAGAAGTTTAAGCCCTAAATTGAGAGAGAAAATCGTACCTTTCAATCGGAGAAACTGAAATGTAAAAAGTTTCGCCTCAGCTTCGTTGCTTCTGACTCGGGTCATATACGGTTTCAGTTTGAGCCTACTTATTTTTAGACTAAAATCCAATTTTTACCCCAAACTTTTTCCCAAAATTGATTTGCACCCTAAATTATTTTTTTAATTAAATACATCTTAAATTATTTTTTTAGATTAAATACATCTTAATCCCAAATAATTAAATGCGGCCTAGGCTCGTTTTCCGACCAAATATTCACCCGGAAGTTTGATTACATCATAGAGGGAGTATTATATGCAAGCCCTTGTTGAAGATCGATTAAGAAATTCGATCCATGCACAAAAGTCAAAGTCATAATGCAAAACCTCACTCTCCCCTCTCAAACATCTGTCACCAATATTCCCACGAGGCCACTCCCTTCTTTGTCTCTTTAAATTCTCTTTCTCCACCTCCATTCACTCTCTCTCCAAATCTCATTAGTCATGAGTTAAAAATTTACTAGCAACCCAACAACAAGAGCCTCCTCCGTGAACAACGTCAAGGTCCTTCCGATTCCAAAGTCCTCATCGTCGTCACCCTCTTCCCCCTCTGTCGGCTCCTCCTCCTCACCGTCACTCGAACCGTCACCCTCATCGGCCTTGCCGTCGCCACTCCCCTATTGGTCATATTCAGCCCCTGTCCTAACTATCGTCTTGGCTGTCATTGGATTCTTTACATCCTGAGCATTTGGGATCACCCATCTTTCTTCTCTTTCCCAAATCCTCAACTACATGCGCCATCAGGTGCGCAATTCCGTACCAGAGCAGCTGGATCACGCAAAGCGGCGCGTCCAGGACATTGTTGGTCATGTGGGCCAGAGGACCCAAAAAAAGCTACTCCTAGTAAGATATCATCAGCTAGGCGAAGTACATATTATGTTGTAACCAATATTAGCGACTTAATCAAATGGTTGATCACTTGAGATTATATTTATACCTAATTTTTACCAAGGTTACTGCAAATATGTAAATACTGGATTTTTTTTTTTTTATAGGCATAGAGGCAAGACAAATATATAAATTAATAAATTTAAGATGGCAAATTAATAAAAAAGTTAAATTTGAAGGGTGCAAAAAAAATTTATAAACCAATTATACAAATCTTCTTAATTTTAAAGATATTAGAAGTATTTTTTGTATAGTTTTTAGTTTTGAATGTTCATCAGCGTGTGAACTGTGAATGATTGTTTCATTCAAGTTTGATTTTTTTTGTTATTGATTTGGTTGTTATTGATTTGGTTGACTGTAGTTACTGTTTTAGTTTAATTGGATTTTTGTTTTTGGGTTGTTTGTTCTTCAATTGAAAATGAGATCATTTTGATTGAGTAGTTTCTGTCTTTTATTGTAATAGCTTACAATGATTTTACTTTATTTTATAATGGGAAATGAAAAATGGAAAATGACTATGAGCCTTTAGCATCCTCTCATTTCTAGTTTTTATAATTACTTTATTCCGCTGCATCTAACTAATGAACCCTATATAATTTTTGGTGTTCTGAGTATAAATTTTGGATTGATTTGTTTCTCTTATTTCAAGTAAAACTTATAAAAAGATACCAAAATTTATTTATGTTTTGAAATTAATTCATGATTTTGTTTGAATATAGAAAAAAAATTTGATTTGAGACTTTGAGCATTTGGAGAATCAGTAAAATTAAACTATGACAAGTAACTAAAATAAGTTTCTAAATTGTATCTAATTTTTTTTTTATTTGAAACTCTTTTTTTAGTTTGGATTATAAATATTTATTGCAATTTGTAAACATTATTATTATTAGTTCAAGTTTTCTTTAGTTAACTTCAACAAAAAAATTAATTAAAATTCGCCCTTACTAGGAAATTTTTTTGGATCCGCCCCTGAAGACAGGTCCATATTTTACTTTGTACTAGAATTTATTGTGTAGAAACAAATCTGTTGGGAATTGCATATTTGAATTTGATGTTGGAATATATACATAAACATGTCTTTCTAAAATTGTAAAGTCTTTTTAGACCATATGTGCAAGGACTTAGATTAAAGATCAAATTTGTTAAGTTGATCTGAGCTTAATGTTTATCTTTCTGTAAAATCTCTTGTAATAGAAAGATCAATCTTGTTAGGATGATCTTATGAGTTGTAATAGAAAGGCAGTACAAATCGTGAAGACTGTAGAAGCCAGAATCGTAGTGTGCTGAGCAAGCCGATCAGAATCGTAAAGCAATTTGGCGCATCAAGCCAAGTCAAAAATCGTTGGCAATGACCTAAATCGTGGAGCTCTCAAAGCATCAAGATCGTAGTCAGTCAAGCACTGTCGGTTAAGGCAAAATCGTAGAGTACAAGCTCTTATCATCTGACCACGATCGGAGTACTCATCAGTAAACATCAAAATCGATAAAAATGTGTAACATCATCTACTAACACTTGAACGTTGATAAGATTTAGAAACCCAATGCTCTCACCAAACAACCTTGGATAAATTGAAGGAGAAATGTATCTACCAACTAGTTTGTTGATAGTGACGTCTTAGAGGAGTTAGGTGAGAAAGCAGACGGTTGTGTCAAGCAAGTCAAAAAGAAGCTCTCACATCATCAGAATGTCAACATCAAAGTATTCAGAATGCCTGAAGCATTAAATGCTAAAACGGAAGCCTCTCTACGAGAAGATTTCAAAGGCTTCTATTGAAGATGTCAGTAAGTAAGAAACAAGAACAAAAAGAACACATAAAATCTGACAAATCTTCACTCCACGATTCAACTATATCTTGCTTTGCTACTAAGTTTATCAGTACTTGAGCTTAAGGCAACTTAGTAGCACAACAACAACATCAACTACACTCATTTTAGAGCTGCCAAACCTGCTAGGTTTGAAGAGTACTTAGGGTACTAACGTTCCAAGTCTGCTGGGCTTGAAGAGTTCTTTGTGAACTAGCTTTCCAAGACTGCTAGTCTTGAAGGAATCTAAGTGATTCAAAGATTGTATCAACATCCTTAGTGGATTTCTTATTCAAGGAGTAGAAGAGTGGACTAGGAGTCTTGAGTGCTCTGAACCACTTAAAAATACTGTGTCATTTACTTTCAGTCTCTTTAACTATTATATCTGCCATAATTGCTGTTGTTGGGTAAAATCTAGTTACACACAACATGCAAATATACATGGTAAATAAGTAATAAAGTGAAAGTAAAGTATCGTTCCCACGAGAAATTATTAATACAAATTACCAAATACTAACTCTTAATCAAACTAATTTTATTTAAACAATCAACTTAAGATTATGTTAAATTATTTAATTACATTAATTCTAATTACCACTAATTAAAAATCATATTATGGAGATTTAAGATCACAACTTCACTTATTGCTTCATTTAAATTAATACACTTCTTATTAATTAAGCTCACTATTCTGAATTGTTAATCAAGAACACATAAGTAAATATGAACATCTCTCAATGCATCATACTCAAATCAACTTAAATTTACAGATGATAGAATTAAGAAGAACACCCTAATTAACTAATTCACTATATCTCTATGCGAATTACAATTAAAGAGGATTTTAAGCACAAGTTCTTTTTCATATTACATGCGATGTATAGGTATATCTCTATCCTAGACATAAATTATGTATTCCAACGCCATGCAGAAAACACAATCACATGCTATTATGATCAGATCTAAATCTATAATTCATCTCTCGATTTCATATAGATTATCACGGTAATTGTTAGCTAGGCAATTAAGCAATTAACACAAACCATAATAGACAATCCAAGAATAATCACAATAATTAATAGAGAAGCATACTAAAAATAAACTATGCAATAAGCTCCATTGTAATCTTAAACAAAAGATTTAGTTCATGATTAATAAATTAAAACCAAGAATCCACAATTGAATAAACATTAAAAGACAAAAATAAGAGTAGAGTGAAGAATAAATCTGTTGTCAACAAATCTCCATCTTTCTCAAGCTCCTGCTCTTGATCTTCAATGATCTCCAAGTTGCTTCAATCTCCAAAACTAATAAGAACTAGGATTTTGATCCTAATCTACTCTACTCTAATCTAATGAAAAAACCCCTCTCTAATCCTGGTGTTTCTCCTCCTTTTATATGCCTCTTTGTATGTCTTTTAAACCTCCTAGAAGTCCTTGATCAATCAGTTCGAACCAATCCTTCTTGAACTCAAATTCTGAATACTCCTTTTTCTTCCGACACCCAGCTCCGTGGGTTTTTAGTAATAGCTAGGCCATACCGGTGGGGTTGCTACTATTCTTGCTTAAGTACCCCCCGGCGGGGGTTTCCTTTGTATATTGCCCGCCCCGGCGGGGGGTATGTCTCTGCAATTCTATTTTTGCCTTTTGCATGCCATTTCTCGTCATAAAGCCACCATTCTACCCCCATGCCTCGTATTGCATTCTTAAACATAAAACAAACACAAAACAAGTAAAAATAAACTTAAATAGACAAGAACAACACAGTTTAAGTCCAAATCAGAAGCTGATTCGTAGGTATGAAATCCACTAATCAAACTCCCCCAAACTTAAATCGTGCTAGTCCTCGAGCACAAAACAAAACATAATACAATGCAATGGAATGCAACTAATCTACATGCCTACGAATCCAGCAGTAATGATAGAAATAATTCTATTCAACCGCCCTCAGAGAAATTAAGTAAACATGATAATACATCATATCAAAACAAATCAGTAATTTTGTGACGCCCCCAAAATAGGTCCAATCCATCCAACCTATTCTGAGTCGCCAAATACATGGTACAGAAAATAACTACAACTTTATTACTACAATTGTCGTGCAAAATACAACAACACATATACTATGAGTTTTAGTACCAACTGTGACTCATGTCCCAACTATGGACAACACCTCACATTGATACGTTACATAAAGGTACAGTCAATAACTGTTTTAGAAATTAAAATCTTTGGGAAGTGCTCAAAGAAACCTTCGTACATTGGAGGCCATGAATTTAAGTTATGATAGATATCATATGTCCAGAGAATTATCCTTGGTTGATCCAATAGACCCCAAAGAAAAATGAGAAGATTACTGTCATGTTCCTTCCAATGGTGAGTCTTCTCTTGACATATAACTATCTCCACCGCCTGCGATTGAACATTATGTTTCAACCAAACTCCAAGATCATATAGGTAGTGCTCGTGAGATATACTCGAGAAAGTGGATGTGCACAACCACCTCTTCTTATGATAACACGAGGTTGTATGTCATTAGATATCTTGTATGATAGTGGCAAAACACCCTTCCAAAGTTGGGTTCACCTCACCCTATTCGGTTTACAAAATTAAATATCAAATAGCGATATATGATCGACACACTTATCTAAAGTTCTCAATAAAATTATTTTCATACTATTTAGGAGAACCTCAATGACTATAGACCATCGATTCTATTCCCTGTTATCTCCGCTCATCCCAATACACTCTTATAACTTGGAAGGAATTGTGAAGCAAAAGGGTGAGCACAACTAGCTCAATAAAGAATATCATGACTAAAGATAATTAAATTATCAATAGCCTTCATCAAGTAATAAATCGTAGATTTAGAACATATGGTAGATGATAAAACTTTTTCAACCATAGTTAAGTGAACAAGCAATCCATTAAAAGAGTCGAATAGACCATAATGTATATTATTTTCTATGTTAAAAGTCCACCAACAATGTTTTATCCCTGTAACATCAATCAACAGTTCCTGTCCACAATCATATGAATAACTCATAATCATGATTGTGGTTCCAAATTCCTTTTCTCATCCAGGACGAAGATAATTTTCATCACATGTCTTTACCTGAAACATTAAAAATCATGGTTATACCAAATCATAGTTCCTGTTCATAATCATACTAATAAATTCATCTTTGCACTACGGACCAAAGATATTCATCAACAGGACATCTTTGTACTACAAGCCAAAGATATTCAACAACGGGACATCTTTGCACTACATACCAAAGATATTCAACAACAGGTCATCTTTGCACTACGAGCCAAAGATATTCATCAACAATTCATCTTTGCACTACAGGCCAAAGATATTAATATCTCAAAGAAATACATAATCATTTCAGAATTTATATAGACCATAATTATAACCATGTTGATGAATTCACCTTTGCACTTAAGCTAAAAATATTCAATTATAAATTCAATGGTCATGATCATACCAGTCAATAATTCATCTTTGCACTACTGGCCAAAGAGAACCCATAGTCATGATCACACCAATAATCTACCCATCTTTACACTTAAGTCAAAGAGAAATTTCATCACCGGAATTATAAAAATGTTATATATGATAATAAAAATAATATGATCAACAACTGCATTTAATTTCATAAGTAAGATTCATAAATCAATGATTTCATAACACCTTAATTCAAATGTTATAAATCACTTAATAATCTCATAATCTAATATTATTAATATTACTACATCATTTTAATCATTTCTTAAACTTATAAACAATTTATTTTAATTGTTTACACTTTACTAATTAATGCATTTAATCATCCTAAAATGCCAAACTCATAAAATTTCATCACCAATAACCAAAACCCTCATCAAAAATCTGCATATACCTTATATAGGATTCCCAAGCCATAAAAACCTATTTTCCAATTTTCTTACTTCACATAACATATTTAATTCATTTACTCATAACTAGTTCATTTTCATGAAAAATACCAAATCAGTCCCAAAAATATTTCTTTTTTGGGATTTAGCAGAATATAGTCCCATATTGAACATATATTTTTCTCGAAATTTTTAAAATTTATTTACTAATTTTCATATGGCCAAAACTGCAGAATATTTAAACATTTATCATAAATTTTACTTTTATCCAAAAATTCCAAAATTTACAGGATATACTGATATTATATAGATGTACTCCCAATAAAAATTTCATCAATTTTGGAGTTAACCACAAGGAGTTATAAGGGTTTACTTTTAAAATAGTCTTTTCTCATAAAATTCATAACTCCTAATCTATACATCCAAAAATCGCCATTTTTGGACACAATCTAGAAACTCATCAAATTATCATTTTAAATTTTTCCAAAATTTTTAAAGGTCAGAAAAATTACGAAACTGAAGAAACATAATAACCCTTACAATCTTTACATAATAACGACAATATCCCTTACCTCAAAAAAAGCGAAGATTTGACTAGAAATGGGATCTGATCTTTGAAGGAACTTTATCAGTATAGAAACACTCAAAGTATCAAAATACTCACAAGAATACATTTCGATAATATAGAGAGAAAACTTGAGTTTAGTGTGATTTTAATTCTAACCTAAGCACACTATTTATAGAAAATTGCTTAGAACACCAAAGCAGAAAATTTAATAAAATAATATATTTATATAACAAAATTCACACGCCTCTTTTGAATTCAGATTCCAGCATTTCCCACATGCAAAAGTACAATTGTGGGGCCCACCTTCTAGAAAAATATGTTTTAAACAAAATCAATTCAGACCCTTCGGAACTTCAATAATTCATAATAAATAGCCCTTTTATCAAAAAATTCAAATTTTATGTCCGTTCTATAGGAAATTTAATTCTCTACAACTTTGCAGAAGAAAGTTTTTCCAAATTCCAAACAGAAATTGACCGAAATTCACATACGGACGATTTTACAAGCTATAATTAAATTTCAGTTAAAAATTGTGTCCACCAACATGTTTAACATTTTGTTTAGCATTTATAGTAAAAAAAATACACTTCCTCCTCATTTATTCATATATCACACATTCATTGTAAAAATATCACCATTATTATATTATTTAAAATATAATAATATATTTAAATAAATTATTTTATCAGAAAAGATAAAATATCAATTTTCAACAATTATCACATTAAAAATTTTCTCCATCTATATCCACATAAAATATATATTTTCTTTATCATATAAATCAATAATTAATTATTTACAAATAATATTACAGAATCACAATAATGACAATGACGAAGCAGTTCCGGGAAGAGGGCTTTAATAAAGATTTCTCTCATCTTGGCGCTTGATTAGGTGACCAAACCTCTCCTAGACAGAACTTTCTAAACATTTCTAATAATGCTATCTAATAATATTATTCAAATAATATGAATTATTGATCTGATAATGGAAAATACTGTGCCGTGACAATTATTGAACAACAATAATATAAAATATCAATGCAGCAATTATTGAACCAATAAAATAAAATATTGAACAGTAATTACTGTAACGATTATTGAGTAGTGCCTTCTTACGTAAAAAAATATCATGTTTCGTGAATAGTACTCGTAAATAGTAACTCGTGAATAATAACTCATGAATAAAAACTCGTGAATAGTAACCTCGACAACAAAAATAAGAATTTCACAAGAAAAATCTTACGAATATTCCGGTATAATGATATTGAAATCAATTTACTCATTTACTGAATAGTAATTATAAGAAAAATTGAATACTTTTATTTCATAAAACCTGGGTCTTACAAATTTCCCAATCAATCATCAAATCTTAAACTGTTATCATTGATATGTGTGTGTGTGTGCTCAACAACAATGCTAACTTATATAAAATCAAATTTAACACATAATAGGTATCTTCGAATGCATCATACAATGTAAACTCAAGAAATCCACAAATGAACTAGATCCGGCTAAAATCAAACAGTTACCAATATCGAGAGTCAACATGGGATACTTATGCTTTATTTTTCAATAACGGGGGCTTTTTTCTCTTTTTCCCATTTTATTCTTCTTCTTTTTTCTTTTTCTTTTTCATAATTCTCATGGCTGTGCAATGTATAATTCCCTTAGGCTTTTCAATGCTACCTTAACGAGCTTTCAACTAACGACTCCCAAACCATTTAGGCCTTAGGGCGTTAGGTGTAAAGACACTCCCTCGGGCTTACTTACTCAAGTAACAAAGGCCCCAAAACTAGACTAGCCATAGTGTTTATTCATAAATATTTTTTTTCTTTTTTTTATATAACTCATATACCCCAACATTTTCTCCCAAACTTAGGTTCTTGCTTAACCTTATCCTTCACTACCTATTCTTGTCATTCTTTCATTCAAACTAGCATTATCCTTTAGAGTCCCATTATGTACCAATTTAAAATTAATCAGTCAACATAACTGTTCTTGCTATGCTATCCTTATTATATCAGTTTTAAACAGAAAAAGATTCAATTCATAACAAGAAATCACATCAAAGCTCTAATAATCAGTACTACACTTGTCTACTTAATTCCAGTCTCATCATTGGCCAAAATAGACTGTAACTATCTTAATAGCTGGAATCATGAAGATGAACATAGTAACTAACTTCATTTTTTTTAATAAAACAAGAAACTAAATATAATGTTATTCAAACTACACTACTATGCACCTACTTATGCAGTTGTACTACATGAATGCAAACATAATGAACCTAAACAATACTCCCCCAAACTTAGGAATCACAATGCCCTCATTGCTAGAATATAGCAGTAAGTATAGGAGGACTTCCCTGTAATCAGCTAAGCGTGAGGTGATGGTGGCGATGGCGGCGACGGTGGTCGTGGCATAAACACTTGGCGCTCCTCTACATGCTCTGTTCTAAAAAATTTTCCACGATTTATGTGCAGTTGCTTCCCTTTTCATAATCTTTATCCTATCCTTTGAACCTCCAATACCTGCAATGAAGAGAGATAACATGGATTAGAATAGCACTTTGGATTTATAAGAGAACGTAATAAGCAAATTAACTCCTAAAAGTTTGACAAACTAACAACACTAATTGATTGCAAATTTGATTCCTATCTACTAAATAAACTAATAAGGCAAATAAATCTAAAAATTCCTGGGTTGCCTCCTAGTTAAAGTTTGATTTACAATCTTTTAGCTTGACTTTATCTGGTCAACGCTATCCAATTCCTCTTCGATAATTGAAGAACCCTCCATCCATCGGAAATAATGTAATTTTTGGTAGGTTCCCATTTGTGATGGCTATCGAATTATAGTCACCTAGCATACTTTATTTAGATAAGATCCCATTCAAGAACGTCCAACATCTAGGTGTTTTCTCCATTGTGCCTATGATCATATTAGGGTATTGAAGCTTGTCAAACACAACAGTCTCTTCCTCTATTCTCTCCAGCTCATCGCACCATGGCTTCGAAGTTGTACTCAATTTTACGTCATAAGGAGCATTGCCGACGACATGACTACCTAACGGGCATGGTTTTGCAAATCTAACTGGATCCTTAAATTTGATGGAGAAGGCGCTTAAGGCATAAATAACATCGACTCATCATCGTTGGTTCTCACAGTTAGTTCTGCACCGACCTTGTTTTCATTATTCCCACGTGTCTCCTCTTTTTCAACATCTTGTGGCTCATCCAGTTGTATATTTAGTTCGGGAACTTCATCAATCTCGGAATCCTCGTCATAACACCAATTATTTTGAGGAAAGTTGTTCAAGGATTTGAGCATTTGATCCATCTAGTTCTGCAGATTTTAAATTGATATCTCTTGATTAATCCTCCTTTCCTCATTTGATGCTACGAACTTGGACAACAATTCCTCCAACCGTGAATTATCTGTCTTAATTTTGGAATCCATGTATTGAGGACCAAGGTTTGAAGTGATGATGAGTTGTTCCATCTGGTTCTGAAAATTATGGCTCGATATTTCTTGACTCATCATCCTCTCCTCTTGGTTTGCTATGAGCTTCGACATGAATTCCTCCAAATTTGACTTTTCTTCTTGTGGCAATGGAGGTTGACATGAGAATTCTGGTATGTATGTTGGATTTGGAGCGTAGTGTTGGTCTTCATAATTGTAGCTCCTTGAAGAATCCGGGTGATACCCCCAAACTTGATAATAATTGGCATATGCATAATCGTTGAAGTAGTCACCACCATGTTGTCCTGGCCAAAAACTGACAGTACATTGATTACTCGGATGATTCACAACACAATAATTACAAACTACCACTATCCTTCGAATCCGTTGGGCCACAACAACGTCCAACCTCCTCGAAAGTATCTTTAGCTGTGCTGATAATGCAGAAATTCTATTGAGTTCATCAATCCATGTATCCCTTGGTTGAGTCATACTCGAATATGGCCTTTGATAATTGCATCTAGCCATGGTACCTGAAACGAGAGAAAAATAAGAAGATAATAAAAAAAATGTTTAAATTAAGACTAATTTGATTGAAGCTAATATTGGCAAAAAAAATTTAAACTAATTCACCGGCACGACGCCAAAAACTTATTGGGTAAAATCTAGTTACGCACAACATGCAAGTATACGTGGTCAACAAGTAATAAAGTGAAAGTAGAGTATCGTTCCCACGATAAATTATTAATACAAATTACCAAATACTAACTCTTAATCAAACTAATTTTATTTAAATAATCAACTTAAGATTATGAATTAAATTATTTAATTATATTAATTCTAAGTACCACTAATTAAAAATTAGATTATGGAGATTTAAGATCACAACCTCACTTATTGCTTCATTTAAATTAATACACTTCTTATCAATTAAGCTCACTATTCTGAATTGTTAATCAAGAACACATAAGTAAATATGACCATCTCTCAATGCATCATACTCAAATCAACTTAAATCCACAGATGATAGAATTAAGAAGAACACCCTAATTAACTAGTTCACTATATCTGTATGTGAATTACAATTAAAGAGATTTTAAGCGCAAGTTCTTTTCATATTACATGCGATGTATAGGTGTGAGACTACAAATTTTATGAATAAAGATTTAAATTTCTCGAAATATTTTTTTAAGTATTATGGTGTGGATTTGATATAATGTTATAGTTGTGGGTAATATTTATAAATTTTGTAAAGTATGCAAGTTGTTATATTATATTCGATTGGTCAGGGAATATTCGTATGACGGCACAATCATTGGTGGACCCCACAATGGAATTATTATCGGATTGAGAAAACGACAAAAATATCTGTTGATTATGTCACGTTCTAGCCTAATGTTTTGATGATGACTTATTCATTGGTACTAAATTCTTCATTGTGAATTTCAGGAAATTGTTTCAAGAATTGTATGATGGATTATTCAAGAAGAATGAAGATGCTTTGGGTCTTAGGAAAAATATGTAAGGTCATTGCATATATTCGATTTTTCAATACAAGGCTCTAGGACATTTTATGTGTGCATTAAAATGTGATTTAATTGTGCATATTTAAAATATGTTTTTCATTGCTATAAGGCGAGTTTATTTTTGCATGCATAAAAATCTGTCATAGAATTAATTGAATGTGAAGATAATTCATGAATTTTTAAGCGAAAAGTTGTTTGTCTTGGATTGAGGAGTGATAATTATCTCATTAGAGGTTTAATTGTACATATCTTGGTAAGTTGCATATGGCGGTAGAGCTTTAATTAGCACATACCTTGAAAAAAAAGGAAATCATGATTATCTTTGAGGAATTGGAATTTGTTACGATAACTGTGGGCAGCAGACTTTATGGGAATTAGTCTTGAATCATTTTTAATATTTGACTTAGACTCAATTTTGAATTGTTATTGAAAGAGTCCAATACATATTTGTAACCACCAAAGATAATTTGTTGTATCATTCCTTAGCCATTAACGGATGTATTTGTTGGCCACAAAAATATTTTCTCAACGGAACTGTATTTTGTAACAACGGTAATATATTTGGACTATAAAAGGAAGAACTGACATCAGTGAAAATTACAACACTTACAATACTTTATTGTACTCACATTCTTGGAAGGTTATTATTGGTGCAAATTTTGAGTTGTTGATCAATTGATATTTTCAGTCAACTTTCGTGAGCTTCATATTGGTGATATCTATCTTTTATTATTTGATCATTGCATTCATTTAGTTGAGCCTTGCATTGTTAAATTATTTATTTGCTTTGATCATTAGACCTCTATTATTGTAATCTTAATTATTTTTTAGACTAAGTGTTGTCTAAAGGAATTTAATCTAGGTGGATTAAGGTTTGTTTACAAACAGGTTCAAGGAAGCATAGGTGCTTAAGGGGTGCATTGGTGCACAAGGAGCAAGAGTGCTTAAGTGAATTATTGTAATTTAATTTTATAGAATCTGTATTGTAACAAGAGTCTTTATAAGAAATAAAAGTGAGTCTCCAATACTAGTTGGTATTGGACGTGGAGTAGGCTATTATTATAGAGGGTAATAGCCGAACCACGTAAAAAATCTTGGTGTTATTTTTATTACTTGATTTAACTTAATTCAAGTTTATTGATTTGATAAATAAACAAAATCTAATCGTGAGAGTTTTTGTCATCATTAAATATTTTATTTAACTTACAAAAACACCAAGATATTTTCTTAAACTAAAATTCAATTCGGTAGACCATATTCATTCAGCAAGCTGCATTCATCAATATAGTTGACTACATTCAATAATTTGGTTTAAATTTTTTAAATTGGTTATAGTTTGTATCCATACTTATTCAACCCCCCGCCCCCCCTTCTAAGTGTACCTTATCTGAATTTCATTTGGTATCAGAGCTTGGCTCTACTTACTTGGTCTTAAAAGTGACTTGTAGGGAAAGATTCTGACATGGCACAGTTCGGAAACAACAATCAAGAAGGTCAATAAACCAATAGACCCCCACTGCTACATGGAACATAAAACTACAACTTCTGGAAATTCTGAATGAGGATCTACCTTAAAAGAGATCCTTGGGAATGGTGGGTTGTGGAGAATGGACCAGTTATTCCAAGGAAAGATGATGGTACTCCAAAGACTTTGCTAGAGATGGATTCAACTGAAACCTTCACGGTCTCCTATGACTCAAGGGCGATGAATACTCTATTAAGCGGTATGGTGCAGTCCAAGATTGACAAAGTATCCTCATGCAACATAGCTAAGGAAATTTGGAGGTTTTCACAAATTCAGCAGACCGAAGAGAACCATTCAGCAGACCGAATGGACAAACTCAACAGGCTGGATTGAACGATCCACATGAAAATGAACAAGAAGCAACACAAGATCTTGAAAAAAAATTTCCTCAACAAGAAGAGGTAATACACGATGTTCAAATGCCAAAGACAACAAAATATCTCAAGGATCATCCACAGGAAAATATCATTGGAGATATAAACAAAGGAGTTACTACACGAAGAAACCTACAAAATCAATGTGCGTTTTCTGCATTTCTATCACAAGTTGAGCCAAAGAATGTTAAAGAAGCTATACTTGATGAAAATTGGCTGATGGCAATGCAAGAGGAACTTCAACAATTTGAACGATGTCAAGTTTGGGAATTAATGTCTCCTCCTAAAGATAGTTCTGTCATTGGAACAAAATGGGTGTTTAAAAATAAGCTTGATGAGCATGGAACAATCACTCGCAACAAAGCAAGGCTAGTGGCTCAAGGTTACAATCAACAAGAAGGATCGACTACAAAGAAACTTATGCTCCGATTCTGAAGACTAGAGTCTATTCGAATCTTGTTAGCATTTGCTTGTTATAAGAAATTCAAGCTTTATCAAATGGATGTAAAGAGTGCGTTTCTTAATGGATACATCAATGAAGAAGTATATGTTAAATGACCCTCACGGATTCGAACATGAGAAATATCCAAATCATGTTTTTAAGCTAAAGAAAGCTCTCTATGGTCTCAAACAAGCTCCAAGGGCTTGGTACGAGAGGTTGAGTAAGTATCTTATTTCAAGTAGTTTTACTAGAGGTAAAATAGATTCTACCTTATTTATTAAACATGAAAAATAAGAAATAATCATTGTTCAAATATATGTAGATGATATAATATTTGGTGCTACTAATGATTTTCTTTGTGAGTAGTTTTCAAAGTGTATGCATAAGGAATTTGATATGAGCTTAATGGGAGAGCTAAATTACTTTTAGGGACTTCAAATCAAGCAAACAAGGGAAGGGATCTATATTCATTAAACCAATTACACAAAAGAGTTACTCAAAAGATTCGACTTTGAAGGAACCAACCCAAAGGCTACACCAATGAGTACATCAATAAAGCTCACTTTAGATGATAAAGGTATAGATGTAGAGGTAACTAAATATCGAGGTATGATTGGCTCTTTATTATATTTAACTGCATCTAGACCTGATATAATGTATAGTGTATGTCTTTGTGCTCGATTTCAAGCACAACCCAAAGAATCCCACTTACAAGCAGTTAAAAGATTTTTTAAATATTTAAGTGGTACTATAAATTTAAGGTTATTTTTTCCAATAAGTAATCATTTTGAACTAATGGGTTATTCAGATCTTGACTATGCGAGGTTTCAAATTGATAGAAAAAGTACAAGTGGTGCTTGTACATTTTGGGACAAAGTCTTGTTTTAGTGGCATAGTAAAAGCAAACTTCGGTTGCTTTATCAACCAACGAGGGTGAATATTTAGGCTGGGGAGTTGTTGCTCTCAAATATTATGGATGAAACAAACTCTATGTGATTTTGACATAATCTGCAATAATGTGCCTATATATATTGTGATAATTCTAGTCTTATTGACATATCAAAGAATCCATTTTGCATTCACGCATTACAAAATATATAGAGGTAAGGCATCATTTTTAAGGGATAATGTTTCAAAAGGGTTAGTTAAATTGGTTTTATTTCTACCAAAAATAATTCTTGATATATTTACTAAACCCTTGAGTGAGAAAAGATTTTGTATGCTAAGGAGAGAACTTGGAATGTGCATGATATAATTGTGATTTACGTACTTAAAATTTTATGACATGCAGATTATATTTTATACATATATGTATCATTTATTTTCTGAATGATATCTGATAAAATATATATTTGTTTGCCATTCCTTATCTACTCAAATTATGTTCTAGATACATGTTTCTATTAATATCGCCGGATGTCATTGGGAAACGTAAAGGTTTACACCTTGAGATACGGAACAAGCAGTCGAACAAATTTTTGAAATTGAAAAGACACACGTCTTTCGGTGACAGATTTTTACTTGATTTTTATATCTTCTTCTTCTTAAATCAGATCTTTCACATCCGTTATTTATCCAAAACCCTTCTTTTCATCTTCACGAGTCGATAACACCATGAAAACCAGAGCTAGCAAGTGATCTACTGGAAAATCAACCGACGAAGGTTCTTTGTTGCAGAACGTTACGGGAACAAAGATGAAATCCAAGCGCGTACATAAGAAATCCTATGTGCATGTGTTGTCTAATGCTACAATTTTGTCCGACGACTCAAACTCTAGTTTTTCTTTCTTAAAAACCTCAGAAGTCGAACTGTCTCACCAGGGAAAATTGAAGCAGCCAGAAGATGAAGAATAATTTTTCTCACAGTCAGAATATCCCTCAAATCTGGTAAATCCATTTTCATCTTCCTTTGATATGCAAGAAAATTTCTTTAGAGGACCTAGTTTCGAAACTCGTTTTAAAAATTCCATTGCTACAAAGAAATTTGTGTATGAAAAATCTCTGGATCTATTTTATCTAAAACACTCTGTTCTGGAAAAACTCTTCACTAATTGCAATATTTCTTCCATGCTGTTCCCTCCTACTATTGCTTATCCTAGGTTAGTCCAACAATTTTATACTAATCTTGAATGCAATGGGGATTGTTTTACAACATTTGTTAAGGGTAAGTCATTATTTTTCACTAGTATTGACTTTGGTAGCATTCTTGGTATTTCTTCTGCTGGACCTTGTCCGTTTACTCTTAAAGGTGCTGCTAATATCCCTTTTCATCCCTTGGAACAACTTTATATTGTTATGAATGATTTCTCTCTTACATCTCTTTTCTTCCAAAAACTGTGAATGTGTGTCCTACTGCCTGTGTGTTACATAAGTTGGTTCGGTATAATTTGTTTCCTCGACTTGGTAGTGGGGCAGATTTTACCTATCTGGATTTAGTTGTTGTGGCTATGATTCTTAAGGAAAAATCTTTCAATTTTTCTCAAATGATGTTGTCTCATACGCAAAGTTGCATTCATTAAACCAAGAAGAGTCTTCCTTATAGCAAGTTTTTAACAAAACTCTTCCAACATTTCAAAATATCTTTTGATGATGAAATTTCAGTTACAAATCATGAGCTTATTGACACTGCCAATCTGACAAAATCTCACATTACTTTTCATGCTGGTGAATTTGTTCATCTTCTCCCTGATCCTCTTATTACCTCTCCTCCTCCTATTTCTCATACTCCTGACTCATCTTCATCTTCGTTTCCAAATTCTCATGGGTCTGATATTATGAATGTTTTAAATGAGATTTTACAAAATTAAAATTCTGTGAAAGCTGATTTGGCCGACATAAGAAATCGACTTATGATTCTTGAGAAAGGGAAACTACCGATGGACGCTCTCGAAATTAACAAACTGTACCATCGTGTGGAAGATGAATTTATTGATCTTCAGGCGGGTTTTGAGATTCAGACACTGGCTATGGTTGAAGCACTTCAATGGAAATTTAATCGGAACACATGTCAGTTAAGTCAAGAGGTAAAGTTTATTAGTTATCAACTCGGGGAGCTTGCAGATTTTATGGCGACCAGGTTCAATGATGTGGGACAACGGTTTCATGTTCCTATAATGTATTCTTCAATCCCTAGAGTGGCCGATGAACAATTGGATGGCTGAATACAAGGGTGACTTTTTGGATATGAAACTTCCTCTTGCAACTTTTATACCTCGACCACCTCGACTTGCCAATGATTACACTTTGGAAGAGCGTCTTCATCTCCTTCGTCATCGTCCTTACTTTACCACTCGTGCTGAACAACGGGCTAATCTCGAGGATATTGATTGATTGTGGTATTCTCTTTTTGCATGATGACAAAAGGGGAGAATTTCTGAGCATTTCAGATTCTGTTTTAAGATTATGGTTCTGTTTTTTAAGACTATGTTTTCACTTGATTTGGTTTTTGGAAGGCATGTTTGCCTGGGTGTTAAGACTGATGATAGACTCGTTTTGATGCATGCATAGTAAGACTTGATGGTTTTGATTTTACTTTGTTAACATTATGATCTGTGAAATATATTTGGTTTAGTATGATACTAACATATGCAGGTTTTACAAATTTTTTTCCTGAAATATGCATGAATTTAGGGGGAGTTTCATTTATTTATGTTGTCATCATCAAAAAGGGGGAGAATGTTGATTATATCACGTTCTAGCCTAATGTTTTGATGATGACTTATTCATTGGTACTAAATTCTTCATTGTGAATTTCAGGAAATTGTTTCAAGAATTGTATGATGGATTATTCAAGAAGAATGAAGATGTTTTGGGTCTTAGGAAAAATATGTAAGGTCATTGCATATATTCGATTTTTCAATACAAGGCTCTAGGACATTTTATGTGTGCATTAAAATGTGATTTAATTGTACATATTTAAAATATGTTTTTCATTGCTATAAGAACTGAGTTTATTTTTGCATGCATAAAAATCCTGTCCGAATTAATTGAATGTGAAGATAATTCATGAATTGTTAACTAAAAAGTTGTTTGTGCCGATTGAGGAGTGATAATTATCTGTTAGAGGTTTAATTGTACATATCTTGGTAAGTTGCATATGGCGGTAGAGCTTTAATTAGCACATACCTTGAAAAAAGGAAATCATGATTATCTTTGAGGAATTGGAATTTGTTACGGTAACTATTGGCAGCAGACTTTATGGGAATTAGTCTTGAATCATTTTTAATATTTGACTTAGACTCAATTCTGGATTGTTATTGAAAGAGTCCAATACATATCTGTAACCACCAAAGATAATTTGTTGTATCATTCCTTAGCCATTAACGGATGTATTTGTTGGCCACAAAAATATTTTCTCAACGGAACTGTATTTTGTAACAACGGTAATATATTTGGACTATAAAAGGAAGAACTGACATCAGTGAAAATTATAACACTTACAATACTTTATTGCACTCACATTCTTGGAAGGTTATTATCGGTGCAAATTTTGAGTTGTTGATCAATTGATATTTTCAGTCAACTTTCGTGAGCTTCATATTGGTGATATCTATCTTTTATTATTTGATCATTGCATTCATTTAGTTGAGCCTTGCATTGTTAAATTGTTTATTTGCTTTGATCATTAGACCTCTATTATTGTAATCTTAATTATTTTTTAGACTAAGTGTTGTCTAAAGGAATTTAATCTAGGTGGATTAAGGTTTGTTTACAAACAGGTTCAAGGAAGCATAGGTGCTTAAGGGGTGCATTGGTGCACAAGGAGCAAGAGTGCTCAAGTGAATTATTGTAATTCAATTTTATAGAATCTGTATTGTAACAAGAGTCTTTTAAAGAAATAAAAGTGAGTCTCCAATACTAGTTGGTATTGGACGAGGAGTAGTGCTATTATTATAGAGGGTAATAGCCAAACCACGTAAAAAATCTTGGTGTTATTTTTATTACTTGATTTAAATTAATTCAAGTTTATTGATTTGCTAAATAAACAAAATCTAATCGTGAGAGTTTTTATCATCATTAAATATTTTATTTAACTTACAAAAACACTAAGATATTTTCTTAAACTAAAATTCAATTCGGTAGACCATATTCATTCAAAGAAAAACTGCATTCATCAATATAGTTAACTACATTCAATAATTTGGTTTAAAGTTTTTAAATTGGTCATAGTTTGTATCCACACTTATTCAACCCCCCCCCCAACCCCCCCTTCTAAGTGTGCCTTATCTGAATTTCAATATCTTTTTATGAAAATAATCTACGAAAGTTTTCTGATTAAAACCATTAAACTACTTCGATAGTAAAAAATCTGATGTCTGGCGTGGTTGCATAGTAGCACACGATATTTATTATTGATGCTTACGTGAGAAGTCACTCGGTTTTGTTAAATTATTGCTCTGATATTTTTTGCGCATAGTATCTCACGTTATTTGATTGATTATTGTCGATATTTTATATATTATTAAATCAATAATTGAGATAACAAAGTTATTAATATTATTATTTGCAATATTAACGATGTCTAGAAGTTACATCAAAGAGAGGTTTGGTCACCTAATTTGGCATGATAGGAGAAATTCTTATTGGAAAGCCCCATCTTTCACGAGAATGACACAGTCGATTAATAGTGTGAATTATAATAATGATGATGAGTTTTGTTTTATTATTATTATAATTGTAATAAAATAGAAAACTTTTTATATAAAACATAATACTTTTTATAAAGTTTTGTTTTATTTGATTATAAATAGAATATATTATATTTTATTATGTATAGTAGTGTTTTTGCGTAGTGTTTGCATAGTAAAATCTTTTTTATATAAAAGCAGAATACTTTTATAAAGTTATTTGTTTTATTAGATTATAAATAGAATATATTATATTTTATTATGTAGTATTTGCATAGTTTGCATAGTGTTTTGCATAGTAAAATCTTTTTATATAAAAGCAGAATACTTTTATAAAGTTATTTGTTTTATTAGATTTTAAATAATATATATATATATATATTTTATAAATAGAACATATTATATTTGATTGCATAGTATCCTTTCCATTCTCCTATAAATAGGATGCTTAGTTAGAATTGAAAACACACCAGAAGTTCAGAGAATTCTTCTTCTATAATCTTGAGCGTATTTCTTTAGAGTTTAAGAACGCTTTGAGCGTAGTGCAAGTTTTCTTCAAGTATATCCTTGCCCTACCCATCGGAATACTCTTTTTTTTAAGGTAAAGGTTTTTATTATTATAGTAAGAGGTATTATTCTTTCGTATTCATGTAGAGAAATTATTTTCTTTCAATACTCGTGTAAAAGTTGTTATTTATTCTTTCTTATTATGTTGGAATAAACATCTATCATGCCAATACACCGCATACATGGTGAAATTTTTCTTCATTATTCCATTCTTTATTATTATGTTGGAATAACTTTGTCATCTGAAGTACCGCATACATGGTGAAATTCTTACATTATTCCATTCTTTATTATTATATTGGAATAACTTTATATCATGTCTGATCATCGCATACATGGTGAAATTCTTCTTGTTATTCCATTCTTTATTATTCTATTGGAATATCACATGCATGCGTTTGCACATGCGTGACTGGTTCCATTATTTATTATTACATTGGAATAACTTTATACATCTTCAGATCTATCGCATGCTTGGTGAATTTTGTTGTTATTCCATTCTTTATTATTCTGTTGGAACATCACATGCATGCGGATTCGCGCGTGACACTGGTTCCATTCATCTGCATGTGTGGATTACCCATGACTGGTTCCATTTTTTATTATTACATTGGGAATAACACATGCATGCGATCTATCGCATGCATGGTGAATTCTTCATTATTCCATTCTTTATTATTACATTGAAATGATATCGTCCACATTGGATTCACGCATATGGGAGAAAATCCATTTGCAGTTTTCGTATTTTTTACGACCCTCAAAAATTGCGGAAAAATTTGAAATGATAATTTGATGAGTTTTTCTATATTGTGTCCAAAAATGGCGATTTTTGGATGTATAGATTAAGAGTTATGAATTTTATGGGAAAAGACTATTTTAAAAGTAAACCCTTATATCTCCTTGTGGTTAAGTCCAAAATTGGTGAAATTTTTATTGGGAGTACATGTATATAATTGAAGTATACCGTGTAAATTTTGGAATTTTTGGACAAAAGTAAAGTTTATAAAAAATGTCTAAATATTATGAGTTTGGCCATATGAAAAATAGTAAATGAATTTTAAAAATTTGAGAAAAATATATATTTAATATGAGACTATATTACGCTAAATCGAGAAAAGAAATATTTTGGGGCTGATTTGGTATTTTTCATGAAAATGAACTAGTTATGAGTAAATGAATTAAATATGTTATGTGAAGTAACAAAATTGGAAAATAGAATTTTATGGCTTGGAAATCCTATATAAGGTATATCTTGATTTGTGATGAGAGTTTTGGTTATTGATGATGAAATCTTATGAGTTTGGCATTTTAGGATGATTAAATGTATTAATTAGTAAAGTGTAAACAATTAAAATAAATTGTTTATAAGTTTAAGAAATGATTAAAATATTGTTATAATATTAATGATATTAGATTATGAGATTATTAAGTGATTGATAACATTTGGTTATTATTGAATCATTTGGATAAATTGTATTATAAATGTTTAATATTTATCCTTTATCTCATTTGATTGATTCTTTATATCATTGTCATTATCCTCATGCTTATATTATGATGAAAGTCAATACATGGCTGTAGTGCATAGATGGACTTGGTATGATTATGACCGGGGATTATTTGGTATAATCATGGGTAGTAATGTTATAAATGATGTGGTAAAAGTCCTCATTGCCCGTAGTGTATTGATGAACAATTTTTGGTATGATTATGGCCATGGATTCTCTTCTTCGAGGGTGCGAAGATGAATTGTTTTATGTATAATCATGGTGCAAAGATGAATTGATTTTATGGTATGATCATGATTGTTGATGAAATCCTTGGCACGATTATCTTTGGCCCGTTGAGTGTGTGGATAATTCATGGATGTGATATTAAGGAATATCCTTGATAATTCATAGTGATTACGAATGAGGGGTGATTCGATGATGTGGATTATTTATTAATTTGAGTCTCATCGATAAAATATAGATAATAAACTTTTAAATTAAGTAGAAGATAGAGATATCATGCTCTACTTGACTCTTCTAAAATACTGAGTTGTATGTCTTTGGCTTTTGTAGTGCAAAGATGAATTGTTAATGAATATCTTTGGCCGTAGTCAAAGATGAAATTATTAAGTATGATTATGAAAGTAGGAATTGTGATTTGGTATAACCATGATTTTTGATGTTTGGTGAAGATAGGTGATGAAAATTATCTTCGTCACAGGTGCAAAAAGAGAATTTAGAATCACAATTATGATTATGAGTTATTCATATGATTGTGGACGAGGAATTGTTGATTGATGTTACGAGGATAAAACATTATTGGTGGACTTTTAACATGGAGAAGATAATAGACCAGATGGTCTATTTGACTCTTCTAATGGATTGCTAGTTCCGTTGCAACTATGGTTGAAAAGTTTTATCATCTACCATATGTTCTAAATCTCTGATTTATTACTGATGAAGGCTATTAATGATGTAAATTATCTTTAGTCATGATATTCTTTACAGGGCTATTTGTGCTCACCCTTTTGCTTCACAATTCCTTTAAGGTAATAAGAGTGTATTTGGGTTGGCATATGGATAATAGGGAGAATAGAGCGGTGGTCTATAGTTGTTGAGGTTCTCCTAAATAGTATGGAAATAATTTTATTGAGAACTTTAGATAAGTGTGTCGTATTGTATCGTCATTTGATATTTAATTTTGGTGAACCGAATAGGGTGAGGTGAACCTGACTTTGGAAGGTGTTTTGCCACTATCATACAAGATGTCTAATGACATCTGACCTCGTGTTATCATAAAGCGAGGGTTGTGCACATCCACTTCTTTGAGTATATTTACTGAGCACTTACTATATAATCTTGGAGTTTGGTTAAAATATTGTTTTCAATTGCGAGACAGGGGAGATAGTTATATATCAAGAGAAGACTCACCATTGGTAGGAACATGATAGTAATCTTCTCATTTTTCTTTGGGGTCTATTGGATTGACTAAGGGATAATTCTGTGGACATATGATATCTATCATAACCTAGACGCACGGCCTCCTATGTACGAAGGTTTCCTTGAGCACTTCCAAAAGATTTTAATTTCTAAAACAGTTATTGACTGTACCTTTATGTAAGGTGCAATTGTGACATGATTCAGAGTTGGTATATATATTTGTATTGAAACTCATAGTATATATGTTGTCGTATTTTGCACGACAGTTGTATAAATGAAGTTGTCAGTAGTGTATTTTCTGGCGACTCAAGATGGGTGATGTATACCTATTTTGGGGGCATCACATTTGGTATCAGAGCTTAGGGATATGGTCGCTGGTGGAGATATGAGCCTAGAACTAAGAGGGGAGAGACGAGTAATATACTTCGCTAGTGTGTGACTTACCTAAGCTAAAATTGTTTACTTGATAATTTGACAAATTGTGATATGTCAATTAACCTTTGTTTTGAAGGTAGATTTTAGAATGATATTTGAAATACGGAGATGAGCAATGGAAAATCATGATCTGAGAGGAAATAACCGCAGGAAGGTACAATCGAAAAAAAGCAAGGTATTCTCATCTCTTCGAAATACCAGGTACGTATGTAAATTTCGAGGGCAAAATTTCATAAGGAGGGGAGATTGTGAGACCCCAAATTTTATGAATAAAGATTTAAATTTCTCGAAATATTTTTTAAGTATTATGGTTGGATTTGATATAATGTTATAGTTGTGGGTAATATTTATAAATTTTATAAAGTATGCAAGTTGTTATATTATATTCGATTGGTCGGGGAATATTTGTGACGAATAACACAATCATTAGTGAACCCCACAACGTAATTAATCGGATTGAAGAAAATGACAAAAATATCTTTTTAAAAAAATAACGGTGGAAGTTTTACCATTAAAGCTGTTGACCTACTTCGGTAGTAAAAAATGCGATGTCTGGCGTGGTTGCGTAGTAGCATAGTACGCACGGTATTGATTATTGATGCTTACGTGAGAAGTCACTCAATTTTGTTCAATTATTACTACTGATAATAATTGCATGTAGTATCTCACGTTATTTGATTCAATTATTGTCGATGTTTTATATATTATTAAATCAATAATTGAGATAACAAAGTTATTAATATTATTATTTGCAATATTAACGATGTCAGAAGTTACATCGAGGAGAGGTTTGGTCACCTAATTGCGCGCTTGATAGGGAGAAATTCTTATTGGAAAGCCCCCTCTTTCACAGGAGCGACACAGTCGATTAATAGTGTAAATTATAATAATGATGATGAGTTTTGTTTTTATTATTATTATAAATGTAATAAAATAGAAAACTTTTTATATAAAAATATAATACTTTTTATAAAGTTTTGTTTTATTTGATTATAAATAGAATATATTATATTTTATTTTATAATGTTTGCATAGTGCTGCGTAGTATTTGCGTAGTAAAATCTTTTTATATAAAACATAATACTTTATATAAAGTTATTTGTTTTATTAGATTATAAATAGAATATATTATATTTTATTATGCATAGTGTTTGCATAATGTACTGCATAGTGTTTTGCATAGTAAAATCTTTTTATATAAAAAGCAGAATACTTTTATAAAGTTATTTGTTTTATTAGATTTTAAATAATATATATATATATATATATATATATATATTATAAATAGAATATATTATATTTGATTGCATAGTATCCTTTCCATTCTCCTATAAATAGGATGCTTAGTTAGAATTGAAAACACACCGAAATTGAGGAGAATTCTTCTTCTATAATCTTGAGCGTATTTCTTTAGAGTTTAAGAACGCTTTGAGCGCAGTGTAAGTTTTCTTCAAGTATATCCTTGCCCTACTCGTCGGAATACTCTTCTTTTTAAGGTAAGGGTTTTTATTATTATAGTAAGGGGTATTATTCTTTCGTATTCATGAAGAGAATTATTTTCTTTCAATACTCGTAAGAGCTGTTATTCCATTCTTTATTATTATGTTGGAATAACTTTGTTTATCTAAGTACCACATACATGGTGAAATTCTTACATTATTCCATTCTTTATTATTCTATTGGAATATCTTCACATTTTGTGCGTATTACGCATGACATTGGTTCCATTATTTATTATTCTATTGGAATAACCTATTTATTGCGATGACAATTAGTTCCATTATTTATTATTATACTGGTGACATTCATGCATCGTTGTTATTCCATTCTTTATTATTACATTTGGAACATCACATGCATGCGGATTACGCATGACTGGTTCCATTTTTATTATTACGTTGGGAATAACTTTTTCATGCATGTGGATCTATCGCATGCATGGTGAAATTATTCATTATTCTTTATTCTTGTTGAAATGATGCATCTACGTGGATTACCTGCGTGGCGGGTGAAAATCCATTTTGCGTTTCATAATTTTTCGACCCTCAAAAAATTTCTGGAAAAAGTTAAAATGATAATTTGATGAGTTTTCTATATTGTGTCCAAAAATGGCGATTTTTGGATGTATAGATTAAGACTTATGAATTTTATGGGAAAAGACTATTTTAAAAGTAAACCCTTATATCTCCTTGTGGTTAACTCCAAAATTGGTAAAATTTTTATTGGGAGTACATGTATATAACAGAAGTATACCATGTAAATTTTGGAATTTTTGGATAAAAGTAAAGTTTATAAAAAAATGTCTAAATATTAAGCGATTTTGGCCGTATAAAAATAGTAAATGAATTTTTAAAATTTAGAAAATATATATTTAATATGAGACTATATTACTCGCTAAATCCCGAGAAAAAAAATATTTTTGGGGTGATTTGGTATTTTTCATGAAAATGAACTAGTTATGAGTAAATGGATTAAATATGTTATGTGAAGTAACAAAATTGAAAAATAGAATTTTATGGCTTGGAAATCCTATATAAGGTATATGCAGATTTGTGATGAGAGTTTTGGTTATTGATGATGAAATCTTATGAGTTTGGCATTTTAGGATGATTAAATGCATTAATTAGTAAAGTGTAAATAATTAAAATAAATTGTTTATAAGTTTAAGAAATGATTAAAATATTATTATAATATTAATGATATTAGATTATGAGATTATTAAGTGATTGATAACATTTGGTTATTATTGAACACTAGATAAATTGTATTATAAATGTTTAATATTTATCCTTTATCTCCTTTGATTGATTCTTTATATCATTGTCATTATCCTCATGCTTATATTATGATGAAAGTCATCTGTGACTTGTAGTGCATAGATGGACTTGGTATGATTATGACCAGGGATTATTCGGTATAATCATGACCGTAATGTTACAAATGATGTGGTAAAAGTCCTCATTGGCCCGTAGTGCATTGATGGGCAGTTTTTGGTATGATTATGGCCATGGATTCTCTTCGGCCAAGGGTGCAAAGATGAATTATTTTATGGTATGATCATGACCGTTGATGAAAACACGATTATCTTTGGCCCGTAGTGCATGAATAATTCATGGATGTGATATTAACGAATATCCTTGGGCGTAGTGCAGGGGGTGATTCGATGATGTGAATTATTTATTAAGCTGAGTCTCATCGATAAAATATAGATAATAAACTTTTAAATTCGTAGAAGATAGTAGATATCATGCTCTACTTGACTCTTCTAAAATACAGTTGTATGTCTTTGGCTTGTAGTGCAAAGATGAATTGTTAATGAATATCTTTGGTCGTAGTGCAAAGATGAAATTATTAGTATGTTTATGAGCAGGAATTGTGATTTGGTATAACCATGATTTTTGATGTTTCAGGTGAAGATAGGTGATGAAAATTATCTTCGTCCTGGGTGCAGAGAGGAATTTAGAATCACAATTATGATTACAAGTTATTCATATGATTGTGGACATGAATTGTTTATTGATGTTACATGGATAAAACATTATTGGTGGAATTTAACATAGAGAAGATAATAGACCAGATGGTCTATTTGACTCTTCTAATGGATTGCTCGTTCTGCTGCAACTATGGTTGAAAAGTTTTATCATCTACCATATGTTCTAAATCTCTGATTTATTACTGATGAAGGCTATTTATGATGTAAATTATCTTTACTCATGATATTCTTTACTGGCTATTTGTGCTCACCCTTTTGCTTCACAATTCCTTCGGGGTAATAAGAGTGTATTTGGGGTGAAGCGAGGGGATAATGAGGGGATTAGAGCGGTGGTCTATAGGCATTGAGGTTCTCCACTAAATAGTATGGAAATAATTTTATTGAGAATTTTAGATAAAGTCGTAAGTATTGTATCGTCATTTGATATTTAATTTTGGTGAACCAAGAATAGGGTGAGGTGAACCTGACTTTGGAAGGTGTTTTGCCCTTTATCATACAAGATGTCTAATGACATACTGACGTGTTATCATATAAGACGGGGTTGTGCACATCCACTTCTTTGAGTATATATACTGAGCACTTTACTATATAATCTTGGAGTTTGGTTAAAATATAGTTCTCAATTACTGAGCGGTGGAGATAGTTATATATCAAGAAAAGACTCACCATTGGAAGGAACATGATAGTAATCTTCTCGTTTTTCTTTGGGGTTTATTGGGTCAACTAAGGATAATTATGTGGACATATGATATCTATCATAACCTAGACGCATGGTCTCCCATGTATACGAAGGTTTCTTGAGCACTTCCCAAAGATTTTAATTTCTAAAAGCAGGTTATTATTTGTACCTTTATGTAAGTGCAATTGTGACATGAGTCAGAGTTGGTATATTATTTGTATTGAAACTCATAGTATATATGTCGTCGTATTTTGCACGACAGTTGTATAAATGAAGTTGTCAGTAGTGTATTTTCTGGCGACTCAAGATGGGTGATGTATACCTATTTTGGGGCGTCACAATAGGTATATCTCTATCATAGGCATAAATTATGTATTCCAACGCCATGCAAAAAATACAATCATATGCTATTATTATCAGATCTAAATCTATAATTCATCTCGATTTTAAATAGATTATCACGGTATTTTTAGCTAGGCAATTAAGCAATTAACAAAAGCCATAATAGACAATCCAAGGATAATCACAATAATTAATAGAGCAGCATACTAAAAATAAACTATGCAATAAGCTCCATTGTAATTTTAAACGAAAGATTTAGTTCATGATTAATGAATTAAAACCAAGAATCCACAATTGAATAAATATTAAAAGACAAAAATAAGACTAGAGTGAAGAATAAATCTGTTGTCAGCACATCTCCATCTTCCTCAAGCTCCTGCTCTTGATCTTCAATGATCTCCAAGTTGGTTCAATCTCCAAAACTAATATGAACTAGAGTTTTGATCCTAATATACTTTGATCTAATCTAATGAAAAACTCCCTCTCTAATCCTGGTGCTTCTCCTCCTTTTATATGCCTTTTCATATGTCTTTTAATCCTCCTGGAAGTCCTTGATCAATAGCTCAAACCAATCCTTCTTGAACTCAAATTCTGAATACTCCTTTTTCTTCCCAACACCCCCATACGACGGGGGTTTTTTTATCAGCTAGGCTGCGCCCGTGAAGGTGCTCTTGTTCTTGCTTAAGTACCCACTTTACAAGGGGTTTCTTTTATATTGCAGCCTTTACGTGGGTATCTCTCAGATTCATTTTTGCCTTTTGCATGCCATTTCTCTCCATAAAGCCACCATTCTACCATCATGCCTCGTATTGAATTCCTAAACATAAAACAAACACAAAACAAGTAAAAACAAACTTAAATAGACAAGAAAAATACAGTTTAAGTCCAAATCAGAAGTCGATTCGTAGGTATAAAACCCACTCATCAGCTGTCTGATTTATAATCTTGTTTTTATCTATAAGGGGATAACCAAATCATATATTCTGATGTGTTTATTTAATTTTTGTAATTAAAAAAACTATTTAAGTTACTCTTTGAAAAAGAAAATCTAAAATATCTATTCAACCCCCCCTTCTAGATAACTAGTGTGCCTCTGGGAACTAACAAAATCTAATGCAAAACTATAAATGAGAAATAAGAAAATTATAACGAGTAAAAAAAATAATTTTCCTAAGAACTTGAGAAGTCATGTGGGCCAAAGGACCCAAAAATCTACTCCCGGGAAGATATCCATCAGTTAGGCAAAGTACATATTATGTTGTAACTCGTTTTGTAGTTTAATGTAGAACAACAATATTACCGCCTAAATTGAATGGTTGACCACTCTTTTTTAAGATTATATTTGCTCCTATCTTTTGTTACACAAGATTACTACGAATTAGTCTCTCAAGATATGATAGACCCAAATTTTACTTTGTACTAGAATTTGTTGTGTAGAAACAAATCTAATGCAAAACTATAAATGGGAAAGAAGAAAATTATAGCAAGTAAAAATAATAATTTTCCTAAGAACTTGAGAAGGATTTGGAATAATTGAATAACATGTTTTGGGTAGATTTGAAACCTATTTATAGGTTTCCAAACACTCTTTTGAAGTGGTATGTTGAATTCCAAAACACCAATTTAAAGAGGTTTGTTTAATTCCAAACACCCCTTAGAATTGGTTTGTTTCATGCCGACACTCTGGTTTTTTGACCATTGCAATGTTAGTTAACATCTTTAATAAAATAAAATAAAATTGTAAGAATTTTATTGCCATAACTTGAACTTAATTCCTTAAGGTTACAACTCTTTTCTCTTAACCAACTATACCATTTCTTTTGTTAGTTATATGGACACCATATAAATTATTTACTATATACTTTCTAGATTTGAAAATATCCAACAATCATCCCTTATTTTCATAATCTTGCAATCATTTTTCTTTGACATTCTTCTTTCTTTTATTAGATATAACATACATAAGTAAGATGTGTCTTTCGAATTGAACCTTTACATAGTCTCTATCATAAAATATTTGAATTCTTAGTAGCGTTAGATTTGAACTAAGAAATCTTAAAGTGATTTCTTGCTCAATACACATATAGTATATCCTTATAGTATAAGGAAACTCAACACCTTTATGACCTTATGTTTACCTCTTGGATTTTGTAAGTGAATTAGAGACAAGCCTTAAGTCTCGCAGAAGTGGTCCCACTTCCTTCACTTAAATGTGTAAATCTAATTAGATGAACTTGTATGACATGAATCCTCCAAACCGAATATAGATTCATTAAAAGTTTACCCTACCCTCTTTGTTCACCATACAAGCATACACTAACTTTGAGATAGTTTTGAAGAATTTTTCTTTATACTTTTTTTTTGTGGCGCCCCAAAATAGGTATACATCACCCATCTTGGGTCACCAAATACATGGTACTGAATACAAATACAAACTTAATTATACAACATGAGCTGAGAGTTTTTACACGAATATTATCATCTAGACAATATCCAAACTCAAATAGAGTCCTCATTACATTTATTGGCACACTATTTTATAGAATAGTGAGGACTACTATAACACCATCTCGGGTCATCACTCTGTCCCCCGACTAGTTCCGGCTACGTTCTCATTTCCTGAAGAGAACAATGGAAGTAAAAAGGTGAGCTCAACTAGCCCAATAAGAAATATTATGACTAAGATAATGCAGAATAAGTTATCATTAGCCTTCAACAATGTTGAACTGATAGAATATAATAGACAACAAGTTTAACTGCAACGGAACAAGCAATCCATTAGAAGAGTCAAGTAGAACATGATATCTACTATCTTCTATGATTTAAAAAGTTTATCATTCACTTTATTCACGGGGACTCGACAATAAATAGATCACATCATCGAATCATCCCCACGCTTTAGGGCCAAAGATATTCATTAGTATCACGTCCACAAATTATTCTTGCACTACATGCTAATAATTATTCGTGTAATCATCAATGGTCATGACTATACCGAATTATCCACGGTCATAGTTGTAAGACCCGACTTTTATAAATAAAGATGAATTTTCTATAAATATTATTTTGAATATTATGGAATAATTTGATATAATGTTATAGTTGTGGGTAATATTTATAAATTTTGCAAAGTATGCAAGTGGTTATATTATATTCGATTGGTTGGGGAATATTAGGTTTAGCAGGAATATTCAGTATAATCGGCTCAATCATTGGTGGACCCCACAATGTAATTATTAGCCGGATTGAGAAAATGACAAAAATATTTTATTGAAATAACGGCGGAAGTTTTACCGTTGATCTTTGTTGAACTACTCGGTAGTAAAAAAATACGATGTCGATGTGGTTGCATAGTAGCTGCGGTATTGATTATTGATGCTTATGTGAGAAGTCACTCAGTTTGATTCCATTATTGTCGATTAATAATATGAATTATTATAGCGATAATGACGTTTTGTTTTATTCGTATTATTAACGTAATAAAATAGAAACATCTTTTATATAAAAATGAATACTTTATTAAAGTTATTTTATAAATAAAATATATTATATTTTATTATGCATAGTGTTATAGTGTTACGTCGTAGTGTTGTATAGTGTTTGCATAGTGTTTTTTGCATAGTGTTTGCATAGTAAAATATTTTTATATAAATAGAATATATTATATTTTATTTAAAAGATTTTGCTTTAAATATGAATTTGTCGATTAAAGTAAATCAATACGGATAGTTCATGGATTAATTACTATACGTTTCTATTTTCCTATAAAAAGAAGCTCATTCCTTCATTATTTTCTTACAATTCTTCAAAACTAGAGAGAAACTATAGAGAGAAAGAAGAAAAGTATACCGCTACTTCACTTTGCCAATATTCAGTTCTTCTAAGGTAGGGAATATTATTTGTTGTACCCGTAAAGGGTGTTATTCTTTGTATTCATGAAGAGAACTTCTTTTTGTTATTCCATTCTTATTTATTACATTGGAATAACTCGTTGTATCGCTGGAATCCCCTATACTTGGTGATCTTCTTCTTTTATTCCATTCTTCTATTATTACATGTTGGAACATCACATGCATGTGTTTTACACGAGGACTGGTTCGCCTTTTATTATTATTACATTGGAACATCACATGCATGTGTTTTACAGGACTGGTTAAAATCTTTATTATTCTGTTGGAACATCACATGTCATGTGTTTTACACGGGACTGGTTAAAATCTTTATCATTCTCGTTGGAATATCCTATCGTGTGTTTTACAGGATGCAGTTCCATCTTTTTATTATTACGTTGGAACATCACATCAAATTGTGAATTTCACGACTGGTTAAGATTATTATTATTACATTGGAATAACCTGTACATCTGAAGTACCGCATGCATGGTGATTTCTTTTGTTATTCCATTCTTTATTATACCCGGTTGGTTAAAACTTTGACTTCTATACTCCATGAAATTAGTAGAATATCCTTGATATTTGCGTTTCATCCGATATCTTTTCATGGAAATATTCTTACGATCATTCTTGAATTTTACTCTACAAAAGCGATTATCATGTTGACAATTTGACGTTAATAATTCTCGGATAAAATAATTCTTGAACTTGTTTTATTGAATTCTTATATCATTGTCATCATCCTCATGTTTATATTTTTTTTAAAGTCATACGTGGCTTTTGTAGAGCATGGATGGACTTGGTATGATTATGACCGAGGGATTATTCGATTGTAATCATGGCCAGTAATGTTACAAATGATGTGGTAAAAATCCTCGATTGGTAGTAGTGCATTGATGGACGATTGTTGGCATGATCATGACCATTAATGAATACACAACTATTCTTGGCGTAGTGCATGAATAATTGTGGTCGTGATACTAAAGAATATCCTTGGTCAGTAGTGCGAGGGGTGATTCGATGATGTGGATTATTTATTAAAGTCGAGTCTCGACTTTAATGCGTTGATGAAAAACCTTTTAAATCATAAAAGATAGTAGATTTTATTTTCTACTTGACTCTTTTAATGGATTGCTTGTTCGGTTGAGTTAAACTTGATGTTTATTAGATTTTATCGGTTTAACCTTTGTTGAAGGCTATTGATAATTTATTCGCATTATCTTAGTCATAATATTTCTTCTTTGGGCTAGTTGAGCTCACCCTTTCTTTCATTTTTATTCTCTTGAAATGAGAACATAGCCGAGACAGTCGGGAAGCGGAGTAATGGTCCGGAGGATAGCATTAGTAGTCCTCACTATTACGTGAAATAGTGTGATAATAATTGTAATGAGGACTCCTTTTGAGTTTGTATAATATCTAGTAGACAATATTTGTATTCAAACTCACGGTTTATGTCGTATTGTATACGGCAGTTATATTAGTAAGTTGTATTTAAATTACGTACCATTTATCGACTACCCAAGATGGGTGATGTATACCTAATTTTGGGGCGTCGCGATTTAAGTATCGAGCTTGGGGATATGATCACGGCTAAGATGTGAGAAAAGTACTAGGAGGGAGAGGCGGGGAATACCTTCGCTAGTATGACCTACCTAAGTTTATGTGCTATTTTATTGGTCGGTCGAATATAAAGATAATTTGTTACATGTCAATTAACCTTTTGTTTTTGTGGTAGTATCGAAAATGACATCGAGAATGTTGAGAATAGCAATGGAAGCACTGAGCGATCGTTGATTCACCACAAATCAATAATCGAGGATAATGTGCATCGGGAAGGCGACAATCCTTATGTAAACAACAACAACACCGACCAAATGATGAATGATCAAATGTTCGGAGGCTTTATACGATTTATGCAACAAAGAAAGCGAGAGCGACTCATCCAAAACGTGGGGTGGAAACACGGAAAACTCTGGTGCGGTCACCGCTAAACAATTCAAGAGGGACCACCGAGTTTAAGGGAGAGCAAAACCACTGGCGGAAGCATGGATAAAGCAGATTACCAAGATATTTGATGTCTTGGGATGCTCCGAGGAGCAAAGGGTCCCTTCTTGCGCCTTTATGTTGGCTTGAGAGGCTGATTCTTTGGTGGGAATCGGTAAAAACGTACTCAACCTCTTTGTCTTGAAGATATCTTGGGAGAAGTTCAGAGTCATTCAACGACAAATACTTTCACGAAAGTATTCGCCACATGAAGGAGGTGGAGTTTATCAAGTTGGAACAAAACAATATGGCCGTGTTGCAATACGAGGCAAAATTTGCGGAGTTATCACGGTTTTCGTGTCCCCACTGGTGGATAATGAAGAGAATGGCGCGAATGTTTTAAGAGGTTTGAAGTCGAGATACGTCAACATCTTATTTCTCATAAAGCTGTGTTTGTATTCGGATGTTGTAAATAGGGCTCGATTAGTGGAGCGCGATAACGAGTCAACGTTTGTGGCGCCTCCAAAATTAGGTATACATCACCCATCTTGGGTCGACACTTACATGGCATGCGAATTTAAATACAACTTATTAACATAACATGCCGTATACAATACGACATAAAGCGTGAGTTTAAATACAAATATCGTCTACTAGATATTATACAAACTCAAACAAAAAGTCCTCATTATGCTTATTATCACACTATTTTTACGAATAGTGAAGACTACTAATGCTATCTTCGGGACCATCACTCGTTCCCCGACTCGTCCCGCCTATATTATCATTTCACGAAGAGAATAAAGGGTGAAAGAAAGGGTGAGCTCAACTAGCCCGAAGAAATATTATGACTAAGATAATGCGAATAAATTATCAATAGTCTTGATAATGTTAAACCGATAAAATACAATGACAACCGGTTTAAGCTGCGGTGAATATGCAATCCATTAAAAGAGTCAAGTAGAAAATAAAGTCTACTATCTTTTGGTTTTAAAGGTTTTCATCATCCTTGTTATAAATTTGAGACTCGACTTTAATAAATATTCCACATCATCGAATCACCCCCGCACTACTGACCAAGGATATTCTTTAAGATATCCGACCACAATTATTCATGCACTACGGGCCAAGAATATTTGTGTATTCATTAATGGTCATGATCATGCCAACAAGCGTCCATCAATGCACTACTACCATTGAGGATTTTTACCACATCATTTGTAACATTACGGCCATGATTACACCGAATAGTCTCGGTCATAATCATACCAAGTCCATCTATGCACCACTGAGCCATGAGATGACTTTAAAAAAATATAAACATGAGGATGATGACAATGATATAAGAATTCAATAAAACAAGTTCAAGAATTATTTTATCCAGGAATTATTAACGCCCAAATTATCAATATGATCTCGCATTTTGTAGAGTAAAATTCAAGAATGATCGGAAGAATATTTTCATGAAAAGATATGGATGAAACGCAAATATCGAGGATATTCCACTAATTTCATGGAGTATAGAAGTCAAAGTTTTAACCATTTGGGTATAATAAAGAATGGAATAACAAAAGAAATCACCATGCATGCGATGATAGATCGCATGCAGAAAAGTTATTCAACAGAATAATAAATAACGGAACCGTGTCGTGAAATTCACCATGCAGGATGTTCCAATGTAATAATAAAGATGGAACCGAGATCAGGTGTAAAACACACGAGATAGGATATTCCAATGTAATAATAAAGACAGAACCGTGTCCTGTAAAACACACATGTGAGGATGTTCCAACAGAATAATAAAGAGCGGAACCGGTCGTTGTAAAACACATGCATGGATGTTCCAATAGAATAATAAAGCGGAACCAGTCAAATTGTAAAACACATGACAGGATGTTCCAACAGTAATCATAGAAGAATGTCACCAAGTATAGGGTAAAATCACAGATACAAAGTTATTCCAATGTAATAATAAGCAATGGAATAACAATGCTTCTCTTCATGAATAAGAAAGAATAACACCCCTTACATTTGGTAGGAGATTGAATCTTTGCAAAGACGGTGTAGTAACAAAATACTCTTCTTCTTCTCTCTTATTCTCTCTATACTTTTCTCTCTATAGCTTGAATGAATTCGTGAAAATAATGAAGCCCTAGGCCTCTATTTATAGAAGATTTCTAGCTTTAGCACCCGCCACGTGAAAAGGCAAGTGGCTCGATTTAATTGGTTTGACGCCTTTGTAATGTGAAACGACAAGTGGTTCGGCCTTTTGTAATGTGAAACGACAAGTGGTTCGACGTCTGTAAAGGTAATTACTATTAACGAAGGTAAATACTATCGACGAAGGTAAATACTATTCACAAGGGTAATTACTATTAACGAAGGTAATTACTATCGATTTAATGTAAATACTATTCACAAGGTAATTACTATCGACGAAGGTAATTACTATTGTGAAGGTAAATACTATTGACGAAGAGACTCTTAGATGATGACATATGAGCCCCCATAAAATAATCAAACTTACCACAAATCATTTTTTTTCATCAACACATATTTAATCTTTCGACAATTATTAATCATTTATAACTTGTCGTCTCAATTATTGATTTAATACTATAACATATTATACGGATGATAATTGTGACAATAATTGAATCAATAATATAAGAGATATGATGCAACAATTATCGTAGCAATAATTGAGCATAGGTGGAGTGACTTCTCACGTAAGCATCAATAATAAATACCGTGTGCTACTTATGCAACCATGCGTAGACATCGTATTTCTTTACCACCGTTAGTTCAATAGTTTTAACGAATAACACCTCCGCCGTTATTTTTATAAAATATTTTTGTCGTTTTTCTCAATCAAAATAATAATTACATTATGGGGGTCCACCAATGATTGAGCTATTGTATTTAATATTCCCTAACAAAAAGAATATTCCCGATTAAACGAATATTTTATAACAACTTGCATACTTTGCAAAATTTATAAATATTACCCACAACTATAACATTATATCAAATTTATTCCATAATATTCAAAAATAATATTTATAGAAAATTCATCTTTATTTATAAAAGCCCTTCTTATGAAATTTCGCCCTCGAAATTAGGGTACGTACCTGGTATGTCGAAGAGGTAAGGATACCTTGATTTCATTTGATTCTAACTCCCAAGTCATATCCTCAACATCGTGGTTCCTCCACAAAACTTTGACTTGAGGTATAACCTCGGGAGCGTAGAATATGTTCCTTCTTATCAAAATTTGAACAGAACCTCTTCATACGCCAAATCTTCCATTATTTCATCAGGTTCTAACTCAATAATATGGTTCGGGTCTTTCACATATTTACGTAACATAGATATGTGAAAACGTTATGAACACGAGACATATTTGGCAGAAAGCGAGTCTATAGGCCGCGGTTCCTACCGATCGAGGATTAAAATGGACCGATGAATCGAGGGTTAAGTTTTCCTCTCTTTCCAAATCTTGTAACTCCTTTCCATGGAGCAACTTCTTAACACACGATCTCCTATATCGAATTCCACGCCCTTTCGATGAAGATCAAGATAACTCTTTATCAATTTTGTGAGGTTTTTATACGTTGTCGGATCGTTTGAATCTTTTTTCCGTAGTCATACGTACTCAACTCGGTCCCAACAACGTTGCTTCACCCACCTCATCCCAAAGATCTTTGGAGAACGACACTTTCTTCCATACAACGCTTGAATGGAGCCATGCCATTACTTGCTTGATAAGCTGTTGTTTGAGGGAAAACTCCACCAATGGTAAGAACGCGTGTCCCAACTCCCTTGAAATCAAGGACACGAGTCTTAATTGATCTTCAAGAGTTTGAATAGTCCTCTCCGATCGTCTGGTCCATCTCGAGGATGATATGCGAGCTAAATCGTAAGTCCGTGCTCATAACTTTTGCAAACTAACCCAAAATCGTGAAGTGAATCTTGGGTCTCGATCGGAAACTATGGATACCGCAGCATACCATGCTTCTTACAATCTCGTTTATGTACATCAGCAAAGACGTTCAAGTGTATAAGTTTCTCGTGACGGAAGAAATGAGCAGACTTGGTCAACCTATCAACAATGACCCAAATCGCATCAATGCCTTGAGAAACCTTAGGAAGGCCCAGAACTAAATCCATGGTAATGTGCTCTCACTTCCATTCGGAATTTCAAGTGGTTGCAATGGACCTTTTGGTACTTGATGCTCCGCTTTAACTCGTTGACAAGTTAGACACCTTGAGATAAAAAGCGCTATCTCTCTCTTCATATTGCTCCACCAAAATGTATGATTTAATATCATGATACATTTTGGTACTCCCGTGATGGATTGCAAATGGTGTGTTGTGTGCCTCCATCATGATATTATACTTTAAATCGTGGTCGTTAGGAACACAAAACTGGAGTTGACTCAAGTATTCCTTCTTCATCGATTCTTGCTCCAAGATAGCACCTTCTTGCACTTTCTTCCATAACGACGCCTCCGTGTGCGTAGCTTCGGCAAACTTTAACTTTATCAATTAAAGTCGGGTTTTACTCAGATACTCGCTTATCATCACACGCGTCCACCGGAGTCTTTAATTCTATCTCCATCCTTTACAAGTCACACAAAATGGGCCTTTCGTTGACAATATCGTTTTCGTGCTTTGCGTATGATTTTCACTCAATGCGTCGCCTACCACGTTCTTTTCCGGGATGGTATTGGATGGTATGATCATAATCTTTCAGCAGTTCAAGCCAACGTCGTTGTCGCATGTTGAGTTCCTTTTGAGTGAAGAAATATTTGAGGCTTTTATGATCCAGTAAAGATCTCCACTTTCTCCCCATACAAGTAATGCCTCCAAATTTTAAGTGCAAAGATAACAAATGCCAACTCTAGATCATGAGTAGGATAATTCCTCTCATATTCTTTGAGTTGTCATGAGGCATAGGCTATAACTTTTCCATGTTGCATAAGAACACATCCCAACCTTTTGCTCAAGCATCATTTGAGATGACAAATCCTCCGAGGCGGATGGTATTGTCGAGCAGTCTTGAAATAAGTCTCTCTTGAGTTCTTGAAAACTCTTCTCACATTCTTCGCTCCAACCGAACTTTGTATCTTTCCGAGTCATTTGAGTCGATGGAATAGCGATTCGAGAAAATCTTTCCACGAATCTCCGATAATAACCCACTTAAACCGAGAAAGCTACGCATTTCGGTCATCGATTTAAGTTGTTCCCGGCTTTGAATAGCTTCAATCTTTCTTTGGGTCAACAGATATTCCATGACTTGATACCACGTGCCCAAGGAATGCTACTTCTTCAAGCCAGAACTCGCATTTCTTCAACTTGGCATAAAGCTTATATTCACGAAGCTTTTGGAGTGTCAGCCTCAAGTGTTGCTCATGATCTTCACGGCTTTTGGAATAAATAAGGATGTTATCAATAAAGACGACCACAAAGTGATCTAAATATTCCTTGAATACTCGGTTCATCATATCCATGAAGGCAGCAGGAGCATTAGTCAATCCAAAGGACATGACTAGGAATTCATAATGCCCGCATCGAGTTCTCGAAAAGCCGTCTTTGGAATGTCGTGGTTCTAATCTTCAATTGGTGATATCCTAACTAAGATCAATCTTTGAAAAGAATTTGGCTCCTTGCTGTTGGTCAAACAGTCATCAATACGTGGCAATGGATACCTATTTTGATGGTGACATGATTCAACTCCCGATAATCAATACAAAGTTGCATACTCCCATCTTTCTTCTTCACGAATAGAGCAGGAGCACCCCAAGGAGAAGTACTAGGGCCGAATAAAGCCAATGTCTAACAATTCCAAAGAGTTGGGTCTTTAACTCCTCGAAGTTCAATAGAGCCATTCGATATGGGGCTTTGGAAATAGGTTTTGTCTAGGGTTCAAGGTCAATACAAAATTCAATTTCACGCCGGGGGTAGGCCGGAAGTTCTTGGGAATACGTCAGAAATTTATTAACAATAGGAATATCGTTTAAAAGCGGCGTATTTTTATTTAAATCGTGACATGAGCTAAGAAAGCTCGACATCCGTTTTTCAATAAACGAATAGCTTTATGGCTTGAGATGACCGTGATTGATTTTAATGGTTTGGTCGTTTGAATTCAGATAATAGGTTAATTAGGAATATGAAAGCTAACAACCTTAATAAAATAATCAATTTTTGCATGATAAGTAGTTAACCAATCAATCCCTAGAATCACGTCAAATGCAAGTATTTTTAATGAAATAAGATCGACAGGTAATGTGAGGGTACCGATTTGAACCAAACAAGACTTATAAACATTGGATGTAATGAAGGTTTCTCCCAATGAGTTTCCACAGATAAGTCAAAGTCTAATTTCTCCTGAGTCAAATTTAATCGATGGTATGCAAGGAGAAATAAAAGAATGGGTAGAACCGGTATCAAATAAAGTATAGACTTCATTAGAGTTTATGATAAGCTTACCCGTGATGACCTCATTCGGATTCCTTTGCTCTTTGGGAGGTCACAACAAATGCTCTCCTCAGACTACCGGTTTGAATTTTCGGGATGGCCTTTGGTGCCTCTATCCTAGTTGAATTTGTCTTGATGAACGCAAAAATCGAGCTAAGTGACCTTCTCTTCCACAATTATAACATGCTTTTGAATGGCATACCTTGATTTGGATTGATGTGTCCCTCTCCTCGCATTTGAAGCATATGATAGGTGGTCTTTCTCCTTCCTTAACAATGGGTCTTTGGTCTTGACGCTCTTTCCATCATTGTTGAATCTCCTTTTCTTGAAATGTCCATTCTTATTGTTTTTGCCCCGATTACAATCAAGTGGTTACCATATCTCGGCCATTGATTCCCTCCACGCTTGTTGTCACATTTCGATGACTATTCTCATTTGGTATTATAATTTTTAATTTTGCGCTCTCTTTTAGTTGCGTTGACTCATTATCGCGCTCCACTAACTGAGCCCTATTTACAACATCTAAATACAAACACAGTTTATGAGAAATAAGATGTTGACCACAAAAAAATAATTTGGACAGAAAAGAATCAATTTTTCGTCGTGAATTACCCCGTGAATAGTACTTCAAGAATAGTACCTCGTGAATAGTACCCCGACATGAAAAGTACTTCAAATACCCGAGTGAATAATATTCGGGTGAATAGTAATTTTGGTGAATAGTAACCCGTGAATAATAACTCGTGAATAGTATTCTGGCATAAAAAGTTCCCCGAATACCCGAGTGAATAATACTAGAGTGAATAGTAACCCGTAAATAGTAACTCATAACAAAAAATACCAAATAAAATGATATTTCACACCAAAGATAAGTCAAAACTTTAACCAACCGAGTATAATAAAGAATGGAATAATAAAAGAAATCATCGTGCATGCGGTACTTAGCATAAAACAAAGTTATCCCAACAGTAATAATAAATAATGGAACCGATTCAAAGTAATACGCACCCAAACGGGATATTCCAATGAGAATAATAAAGAATGAAATAACAATGAAATCACCGTACGCATGCGATTACTTGGCATGTATACATGTTATTCCAATGTAATAATAAATACTTAAACTGTGTCCCACAGAAACGCATTTGCATGTGATATTCCAATGTAATAATAAAGAGAGAACTGTGTCCAGGCGTAAAATGCATATATATAGGATATTCTAATGTAATAATAAAGAATAAAATAACAATGAGAATTTCACCGTGTATGCAGATTTAGATGATGAGTTATTCCAAAGAGAATAATAAATAATGGAATAATGTAAGAATTTCACCAAGTATAGGGTAGATCACAGCGTTATCTGAGTTATTCCAATAGAATAATAAAGAATGGAATAATGAAGTTCTCTTCATGAATATAAAAAATAATAATTTCTTACCTCAAAAGAAGACTGGATCTTTGGAATGTGAGGTGTAGTTTCTTCTTCTTCTCTCTCTCTATAGATTTCTCTCTATAATAATGGCTCTAAAGCTTTAGTAAATTAGTGAGAAATGAAGGAAGAATGAGCTTCTATTTATAGAAAATATAGTTTCGATAATCAGACGTTTTGGGGATCAAAAATTACAAAGACAATACCTCCAACTTTTTTCTTCATTTTTAATTTAGTCCGCAAGTATTATCAAACTCGCACCACCTCCCCTAATAGTAAATCATGTGAATCAATAGTAAAATCATGTGACTCAATAGTAAATCATGTGACTCAATAGTTCTAAACATGTGAAAAAATTAATTACAATATAGTACCTCCATCTTTAACTTAGTCATGCAAGTATTATCAATATTACACCAACTCCCCTAATAGTAAATGAATGTGACTCAATAGTACACACATGTGAACAAATAGTTATATAAGCATATGAATAATTAGCAATTAATTGCACATTTATCCGATAAATTACCCGATTTATCAATATAACCCCCAGACATCAATTATCATCGGAATAGATATCGATTTCAACTAACACCAATAATCCCAACACAATGGAACTATCAAATTCATCTTTAATCAACACGAACTTATTCATCATTAATATTATAACTCACAATATTTAACAACCGTGTCGTTCCGGGAAAGAGGGGGCTTTCAATAAAGATTTCTCGCTTATCAAGCCGCAATTAGGTGACCAAACCTCTCCTCGGCGAACTTCTGCAGACATTGTAAATATTGCGATTTAATAATATGAATAACTTTGTCGCCTCAATTATTGATTTAATAATATATCATATAATGTAGAGGAAATTGTGACAATAATCGAATCAATAATACGAGATATGATGCAACAATTACTATAGCAATAATTGAGTATAATAAGCCGGTGACTTCTCACGTAAGCATCAATAATCAATACCGTGTGCTACTACGCAACCACGCCAGACATCGTGATTTTTTACTAATGAAAGTAGTTCAACAAGATAACGGTAAAACTTCCGCCGTTATTTTCATAAAAATATTTTTGTCATTTTTTCAATCGAACAATAATTCCGTTGTGGGGTCCAATGATTGTGTAGTCGTAAATATTTAATATTCCACGACACAAAGAATATTCCCCACCAATCGAATATAATATAACAACTTCCATACTTTGCAAAATTTATTAATATTACCCACAACTATAACATTATATTAAATCCACACCATAATATTCAAAAAAATTGAGAAATTTAAATCTTTATTCATAAAATTTGGGATTTTACAATAATTGACGCCCCAAAATAGGTCCAATCCATCAAACCTATTCTCGAGTCGCCAAATACATAAGAGATGTAAAATAACTACAACTTTATTACTACAATTGTGAAATGCAAAATACAACAACACATATATCTTTGTGAGTTTTAATACCAATCTGTGACTCATGTCCCAACCATGGACAAAGACCTCACATTTATACATTACATAAAGGTACGCCTATAACTATTTTAGAAATTAAAATCTTTGAGAAGTGCTCAGGAAACCTTCGTATATAGGAGGCCATGAATCTAAGTTATGATAGATATCATATGTCCAGAGAAATATCCTTGGTTGATCCAATAGACTCCAAAGAAAAATAAGAAGATTACTATCATGTTCCTTCCAATGGTGAGTCTTTTCTTGACATATAACTATCTCCACCGTCTATAATTGAACATTATGTTTCAACCAAACTCCAAGATCATATAGGTAGTGCTCGTAGATATACTCAGCAAGTGGATGTTCACAACCATGTCTTATGATAACTCGTAGGTCATTAGACATCTTATATGATAGTGACAAAACACCCTACCAAAGTTGGGTTCACCTCACCCTATTCGGTTCACCAAAATTAAATATCAAATGACGTATACAATACGACACACTTATCTAAAGTTATCAATAAAATTATTTCCATAATATTTAGGGAGAACCTCAAATTATATAGACCACCGCTCTATTCCCTCGTTATCCCCACTCAACCCAGCCTACACTCTTATTACCGAAAGGAATTGTGAAGCAAAAAGGTGAGCACAACTAGCTCGAAGAAGAATATCATGACTAAAGATAATTAAATTATCAATAGTCATCAAAGAATAAATCGTAGATTTAGAACATATGGTAGATGATAAAACTTTTCAACCATAGTTGCAAATGAACGAGCAATCCATTAGAAGAGTCAAATAGACCATAAAGTCTATTATTTCTCCATGTTAAAAGTCCAACAACAATATTTTATTCTCGTAACATCAATCAACAGCCTCGTCCCACAATCACGTGAATAACTCATAACCATAATTGTGGTTCTAAATTCTCTTCTCATCGTGAGACTAAGATAATTTACATCAATTGTCTTTACCCAAAACATCAAAGATCATGGTTATACCAAATCATAGTTCTTGTTCCTAATCATACTAATAAGTTCATCTTCGCACCATAAAAGCCAAAGATATTCATTAACAGTTCATCTTTGCACTACATGCCAAATATATTCAATAACAGGTCATTTTTTATACTACAGACCAAAGATATTCAACAACGGGTCACTTTGCACTACATGCCAAAGATATTCAACAACAGGTCATCTTTGCACTACGGGCCAAAGATATTCATCAATAATTCATCTTTGCACTACAGGCCAAAGATATTAATATCTCAAAGAAATATATAATCATTTCAAAATTAATATAAACCATAATTATAACCATGTTGATCAATTCACCTTTGTACTTAAGCTAAAAATATTCAATTGTAAATTCAATGGTCATGATCATACCAGTCAACGATTCAACTTTGCACTACTGGCCAAAGAAAACCCATAGTCACGATCATACTAATAATCTACCCATCTTTATACTCAAGTCAAATAGAAATATCATCTTTAGGGTTATAAGAATGTTATATATGATAATAAAAATAATATAATCAACATATAGATTTAATCTCAAGAGTAAGATTCATAAATCAATAATTTCATAATACCTTAATCCAAATATTATAAATCACTTAATAATCTCATAATCTAATATTATTAATACTATCACAATATTTTAATCATTTCTTAAACTTACAAATAATTTATTTTAATTGTTTACACTTTACTAATTAATGCATTTAATCATCCTAAAATGCCAAACTCGTAAGATTTCATCACCAATAACCAAAACTCTCACAAAAATCAGATATACCTTATATAGGATTCTCAAACCATAAAATCCTATTATCCAATTTTGTTACTTCACATAACATATTTAATTCATTTACTCATAACTAGTTTATTTTCATGAAAAATACCAAATTAGTACAAACAAAATTTTTTTTCCTGAATTTAGCAGAATATAGTCCCATATTAAACATATATTTTTCTCGTAATTTTTAAAATTCATTTACTATTTTTTATATGGCCAAAACTGCTGAATATTTAGACATTTATCACAAATTGTAATTTTATCCAAAAATTTCAAAATTTACAAGGTATACTGCTATTATATACATGTACTCCCAATAAAAATTTCATCAATTTTGGAGTTAACCACAAGGAGTTATAAGGGTTTACTTTTAAAATAGTCTTTTTTCATAAAATTCATAACTCCTAACCTATACATCCAAAAATCGCCATTTTTGGACACAATCAAGAAAACTCATCAAATTACCATTTCAAATTTTTTCAAAATTTTTAAAGGTTCGGAAAAAATATGAAACTGAAAAACATAATAACCCTTAAAAATTCCTTACCTCAAAAGAGCAGTATTTCTGATTGGAATATCGGATGTAAAGCCGAAGGAAACTTGCCCTGAATAGCAACTCTCCAAGTATCTAAATACTCATAAAAATACGCTCGACAATATAGAGAGAAAGAAAACTTGTTTCTGGTGTGATTTTCAATTCTAACATAAGCACCTATTTATAGAAAAATGCTAGAACGCCAAAGGAGACTAAATTAATAAAATAATATTTTATTATTCCTTTACATCCACGCACACCCAATTTGATCAAACAAGCCAGCCAATTCTGAAATTCTTTGGCAGCCCACAAGTTTAAAATAAAAGTGGGTCCCACCCATTTTTAATAAAAATCATTTTATTTTCTAAAATTTCAGTAATTCATAGAAAATAGTCCGTTTATCAGAAAAATACGAATTTTATGTCCATTCCACACGAAATCAAATTCTTTACAACTTTTTAGCTTTAAGTTTTTCCAAATTTCAGACAAAAAATATCCGAAATCCATAAACAGACGATTTTCAACATCTTTTAAAATTCATAACAAATCATGCGTTAATTTTTAACGGTTCAAAATTTGTGGAAATATACTCAACTTATATATGTATAACATATCCAAAAATCACCACGATCTAACGGTCGGATTAAAATTATAACTCACGCAATAGAGCTTTAAGAACACCGATTTGATCTTTTAATACCTCCAATCCGACAAAATACTAATAAAACACCTCAACATTAATTCCTTCATTTATAACCACATAAATAAATCCATCATTTATATCCGCATTAAATAAATATTTTCTTATCATATAAATTAATAAGTAATTATTCACAAATAATATTATTGAATCACAATAATGACAACCAGGCAGTTCCCAGGAAAGAGGGGGCTTTGCGATAAGGATTTCTCCTTACTGGCGCGCAATTAGGTGACCAAACCTCTCCTTGACAGAATTTTCTAGACATTGCCAATAATGATATCTAACAATATTATTCAAATAATATAAATTATCGACCGATAATGGAAAAATATCGCGTTTGACAATTATTAAAATAACAATAATATAAAATATCAACGCAAAGAATTATGAATCAATAAAATAAAATATTAAACAAAGAATTATCGTAATAATTATTGAGTATTGCCTTCTTACGTAAGAATAAATAATTCAAAAATAATGTGTAATACCGTGGTGTGCAACCACGCCAGACATATTGTATTTTAACCACCGTGTAATCCAACAGTGTTAATCAGAATAATTACAATATTATTTATAAAACTCAAACTTGTCGTTTTCTTCATCCGACGCTTATTCTCATTATGGGGCCCATTAAATGGTTGCGCCGTCGCATTTAATATTCCCGAAACAACAAGAATATCCCACCACCAAACGAATATTCCCCAACATAAATGAGTATTTTATAACCACTTGCGTATTTTGAAAATTTTATATATATCACCCTTAACTTTAAACTTTTATCAATTTAACCATTTACTGAATAATAATTATAAAAAAATTTGATTACTTTTATTTCATAAAATTAGGGGTCTTACAATAATCATACCAAAAGCTGCCTCATCAATGCACTACAAAGCATCGAGGACTTTTACCACATCATTTATAACATTACGGTGTCATGATTATACCGAATAATCCTCGGTCATAATCATACCAAGTCCATCTACGCACGTAAGCCAAAGATTACTTTCATCACAATATAAGCATGAGGATGATGACAATGACATAATTATTCAATAAAACAAGTTTAAGAATAAATTTTAAAGATTTATAAGTTAATTTATCTTGAAATCAATTACGTCCAAATTGTCAACATGATTTCGCTTTTCAGGAGTAAAATTCAAGAATGCTTAGAAGAATATTTCCATGAAAAGATACCTGGGATGAAGAGCAAATATCAGTGATATTCTACTAATTTCATGGAGTATGTAAGCTAAAACTTTAACCAAATGAGTATCATAGAATATATGAAATCGCAAATGGATTTTCACCGCCATGCAGTAATCCAAGTAGATAGATCATTTCCATAATTTAATAAGAATGAATACGAAGGATCATTCACCATGCATGTAATAATCCACATGGCAAAGTTATTCCAATGTAATAATAAAGAATGGAACCAGTCTAAAGCGTAATCGCATACGCATGTGATATTCCAAATGTAATAATAAAGAATGAAATAACAAATAATTTACCATGCATGCGATAGGCCAAGACAAAAAGGTTATTCCAACAGTAATAATAAAGAAAGGAACTGTGTCTAGCGTAATCCATGCATGCATGTGATATTCAAAATGAATAATAAAGAATGGAACTGTGTCATTGCGTAAACCGCATGCACGTGATATTCCAATGTAATAATAAAGAATGGAATAACAAAGAATTCACCACATGCGATGTAATCGCATGAGATAGGTTATTCTAACAGAATAATAAAGAATGGAACCAGATCTAGCGTAATCCGCATTGCATGTGATATTCCAATAGAATAATAAATAATGAAATAATGTAAGAATTTCACCATGTACGCAGACTTGCATGATGTAGGCAAGTTATTCTAACATAATAATAAAGAATGGAATAATGTAAGCTCTCTTCATAAATACGAAAAGAAATAATACCCTTACCTTAGAAAGAAACTGGATATTGGAATAGTGAGGTAGCAGATGAAAGTAGTATGCAAACAAGCCAATCATGTTTGATGATAAAGCATATACTTTGAAACAATCTTATTCATTTATTAATAAATAAGGTATTATTTAATTAAACTCTTTAATTAAATGGGCTCCCTAATCTTATTAGGGATAATTAATTAAACTCCTTTAACTAATTTTCCTCCTAATCCTATTAGGAATAAATGAGATACTTATATTAAATTAATTCCTAAACTCTTTTAGAAATTAAAATAATAATAATTGTAATAATATTAATAAGACTCTCTTATTAATTTATATTTAATATTTCTAAAATATTAAATAATAATATTAAGCTATTTAATTTATTCTATCACCATAGATTAAATTAAATATACTTAACATATTATTACAATTATGCCATTAACTTCTTAAATAATTATTCTTCCTTTTATGGTGTGACCCTTTAGGTTCTCCATATTAAACAGGTTGTGAATAAATCAATTAGAACAATTCTAATCTTATTTAAATAAATAAATTAAATAATTAATTTATTTAAATAGTGATATTTATTCCCTAGCGATCAATCGACTTTCCAGATAATATAGATTTCAACATTAATCATAAAAGAACCTTTGAGTAAATAGTTCTTTGCACAATTCAATCCTTCCACCATACAATGTCCCAATTAAATATAAGACATGGAATTACCGTCAAGTCTTATTTTATTTAATTATATGTATTTCGATCCTTAAATGCATAACTCCAAATAATGCAAATTAGAAACTCCTTTCTAATTTCATTCTCGCCGCCAAGGACTCACTGGGTTGTCATTCATTGAATCACATAGGACATTTCTCTTTTTAATAAGTGGTAGATTCTTTATTGATCATACATTATCTCCATGTACAACTTATTATACCCAAGCATACCCTTTGATATACCCTAAGGGTCTTATGGAATAAGTCAAAGTATAACTCATCATACACAAGATACTACATGATGATCTCAAGTCCAAGGATCACTTATTACTATCACTCACAGGAAATTCTATTGATGACAAGTAAAACTCCATTAGGTATTCCTTAGTGAGTCACGTTCGATGAACTTATTCTCCAATAAGCACCTACATACTTGCTTTAGTGTCTCCACACAAATGATAATGAGATCAATCATCCTCATCCAACGAAAGCAAGTTAACGATGTACCAATCTATCCGGATTTACTAATCCCCAATTTAGTAATCCAATGATTGGGAACTATTTTAGTTTTAAGCTTTCTAAGAATTTAGATCTCATTAGAATGATCATCATCATTATTCTAAAAGCATTGCTTAAAACTATGGGTTTATCACATATTATAAAACAGCATCATGTAGATAATTAAAAGCCTTTAATAAATTAATATTTTTTTATTAATAAATGAATAAGATTGTTTCAAAGTATATGCTTTATCATCAAACATGATTGGCTTGTTTGCATACTACATTCAATCTCCCACTTGCACTAAAGCCAATCGCCATTGTATCTTATACTCTTCTTCTCTAAGTGACGATTATCCTGCTGTTGGATAAGCTTTAGTTAATGGATATGTAATGTTGTTCTTGAGAGTCCACCATCTCTATAGTGATTTCCCATCTTTCAATGATTCTTATAATCAAATGAAAGTGCCACAACACATGTTTAGATCCAAGATGAGACTTAGAACTATTCCTAGTTCTCAGTAATGAACTTTTAATCCAAACAATCAACTTGCAGCCTTCATTTAAAGCTATTTACTTTGTCTTTATCACTAAACCAAAGAACTATTTGTTGTTTGGAACCTTTCCAATTCATCGCACCAACTGCTCAAGGTAACCCTTTACCTTAAAGTGGATTTTTTCGTCGTCTTGGTCTATCCGAAAAACTTGAGTCCATTAAGCCCTCTAGTTTTAATTAAGACCCACTACTATGAATATGATCACATCCTTAGTGTCCGAATTCAAGCACTTTAAGATGTTTTTCACAGGACTCATAGTGAACTTCTCCATAATACGATCGATCAACATCGTGTCTCGATATTTCATTGCATACATGATTGTCACTCATGCAATCTCTTCTTATAATAGTTTGTGGGGACTATTAAGAGAGATACACTCCATAGCTCATCAACATGAGACATCTCTTGGAGTTTTCCATGCTAAACGACTTTAGCATCAAATGAATATACATTCTTGGGTTAAGTCGAGCATCCTCTTGAATCTATCTATATAGATTTTATCCCCAATTAAGATACTCTTCCCAAATCATTCGTGGAGGAATTTTTAGACAACTTTATCTTTACTGATTGTAGCATTGGTATGTCATTCCTTATCCGTAGTATATCAACATATAATACTAGAAATTTCACGACGCCTCCCAATCGACCCTTTTTTGTACACACTAGGTTCATTCTTATTTTTGATAAAATCAAACTCTTTTGATTGCCTCATCAAAATGAATGTTCCATATTTGAGAAACTTGCTTCAATCCATTTCTCGAAAGTGTTCACAACACTTACCTCATCAGATGTAATCGGATCATCATCTTCTATGATGTGTACCTCATCATCATCATCTATGATGAATCCATACCTCCTAGGTATCTTCGTTACTATTCTAGATTTACGATTCGATTGTGGTACAATAACAGGTTCATCTACGTGTTCCTCTTATTCGACTTATAAGTGTTTTGTGGTTCTTGAACTCTTCAAGATTTATTATCCTCCCACTAGCCCCTTTAATGAAAAACACATTTATCTTAGAAGGTAACGTGTTACGCAATAAACACCTTTTGCTAAGTAGGATTATAGAACATTTACCCTAAACTTACTTTAGGATGTCCCACAAATCAGATTTGTCAAATCTTGTCCCCAAGCTTATCCTTTGAAACCGTTTCACATAAGTTGGACAACCCCTTATCTTAACATACTTAAGATTAGAATCCTCCCCATCCATAACTTTTATGGAGTCTTGAAATTTGGATTTTGAGGTTACCTTTTCGTAGATATGCTGACCATTTCTAGGACATGATCCTAGAAGGATCTTTGGAATGTCTCAGAAATCATTATGGATCGCATTCATGTCCAATAAGGTACGATTTACCTTTCGGATACATCAATCAATTATTAGCGTATCGAGGATGTGTCCATTATGAGAAAACCATTTGAGATGATCTAGAAACTTATTGCACAAGTATTTATTCCTTGATCTAATCAAAGAATCTTAATACATTGCCAATTTGTTTCACTTCAATTCTTTGAACCTTTCAAATAATTCACACACTTGTATTCAAAGACATACACACATTCAACTCTTTGAATGATCATCTCCTTTTCTTATACTAATTTGTTCAATATGCAAAATTATTTTCATGTAAGTCAGTATACAAAATTTATTAAGTAATATTCCATTCTATACAAAACATTATTATTATAAATAGAACAACAATTGTTCTTAATTATAATACCAAAGATTTCATTGTCCAACAATAAAATGGAAATAATATTTTTAACAAGAACTGGAATACAATAACAACTTATTGACTTAATAGATTTGCCCGTAGGCAGTGCTAAACTATAAGTTTCTATAGCTAATGCAGCAACCTTTGCTTCATTTTCCACACATAGGATTACTTATCTTTGTTTAACTTTCTACTTCTGCTTGGTCCCTTCATAAATCTATATTTATGATAACCAAAGTCGGTATCCAATACCCAAGTAGAACCTTGACTTAAAGAAAAATTTATTTCAATCATGAACAAAAGCTCGACAGAACCGAAACTTCACTAAGCTTCTTTGGTTAGCCCTCGCAAGATGCTTTCGCAGATTTCTTTCCGGTGTCCGGGCTTATTGCGTTGAAAGCAAACTCCTTTTTATCCGTGACGCTTTTGTTCTTATTATCCTTTGTTTATGCCTTTCTATTTACCTTCTTTGAATCGTTCTTCTTTCGGAAGATACTTTGGCCCCTACCAAAGAAGACTTGATCTTTCTTGGTTGGAAAGTGACTCTCAATATTTTTCAATATGTTAAGCAAATCAACGAGGTCGATATCTAGCTTGTTTCATATGAAAAATTCACAATAATTGTGAAAGGAGTCCGGAGTGAGTGTAAAGATCAAATCTTCGCTCAACTCTCCATCCATGACAAAACCAGTTGTCCTAATTGATCAATCAAATTGATTATGTTAAGAACTTTTGTTTGTACTATAGTGTCATTGGCCATTCTAGATCGGAAGAGCTCCTTAGATATCTGATATCTATCAGTCCTACTTTCCTCACCATCAACTACTTGATGTGCAGGAATATTGTAGAAGCATCCATAGTTTCATGCTGACGCTCAAGCTCGTTACTCATAGATGCGAGCATGATGCATCGAGAAATAATCAAGTGCATCATATTGCCACTTTCTAAAAGTAGCAATCTCTTCCTCGAAGCATTATTCAAATTAACCATTGCAGGATAAGCGACATAAGGACATAAGATAGCTTTTCAAACTATGAGAACTATTCTCAAATTCCTTAACCAATCCGTTTAATATGATTTGGTTAATTTAGCATCTAATATGCTTCGTAGTGATAGTAATTTTAGACATTGTAAAATTCTGTAAATGAATTTGTAATTAACAACATTTTAACATACATTCTTTTATTAATTACCAAAATAAATTAGGTCTTGTTTTAAATTGGTATCTCCACTATTTTCTTCAAACTATATTACCCTCACTAATATAGTTGGCAAAATCTAATTAAAGATTTGCTAGTGAGAATAAGGATCCCATTTCAAATGTATATAGCCTTGTGGTGACACAACAAACTATATATAAATAAATAGGTAGACAACTTTTGTCAATTACATCAACTATGCAACTCCTTTTCTTTTGCCTCTTAGATTATTTTGATCAAGTGGTGGCACATCCGAATCAAAATTATCCAAGTTAAGTCCGACCCTAGCACTCCATATATTCAAAAAAAAAAAATATCATCCTCTTGTGGTGACAACAAAATAATATTGTTCAATTTTCTTTATAAGCATCAAATGTAATACTTGCCTTTGTGGGAGACACAACAAACTCATATTAAATATTTAATACTCTATTAATTTTATCATGTTAGAAGGCGACGCTCGATATTCCAAATATCTTTGAACGCTTAGGACTTAATATAAAAAAATTGAGGGTTTGTTATTAATTTGTCTCATCTTGTTTAAGCGCAGCATTTACATATATATATATAAAATACGTTATATTAATTAACATGCAAGCATGTTTGCATAATATATAATATATATAGTATAAGCATGCACATATAGAATACTATATTCTACCCGGATTGATTATGGACTTTTATTCTAGTTTGGTTCACTAGAGCCACCAAGTGAACCAAAAGGTCAAACCCTAGGGGTGCAAGAAATAATATTTAAATATAACTATTACATTTAAACCCGGGCTCCATTACAAACGGGTCTTCAAGCGCCTCTCTGCTCTTCGATCTCCAATTTTCAAAATTAATTCTAAATATTCCTATTACAAAACTATTTAAAATAAATAGAAACCTTGATCAGCAGTCAAGGGGAAGTACATAGGAGGGGAATAGAATTTACATTAAGAAAAATTAGAGAAGACGAGGTACGCAGACCCCATTTAATAAAACCCATACATTCATGCATCCAACTAAAATAAAATCCAATCGCATTGGTCAATAGTCCATAATTAATCCCATTTATTATCATACACATCATCATATGCATCAATAAATAACATTCATCTTATGAATAATAAACATTTAATATATATATTAAAATCTATATTATCTGGAAAGTCGTTGATCGCTAGGGAGGCTTATCCCTATTGTAGAATAAATATTATTTATTTAAATAAATTAATTATTTAATTTATTTATTTAAATAAGATTAGAATTGTTCCAATTGATTTATTCACAAATAGGCTTAATATGGAGAACCTAAAGGGTCACACCATAAAAGGAAGAATAATTATTTAAGAAGTTAATGGCATAATCGTAATAATATGTTAAGTATATTTAATTTAATCTATGGTGATAGAATAAATTAAATAGCTTAATATTTATTATTTAATATTTTAGAAATATTAAATATAAATTAATAAGAGGAGTCTTATTAATATTATTACAATTATTATTATTTTAATTTCTAAAAGAGTTTAGGAATTAATTTAATATAAGTACTTTCATTTATTCCTAATAGGATTAGGAGGGAAAATTAGTTAAAGGAGTTTAATTAATTATCCCTAATAAGATTAGGAGCCCATTTAATTAAAAGAGTTTAATTAAATAATACCTTTTTTTTTTAAATAAGGTTACTCGATATCTTTATAAGGGGAGTCTTATATCGGATATCGACGACGTAATAATTCCAATTTGTGGAGAGTACGCCTTTTCTATAGAGATAGAAAACTAGGGTTGAGCCAATACCTTCTTCTTCGAATCTTTATTTTACCTGGTGGATCACCTCTAGAGGCAAAACATATGGGTGGCTAACGTTGATCAAAGGAAGGAACCAAACCGGTGGATTCAAGTTGAACGCGAAGGATTTGGAGGTGAACTCACACGAGGAAGCTCGATCTTCAAGGGTATGATTTTATTCTTTATCTTTTCGTTTAATTAATAATTGTGCATAAAGGGTGATCAGGGTATATGGTTTGTAAAATTTTAAACTCGATTTTTACACGTTTCCGCACTTTTATGCAATTTGATCAAGGTTCTTGAATATTACAAACCTAACAGCAGACTTCTCTTATTCTTTCTCTCTATAATAATTGCTCTAAAGCTTTAGTGAATTGGTGAGAAATGAAGGAAGAATGAGCTTCTATTTATAGAAAAATATAGTTTCGATAATTGCACGTTTTTGGGCTCGAAATATTACAGTACAATACCTTCAACTTTTCTTTCATTTTTAATTTAGTCCTGCAAATATTATCAAACTTGCACCACCTCCCCTAATAGTAAATAATATGAATCAATAGTTCAATCGTGTGAATCAATAGTTATAATCATGTGAAAATACGAATTACAATATAGTACATGCATTTATACCTCTATTTTTAACTTAGTCATGCAAGTATTAACAATCTTGCACCAACTCCCCTAATAGTGCAAGAATGTGAATTAATAGTACACACATGTGAATAAATAGTTATAATCATGTGAATTAATATCAATTCATTGATCATTTATCTGATTAATTACCCGACTGGTTAGTAAAACTTGCAGACATCAATTAATATCGGAATAAATATCGATTTCCACTAACACTAATAATTCCAACACAATGGAACTATCAATTTTATCTTTAATCAACACGAACTTATTCATCATTAATATTATAACTCACAATATTTAACAATCAGGTTGTTCCCAGGAAATAGGGGGCTTTCTGATAATGATTTTCTCCTTATTGGCGGCGTAATTACGTGACCAAATCTCTCCTCGATGTAACTTCTAGACATTCAGTAAATATTACAATTTAATAATATGAATAACTTTGTTCTGAGACCCCAAATTTTATGAATAAAGATTTAAATTTCTCGAAATATTTTTTTTGAATATTATGGTGTGGATTTGATATAATGTTATAGTTGTGGGTAATATTTATAAATTTTGCAAAGTATGCAAGTTGTTATATAATATTCGATGGGTCGGGGAATATTCTTTTTGTCGGGGAATATCCGTACGACGGTACAATCATTGGTGGACCCCACAACGAAATTATTATCGGATTGAAAAAATGAAAAAAATATTTTTATGAAAATAACGACGAAAGTTTTACCATTAAAACTGCTGATCTACTCTTAGATAGTAAAAAAGTACGATGAATACATGTGGTTGCATAGTAAGAGCATACGGTATTGATTATCGATGCTTACGTGAGAAGTCACTCGCTTTTGTTCAATTATCGCTACAAGAATTGCCGTGATAAGATCTAACGTTATTTGATTCAATTATTGTCGATATTTTATATATTATTAAATCAATAATTGAGACAAATGAAGTTATTAATATTATTATTTGCAATATTAACGATGTCAGAAGTTACGCCATGAGAGGTTTGGTCACCTAATCAAGGCTACCAATATGGAGAAATCCTTATTGAAACCCTCTCTTTCCGGAAACGACATCGGTCGATTAATAGTGTGAATTATAATAATGATGATGAGTTTTGTTTTATTAGTATTATTAATGTAATAAAAATAAAAGCTTTTATATAAAACAAAATATTTTATAAAGTTATTTATTTTATTAGACTATAAATAGAATAGAATATATTATATTCTATTATGCATAGTGTTTTCAGATAGTAAAATCTTTTTATATAAAATGTAATACTTTTATAAAGTTATTTATTTTATTAGATTATAAATAGAATATATTATATTTTACTACGATAGTGTTCAGATAGTGCCTCGTGATAGTGTTTTTCAGATAAAATCTTTTTTATATAAAATGTAATACTTTTATAAAGTTATTTGTTTTATAAGATTTTAAATAAAATATAAATATATATTTATATATATTATATTTTATCGCATAGTATCCTTTCTATTTTCCTATAAATAGGATGCTTAGTTAGAATTGAAATCACACCGTAAGTTCAGGAGAATTCTTCTTCTATAATCTCGAAGCGTATTTCTTTAGAGTTTAAGAAAGCTTGAGTGTAGTGCAAGTTTTCTTTGAGTATATCCTCGCCCTACCAGTCGGAATACTCTTCTTCTAAGGTAAGGGATATTATTTGTTGTACTCGTAAGGGGTATTATTTCTTTCGTATTCATGAAGAGAACTTCTGTTATTCCATTCTTTATTATTATGTTGAATAACTGCCTACGCTAAGTACTTTATACATGGTGAAATTCTTCTTTATTCCATTCTTTATCATTCTGTTGGAATATCACGCTTGGCTCAGACACGCTTCGATTCGGTTTCATTAATTATTATTCGTTGAATAGCCGTTCGTATGTGGTCTATCGCATGCATGGTGATTTCGTTGTTATTCCATTCTTTATTGTTTCGTTGAATATCTTGTTGGTCTTAATTTCGCTTGACCGGTTCCGCTTCTTTATTATTCTATGGAATATCCTCACCTGCTCGCTTACGCACGACTGGTTCCATTCTTAATTATTACATTGGGAATAACTTGTCTGCGTACTATCTATCGTAAAGTGAATCCTTCCGTTATTCCATTCTTTATTATTCGTTAGAATAACATGTCGTCGTGGATTACCACATGCATGGTGAATGATCCTTTGTATTCATTTCTTATTAAATTATGGAAATGATCCGGCTACGTGGATTACCGCACGGCTGATTTAAAATCCATTCATAGCTTCATATATTCTATTATACACAGTTAAGTTAAAACTTTTCGCTTCTATATTCCTTGAAATTAGTGGAATATCACGGATATTTGCGCTTCATCTAGTATCTTTTCGTGGAAATATTCTTTTCGAACATTCTTGAATTTTTTTCTCCCAAAGCAAAGATCATGTTCGACAATTTAGACGATTATTGAGTTCAAGATAAATTAACTTATAAATCTTTAAAATTTATTCTTGAACTTGTTTTATTAAATTATTATGTCATTGTCATGATTAGTTATGTTGGTTATTATTTGAAAACATGAAAGTTTCTTAGAAATCACAAAGGGTTGAAAATTAGATTTTGGTGAAAATGGAATATGAAATTCAATTGACCATATCTCCTATTATATTTTGAATTTTGAGTGTGGTCAAGTTCTAGAGTTAGATCTATGAGTTTTCTAACTTATCCAAGTGGAATCAGAAGACCAAAAAATTTTTTTAAATAAAAGGAATTTCCTTTATTTATTATTTTGAAATAGTAAGGTGGATTTGATTAATGTGGTTAGTTATGGGTAAAATACGCAAATATTTCAAAATAAGCAAGTGGTTATAAAATATTCATTATTATTGGGAATATTCGTTTTTCGGTGGAATACTGTATCGAGAATATTAATTTACCACAGCACATAGCATGTTGTGGGCCCATAACTAAAGCGATTGGATGAAGAAAACGACAAATATAAGTTGTTAAAAATAACTAGGCGTAGTAGTTGTTAACCATTAAATCATTGGAATACCGTTGGTTAAAATATTAAAGAATACGCTGGTCGCACAAGAAGACACCAGATTATTGCAAGATTGTTGAATTATTGATCCTTACGTAGAAGGCACTACTCAATAATTTTCACAAGAGTTAATTCGCTCAAGATTTTATTTTATTGATTCAATAATTGCTCATTGATTGATATTTTATATTATTGTTGTTCAATAATTGTCGCACAACGATTTCTCATTATTAGATCAATAATTCATATTATTTGAATAATATTATTAGATAACATTATTGGCAATGTCTAGAAAGTTCTGTCATACAGGAGAGGTTTGGTCACCTAATTGCGGCCAAAGAAGGAGAGATCCTTATTGGAAAGCCCTCTTTCCGGGAAATGTTTCGGTCATCATAAATGTGATTCTGTAATATTATTTGTGAATAATTAATTATTGATTCATATGATAAGGAAATATTTATTTTATATGAATATAAATGATGGATTTATTTATGTGGTTATTAATGAAGGAATTAATGTTGAGGTGTTTTATCAAGATTTTATCTCGGATTGGAGGTATTAAAAAATCAAATCGAGGTTTTGAGATATATTCATGGGGTTATAATTTTTAATCCACCGGTTGGATTGTGGTAATTTTTGGGTATGTTATACATACATAAGTTGAGTATATGTCCACAAATTTTGAACCGTTAAAATTCACGAATGATTTGTTATGAATTTTAAGAGGTGTCGATTCTAAATCGTGGTTATAATTGATTTTGGTGGAAAATTCTAGAATTGAGTGGGCCCCACTTGTGGTTGGTGAAAAATGTGTGAATTTTATTTCAAAATGGTGGGTGGCAATAGTAGCGAGTAAAGCCATCATCAGCAGTCAAGTCTGCCTTACGGCTAACATTTTCCTATAAATAGAGGGCTAAGTTAGAATTGAAAATCACACCGTAAACAAAGTTTTCTCTTTTCTCTCCATATTATTGAGCGTTTATTTTGTGAGTATTTAGATACTTTGAGAGTTCATTTTCAAGTACAAGTTTCATTCTAGATCACTTCAACTTGAGCCTTTCCTTCCAAGCATCGATTCTTTGAGGTAAGGGATGTTATTTTCTTCTCAAATGATATTAATTCTTCAATATCATTATGCCAAATATTGGTTGGTACTTTTTATCAAATTTGGAACTTTTTCACGTATGGGGTTACTATTCATGAGTTACTATTCACGAAGTTACTATTCATGAGTTACTATTCACTTAAGTTACTATTCACGAGTACTATTACGTAAGCGTGAAGATATTTTTGTGGAATTTCTATCTTTGGGTGTTTGAGTTATTTATTCACGATACTTGTGATTATTCACGATACTAAGACTATTCACTTAATCATAAGACTATTCAATAAAAAATGAAAATTTTTCTTTTCGCCTAAAATATCTATTCGGATACTAGCTTTGATCAGATATCATGTTTTGATCATTCTTGAATTTTACACCACTATGATTATTTTTGAGGTATTTTGGACATGGATAAAACAAAGTACTAATCCTTAATCCTTAATCCTTGTCATTTTTGTTTCATCGGATTCGCTTCTAAAAATATTTTCATCATCCTCGGGTCTTAAATGATGATATTATTGAATATCTTTCGCCCTGTAGTGCAAAGATGAATGATTTCTCGAAAAATATCTTTTGGCCTTTAGTGCAGAAGATGAACAGTGTTGAGATGAACACGACCGATTGATGAATATCTTTGGCCTTTAGTGCAAAGATGAACAAGTGTTGAGATGAACATGACCGATTGATGAATATCTTTGGCACGTAGTGCAAAGATGAATATTTGATTTGAGATGAATATCGATTGATGTTACAGGATAAAATATTGATGATGGACCGTTAAATTCATAGATTATAGTAGATTTCATTTCTACGTAACTCTTTCTGAATTATTATTTCACGCTGCGAATATTGATCTGAAACTTGTTGTCTATTGTATTCTACATCGATTTTCCTCGTTGGAGACTAACGATAATTTGTTGTATATTATCTTAGTCATAATATTCTTTACCGGGCTAGTTGAGCTCACCCTTTTCCTTGTTGTTCCATTTTTTCTTCTCGGGAGGCGTAGAATGTAGCGAAGTCTTAGCTAAGGGGTATGGAATGAAAGTTCTGACAGAGTTGTTTAGTAGTCCTCACCATTTTGTAAAATAATGTATCAATAATTATGATGGGATTTATTTGCGTGTGGATATTGTTCGTAAGACAATATTATATTTAAACTCACAATATATATATATGGTCGTATTTCACGACATTTGTATTATTTGAAGTTGTAGTTTGCTTCTTGCATCATGTATTTGGCGAATCGGAATGGGTGTTGTGTATACCTATTTTGGGAAGGCCGTGAGTTGATATCGAGCTTAGGGATATGATCTCTGGCGGAGATCGGGAATAGAACTAGGAGGGGAGAGACGAGTAAATCCTTCGCTAGTGTGTCCTACCTAAGCTTATTTGTTAGTTGGTCAAGATATAGGGATATTATGTGATTGATTTCTTAATTAACCCTTGTTTTATGACAAAGAATTGAGAATGTCGATCGAGAATATTAATAGTGGTGTAAATGAGACCGTGGAGATGCCTGTATTTAACAACGAGGAGAAACGGTAACAGTCGGCAATGTACCTCCCATGAATAACACCATTGAGCGAGATGATGGACGAGGGATGTTTAGAAGTTTTTTTGCTCATTCAAAAATCGACGAGGAGACTCGTGTTCAAAATACTGAGGAAATGATAGTAATTCATGGGTGGTCACAACCCAAGCGCTTCAAAGAGTTGGGACCACTGAATTCTTGGGAAAGCGATCCGATCACGCGAAAACATGGGTCAAGCAAATTACCAAGATATTCGATGTCTTGGGATGCACGCGAGAACGTAAAGTTCCATTCGCTACTTTTATGTTCGTGGTGGTGAGGCAGACATCGGTGGAATCATGAAGCGCACTCCATCCGTCCGCACTCAAAGATGTCATCGTGAGACGTTTCAAGCAGTTCAATGACAAGTACTTCCCCGAAAGTATTCGTCATATGAAGGAAGTGGAGTTTATTAGACTAGGCGAATAACATGACAGATCCCAAAGACGAGGCGAAGTTCGCGGAGTTATCCAGTTTGCACCTCATTTGGTGGAGAATGAGGAACGTGACGCGGATGTTTCGAGAGGTTTGAAACCCAAGATACGCCAAGATCTCATTCTCATAAATTTTCTCTATTCAGATGTTGTCAACAAGGCTCGGTTGTTAGAGCGAGATAACGATACGCTCAACCGAGGGACCATAACGTGGATCATACCAAGATAGAGTCAACAAAATAACGATAACCAAACGGAGAAAGAAGAATACTGACAAAGGCGGTAGAACTCACTCTGGTGGTAATCATGGCCATGAAAATAGAAAAGCGAGTCGGGAGGAGATTTTAAAAAGAGGAGATTCAACAACCACCATTTGAAGACGCCGTGCAAGAGCAACTAGTTCCAAGGAGGAGAAAGACCATCGGTCGTTATGTTACAAATGCGGAAAGAGGGATGATATCATTCAAACCGCCCACAACAGTTTAAGGTATGCTATAATTGTAGAAAAGAAGGACATATCGCCGAGATCAGACGATATCGAAAACCGTCACAAGCGGAATGGTGACTCAAAAGGATGTCCTAAAAGTCAAAGTCAACGATTTCTCGAAGAGCGTTTGTCGCGACTCCAATAAAATGAGGAATCCGAACGGTTAGCACTTCAAGTTAGTTAATTATAAATTCTTGCGATGTTTATACCTTACTAGATACCGGTTCTACCCATTCTTTTATCTCTTGCTTTGCGCTCAACGTTTGAACTTGACTACGAGAGAAATTAGACTTTGACCTATTTATGGAACTCTGTTAGAGAAACTTTCATTACATCCGTTGTTTAAAAATCTTTTTTTAATCAAGTTGGCACCATTACCTTACCTGTTGACCTTATCTCTTTAAAGATACTTGCTTTTGGGGATTGATTGGTTAACTACTCATCATGCCAAAATTGATTGCTTTTGTAAGGTTGTTAGTTTTCATATTCCTAAGCAACCCTGTTATTCGAACTCAAGTAGTCAAACCATTGTAGTCAAACATTTTTATATCAAGCCATGAAGTCATTCGTTTATTACGGATGTCAAGTTTTCTTAGTCCATGTTATGGATTTGAATAAAGACACGTCAGATTTGAATAATATTCTTGTTGTTGTTGATTTTTCCTGACGTATTTCTCAAGAATTTCGCTTACTCCCAAAGTCGATATTAAATTTTGTATCGACTTTGAACCCGATATAAAACTCATTTCTAAAATCTCATATCGAATGGCTCTATTGAACTTCGTGGAGTTAAAAATTCAACTATAGAATTTGGTACCGAGCCTTTATCTGGTGACTTCCTTTGTGGAATGCACCTAAGCGACTCTCTGTAGGGACGCCATATTCGGCGATAGTAACCCGATAGGTGTCATTGTGACGCGTCTTATCCAAGATTGGGATATGAGTCACAAGTTGAGAGCAACTAAGTAAAGAATCGAAATCACGTAGCTTTCAGGCTTAGTTGGTTGTTATATCTGAGATTCGTTGAAGGATATTCTCGAATCGCTATTCCATTAACGTATAATGACTCATAGAGATACAAAATTCAAATGGAGCAAGGAATGTGGTAAGAGCTTCAAGAACTCAAGAGGAGACTCATTTCAAAGATATGTTCGACCATGCCATCCCCGAAAAGTTTAACGTGGTAGCCGGCGTGTTGAGTAGAAGATCGTGATACAAGCACGAAAAACGATATTGTCAAAGACTCATTTTCAGATAATATACAAATAATAGAGATGGAGATGAAAACTCTAGGTACCCACGTGATGATATACGATGCGTGATGATATAACGAGTATAATCGACTTTAATCGATAAAGTTAAAGTTATTCAAGCTACACACCGGGTGATGAATTTGAAGAAGGAGGTGCAAGAAGTTGTTATTTTAAAAGCGAGAATCGGTGAGGTGAGGAAAGCTCAAACCTTCGATTTATTAATCCAGTTGAAATCTCGATCGAATAGGAACCGTGGGCTATAGACTCGTTTATCCGCCAAAGATGTATGGCGATGTTCATAATCGTTTTTTCACGTATCGATGATACGTAAATATGTGGACGACCAAACACGTCATTGAGTTGTAACCCACCGGACGAGATAGCGAAGACTTAACGTCTGAGGAGGTACTGTCCAAGATTTTGTAGAGGAAAGAACATGACCTATGTCTATCGAGGTTATACCATAAGTTAAAGTTTTTGGAGAAACCATGCAATTTAGGAAATGACACGGGAGTTGGAAACGAAAATGAAAGCGAGGTATCTTTACCTTTTCAAACACCAGTATCGCACGTCAATTTCGAGGACTAAATTTCATAAGGAGGGAGGTGTAAGACCCGAAATTTTTTAAATAAAAGGAATTTCCTTTATTTATTATTTTGAAATAGTAAGGGTGGATTTGATTAATGTGGTTAGTTATGGGTAAAATGCTAAATATTTCAAAATAAGCAAGTGGTTATAAAATATTCATTATTGTCGGGGAATATTCGTTTGGTCGTGGAATATTCAGACTTGCTTGGGAATATTAAATGCGACGAGGTAAATGACCATGTGTGGGCCTATAACGGAAAGCGATTGGATGAAGAAAACGACAAATATAAGTCAAGTTAAAAATAACTGCCATGAGTTGTTACTCAGTTAAGACATTGTTGGAATACCCGGTGGTTAAAATACGAATACGCGTGGTCGCACAAAGAAGCACACCTCATCGTATCAAGCATGATTGTTGAATTATTGATCCTTACGTGAAGGCACTACTCAATAATTTTTCACGATGAGTTATCGTTTCGGTATTTTATTTTATTGATTCAATAATTGTGCGTTGATATTTTATATTATTGTTGTTCAATAATTGTCATTTGCATTTATTTCTCATTATCGATCAATAATTCATATTATTTGAATAATATTATTAGATAACATTATTGGCAATGTCTAGAAAGTTTTGTCTAAGGAGAGGTTTGGTCACCTAAATTGCGCTAACAAGATGAGAGAGATCCTTATTGAAAGCCCCTCTTCCACGGAACATTTCGTTGTCATAAATGTGATTCTCGTAATATTATTTGTGAATAATTAATTATTGATTCATATGATAAGGAAATATTTATTTTATATGAATATAAATGATGGATTTATTTATGTGGTTATTAATGAAGGAATTAATGTTGAGGTGTTTTATCGTATTTTATCGGATTGGAGGTATTAAAATCAAATCGAGGTTTTGAGATATATTCATGGGGTTATAATTTTTAATCCGACCGTTGGATTGTGGTAATTTTGGGTATGTTATACATACATAAGTTGAGTATATGTCCACAAATTTTGAACCGTTAAAATTCACTTAATGATTTGTTATGAATTTTAAGAGGTGTCGATTCTAAATCGTGGTTATAATTGATTTTGGTGAAAATTCTAGAATTGAGTGGGCCCCACTTGTGGTTGGTGAAAAATGTGCTGAATTTTATTTCAAATGTGGTGGGTGGCAATAGTAGCGAGTGTAAAGCCATCGTGTAGTGAGTCAAGTCTCGCTTTACTGGGCTAACATTTTCCTATAAATAGAGGGCTAAGTTAGAATTGAAAATCACACGAAACAAAGTTTTTCTTTCTCTCCATATTATTGAGCGTATTTTGTGAGTATTTAGATACTTTGAGAGTCATTGTTCAAGACAAGTTTCATTCAAAGATCACTTCCGACCTTTCCTTCCAAATCGATTCTTTGAGGTAAGGGATGTTATTTTTTCTTCTCAAATGATATTAATTCTTCAATATCATTATCTTTGAAATATTGGTTGGTACTTTTTATCAAATTTGGAACTTTTTCATGTTGGGTTACTATTCATGAGTTACTATTCACGAAGTTACTATTCATGAAGTTACTATTCACGAGTTACTATTCACGAGTACTATTCAGTGAAGCGTGAAGATGTTTTTTGTGGAATTTCTATCTTTGGGTGTCGGAGTTACTATTCACGATCACAGATTATTCACGATACTAAGACTATTCACTTATCACGCAATATGACTATTCAATCGAAAAATGAAAATTTTTTCTTTTCGCCTAAAATATCTATTCCGGATACTAGCTTTGATTGATCTATGTTTTGATCATTCTTGAATTTTACACCACTATGATTATTTTTGAGGTATTGTTGGACATGGATAAAACAAAGTACTTAATCCTTAATCCTTAATCCTTGTCATTTTGTTTCAATTTGGATTCGTTTCTTTAAAAATATTTTCATCATCCTCGGCCTTAAATGATGATATTATTGAATATCTTCGGCCTCAGAGTGCAAAGATGAATGATTTCGAAAAATATCTTTGGCCTTTAGTGCAAAGATGAACAGTGTTGAGATTTAATACGACCGATTGATGAATATCTTTGGCCTTTAGTGCAAAAGATGAACAAGTGTTGAGATGAACATGACCGATTGATGAATATCTTTGGCACGTAGTGCAAAGATGAATATTTGATTTGAGATGAATATTGATTGATGTTACAGGATAAAATATTGATGATGGACCGTTAAATTCATAGATTATAGTAGATTTCATTCTCACGTAACTCTTCTATGAATTATTATTTCATTGCGAATATTGATCCGAAACTTGTTGTCTATTGTATTCTATCGATTTTTTTCCTCGTTGGAGACTAACGATAATTTGTTGTATATTATCTTAGTCATAATATTCTTTACCGGGCTAGTTGAGCTCACCCTTTTCCTCGTTGTTCCATTTTTCTTCTCGGGGAGGCGAGAATGTAGCAGTACTAGTAGTGGGGTATAGAATGAAAGTTCTGCATGAGAGTTGTTTAGTAGTCCTCACCATTTTTGTAAAATAATGTATCAATAATTATGATGGGGATTTATTTTATGGTGAATATTGCCTGTAAGACAATATTATATTTAAACTCACAAGATATATATTGTCGTATTTCACACGACATTTGTATTATTGAAATTGTAGTTTGCTTCTTGTACCATGTATTTGGCGACTCGAATGGGTGTTGTGTATACCTATTTTGGGGGCGTCACGTAATCACTAGAAAAGTGTTGTAGATTTTTCGTGGACTAATTTTTAAGAAAGTACCAAAAAAGCATCATCTCCAAAAATTTAAAAGGGAATTTTCTACCACTTATTTTATGAGAAAATTCTGGCCTTTTTGGGACATGAAAATATATGGTATAAAGAACCTCCCTGTCCAAAAATGAGCTCATTCGACTTAAAATGAGCAAGTTATGACTATTTCAATATTTAGGTTTTTTCGACAAAAAACGCTATAACCCTGAAAGTTCTATAACTCGATGACTATGAAATTTAAACCGAAGCTCACGTTTACATGTGTAAAGATCCCCGCCAAGATTTGAGAATTTGTGGAGTTAAACTTGAGGTAACCGATTTCTTAAGGAATTAATTAGAAATTGATTTTTGAAAAATACTTAAGTGGAGTTGAAAAATTATAAAAAATACTTGTTTGTATGAAATATATGTATATATATTTGGGCAAAGGATAGAAAAATAACAAATTGATTTGGTAATTTTTCATGAAAATGGTTTAGTTACTGAACATATATGAGTTAAATATGCCATGTGAAGTTGAAAAATTAGTAAATAGGATTTTATGGCTTGGGAATCCTATATATAGGGTATATGCAGATTTTTGATAAGGAATTTGATCATTAGTGATGAAATCTTATGAGTATGACATTTGAATGATTAAATGCATTATTTGGTAAAGTATAAACAATTGAAATAATTTGTTTATAAGTTTGAAAAAGTGATTAAAATATTGTTATAATATTATTAATATTAGATTATAAAGTTTATTAAGTGATTGATAATATTTAGATAAATTTAAAGTCTTTAATATTTATCCTTATTTTCGCTTGATTAATGCTTATATCATCATCATCATCCTCACGCTATATATTGTGATGAAAGTTATCTTTGGCTTATTGTGCATAGATGGATGTTTTTGGTATGATTATGGCGATTATTCGATAGTGCATTTACCATTGATGATTTAATCATTCTTGGTATCAAGATAATCATGATAATTTATTCGCATTATTTAAATTAGAAGATAGTAGATATCATATTTCTTACTAATGGGCTAGTTGAGCTTAAACTTGATGTCTTTTGTATTTTATTTCTTTAATGATAATTTATTCGCATCTCTTCAGAAATGAGAATATGAAATGAGAATATAGATGGATGAGTCGGAACTGAGTGGCTCGTTCAGATGATAGCATTAGTAGTCCCTCACTATTCCGTTAAATAGGTGATAATAAATGTAATGAGGACTCCTTTGAGTGTGGATATTGTCTAGATGACAATATTCTTATTAAAACTCTCACTATGTTTTGTTACGTATTTTTTACACGATGTTTGTATAATTAAGTTGTATTTGTATCTTGTACCATGTATCCGCTGACTTAAGATGGGTGATGTATACCTATTTTTGGGGCGCCACATTTGTCGTCTCAATTATTGATTTAATAATATATCATATTATGCGATGATAATCGTGACAATAATCGAATCAATAATACGAGAGATGATACAAAGAATTATCGTAGTAATAATTGAGTATAACCGAGTGACTTCTCACGTAAGCATCAATAATCAATACCGCGTAGTATTTACTACGCAACCACGCGATTACTATACTTTTACTACTGGGTAGTTCAACGCTTTAACTCCAGAAAACTTCCGCCGTTATTTTATAAAAGATAATTATGTCGCTTTCTAACTACAACAATACTTACATTGTGGGGTCCACTAATGATTGTACTGTATTGCATTTAATATTCCCTATTAAAATGAATATTCCCCGACCAATCGAATATTATATAACCACTTGCTAACTTTGCAAAATTTGTAAATATTAACCACAACTTTAACATTATATCAAATCCACACCATAATATTCAAAATATATTTCGAGAAAATTATTCTTTATTCATAAAAGTTGGGGTCTTACACATACCCTTGTAGATCAAGCTTCCACAGGTACGAGTTCTACTCCAACTTGAATCCACGAGATTGATTCATTCCTTGATCAATGCAAGCCACCCAAGCGTTTGGCCTCTAGAGGAGATCCACTAAGGAAGAAGAAAAACTAAGAAGGTAGGTGTTTGGCTAAACCCTAATTCTATCTCTATAGAATCTGTGTACTCTCCCAATGCTGAAAATTAAGCGTGTTCTGTCTCTTCGTTCTATAATAAGATTTTCTTATTTATAGACGTAAGCAACCCTCCTAACTATTTAGGATTAGAGTTTCATATTAATTAATTAAACCCTTTTAATTAATTATGCTTCCCAATCCAATTTGAAATAATTAAACTCTTTTAATTAAATAACTCAATAATCTTATTAAGAATATATACGAGAGAGGGTATCTAATTAATTAATTTCTAAACTCCTTTAGGAATTAAATAATAATAATAATAGTAATAATAATAATAATAAGACTCCTCTTATTAATTTAAATTTAATATTTTTAAAATATTAAATAATAAATATTAATCTATTTAATTTATTCCATCACCATAGATTAAATTAAATATACTTAACATATTATTACGATTATGCCATTAGCTTCTTTAATAATTATGTTTCCTTTTATGGTGTGACTCTTTAGGTTTTCTATATTAAACCGGTTGTGAATAAATCAATTAGAACAATTCTAATCTTATTTAAATAATTAAATTAAACTAATAATTCATTTAATTAAATAATATTTATTCTACAATAAGGATAAGCCCCCTTAGCGATCAACGACTTTCTAGATAATATATATTTCAACATTAATCATAAAAGAACCTTTAAGTAAATTGTTACCGTACAATTAATTCATTCTACCATACAATGTCCCAATTAAATATAAGACATGGATTTACTATCAAGTCTTATTTTATTTAATTATATGTTTTTTGATCCTAAATGCACAAACTCCGATAGTACAAATTAAAAACAACTTTCTAATTTCATTCTGCCTTGGCCAAGGATCACTCGAAGTTGTTATTTATCGAATCACATAGACATTCACTTCTAAAGGCAAATTCAAAACCAACTTTCTAATTTCATTCTCGCCGCCAACAACGATCTCCGAGTTGTTATTTATTGAATCACATAGACATTCACTTCTTTTTTACTAGAAGTGATATATTCTTTATTGATCATTCATTATCTTCATGTATAATTAATTATACCCAAACATACCCTTTGATATACCCTTAGGGTTTTAAGGGACATGTCAAAGTATAACTCATCATACATAAGATACTATGATGATATCAAGTCTAAGGATTACTTGTACTACTATAACTAAAGGAATTCCTATTGATAGCCGAGTAAAACTCCATTAAGTTTTTCTTAGCGAACCACGTTCAGTGTACTTATTCTTCAATAAGCACCTACATACTTGCTTTAATGTCTCTACACAAATGATTATGAGATCGATCATCCTCTTCCAAAGAGCAAACAATGTATGTACCAATCTATCTGGATTCACTAATCCCTAATTTAATAATCCATCGATTGAGAACTATTTTAGCTTTAAGATATCTAAGAGTTTAAATCTCATTAGCATGATGATCATCATGATTCTAAAAGTATTGCTTAAAATTATGGGTTTATAACATTTAAATATAACTGCATTATGTAGATAATATAAATGCATTTAAATAAATAATTCTTTTATTAATAAATGAATAAGATTGTTACAAAGTATATGTTTTATCATCATACATAATTGGCTTGTGTGCATACTACTTTCAGATTGGTGTTACAAGGATAAAATATTAATGGTGAATATCTTGTCGTATTTTCTGCGACACTGTATCAAGAGAACGTATTGTTGTAGTGCGTATTTTGACGATCTAAACTGGGTTGTGTGGACCCTATTTTGAGGGTGTCACATTAATCGTTGACCCAATTAATTAATTAATTAACCGTATTTAGTTTTTTAAGCGTTGCAATGTTAGTTGACATAACATTGTATCTTGATTAAAATAAATGTATGTATGTAATAAAATTTGGATTTTTTTATCCTAACATAATATCATCCATGTAATTTTTCTTTCAATTACAACCCTTCAATTTGGGGGTAAATCTATTTTTAAGGTTTCATATAAGATGTAAATTTATTTTAATGGCGGAAAGGGTGGTATTTTATCTAAATATCCTCTTGCCTCACACACTTTAAGCTTTCCGCCAAAGATTTGGCCAGAAAAACGAGCGAAGTGTGTATTTAATTGTCTGGGATTAAGTTTAGAATGCATTTAATTGAAAAAATCATTTAGGGTGCAAATCAATTTTTGGGTAAAAGTTTGGGATGCAAATTAGAATTTATTTTTATGCTGTCGCTTCTAACTTGCGCTGAGTGCGCAAAGTGCTGTTCTAGGATTTGGTTTTGTCTAACTTTCAAATTGGTATCCGAACTATCTAAATTTAATACTTCAGCCCCTTCTTTTCTTAAGACATTATAATTTTCTTTTCTTTTTTCATTTGAGGAGTTTAGGGAACTGAGTATTTCTACACTTACAAAAAAAAACCTCTTTACAAAATAATGTGTCAAAATTTAATTCATAGATGATCTTACCATACATAGGTGGACTCAATAATTGTAACCAGCCAGACCATACGCATTCTTTTGTATCATTTTTTTTCTAACCATTCTTTAGTCACCGTAATATTATTGGGATAATATTTGAGAATTATATACCAATAAAAATATGTAAACATCCTATGGTAGGACAACCACTGTTTTTTTGTCTTAAAGCGCGATATAGAGATAATATAGATAGTGGTCTCAGGATCTTAAGTTTAACCTTTTTTTAGCTTTACTCGCTTATCCTTTTAATGACGGGACGGAGAATGACGATTTATCTCTATTCGTCATATATATGTAACCGCTGCCTTGGGCTTTTTAACGATGGACAACATATAACGATTTTAATCGAATCGTTCGCCTCGATCCGTCGCTAAAAAAGGGTGAAGAAGTGAAATTAGATAAAAGGTGAAATTTTAAGATCCGGACCGATAATATAGGTAAATTTCGCTTCCTATTTTTTTATATATTATTTATGTACAATTTTTATGTATAATTTATATCCATATTATTACTCATTTTCAGTATCTACGAGAATGATATTTTAGAGAGAGAAAAAATCATACTAAACCTATAATGTACTCCATTTTTTTCACAATGAGATTTTATTTAAAATTATAATATATTAGTAAAAATATAAAACATTCAATATCTAGGCTAAGCTTTAACCTCATTTTCAACCTTGTCACAATCTAAAGGCTCAACATCTATGTACTTAATGACAAATCAATATATTAAACGGCAGACTGCTTAACATTGAATTCTCATATGAGATAAACACTTATTTAAGAATTAATACAACTTGCAAATAACACACAAATATTATCTTAAAAGGGACCCAACTGGACTTGACTAATAAGCTCAATAAGCCAATCTCAAACATTATGTTAAATTAATCAAAACATCAAATTTATTGACTGACGACACTTTTCATGTGAATATCAAAAAGTGTTGAGAAAATATTTATCGCTATAGATCTTATACATCGATAGCGACACTTTTTATGTAAAAATATCAAAAAATATTGTGAAAATATCAATTTTCTTTTTAAAACTCACCCTCTTTCCTCGACATGCCAATGATTGAACTCCCAACCTCATTGTTACTATGCTTTGGGTCATGCTATTGGGCCAAAAGCCGCTCAAAAGAAAGAAAAAAAGTATAAAAATGCTACTATCACATAAAATAATTACATACCGTTCACATACTGCTGACGTGACACCCATGGATTTGTTGTTGAGTTAAGTGGATCATGTGAACAATAAATCCATGAGTGCCATGTCAGCGATATGTGAACGGTATGTAATTATTTTATGTGATAATAGCATTATTGAAAAAAATATTATTTCAAAACTTGGTCCTCATATGAATGAGTCTTAACCCTTACATAAACATGATATTAGATTATTATCTCAAGATTGCTTAATCCTCATAAGGAGGACCCATAAGCATTAAGTATTTTAGATGATCTTTACGTGCAAATTTCGTTGAGCCATTGAGGTATATCATTTGGCCATATTCGTCGTCAAGAAAATAGGGTAGTTCATGTTGGTCGATAATTTGCAATTGAACACAATAACATTTCATACTATAAATTTTTTAATATATATTTCGTCCGTTATAAATTATAAAATTATTATTAACTTTTAAAAGTCAATTTAATATATTTTAAATTAATATATTTTATTTATAATTATAAAATAATAAATCTTATAATTAATAGTATTTGTACGTAGAGCAATAATTAAAACTAAATAATTATATATCTGTTTTGATATAAAAATATATATAAGTGACTTTAAAAGGTTAGAAAAGAGTATTATCTTCGTTTCAAAATATAAAATTATTATTAATTTTTAAAATCAACTAAAAATATTTTTCAAACTCAAATTGGTATGAATTTTTTTAATTTTAGTACAATGATGAATATTATAAATTATTATAATATTTTTTCATATAATTTTAATTAATCATCTTAATTTTGAGTTTAAAAATATAATCATTGACTTTCAAAAGTGGATAATAATTTTATAATTTGAAAGTATGTAGTATTATTTTTTAGAAAATTAATATTTTCACATAAAATATATCGTTATAAATGTATAGCGACAATAAAAATCATCGTGATAAGATCTATAGCAAATTTTCATATTTTCATATGTAAAATATCAGTTTCCTATTTTTTACTTTGAAGTAATCAATGGTCATGACATAGTTTGAAGCAGTTAGTTTATTTTTCTATTCTCACACAAGTTTGAAGCAGGGGATATAAGTTTTCTACAACCTTCTCTCTCTATCTCTCTTCATAATATTCTTCCCACCATTTTTAGTGGTCTGTTTGTTTGTCTACAAAAGGGCACTGGGTACCAATCCCCCCTTTCACTCACACTTTCTCCCCCTCTCACCAATACTAGCTCAGTCCCATTGATCAAGGTAAGCTCTTGATTCTCCAAAATTCTATGTTATCTAATTTAATTTTTTTACTGGGTCACTCATTTTTCAATCAAAGAATTGCTCAAGAAGTGTGATATTAATTTCTAGGCAACTTTCTGTTCTAATTCTTTGATTTTCCCTCCAAATTTAATGTTTCTATTTGCTCTGTTTATTGTTGAGATTAAATGGGTTCTTAATGGTTCAAAGTCAGAGATTTTATATATATATATATTAATTTAAAACTTGAAAGTCACCAATTCCAATTCTAAAGAAATGAATCCCAAAACAATCATATACAACCTTATGGTAATTTTATTATTCAAGATTTTCTCAATTTATAATCACATGTATATATGGATTGTTGCAAATTTTTATGGTAGAAGATTCATTCTTTGGTATTGTGAACAAAATTACTTGATTTCGATTATGTTGTGCACAAACAATTATGGATGCATGTGAAATTTGGGTATTAAGAAAATATTAATAGTGTTTTTCACATAGATCAAACTTAGTTTAGAGCTAAATAAAAAATTAAAAGTCATGTGAGTTTCCAGACCATGTGTTATCTGCTTGCTGCTATTAAAGCTCAAGTTATTGAAATGTTTTTGTATTTATGGATCAGTTGACCTCTCATGTCTGTACAAATCTATGGGTCAATGTTAAAAAAATGAATTATAATGGTTGATTTGGTAGAATTTGATTATTTGATATCACGTCTGTCTTCAAAGTGACAATCTTTTACTTTCTTAATTGTATCCTTTCTTTTGCCTTGTCACTCTCCTTTCCGTGGGACAATGTCCGTCCTTAGTGTAGATAGTTTAAGATGGCTGATGGCGAGAATATTCAACCACTTGTCGTCGACAATGGAACCGGAATGGTGAAGGTTAGCCGAATAATGAAACTTGCTTCAGCTTTAATTGCATTGCTTTGCGATAGTATGTGGCGTCGCCATTCCTAGGCAGCTATATATCTTATGCTAGCTTCTTTATCTGACAGGCTGGCTTTGCTGGTGATGATGCTCCGAGGGCCGTGTTCCCTAGCATAGTTGGTAGGCCTCGACACACAGGTATCATGGTTGGTATGGGCCAAAAAGATGCTTATGTTGGAGATGAAGCTCAATCAAAGAGAGGTATCCTTACTTTGAAGTACCCCATTGATCATGGCATAGTTAATAATTGGGATGACATGGAGAAGATTTGGCATCACACCTTCTACAACGAGCTTCGTGTTGCCCCTGAAGAGCATCCGGTACTTCTTACTGAGGCGCCACTTAATCCCAAGGCAAATAGAGAAAAGATGGCACAAATCATGTTTGAGACCTATAATGTGCCAGCCATGTATGTTTCCATCCAGGCAGTTCTCTCCCTATATGCAAGTGGTCGAACAACTGGTTAGTATCTTACCCCTTTGTTCCACAAAAAGAGTCTCATTGAAAAAAAAATCCATAAAAAGAGTTCTTTCTATTGATTGTAGTATAAAATGACAAAATGTCCTCAAGTTTATCTTCATAATTTAATTATTATGTCATCACTACTTAACTAACAACTTCAAATTTTAGGGGTAAACAACTTATTATTATATTTGTAGTTTTTGCAAATGGGACTCTTTCTGTGGAATGGAGGCAGTATCACTGCCTATAATCGCATCTCATTCACTTTAGTTGATTCTCTTAATAAATTTGAGCCTTTTAATTAGGTATCGTGCTTGATTCTGGTGATGGAGTGAGCCACACAGTTCCAATTTACGAGGGATATTCCCTCCCCCATGCCATCCTTCGATTAGATCTTGCAGGGCGTGACCTCACAGATTATCTCATGAAAATTCTCACCGAGAGAGGTTACATGTTCACTACGACTGCAGAACGGGAAATTGTCCGTGATGTTAAGGAGAAGCTTGCTTATGTTGCTCTCGATTATGAGCAGGAGCTGGAGACTGCGAGGAGCAGCTCCTCACTCGAGAAGAGTTATGAGCTGCCTGATGGACAGGTGATCACTATTGGAGCTGAGCGATTCCGTTGTCCTGAGGTCTTATTCCAGCCATCACTGATTGGAATGGAAGTCGCAGGAATTCATGAAACGACCTACAACTCAATCATGAAGTGTGATGTAGATATTAGGAGGGAATTGTATGGGAACATTGTCCTCAGTGGTGGCTCAACAATGTTTCCTGGTATTGCGGATCGTATGAGCAAAGAAGCCACAGCGCTTGCTCCTAGCAGCATGAAGATCAAGGTGGTGGCACCACCTGAGAGAAAATACAGTGTATGGATTGGAGGTTCAATCCTAGCATCCCTTAGTACATTCCAGCAGGTGATAATTTTTTCCCCCCACACACTTGATGAGAGTTTATAGTTTATACTCCGTCCGTTCCACATTAGAACAAGATACATTTTTATTTTAAGACCGTAAAGTTACATTATATTCCTAATTTGTTATTACTTTTCTACTCGCATCACACGGCCAACACTAAATTCTTAGGTACATTTGGAAACATAAAATTGTCTTTAAAATAATTCGTTTTAGAAATGTATCTTTAATTTTGGAACATATTGAATACAAGATAATATTGTCGTCTTTGAAATCCTTATAAATTGTGTTGTTGCAGATGTGGATCTCCAAGGGAGAGTATGATGAATCTGGTCCCGCAATTGTTCACAGAAAGTGCTTCTGAGTTGCATGAAAAATGTTTCGGGTGAGTGCTTTTACTAAAATGCAAAACTCTATCCTGTGTTTGTTATGTTTTTGTTTTTGAATTTGACGAATTAACAAATCTCCCTCAGAATACAATAATTAGTGCAAGCCAGTACCTTTTCAGGTATAATTACTGGTGCAAAACTGACGTAATAGGTATAATTTTGCACTATTAATTGTACTTCGAGGTACCGGTTTTCTATATTGTAAAGTCAGGTACCATATCTCCACAAAACAAAGTGATAAACTCAAGGTACAATTTTGAAGTTTAGTTGTTTTCAATTTTCATCCATGCCTTGCCATTGCTTAATAAGTCTCGACTCATGAGCCATTTGAGCAAATCTAGCTAAGACCAAAACTATTGGTTTAGCTGGAGGGCAAAAGGTTTGAGTTTTATGTTTTTGGCACTCGGACCAACTATAAAACAGTGTTTGCCTGGGGTAGCTGGTCTAATGGATCTATGTTTGCTCTGTTTACTTCACTACATATGACTCAAAGTACGGAGCCTAATATTTTCGCTTTTAAATCATTTCAGGGTTCAAGATATCTCTGTTTACCTGTATGATAAGAAGTTTGGTTGTACTGTTGTATTAGTATGGCTTGGGTTGCGGTTCTGAAGAATAAGCTTAGTGATACACATAATATAAAATTGTGTGCTCTTTCTATATAGCTTGTTAAATGGTATAGAAATAGAATGTGGTATAATGTGTTGTGTTTCTCCATATCTTGATGGCAATGGATTGGAATACAGTAATGGTATATATATACTTCATAATGGAACATGAAATATGAAGGTGCACTGATATAAACTTAATGAATCCACTGTCTAGTGTTGATGATGATGGTTTATCTCCTTTTAGTACATTTTTCTTTCTAGTCCATTTCGAGAAAAGGACTAATGCTGAGTTTGGATTGAAGTAATAAAGGTGGGAATAGAATGACTTGTTCCTATGGAATGAAAAAAAATTTTGATTGCGATTAGAATGGATTAAATCATTATTTATTTATTTTTACTATTTTCGACTGAAATTTAACATTCTTGCTCAAGATTTCATGTCCAAAGCCTTATGAGTAGTTTTTTTTTATTATTGAGCGGTGAGGGTCTGGGGGGAGGGAGAGTATGGAATAACTCATTTCAACTAGAATGGAATGAATCATTTCAATCTCCATTCCATTCCTTTAATCCAAAGGCAGCATAAGCGACATGGTATAACTCAGGAAATTGTTGAATCCACAACACTTTTTGTTATTTCCACATCAAAAGTGTCGCTATAAATGTATAGCGACGGTGAAAACTTGTCATTTACTTTGTTACCATCATTTTTCACATCACACCACCACTCTAAACTCTATTTAGCTGTCGTTTTACGGAAAGAAATTGTAGTTTTCTACCGTTCAAACAAGTCGCATCGGCCGAAATTTGAAAACTTTTGAGACAATTTTGAGGGTGAAAATGATATTGCAGATTGAAAGATATGGGGTTAATTCGAGAGGACTCATTAGACTTCAAAAACTTTGGGAATTGTCGATGGTACTGCATGCCATGAGTATTACTCCATTTTGTTATGATTTAAAAGTCCAAATGTTTTGGATTCAATTTTATATTTTTCAAAAATAAAAATAATTTAGCCTTTTGCTTAAAAAAAAAGACACTAAAATGCATTCAGTTGTATACCGTGTTTTAAATTTAAACTAATATTTTGTTTAACAACATTTATTGAACTATTTTTACAATAATTTAAACACTTCCTAAATGAACTATTTTTTATAAAAATAAGGCACATTTAATCCCTCACCTCTCTAACAACATGTTAGCATTGCACTAGTTATGGTAGCATATTGTGTTTTGGTACCAACATTCAAAAACATATTACAGTTTTTTTTTTCTAACGATTCAAAACTTTTTACCCCTAATAAATTAAATTTTATTTCACAAATATGATTATAACTTTATTTTATAATTCACAAATGAGGAGGAAGATTCTTGAGAAGACTAGCAGATTTCTATTTTCTTTCTTTCATTATACCGTGTCATCATAGAAATGGGGAAGAAGTATTTATCTTCTCTACTTAAATTTTGACACTCCTCTGACTAGTACTGTTATTATATATTATGCAAACGGCATCCATAGGGGTTATTTTTTACTTAACACTAATTAAATTAATTCTAAAATTAAATAAAAGGACACTCTATATGAGTCTGCTAATGAAATTTCTATAAGGAAATTGCATGATTTATGTGAGAGAGAAGAACGAAGTACTCAGAAATGCTACAAAGAAAGTAGTTGTTGTTCGTGTGCATGTAGAAAGAAGAAGAAAATGCATGGCTGCATATTAAAGACATGGACAATCTTTTACTAAAGCGCCATGCACAAACTTTAAAATTTAAAGTGGATCCATATCAGGTGACAAGAAATATAATATGTATATTATATATTAGTATCTATATATATCACTAATATAGTATTGCAGAATTTAGACAGATCTGCTTCTCGCATCCTCTTATATTGATCTCGGGCCATACAGCTATAGGATCAAATTTAATGAAAAGATGTGATTTACTAGAATCATCCTATAATTAGTAATCAACAAATGAATCTCAAGCAAACCATATTCATTAAAATCCAATTGTCTTCAATATCTGGCTCATTTATTAGGAAACCAACGATCCAAACTTGACAAATTATTGAAACTTATGACCAGTAGGTACCATATGGTCAAATATACTAATTAAAACATGCACAAGAGCCATAAATAAGTTTTAGCTGGCAATATACTGAAAATGGCATGCAAGAATATTTATCAAAACATGGGAGCCCTATGAGGAATTCCTTTCCTTGCCCGCTCCCTTTTCTTTTCCCCTCCTTCTGGAACTTGATCCCCTTCACCATTTGCTACTGCAGGAGTTTCTATAGCAAGAAATGGAGGTTCCCAGTTCGTCGTCTTGGTAGAAAATGCTTCCACCTGAAGATGGTTTATTTAGTTTTTGAATAAATAAATAGACTAAAATGATAAACTCACAATTTTTCGCATAAAAATCGTCGCTACAGATCCTATAGCGACGGTAAAAACCGTCGCTATACATCTATAATTTGAGTTTCTTAATTGTGTACCTTGCAAGAGAGGCAGCAATAGCGATAGAGAGCTGGGTCATTCAAGATTCTCATACAGACATCACATGCAGCTTCCCCATCAGTTTGAGAGCCAGAGCCATTATGTGGCAGAGGATTCAGAGATACAACCCATTGCTTGTTGCACTTGTATGGCTGTCAACACAATCATATATATATATATGTATATGAACATTAATTATCAATATATATAATCAAGATTTTTTTTTTTTTTTTTTTGCTAAGTAATCAAGAAAATTTTATGTAAGGTTATTAAAACTTTTAGGAGTTTAGATATGTTTGAAATTTGGGCAGATGAGATCTTAGCCTGACTAAGCATCTCCAGCAATGCCGGAGTCATAAATTTTAGACTATATTTAGTCTAGGAACACATATATCGCTCTAGCAGATGGACTAAATATAGTCCATCCAATTTTCCGGCAAGGCAAAAGGACTATATCAAGGAATCAAAACTGATGGACTATAATTTGGACTATAATTTTTAATATATTTAAATAGGAGAGATGTTGATGAGGAAGAAGAAGAAGGGAGATGGTGAGGAAGGAAAAGGGAATTCTGAAGAAGAAGAAGGAGGAAACAAGCGGTCAAGTATTTTGTTAATAATAATTTATATTTTTATTATATTTGATTTTTATTTTTTTATTGACAATATTTTTTTAATTTATTTTTTAGATGGAAAATTATGATCCTCCTATGTATTATATTATTTTTTATTATATTTGAGTTTTTTTTGAATTTATTGATTATTTTAATTTTTTTATATTATAGTCCACCGAATAGTCCACATGATAGTCCATCTGCTGGAATGATCGAAGACTAAAGGACATCTGTGGACTAAATATAGTCCAGCAGATAATCCATCTGTTGGAGATGCTCTAAGGCCCTCCTTAGGTCTTTGACGTATCAAATTTGATTCTCTTCAGTTGTGTGAGTTTATATTTTATTCGTATCGTGATCGTGATGCTTTATTTTCTCTTTATTATAAAATTTACTAATTTTGCAATTGAGATTACAAAACTAAATAATTATTAAATATTATTTACAATAACATTTTTCGAGGTAACCTCATTTTTAATAGTTGAAAAAATATCACGCTAAATGTAAGTTATTAATGTACCATTATATAGGTTTTATTGGAGTTGGGTTTTGCTCAAAAACTAACAATATCCACCGTTGTATATTATTAATAACTAATGTATAGTCAAATGAAAACAACAAATATAAAAATCAAAATAGTATCAACATTAAACATTATACTATGCAGATTATAAGTACATTTTGTAATGTAAAGTTACCAAAATTTTTTATAAGGAATTCTTAGTTCTCTTATACTCTGTTATATTTGGATACGTAACGTGTTTCACAAGGTTTTTCATCCGTTAATTTAACCAACTAACATAATTTAGTACAATTATAATCGGATTAAATTACAAAGTGACAAATTTTGTGACAAAAGAAGTGTTAAATAAAAAAAGAAAGATAATAGAAAAGGAAGATGAAAAATAAATCATGGACTTATCTTGCATATGATAATGTTTTATTCTATTTTTTTCTTTTATTGGTTTCTAAATAATATTTTAAGTAAATAAGGAATCAAATAATTTGAATTTACACAAAGAAGTCAGCTTCCTCAACCTAGTTTGCGGTAAATATTTGTTAAAAGATACTTACAATCAAAAATTTTTATTTATCTAAACTAAGATACTTACAATCAATTTTTTTTTATTTAAACTCACATAATACCTACTAAACTTATAAAATTAATTAGAGCAATAGATGGCAGAAAGAGTATATAAGTCTAGTTAGAAAGCCAAAAAATAGGACAAATTTGTTGCATAATATACAACAATAAAAATTTCAGTAGGTGCAGGTGACCCCTGCCCTGCTTGGGTTCGCCCCTGATTGTGATTAAGTAGTCATATTACAAAATTTTAATATATAGAAAATTATCAGTAAATACTCAAAACTTTCTATTTTATGTTTGAATGTTCAATGAGGATAGAAAAAGTATAGAAATAAGGCACTTTCCCCCTCGAGTAAAGCCAAATAATTTGTAGAGAAGATAAAATATGACTATTAAAAGAGAATACAAAATAATTTATATAGTAGTGATTAGTTATAATTATTTAGTTTATTCATGTATTGAATAATCAATTAATTACATTTTGATATATTATTTTGTAAGGTTTGGGAGAAATACCTTCTAGATTTATAAGTAATACACCTTAATTTTATAAAACTAATTTTTTTTTTTTTTTTACATAATTTAACCGTAAGGATGGACAAATCATATAAAACTATGAGTTACTATAATTTTTTTTATTTTAATTTGATATGATATAATACTATTATTATAATATTATAAAATAAGTATATTTTTTGATAACTTATACTTGTAAAACTCTCATCAATATAAAGTATCCATAGATATTACTAAATCATATCAAAATTTATATGCTCAAATATTTTTTATATGTTTCCTATTTTTTCACATATTATATATTATATTAGTAATATTGATATTTTCAATAAAAGTTTCCATTAAAATATATTTTTCTTAGTATATATAGAGAGAAGTTTTTCAGTTTTCTGTTTAACCAGCATAACATCATAGAGACACAAACAACCTACACCAAACCTATGAAACCCAGGGATGAGGGATCCTCATATTGTTCACAGCTGTGATTTAGCGCAGCAAATGGGCGAGACCCATAAATTGCAAGTATCCATTATTTTCAAAGTAATCATTTTTACTATATATTTCATGGTTCTGAGATTTGTAATCTCTTTTGTAGATATTTATCTGGGTTTCTGAGCTTTTTTATATCTTGTCACTCCATTGAATCTCTTCAATAATGTTCAGGTCAGTGCTTTAACTCATCTATTCCATTTATATTACATCTCCTGCTTCAGTTTATAACTGATTTGATTAAATCAAGGTGAAATGCTTAAAATTGATCTATACATTTATGGTGTTCATTTGTTGTTATTTATTTATTTATTATTGAATTTGGTGTTAGGGTTCTGAAGTGACCATATGAGATAGTTTCATTTAGCTTTGAGTGACTTTTTTTTTCTTCATGTTTTTTCCTCGGCCTTTTGGGCTGAAAATTGGATAGATTTATAGCTTTATTGGTTAGCATCTTATGAATATCAAAGAGATATTAAAATTTTAACCTGGGTAAAGGTTCAGATAATTTCACCAATTAATACCAGAAGAGAGTATATCGAAGGAGCCAATAAATCCTACTGGTTAGAAATTACAAAACAAGAGACAAGATCTACTCAGAGTTTGATAGCCTTCCATTTTCTCTAAACATATAAATAGCAACTCCTCTAAAAGCCTTAACCACGAAATCACACAATGGGGCCACAAGACACACACCTTATCTTGCTAAAGGTGGAAAGAAAAGCATGAATAGTCATTAATTGCAAGAGATTGAAGGTATTATGGGTTTTACTTTTTAATTTGATACTAAAATATTAATGGGTTTTCCAGTTTAAGGATATTTGTTGTATCGTTCATGTCAAAGTTAATGTTCCTTGATCACCTAGCATTAAAGAGATGGGGTGGTTAATGTTCCTGAATCACCTAGAATTAAATAGATGGGGTGGTACATAGGTTAATAAAGGGGAAAAAAATGGAGTAGGGATTATAATTGTTAGGAGCCTAGGAGATGGAGTGGTTGATGTTATACTAGTAAAGCTAGTAGTTGGGAAAGTGGTCCTTAAATGTTCTGAGTACGTATGCACCTCAAGTTGGATTACATGTAGCTTATAAAATACAATTTTGGGAGGATTTGGAGGAGGTAGTAAGGAGATCTAAATGGACATTTTGGAAAAGCTATTTGAGGTTTCAGCAGAATTTATGGAGGGTTTTGGTTTGGGTGAAGGAATGAGGCAGTGAAAGATATTTTAAACTTTTTTGTAGAATTTGATATGATGCTGACATAAACCTTTTTCCTCTTCCGTAACACATCAGCGAGTCATATGATAATCTCAGCAGTGGCTAAAGTCGTAGCAGTCTAGCAGATAGATTTGTTCTTACTAGAAGAGAAGACAGAACCTCATCAATAGATTGCATAGCCTTTATTGAGGAGCTTGTGGATAAGCAGCATAAATGTTGGTTTATGACTTTTAGACATACGTTTTAAGAACAACGAGAAACAAAATATGGGTGTTAGAAACTCGATGCTAAGGTGGTGGAATTTAAAAGGAGAAAATATGAAAACTTTTGGCATATAGATGAGGAAGTTCATGTGTTTTAAAAGGAGATGTCTTGTTGTATTTGTAGGTGTTGGGAGAAAGCAAAGGGAATGGATTTCGAACTGAGGAGACAAGCTGGTGAAACGAGGAGGTTCACAATACTGTTTCGCGGAAAAGAGTGCTATATATACTTACACAAATGCTTTAATTAAGAAAAGTTGCAATAGTATAAAGTGGCCTACAAGAAATAAGAAAAAAGCAATGAGAGAGGATAGAGGCAAGGTTTATGAGGACCTATACCAAAAGCTTGGAATCAGGGAAGGAGAGAAAATTGTACACAAGCTTCCTAAGATAAGGACTGAAAAATTAGAGACTTAACCCATATAAGATGCAACAACAACAAGGACGAGAATCAGAGATTCCTAATAAGAAATGAGGAGGTTAAAGAAAGGTGAAGGAGTTACTTTAATAAGCTGTTTAATGAAGAGAATGAGGGGGGTCAGGGAGAACTGGAGGATGCTTTTGATGAAACAAACAAGAGGTTTGTTCGTATAATAGAAGTATCAAAATTGAAGAAAGCATTGTATACGATGAAACAGGTAATGCTTTGGGGCCTAACATTGTCCCCATTGAAGTTTGGACTTTGGAGGTGCTTGAGGGATTTGGGCTTAGGTTGGCTAACTAGTCTCTTTTATAAGATCCTGCAAACTAAAAAGATGTTCAAGGAGTGGATGAGGAGTACGTTAGTGCCAATTTATAAGAAGAAAGGATGATGCAGTACGGAAGAAGAAATTCAAGAAGTTTATTATTAATTTTGTATTGTTATTTAGAGATAATATTGGATTAGATGTTCAAAATTGCTCTAACTACTGATGAATTAAGCTTATTAGCCATACAATGAAGTTATGGGATAGAGTAATTGAACATCGATAATCAATTTGGGTTCATGCCATGGAGATCTACTATAGAGGTTCTTTTTTTGATTCGACAGTTGATAAAAATGACTCCCTCTGTCCTATAAAAGTTGATTGAAGTATAAAAAAATTTTGTCCCTGAAAGAAGGCTAAGTACACTAAAATGCTATGTAAAGACTACTTTTCCTCAAAATTACTTAGGTAGGATCCACTAATTGAAAGAAAGAAAAAGTTCCCCTTGTATCTATATGTAGGTTCTACTATGGCTAAAAATGAAAATTATTTGATACTCCTTTCTCTATTTGAATTTTCTTAATTTGCGTGAAAAGTCACTTGAGTTATCTTTTTGGGATGAAGGGATAGAAAAGAGGAAGGACTTTTATATTGTGTTCATTGATCTAGAGAAGGTATATGATAGGTTCCGAAGGTCCTTTGCTGGCTTGTAGAGAAGAAAAAAGTGCCCAATAAATGTTGATGTCATTAAAGGCATGCATGATGGAACAACTACTTGTATTAAGATTTGTGAGGACACTCCAAGTGATTTTCAAATCACCATAAGTTCACGTCAAGTATCGAAGAGAAGTCCTTATCTATTTGTTATTAGTTGTGGGTGAGCTAACAAAAGACATTCATGATGAAGTGACATGGTGTATTTTATTTGCATATGATTTTGTGTTAATCGATGATATTATGCCAGTTGTTAATGCCAAGTTGGAGATATGAAGAAATACAATGGAATCTAAGGGTTTTAAATTAAGTTGGAATAAGACATGATATATGGAGTGCGAGTTCAACAATGTAAGACGAAGAGATGCAGACATTGCGAATATATCGAGATAAGAGGCACCCAAGATGGATGTTTTTAAATACTTAGAACCAGATATTGCATAAAGGGGGAGTTGTTGAGGGGGATGCCACTGGATTAAAGCAGGATAGTTGAAGTGGCCGTTGCTTCGAGGTTTCATGTAATCATAAGTTCCTAGTTGAAGGCAAAGTTTAATAGTGTATAAATTTGGTCGTGTGATTGACACATAACAAATTTTAGTGAAAATTTTGATCGGACCGACAGAAAGGAAGAGGATAGCAAATTGCATAAAGCACGAGGAGTTGATATGAATTTTTAAACGTAGCAAATGGCTAGAACTTTGAGAGTGAGTTTTGCACATAACCTTTTTTTTATTAATTTTACTTCTCCACGGATTGATAGTAAAGCATTTAGGTATGCCATTTGTTTCATGCCTCTAGAGATGGTTCATTATCACCTTTTTCCACTTAATTCTATGGTTCATTTATTGTGATGTGTTCTACAGTATGTTGAATAAGTGTAATTAGTTAACTCTTGATAAGGCCTGCAGATGCCACTGACATAGTGCCTATTATATCAGAACTAGAAAAGGAAATCAAACTTGAACCCTGTTGGCTGTTATAGCTTTCAAAACTTCCTCTAAAGGTTGTGATGGTTTCTCAAGTTTGATATAAATGTCTAGATACTTCCGTATCCCTGTATCTAAGCATGCAAAATGAGATCAAATCTACTTAAAAAGTTTGTTAACTAGAGTTTAATTAAAAATAGAAGTACCTGAATCTTGGAGCAATCTATATGCTTCTCCATGTCACAGAGAGGGACAACATCTTTGTACACATGCCTATAAATCTTTAATATCTTGTGTTCACCATGTGAGCCTGATGAGATGCAGTATCTACAGACTGGTAAATCGCAATTGATGCAGTATTTGTTCAGGTCATTTTTGCTAAGTTTATGAACCGAGCAAGTGTCAAAGAAAGTCCTTCGCAAAAATAAGTCAAGCCACACTGGCTTGCCCTGTAGAAAAGATATCCTTGTCAGTGAAGGTAATACTATCTAAACAAGGTGATTAAAGTACCACAGAGTTTTATTTAAAAAAAGAACAAGAAAAGAAAACACATAAGTAGTTCGTTTTCATTAACATTTAATTGTTAAATTAAAAACTAAAATATAAGGTAGACTTCGTGATTTTATTTTATGTTTCTGACTGGAGTTAATCATTGATAGCATTATTACATTACTGAATTTATGAATTCAATTACTAATTAGTAGGAATGCATAAGGTTCAACTTTCAATAATATGCATAATAGGAAATGATAGATGACTGCATCCTATTGCTATTTCTACATAAAACTTCTAAAAAGGAAGCAAGGATCATTACATGAGTAGAAATCTTTAGAAGCCGTGGCTATTATATTTACGAGCACAGTGATAACAAATATCTTTTAAAGTTGGTTTGACTTGACATTAGTTGAAGAATAATCCTTAAAAGAAGGTAGCTTTTTCCTTGCCTGCTGGCCCAAGTAAGTCTATTTTCCAAAGATTAGGTCCTATTGTAGACATTGCAACGGGTGGGTATGGTATAGGATCACCCCTTTTCCATCCCAGCCTCGCTTAGAAAAGCCCATACCCTGAACCAGCCCTACCCGCCAACTACAACCTCCCCCCAGCCCCGCCAAGCCAAACTTATTTTTCCTCTTGTAATACATAGCAAAGTAAATAAAGAGCCACAAAAAAATAACCGCTAAAAAAAGAACATCATATGGTAACATTTCATAAATGACCCACCTCAAACAAAATTTTTAATAATTTATAATAAAAGTAAGAGCAACAAAATAATATTAAGTATATACAAGGGACATTTGGTTAACAGATCATCTAATTGCGTCAATTTTGGAGGATTTACTTGTAATACCATACCCGATCCTGACCTTGTAAGGTTTTAACTTTTCTCCCAAACTTGTCTCATTAGGATCAGGGGCGGTGAAAACGTCATGCCTACCTTTGTTACATCACTTTCAACTAGAGGACTATTCTAATTTTACCAAATGAGAATCAAGGTCTGTATTTCGAATGAGCAATGTAATGTCCCCCGACACTGACAAAATTTGTTATGATTGGCAGTCATACACAATGACAGTGTGATTAATTAATTACAAGTTTAAGGATAGTGTCGTATGTGCCTATTTGGCTAACATTCAAAATGATTTTTATCGGAGTGTATAGCTTTATCCATGTGCAAATAATAGACATACATACACAAGCATACAAACGTGAAGGAAGAATAATTGTTAAAAAAAATTGGGCGTACTCAAGCATATTGGAGAAAAGAAATATACCGAATTCCATTTTTCCTTGGTACATATGCTGGAAATTACAAGTAAACCATGAAAAATATTGGAGAACTATTCTTTTTTCTCTTATTTCCTTTTCTGGTTTTGATAATACAAGTAACCTAAGTTATGCTAAAAATAGTGATGAATTATGAACATGTGCGAGAATGAGGAATCAAAATAAAAAATTTCACAACAATTGATTATTTCTCTATTTGATTCTTCATCAAATCTTTTGAAGAATGTATTTGGGTATAAATCATCTTCAATTATAAAACAGATACAATCTTATAAATTTGCACTAATTCATACATATCTAAGAAATACATAAATAAATTTGCATACCTGGTGAGTCAATTTGGAGGAGGAAATACTCATTGTTTTAGTTTGTGAAGGAATGAAAAACGAGGCTACAAAAGGTTAAAGAGATGAAGACCCTGATTGACACATCTAGATATTACCAAGATCATATTATAACATTCTTATTATGGTAATTTAATTATTGATAATCAGACTATTTACAATGTGATAATAACAATAAGATCAATCTGATTACGATAATTTGGTTATTGCCAATTAGATTATATAGGGGTTACCTACTAAGTTCAAAAAATTCATTACATGCTACATACCCCCATCCATCCTAGAATAAATAAATGTCAAAACATGACTTATAATTAAAAAAAAAAGTATTTTTAGAAGTAATGATTAGTGATTACGGCGTATTTATTTAAATTATCGAGACCACCAACATTGGATTAATAATAAATTTTATATAGTTTATAGTGGTCATAGTCACTCCACTGTACTTATGAAAAACAGTAGAAATATTGATTCTTAAAATAGTCAATTTGTCCTTAAAATCATATTAGGACACTTTTTTGGGACAAATGGAGTAATGTATAGAGTAAGAGCCACCCTTTAAGCAACTTGTGTACTATGCATGTTTTAAGCTATACTATGCTATAGTTTAGTTGAACAATATGTTGCGGTACGGAATATTTTGTATTTTGTAAGTTGTAATTCAATGCAAATAAGTTGCGCCAAATCGGCACAAAAAAATAATTTTCCTTAGACCGTATAAGGAATAATGCCTATATATTTGGTAATTATTCTTTTCTTGAAGAGATGCAGTTTGAAATTCTAAGAGTCTTTTCTTTATGTATTTTGAGTTGTGTATTTGTTCAGACATTCCATTAATGTGGAGTAGTTCACCACATTTCACGTAAAGTTGCTAAACTAACTTCACTGCACTGATAGATTTCATTTGAGTACACATTCATCGAGGTCAGTTGCTGCATATGCATTTAAGTATAAACAATAGGTGAAAGGACAATAAGTATCAAAGCGTAGTAGATCTAAGCTCTTCTTTGTAGCCAGTTGTACGTTCACAACTGCACACATTTGGTAAAGTATGACAAGTAATTAATTTTAAAAATAATAGTAGAAAAATATAAATTGTATATAGTAGTCAGAGTAACCTTGGTCCTTATTTCCCTCATCTTTTAATTAATAATAGAGGCTTCTTGTTTTGGTTTGTATATCATCATTATGCTTAGCTACTTGGTAAAATATTAGTTTATTCAAAGCCTATAAATGCTTTCAATGTGTTATAAAACGTATTTACTAGAACCATTATAAGAAAATGGCATTTAAAAAGTTCCTAAATCAGACTATAAAATATAAGAAAAGTTTCCTTAGGCACTTACTACTTTACAGGTTATAGTATTATAATTATACCTTTTATTTTTTATAGACATTTACAAATAAGAAATTGATTGTGGAAACAATTTTTGAAAGGTATTTACTATGTCATTAGTGTATAGCTATTTTTGAAATTACAAGGAGAAGAAATTTACAACGACGTGATGATGCTTACTATAGAAATAATTAAAATTTATAATGTTTCTATAGTTTTTAATATATTTGCTTCATTTTGGAAGTCACAATTGGACCTTATAAGAGTTTGCATATTTCAATTGGCTTTTCAACTCGCACCACCTTCTTTATTAATCCCTCCATCCACCAAAAAGTGACAAGTACATTTTTTATACAAATTAAGAATGTTATATTGGAGGAGAGAGCTAGTATAAAGTAAGTTTTAACTTTATCCTTATATTTGGACTTAATCAAATTCTAGTGGGGCCCGATATAATTATGACACATGTATGGGTTATTACAGTTTTTTTCTCAATTTTAGCTTTGACTTATATATTTGAACCATTTTTTGGTGGACAAAATGTTTTTGTACTCGAGCCATTATTTAGCAGACGGAGATAGTAGTAGTAAAACTTTCCGTGTACATATTCCCCTTTTCTTTTTTGTTATTTTTTTTAAAAGAAGAAAAAGTTATTAGAGAATATAAAATGCAACTACAATGTTAATAGAATTGAAAAGACCACCTAAAAAGAAATAAAAACAAATGAAAAAAAATCATCCTGGCATCCAAAATAAAGTTTTGTAATTCAAAACTTTGATTGAGATTCGTAAATTTGTCTTGAAAAAAAATTCCTCAAAAACTCCCATGGGACCCAAAGAGATGCATAGAAGTACACTCTATTCAAAAGTTGGTCAACATTCATCGATTGTCCACAAAAAATCCTGGCATTATTCATCTATATATTCCATTTTGTGGCGAAACAAGCATGCTCTTTCTTTCTCTTATTCCCTAGCGGACCAAAATGAATGGAACCTCAATCCTCCTCACATTCCATTTTCCTTTCCTCTCTAATCAAAGAAAACTATTTTCTCTCTCTTTTCCCATTTTCCATACCACATTTCTGTTCATACTTATTTTGTCTCTGGCTCACAAGAGAAATAATTAGAGTTCCTTCACAAATCAACTAAACAAGTATGCAAATATTGAAACATGAAAATGTACTAATGCAAATTGTAAAATTTCTATTTGTTTTATTCTTTTTAATATATGTTTAAACTGTATTTAGTTTTTCAAAGGTTGTTCTCGAAAACTTTTGATTAGATTAGAATGCAATATTGTCCATCCAAGTTATACCTAAATCCTAAATTTGGCACCTGCATTTTATAAATTGCAAAACCCTTCCTCCAAATTGTAAGTGATTCAAAAGTAACCCGTTTGACTTTTTCACTCCAAAGAAAAGCAAAACAAAACGGAAGTTAACTATTTTTGGATGTAAAGATCCAACTTGAGTTCCATGTATATTAGGATAAGGGCAAAGTTAGTGTGAATACAGGGAAAAGTGCGGCTGTGGTCACCATAACTGCTAGCTGTGGTGTGGTGACATTCATAAAATGATAAAATGACAAATATATAATTTTAGTGAAATGACAAAACTACCCTTAAAATGATGGAGATGGTTGTGGTGAATATATATATATATATATAATTAATTAGTGAAATGTACTACAAAACTACCCTTGCAATGAAAATTATAAAAGGGCCACATGGAGATGGTTAACTTTATCCAAAAGGATAAATTACCTTGTTACCCCTTCTTTAATACTTATATATATATATATATATATATATACCTTTTTATATGCTTTATATGACCAATTATTCTTGTAAATTCGGGTTTGACTACCATAACTCAACAAGCTTTAAAACCCCACTTGCTTCCGGTTTTGAATTATCTCGTAACCTTTCATTTCACAGATCTTACATACATCAATTTTCTCTATTTTTATCCTCTTTTCCTTTTGGTTGATATCCTTCATTTTCACTCTCAAATTCAGTTAAAATTCGATTGGAGATTCTTCCTTCTTATTCGAGAATGGAGAACTGACATGCAACATACTTGCTCATAAAAGGTTTCAGATCAAGTTCTTGATTACATTTGCTAGTTTAGATATTTATGAAAATGCATCGTGAAGTTGAAAGTAGTAAATCGAAATGATGTAAATCGACGTTGGTCAATTATTTTCTAAGTTGGAAGAAGTTGAATTTTTTTATAGGTCGATGCTAAAAAAAATGGGTTTGAGATTGAATTGCAAATAGTCTTAAACATCTTTTTGGTACTAATGTGTGTCGTACAGGGTTGTATGTTTGTAAAAAGTTTAAGACACCAACTTTTGTAAAGAGTTTGCTGATGATGATGAAGATGGTAGTAAAAATAACTAAAGCTCTATGGGGCCTTGCATTATGCAAAGCTAGAATATATGTTGTTTATAATAAGAAAGAAGATAATTCATGATTTCTCTTTGTTCAATTAGAAAGCACAATCATCACCTAGTGACCCTACCAAGGAAGATTTGATTGAGACACATAGAAATATTACTCCGATCAGTAAGAAAATTAATTGACACTTTAAATAAGTGCGGTATTGGACCTAGTAGGATGATGAACGTTTTGAGCCTGATGGGTGGCGGGTCGCAAAACTGCTTGTTTGTTTTCTAATGTTAATGTTCAGAATGTGGTGAGAGATTTAAGGCGTGATTCTGCAGATGAAAATGATGCACAAGTTGTTGTAAATTATTTGAAAAAACTTGGATCCGGAAGTTTGAGTAAAAAATTTTATCGTGTCAAACCAGACGAAACAAATCGCATAGCATGCATTTTGTGGGTTGACGCCCGATCAAGGTTGATGTATCAACATTTTGAGATGTTGTGACATTTAATGACGTCTGGAGACAAATAAGTTATGGCATGCCGTTTGTTCCATTTACAAGGGTCGACCACCATTTTCGAGTCTATATTCTTTGGATTTGCATTGTTAAGGGATGAGACAGAGAACACTTTTCGTGTGAGTATTAGAGACATGGTTCAAGCCATGTGGACTACAAGACACCTATAACCATCATCAACGATCGAAGCATAAAGCCGTGAGTAATGCAATTGCTAAGGTAAGGTACTCTCTTACTTATCACTTATTGTGTTCTTGGCATATTAGCAACAAATTTCCTAAGAAATTACATCATGTTTATTACGAGCACCCATCTTTCAAAGACCATTTTAACAATTGTGTGTATAATTCATTGTCCACCGGGGTGTTTGAAGAGCGTTGACAGATTTTGGTGAGGAATTATGAATTGCATAACAAGTAGTGGATTAGAAGCTTGTATGATGTACGAGAGAAATGGATTCCCGTGTATACAAAGAGATATTTTGTCATGGAATGACAAACCAACTGGAAGAAGCGAGAGTACTTGAATCATTTTTGATGAGTTTGTGCTTCAAAGGCGCAAGAAAGAATTGTAGTGCAAAGTCGGGAAGGCTATAGAAAAATAATTTATCGAGAGAGAGAGGAGGTCGACTACATAACACAACATCGGAAAAGGAATATGGTACTCGGGTCATCTTTGGAAGTGCATGCTGCGCAGGTGTACATAAAAGAGATGTTTAGACGTTTTCAACGTCAATTCGTCGATTCCATGATGTATAATGTTAGTAAAATTAGTGAGTTGTGTGGCCCTGAAACAAAAGTTTATGCAGTGTATAAGGCAGATGCAGCTGAAAATGGTGGAAGATATAAAGAAATCGTCGCCAACAATCGTACCAGAATTGATGTGAATATGTAATTGTCAATTATTTTCTCATTCTAAAGTGAATTATGCAGGCACATCTTTGAGATATTTCTTGGCTAAGAGTATTTCCCAAATTCCGAGCGACATGATTCTTCCTCGGTGGACAAGAATAGCGAACAAAACCGATGTTGAAGAATTACTCTTTAGCCCAACAACAATGCCGACTTTGAATAAGATCAAGATGTGTTTTAATTATTTGATGACGATTCGTGAGTTTGTGATAAAGTCGCTTGCTTTCAATTCGAGGTTACAATACTCATCTTAAGTTGAATGCACGAGGAAAAGCGTTAATTGACCAGTGTGATCCGGATGAGAATGTTACTGAATTGGCAGACGATGACATTGATTGCACTGTTGGAGTTACACCTCAGGCAATGGGCTATGATAATGACGATGAAGATGCAGAGGAAGATGCGGAAGAAAACGAGTTTTTGCCACCAGTTATTTCTCAAACCAAGGGCCGCAAAAAACAATCAAGATTAAAGAGTGCATTTGAGAAAATTGTGGGTTCTAAGCCTCATCGAAAATGTGCACTTTGTAATATCTTGTACCTGGGCATATTAATGATATTAATAATATTACTAATATTAATTGCCTTTTTACAACATAAAATTAAGAGGGAATAATACCTGTAATTCTATCTGCTCTATGAAGCCAGACTCGAATGAGTAGGAGGGCACATAAGCCTGGGTGGTGGGGATGTACCCTTCCGCTATATCTTGGGCCTGAACAATATTAAGCATGATAATTACTATTTCTAATATTATTATTAATCATTAATAATATTAATATTAACATTCATATTAAGTACCTGAACTTTCGCTTTCTCTGTGAAGTCAGACTCGAATGAATAAGAGGGAACATAAGTTTGGGTCGTGGGGATGTAACTCTCTTGTACCGCAACATTACTTGGCTCCTCTCGCTCTTCACCATTGTTCCCTCTGACTTCAGAGTTGTATACACCGTAATGATGGTCCCATACTTGTTTCTTAACTACATAGTCTGGAGGCATCTCAATAAAAGCAATGCACTTATCAAATAAGGACTTTGCACTCTCTACTGTCATGTGTAAGATAAAAGTACAATATTAGTATTATTAATAAACAAGATAGTATGTATAAATATAATATCATAAATAAAATGCACGACAACATAAAATTAAAATATGCAAATATTAGTATACCATTTTGATCGATGATGTTCTTTGGTCAATAAATGATCCCGGGGGCTCGTATGTAGGTCTGGGTCCCCTTCCCCAAGGGATCACGCAGTTTCCTATGTGTAATTTTCCTAGACCAAGCCATTGTATGAATCAATTTTCACGTAATTGGAAATTTCAGATACTCATCGTCCCCTTCAAATGCTCATGTATAAGCCTCCTAATGTATGCGATGTACACTCTCCTCAAGGCCATGCAATCAACGACGGTAAATCTATGTTCTTTTTCCTTTCTAAGTTCTTTGTGATTTTCTGTCGGAGATGGTATACCCTGTAAGAACCCATACTGTCACATCACTCTGTCTGGCATTTGGTATTCTACAATATCAAAATGGATCAAGGGGATTCTACCAGATCCCAACAATCTTCAAAATTAAATCCATTCATATTGTCATCCCACCTCCCATAAGGGCGCCAAACTTCTTGCCATTCAGGCTGGACATCTAACTCCCCTCGGTAAAATTTCAAATGATAATGGGGATTTTGTCATCTATTAGGGTAGCTGTGATTTTCTGAGTATGCCCACGCTAGGGCCCTAGGTAACCATAACTGTGATTGAGGCCAGGGGTTAGGTCTTCCAATTATTATACGCTCGTATGCCCAAATTTGTAAAAGAGTGACATCCATTAATATATTTCGCTCCTTTCCTAGTGGCAGTATATAAAGACCTATACAAATAGCCCAACACAGCTGCACCCCAAGAATACGTTACACAATTTTCAGCGTTAGCAATAAAATACATATACTTGGGATGAATAAAGTGTTTTTATTCCTAGTGGGGAACAATATCGCCCCCACACAACCAAAGAATATAGGCGCTTGTGCATCGACCAACAATTTCCTTACTTGCTTTAGGGGACAATTATTAAAATGTCTTTATGAACCATAGTAATGAAATAGAAGCGTTTTTTGATTCACGATATTCAAAGAACTACTTCACTACCATAACATTCTTTAAAATGAGCGATGGAGTGTCGAATAATGGACAAGTTAAGGATTTGCCAACCACCGACAACCCAACAATGAAGTGTACATCCTCTAAAGTGATTGTAATTTCCCCACAATTTAAGTGAAAACTATTGGTCTCCGGCCTCCATCTTTCCACTAAGGCTGACACGAGCCCAATGTCAGTTTGTGGTACAACTGCCGGATAGCTAAAAATCCCAAACCAACATTTTTGTAGAAGTTTTTTGAGCTTTTGTTAATATCCATTGATCATATTTTTTTCAGTTAATTGACATAAGAGTAGCCTTCCCCTGTCTTTCCCATCATATATATCATCTGACACATGATTTTGTTGGTCGTTAAGGACACTTGGGTCAATTGGTCCATAAATCCAACTGTCCATCTATTACCTAAAAAAATAAAATAAAAGAGTTTTCATATGGTTTAATAACTATGTAACACAATTATATCTATATCCCATTAATTAGAAAAATAACTTCATTTTAAACTAATTTTGCAAATTCTTTTTTTCACATTTTCATAATAATTAATCATTATTAGTCACAATACTCACACGCATATCATATCCCACATAACTCACTATATTTTATCAAAATAAACATTTATAATAAAATAAAACAATACTCCATTACAATTATTAAGCAAATAATTTAATCATAAGTCAAAAAATTATAATAACTACTTCACCACATAGTTATATAATTACCCAAACACATAAATCACAATTTTTTAAAATTCTCATGCATATATGTAGACATAGTAATAATTGATAATTTTCCTTCAAAGTTTGAACTTCTATTTTTTTTTATAAATACATGTTAAAAAATAATTATAATATTTGAAAAAATCTTACCAAAATAATATCCGAATCTAAAATTTGTAGGTTGAATTGGTTGCTTGCAATTTTTTACGATGGTGAATTTCCGCAAGCTTTCTCGATCCGAGTCAAGTCTTTTTTTTTGCTTGAATGGAGGTTTTTCTAAGTTGGGAGGGAATATGGGTAGGCAGGGTAAGAGAGCAAGAAGGAGAGGAGCGGCAGATGGTTAAAAAGGGTAAGAGCCACATGCCTTAACATATGGCAAGGCGTGGGCTTCCGCATGCATGACATGTTGTGTGTGTCAGTTGTGTGCAAATTTTGGCTTTGTACGCTTTGTCTTCCGTGCCGCTTTGTTAGTCAAAATTAGCCTCTTGCATGAGCTCAGAAAAGCAGAGAGCACACATTTCCCAGAGGTAAATTTGTAACTCGACTTGTATTTAAATTTTAGAGTATTGCCACAGCTCAGTCAGTGGCAGTAGGGGTGATGAATGAATTAATCTCAGCCTTTCATTGCAAAGATCACCGGTGATGAGCTCGGTTGCTGAATAGTACTCGTACCATAACCAAGTCCATCTCCATAAACTTCGAAACAACTCGGTAACTATTTTATCCTCTACTTTTCCTTCATTTCCCATCATTTTGGCTTCTTCTCTCGCTCTCATCAACTTATCAACTCAACGTCACCCTAGAAAATGTGCTTTAGCAGGAGCAATCATCAATACCTCTGTTACAACAGTGAACAAAGGGGAGTTGCACATTGGTTTTCAGCCAGGAAATTCAGTGAGCTGAGTGTGGCAGTTCCTGCAAGAAGTGGCATTACGAGGGTGTCAAGAAAAGGCCGTGAAAAAATTGATGTAAAGATTTGTGACCCAAACAAGACCTGATCTTGAGTTTGGCTTGGTACATTTCACACGTTGTAGAGGCGATGAAGACTTATGACGGATTAGCGAGGTTCGTGGAAGCAAATCCATAACTAATTTTCGGAATGAAGAATGGAAGTTGGCAAAAAAGAGGCAAAAAAGTCGACAAAAAAGAGGCAGACTAGGGTGGAAGAGAGAAAATAAATGATGTGGAATGGTACATAAAGACTGTTGGGTATAACATGAATCCTTATTGGATTTGGATTTAGGAATTACATAGAATCTGTTTTGGTTTAAGAAAGTTATCTTTTCTACCTATATTCAATTAAGTATTTCTAATCCTATTTGGTTATGGATTTTCCTATGGCCTATAAATATAGGTGCTAGGAATTTGGAGAAGATACATTTAGATATATTCAGACATTCAGAGAGATTCCAATGTTCTAAAAAGGCGTTAAAGGGAGGCCTGGGGTCTAAGTAGATTTTTTATTTTAAGCCAATTTTAATATTTTATCTTACATTTATCCAAACAAAACAATAATATAAAGCAAAATAATCTATAATAAAGTTTATAAAGGCATTTGCTTAAAGTTCAAACACATCCATATTGTTAATGTCAAAGTTCAAACACAAACATGCAATTGTTCAAAGTTCAAACATATTTTTAACGTAATAGTTTTATTCATAAACAAGATTGCTATTAAATAATAAAATTTAAAATTTCAAGATTTTAATTCAATATTAAAACTTAAGAAACTAAACATAAATTTAAGAATTATATTGAATTAAACTAAGTATTACAAATATATATCATCATTTATATAATTTAAAGTTGGTACAAGTTCAAAAAATTACAAGTATAATAAAATTATCCATTTTGACTTGATATTGTTCACTTCTTGTTGTGATTTGATATGCTACAACCTGTATTATGAGTATGGTAAATCATTAGAAAAATAAATATATCAAAATCTGGTTTGGATAGTTATTAAAATATATAAAAAAACCTCTCAGTCTAGACCCCGCCTAATTTCTTGGAGGGATTTTTTTGCTGTCTTGGGCCTAGATGAGGCGCCAGAGGGACCTAGTGCCTAAGCGAGGCTTGAGGGGCTGGCGCTGGGAGGCTCGAGAGGGCCATGACTAAAGGCGGGATGCCTAAAGCGGACCTAAGCGGGGAAGAGAGATTGTAAACATTCTAAGAATTCTCATAGTTCTCTCTTTATCTTGTACTCTTCAGATATTTATTTAGTGGATTTCTTTTGTCTTCTCTGTGGTTTTTCCCGATTTGGGTTTTCACGTAAAACCTTGTGTTATTGTCTTTATCTTTCTGCGTTGATTTATTGTGTTTGCCATAGTTTGTCATAACAAACTGGTATCAAAGCTTGGTTATTATTGATCCATACTATGGCGTTGAGTTCGACTTCATCAACGAAATTTGATATTGACAAATTCGATGGGAATATTAGTTTCAGTCTTTGGAAGGTTCGGATGAAGGTTGTTCTTACTCAGCAAGGCTTGAAGAAAGTCATTGTAGGGAAGCCAATGAAGCCTGTAGATATGTCTGATACTAATTGGGAGACGAAGAAAATTAGCAGAGATTTTACGTTTGATGAGTCCGCTATACTTCATAACAATAAGGAATCCTCTGTTCCTTGTATTGATAGTTTTGATAGTGTTGGTCAGAAAGTGGAGCTTGAAGTAACTTCTTACATCTCCTCGGGTTCAGTTCAGATCATGTGCCTACTACTACTGTTGTAGAGGAGAATATAATTCTAAAGGAGGAACATGTGGACAATCAGTATAGTCTCACTAGAGACAGGGCAAAGAGGACAGTGCGACCACCACAGAGATATGGGTATTCAGATTTTGTTGCTTATGCCTTGTCAGCTGCCGAGGCAGTTGAGTATAGTGACTCTGTGACTTATAAAGAAGTTCGAACATTATTTGGACCTGGTTAGTGTTCGATGCATTTGAGTTGTGCATTTAGAGAAGAGGAGAAAGTTCACTGTTTGTGCAATATTTGGAGGATTCAAGTCAATGTGGAGATTTGTTGGGTATAACATGAATCCTTATTGGATTTGGATTTAGGTATTACCTAGAATCTGTTTTGGTTTAGGAAAGTTATCTTTTCTACCTATGCTCAATTTAGTATTTCTAATCTTTTTTGATTATGGAATTTCGTATGGCCTATAAATATAGGTGCTAGGATTTTGGAGAAGATACATTTAGATATATTCAGACATTCAGAGAGATTCAAAAACATTCTAAGAATTTTCATAGTTCTCTCTATGTCTTGTACTCTTCAGATATTTATTTAGTGGATTTCTTCTGCCTTCTCTGTGGTTTTCCTGATTTGGGTTTTCACGTAAAACCTTGTGTTATTGTCTTTATCTTTTTGCGTTGATTTATTTTGTTTGCCATAGTTTGTCATAACAAAGACTAAAGGATTATTAGTAAATTAGTTTATATTATTATATGTGGATAATTAACTGTAATGAGTTTAGATCTCTTAATTATGGTAGGTACATAGTAATTAGGAGTCTTGGTTTATTAGGTATATACAATTCTACTTTCACAAGTATGTATATTAAGTAACTAGAGTTACTTAATAGGGTACATATTTTATCTTTGCAACATTAGAGTTTTACTTGGTTTCTAGTATTACATTTTGTTGTGATTTCTAAGTTGGATTTAATTGGTCTCCAGTATTTAGAATTAATTGGTTTCTAAGTGTTAGGTTTCAATATAAGTATTATAATCCCTACATAATGAATAAAGTTGAGAGTTGATAGGGTTTGCATTGATCTTTAATCGAGATTGATGGTACCGAATCAGTGAGAGTTGGTACAAAGGTTTTGGAGGGAGGAAGGACGCATAGATGATTTGGAAGTGTGCGGTCTTATTTGCGCTTTGGGGAATTTGGACTTGGCACAGTGCTCGGCTGTATAGAGATGGCTATATTCTTTGTTGCAAGATAGGATCTATTCCTTGATTCTTCACTGGCCTTTTTCATTGGTGCTTTTTGGGATATTTTCAGTGACCAACCTTTGCAGAGTTAGAGAACTACCCTCTTTCGATTTTTTTTCTTTTTAATTGGTTCTTAGGATGGTTGAAATCCTTGTCCTCCTATGTTTGTGTTATTATTATTACTTTTTTTTGGATGTCATCTAATAATTTTGTTCTTTTATATAATTAAGAAAATGGCGAGTGAAGGTGTTGGTTTTTTGAAATGGTGGGCTTTGGGGAGCATGACAAAGAAATTTAGCAATTTTAATTTGTTGTAGAAGATAATGTGGGTCGCTTTCCCTCCTCTCTTTTGTGCTTTTCACTTCCCCATGATACCCCTTCCCTTGCCCCTACCTCTTGTTTATATAACAAAAAAGCTTAGCTGATCACTTTTGACTCGCTCGAACAACTTGAAAGGAGGTCCCATTTTTCAAGTTTGAGGAACAACTTTGGGATTATGGTACAACTTGTAGAGATAATTTTGCATTTAAGTCGGTTTCTAAATGTAAAAGTCAAATGAGGTAGAGCTCTATTTTGTAACTTTTAAATAACCAACTCATCTAAAAGTTTAAGTTGTTAGATGGAGGGCAACTCTCCTATAGAGAAGGGAGAAATTAAAGTGCATTTACATTATTAAATTAATATAAAGAAAATTATGTTGTCGGGAAGATTTGAATCCAAGACCTTACACACCCTGAGTTCCGATACCATGCTAAATAACCAACTCTTCTTAAAGCTTAAACGATTAGATGGAGAGCCCAACAATGTATATCACGCTAACAACTTTTAAAATTCAGGGAACAATTTTGAAATTTTGGTACAACATGAAAGGACTTTTTTTTTCCTTTTTTTTTGGTGCTAAATTTGAAAGGAAAAAAAAAATTGAAAGGACATTTTTTGCATTCGAGTCCTTTTTGATTATGCTTCCTTTCTTGTTTGTCATATTTCCTCGCTGTTTTATAGCAGAGTTTGGATTACCCAGGTCAATATTTTACTTGTTAAGCAGAGAAGGAAATAAACTACTTTAAAGGAACACAAAATGAAAGTTGACTACAAGGACAAACCTTCTGCAGTGATGTTTTATTGATTGAGAGGAGTAAATACATAGTTGCTCTACATGGGGTCTGGAAAGGATTTTTCTTATGTTGTAAACTGCCTAAATGATTATAGAAACATCGGAATGATAGTTCCAGAATGTAGTTATAGAGTTTCAGTACTATGTGAAGAAAATTTCGTTAGTCTTCTACTGAAAGACAACTTTGAAGTTATACATTTACTGTTTTTTTTTTTAAAAAAAATTTACAAAATGTCTTAGAACTGAAGTTACAAAATATAATCTCGCCAATACTTTAACCTTTTTAACTATGTTTATTTTATTTTTATTTTTCTTTTATCATTTAATTCACAGACTAAAGCAAGATGGGCAATGGAGAGTACGATCAGGCAATTGTGGTTGACAATGGATAAGGAATAGTGAAGGTAAGTGACCAAAAATTATGGTAGTTTATCAATGCGTTGCTACTATTCTTTATCAAACAGGTTGGTTTTGCTGGTAATGATGCTCAAATGGTGTTCCCCAATGTAGTCGAGGCATAGGCGTCGTACCTGAAGTTGACTGAAGTGATGTATATGTTGGCAATGAAGCTCTATCTCAGAAGAAATTGAGATATCACATCGAACATGGCATAGTCAACAACTAGGATGACCTGATGAAGATTTGGCATCAAACCATCTACAAGGAAGACCTTTCGGTGCATCTCACTGAGGCAACCCTTGAACCTCGGATCACAAAAGGAAGAAAAATGTTTGAGCGGTTTTGTTGCCTCGTTCTATGCTGATCACATTTCAGTCATTTTACTAATTATTGACCCTAAGATAGGTGGGCTCGTTATACCTTGCGCCGCATATCATTAAGCTTCTTGTCATTTCTGTTTCACTCAAATCCTTTGACCAAGTATTGTCCCTGAGATAGGTTGGCTCCTTTTTTTCTCTCTTTTTCTTTCTTTTTTTATGTTTTTGCTTTTCTGGTTATGGATTGAGCCATACAGTTGCTGTTCACCATGTTATTAATGACTCGACTCTTGCCGGATGAATTGTCCCCAACTGTTATGAATATTTTCAAGTTGAATGGCTACCCTTTGCATATAATTGATGAATGAGAAATTGTACCCTTTGCACCTAATTGTTGAATGTGAAAGTGCACTATGACTCTTTGTACATATGGCAAGTGTTGGTCTTCTAGTAGAAAAAAGGGGTTTTCCATTTTGGGTGTTTTTATTGAAGAATATCGTGGTGTTATAATTATACTACATTCGTTCTAAAATTAGAGATACAATTTGATTTTTGAGGTTAAAAGATAACATATTTAACTTTAACATTGGTATGATTCATAAAAAATTAAAATGAATTTTTTTTGTTATTAATAGTTTGACTTTAAAAGTTAAATTGTATGTGTAAGTTTGAAACTGAGGGAGTGACTTGGATATTAATCACCTCCCTCCCCTCTCTTCCTTTTAATATTGACTGAATTACCACTCTACATGACAGTGAAAGTATGAAATGATATGAGCCAGCAGACATGGACAACCATTTGTTGTGTGCTCTAGATATCCAATAAGCTTTATTATTGATAAATAACTTATTGATATTATTATTGTAATTTGATAAATAATAATAATTAATAAACAATTTATTATTTTAAACAATTTATTATTTGTAAACAACTTATTATTTAAACAACTTGATATTTAAACAGCTTATTGGTAAACAACTTATTATCGATAAACAACTTATTGGTAATTAACTGTTTATCGCTTATTAGTAAACAATTTATTATTTAAATTATTATTGGTAAACAACTTATTGATAAACAAATTATTATTGGTAAACAACTTATTATTTAAACAACTTATTATCGAAACAACTTATTGATAAACAACTTATTATTAGTTAACAACTTATTATTTAATCAATTTATTGGTAAACAATTATTATTATTATTATTTAAATAACTTATTGGCAAAAAACTTACTGGTAAATAGTTTATTATTGGTAAAGCTTATTCGTAAACAACTTATTATTAAAAAACATACCAATAAACTGTTTACCAATATAAGCTTATAATTGGTAAACACCTTATTATTTAAATAACTTACTATTTAAACAAATTATTGGTAGCAGCTTATTAGTAAATAATTTATTATTTGACATGAGTATTATTTTCACGCCCTAACATTGCCCCCACTCTCTTGTTTATAAGGAACTTAAAATAAGAGAGTAGATCAATTAGTCATGGAAAACGTTTAATCGATAGATGTTTGTCCGTTCGGGAGGACACTGATCCATCCCGAAGGATGTTATCCGTTCGAGAGGACGCTGATTCGTCTCGAAGGATGTTATCCATTCGCGAAGACGTAGATCCATCTCGAAGAATTTTATTCGTTCGAGAGAAGGTTGATCCATCCCGAAGGATGTTATCCGTTCAGGAGGACGTTGATCCATCTCGAAGGATAACGTTGATCTGTCTCGAAGGATAACGTTGATCCGTCTGGAAAGATATTATCCGTTCGAGAGGATGTTGATCCGTCCCAAAGGATGTCATCCGTTCGAGAGGATGTTGATCTGTCCCGAAGGATATTATTCATTCAGGAGGACGCTAGTCCGTCCCGAAGGATGTTATCCTTCTTCATATCATAATAGCCTTCCCGACCCCTGTAGGAAGCTTCAATCCGACCTTATAAAGTCATCCGACCTTATTCCATCAACTATGGACAAAAACTATCTTTTGGCAAAATTGAATGCTCATTCCCATTAATAACTTGAAAAATTTATAGTTATAAAAGAAAACAACTTGATAATTTTCCCTAAGTCTCCTAGCATGCCAAGTGTCTTTGAATTTTGTACCATTTATTACTTGAAGCCGGTAAGTTCCTGGCCTTAGCACTTCAACCTCAAACCTCCTTAGTTTGATCCTTTTGCTTGTTGTCACATACTCCCGAAGAGACTAAAGCATTCCGATAACATCTCTTTGCTAAGTCAAGATCCCCAGCGACTTCACCAACGCCGTTTGGTGTGGGGAACTTTATTTTAAAATGGGGTATGGAGGTCATCGCCTATAGAGCCATCAGTGTCGGTCTCCCAAATATGGCGTTTGTTGTCTGATTTATATAATGACAAATGTAAGACCCCGTATTTTATGAAATAAAAGTATTCAATTTTTCTTATAATTATTATTCAGTAAATGGTTAAATTGATAAAAGTTTCAAGTTAAGGGTGATATATGTAAAATTTTCAAAATACGCAAGTGGTTATAGAATACACATTTCTGTCGGGGAATATTCGTTTGGTCGTGGAATATTCTTGTTGTTCAGAGAATATTAAATGCGACTGACACGATCATTTGTGGGCCCCATAATGAATAAGCTGTGGGATGAAGAAAAGCGACAAGTTTGAGTATTTATAAATAACGCCAGTAGTTGTTACTGCTAACACTGTTGTAATACGGTGGTGGTTAAAATACGAATGTCTGCGTTGTTGCACAAGAGAAGCACCTGCAGTATTCGCAGTAATATTTTGAATTATTGATTCTTACGTAAGAAGGCATTACTCAATAATTGTTACAGTAATTATTGTTCAATATTTTATTTTATTGATTCAATAATTGATGCGTTGATATTTTATATTATTGTTGTTTCAATAATTGTCATTGCACAGTATTTTTCATTATCAGATCAATATTTCATATTATTTGAATAATATTATTAGATAGCATTATTGGCAATGTCTAAAAAGTTCTGTCAAGGAGAGGTTTGGTCACCTAATTACGCGCCAGTAAGGAGAAATCCTTATCGGAAAGCCCCCTCTTTCCCGGGAATTGCCTGGTTGTCATTGTTGCGATTTTGTAATATTATCTGTGAATAATTAATTATTGATTTATGTGATAAGGAAATATTTATTTGATATAAATGATGAATTTATTTATTTATGTGGTTATAAATGAAGGAATTGATGTTGAGGTGTTTTATCAGTATTTTTATCGGAATGGAGGTATTAAAAATCAAACCAGTGTTCTTGAGATATATTGCGTGAGTTATAAATTTTGATCCGACCGTTGGATCGTTGTGATTTTTTTTGATATGTTATACATATATAATTTGAGTAAATGTCCACAAATTTTGAACCGTTAAAAATGAACGTATAAATTGTTATGAATTTTAAGAGGTGACTGGTTCAGAAATTGTTGAAGTTTCGGAATTTATCATTTTGGTGGAAAATTCTAGAATGCGTGGGCCCCACCTATGGTTGGTGAAGAAATGTGCTAAAATTCTAATTCAAATATGGTGGGTGGAAATAGTAGCAGGTAAAGCCATTAGGTAGCAGGTCAAGTCTACTTCGGCATGCTAACATTTTCCTATAAATAGAGGGCTAAGTTAGAATTGAAAATCACACCAGAAACATAAGCTTTCTCTCTTTCTCTCTCTATATTATCAAGCGTATTTTGTGAGTATTTAGATACTATGAGAGTTGCTATTCAGTGCAAGGTTCCTTCGGCTTTACATTCCATCAGAAATACTGCTCTTTTGAGGTAAGGGATTATAAGGGATTTTAAGGGTTATTATGTTTCTTCAGTTTCGTAATTTTTCCGACCTTCAAAAATTCTGGAAAAATTTGAAATGATAATTTGATAAGTTTTCTAGATTGTGTCCAAAAATGGCGATTTTTGGATTTATAGATTAGGAGTTATGAATTTTATGGGAAAAGACTATTTAAAAAGTAAACCCTTATAACTCTTTGTGGTTAACTCCAAAATTGATGAAATTTTTATTGGGAGTACATCTATATAATATCAGTATACCCTGTGAATTTTGAAATTTTTGGATAAAAGTACAATTTATGATAAATGTCTAAATATTCGGCAGTTTTGGCCATATGAAAAATAGTAAATGAATTTTAAAAATTCTGAGAAAAATATATGTTCAATATGGGACTATGTCCTGCTAAATCCCAGAAAAGAAAATTTGTTTGTACTGATTTGGTATTTTTCATGAAAATAGATTAGTTATGAGTAAATGAATTAAATATGTTATGTGAAGTAACAAAATTAGAAAATAGGATTTTATGGCTTGAGAATCCTATATAAGGTATATGCAGATTTTTGATGAGGGTTTTGGTTATTGGTGATGAAATTTTATGAGTTTGACATTTTAGAATGATTAAATGCATTAATTAGTAAAGTGTAAATAATTAAAATAAATTATTTATAAGTTTAAGAAATGATTAAGATATTGTGGTAATATTAATAATATTAGAATGTGAGATTATTAAGTGATTTTGGATTAAGGTGTTATGAAACCATTGATTTATGAATCTTACTTTTGAAATTAAATGCAGTTGTTGATCGTATTGTTTTTATTATCATATATAACATTTTTATAATTCCGGTGATAAAATTTTTCTTTGACTTAAGTGTAAAGATGGGTAGATTATTGGTATGATTGTGACTATAGGTTCTTTTTGGCCAGTAGTGCAAAGACGAATTGTTGACTGGTGTGATCATGACCATTGAATTTATAATTGAATATTTTTAGCTTAAGAACAAAGGTGAATTGATCAACATGGTTATAATTATGGTTTATATAAATTTTAAAATGATTGTATTTTTCTTTGAGATATTAATATCTTTGGCCTGTAGTGTAAAAATGAATTGTTGTTGAATATCTTTGGCCTGTAATGCAAAGATGACCTGTTGTTAAATATCTTTGGCCCGTAGTGCAAAGATGAACTGTTAATGAATATCTTTGGCCCGTAGTGCAAAGATGAATTTATTAGAATGATTATGAATAGGAACTGTGATTTGGTATAACCATGATCTTTGATGTTTCAGGTAAAGACATGTGATGAAAAATATATTCGTCTTGGATGAGAAGAGAAAATTAGAACTACAATTATGATTATGAGTTATTCATATGACCGTGAATGAGGATACATTGATTAATGTTCTGAGGTTAAAGCATTGTTGGTGGACTTTTAACATGGAGAAGATAATAGAATTTATGGTCTATTTGACTCTTCTAATGGATTGCTCATTCCGCTGCAACTATGGTTGAAAAGTTTTATCATCTACCATATTTTCTAAATCTCTGATTTATTGTTGATGAAGGCTATTGATAATTTAATTATCTTTAGTCATGATATTCTTTACTATGCTATTTGTGCTCACCCTTTTACTTCACAATTCCTTTCAGGTAACAAGAGTGTAGCTGGGTCGAGCGGGGATAATAGAGAAATAGAATGGTGGTCTATAGCTGTTGAGGTTCTCCCTAAATAGTATGAAAATAATTTTATTGAGAACTTTAGATAAGTGTGTCGTATTGTATACGTCATTTGATATTTAATTTTGGTGAACCGAATAGGGTGAGGTGAACCCAACTTTGGAAGGGTGTTTTGCCACTATCATACAAGATGTCTAATGATATATGACCTCGTGTTATCATAAGACAAGGTTATGCACATCCACTGGCTGAGTATATCTACGAGCACTACCTATATGACCTTAGAGTTTGGTTGAAACATAATGTTCAATTGCAGACGGTGGAGATAGTTATATGTCAAGAGAAGACTTACCATTGGAAGGAACATGATATTAATCTTCTCATTTTTCTTTGGGGTCTATTGGATCAACCAAGGATAATTCTCTGGACATATGATATCTATCATAACTTAGATTCATGGCCTCCTATGTACGAAGGTTTCCTTGAGCATTCCCAAAGATTTTAATTTCTAAAACAGTTATTGACTGTACCTTTATGTAAGGTATCACTGAGAGGTGCTGTCCACGGTTGGGACATGAGTCACAATTGGTATATATTTGTATCAAAACTCACAACATATGTGTTGTTGTATTTTGCACGACAATTGTAGTAATAAAGTTGTAGTTATTTTCTGTACCATGTTTTTGGCGACTCAGAATAGGTTGGATGGATTGGACCTATTTTGGGGGTGTCACAACAAATATGTGCAAGTATACATGGTCAATCAAGTAATAAAGAAATAAGAAAGGTTGTCAAACCCACAAAGAACGAATACTAATAATTGATCTAATTACAAAGTTTCTACCAATTTAATTCCACTTAAACAATCACCTTAATTGATTTGTGAAAATTATTTTAAATAAAAGAATAAAACTAAATAAACTAACAAAGATTGATCATCAGATGATTAAAATATAGGAGTACAATTTTTCCAATTGCTTTGCAATAATCGCCTTACCATATTTCCACTTATTTATGAGTTGCTAACTAGGATTGCCTATCAATTTATTAACACCTGACAATAATCAATAAAAAGACCTATTTAAGTTATTTTGCTATTTTCATGCAAGACACTTAAAATAGATTCATTAAGCACAAACTCCTATCAAAGTTATGCATGACATACAAGTACTTTCGTCTCATACGCTGTTATGTTATCCTTAACAAGAATCAATAAATTCATACATTATTATATTCAAATCTAATCTAAAATTTTCTCTTTTAACTCCATCAAAGATACCAGATTAACTGTTAGTTAGACAATTAATAGATTAAGCACAAAATATAGTAATCAACTCAATAGTATTAACAAGTGAAAATAATGATAAATGAATTATTGAATTGCAAAAGGTTCCATTGTACCCCTAATCGGGAAATTAGTTCATCATCACAATAAAGTCAAGAAGAGTAAAATTAAATAAAATCTCAAGTACAGATAATGAAATTAAGAGAAGAAGAAAAACTATGTCGAGGAATATCCAATCTCTAAGCTTCAATCTCCATTTTGTGTGCTCTCCAATGATACCTCAAAGTCTCCAATTGAAGTGGTTCTCAATGAATTGTAGTCAAAAGTCTTTTTTAACTAAGCCAAAATATAGTATTTATAACTCATAACAAAACCCTAGTACATTAGGTAAGCCAAAGTCCTTCTTTGAATCAACTTTGAAACTAAAAGGAAACAAAATATGTCAAATTTGTTAGACCGGTGCGCCCCGCGCCAGATGCCTTCATCAAACGGAGCGCCTCACGCCACATATCCAGTAACTCCTTGTCAGTCTAGCACGCCCTGCGCCAATGTTAGTATAAAAGTAGCGCGACCCACGCTGCTCTGCCAGTTTATCCAGGTTGCTCATTTTTTCTCCCTTTTTCATCTTTTAAGCCCATCCATGCACCTTTCCTGCAAAGTGACACAAAACATAAAAAGTAACAAGAACAATACCCAAAAACTCACAATAATTCAAATTAAAAGATATTGAATTCGTAGGTTCCTCGCCCACTCATCAGCGTTATACGACGAATCCACATGCACCACAAAAAATCTGCAGATCAGTTCCACTTGTCGAGGAGCTGTCCCGAAGATTACTGACAATTCGATGATACCTTCTACTCGAACTGGGTTGTTGTTGAATCCGTATAGAGGGGGCTCTTGCCCAATCTCCATTTTATTTCCCTCTAAATCCATCCTTTGGTACGTATGGGTGTACAATACATTAACCAATGAACTGTTATCAATCATGATCCTCTTCATGTCCACCAAATTAACTTGTGCAGTGATCACCAATGCTCCATCACGCGGTTCAATAGTTTTTGACGAGTATTCCTCATCAAGAAAAAGATCATTCCAAGGTACGTCGGTCCCTCCTAGCAGGTTGTTCAGACATTGTGAGTATAGAATCCAACACCCCACACTTTTTCCTCCCGATATCCTTCTTAACCGAACTACTTGTTATCACGTCCAGTACTCGTCGAACTGTCTGCACTTGTTCAGGTTGTGGCTGAGGGTTCTGCTCCTGATTTATATTATTTTGTCCCCTTCCTGAACCCTCTCGGCCCGTGACGTACTGAACTAATTTCCCACTCCTAACATTCTTCTCAATTAGGTCCTTCAAATCCCTGCAGTCTTTTCTAGAGTGTCCGGATGTCTGGCGATAATTACAGTATCTGTTATGATTTTCTCTCTCTGAACGAGTGTTGTTAAGGCAAGGCTCAAAATAGGGCTTATCTTTTATTTTCTCCAATATTGTAGCCCAGTCCGTGTGGATAGGAGTATAGACTTTGTTAACTCCATGGTTCGGGAATGACTTTCTACCTCCCCCCGAACCTCCGTTGTTGAAGTTCTTTGATTAATTATCGGACCTGTTGTTATTATTGTCTCGATCATTCGGCTTCTCTACTGTATTCGGCTTCAGACTAATCATTGCTTCCTCAACTGTTATGTGTCATTCGGCTCTGTCAAAGGCTTCAGCTAAGTCATTCGGATGATTAAACACTAATTCTTTCACCATCTTTTTTGATTCTACAATGTCCAAACCATTCTGAAATAGTCCAAGTGCCTAAAGGTCGTTCAAATCCACCACTTGTCAGATCGCTTCCTGAAACCTCTTCACGTTGGCCCAAGGTCTCGTTCGAGTATTGGCTGATCTGAGCTAAGGACCCGGTTGGCTTTCCCCTCCTCTTATTACTGCTGAACTGAGCGTGGAACTTATTGGAAGACCCCAACTTTTATGAATAAAGATTAAATTTCTCTAAATATCATTTTGAATATTATGGTATGGATTTGATATAATGTTATAACTGTGGGTAATATTTACAAATTTTGCAAAGTAAGCAAGTTGTTATAAAATATTTGTTTGGTCGAGGAATATTCGTTTTATCAAGGAATATTCGTACGACGACACAATCATTGGTGGACCCCACAACGGAATTACTATCGGAGTTAAAAAATGACAGAAATAACTTTTTATAAAAATAACGGCAAAAGTTTTACCGTTAACTGTTGAAATATCCAGTGGTAAAAGTACAGTAATATGCGTGGTTGCATAGTAGCACACGGTATTGTACATTATCTTTGATTATTGATGCTTACGTGATAAGTCACTTAGTTTTATTCAATTATTGTCATAGTAATTGCTGCATAGTATCTCTCATATTATTAATTCAATTATTGTCACAGTATCATCTGCACAATATTTTATATTATTAAATCAATAATTAAGACGACAAAGTTATTAATATTATTATTTTCATTATTGACGATGTCTAGAAAGTTCTGTCGAGGAAAGATGTTTAGTCACCTAATTGCGCGCCAATAGGGAGAAATCCTTATCGAAAACCCCACTCTTTCTTGGGAATGATCTGGTTGATAATATTGTGAGTTATAATATTAATGATGAATAAAAATCGTGTTGATTAAAGATAAGAATAGTAATTGATGAGTGGAAGATGTTTGTTCAATTATCCTTTTAAATTGGTGTTTGTTCATTTATTTTTTTTAGGGTACAAAATTCTTCCGTATGTTATGATAATTGGCCAACTTTTCAATTAATTCAGTTACTATTCACTAACTTGTTAATAAGGTTGCTCCCTTATTGGTCCATATCTCCCCATTTGCTAATTACCTTTAAAAGAGGGCGCTCCCTCATTGGTCCTTATCTCCCACATTGTTAGTTACCTCCTCAGGAGGGCGCTCTCCCATTGGTTTATCTCTCCCAATTTTTAATTACCTTCAGAAGAGGGTATTCTCTTATTAGTTGATCAAATGGTGTGCTGATACATTGCGCCCGAAATTATTTTTCTTGTGCAGTCCGTGATTATTTTCTTAAATAGTATCCTACCATTCTCCTATAAATAGGATGCTTAGTTTAAAAATGAAAATCACACCAGAATCAGAGAATTCTTCTTCTATAATATTGAGCATAGTTCTTTTGAGTTAAGGAAGTTTTGAGCATAGAAAACAGTATAAATTTTCTTCAAAAATATCTCTGCTATACCATTCAGAAGTACTCTCCTTTTTAAGGTAAGGGATATTATTTTGTTCAGTATTCGTAAGGAATAATATTTTCTTCCATACTCTGTAGTGTGTAAGTAAATATTATTTCATTTTATATTCCTAATTATACACTTATGTTGATAAGTATTGCTTCTATACTCCTTGAAATTAGTAGAATATCCTTGAAATTTGCGCTTCATCGAGTAACTTTTTACGGAAATATTTTTCTGAAATTCTTGTTAAATTTTAATCTTTTCATGTGGGGGTACTATTCATGGGATACTATTCATGAAATACTATTCACAGGATACTATTCACCCAAAAAAGTGATTTTTTTCTGTCCAAATTATTTTTGATACATGGATATTATTTTTGAATTTTACTCCACAAAGCAGATATCATGTTGTCAATTTGGATATTTTTTTAAACTCTGGATAAATTAAAAATCTTTAATATTTATTCTTGATTTCGTTTGATTGAATTCTTATATCATTGTCATCATCCTTATGCTTATATTGTGATGAAAGTCATCTTTGGCCTGTAGTGCATAGATGGACTGTTGATTGGTATGATTATGACCAGGGATGATTCAGTATAATCATGACCTGTAATGTTATAAATGATGTGATAAAAGTCCTCATTGGCCCGTAGTGCATTGATGGACATTTGTTGGCATGATCATGACCATTGGTGATAATAACAAATATCCTTGGCCCGTAATTCATGGATGATTCGTGGATGTGATAATAATGAATATCCTTGTCCCGTAGTGCATGGATAATTGATGTTGATGGATTATTTATTGAAATTTGAGTCTCGCCGATAAAATTGTTGATAAACTTTTAAATCATAAAAGATAATAGATATCATGCTCTACTTGACTCTTCTCATGGATTATTTTTTCCGCTGCAGTTAAACTTGTTGTCTGTTGTATTCAATTAGTTTAACACTGTTGAAGGCTAACGATAATTTAATCTGCATTATCTTAGTCATAATATTCTTTACTAGGCTAGTTGAGCTCACCCTTTGCTTTCATTGTTCTCTTCAGGATATAATATTCTTATATCATTGTCATCATCCTTATGCTTATATTGTGATGAAAGTCATCTTTGGCCCGTAGTGCATAGATGGACTGTTGATTGGTATGATTATGACCATGCATTATTCGGTATAATCATGACCTGTAATGTTACAAATGATGTGGTAAAGTCCTCATTGGCCCGTAGTGCATTGATGGACAGTTGTTGGCATGATCATGACCATTGGTGATAATAACGAATATCCTTGGCCCGTAATTCATGGATGATTCGTGGATGTGATAATAATGAATATCCTTGTCCCGTAGTGCATGGATAATTTAGTGACGTGGATTATTTATTTAGCTGAGTCTCAGCGATAAAATTGTTGATAAACTTTTAAATCATAGAAGATAGTAGATATCATGCTCTACTTGACTCTTCTCATGGATTATTTGTTCTGCTGCAGTTAAACTTGTTGTCTGTTGTATTGAATCAGTTTAACACTGTTGAAGGCTAACGATAATTTAATCTGCATTATCTTAGTCATAATATTCTTTACTGGGCTAGTTGAGCTCACCCTTTGCTTTCATTGTTCTCTTCAGGATATAATATTCTTATATCATTGTCATCATCCTTTTGCTTATATTGTGATGAAAGTCATCTTTGGCCCGTAGTGCATAGATGGACTGTTGATTGGTATGATTATGACCAGGGATTATTCGGTATAATCATGACCTGTAATGTTACAAATGATGTGGTAAAAGTCCTCATTGGCCTGTAGTGCATTGATGGAAAGTTGTTGGCATGATCATGACCATTGGTGATAATAACGAATATCCTTGGCCCGTAATTCATGGATGATTCGTGGATGTGATAATAATGAATATCCTTGTCCCGTAGTGCATGGATAATTCAGTGACGTGGATTATTTATTGAGCTGAGTCTCAGCGATAAAATTGTTGATAAACTTTTAAATCATAGAAGATAATAGATATCATGCTCTACTTGACTCTTCTCATGAATTATTTGTTCTGCTGCAGTTAAACTTGTTGTCTGTTGTATTTAATCAGTTTAACACTATTGAAGGCTAACGATAATTTAATCTGCATTATCTTAGTCATAATATTCTTTACCGGGCTAGTTGAGCTCATTCTTTGCTTTCATTGTTCTCTTCAGGAAATGAGAATATAGCTGGGACTAGTCGGAGAATGGAGTGACGGTCCAGATGGTTGCTTTTGTAGTTTTCACTATTATGTGAAATAGTTAGTTTATTAAAGTTTTTGTTTTAACATTCTACTACACACCAATATAAGTTGAATGATTAGAACAAAAATAAATATATTCTTCTTAAATTAAAAGAAAATATAATTTAGATGTAATTGGAATATAAAGCAAATTGATTTCCTAAATATATGTCTAGTTGTCTACTATGCACTTCGTAGAAAATATTGTAGATGACCTAAATACTGTAGATTACACTTTTATTTTTTGAATATAAAGTTAGTTTCTATTTTATTTTCTTATAGTATTAGGATCGGTTGGACATATATATTTTGTAAAGTTTAAATATACATATATCTTTTTATTTATGGTCATTAAACACTTACATAGTTATATCTCAAATATTATTTCCAATTAGTTTTCTAATTGATTTATGAGATTTTATTTAAATTGGTACAATAGATCAATACATGAAAAATAATCAAAATCATAAATCTCCCAAAGAATTAGCATATCCAAATTAATGAAGAACTCGAAAGTATCTACAAGAAACTAACTTATTGTTAATATTTAATATCAAAAGTTAGTTTATTGATGTATTAATTAATGTTAATATTTAACATTAAAGTAATAAGGAATATTAATAAATTTTTATTGTTAAATATTAGTAATTTAATATTTACAATAAAATACTTATTATTAATATTTAATCAACTAAGTAACTAACTTATTATTAATATTAAATATACTAAATAGTTATATTCATTGAAGATGTATATTAATTAAATGTATCTTCAAGAAATCAATAATAAATAATTAAAATTTTAAACTTTATTGATTTATTAATTAAAACTAATATATTATAATTTATAAATTACAATAATGAATAAGTAAAATTTTATACTTTATTGATGAATAATTATAAATTTAAAGTTCAAAACTCACAAATAATTGGATAAAAATCATGTAATGCCTCGTAGCCGACTCATCCAAGTCGTCGTCAGCCCAAAGTCGTGAGCTGCATCTTGTGTCAAGTGGCCAAGCCAAAAGAAACCAGACTGACCTTTTTACATGTCAGAGCAGGCTAGCTTTTTGTCTTAAAATAACGGCATTTTTAAGCTTTCCAGGCAATTGTCTTAAAATTATTTATCACATGATTTGTTCTTTCTTTGCAATGCATATTGTTCAATCCCCGATTGAAATTAATATAACCAAGTACATTAATCCAAAAATGTAAAATGAAAAGCAAACATCAAAGCCCAACCAAAAGAGATAAGAAAGAACAAATAATCGCTCTACATATACTGGTTCCTGCAAATCCTTCACACAATCTTCGTAATCTATTGTCAATTAACAAACCAGTATATGTAGAGCAATTAGCTTTTTGTATCATAATCTAGAGGTTTAGACAATTTCTAAGCGACAAGATTGTTAATATTTGGTAAAGAATTTTACTAGTTTGATTTGGTTACTTCTCATAATCTGAAAGTGCCTAGTCTATTCATACATTTGAAATGAGTTGGGCCTAAAGATTTATGTCAAATTATAATTGTGAAAATTTATTGATATATAAGATTGATTGAAATTATAAGAGGATTTTAATTTAAAAAAGATTATTTGATGTTTATCGATGCAACTCACATTTGCCATTTGAAATTGTATCACAAAGTTTATTTGTAGCACAAATGGCCAAATTGGTTCCTTGCCTGCCATTTTGATAATGTTTAATTTTTGGGAATTTTTAGTATGCATGCAGTAATGATGGGACTAGAAGGTGTGATCAGTTCCAAATTATACAATTGGGATTCAAATGCACAAAAAAGAAATCACGCATTACACTAGTTCAAGAATCAAGTCAAGAACACTATCTCCCTACACATGCACAAAAGCAACTTCATCATCTATTTGTTTCAGCATTAATAATCCGATTGATAACTGTTTACCAAGTTGTCATCTAGGTTTTGAATTTGTCTCTTGTAAACAGGTATTCGTTAAGCTAACCGACATATCGTTAATGGAATGCAGAAAATTAACAAATAAAAGAATCAAAGTAGTAAAGTTAGCGTGTGTGATTTTTTAAAATTAGAGTATGATAATGATCTAGAGAAGAATTACCAAATCTATTATTATCTATTATATATACTAAAACACATCTATTATCTATTATCTATTATATATACTAAAACACAAAGATACGATCTACATAACTCGACATTCATTATTCTCACAATTCAACACGTCATTCCGCCTAATTAATGTTCCTTAAGACCTTAACAAAACCTGGGTCCAACTAACCTAACAAATGAGGATGAAAACAAATCCAAATTCATTCCCTAAATTTTAGATTTATAATCCCTAAATCACTACAAATCTAAACTTTGTTTTGATAATATCAAATGTTTTGATATTATCCTTTGTAATTTAATTATTATTTAATAAAATCACTACTTTATGCTATTAATTAATTTTTGGATTTATAATCTTCTAAATCACTACAAATCTAAAAGATTAATAACATAATGTCATTCTCTTAATTTTTAGATTTATAATCCCCTAAATCATTAAAAATCTAAACTGCTTTTGATAATATCAATTTGCTTTTGATAATATCCTTTGTAATTTAATTATTATTTAATAAAATCACTACTTTATATCAACACTACCCCCTTACAATGCATATTCATCTGTTTTTCTAGGTAAAATTTGATCATTGCACAACAATCTACCATGTTCTTATTATATTTTAATTTATTAATTGTACGTACACATTTATTATTAAAAAATTGAATAATCCCGCCGCAACGCAGAGGTTTGTATCTAGTTATATATACTAAATCATAGTACATGACACAATAAATCTGGAATCATGTATTCATTCCGTATTCGTTGAAATAAGTTCAAACGACAAAGAAAAATAAGCCCCAAATGATGAACATCATGAATCGGACCCAAGGAAGAAGCAGTCTCCCACTTCCCATTCGATCTCTAAGCACACCATGGCGAAGAAGAAGCAGGCCATGGCGAAGAAGAAACATACCCAATAGAGGAAGCTGATTCTTACTTTGACCTTCAATCTGTTGAGAATTAAACTTAATTCAATGTTAATTTGGAGTATTCTAGATTATTCAAGAATTATCATAATTAATATTAGTACATGAATTGGTGATATCCAAGTACATGATACATGTATGTTCATGAATGTGTTCAAGTGTTAGGTTCATGTACATGAATGTGGTCATGTAGTAATTATTAATGTGGTTCTAGACGTGTCCTATGAGTCCTATAAATAGCTCGTACTTAAATCATTTTTATCAAGTGAAATGAAAGTATTCTTAAGTATTCTCTAAAGTTATATTTCACTTCCTCCCTAAAATATATTCTCTTCCTAATCTTCCAACAAAGTGGTACCAGAGCCTTTTATTTTGTGATCCTGGAGATGGCTAATTCTAGTTTTCCATTTCAATTCCCTCGCCTTACAAAAGAAAATTATGAGAATTGGTGCATTCGTATGAAGGCTTTGCTTGGTTCCCAAGATGTGTGGGAGATCGTGGATAAAGGCTATGACGAGCCTAGTGAGGAAGCAACGTTGACTCTTGCTCAAAAGGAGAATCTACAAAAGATGCGGAAGAAGGATCAACAAGCTCTCACTCTCATCCATTAATGTTTGGATGAAGTCATGTTTGAAAGAGTTGCTAATGCAACCACCGCCGAGCAAGCATGGGAGATATTACAAAACTCCAATCAAGGGGTTGATAAAGTTAAGAAAACGCGCCTTCAATTGTTATGAGGAGAATTTGAAGGTTTACGAATGCAAGAATCTGAATCTGTTACGGATTTCTTTTCGAGAGTGTTGGCCATAACCAATCAAATGAAGCGATATGGAGAAAAAATGGAGGAAGTTCGGGTCATTGAGAAGATTCTTCGCTCGTTGCTTCCAAAGTTCGATTATGTCGTCGTAGCCATTGAGGAGTCCAAAAATTTAGAGACTATGACAGTTGATCAACTCATGGGTTCTCTACAAGCTCATGAAGAAAGAATTAACAAGAAGAAGGATGAGCCGATCGAGCAAGTTCTAGCCACCAAGCTCTCGGTGAAAGAGAAGAATTATGATAGTGAAAAAAGTCAACGAGGAAGAGGACGCAGACACGGACGTGGACAAATCCGAGGAAGAGGAAGAGGAAGAGGCGGACAAGGCAACCAAAACTCCAACAATGAAGAAAGAAGTCAATCCTCAAGGGGACGTGGAAGAGGAAATTATTCAAGGCAAGATAAGTCCAAAGTTCGGTGTTATAATTGCCAAGAGTATGGGCACTATGCTCGAGAATGTAGGAGTGCGCCTAGTAATATTGAAGAAAAGGTGAACTATGTTGAGAATGAGGAAGATGAATTAACTTTATTGCTAGCTTACAAAGAGGAAATAAAAAATAAAAATGATTTATGGTATCTTGACAATGGGGCAAGCAATCATATGTATGGAGACAAGTGTAAGTTTGTGGAGCTTGATGAGTCGGTGACTGGATTTGTCACTTTTGGAGACAACTCTAAAGTTCCAATTAGAGGAAAAGGTACGATTTTAATACGTGTAAAGAATGGTGGTCATCAATTTATAAGTAATGTCTATTATGTTCCAAATATGATGAGTAATATTTTGAGTTTAGGACAACTTTTGGAGAAGAACTACGAGGTTCACATGAAGAATCGTAGTCTCTAACTTCAAGATGACCGGAAAAATGTGATTGCTAAGGTGCCTATGACAAAGAATAGAATGTTTTTGCTTGATATCCAAAGTGATGTTGTTAAATGTCTCAAAGCTTGTGTGAAAGATACTTCTTGGCTTTGGCATTTAAGGCTTGGACATGTGAATTTTGGAGGTTTGAAGTTGTTGGCTCAAAAAGGGATGTTGAATGGATTGCCGTTTATAGACCAACCAAATCAACTTTGTGAAGGGTGTCTTATTGGTAAGCAATTCCGAAAGAGTTTTCTGAGAGAAACTACTTCAAGAACAATTAAGCCACTTCAACTTGTTCATGCCGATGTTTGTGGACCAATCAAGCCATCTTCGTTTGGTAAAAATCGGTATTTTCTACTCTTCATTGATGATTTTAGTAGAAAGACTTGGCTTTATTTCTTAAAAGAAAAATCTGAAGCTTTTGGCATGTTCAAGAAATTCAAAATTCTTGTAGAAAAACAAAGTGGTTATTACATCAAGTCCTTGTGAACGGATAGAGGTGGTGAGTTTACTTTTAATGAGTTTAATAAATATTGTGAAGAAAATGGCATCAAACGGTTTTTAACAGTTCCGAGTTCTCCTCAACAAAATGGCGTGGTGGAAAGAAAGAATCGGAGCATTCTCAATATGGCTAGAAGCATGTTAAAGAAAAAGAAGATGCCAAAAGAATTCTGGGCAAAAGCGGTTGATTGTGCGGTATATTTGTCCAACCGATGTCCAACAAGAAGTCTATTGGACAAAACTCCTCAAGAAGCATGGAGTGGAAAAAAGCCAAACGCATCCCATTTGAGAGTGTTTGAGAGTATTGGTTATGTGCATATACCCGATCAAGAGAGGTCGAAGCTTGAAGACAAAAGTAGGAAGCACATTTTCATTGGGTATGATCAACATTCCAAAGGCTACAAATTCTACAATCCAAGTGTTGGCAAGATCATTATTAGTAGAGATGTGGAATTTGATGAAGAAGATGCATGGGATTGGAGCATTGAAGACAAGGAAATGTATGATTTCTTTCCATTTCTTGATGAGGAAGAACAAAAAGAAGAAGTTCATCAAGAGCCCACAACACCTCCTCGATCACCTACCAATCCAAGTACACCTTCTATATCTTCTTCAAGTGCGTCATCTTCATCAAGTGAAAGTTCAAGTGAAAGGCAACCATGAAAAATGAGAAGTCTCCAAGAACTTTATGAAGTCACGGAAAATTTAAGTGATGATTTAACTCTTTATTGTCACTTTGTCAATGGTGAACCCATAGTGTTTAAAGAAGCAGTAAAGGATGTAAAGTGGAGAATTGCCATGGATGAAGAGATCAAATAGATTGAGAAGAATAACACTTGGGAGTTGGCAACTATGTCGGAAGGTGAAAAGCCCATTGGTGTGAAGTGGGTTTTCAAGGAGAAGAAGAATGCTAAAGGAGAAGTGGAGAAATACAAGGCAAGGTTGGTAGCCAAGGGGTATAGCCAACGTCCCAAAATCGACTATGATGAAGTATTTGCACCCGTTGCACGGTTAGAAACCATCCATATGATCATTTCACTTACGGCTCAAAAAAGGTGGAAGATTTATCAAATGGATGTGAAGTCCGTTTTCTTGAATGGGATTCTTGAAGAAGAGGTTTATATTGAACAACCTTTAGGATATATGATCAAAGGCCATGAAGACAAAGTGTTAAAGTTGAAGAAAACTTTATATGGCTTGAAGCAAGCTCCACGAGCATGGAATAGCCGGATTGACAAATATTTCCAAGAGAATGGATTTATCAAGTGCCCACATGAGTATGCTCTCTATGCCAAGGTGTGTGAAAATGGAGATATTTTACTTGTTTGCTTATATGTTGATGATTTAATTTTCACGGGCAATAATCCTAGTATGTTTGAAGAGTTTAAATAAGTAATGGCAAAGGAGTTTGAGATGACAAATCTTGGTCTCATGTCTTATTATCTTGGTATTGAGATCAAACAAACGGATGATGGAATTTTTATTTCCCAAGAAAGATTTGCTAAGGAGATTCTAAAGAAATTCAAAATGGAGGATTGTCAATCTGTGAGCACTCCAGTTGAATATGGACTGAAATTATCCAAAAATGAAGAAGGTGAGCAAGTAGACTCCATAACTTTCAAAAGTTTAGTTGGAAGTTTGAGATACTTGACTTGCACATACCCACCGGATATACTTTTTGGAGTTGGGCTTGTAAGTCGGTTTATGGAGACAATCAATCATGTACACATTTCAAAGCAAATAAACGGATTCTTTGGTACATCAAAGGTACAATTGATTATGGTTTGCTTTATACATTTTCTAATGAATTTAAGCTTGTGGGATATAGTGATAGTGATTGGGCCGGAGATATGAACGACCGGAAAAGCACTACTGGTTTTGTCTTTTACATTGGGAATACAACTTTTACGTGGAGTTCGAAAAAACAACCAATTGTGACACTTTCTACATGTAAAGTAGAGTATGTTGCTGCAACATCTTGTGTTTGTCATGCAATTTGGTTAAGAAGATTATTGGGAGAGTTGTAAATACCACAAAATGATGCTTCGGAAATTTTTGTGGATAACAAGTCAGCCATTGCTTTGGCGAAAAACCCGGTGTTTCATGATAGAAGCAAGCACATTGATACGAGGTATCATTTTCTTCATGATTGTGTTGCAAATAATGAGGTGGAAATAAAATATGTGAAGACCCATGATCAAGTTGCAGATATTTTTACAAAGCCTCTCAAGTATGACAGTTTTACCAAGTTGGGAATGATGCTTGGAGTAATAAGGAACTAAGTTTAAGAGGGAGTGTTGAGAATTAAACTTAATTCAATGTTAATTTGGAGTATTCTAGATTATTCAAGAATTATCATAATTAATATTAGTACATGAATTGGTGATATCCAAGTACATGATACATGTATGTTCATGAATGTGTTCAAGTGTTAGGTTCATGTACATGAATGTGGTCATGTAGTAATTATTAATGTGGTTCTAGAAGTGTCCTATGAGTCCTATAAATAGCTTGTACTTAAATCATTTTTATCAAGTGAAATGAAAGTATTCTTAAGTATTCTCTAAAGTTATATTCACTTCTTCCCTAAAATATATTCTCTTCCTAATCTTCTAACACAATCTGTAAGAATTATTTTTATTTTGATTTTATCTTGAATGGTTCAATATTGCGATTTTAGCCAAGAAGCGAATTATTTTTCTGATCATATGCATTGTTGTCCTGTCGTATCTAGGTAAGTAAAACGACCAGGTGTAGCTATTAGAACATCTAAATCCTGACAAAGACTTTCCAATTGTGTTTTTCACGGAAACCTCGAATAAAAACCATGTAATAGGAATGGGACACCAAACTTTGACATCAATCGACAATTACTTAAGACCTGCAGAAGTTATAGTAGCATCAAAGGACAATATCAACCTATATGAAACGGGCGCTTCTTCACATTCCAAGTTTATTTTTGAAAGAATTAATAAAACTGAAAGACAATGTCACACCTACAAAGTTAAAATTAAAAATAATATTATATATCCCATGCACATAGAAGCATGATTCATCATGAAAAGATAGACATACAGTTAGAAAGTTATTGGCTTAGAAACAATAGAGACGAAATACGCATAAAAAATATAAATACATATAGCATAAAAAGACAAACAACAAGCAAATGCAAGAGCAGATTATCATCAGACCTGAGAAGCTAACTCAGCTGTTGGTACCAATATAACAACTCGTGAATTTTGTGCTAAAGATTTGCCAAGTCCTTGTAGCTCTTCTTGCCTAAGATGTTGAATCACTGGTAGACGTTGATCTTCATTAATAACACCATTCAATATAGTACCTTGCAGTCATGAACTTTTGGTTGATATTTAAACTGGTCTATTCACCGCCTCTATAAAATCTAGAAACTTTGCTAAACAATGTACCTTGCAAGCAATAGTGTATTTAGTCTTCATGACGGCTGAGGTTGTAATATGTCCCACAACAAAAAATTTACTCTGCTTTTATCCCTAACATGGTTAGAGAGCATGCCATTCATGTGACCACTAGCCAATATATAAATGAATTTATTTTGAAAGTTGTACTTCAGACAACCATCATATTTTGCTTTTTAAAATAATTACTAGCTCTTTTGTGGGTTTTGACTATCCAATTCTTGGCTTTTATGGGCACTAGGCAACCTTTATACTGTATTGCTGTTAGGTTCTTGCTGTCCAGAGACTAGATTTTACTATAAATGGATGTTTTATAGTTTTAGACAACATATAGCTGCAACTAGAGTTTATTCATTGGTGACAATATTACTGTGCTCATGGTCACTGGTGACAATATTAACACAGCCAAGGCCATTGCAAAAGAATGTGGGATACTCCTTTGAAGGAGGTTTGGCCATAGAAGGACCGTAATTTCGTACTAAAACTCTAGATGGCTGAAAGCAATAATACCAAGAAATTGTGTGTACAGAGATTTTAATAGTACTTGCTAAGTCGATAAATTGAGAAGATGCACTTGATTTCTAATTTATGGCATTGCAGGTAATGGCTCGATCCTTGCCTTTAGACAAACACATGGTGGTTAAGAATTTGAGGAGCATACATAAAGAGGTGGTAGTGATAACTGTAGATGGAACTAATGATGCTCCTGCTTTTCATGAGGCAGACATTGGACTTGCTATGGGTATAGCTGGAAGAGAGGTTTGTGTATTTCCTCTTTTGTTAGGCATATTTTCTATCTGCTTATTTATATACTACCTCAGTTCCACTTTGAATGTCATGGTTCATAACCATGTTTCAAAAACTGATTTTTAGTCCTTCAAAGAACACATTTAGAAACAATACTTAATATAATCTTTCAAAAATATTCTCTAGCATTTAGAGTGCAGTTTTAAACAAAGAAATGTTCTAAACATGTCAATAAAATTACTTAAATGTTGTGATGCAAATATGGAATTGAAGTATGACATTCCAAGTGTTAGGTTTGTAATATTCAATAACGCAATCAAATTGCAAAAATAATGCGGAAGCGTGTAAAATCAGAGTTTAAAAATTTACAAACCATATACCCGGATCACCCTTTATGCATAATTATTAATTAAACGAAAAGATAAAGAATAAAATCATACCCTTGAAGATCGAGCTTCCTCGGTACAAGTTCACCTCCAAATCCCTTTTGCGTTCAACTTGAATCCACCGGGTTTAGTTCCTTCCTTTGATCAACGTTAGCCACCCAAATGTTTGGCCTCTAGAGGTGATCCACCAAGGAAGAAGAAAATTCAAGAAGAGGGGTATTGGCTCAAACCCTAGTTTTTCTATCTCTATAGTAAAGGTGTACTCTCCCAACAATTGGAATTATGTCAGTATGTTGAAAAGTCAACAACCCCCACCACCCATAATAAGACTCCTCTTATTTATAGATGTGGGCAACCCACCTTAACAATTAAGGAATTGGGTTTTAATTAATTAATTCTTTTAATTAATTAAGCTCCCTAATCTTATTAGGGATAATTAATTAAACTCCTTTAACTAATTTTTCTTCCTAATCCAATTAGGAATAAATGAGAGTACTTATATTAAATTAATTCCTAAACTCTTTTAGAAATTAAAATAATAATAATTGTAATAATATTAATAAGACTCCTCTTATTAATTTATATTTAATATTTCTAAAATATTAAATAATAAATATTAAGCTATTTAATTTATTCTATCACCATAGATTAAATTAAATATACATAACATATTATTACGATTATGCCATTTACTTCTTAAATAATTATTCTTCTTTTTATGGTGTGACCCTTTAGGTTCTCCATATTAAACCTATTGTGAATAAATCAATTAGAACAATTTAATCTTATTTAAATAAATAAATTAAATAATTAATTTATTTAAATAAATAATATTTATTCTACAATAGGGATAAGCCTCCTACGATCAACGACTTTCCAGATAATATAGATTTCAACATTAATCATAAAAGAACCTTTGAGTAAATAGTTACCGTACAATTCAATCCTTCCACCATACAATGTCCCAATTAAATATAAGACATGGAATTACAGTCAAGTCTTATTTTATTTAATTATATGTATTTCGATCCTTAAATGCACAACTCAAATAATGCAAATTAGAAACTCCTTTCTAATTTCATTACGCTTAATGCCAAGGACTACTTTGGGTTGTCATTTATCGAATCACATAGGACATTTCTCTTCTTTTATTAGAAGTGGTAGATTCTTTATTGATCATACATTATCTCCATGTATAACTTATTATACCCAAGCATACCCTTTGATATACCCTAAGGGTCTTAAGGAATAAGTCAAAGTATAACTCATCATACACAAGATACTATGATGATCTCAAGTCCAAGGATTACTTGTACTACTATCACTACTGAGAATTCCTATTGACAGCAAATAAAACTCCATTAGGTATTCCTTAGCGAGCCACGTTCGGTGAACTTATTCTCTAATAAGCACCTACATACTTGCTTTAGTGTCTCCACACAAATGATCATGAGATCAATTATCCTCATCCAACGAATGAAGAAAGCGACGTATGTACCAATCTATCCGGATTCACTAATCCCCAATTTAGTAATCCAATGATTGGGAACTATTTTAGTTTTAAGCTTTCTAAGAATTTAGATCTCATTAGAATGATCATCATCATTATTCTAAAAGCATTGCTTAAAACTATGGGTTTATCACATATAATAAAACAACATCATGTAGATAATTAAAAGCCTTTAATAAATTAATACTTTTTATTAATAAATGAATAAGATTGTTACAAAGTATATGCTTTATCATCAAACATGATTGGCTTGTGTGCATACTACTTTCACCAAGTATGTACATTCCAAGCATTATAAACTTTCTAATAAGTACTACTCATTGTAAGATTTACTGTTTCATAATTTTTAATGAACCATGTCAATTTTTAGGTTGAAAGTGTCTTAAGTTGACTTAAAAAAGTCAATAATGGTCTTATATTTTGGAACGGAGGAAGTACAAGAGAAAAATATTTTTTAATTTCGTTAAAAAATTATTAGTAAAATGACTTTTAAAATTATAAATATAAAAGTAAGTGCCTCAATTCTGAAGAGGATAAGCTATCTCCTTAATTTTTATAATTTTTTAGACTTTTAGTAAGTTGCTCTTATATTCTTTGAACAAAGGGAGCTTATGGTTTTTGTCCCATCTAAATGCTATTGGTGTGAAATCACAATGTTTCTTCTGTTATACCTTGTTTTAATTCATCTGTTTAGTTATGGTTTTTGTTTTAGAATTTATTATGAAGCTTCCGAACATGGGTGTTGTGTCCATTCTAAGGAAAAACCATTACTTGTGCTTTTTTAAAAGTAATGCACATGTACATAAAGGTGGTTTTGCATTACTTGGTTAATTTTTATTTATATGTAAAGAACAAGCTATAATTAGCCATACATTTATTTTTATTTTTGTGATAAAACAAATTAGTTACTTATGGCCAAATATCGCATTTTGGGATTTTATGACTAAAATAATGAATTCAATCCGTACCCAGAATGTGTAATGAACATGTATTGTGAAATAGATTGGATGAATTGGTGCATTACTGCTATTTCAATTCAATTATTGTTATTTTTCTAAATTGGAGCTTAGAGTTTAGTTTTAAGGTCTTAGGTGAATGCTTCTATAATGAGCTTTTTTGAGTTTGTGTATTTATTTGTTGCTCTAAGTTCTAACTGATGTCATATTCATCGTTTATTTATGTTTTTGACATCGATTGTACTGCATCAACATATGAAGCTGTAATGATGCCAACAAGACTATGTTAAAGGAGTTGTAGCTATTATCTTTTTGTTGCTCATTATTAGTATAAACCCAAACTATTTTATTATTACATCTTCTGAAATTATTTGGATATAATGATCGTTATTAGTGTAAACCCTGACTATTTTATGTATGAAGATCTTATTTATTGTATCTACAGCCCATTCAGAAAGGTCTAAGCCACAAATTCTTTTGAATTCCAATGCCACAAGGGGGTAAGCTTCATCTATCATCTAAAACAGCTTATGTTTTCCAAATTAAATTTACTGAACAAAATCTTCTCTCATCATGTTTATAGACTTAAAGAAAAAATATAATTTTTACTTGTATAGACAAAAATGGAGCTTTTACTGATGGCACAAGACTTCTTTTACACTAATTATGCTAAAAATTCTTGATGAAGTACATATAATTATTTATACATATGTATTTATGAATGTATATAAAAGCTCTCTAAGCTAATAAGACAATTAGTGATTTGAGCAAATTTTGTATTTTTGCCCTAGATGTTTATAACTCCAGCTAAGGAGGAGAATTTGATTTTCTTAGGAAAGTGTTATCATTGTGATTGCTAAATCATATTTGTAAGCTTATGATTCTGTTATTAACAATTGTGATTCTGGAAGTAACTTTTCCATGTTGTCTTTTTTCATTTTGGTCGAAGGAAAAATTTACTGGAAAATAGTTTTCCTCATTTAGGGATGACACCTTTTTCTTTATTTTGATTGCTATTTGTATTTATTGGCAAGCCTTAAGAATTTATAAACTTTGCATTTTGGAAAAAATATTGCTCAGTTCCCAAGCTGTCGGACATTGAGCATTTCAAGATTTCTGAAGATCTAATGATTTGTCAGTCCATGGGTTCTTAGCCTAATTTGGTATTCAAATTGACCCCATCCCAGGTAATAAATTCATCGACTTATGAAAATTTTAGTGGAATAGCTTATGCATAATGTGTGTTCGATGAAATGGTTGAGAGAAATACCATTACATGGAATTCACTAATTAATTGATTTTCAATGATATATGATGTTTGATTCTGTTTCTTCACTAATTACCATTATTACATGTTTTATGTTTGAGTAGTATATTAAAAGAATAGTTCAATGAGCATACTTGGTCGGTAATAGGTTTGATTCGTTAGTTAATCTGCTAAAATCCACCCATTACCTTTTGCAGACCAAATTAATCTTTCAACAAAACACTCAACCTCTAATATCTAACAAACTTATGGATGATTGAGAGAGAGAAACAGTGATAATCAATACCCTCCATTACAGTTCTAGCTTAATTCTTAAATTAATGTTAAATGCCCTGTAGATGAATGAATAACCAAAGATGTGTAATCTAATTTCCCTAGAAAGGACAAAAACTAGAAGTTAGTGGCATTCTTGAAGGAATTCCTACATTGCCTGAATATTATTGCTCTGCTTCTGTATGCCCTGCCCTAAAAATGAAGCCTTGAATATACATATCTTGTGAGTTTAAATACAATAAATACAATATCCACACCCAAATAAAGTCCTCATTACAATTATTGATGCACTATTTTACAAAATAGTGAGGACTACTAAAACAACTATCTTGAATCATCACTCCATACCCCGGCTAGTCCCTGCTAAATTCTCACCTCCTGAGAAGAAAAATGGAACAAAAAGGAAAAGGGTGAGCTCAACTAGCCCAGTAAAGAACATTATGACTAAGATAATATACAACAAATTATCCTTAGTCTTCAACAGAGAAAAATCTGATAGAATACAATAGACAACAAGTTTTAAATCAACAACTGCAGCGGAAACAACAATTCATTAGAAGAGTTAAGTAGAGAATGAAATCTACTATCATCTATGAATTTAAAAGTCCATCATCAATATTTTATCCTTGTAACATCAATCAATATACATCTTGAATCAAATAATCATCTTTGCACTACGGGCCAAAGATATTCATTTATATCACCGGTTGGTCGTATTCATCTCAACACTTTTGTTCATCTTTGCACTCTCGGGCCAAAGATATTCATCGAGTAATCATCATCTTTTTACTACTGGGCCAAAGATATTCATCGAAATATCATCATTCTGATTTGAGGATGATGAAAAATATTTTAGAGAAACGAATCCGAGTGAGACGAAGAAGGACAAATATTAGGGACTCGTGTTTTGGTTTATCCAAATTCAATAATACTCCATAATAACCAAGTGTGAAGTAGAATTCAAAAATAAAGATCAAAACATGGATCTGATCAAAGATAGTAACCATAAAAGACATCTGGGACGAAAAAGAGAAAATTTTATTTTTCGGTGAATAGTGTCGTATTTGTGAATAGTATCGTATACGTGAATAGTAATCCCAACACAAAAAGGTAGAAATTCCATAATAAAATTCATAACAATATCTTAGCATAATGATATTGAAGAAAATAATATCATTTAAGAAGAAAATAACATCCCTTACCTCAAAAGACAGTACTTCGGAATGAAAGGTCGGATGTGATGCTGAATGAAACTTGTACTGAATAGAAACTTCTCAAAGAATAGAATAGCAACTCTCAAAGTATCTAAATACTCACAAAATAAACTCGATAATATATAGAGAGAAAGAGAAAAATTTTGTTTACGGTGTGATTTTAATTCTAACTTAGCCCTCTATTTATAGGAAAATGTTATACGTAAAAGCAGACTTGACTGCTTTACGATGGCTTTTTACTCGCTACTATTGCCACCCACCACATTTGAAATAAAATTTGAGCACATTTCTCACTAACCAAAAGTGGGGTCCACTCAATTCTAGAATTTTCCACCAAAAATCATTTATAACATAATTTCAGAATCAGTCACCTCTTAAAATTCACAACAAATCATACGTTCATTTTTAACGGTTCAAAATTTGTGGACATATACTCAACTTATATATGTATAACATATCCAAAAATCACAACGATCCAGCGGTCGGATTAAAATTATATAACTCACATGATATATCGAAAAATCTTGATTTGATTTTTAATACCTCCATTAAAAAAAATCTTGATAAAACACCTCAACATTAATTCCTTCTATTATATCCACATAAAATAAATATTTCATTATCATATAAATCAATAATTAATTATTCACAAATAATATTACTGAGAATCACAATTATGATGACGGTAGTTTCCGGAAAGAGGGGCTTTCGATAAGGATTTCTCTTCTTGGCGCAGGCGCAATTAGGTGACCAAACCTCTCCTTAGAGCGAGAACTTTCTAGACATTGCCAATAATGCTATCTAATAATATTATTCAAATAATATGAATTATTGATGGGATAATGGGAAATAATTATGCGAGACAATTAACAATAATAATATAAAATATCAATATGACAATTATTGAATCAATAAAATAAAATATTGAGCGATAACTCTCGTAACAATTATTGAGTAGTGCCTTCTTCTTACATGCGAATCAATAATTTAACCATCTTTGTGCAATACCGTGTGCTCTTTGTGCAACCACGCGTATTCATTGTATTTTAACCATTTGGGTATTCAACGGTGTTAGCAGTAACGATTCTGTAGATTATTTATAAAAACTTAAACTTGTCATTTTCTTCATTAAGCGGTTATTACATTATGAGGCCCACGAATGGTTACAGCGCGTCGTATGAATATTCCCAAACAACAAGAATATTCCACGACGAAACGAATATTCCCAAACAAAAATGAATATTTTATAACCACTTGCTTATTTTGTAAAATTTGCACATTTCACCCATAACAAAGTATTATATCAAATTAACTCCTTAATATTTCAAGATAATAAATAGAAAATTTAATTTTATTCATAATAAGTTGGGGTCTTACAACCTCCCCTCCTTATGAAATTTCGTCCTCGAAATTGGCGTCGTACTGGTGTTTGAAAAGGTGAGGGTACCTCGCTTTCATTTCGATTCAATTCCCGGTCATTTCTTCAATAGCATGGTTCCTCCATAAAACCTTAACTTGTGGTATAACCTTTGTGCGTGTAGGACATGCTCTTTCTATCCAAGATCTTAACAAGTACCTCCTCGTAAGTTAAATCTTTGGCTATCTAAATCTAGTTCTAACTTCGATAATGTGGTTTGGGTCTTTCACATATTTCTGAAGCATAGATATGTGAAAAAATATTATGAACACGAGACATGCTTGGAGGTAACGCGAGTCTATAGGCCACATTTCCTACTTCGGTCAAGAATGAAATGGACCGATAAATCGTGGATTGAGCTTTCCTCTCTTCCGAATCTTGTAACTCCTTCCATGGAGCAATACGTAGCGATACATGATCCCCGATACCAAATTCCACGTCCTTTCGATGAAGATCCGCATAACTCTTTTTATCGATCTTGTCTTGGTTTGTATCGTTGTCGAATCGTTTGGATCTTTTTTTAAAGTAGTCATACGTACCAACTCTGGTCCCAACAATGTTGCTTCACCCACCTCATCCCAACATCTTTGAGAAGCGACACTTTCGTCCATCAAGGCTTGAATGGAGCCATACTATACTTTGCTCGATAAGCTGTTGTTGTAGGAGAATTCCACTAGTGGTAAATACTTATCAACTCCTTTGAAGTCTAGGACCACGAGTCTTAATAGATCTTTAAGAGTTTGAATAGTCCTCTACGATTGTAAAATCAGGTTTGAGGATGGTATCTTTGAGCCAGAATCGTAAATCCGTGCCCATAGCTTTCTGCAAGCTAACCCAAAATTGTGAAGTGAATCTTGGGTCATGATCTGAAAATACGGATACTGGCATGCCATGCAATCTCATAATCTCATTCACATACATACTAGCAAGAAGTTCAAGGGGATAAGTCTCACGTATAGGTAAGAAATGAGCCGACTTAGTTAATCTATCAACAATAACCCAAATCGCATCTATACCTTGAGAAACCTTGGGAAGACCCATAACGAAATCCATAGTAATGTGTTCCCACTTCCATTTTGGAATCTCAAGTGGTTGCAATGGACCCTTTGGCAATTGATGCTCTGCCTTTACACGTTGACAGGTTAAACACCTCGAGATAAACTCCGCGATCTCTCTTTTCATATTGTTCCACCAAAATGTATGTCGAAGATCATGATACATTTTGGTACTCCCAGAATAGATTGCAAATGGTGTGTTATGTGCCTCCATCATGATTCTATGCTTTAAGTCGGGATCGTTAGGAGCATGAAAGTGCGGAGTTGACTCAAGTATTCCTTCTTCATCGATTCTGCTTACGGAATAGCACCTTCTTGCACTTTCTTCTTCATACGCATCGGCATATTGGTCGTAGCTTGGCGACTTTAACTTTATCGATTAAAGTCGGTTCTACTCGTATGTTTGATATCATCACGTGGGTACTTGGAGCCTTTAACTCTATTTCCATCCTTTGTAAGTCGTATAAAATGGGCTTTTTGTGTTAACAACATTGCACTCGTACCAAAGATATGATCTTTACTCGATCGTCACTAGAACATTTACTTTTCGAGGATGATATTGAATCTTATGGTCGTAATCCTTCAACGACTCGAGCCAGCGTCGTTGTCGCATGTTGAGTTCCTTTTGGGTGAAGAAATATTTGAGGCTTTTATGATCCGTATAAATCTCCACTTTCTCCCCATACTGGGGTAGTGTCTCCAGTTTTTAACATAAAAAATGATTACGCCTTGACTCGGATCATGAGTAGGATAATTCCTCTCATATTCTTTGAGTTATCGCGAGGCATAGGCTATGACTTTCCCATGTTGCATGAGAACACATCCTAACCCTTTGCACGAAGCATCGTTGTAGATAACAAATCCATCCGAACGGATGGTATTGTTAGAGCAGTCTTAGAAATGAGTCTCCTCTTGAGCTCTTGGAAACTCTTCTCGCATTCCTCGCTCCATATGAATTTTGTATCTTTAAGAGTCAATTTGAGTTAGCGAGATAGCGATTCGAGAAAATCCTTCCACGAATCTCGATAATAACCATTAAGCCCAAAAAGCTCGCACTTGGTCATGCAAACTTGGTTGCTCCCAACTTTGTATTGCTTGATCTTGGTGAGGGTTAGCAGATACTCCATGTTTTGACACCTGCGTGCCCGAGGAATGCTACTTCCTTAAGCGAACTCGCATTTCTTGACTTGGCATATAGCTTGTTGTCACGAAGTCTTTGAAGTACCGACTTCAAATGGTGCTCATGATCTTCACGGCTTTTGGAATAGATGAGGATGTAATCGATAAAAACAACAACGGTGATCCAAATATTCCTTGAATACGGTTCATCATATCCATGAAAAGCGGAGAGCATTAGTCGATCAAAAGACATGACTAAGAATTCATAATGTCCGTCACCAGAGTTACGAAGGCGGTCTTTGGAATATCCTCGGTTTTAATCTTGATTTGATGATATCCGAGCGAAGATCGATCTTTGAAAAAAATTGTGCTCCTTGCAATTGGTCAAACAAGGTCATCAATACGAGGTGGGGATACCTATTCTTGATGGTGACATGGTTTAATTCTCGGTAGTCAATACAAAGTCGCATACTCCGTCTTTCTTCTTTACAAATAAAGCAGGAGCACCCCGAGGAGATGTACTGGGGATGAATGAAACCGATGTCTAACAATTCACGTAGTTGGACTTTTAACTCCACGAAGTTCAATAGGAGCCATTCGATATGGGGTTTTAGAAATGGGCTTTGTGCGGTTGAGATCAATAAAAATTCAACTTCTCGTTACGGGGTAGACGAGGAAGTTCTTAGGAAATCGTCGGAAATTCATTAATAACGGGAATATTATTCAAATCTCGGCGTGTTTTTGTTCAAGTCCATAATATGGGCTAAGAAAGCTTGACATCCATTTTTAATAAGCGAATAGCTTTATGGCTTGATATGATGGTGGTGATTTTAGTGGTTTAGTTGCTTGAATTAGTATAACGGGTTGGTTAGGAATATGAAAACTAATGACCTTACGAAAATAATCAATTTTGGCATGATGAGTGGTTAACGATCAATCCCTAAAATCACATCAAATGCAAGTATCTTTAAAGAGATAAGATCAGCGGGTAATGTGATTGTGCCAACTTGGATCAAGCAAGATTTATAAAGCGTAGATGTAACAAAGGTTTCACCCAACGGAGTTTTAATGAGATAAGTTAAAGTCAATTTCTCTCGGAGTCGAGTTTAAGCGTTGAGCACAAGCGGAGAGATAAAAGAATGGGTAGAACCGGTATCTAGTAAGGTATAAACTTTGCAAGAGTTCAAGATTAGCTTACCGTGATCACCTCGTTTGGGTTTCTCGCGTTTTGGCGATCGCGATAAGCGCCCTTCCTTGAACCACCAAACTTTGTTTTTGTAAGTAGTCGCCTTTGGTACCAGCGTAGTCAGTTGGTTGGACTTGACTTCGCTTCTGGGACAAAAATGGGCTATGTGACCGTCTTTTCCACAATTGAAACACACCTTGGAAGGTTGTGAGCAGTTTGGACTTATGTGTCTCTCTCTCTCGCATCTGTAGCATCTAAGCTGGCGGTCGTTCTCCTCCCCTAAAATTTGTTGTTGGTCTTTGGTCTTTCTTCTTTGATGTCTTCCGTCGTTGTTGAATCTCCTCTTTTGAAATTTCCACTTGACTCACCTCTCTCCTATTATCATGGCCACGATTTCCACACGAGTGGTTCTAGCTTTTGTCCGTATTCTTCCTCCTCCTTTGGTTATCATCGCTCAGATATTGCTTGTCATCGGTATGACCACCTGGTTGTGGTCCCTCGGTTGAACATACTCATTATCACGCACGCTCTAATAATTGAGCCCTATTTACAACATCTGAATATAAAGAAAATTTATGAGAGATAAGATATTGTCGAATCTCGGGGTTTAGACCTCTCGAAACATCCGCGTCATCGTTCCTCATTTTCTACCAAATGAGGTGCAAAACTGGATAACTCCACGAACTTCGCCTCATCTTTGGGACACAAATCGTGTTGTTACATTCGGTCTAATAAACTCTACCTCCTTCATATAGTGAATACTTTCGGGAAAGTACTTGTCATTGAGCGATTCTGAAATTTTTCCCAAGACATGTTGAGTGCAATTTGGTGGTAGATGCACGCTTCTGATTCCCACCGATGTCGCCTCACCACGGAACATAAAGGTGGCGAATGGAACCTTACATTTCCTCCGTGACCCAAGACATCGAATATCTTGGTAATTTGCTTAACCCACGTTTTTCGCGCCTTAATCGGATCGGGTTTTCCCGAAATCTGGTGGTCCCAACTCCTTGAAGCGCTTTGATTTGTGACAAACCGCGCGTTCTTATCATTTCCACCGTATTTTGTACACGAGTCTCCTAAATCGATTTTGCATGAAGCGCAAAAAGCTTCTAAACATCGCATCATTCATCGTTTGCTCGGTAGTGTTGTTTCTGGGAGGAATATTTCCTTTTGTTGCACGTTCTCTTGGTTGGTAATCAAGGTTGTTCCACGGTCTCATAGACTCCATTGTTAACGTTCTCGGTTGCCATTCTTAAAAAGCGCCATAAAACAAGGGTTAATTAAACAAATTAACATATCACATAATATCCTATATTATGATGAGACCAACAAATAAGCTTAGGTAGGACACACTAGCGAAAGATTTACTCGTCTCTCCCCCTCTAGTACTATTCCCGATCTCCGCGGAGACCATATCCTAAGCTCGATACCAATTGTGGCGCCCCAAAATAGGTATACATCACCCATTACGAGTCGCCAAATACATAGTGCGAGAAAAAACAACTACAACTTTATTAATCTGATTGTCGTGCAAAATCGACAACACATCTTTGTGAGTTTAAATACAATATTGTCTTCTAGACAATATCCACACCCAAATAAAGTCCTCATTACAATTATTGATGCTTTATTTTACAAAATAGTGAGGACTACTAAAACAACTATCTTGAATCATCACTCCATACCCATTGGTTAGTCCTGCTAAATTCTCACCTCACGAGAAGAAAAATGGAACAAAAGGAAAAGGGTGAGCTCAACTAGCCCGATAAAGAATATTATGACTAAGATAATATACAACAAATTATCCTTAGTCTTGACGGGGAAAAAATCGATAGAATATAATAGACAACAAGTTTTAAATCAACAAGCTGCGGTGAAACAACAATTCATTAGAAGAGTTAAGTAGAGAATGAAATCTACTATCATCTATGAATTTAAAAGTCCATCATCAATATTTTATCCTGTAACATCAATCGATATACATCTTGAATCAAATATTCATCTTTGCACTCTGGGCCAAAGATATTCATTTATATCACCGGTTAGTCGTATTTCATCTCAACTTTGTTGTTCATCTTTGCACTACGGCCAAAGATATTCATCGAAGTAATCATACATCTTTGCACTTCTGGGCCAAAGATATTCATCAAATATCATCATTATGGATTGAGGATGATGAAAAACATTTTAGAGAAACGAATCCGGTGAGACGGAAGGACAAATATTAGGGACTCGTGTTTTGGTTTATCCAAATTCAATAATACTCCATAATAACCAAGTGTGAAGTAGAATTCAAAAATAAAGATCAAAACATGGATCTGATCGAAGATAGTAACCATAAAAGACATCTGGGACGAAAAAGAAAATTTCATTTTTGGTGAATAGTGTCGTATTTGTGAATATAATCTTAGTATATCGTGAATAGTCTGTAGTATCGTGAATAGTAACCTCGACACAAAAAGGTAGAAATTCCATAATAAAATTCATAACAATATCTCGGCATAATGATATTGAAGAAAATAATATCATTTAAGAAGAAAATAACATCCCTTACCTCGAAAAGCGAGTACTTGGAATGAAAGGTGGGATGTGATCTTTGAATGAAACTTATCTTGAATAGCAACTCTCAAAGTATCTAAATACTCACAAAATATCGCTCGATATATAGAGAGAAAGAGAAAACTTTGTTTACGGTGTGATTTTTAATTCTAACTTAGCCCTCTATTTATAGGAAAATGTTTATGCAGCAAAAGCGAGACTTTTGACTGCTTTACGATGACTTTACTGCTACTATTGCCACCCACCACATTTGAAATAAAATTTGAGCACATTTCTCACCAACAAAAGTGGGGCCCACTCAATTCTAGAATTTTCCACCAAAATCATTTATAACATAATTTTCGAATCGATCACCTCTTAAAATTCATAACAAATCATCGTTCATTTTTAACGGTTCAAAATTTGTGGACATATACTCAACTTATATATATAACATATCCAAAAATCACAACGATCCAACGGTCGGATTAAAAATTATAACTCACACATATATATATACGAAAATCTTGATTTGATTTTTAATACCTCCATTAAATGAAAAATCTTGATAAAACACCTCAACATTAATTCCTTCAATTATATCCACATAAAATAAATATTTCATTATCATATAAATCAATAATTAATTATTCACAAATAATATTACGAATCACAATTATGACAATGATGGTAGTAGTTCAGGAAGAGGGGCTTTCGATAAGGATTTCTCCTTCTTGGCGTATGATTAGGTGACCAAACCTCTCCTTAGAGCAGAACTTTCTAGACATTGCCAATAATCTTTATCTAATAATATTATTCAAATAATATGAATTATTGATGGGATAATGGGAAATCTTGACAATTAGAGACAACAATAATAATATAAAATATCAACGCGACAATTATTGAATCAATAAAATAAAATATTGAGCGATAATTCTTTGTAACAATTATTGAGTAGTGTCTTCTTTACGTGCGAATCAATAATTTCAACCATCTTATGCTTGTAATCTGGTGTCTTTCTTGTGCAACCACGCAGCGTATTACGTATTTTAACCCGGGTATTCAGCGGTGTTAATAGTAATGATTACTGTGTTATTTATAAAAACTTAAACTTGTCATTTTTCTTCGTAAGCGGTTATTACATTATGAGGCCCACGAATGGCTATTGAAGATAAAATATGAATATTTCCCGACAACAAGAATATTCCACGACCAAACGAATATTTCCCAAACAAAAATGAATATTTTATAACCACTTGCTTATTTTTTAAAATTTGCACATTTCACCCATAACAAAGTATTATATCAAATTAACTCCTTAATATTTCAAGATAATAAATAGAAAGAAAATTTAATTTTATTCATAATAAGTTGGGGTCTTACAACCTCCCTCCTTATGAAATCCTCGAAATCGGCGTATACACGGTATTTCGAAAAGGTGAGGTACCTCGCTTTCATTTCGATTCAATTAGTCATTTCTTTAATAACATGGTTCCTCCATAAAACCTTAACTTGTGGTATAACCTTGGTGCGCAAGACATGCTCTTATCTATCCAAGATCTTAACAGGTACCTCCTCGTAAGTTAAATCTTTGGCTATCTCGTCTAGTTCTAACTCAATAATGTGGTTTGAGTCTTTCACATATTTATGAAGTTTAGATATGTGAAAAACATTATGAACACGAGACATGCTTGGAGGTACGCAGTCTATAGGCCACATTTCTACTCGGTCAAGAACGGAATGGACCAATAAATCATGGATTGAGCTTTCCTCTCTCTTCTCGAATCTTATAACTCCTTTCCATGGAAGCAATACGTAATGAGACATGATCCCCGATACCAAATTTCCGTCCCTTTCGATGAAGTTCCACATAACTCTTTTTGTCGATCACATCTTGGTTTGGATACGTTGTCGAATCGTTTGGATCTTTTCCGTAGTCATACGTACCAACTCTGGTCCCAACAATGTTGCTTCACCCACCTCATCCCAACATACTAGAGAGCGACACTTTTGTCCATACAAGGCTTCAAATGGAGCCATACCTATACTTGCCTGATAACTGTTGTTGTAGGAGAATTCCACTAGTGGTAAATACTTATCCCAACTCCCTTTGAAGTCTAGGACACAGAGTCTTAATAGATCTTTAAGAGTTTGAATATTCCTCTCTGATTGTCCGTCCGTTTGAGGATGGTATGCCGAACTGAATCGTAAATTCGTGCCCATAGCTTTCTGCAAGTTAACCCAAAATTGTGAAGTGAATCTTGGGTCACGATATAACACTATGGATACTGGCATGCCATGCAATCTCACAATCTCATTCACATATATACTAGCAAGACGTTCAAGGGGATAAGTCTCACGTATAGGCAAGAAATGAGCCGACTTAGTTAATCTATCAACAATAACCCAAATCGCATCTATACCTTGAGAAACCTTGGGAAGACCCGTAACGAAATCCATAGTAATGTGTTCCCACTTCCATTTTGGAATCTCAAGTGGTTGCAATGGACCCTTTGGCAATTGATGCTCTGCCTTTACACGTTGACAGGTTAAACACCTCGAGATAAACTCCGCGATCTCTCTTTTCATATTGTTCCACCAAAATGTATGTTGAAGATCATGATACATTTTGGTACTCCCAGGATGGATTGCAAATGGTGTGTTATGTGCCTCCATCATGATTCTATGCTTCAAGTCAGGATCGTTAGGAACGCAAAGTCTAGAGTTGACTCGAAGTATTCCTTCTTCATCGATTCCTGCTTCTGGAATAACACCTTCTTGCACTTTCTTCTTCATACGCATCAGCCCCAGGTCCGTAGCTTGAACAGCTTTAACTTTATCGATTAAAGTCAGTTCTACTCGTATGTTTGATATCATCACGTGGGTACTTGGAGCCTTTAACTCTATTTCCATTCTTTGTAAGTCGTACAAAATGGGCTTTTGTGTTAACAACATTTCACTCGTACCCGCATATAATCTTCTACTCAATGCGTCAGCTACAATGTTTGTTTTTCTAGGATGATATTGAATGCTATGGTCATAATCCTTCAACAGCTCGAGCCAACGTCGTTGTCGCATGTTGAGTTCCTTTTGGGTGAAGAAATATTTGAGTTTGTATCTAGTTCAGTTCCTAAGCCAAAGCATGCGTTAAATAATAAAAAGGATCATGTATTCCAAAAAAAAATGTTGAATTTTGAAATTAAATTTGAAAATTTCAAACTCAAAATTGATATGATTCTTTAAAAATTATGAAACACTAAATCTTATAATTGTGTTGACTAAAATTAAATGAATTTATGTCAATTTTGGGTTTGAAAATATCTCAAATTGATTCCAAAAAGCTAACAATGATCTTATATTTTGGAACATAATATTTCTATTATTAATGATAGAGGGGGATTAAATATAGACCCAGTGGCGAAGCCACGTAAACTTTGTGGGGTCAATCGACCCCAGTACTGAAATTTTTTTTACTTTATAATGTAAGGTAAATTTTAAAAATTTTAAATATTATATATGAATTGACCCCACTAAAATTTTATAAATTTTCTATTATATAGGGTCAAATTAAAAATTTATAACTTTGTCAATCAAATTTTAACCACATATGACTCACATCCTTTCAATATATGTATCTCTCTCTATAATATTTTAAAATAAATAATAATCTAATTTATATTATTTTTAAAAATAAATAATGAATTACTTACTTATGAACAGTTATCATTAAAAAAGTCTATTATGAGTCAATATAGTGTATATATACCAAATATTATTACTCATTATATTTTCATTGTAATATAGTATATATATATATACCGAAAGTATAAAGTATTAAAAAAATTGGCTTAGGGGCGCTGCCCCTGAACCCCCGCCAAAATTTCAATAACTTAGTAATAATTTTTATTAATTGATAAAACTTTCGGCTTCAACAACGTATGAACCTAAATATCTGATTTACTACATGAAGTACCTTCATGATTAGGCTATTAAAGAATTTGGGCTTACACTTTACTATATCAAGTGTTTAATTTGATACAATTTAGCACCCAATTTCAGAATCCGGCCAAAATTAGCTGAAAAACCCGACTCGACCAAGAATTCGTCCGGGTCATGCGTATTTAATACCACTTGACCGTATAAAGATACGGTTTGACTTAATTTGTTTTAAAAAAGGGTAAATACTACCCTATACTAATTGACATAAAGTCCTATTTATAAGTCTAACACAAATCCTTATCAAATTATGAAAACGTACGTAAGTTACAACTCAATTACATCACTTAAAAGAAAAGTCAACTCCTGGTCAAAGTCGAAGTGGCGCGGCCGTGCTAGAGGCCAGAGTTCAACTTCTTTGTCTGGAAGATGACGTGGTCGCGTTGCACCCTAGTACAAATAGGGCGCGACCTCGCTGAATGTCAGTTCTAGTTTTTTGATTCTTCAATGTTGCTTCCTTAGCCTTCAATTCCTGATCCATTATAGCTCTTAATCCCATCAAGTTTCCATGAGATGCTACAAATCCAGCTCCTCATACATGTGACCTACAAAATGAAGTATAAAAATGCATGAAAAGTATCATAAACCAAAGGAAATAAACAACAATTCTTAATAATTGATATATGAATCGTAGGTATAAAACTTGCTCATCAGATATCATTTATTTCATATTTGTAAGGGATATTTTTTTTTCATATTTGTAAAAGGGATATCATTTCTTTCATATTTGTAAGGGATATTATTTCTATCATATTCGTAAAAGGATGTCATTTCTTCCGTATTGCTTCTATAATTCCTGAAATAATTAAAAATTCGTTTGAGGTTTGCGCTTCAACTAGTATCATTTCATTTACCAGAATCTTTTTATTGAATTTTAATCGTTATCTTTGAAATATGAATATTGAATATCATTCTTGAATTTGAATCCACATTTTGGTCATCATGTTGACAATTTGGACATTATTGGAATCTTTAACAAATTAAATGTTAAATCTCGAATGTTTATTCTTTTATCTCGTTATTCATACAACTTCTGTACATTCTTTATTTTATTGTTACTTGTACTAATCATCAATAAATCAAGTTATGGTGAACATCTTTGGCCCGGGTGCAAAGACGATATAATTGTTTGGTGTCTTTCGTCGGCAAAGACACATGGTGAAAGTTCTTTTTGGCCCGTAGTGTAAAGATGAACTGTTGATTGACATGATCATGACTATTGGTGTTATAAATAAATATATTTGGCCTGTAGTGCAAAGATGAACCGTTGATTTACAGGAACTGTGTATTGGTAAAATCATAATATTTGCTGTTACAGATAAATGCAGGTGATGAAAGTTTCCTTTGGCCTAGGTGCAAAGAGGAATTGTTAATTGGTGTAACAGAGATAACATATAGATGGTGAATTTTTTAAATAGGGGAAGATAATAAACATTATGTCTATTTTGACTCTTCTAATGGATTGTTTGTTCCATTACAGTTATCATTGAAAATTGATATTATCATTAACTCTCTGATTTATTATTGTTGAAGGCTAAAGATAATTTATTCTTTATTATCTTAGTCATGATATACTTAATGGGCTATTTGAGCTCACCCTTTATCTTTTTATTCTATTATTCTTCTCAGGAAAGGAGAGTGTAGCTGGGACTCGCCGGAGAATGGAGTGATGGTCCGAAACTGTAGAAGTATCTCAATACATTATAAAATAGTGTGACAATAATTGTATTGAGAATTTAAGTTGAGTGTGGATATTTTCGTACTAGATACGGTATAATATTTGTATTGAAACTCACAGTATATGTGTTGTCGTATTTTGCACGACAATTTAATACTTGTAAATAGGAAAATTTGTATTTGAATTCTGTAGTATGTATTTTGGCGACTCAAAATGGGTTGTATGGACCTATTTTGGGAGCGTAACATAATATGCTAGATGAATTGCATAGTACTTGTGTTTTATCTAAATTTGATGATGACCATGTGATGACAATGCCTAATCAAATTAGCATGAGAGAATGTGATGAATGAAAAGTTACGTTAAAATATGATTTGTATAAGTGATTAGTTATTTCGGTTAGATTAACTAATGCATCTAGTGTTTACCTGAGATTATTAAAATATGTTTTGCATGCTTCTATTGATAAATTTTTGTTTAGCTATTTTGACGGTAGAATCATCTTTATCATAAACTATGGAGGATATTTGATATTTGTTGAGTTTGTTTATGGTCATACTGATTTTTCTCATTTTCAATGCTCTTATTTTCATAGAATTCATTCTAGGTTTTCTTGTCAGTATTCTTGTTTTCATACTATTCAATCTATATATAAGATGTCATTATTTAACATTGATTGTGATAATATCTTTCCATTCGAGGAATCATCATTGCATAATTTTGATAATGTTGTCGTGGATGGAAAGGAGACTAAAATTTGTTTGGAAATTATTTATCGTCAAAGTGGAGTGAGATATGGTTTATATGCGTGTTTAGTTATATCATTCAAATTAGCTAATACATTGTGTGCTTTAATGAGATTATTGAGCCATTTTTTGTATTTTTTCATGGGGAAATTTGATATTATCTATTGTGATGATATTCCGATTTTTATCAACACTCGGGAAAATTCTTTAGCATTTGTTGATTTTGATTGTGATCATCGTAAATTTGCAATTGAGTTTTCATCTTGTGAGGAAGGATGTGATCTTTCAATTCCATTAATGCAATTACTTAAGTCTGAATGTGTTAATGTCAATGGAAGGGAAAGGTTGATTTCATTGTGTTGGTTCGTGATGAAATCATACTCATCGAGGAAAAAGACATAGATCGTTGTGCAAATCAATCCGTTCGATGCATTGAAAGTCTAAAGGAAAGTATTTTGATTTTTATTTTGGCAGACTATGCATGTGAATTTGAGTTTCTTAAGTTTTCTATGATTACACAAAAGATATATGTTGATTTGTTTTGTTTTGTGTTTAATTCAGGAATTTGAGAGTGGTTGCATATGCAACGTGATAAATTACAAAATTTGATATTTGACCTAGGTGTATTGAAGTGGGTGTTATTTCATATGATCGAGATCATTAGATTGTCTTTTGATCCGAGAATTCGTAAATGGGTGAAAGTGCTACATGAAGAGTTATACGTACTAATTTTTGATATTTTTGATCCAGGAGGAGATGATACTTTTCATAGTTTTACTTACGTTTATTTTGATATATACGCGTTTGTTTTATTAGGTAGTAATTTTGATTTAATTTTTACTTTAGTTGCTAACTTAGTTTATTTTGATGTAGGGCTAGATTTGCGAAAAAATCCTTTTCAAGAGGAGGAGATGTTAGATTTGAGGTAAAATCCTTTTCAAGAAGAGGGGAATGATACAATCTTGATCAGGCTCGCATCACACGTTAATAACTTAATTCATTTCCTAGGAGTTCATCGAATGATTTTAAGTAATTGGGCTGGAATTGGTTCAAGGATGCTTGAAATGAGACTCAATGAGAGATTATATGATTTGGGATTTCTAGATACAATATATTTAGTAAGACCAAATCAATGTAAGCTGGGTCATCAAACTCTTGTTCGTTCATGGCATCTAATCCTCAACAAAGATGTGTTTCAATTCAAGTAAGGATTAGCATTCACGCGACAATATGGATGTCCAAAAATGGTAAGGAGTTTACAAGCTAACACGTGGCAACACAAGTTTGATATGGATTCAAGTTCGAGGACATTCGGAGTGGATTCTAAACTTGTTAATTTGGTGCAAGTGAAAGGCCCAAACAAGGAATAAAACTCAGGACTTAGGAGCGATAAAGGAGCAACAAATGAGCAATTTTTGGCCAAAGATAAGAGGTCTGGCGCCGTGGCACTCCCCTTCAGGAGCCGTGGAGCTCTATTCCAGGGTCACGATGCTCCATTAAGGAGCCACGACGCTCTAGTCTCTAGTCTTAGTAGCTTTGATGCATTTATGGAGAATTGGATGCAAATTTGTGCAAGATTTTAGGGTTTTAGCTATATTTTCCAATTATAATGTAATTAGGATGCTATTTAGATAGGATTTTGTTTCCAAGTTGATTTGTTACTTAATAGTCCTTTCTTTATAGGATTTTAGGTTTTCTTTACTAGTATAAATAGTGCTTAAGCTGATGTAATTCATAACATTATTCTTATTCAATAAAATACTTGCAAGTTTTCTCATCTTTTAGTTCTTTAAGAATTCCTAAGCTAGTTCTTATTTTTCTGTAGATTCAATTTGGACGTATCATTCAAAAATTCATTGTTGTGTGTGGCGTTTTCTACCACATCAATCGTCGATTGTACTGAGGTTATTGCATAGTACGTGATTTAGGTGTTATTGATGTCCATTCAATGCAACTGTATTGCAGTATCGATTGTACCAAAGTTCTCATCTCAATATAAACGTTGGGTTGAGGTGTCGAGCGTGTTCTGCTAAACAAATTCGCTAAAAACGATCCTAATGACGATCACCTCACACAAGCATGTCGTGCAATCTATCAGTAGAGCTCTTATCGCCTATACATTGCCTTATTGAATATCATATAAATCCTTCTTATTATATTTTTCTCTCTGTTCATGTCTAATCCAAAGTGGCGTTTGATTGCATCTTAACAATTCACTTCTTAATGCATCTTAACAATTCACTTCTTAATGTATCTTAACATCCCACATCTTTGTATTAAGAGGTCATCTAAATAATTTAAACTCATATTTGTATATTAACTATTTAGAGGGCCTCTTAATACAAAGATATTTGTTGTTAAGATACATTAAGAGAACTGTTAAGATGCATTAAGATACAATCAAACACCTAAGTTTTACAGAAAGGTTAACAATTGACCACCCAAAATGCTCAGAAAGGATTTAATAAACCAACAAATGCCTGAATCTGTTAATCTTTTTTGTAAATTTCTTTCTTATACTCTATTTGTTCCACGAAAAAGGTCTGATTTGTCAATTTTATTTTTTCATAAAAAGAGTCCACTTCTTTACTGATAGTATTATAAAATGACCCATACCATTCTACTAAACTAATAACTTATTTTTTAAGGGTATTCCTGGAATATATATAGGGAAATAATCCATAGCATCTATTTACTATGGATTAAAAAGTGGCATATAACATCTTAACCATCCATTAAAAACATGAAGGGAAGAGATTTAATATTAATATACGACGTACTCTAGAAGTACTAGAGGACTTGATTAATGAAATTGTAAGACAAAAATGCCCCCAAATCCGCTAGTACTTCTAGCGGATGCATATGAAGAAGAGAGGAGGTACCATATTTAGTTAGATGATTAATCAACCCCAAAATATACCCAACACTGGATTTTATTTTATGCATACATAGAGAGAGAGAGAGAAACTCTCACAGAGCTTTGGCGAGATCATTGAGAAGCTTTTCAGAATCTTCAAAGAAAATAGAGACCACTTTAACCACAAAATCTGGGTTGCTGAGAATCCTGCAGCTGTTGAAACTGTGTAAACTGACCATCCAAGAATCCCTTTAAATCAAACACAGAAACAAATAAATCAAAAACTAAGAAAAAAACAAAAACAAGAAAATCAGCAGCACCAACAGTAAAGATAAGAGATCAAACAAAAACAAAATAAGCCCACATAATAAAAAAAATGGGACATTTTCCGTGTTAATAATAATAAAAATTACCTCACGAAACAGTGATGCAGTGTATTCAAGAAATCTTCTCTGCAACTGACCCACCTCCATGGTTGATTATAGAGAAAGAAGTAGAGAACAAACACCTATCTCTCTTTTTTAATTAGGTAGCACTAAATTTCTTCACCCACCAATATGTAGTATAGATATTGTAGATCCCTGTGCTGTGCAGTGCAGTGGGAAAACTAAAACTAATAGTAGTAATATAAAATGGCGGCAGTAGCGATAACAACACAATCAAAGGATATAAATGCTTGAAAGGGATTCAGTGAAATTGATGTGCACAACACAAAGGACCAAAATCTTAAAGGTTGCCTATTTTTTGGGTTCTGGTGATGTAGTTTAGTACTACACAATGTTGGGAAAAATCACCTGTGACGCCCCCAAAATAGGTATACATCACCTATCCTGAATCGCCAAATACATGGTACAGAATACAAATACAATCTTTAATATACAACAAGAAAGTTGTGAGTTTTAATACAAATATTGTCTTCTAGAAAATATCCACTCTCAGAATAAGTCCTCATTACATTTATTATCACACTATTTAACAGAATAGTGAGGACTACTAATACTATTATCTGGACTGTCACTCCGTTCCCCGACTAGTCCAGCCACGTTCTCATTTCTGAAGAGAACAATGAAAGAAAGGGTGAGCTCAACTAGCCCAAGAAGAAATATTATGACTAAGATAATGCAAAATAAATTATCATTAGTCTTCAATGATTGTTAAAGCGATAAAATACAATAGACATCAAGTTTAAGCTATAATGGAACATGTAATCCATTAAAAGAGTCAAGTAGAGAATAAAATCTACTATCTTTTATGATTTAAAAGGTTTTTTCATCACTTTTATCATTTGGGACTCAAACTTAATAAATAATTCACCTCATCCCCGCACTACTCGCCAAGGATATTCATATGTATCACAACCACAAATTATCCATGCACTCACGGGCCGAGGATATTCGTGTATTCATCAATGGTCATGATCATGCCAACAAGCGTCCATCAATGTACTACGGGCGATGAGGACTTTTACCACATCATTTATAACATTACTAGTCCATGATTATACCGAATAATCCCTGGTCATAATCACACCAAGTCCATCTATGCACTACAGGCCACAGATGACTTTCAACAAAATATAAACATGAGGATGATGACAATGATATAAGAATTCAATAAAACAACTTCAAGAATTAATTTATCTAGGAACTAATAATGTCCCAATTGTCAACATGATACTTCTTTGTAGAGTATGATTTAATAATGCTCAGAAGAATATTTCCATGAAAGATACTGGATGAAGCGCAAATATCAAGGATATTCCACAAATTTCATGGAGTATAGAAGTCAAAACTTTAACCAACTGAGTATAATAAAGAATGGAATAACAAAAGAAATCACCATACTGCGGTTTCTATGCATAAAAGTTATTCCAATGAACAATAAATAACGAGAATCGAAGTCAGAGTAATACGCACCAACAGGATATTCCAATGAATAATAAAGAATGGAATAACAATGTAAATCACCATGCATGTGTTACAAGATGATGAGTTATTCCAATGGAATAATAAATAACGGAACCAAGTCCCGTAAAAGAAACGCATTGCAGACAGGATATTCCAATGTAATAATAAAGGCGGAACCATGTCCAACGTAAAATGCATGCATGAGATTTTCAAGCGAATAATAAAGAATGGAATAACAACAAAAATCACCAAGTATAGGGTGAAGACCACATTATAAAAGTTATTCTAATGTAATAATAAAGAATGGAATAACTGAAGTTCTCTTCATGAATATGAAAAAAATAATACCCCTTACCTTATAAAGAAGAGTATTCACCGGTAGGGCGGGGATATACTTGAAGAAACTTGCACTACGCTCAAAGCTTTCTTAAACGCTAAAGAAATACACTCAAGATAGAAGAATAATTTCTCTACAGTTTCTCTCTCTAGAGTTTCAGTGAATTCGTAAGAAATAATGAAGGAATGAGCTTCTATTTATAGAAGAATGGATGAATAAGTAACCAATCCATGAAGCGGTCCAGATCGATTTACTTTAAACAGACGGTCAGATTGGTTTATAATAAAATATAGTATATTCTATTTATAATCTAATAAAGCGAATAACTTTTAAAAAGATTTTACTATGCAAACACTATGCATAATAAAATATAATATATTCTAATTATTGTCTAATAAAATGAATAACTTTATAAAAGTATTACATTTTATATAAAAAGATTTTACTATTAGCTTTAATAAAACGAATAACTTTATAAAAGTATTACATTTTTATATAAAAGCTTTTCTTTTTTATTACATTAATAATACTAATAAAATAAAACTTCATCATCATTATTATTATTCACACTATTAATCGACCTGTGTCGTTCCTGTGAAAGAGGGGCTTTCAATAAGGATTTTCCCTATTGGTATGAATTAGGTGATTAAACCTCTCCTTGGCGAGAACTTCCTGACATCGTTTATAATGCAAATAATAATATTAATAACTCTGTCATCTCAATTATTGATTTAATAATATATAAAATATAAACAATAAGCGAATAAAAATGAATAACTTCTCACGTAAGCATTAATAATCAATACTGGTGTGCTACTTGCAACAACGCGTATTCTCACATACTTTAACATCGGTGTTTCAACAGTTAACGATAAAACCTCCGTAGTTATTTTCATAAAAATATTTTTTCATTTTCTCAATCCAACAATAATTTCGTTGTGGGGTCCACCAATGATTGTCTTGGTCATACGAATATTCCCCATTTAAAACGATATTCCAGAACCAATCGAATATTATATAACAATCTTGCGTACTTTGCAAAATTTATAAATATTACCCACAACTATAACATTATATCAAATTTATTCTATAATATTCAAAATGATATTTATAGAAAATACATTTTTATTTATAAAAGTTGGGGTCTTACAATCTCCCTTCTTATGAAATTTCGCCCTCGAAATTAGTGGTGCGTACTGGGTATGTCGAAGAGGTAAGGATACCTTGATTTCATTTGATTCTAACTCCTGTGTCATTTCCTCAACATCATGGTTCCTCCATAAAACTTTGACTTGAGGTATAACCTTGGAGCGTAGAATATGTTCCATCTTATCCAAGATTTGAGCAGGGAACCTCTTCATACGTTAAATCTTCCCATTATTTTCGTCAGGTTCTTACTCAATAATGTGGTTGGGTCTTTCACATATTTACGTAACATAGATATATGAAAAGCGTTATGAACACGAGACATACTTAGCTGCAAAGTGAGTCTATAAAGCTACGGTCCCTACTCGATCGAGGATTAAAATGGGCCGATGAATCGAGGATTGAGCTTTCCTCTCTTTCCAAATCTCGTAACTCCTTTCCATGGAGCAACACGTAACAACACATGATCTCCAATATCGAATTCCACATCCTTTCGATGAAGATCAGCATAACTCTTTTGTCGGTCTTGTGAGGTTTTTATACGTTGTCGGATGTGACAGCCCCGAATCCGGGTCCCAAATCACCGCGGATTCGGTTCAATCATTCTATTACTATTGTGGAAGATATAAACATAAATTGTTTATACAATACACTTTACACACTATTTCCCCAAAATTGAGTAACCTTAACTTATACACAATTCATAAATTATCTAACACCTAACATTATTATCAAACTAAACTATTACAAATTAGCTGCACATTTTATCCCAAGCTAAACTTGGCATTAACCTTTTCCTCAGATCCAAACGCATTACTTTTATCTGCAATGTTTATCATGATATAGCAAGAGTGAGCATGAAAGTTGTCCAGCAAGTTTAAATACAATTTAAGGATATATCATGATTGAAAGAGTCTGAATAATAAGCTGGCTATAATTCATCAATATAATTGAGAACTACTTACGAACAAACTTTTGGTGAACAAGTATTGAACATGAACAAATATATCGGACCAACTGGTAATGAAGGTGATCGACCTTTCATACGACTTATACATCTGATATATACAGAGTACAATTATCCATGGCAATCAAAGAATGATTAACCATAAGCATATCTGAATGAAACAACTCTTAGTAGAGTTAAGTAAAACTTACGAGCAGATTGATTCCGCTACGCTTAATTTATAGCGCTTTATCAGAAGACCTAATATTAGTAATATAGATCTCAATATTAGAATAATATCATCACAATATAATACTATTATATATATATACACATAGAATAACCTAAACACATAGCACATAACCCTATCAGTCTACAATACACATAAGACTTAGCATCGTGTTAAACTATTTTGATCGACTTGAAAGCGACACCTAATTCTATCATCCGATGATTGCAGTCGGACAAATATCGAGTTTAAGTTCAATTAAACTCTGCCTAAACATTCAACAATATCTTAGACAATTTTCTTATCAGTCAAAACATTTTTCACAAGCTTGTAATAATTTTCAGATAATTATTACCAGTTAAAATGATTTTCCAATCATTAATATTGTATTTACATTATACAAATACCACACAATTCCTTAATCATTAATACTTATTTATCATTAAATATTAATGAAAATCATAACATAATATTATAATATAATTATAATATATCAAAGTATTTTAATACCTTAAAAATCATATTTATATGATTTTTAAACACATAAATCCATTATCAGATAATTGCTTTTAATATTAAAATATTAATATTTTTATGACAAAATATCAAAAGTTATATTTTATAACTTAAAATATTTTCCTAACACTTAAATCATTTTATATAATTTTAAATCATTAATTCCATTTTTCTATAATTTATTTAATATATTTATTAAATAAATTAATTACCATTAATAATAAATTATTAATGAAATTCATCACAAAATATTAAAAGTCATCAAAAAATAACTTAAAATATTTTTTAATATCATAATATAATTTTTCATGAATTAAAACTATTTTTAAATAATTTATTTAATATTATAATTAAATAAATAAATACCTTTTATATTCTAAAAATATTAAATATTTTTGAAATATACCCAAATTATTTAAAAACTATTTTTCAGGCTTTAAAATAATTTTTAGGAATTTAATATTAATTTTTAATAATTTAAAACCATTTTTTAATAATTTTTATAATTTATTTCCTATTTTTAAGTATTTTTCAGAAAATAAGTGTCACTAAAGGGTCCTATAGCGACAGAACCGTCGCTATAGGTGTTCTTGGTGTGTTCTTGTGCCAACCCAGATTTTCATGTTAGACTTCGAAGTATGAGGTTTGACCGACTTTTAATCTATGATCTAGTTGTTTTCGGGGCCACTTGATGGTTTAGAACTGTAGTATAAATGTAATACTATCATTATCTATAAATTTCATGGTAATCCAACAACTAAACATCAAGATCCGGGCAAATTGAAAATCATATCAGTTTGTTCTTCATTTCGGGTTTCCCCGAAATGAAGAACACCTGTGTGTCTAGTTTGCAAGCCTTGAATCTAGAATTACGGACTTTGTTAGTGTAATACTAAGGTTCGGAAATGTAGTAATCATGCGAGAGGTACGATCATATAACACCAATCTAGTCTAACAATAACATAATTAAAGATCAAGGAAGGAACTACGGACCAAGAAGCGTTCTTGAACATTTACGGAAAACCCGAAATGTTCTCGAAAGCGATTCGATCAACGCTTGTTTGACCTCTAATTCTCGTGATTACATGCAAGATAATGGTGATCTAAAAGCTTATAAATGTAGTCCACATGATAGAAAACAACATCAACACAACAACTTGACCCAACAATTAAACCACAAAGAAGATCAAAAAGAAAAAAGCGTTGTCGGACCATTACGGGTTTCGGGTTGCCCGAAACTCGATTGGTCATCAATCGATCAAAGGGTTTTGGATCGCTTATAACTTTAAATCGACACCGATTCTGGACTTGATTCAAGTTTAAGATCAAAGAAAACATGGCATACTACGGATATATAACTTAAAACACAACAAAACATTAACAAGTAAAAATCTAGAGGCCACGACACACGGGTCATCGGGGCCTTAAATATCAATTTCAGATTTGAAAAATCTTCAATTCGAGCACTTTGATGATATGGATGTGAGTATTAGCAACCCGGATCATCAAATGATACCCTATTACACATATCTAACCAACAAACAACAATATTTAACATCAAATCTAAGGATTTTGAAAATTAGGGTTTATACCACTTTGAGCTTTGATCAAGATTCTGATCCTTGATGTCTGTTCTTGGCTTGATAGAGATCATGCTAGGGACTGAATTACTTATACACTTCGTGGGTCTAGAGAGGAAAATGTTGGTTGAACATTTGGTGAACAAATGAGGCATACTAGTGTGTCTTTTCTCTCTCTAAATCTATATATATAAATTGGTGCAATGTATTGCTAGGTGTCATGCTAAAATCATCAGTGGTGATTAATAAGTCAAAAGGCTAGCATTAGTTGGTTACCAAATCAAGATTTGGTAAGATTTACACTCAACATTTTATAAAATGTGACAAAAGGGCATAATTGTCATTTCTATACAATTTTTAATTCTAAAATTGTCATTTGATCAAACCCTTAGGGTTTAAGGTTTAGCATTTTAGGGTTTAGGGTTTAACCTTTAGGGTTTAGGTTTTAACCCTAAAGATTTTAGCAAATTAAAATTCTAAGATTTTCTAATTAGATTTTAAAATAGAAAATCATGATTTCTAAATTGTAATTAGGGCTTCCTAATTATATTATAATTTCCTAATCACATTAGGACTTAAACAAATTAGGATTAATATTTCCTAATTAAGATTTCTAATTTAGCAATTAAATTCACCACTGTAAGTTAGGGTTTCTAACGGAACAATTAGGGTTTAAAAATTGAAATTAGGATTTGCAAATTAATTAAGCTTTACCTTGATTAAGCTTATACTCAAAAGCACTTGAGCATTATAATTATCATTTAAGTTCTCAGATTAGGGTTTCAAATTCCCAGAGTCTGAAATTAGGGTTTCCAGATCTGGTATTAGGGTTTTCTAATAGTCAATTAAGGTTTCCTTAATTAAGTTATAATTAATAACGTTTTAAACTTATTCATAGCATTTAAATTCCCGAATTAGGGTTTTTCAATATCCGAATTAAGGTTTTGGATTCTCGGAACTAAAATTAGGGTTCCAGAACTGATTTCTAGGGTTTCTTATCAAACGTTAGGGTTTTCTAACTGAACGTTGACGTTCTTAATAATATTAGGGTTTGACACTGATAAAATTTATTTGGTTAACCCTTGACCCTTAACCACATATTCTGAACACATACAAAACCATATACACAGAACATATTCACATATACACTTAATCCTGAATAATTCACCTAAATCCTTCACAAAATTTTGAAATCCTCAAAATTCCATCCCAGTAACATCAAACGCATACACTTATTTTCTGTCGAGGTCTATTATTTGACCTTAAATCAATCATTTAAGATTTTAATAAATTGTCTAATTTCTCGGGTTGTCACATCGGATCGTTTGAATCTTTTTCGTAGTCATACGTACTAACTATGGTCCCAACAACGTTGCTTCACCCACCTCATCCCAAGATATCTTTGGAGAAGCGACACTTTCTTCCATACAACGCTTGAATGGAGCCATGCCGATACTTGCTTGATAAGCGTTGTTGTTGTAGGAAAACTCCACCAATGGTAAGAACTTGTCCCAACTTCCTTGAAGTCGAGGACACGAGTCTTAATAAATCTTCAAGAGTTTGAATAGTCCCTCTAATTGTCCGTCTGGTTTGAGGATGATATGGCGAACTAAATCCTAAATCCGTGCTCATAGCTTTTTGCAAACTAACCCAAAATTGTGAAGTGAATCTTGGGTCTCGATCAGAAACTATAGTTACTGGCATACCATGCAATCTTACAACCTCGTTTATGTACATACGAGCAAGACGTTCAAGTGTATAAGTTTCTCGTATAGGTAAGAAATGAGCAGACTTGGTCAATCTATCAACCATGACCCAAATTGCATCTATACCCCGAGAAACCACAGGAAGACCAAAGACTTGAAATCCATGGTAATGTGCTCCCACTTCCATTCGGAATTTCAAGTGGTTCTGATGGACCTTTTGGTACCGATGTTCGCCTTGACTCGTTTGTGAGTTAGACACCTTGAGATAAACAAATAGTATCTCTCTCCTCATATTGCCCCACCAAAATGTATGTCGAAGATCATGATACATCTTAGTACTCCCAGGATGGATTGCAAACGGTGTGTTGTGCGCCTCCATCATGATTTTATACTTTAACTCAGGGTCGTTAGGAACACAAAGTCTGGACTTGACTCAAATTATTCCTTCTTCATCGATTCTTACTTCCGGCATAGCACCTTCTTGTACTTTCTTCCTCATATGCACCAGTTCCAGGTCTGTAGCTTGAGCAGCTTTAACTTTATCGATTAAAGTCGGTTCCACTAGTATATTCGCCATCATCACTTGGGTCCCTAGAGTCTTTATCTCTATCTCCATCCTTTCCAAATCATACAAATGGGCGCTCGTTGACAATATCGCTTTTCGTGCACCAAGATATGATCTTTCTACTCAATGCGTTAGCTACCACATTCGCTTTTCCAGGATGATATTGGATGGTATGATCATAATCTTTTAACAGTTCAAGCCAACGTCACTGTCGCATGTTGAGTTCCTTTTGAGTGAAGAAATATTTGAGGCTTTTATGATCCGTAAAGATCTCCACTTTCTCCCCATAAAAGTAATGCCTCCAAATTTTAAGTGCGAAGACAACAGCTGCCAACTCTAGATCATGAGTAGGATAATTCCTCTCATATTCTTTAAGTTGTCGAGAAGCATAGGCTATGACTTTATCATGTTGCATGAGAACACATCCTAAACCTTTACGAAGCATCCTTTGTAGATGACAAATCCTCCGAGGCGGATGGTATTATCGGACGGTCTTTGAAATGAGTCTTCTCTTGAGTTCTTGAAAACTCTTCTCACATTCCTCGCTCCAACCGAATTTTGTATCTTTTCGAGTCAGCTGAGTTAAGGGAGTAGCGATTCGAGAAAACCCTTCTACGAATCTCCGATAATAACCACTAAGCGAGAAAGCTACGATTTTCGGTCATCGATTTAAGTTGCTTCCGACTTTGAATAGCTTCAATCTTTTGTTGGGTTAACAGATATTCCATGACTTGATACCACGTGCCCAAGGAATGCTACTACTCCTCGCCGAACTCCCATTTCTTTAACTTGGCATAAAGCTTATATTCACGAAGCTTTTGGAGTATCGACCTCAAGTGTTGGTCATGATGATTCACGGCTTTTGGAATAAATAAGGATGTCATCAATAAAGACGACCACAAAGTGATCTAAATATTCCTTGAATACTCGATTCATCATATCCATGAAAAAAAGAAGAAGATTAGTCAATCCAAAAGACATGACTAGGAATTCATAATGCCCGTACCGAGTTCTGAAAGCTGTCTTTGGAATGTCATCGATTTTAATCTTCAATTGGTGATATCCGGAACGAAGATCAATCTTTGAAAAGAATTTGGCGCCTTTTGCAAAATGGTCAAACAAGTCATCAATACGTGGCGGTAAATGGGTACCTATTTTTATGGTGACATGATTGACTCCGATAATCAATACAAAGTCGCATACTCCCATCTTTCTTCTTCACAAATAGAGCAGAGCACCCCAAGGAGAAGTACTAGGACGAATAAAGCCAATGTCTAACAATTCCTGCGGTTGGGTCTTTAACTCCTAAAGTTCAATAGAGCCATTCGATATGGGGCTTTGGAAATGGGTTTTATCTTAGGGTTCAAGGTCGATACAAAATTTAATTTCATGTTCGGGGTAGGCCAGAAGTTTCTTGAGAATACGTCGGAAATTCATTAACAATAGAAATATCATTTAAACCGGCGTATTTTAATTTAGATCCATGACATGAGCTAAGAAAGCTTGACATCCGTTTTTCAATAAATGAATAACTTTATGGCTTGAGATGAGCGGTGATTGATTTTAATGGTTTGGTTGCTTGAATTAGCATAATAGGTTGATTAGGAATATGAAAGCTAACAACCTTACTTAAAACAATCAATTTTTGCATGATGAGTAGTTAACCAATCAATCCACAGAATTACGTCAAATGCAAGTATTTTCAATGAAATAAGATCGATTGCGGTAATGTGAGGTACCGATTTGAACCAAACAAGACTTATAAATAGTGGATGTAATGAAGGTTTCTCCCAGCGGAGTTTCAACAGATAAGTCAAAGTCCAATTTCTCGAGTCAAATTTAAGCGTTGAGCGTAAGTAGGAGAAATAAAGGAATGGGTAGAAGCGGTATCAAATAAGGTATATACTTATTTAGAGTTTATGATAAGCTTACCCGTGATGACCTCATTCGGGTTCCTTGTTTTTCGGGAGGTCACGACAAACGCTCTCCTCTTGACCACTCTCTTGGCTTTGACTTTTACGGGGCATCCTTTGGTGCCTCTATCATATTGAATTTGTCTTGGTGAGCGACAAAATCGGGCTAGGTGACCTTCTCTTCCACAATTATAACATGCTTTGGACGACATCATACAGTTTTGGTGATGTGTCCCTCCCTCCGCATTTGAAGCATATGATAGGTGGTCGTTCTTCTTCCTTAACAACAGTCTTTGATCTTTGACGTCTTTCCATCATTGTTGAATCTCCTCTTCTTGAAATGTCCATTCTTATTATTTTGGCCATGATTACCACCGAAGTGGTTACCATTTCTGGCATGTTGATTCCCTCCACGCTTATTGTCACCGCTTCGATGACTTTTATCACTGGTATTATCATTTTGCCGGCTGTTCTCTTTTGGTTGGGTTGACTCATTATCGCGCTCCAATAACTGAGCCCTATTAACAACATCTGAATACAAACACATTTTATGAGAGATAAGATATTGACGTATCTCGGGTTTCAAACCTCTTAGAAACATTTGCGTCATTCTCTCCTCATTATCAACCAAATGGGATGCAAACCGGGACAACTCGAAAAACTTGGCTTCGTACTGCGACACGATCATGTTGTTTTGCTCTAGTTTAATGAACTCTACCTCTTTCATGTGATGAATACTTTCGGGAAAGTACTTGTCGTTGAATAGTTCTTGAAACTTTTCCTAAGATATCTTCAGTGCGGCAGGTTGAGTACGCTTTACAGATTCCCACTAGTAATCTGCCTCTGCCCGCAACATGAAGGTGGCAAAGAGAACCTTTTGCTCCTCGAAGCAACCCAAGACATCAAATATCTTGTTGATGTTTTTATCCACGTCTCTCATCAAGTGGTTTTTTGCTCTCCAAAAACTCCGGTGGTCCCAGCTCCTTGAAGCTGTTTGGCGGTGGCCATCCCAGAGTTGCCAAGTGTTTCCGGTTGTATTTTGGACGAGGAGCCGCTCTCTGCTTTGATGTTGCATGAATTGCATGAAGCCTCGAAACATTCCATCATTCATCATTTGGTCAGTGTTGTTGTTTGCATGAGGATTTTCGCTTCCACGATGCACATTGTCCTTGTTATTGATCTGTGGAGACTCAGCGGTCTCCTCGTGCTCCATTGATGTTCTCAACATTCTGGGATGCCATTTTCAAACACCGCCACAAAACAAGGGTTAATTAACATATCACATATTATCCCTATACTACTCGAACCGACCAATTAAATATCAAATAAACTTAGGTAGGTCATCTAGCGAAGGAATTCCCCGCCTTTCCCTCCTAGTTCTTCTCTCACATCTTAGCCAGGATCATATCCTAAGCTTTGATATGTTGTGGCGCCCCCAAAATAGGTATACATCACCTATTCTAAGTCGTAGCAAATACATGGTATGTAATACAAATACAATCTTTAATATACAACAAGAAAGCTATGAGTTTTAATACAAATATTGTCTTCTAGACAATATCCACTCTCAGAATAAGTCCTCATTACATTTATTGTCACACTATTTAACAGAATAGTGAGGACTACTAATACTATCATCTGGACCATCACTCTGTTCCCCGACTAGTCCCGGTTACGTTCTCATTTCCTGAAGAGAACAGTGAAAGAAAGGGTGAGCTCAACTAGCCCAGTAAGAAATATTATGACTAAGATAATGCAGAATAAATTAGCATTAGTCTTCAACAAAGATGTTAAAGCGATAAAATACAATAGACATCAAGTTTAAGCTGCGGTAATGAACATGCAATCCATGAAAAGAGTCAGTAGAGAATAAAATCTACTATCTTTTATGATTTAAAAGGTTTTTCATCACTTTTATCGTTGGGACTCGCTTAATAAATAATCCACCTCATCCCGCGCACTACTACTTCAGGATATTCATATGTATCACAACCACAAATTATCCATGCACTACTGGCCGAGGATATTCGTGTATTCATCAATGGTCATGATCATGCCAACAAGCATCCATCAATGCACTACGGGCCAATGAGGACTTTTACCACATCATTTGTAACTACGGTGGCCATGATTATACCGAATAATCCACGGTCATAATCACACCAAGTCCATCTATGCACTACTGAGCCACGAGATGACTTTCAACAAAATATAAACATGAGGATGATGACAATGATATAAGAATTCAATAAAACAACTTCAAGAATTAGTTTATCCAGGAACTAATAACGTCCAAATTGTCAACATGATACTTCTTTGTAGAGTAAAATTTAAGAATGCTCAGAAGAATATTTCCATGAAAGATACTAGATGAAGTGCAAATATTAAGGATATTCCACTAATTTTATGGAGTATAGAAGTTAAAACTTTAACCAACTGAGTATAATAAAGAATGGAATAACAAAAGAAATTACCATGCATGCGGTACTTGCGCATGAGACGAGTTATTCAACGAGTAACAATAAATAACGAAACGAAAGCGTAATATGACTTGCAAGCGGGATATTCAACAGAATAATAAAGAATGGAATAACAATGAAATCACCATGTATCGGTGCTTTGTAGATAGATAAGTTATTCCAACAGAATAATAAATAACGGAACCGGTCGGCGAAACGCACGCATGCAGACGGGATATTCGATAGAATAATAAAAGCGGAACCGGGGTTCGTCGTAAAACCTTATTGACAGGATATTCAATGAATAATAAAGAATGGAATAACAATAGAAATCACCAAGTATAGGGTGAAATCAGCGTATCTGAGTTATTCAAACAGAATAATAAAGAATGGAATAATGAAGTTCTCTTCATGAATATGAAAAAATAATACCCCTTACCTTATAAAAGAAGAGTACTCACGGTAGGGTGGAGATATACTTGAAGAAACTTGCACTACGCTCAAAGCTTTCTTAAACGCTAAAGAAAAATACGCTCAAGATAGAAGAATAATTCTCTACGTTTTCTCTCTAGAGTTTCGGTGAATTAAGTAAGAAATAATGAAGGAATGAGCTTTATTTATAGAAGAATGGACTAAATAGTAACCAATCCATGAAGCGGTCCGGATCGATTTACTTTAAGCGGATGGTCAGTTGGTTTATAATAAAATATAATATATTCTATTTATAATCTAATAAAACGAATAACTTTTAAAAAGATTTTTACTATACAAACACTATGCATTTACTATGCAAACACTATGCATAATAAAATATAATATATTCTAATTATTGTCTAATAAAAGCGAATAACTTTATAAAAGTATTACATTTTTATAAAAAGATTTTACTTATTAGCTTTAATAAAGCGAATAACTTTATAAAAGTATTACATTTTTATATAAAAGCTTTTCTATTTTATTATATTAATAATACTAATAAAATAAAACTTCATCATCATTATTATTATTCACACTATTATTAATCGGTGAATGTCGTTCCCGGAAAAGAGGGGCTTTCGATAAGGATTTCTCCCTATTGGCGTGCAATTAGGTGATTAAACCTCTCCTTGGCAGAACTTCTAGACATCGTTAATAATGCAAATAATAATATTAATAACTCTGTCATCTTAATTATTAATTTAATAATATATAAAATATCGACAATAATTGAATAAAACTGAATAACTTCTCATGTAAGCATCAATAATCAATACCGTGTGTTACTATGCAACCACGCGTATTCCTGTACTTTTAACATCGGGTGTTTCAACAGTTAACGGTAAAACTTCCGCCGTTATTTTCATAAAAATATTTTTGTCATTTTCTCAATCCGACAATAATTTCGTTGTGGGGTCCACCAATGATTGTGTCGTCGTACGAATATTCCTTGTTTAAAACGAATATTCCCCGACCAATCGAATATTATATAACAACAAGCATACTTTGCAAAATTTATAAATATTACCCACAACTATAACATTATATCAAATTTATTCCATAATATTCAAAAATGATATTTATAGAAAATACATTTTTATTCATAAAAGTTGGGGTCTTACATCACCTCCCAAATACTGTTGTCTTTGATAAATTAGACGGATAAAATATCATGCCAAACAGAGTTCCACCAAAATAATAACCATGCAAAAAATAATGAGTAGAAATATCCAACCACGAGACACCAAGATTTTTACGTGGAAAACCCTCTAAAACTAAGAGGTAAAAACCATAGGACAAACTCCGAATAATTCACTATAATAAACTGAGAGAATACAAAGATATCTTAATTTGAGTACAAATCCAAATTACTTCACCACAATAACTATGTGATGGAACCCAAATAAAACACCTTTTATTTGAACCATCTTTCTCTCTCTCTATTTTCTCTCTTTTTCTTGCTCTCTTCCACCCTCTCCCGGATGGGATTACTTTCATCCATCCTTTCCGGATGGGATTTCTCTCACCCACCCTTTTCTTTTTCTCTCCACTCTCGGATGAGAGCTTGTGTTTTTGGGTGTTTTTTTTTGTTGCTTTGCTTCCTTTTTATAGCCAGTTGGGAGGGGAGTAGTATTAAATGAGGAGCATTAAATGATGGAAGAGAGTTGGTGAGATGTTTGTTGTTGACCCATTAATGGGTGAGGACCATTGACCACCAATCTCCCCCTCCGAACCCATTAAAGGATATGTTCACCATGACTCCGTCACTTGGAGTCGATTCCTGTGTCAAATCCAACTCTTGAAAAAACCACAACATTTCGTTGTCAACTCAGTAGTAGACAAAACAATACACTTCTGCAACTTGGACTGCAATAACACGGCTCCCCCTGCAAAAGTAAACAAATACCCCGAAGTAGACTCCTTCTCTTCGAAACCTGCTATGTCTGCTTCTATATAACCTTCCAAGACTTAATTTGCACGTCAAACCACAATTCCTCACTTAGAGTTAATCCCAAAGAATCCTTGACTCAACTCAAGCTTCTTGGAATTTTCAACTTTCTTCACGTCCGACTTTATCTCATCGGCATGGCTCTTCTTGATGGGAGGATCTAACTCAAACCTGACAGATTTTTGCTTGTCAAATTCTTTCACAACCGCTTTGTATCTTGGCTGCGAGCTATCACTTTCCTTCTTCACTTTTTAGTACCCATTTAAAGTGAAGAGTTTTCTTCTTGTGTTTCTCATGCAAGGCTTTTCTTCCATCTTGCATGGCTTTGTACCACATCTTTTTCTGCCTAGCTCCCCCATCTTCAACACCTTCCACATGCACCTACATCGTGGAAAAAGTGTCTATCTTCTTTCCTCTAGTCACCACTAGAGGCCTTTTTAGTGAGGTTCTATCTCCTACGAAACATAGTGGAACAAGCTTTGATCAATCCACTTCTCATTATGAATTGATCATCTTTTCTTCAATCACCGCAGATCATTAATTCTCAACTAACCATTCTCGGAACCAATTCTTGGCTAACCCATCAATAATTCAATATCACCATCAAGAGCACCTCAAAGAAAACACAAACCCTTCATCGATAATTCACCACTTCATCGCGTGTTCTTTTGAAGAGACTAATTTAATTATGGCTCCAACTGATTCCTCCATAAAATTTATCAAAAACAACTGCGCAAATAACAATAGCTCTGATATCAGTTGTGTAAGACCCCAACTTATTATAAATGAAATTAAATTTCCTCTATTTATTATTTTGAAATAGTAAGGGTTGATTTAATTAATGTGGTTAGTTATGGGTAAAATGCGCAAATATCTTAAATAAGCAAGTGGTTATAAAATATTTATTGTTGTCGGGGAATATTCGTTTGGTCATGGAATATTCTTACTATCGAGAAATATTCGTACGATGGCGCAACCTTGTCTGGGCCCCATAACGGAAAGCGATTGGATGAAGAAAACGACAAGTATAAGTTTTTTTTATAAATAACGGCGTAGTTGTTACCGTTAACACTGTTGGAATACCTAGTGGTTAAAACACAGTAATACGCCTTGTTGCACAGTAGCACACGGTATTACACCAATTATTGATTCTTACGTAAGAAGGCATTACTCAATAATTGTTACAGTAATTACTGCTTAATATTTTTTTAATTCAATAATTGCTACGTTGATATTTTTTATTATTTTTGTTTCAATAATTGTCAATGCACAATATTTCCCATTATCAGATCAATAATTCATATTATTTGAATAATATTATTAGATAGCATTATTGTCAATGTCTATAGAAGTTCTGTCTAAGGAGAGGTTTGGTCACCTAATTGCGCGCCAGTAAGGAGAAATCCTTATTGGAAAGTCCCCTCTTTCCTGGGAACGACTAGGTTGTCATTATTGTGATTCTGTAATATTATTTGTGAATAATTAATTATTAATTTATATGATAAGGAAAATATTTATTTATGTGGATAGAAATGGAGGAATTTTTAGAAAAATGACAATTGTTGAAAATTGATATTTTATCTTTTCTGATAAAATAATTCATTTAAATATATTATTATATTATAATAATATAATAATGGTGATATTTTTACAATGAATGTGTGATATATGAATAAATGAGGAGGATGAGTATTTTTGTTACAATAAATGCTAAAAACATGTTAAACATGTCGGTGGGCCCCAGTTTTGACTGAAAATTGATTATAGCCTGTAAAATCGTCCGTATGTGGATTTCGGTTAATTTTTGCTTGGAATTTAGAAAAACTTAAACTTACAAAGTTGTAGAGAATTGAATTTCCTATGAAATAGACATAAGATTTGAATTTTTCTGATAAAGGGCTATTTATTATGAATTATTGAAGTTCCGAAATAATTAATTTTTGAAGTTTTAATTATTTTTTTTAAGAAAAATAGTTTTTATTATGTTAGTGGGCCCCACATAAGTGGTAAACATGCTGAATTCAGATTTTCTAAGGTGGGCGTGAAATTTTTTTATATATATTAATATTTTATTAAATTTTCTGCTTTGGTGTTCTAAGCATTTTCCTATAAATAGGGTGCTTAGGTTAGAATTGAAAATCACACCAGAAACTGAAGTTTTCTCTCTCTATATTATCGAGCGTATTCTTGTGAGTATTTTGATACTTTGAGTGTTGCTATACGGTGCAAGTTCCTTCAGACTATATCCGATATTCCAATGTAAATACTTGTCTTTTTGAGGTAAGAGATGTTATTTTTTTTAAAATGATATTATTTTTTTCAATATCATTATGCCGGAATATTGGTAAGATTTTTCTTGTGAAATTCTTGTCTTTTTGTGTCGAGGTTATTACTCACGTATACGACACTATTCACGAATACAGTACTGTTCAAATATTTTTTTAAAATTTTCGTTCTTTGTCCCAGATGTCTATTTTTGTTACTATCGCTGATTGTATCCATGTTTTAATCATAATTCTTGAATTTTACTCCACCATAGTATATTATGGGGTGTTTTTGAATATGGATAAACCAAAGTACGAATTCTTAATATTTGTTCTTTTGTCTCACTGGATTCATTTTCTTTAAAATATTTTTCATCATCCTCAGTCCTAAATGATGATATAACTGAATATCTTTGGCCTGTAGTGCAAAGATGAATGATTTTTCGATGAATATCTTTGGCCGTAGTGCAAAAGATGAGCAGTGTTGAGATGAACATGACCAATGATGAATATCTTTGGCACGTAGTGCAAAGATGAATATTTGATTCAAGATGAATATTGATTTATGTTACAGGGATAAAATATTGATGATGGACTTTTAAATTCATAGATGTTAGTAGATTTCATTCTCTACTTAACTCTTCTAATGAATTGTTATTTTCGCTGCGAATATTGATCTGAAACTTGTTGTCTAATATATTCTATCAGATTTTTCCCTGTTGAGGACTAACGATAATTTGTTATATATTATCTTAGTCATAATATTCTTTACTGGGCTAGTTGAGCTCACCCTTTTCCTTTTTGTTCCATTTTTCTTCTTAGGAGGCGAGAATGTAGCGAGTACTAGTCGGGGTATGGAATGATGGTTCTAGAAAGTTGTTTTAGTGGTCCTCACTATGTTTGTAAAATAGTGTATAAATAATTATAATGAGGACTTATTTGAGTGTGGATATTGTCTAGAAGACAATATTTGTATTTAAACTCACAGTTTATGTGTTGTCGTATTTTGCACGACAATTGTATTAATAAAGTTATAGTTGTTTTTGTACCATGTATTTGGTGACTCGAGAATGGGTGATGTATACCTATTTTGGGGAGTCACGGTTGGTATCGAGCTTAGGATATGGTCTCTGGCGGAGATCGGGGGAATAGAACTAGGAGGAAAGAGACGAGTAAATCCTTCTTCGCTAGTATGTCTACCTAAGCTTATTTGTTGGTTGGGTCGAGTATAGGGTTATTATGTTGCATATGTCAATTTCTTTAATTAACCCTTGTTTTGTGGCAGTATTTAAGAATGGTAGCTGAAAATATTAACGATGGAGTAAATGAGACCGTGGAGACACCATTAATCACCAACGAGGAGAACGTGCAATAGGCCGACAATGTTCCTCCTGTAAACAACACCACTGAGCAGACGATGAATGATGAGATGTTTAGAAGCTTTTTGCGGTTCATGCAAAACCAGACGAGGGAGACTCCTATTCAAAATACAGGTAGAAACAATGGCAATGCACAGCTGGTCACAGCCAAGCAATTCAAAGAGTTGGGACCACCAGAATTCTGGGGAAAGTCGGATGCGATTAAGGCAGAAACGTGGGTCAAGCAAATTACCAAGATATTCGATGTCTTGGGATGCACGGAAGAACAGAAGGTTCCATTCGCCACTTTTATGTTCTGTAGTGAAGCAGATTACTGGTGGGAATCTGTGAAGCGTACCCATCCAGCCGCACTCAGCATGTCTTGGGAGACATTTCAGAAATTGTTCAATGACAAGTACTTTCCTGAAAGTATTCACCATATAAAGGAGATGGAGTTTATTATACTGGAACAGAACAACATGACTGTGTCCCAGTACGAGGCGAAGTTCGCGGAGTTATCCATGTTTACACCTCATTTGGTGGAGAATTAGGAATGTATGACGCGGATGTTTCTGAGAGGTTTGAAACCCGACATACGTCAATATCTCATTTCTCACAAATTTTCTCTATATTCAGATGTTGTCAACATGGCTCAATTATTAGAGCGAGATAATGAGTACGTTCAATCGAGGGACCACAACTAGGGTCATACTGGTGACAGCAGTCATCGGAGCAATGATAACCAGCGGGGAGGGAAAAATTCAGACAAAAGCGGTAACCACTGTGGTGGTAATCGTGGTCATAATAATAGGAGATGCGAGTCAAGTGGAAGTTTAAAAAAGAGGAGATTCAACAATGACAATGTGAAAACGTCAGCACCAGCATCAACTATTTCTAAGGGAGGAGAACGACCACCGGTCGTATGCTATAAATGTGGAAAAGAGGGACACATCAGCCCAAATTGTCCACAATAGTTCAAGGTATGTTATAATTATGGAAAGGAATGACATATCGCTTTCGAGATCATCTTTCAGAGCGAAACCAAGTCCAGCGGGGATGGTGACTCAAAAGGCTGTCCCAGAAAAGTCAAAGTCAGCGGTTCTTGGAAGAGCGTTTGTCGTGACTGGTCAAAATTCAAGGAACCCAAACGAGTTGATCACGGGTAAGCTAATCATAAATTCTTGCGAAGTTTATACCTTTCTAGATACCGGTTCTACCCATTCATTTATCTCTCCTGCTTGTGCTCAACGTTTAAACTTGACTCCAGAGAAATTAGACTTTGACTTATCTATGGAGACTCCGTTAGGAGAAACTTTCATTACATCCACTATTTATAAATCTTGTTTGATCCAAGTTGGCACCATCACATTACCTGTTGACCTTATCTCTTTAAAGATACTTGCATTTGACGTGATTTTAGGGATTGATTGGTTAACTACTCATCATGCCAAAATTGATTATTTTCGTAAGGTTGTTAGTTTTCATATTCCTAACCAACCTGTTATGCGAATTCAAGCAACTAAACCACTAAAATCAATCACTATCATATCAAGCCATAAAGCCATTCATTTATTGAAAAACGGATGTCAAGCTTTCTTAGCCCATGTTATGGATTTGAATAAAGACACGTCAGATTTGAATAATATTTTTATTGTTAGTGAATTTCCTAATGTATTTCCTGAAGAACTTCCCGGTCTACCCCCAGAATGTGAAGTTGAATTCTTTATTGACCTTGAACCTGGTACAAAGCCCATTTCTAAAACCCCATATCGAATGGCTCCTATTGAACTTCAGGAGTTAAAGGTCCAACTACAAGAGTTGTTGTACATCGGTTTCATTCGTCCTAGTACATCTCCTTGGGGTGCTCCTATTTTATTTATAAAGAAGAAAAAAGGGAGTATGCGACTTTGTATTGACTATCGAGAATTGAACCATGTCACCATCAAGAATAGGTATCCGCTACCTCGCATTGATGACCTGTTTGACCAGTTGCAAGGAGCACAATTCTTTTAAAAGATCGATCTTCGTTTTGGATATCATCAATTGAAGATTAGAACTGAGGATATTTCGAAGACTGCCTTTAGAACTCAGTATGGGCATTATGAATTCTTAGTCATGTCTTTTGGATTGACTAATGCTCCTGCGACTTTCATGGATATGATGAACCGAGTATTCAAGGAATATTTGAATCAGTTCGTTGTTGTCTTTATTACTGACATCCTCATATATTCCAAAAGTCGTGAAGATCATGAGCACCATTTGAAGCTGGTACTCCAAAGGCTTTGTGAAAACAAGCTATATGCCAAGTTGAAGAAATGCGAGTTCTGGCTTGATGAAGTAGCATTCCTTGCGCACGTGGTGTCAAAACATGGAGTATCTATTGACCCGATGAAGATTGAAGCAATATAAAGTTGGGAGCAACCGAAGTCGGTGACCGAAGTACGTAGCTTTTTGGGCTTAGCTGGTTATTATCGGAGATTCGTGGAAGGATTTTCTCAAATCACTACTCCGTTAACTCAACTGACTCGGAAAGATACAAAATTCGTATGGAGCGAGGAATGCGAGAAGAGTTTTCTAGAGCTTAAGAGGAGACTTATTTCGGCACCTGTTTTGACAATACCATCTGGTTCAGATAGATTTGTTATCTACAGCGATGCTTCAGGCAAAGGGTTAGGATGTGTTCTCATGTAACATGGGAAATTCATAGCCTATGCCTCGCGACGACTTAAAGAATATGAGAGGAATTATCCTACTCATGATCTAGGGTTGACAGCAGTCGTTTTCGCGCTAAAGATCTGGAGGCACTGTCTATATGGGGAGAAAGTGGAGATATATTCAAACCATAAAAGCCTCAAATATTTCTTCACCCAAAAGGAACTCAACATGCAGCAACGACGTTGGCTCGAGCTGTTGAAAGATTACGACCACACCATTCAATACCATCCTAGAAAAACAAACGTGGTAGCTGACGCGTTGAGTAGAAGATCAACACAAAGGCCCATTTTGTGTGATTTACAAAAAGATGAAGATAGAATTCAAGACTCTCGGGGACCCATGCGATGATGTCAAGTATACGCATAAAACCAACTTTAATCGATAAAGTTAAAGTTGCTCAAGCCACAGACACAGAGCTGATGCGTATGAAGAAGAAAGTACAAGAAGGTGTTATCCCAGAAGCAAGAATCAATGAAGAAGGAATACTTTGAGTCAACTCCAGACTTTGTGTTCCTAACGACTCTGATTTGAAGTACAAGATCATGATGGAGGCACACAATACACCGTTTGAAATCCATCCTGGAAGTACCAAAATGTATCGTGATCTTCGACATACATTTTGGTGGAATAATTTGAAGAGAGAGATCGCGAAGTTTATCTCGAGGTGTTTAACTTGTCAACGTATAAAAGCTGAGCATCAAGTGCCTAAGAGCCCATTGCAACCACTTGAGTTTTCGAAATGAAAGTGGGAACACATTACCATGGATTTCGTTACGGGTCTTCCCACAGTTTCTCAAGGCATAGATGCGATTTGGGTTATTGTTGATAGATTAACTAAGTCTTCTCATTTCTTGCCGATACGGGAGACTGATTCCCTTGAACGTCTTGCTCGTATGTACGTAAATGAGATTGTGAGATTGCATGGCATGCCACTATCCATAGTTTTGGATCGTGACCCAAGATTCACTTCACAATTTTGGGTTAGCTTGTAGAAAGCTATGGGCACGGATTTATGATTCAGTTTGGCATACCATCCTCAAACGGATGAACAATCAGAGAGGACTATTCAAACTCTTGAAGATCTATTAAGACTTTGTGTCCTAGATTTCAAAGGGAGTTGGGATAAATATTTACCATTGGTGGAATTCTCCTATAACAACAGTTACCAGGAAAGTATAGGTGTGGCTCCATTCGAAGCGTTGTATGGACGAAAGTGTCGCTCTTCAGTATGTTTGGATGAGGTGGGTGAAGCAACATTGTTGGTGTAAGACCCCAACTTTTATGAATAAAAATTAATTTCTCTCGAAATATATTTTTAATATTATGGTGTGGATATAATATAATGTTATAGTTATGGATAATATTTACAAATTTTGCAAAGTAAGCAAGTGGTTATATAATATTCGATTGGTCGGGGAATATTCGTTTTAACAGGGAATATTAAATGACAAGCACAATCATTAGTGGACCCCACAACGGAAGTATTGTCGTAGTAAGAAAATGAAAGTAATTATCTTTTATAAAAATAACGGCGGAAGTGTTACCTTTAAAAGCGTTGAACTACCCGGTAGTAAAAGTACGATGAATACTGGCGTGGTTGCATAAGTAGCATTACCAGATTGGTTATTGATGCTTACGTGAGAAGTCACTTTAGTTATACTCAATTATTGCTACGATAATTCACGCATCATATCTCTCATATTATTGATTTGATTATTATCACAATATCATCTATATAATATGATATATTATTAAATCAATAATTAAGACGATAAAGTTATTTATATTATTAAATTACAATATTTACAATGTCTAGAAGTTCTGTCGAGGAGAGGTTTGGTCATCTAATTGCGCGCCAATAAGGAGAAATCCTTATAGGAAAGCCCTCTTCTCAGGAACGACCTGATTGTTAAATATTGTGAGTTATAATATTAATGATGAATAAGTTCGTGTTGATTAAAGATGAAATTGATAGTTCCATTATGTTGGAATTATTAGTGTTAGTAAAAATCGACATTTATTTCGATAATAATTGATGTCTGGAAGTTATCGGGTAATTAATCTGATAAATGAGGAAATTAATTGCTATTAATTCACACGATTATAACTATTTGTTCACATGTGTGTACTATTGATTCACGTTATTTACTATTAGGGGAGTTGGTGCAAGATTGATAATACTTGCATGACTAAGCTAAAGATGGAGGTATAGATAGAGTTACTGTGACGCCCCCAAAATAGGTATACATCACCCATCTTTAGTCGCCAGAAAATACACTATAAAAATAATTTACAACTTCATTTATACAACTGTCGTGTAAAATACGATGACATGTATACTATGAGTTTAAATATAAATACATATACCAACTCTGACTCATGTCACAATTGCACCTTACATAAAGGTACAATCAAAAACTATTTTAGAAATTAAAATCTTTGGAAAGTGCTCAAAGAAACCTTCGTACATAGGAGGCCATGAATCTAAGTTATGATAAATATCATATGTCCAGAGAATTATCCTTGGTTGACCCAATAGACCACAAAGAAAAATGAGAAGATTACTATCACGTTCCTTCCAATGGTGAGTCTTCTCTTGACATATAACTATCTCCACTTTCTCCAAGTGAAAATTATATTTCAAATAAACTCCAAGATCATATAGGTAGTGCTCGTAGATATACTCAGCAAGTGGATGTGTACAACCCTGTCTTATGATAACACGAGGTTGTATGTCATTAGACATCTTGTATGATAGTGACAAAACACCCTTCCAAAGTTGGGTTCGCCTCACCCTATTCGGTTCACAAAAATTAAATATCAAATGACGTATACAATACGACACACTTATCTAAAGTTCTCAATAAAATTATTTCCATACTATTTAGGGAGAACCTTAACAGCTATAGACCACCGTTCTATTCCCTTGTTATCCCCGCTCGACCCAGCTACACTCTTATTACCTGAAAGGAATTGTGAAGCAAAAGGGTGAACACAACTAGCCCAGTAAAGAATATCATAACTAAAGATAATTAAATTATCAATAGCTTTTGTCAATAATAAATTAGAGATTTAGAACATATGGTAGATGATAAAACTTTTCAACCATAGTTACAGCGGAACGAGCAATCCATTAAAAGAGTCAAATAGACCATCAGGTCTATTATCTTCTTCATGTTAAAAGTCCACCAATAATATTTTATCCATGTAACATCAATCACCAATTCCTGTCCACAATCATATGAATAACTCATAATCATAATTGTGATTCTGAATTCCTTTTCGCACCCAGGACGAAGATAATTTTCATCACCTATCTTCACCTGAAACATCAAAAATCATGGTTATACCAAATCACAATCCCTGCTCATAATCATACTAATAAATTTATCTTTGTACTACGGCCAAAGATATTCATTAACCATTCATCTTTGCACTACAGGCCAAAGACATATAACTGTATTTTAGAAGAGTCAAGTAGAGCATGATATCTACTATCTTCTACAAATTTAAAAGTTTATTATCAATATTTTATCATTTGAGACTCAAACTTAATAAATAATCCACATCATCGAATCACCCTCAGACTACTACCAATGATATTCGTTGATATCACATCCATGAATTATCCATGCACTACTACCAAGGATATTCATTATTATCACATCCATGAATTAATATTTCATTCTTTGAGACTCATTTCAATAATTAATCCACATCATGAATTCATCCTCGCACTATAAGGCCAAGGACATTCTTTTAGTATCACGACCACTTAATTATTCATGCACCACGGGCCAAAGATAATCGTGTTTTCATCAATGGTCCCGATCATGCTATAAAATAATTCATCTTTGCACCTTGGTCAAGAGAATCCATAGCCATAATCATACCAAAATTGTCCATCAATGCACTACTACTAATGAGGACTTTTTTCCACATCATTTGTAACATTACTGGTCATGATTATACCGAATAATCCCTAGTCATAATTATACTAAGTCCATCTATGCACCTCTGTGCCGCAGATGACTTTCAACATAATATATACATGAGGATCATGACAACGATATAAAGAATCAATCAAATGAGATAAAGGATAAATATTAAACATTTATAATATAAATTATACAGGTTCAAGAATATCCCAATGTTATCAATCACTTAATAATCTAATAATCTAATATCATTAATATTATAACAATATTTTAATTATTTACACTTTACCAAATAATGCATTTAATCATTCAAAAACGCCATACTCATAAGATTTCATCACCTATGATTAAATCCCTCATCAAAAATCTGCATATATCTTATATAGGATTTCCATGCCATAAAATCCTATTTTTCAACTTTGTTACTTCACATAACATATTTAACTCATATGTTTGTAACTAAACCATTTTCATGAAAAATACCAAATCAATCTCAAAAATATTTTTTATGGGATTTAGCATAATATAGTCCCATAATGAACATATATTTTTCTGGAAATTTTAAAATTCATTTACTATTTTTCAAAAATCAATTTCTAATTAATTCCTTAAGAAATTAGCTACCTCAAGTTTAACTCCAGAAATTCCCAACTCTTGGCAGGATCTTACACATGTTAACGTGAGCTTCCAGTTTAAATTTCATGGTCATCGGAGTTATAGAACTCCGGTTATAGCGTTTTTCGTCGGAAAAACCTAAATATTGAAATGGTCATAACTTGCTCATTTTAAGTCGGAATGAGCTCATTTTTGGACAGGAGGTACTTTATACCATATATTTCCATGTCCCAAAAGGCCGGAATTTTTCTCACAAACTACGTGGCCGAAAATGCCCTTTTAAAATTTTGGACAATAACTTTTTAAGCATTTCCAGATTTTTCATCTTTTACTAAAATCATTCCACACGAAAATCTGTAAATCCTTTTTAAGTGATTCCAATTGGATAAATTAGAAAACTCATAGATCTAACTCTAGAACTTGACGACACCCAAAAATTCAAAATATAAAAGGAGATATGGTCAATCGAATTTCATGTTCCATTTTCACCAAAATCTGATTTTTCAACCCTTTGTGATTTCCAAGAAACTTTCATGTTTTCACATAATAACCAATATAACTCATCATAACACTTACTAATACTTCATATACCCATAATTTTCATCAATCCAATGCTTTTATTATGACTCTCATCATAATCAACGTAACCAGATCGTTTCCATAATTTAATAAGGAATGAATATAAAGGATCATTCACCATGCATGAGGTAATCCACATAGACATGTTATTCCAACTGAATAATAAAGAATGGAATAATGAAGGATTCACCCATGCGATGCGATAGATCGCATGCATGTAGAGTTATTCTCAATGTAATAATAAATAATGGAACCGTGTCCGTAAGCGCACGCATGGATGATATTCCAAATGTAATAATAAAGAACGAAACACAGTCAAATTAAATTACGCGATAGGATGTTCCAACAGAGTAATAATAATAAAGAATGGAATAATGAAGAATTTCACCATGTATGCGTTACTTGCGTAGATGTAAGTTATTCAACATAATGATAAAGAATGGAATAATGTAAGAATTTCACCATATATGTATGGTACCAGCATGTAAATGTTATTCCAACATAATAATAAAGAATGGAATAATGTAAGAATTTCACCAAGTATAGGTAGTCCGTGACATATAAAAGTTATTCCAACAGAATAGTAAAGAATGGAATAACAGAAGTTCTCTTCATGAATACGAAAGAAATAATACACCTTACGAGTACAACAAATAATATCCCTTACCTTGGAAAGAAGAGTACTCCGACTGGTAGGGCGAGGATATACTCGAAGAAAACTTGCACTATGCTCAAAGCTTTCTTAAACTCTAAAGAAATACGCTCAAGATTATAGAAGAAGAACTCTCTATAGTTTCTCTCTTCAGAGTTTCAAATTGAATTCGTAAGAAATAATGAAGGAATGAGCTTTATTTATAGGAGAATGGACCGAATAAGTACTCCAATTCCATGAACGGTCCAGATTGATTTACTTTTAAAGCGACTATCCGTATTGGTTTATAATAAAATATAATATATTTTGTTTATAATCTAATAAAACGAATAACTTTATAAAAGTTATTCTTTTTTTTATATAAAAAGATTTTACTATGCAAACACTATGCACGCACTATACAAATACTATGCATAATAAAATATAATATATTCTAATTATTGTCTAATAAAATAAATAACTTTATAAAAGTATTACATTTTATATTAAAAGATTTTACTATTAGCCTAATAAAATAAATAACTTTATAAAAGTATTCTATTTTATATAAAAAGCATTTTGTTTTATTATATTAATAATACTAAAAAATAAAACTTCATCATCACTTACTTTGAAAAATTTTCAAATGTCACCCTTAACTTTAAACTTTTATCAATTTAACTATTCACCAAAATAGAAAAATTGAATACTTTTATTTCATAAAATTTGGGGTCTCACAATCTCCCTCCTTATGAAATTTAGCCCTCAAATTTACGTGATATTCGGTATTTCAAGAGATGAGAATACCTTGCTTTCTTTTCGGATTGTACCTTCCTGTTATTTCCTCCGTATCATGATTTTCCTATTGCTCATCTCTGTGTTTGAGATATCATTCTAGAATATACTTCAAAACAAAGGTTAATCGACATATCATAATTTGTCAACTTATCAAGTAAACAATTTCAGCTTAGGTAAGTCACACACTAGCGAAGTATATTACTCGTCTCTCCCCTCCTAGTTCTAGACTCATATCTCCGTCAGCAACCATATCCCTAAGCTCTGATACCAAATGTGACACCCCCAAAACAGGTATACATCACCCATCTTGAGTCGCCATAAAAAATACACTATAAAAATCATTTACAACTTCATTTATACAACTGTTATGCAAAATACGATGACATGTATACTATGAGTTTAAATATAAATACATATACTAACTCCGACTCATGTCACAATTGCACCTTACAAAAAGGTACAGTTAAAAACTATTTTAGAAATTAAAATCTTTGGAAAGTGCTCAAGGAAACCTTCATACATAGGAGGCCATGAATCTAAGTTATGATAGATATCATATGTCCAGAGAATTATCCTGGTCAATCTAATAGACCCCAAAGAAAAATGAGAAGATTAATATCATGTTCCTTCCAATGGTGAGTCTTCTCTTGACATATAACTATCTCATTGTCTCCAAGTGAAAATTATATTTCAAATAAACTCCAAGATCATATAGGTAGTGCTCGTAGATATACTCACCAAAGCAAAGTGGATGTGCACAAATCATATCTTATGATAACACGAGGTTGTATGTCATTAGACATCTTGTATGATAGTGACAAAACACCCTTCCAAAGTTGGGTTCGCTTTCACCCTATTCGGTTCACCAAAATTAAATATCAAATGACGATACAATAATAATACACTTATCTAAAGTTCTCAATAAAATTATTTCCATACTATTTAGGAGAACCTCAACAAACTATAGATCACCGATTCTATTCCCTTGTTATCCCTCAATTCGACCCAATTTACACTCTTATTACCCGAAAAGAATTGTGAAGCAAAAAGGGTGAGCATAACTAGCCCAAATAAAGAATATCATAACTAAAGATAATTAAATTATCAATAGCTTTTGTCAATAATAAATCGTAGATTTAGAACATATGGTAGATGATAAAACTTTTCAACCATAGTTGCAGCGGAACGAGCAATCCATTAAAAGAGTCAAATAAACCATCAGGTCTATTATCTTCTCCATATTAAAAGTCCACCAATAATATTTTATACCTATAACATCAATCAACAATTCCTGTCCACAATCATACGAATAACTCATAATCATAATTGTGATTCTGAATTCCTTTTCGCACCTGTGATTTAAGATAATTTTCATCACCTATCTTCACCTGAAATATCAAAAATCATGGTTATACCAAATCACAATCCATGCTCATAATCATACTAATAAATTCATCTTTGTACTACGACCAAAGATATTCATTAACCATTAATCTTTGCACTACAAGCCAAAGACATACAACTGTATTTTAGAATAGTCAAGTAGAGCATGATATCTACTATCTTCTACAAATTTAAAAGTTTATTATCAATATTTTATCATTTGAGACTCGTTTAATAAATAATCCACATCATCAAATCACCTCAAGACTACTGACGATGATATTCGTTGATATCACATCCATGAATTATCCATGCACTACTACCAAGGATATTCATTATTATCACATCCATGAATTAATATTTCATTATCCGAGACTCATTTCAATAATTAATCCACATCATGAATTCATCCCCGCACTATAGCCAAGGACATTCTTTTTATTATCACGACCACAAATTATCCATACACTATGGGCCAAAGATAATCGTGTTTTCATCAACTAGTCCTCGATCATGCCATAAAATAATTCATCTTTTGCACCTTGTCGAAGAGAATCCATAGCCATAATCATACCAAAATTGTCCATCAATGCACTACCACCAAACGAGGACTTTTTTCACATCATTTGTAAGATTACTACTACGATTATACCAAATAATCGGTCATAATTGTAAGACCCCAAATTATTAATAAATGAAATTTATTTTCCTCTATTTATTATTTTGAAATAGTAAGGGTTGATTTGATTAATGTGGATAGTTATGGGTAAAATCGTAAATATTTCAATTAGCAAGTGGTTATAAAATATTCATTATCGCTTGGGAATATTCGTTTGGTCGTGGAATATTCAGATTGTAGGGAATATTAAATTACGACGATTTGATCTTTTTGTGGGCCCCATAACGGAAAAAGCGATTGGATGAAAAACGACAAATATAAGTTGTTTATAAATAATGGCGTAGTTATTGTTATTAAGTATCGTTGGAATACCCGGTGGTTAAAACACAATAATACGCGTTGTTGAGCAAGAAGATACGGTATTGCACCAATTATTGATTCTTACGTGAAAGGCACTACTCAATAATTGTTACGATAATTAATTGCTCAAAGATTTTTTTATTGATTCAATAATTCTTTGCATTGATATTTTATATTCTTTGTTGTTTCAATAAATTGTCATTTACAAGATTTTCCATTATCAGACAATAATTCATATTATCTAAATAATATTATTGGATAACATTATTGTGATGTCTAGAAAGTTACATCTTAAGGAGAGGTTTGGTCACCTAATCATACGCCAAGGTAAGAGAGATCCTTATTGGAAAGCCCCTCTTTCACAGGGCGGCGGGTTGCCAAAAGATCGTGATTCGTAATATTATTTGTGAATAATTAATTATTGATTTATATGATGAGGAAAATATTGATTTTATGTGGATATAGATGAGAAAATTTTTAATGGGACAATTGTTGAAAATTAATATTTTATCTTTTACGATAAAATAATTCATTTAAATATATTATTTTAATAATATATTAACGATGATATTTTTATAATGAATGTGCGATATGTGAGTATATGAGGAGGAAGAGTATTTTTGTGGCATTAAATGATTAATACATGTTTTGTGTGTCGGTGGACCCCATTTCTTATTGAAATTTGATTATAGCTTTGTAAAATCGCCTTCGTTTGTGGATTTGGTCAATTTACATTTGGAATTTGGAAAACTTTTCTTCAGTAAAGTTGTAGAGAATTGAATTTCCTATAAAAAGTAGCGAGATTGAATTTTCCGATAAAAGGGCTATTTATTATGAATTATTCAAGTTTTGAAGTCTCAAATAATTGATTTTTGGAAGTTTAAAATATTTAAAATAGGAAAACGTTTTTGGATTGTTTAGGTGGCCTCATTTAACATGTGTAGGAGCTGAATTCAGTTGGCAAGTAATGCGTATGAGGTTTTGGAAAATATATATTAATATTATATTAAATTTTCTACTTTGGTGTTCTAAGATTTTCCTATAAATAAGGTGCTTAGGTTAGAATTGAAAATCACACTAAAATCAAGTTTTCTCTCTATATTATCGAGCGTATTCTTGTGAGTATTTTGAGTATACTTTGAGTATTGCTATACTATGCAAGTTCAAGTCATAGCTTTATATCCGGTGTTTCAATTAGAAATCTTGTCCTTCGAGGTAAGGATGTTATTTTATTCAAAATGATATTATTTCTTTAATATCATTATCTTAGAAATATTGGTTGGAAATTTTATCAAATTTGGAACTTTTTCATGCGGGGTTACTATTCATTCACGATTCTTATTCATGAGTTAGTTATTATTCATGAGTTATTATTCATGAAAGTACTATTCACGAAAGCGTGAAGATGTTTTTTGTGAAATTTCTATCTTTTGTGTGGGAGTTACTATTCACGATACACAAGACTATTCACGATACAACACTATTCACGAATCAACGATTACATTATTCAATAGAAAAATGAAATTTCTTCTTTTGTCCAAAATATCTATTATGGATACTAGCTTTGATCAGTATCCATGTTTTGATCATTCCCGAATTTTACTCCACTATGATTACTTATGAAGTATTTTTGAACTTGGATTGTTTAAAATATTTAATCCTTAATATTTGTTTTTTGTTTCAATGGATTCGCTTTTTCTTTTAAATATTTTCATCATCCTCGGTCCTAAATGATGATATTACGAATATCTTTGCTACGTAGTGCAAGATGAATGATTTCTTGATGAATATCTTTGGCCCATAGTGCAAAGATGAGCAGTGTTGAGATGAAATACGACTTATCGACTAATATCTTTGGCAGAAGTAGTGCAAAGATGAGCAGTGTTTAGGCGAACATGACGGTCGATGAATATCTTTGGCTGTAGTGCAAAGATGAATATTTGATTCAAGATGAATATTGATTGATGTTACTGAGGATAAAATATCGACGATGAACTTTTAAATTCATATATAGAAGATAGTAGTTTGCATTCTCTACTTAACTCTTCTAATGAATTGTTGTTTCCGCCGCGATTGTTGATTTAAAACCTGGTTGTCTATTCAGATTCTATTAGATTTTTCCTGCTGAAGACTAACGATAATTTATAATATCAAGTCCATTTATGCACCATGAGGACGGATGACTTTCAACATAATATATAAAGAATCAATAAAGAATCGAGATGAAAAAAGATAAATATTAAACATTTATAATATAAATTATCCAGGTTCAAGAATATCCCAATGTTATCAATCACTTAATAATCTCATAATCTAATATCATTAATATTATAATAATATTTTAATTATTTCTTAATCTTATAAATAATTTATTTTAATTATTTACACTTTACCAAATAATGCATTTAATCATTCAAAATGCTATACTCATAAGATTTCATCACCAATGATTAAATCCTCATCAAAAATCAAGATATATCTTATATAGGATTTCCAAGCCATAAAATCCTATTTTTCCAACTTTGTTACTTCACATAACATATTTAACTCATATGTTTGTAACTAAACTATTTTCATGAAAAATACCAAATCAAATCCCAAAAAATATTTCTTTTATAGGATTTAGTAGAATATAGTCCCATAATGAACATATATTTTTCTCGAATTTTTAAAATTCATTTACTATTTTTCAAAAATCAATTTCTAATTAATTCCTTAAGAAATTAGCTACCTCAAGTTTAACTCCGTAAATTCCCAAATCTTGGTAGGATTTACACATGTTAACGTGAGCTTTCAGGTTTTAATTTTCGATGGTCATGAGTTATAGAACTCCGGTTATAGCATTTTTTATCGAAAAAACCTAAATATTGAAATGGTCATAACTTGCTCATTTTAAGTCGGAATGAGCTCATTTTTGGACAGAGGTACTTTATACCATATATTTTCATGTCCCAAAAGGTAGAAATTTTCTCACAAATTAAGTGGCCGAAAATGCCCTTTTTAAAATTTTGGACAAGAGTTTTTTAAGCATTTTTCATTTTTCATCCTTTACTAAAATCATTCCATTACCTAAAAATCTATAACACCTTTTTAAGTGATTCCAATTGGATAAATTAGAAAACTCATAGATCTAACTCTAGAACTTAACCACACCCAAAAATTCAATATATAAAAGGAGATATGGTCAATCAAATTTCATGTTCCATTTTCACCAAAATCTGATTTTTCAACCCTTTGTGATTTCTAAGAAACTTTCATATTTTCACATAATAACCAACATAACTCATCATAACACTTACTAATACTTCATATACCCATGATTTTCATTAGTCCAATGCTTTTATTATGACTCTCATCATAATCAACGTAACCAGATCATTTCCACAATTTAATAAGGAATGAATATAAAGGATCATTCACCATGCATGTGGTAATCCACATAGAAAAGTTATTCCAATAGAATAATAAAGAATGGAATAATGTAAGGATTCACCATGCATGCGATAGATCGCACAAACAGGTTATTCCCAACATAATAATAAATAATGGAACCAGTCCCACAGAAACGCACGTATACAGGATATTCCGGCGAAGTAATAATAAAAAACTAAACCAGTCAAAGCAAAAATTGCACCAGACAGGATGTTCCAAATGTAATAATAAAGAATGGAATAACAAGAATTTCACCATGTATGCAGATTTTCATGACAGTTATTCTAAAGTTATTAAATAATAATGATAAAGAATGGAATAATGAAGAATAAATCACCATATATGCGTAAATCACCACGCATTGGATTTGATGACAAAGTTATTCCAACATAATAATAAAGAATGTAATAATGTAAGAATTTCACCAATTATAGGTAGTCACAGATATACAAAGTTATTCCAATGTAATAGTAAAGAATGGAATAATGTGAAGTTCTCTTCATGAATACTGAAAAGAAATAATACTTTACGTAGTACAACAAATAATATCCCTTACCTTGGAAAGAAGAGTACTCACCGTATGGTAGGCGAGGATATACTCGAAGAAAACTTGCACTACGCTTCAAAGCTTTCTTAAACTCTAAAGAAATACGCCAAGATTATAGAAGAAGAACTCTCTATAGTTTCTCTCTCTAGAGTTTCAAATGAATTCGTAAGAAATAATGAAGGAATGAGCTTCTATTTATAGGAGAATGGACTGAATAGTAACCAGACCATGAACGGTCCAGATTGATTTACTTTTAAACGGACGGTCCATATTAGTTTACAATAAAATATAATATATTTTGTTTATAATCTAATAAAACGAATAACTTTTTAAAAGTTATTCTGTTTTTTATATAAAAAGATTTTACTATAAAACACTACGCATATTTGCACTATGCAAATACTATGCATAATAAAATATAATATATTCTAATTATCGTTCTAATAAAATGTATAACTTTATAAAATTATTCTGCTTTTATATATAAAAGATTTTACTATTAGCCTAATAAAACAAATAACTTTATAAAAGTATTTCATTTTATATAAAACATTTGCTTTTATTACATTAATAATACTAATAAAAAATAAAACCTCATCATCACTTACTTTGAAATATTTTCAAATGTCACCCTTAACTTTAAACTTTTATCAATTTAACTATTCACCAAAATAGAAAAATTAAATACTTTTATTTCATAAAATTCGGGATCTCACAATCTCCCCTCCTTATGAAATTTCGCCCTCGAAATTTACGTACATACCTGGTATTTCGAAGAGATGAGAATACCGCTTGCTTTTTTCGGATTCAGACCTTCCTGTTATTTCTCCTCATATCATGATTTTCCTATTGCTCATCTCCTGTGTTTCAGATATCATTCTAGAATATACCTTTAAAACAAAGGTTAATTGACATATCATAATTTGTCAACTTATCAAGTAAACAATTTCAGCTTAGGTAAGTCACACACTAGCGAAGTATATATTACTCATCTCTCCCTCCTAGTTCTAGACTCATATCTCTCCGCAAACGACCATATCCCTAAGCTCTAATAATACCAAATGTAACGCCCCCAAAACAGGTATACATCACCCATCTTGAGTCGCCAGAAAATACACTATAAAAATTATTTACAACTTCATTTATACAACTATCGTGCAAAATACTGATTTACATGTATATCTGTGAGTTTAAATATAAATACATATACCAACTCGACTCACACTCACATACAAATTGCACCTTATATAAATGTACAAATAAAAACTATTTTAGAAATTAAAATCTTTGGAAAGTGCTCAAGGAAACCTTCGTACATGGGGAGGCCATGAATCTAAGTTATGATAGATATCATATGTCCAGAGAATTATCCTTGGTTGATCTAATAGACCCCAAAGAAAAATGAGAAGATTACTATCATATTCCTTCCAATGGTGAGTCTTCTCGACATATAACTATCTCCATTGTCTCCAAGTGAAAATTATATTTCAAATAAACTCCAAGATCATATAGGTAGTGCTCGTAGATATACTCAGCAAGTGGATGTGCACAACCCTATCTTATGATAACACGAGGTTGTATGTCATTAGACATCTTGTATGATAGTGACAAAACACCCTTCCAAAGTTGGATTCGCCTCACCCTATTCGGTTCACCAAAATTAAATATCAAATGACGTATACAATACAATACACTTTTCTAAAGTTCTTAATAAAATTATTTCCATACTATTTAAGGAGAACCTCAACAACTATAGACCAGATTCTATTCCCTGTTATTATCCCGCTCGACCCAAACCTACACTCTTATTACACGAAAGGAATTGTGAAGTAAAAAGGGTGAGCACAACTAGCCCAAAGAAAGAATATCATAACTAAAGATAATTAAATTATCAATAGCTTTTGTCAATAATAAATCGTAGATTTAGAACATATGGTAGATGATAAAACTTTTCAACCATAGTTACAATGAACGAGCAATCCATTAAAGAGTCAAATAGACCATCGTGTCTATTATCTTCTCCATGTTAAAAGTCCACCAATAATATTTTATCCTCTGTAACATCAATCAACAATTCTCGCCCACAATCATATGAATAACTCATAATCATAATTGTGATTTCAATTCTTTTTCGCACCTGTGACGAAGATAATTTTCATCACCTATCTTCACCGAAACATCAAAAATCATGGTTATACCAAATCACAATCCTCTCATAATCATACTAATAAATTCATCTTTCAGACTACTACCAAAGATATTCATTAACATTCATCTTTGCACTACGTGCCAAAGACATACAACCGTATTTTGAAGAGTCAAGTAGAGCATGATATCTACTATCTTCTATGAATTTAAAAGTTTATTATCAATATTTTATCATTGAAACTCGACTTAATAAATAAACCACATCATCGAATCACCCCTGACTACTACCAAGGATATTCATTGATATCACATCCATGAATTATCCATGCACACTACTACCAAGGATATTCATTATTATCACATCCATGAATTAATATTTCATTCTTTGAGACTCATTTCAATAATTAATCCACATCATGAATTCATCCCTGCACTATAGGCCAAGGACATTCTTTTATTATCACGACCACAAATTATCCATGCACTATGGGCCAAAGATAATCGTGTTTTCATCAACTCCCCGATCATGCCATAAAATAATTCATCTTTGCACCTTGGTCAAGAGAATCCATAGCCATAATCATACCAAAAATTGTCCATCAATGCACTACTACTACGATGAGGACTTTTTTTCCACATCATTTGTAACATTACGGTCATGATTATACCGAATAATCCCTGGTCATGATCATACTAAGTCCATCTATGCACTATAGGCCACAGATGACTTTCAACATAATATATACATGAGGATCATGACAACGATATAAAGAATCAATCAAATGAGATAAATGATAAATATTAAACATTTATAATATAAATTATCCAGGGTTCAAAAATATCCCAATGTTATCAATCACTTAATAATCTCATAACCTAATATCATTAATATTATAATAATATTTTAATTATTTCTTAATCTCATAAATAATTTATTTTAATTATTTACACTTTACCAAATAATGCATTTAATCATTCAAAATGTTATACTCATAAGATTTCATCACCAATGATTAAATCTCTCATCAAAAAATCAGATATACCTTATATAGGATTTCCAAGCCATAAAATCCTATTTTCCAACTTTGTTACTTCACATAACATATTTAACTCATATATTTGTAACTAAACCATTTTCCATAAAAAATACCAAATCAATTCCAAAATATTTCTTTTATGGGATTTAGCGTAATATAGTCCCATAATTAACATATATTTTTCTTAATTTTTAAAATTCATTTACTATTTTTCAAAAATCAATTTCAAATTAATTCCTTAAGAAATTAGCTACCTCAAGTTTAACTCCAGAAATTCCCAAATCTTGGCAAGGATCTTACACATGTTAACGTGAGCTTCCGATTATAAATTTCATGGTCATCTGAGTTATAGAATTAGGATTATAGCGTTTTCATTCGGAAAAACCTAAATATTGAAATGGTCATAACTTGTTCATTTTAAGTCGGAATGAGCTCATTTTTGGACAGGAGGTACTTTATACCATATATTTCCATGTCCCAAAAGGCCGAAATTTTTCTCACAAATTAAGTGGCTGAAAATGCCCTTTAAAAATTTTGGACGAAGAGCTTTTTAAGCATTTTTCATTTTTTCATCCTTTACTAAAATCATTCCATGAAAATCTCATAAATCCTTTTAAGTGATTCCAATTGGATAAATTAGAAAACTCATAGGTCTAACTCTAGAACTTGACCACACCCAAAAATTCAAAATATAAAAGGAGATATGGTCAATCGAATTTCATGTTCTATTTTCACCAAAATCTGATTTTTCAACCCTTTGTGATTTCTAAGAAACTTTCATGTTTTCACATAATAAACAACATAACTCATCATAACACTTACTAATACTTCATATACCCCTGATTTTCATCACTCCAATGCTTTTATTATGACTCTCATTATAGTCAACGTAACTAGATCATTTCCACAATTTAATAAGGAATGAATATAAAGGATCATTCACCATGCATGTGGTAATCCACATGTATAAAAGTTATTCCAATGTAATAATAAAGAATTGAATAATGAAGGATTCACCATGCGTGTGATAGACTACGCACATGCAAAGTTATTCCCAATAATAATAATAAATAATGGAACCAGTGCATATGTAAACGAACGCATAACGACGGGGATATTCAATGAATAATAAAAAAACGAAACAAGGTAAAGAATGAAATTGCAATAAATCGAGGATGTTCAATGAGAATAATATAGAATGGAATAATGTAAGAATTTCACCACGATGTGGTATTCAAGATAGATACGAGTTATTCCAACATAATGATAAAGAATGGAATAATGTAAAGAAGAATTTCACCATGTTATGCGATTGCTTGCATGATATGAGTTATTCCAACATAATAATAAAGAATGTAATAATGAAGAATTTCACCAAGTATAGGGTAGTCGTGATATACAAAAGTTATTCCAATGTAATAGTAAAGAATGGAATAATGTAAGTTCTCTTCATGAATACAAAAAGAAATAATACACCTTACGAGTCTACAACAAATAATATCCTTACCTTACTATGGAAAGAAGAGTACTCTCAATTGGTAGGCGAGGATATACTCGAAGAAAACTTCAGACTACGCTCAAAGCTTTCTTAAACTCTAAAGAAATACGCCAAGATTATAGAAGAAGAACTCTCTCTATAGTTTTCTCTCTCAGAGTTTCAAGTGAATTAAGTAAGAAATAATGAAGGAATGAGCTTTATTTATAGGAGAATGGATTGAATAAGAAACAATCCATGAAACGGTCAGATTAATTTACTTTTAAACGAGCGGTCCAGATTGGTTTACAATAAAATATATTATATTCTATTTATAATCTAATAAAACGAATAACTTTATAAAAGTTATTCGTTTTATATAAAAAGATTTTACTATGCAAATACTACGCAGTACTATACAAATACTATGCATAATAAAATATAATATATTCTAATTATTATCTAATAAAATAGATAACTTTATAAAAGTATTACATTTTATATAAAAAGATTTTACTATTAGCCTAATAAAACGAATAACTTTATAAAAGTATTCCATTTTATATAAAAAGTATTTACATTAATAATTTAATATTACAAAACTTCATCATCACTTACTTTGAAATATTTTCAAATGTCACCCTTAACTTTAAACTTTTATCAATTTAACTATTCACCAAAATAGAAAAATTAAAAACTTTTATTTCGTAAAATTCGGGGTCTCACAGTTACTATACTGTTATTCGTATTTTCGCATGATTATAACTATTGAATCACGTGATTGAACTATTGATTCACAATATTTACTATTAGGGGAGGTGGTGCAAGTTTGATAATACTTGCAAGACTAAATTAAAAATGAAAGAAAAGTTGGAGGTATTGTACTGTAATTTTTCGAGCCCCAAAACGTGCAATTATCGAAACTATATTTTTTTATAAATAAAAGCTTATTCTTCCTTCATTTCTCACCAATTCACTAAAGCTATAGAGCAATTATTATAGAGAGAAAGAAGAAGAGAAGTTTGTTACCTCTCTATTCCAGTATACAACTTTATTCTAAGGTAAGGGGTATTATTTCTTTCATTTTCATGAAGAGAGCTATTGTTATTCCATTCCTTATTATTATGTTGGAATAACCTGTCTACGCGAAGTACCACATACATGGTGAAATTCTTACATTATTCCATTCTTTATTATTACATTAGAATATCACAATGCGTATTCACGCATTGAATTCGTTCAGTTATTTATTATTACATTGGAATAACTTCTACGCCAAGCAATCGCATACATGGCAAAATTCTTACATTATTCCATTCTTTATTATTACATTTGGAATATCGTATGCGTGCGTATTAAGCGTGTGACTGGTTCCCTTATTTATTATTCTATTGGAATAACTGCATACATCCAATCACCGCATCGTGGTGAAATTCTTACATTATTCCATTCTTTATTATTATGTTGGAATATCTGTCTCATACGTATTACGCATTTGATTGGTTCCACTATTTATTATTACATTGGAATAACACATGTCTATCTGAAATCCGCATATATGGTGAAATTCTTACATTATTCCATTCTTTATTATTACATTTGGAATATCCTATACGTGCTTTATTACGCATGTAACTTTGGTTCCATTATTTATTATTACATTGAATAACCACTTTATCACGATCTATCACATACTGGTGAATTACATTTGTTATTTCATTCTTTATTATTCTATTGGAATATCACATGCATGCGAATTTTGCATGACTGGTTCCATTCTTTATTATTACATTGGGAATAACCTATATTTATGCGAGGCCTATCGCATGCGTGGTGAATTCTTACATTATTCCATTCTTTATTATTACATTTGGAATAACACATGCGTGTGGATTACTACATGCATGGTGAATGATCTTTGTATTCATTTCTTATTAAATTGTGGAAATGATGCATCTACGTGGATTCTGGCGTGGCGAGCAAAAATCCATTTGCAGAGTTCATATATTCTATTATACTCGGTTGGTTAAAGTTTGGCTTCTATACTCCATGAAATTAGTAGAATATCACGGATATTTGCGCTTCATCCAGTATCATGTTGACAATTTGGACGTTTTTGAGTTTAGGATAAATTAACTTATAAATCCTTAAAATTTAATTCTTGAACTTTTTTTATTGAATTATTATGTCAATGTCATCATCCTCATATTTATATTATGTTGAAAGTCATCTGTGGCCTGTAGTGCATAGATGGACTTGGTTTGATTATGATCAGGGATTATTCGGTATAGTCATGACCGTAATGTTACAAATGATGTGGTAAAAGTCCTCATTGGCCCGTATTGCATTGAAGAACAGTTGTTGGCATGATTATGACCAATGATGAAAACACGAATATCCTTGGCCCGTAGTGCATGGATAATTTGTGGTCGTGATACTAATGAATATCCTTGGCCGTAGTTCAGGGATACTAATGAATAATTGGACGACGTGGTTTATTTAATAAGCTGAGTCTCAGCGATAAAAGTGATGAAAAGTATTTTTAAATCATAGAAGATAGTAGATTTTATTCTCTACTTGACTCTTCTAATGGATTGCTTGTTCTGCTGCAGTTAAACTTGATATTTGTTATATTATATCAGTTTAACACTGTTGAAGGCTAACGATAATTTATTATGCATTATCTTGGCCATAATATTTCTTACTGGGCTAGTTGAGCTCACTATTTTGGTTTCATTGTTCTCTTCAGGAAATGAGAACGTAGCAGGGACTAGTCGGGGAATGGAGTGATGGTCTAGATGATAGCATTAGTAGTCCTCACTATTTGATGAAAAAGTATAATAATAAATGTATTGAGGACTTATTTTGAGTTTGAATCTTTATCACAGAAGACAATATTTGTATTAAAACTCACAACTCATATTCATATATTTAAGATCATATTTGTATTCTATACCATGTATTTGGCGACTCAGAATAGGTGATGTATACCTATTTTGGGGCGTCATGATTAGTATCAAAGCTTAGGATATGACCCACTGGTGAGATGTGAGACAAGAACTAGGAGGGGAGAGGCGGGAATTCTTCCGCATTTAGTATGACCTACCTAAGTTTATTTGGTATTTAATTGGTCGGTCAGGGTATAGGGATAATATGTGACACGTCAATTAACCCTTGTTTTGTGGCAATATTTGAGAATGGCAGCTGAAAATGTTAACAATGGAGTGAATGAGATCGTGAAAACACCTCTAATCACTAACCAGAATAATGTGATGTCAGGCGAAGAAGGAATTAGAGATATCCATGTGGTGAGTGAAGAATTGATAGTTGCACCCAAGATAGTCGCAGAGGTAGCAGCTGAGAGTGAGGAAGAAGAGGAAGAAGAGGAACCTGAGGAGAATTTATTAGAAGAATTTTATGATCGAAATTTAGAATTGCAAAATCGTGTTCATGAGTTAGAAGAGTTGAAGAGCGGTGAAGGTCATGGACCAAAAGGATGCAACAATTCAAGCTTGTGTTACCCGATATGTGATGCTTGAACAAAAGCACTCTTTGGCAGAGTATAAGATGATAAAATTTGGAATATGAAAGTGAAAGAAGAAACAAGCTGAGCAGTGAGAATGAGTGATGTATGAGTAAAAGCCGCACTGACGTGTTGATATTGTGGAAGAGATTTACGATCTAAGAAGGCTAAAATAGATGATATGTATTTCTCTTTTTGAATGAAGAATTGAGAGAGAACCAACATCGAGTTTTGAATTACCCTGTACATTGCAGTCAATCTCAATTTGATATGGATCAAAGATTAATGATTTAGATCATGAAATAGAAGTTCGATGAAGCAGTTGAGGGTGGAATATGCCCTATAGAAAAGTCAATTTCAACGGTAGTGATGACACCAAATCTTTGCCCAGCATAAGTCAAAATCGGGTAGTTCAAGGAAGAGCGGTTGTCATGACTTCCCAACAAGTGAGGAACCCAAATGAAGTTATCATGGGTTAGTTAATTATAAATTCTTGCGAAGTCTATACCTTATTCGATACTAGTTCTACCCACTCTTTTATTTCTCCTACTTACGCTCAATGTTTAAATTTGACTCCGGAGAAATTAGACTTTGATTTATCTGTTGAAACTCCGTTGGAAGAAACCTTCATTACCTCCACTATTTATAAATCTTGTTTGATTCAAATCGACACTTTCACGTCACCTGTCGATCTTATCTCTTTAAAAATACTTGTCTTTGATGTGATTTTAGGAATCAATTGGTTAAGTACTCATCATGCTTTTCGTAAGGTTGTTAGCTTTTATATTCCTAACCTACCTGTTATGTGAATTCAAGCAACCAAACCACTAAAGTCAATCATTGTCATATCAAGTCATAAGTAAAGAGCCCCGAGCCTTTCGCTGGTGACTTCCAAGTCTTGAAATACACCAAAGCCAGAATATCCGTAAGGGACGTCGTGAATAACGGTGCCAAGTTGATAGGTATCAATGTGACGTGCTATCCAAGTCTTGGATGAGAGTCACAGTTTTTTTTCTATCGTTAATAAATTTCCTAACGTATTCTTGAAGAACTTCCTAGCCTACCCCTAGAGCATGAAATCAAATTTTGTATTGACCTCAGTACAAAACCCATTTTAAAAACCCTTAAATATTTCTTCACCTAGAACGAACGTATTATGCGCCAAAGACGTTGGCTTGAGCTGTTGAAGATTACGACTATACCACTCAATATCATCGTGGAAGAGGGAACGTGGTAGCTGACGCGTTGAGTAGAAGATCATATGCGTTTACGAGTGCGATGTTGTTAAAATAAAAACCCATTTCGTATAACTTACAAATGATGAAGATAGAGTTAAAGACTCTAGGGACCCACGTGAAGATAATGAATATACGAGTAGAATCGACTTTAATCGATAAAGTTAAAGTCGCTCAAGCTACACACCCGAATCTGATGAGTATGAAGAAGAAGGTTCAAGAAGGTGTTATCTCAACCCTCAATTTAATTGGCCCATTTGAAATCCTCGATCGAGTAGGAACTGTGGCCTATAGACTCATTTTACCACCAAGTATGTCACGTGTTCATAACGTTTTTCACGTATCAATGTTACGTAAATATGTGGATGACCCGAACCACATTATTAAATTAGAACTGGATGAGATATCGGAAGATTTAACGTATGAAGAGGTACCTGTTAAAATCTTGGATAAGAAGGATCATATTCTACGTACTAAAGTTATACCTCAAGTCAAAGTTTTGTGGAGAAACCTTGATGTTGAGGAAATGACCTGGGAGTTAGAATCTGAAATGAAATCAAGGTATCCTCACCTCTTCGACATACCAGGTACGCACCCTAATTTCGAGGACAAAATTTCATAAGAAGGGGAGGTTGTAAGACCCCAACTTTTATGAATAAAGATTAATTTCTCTCGAAATATATTTTTAATATTATGGTGTGGATATAATATAATGTTATAGTTATGGGTAATATTTACAAATTTTGCAAAGTAAGCAAGTGGTTATATAATATTCGATTGGTCGGGGAATATTCGTTTTAACAGAGAATATTCGTAAGACGGCACAATCATTGGTGGACCCCACAACGAAAGTATTGTCGTAGTAAGAAAACGATAGAATTATCTTTTATAAAAATAATAAGCGGAAGTATTACCGATTAAAACCGTTGAACTACCCGGTAGTAAAAATACGATGTCTGGCGTGGTTGCGTAGTAGCACATGGTATTGGTTATTGATGCTTACGTGAGAAGTCACTCGGTTATACTCAATTATTGCTTTCTGATAATTCACGCATCATATCTCTCATATTATTGATTCAATTATTGTCACAGTATTATCATGTATAATATGATATATTATTAAATCAATAATTGAGACGACAAAGTTATTCATATTATTAAATTGCAATATTTGATGTGCAGAAGTTACATCGAGGAGAGGTTTGGTCATCTAATCACTTGGCCAAAAGGAGAAATTCTTATCGAAAAGCCCCTCTTTCACAGGAGCGACACGATTGTTAAATATTATGAGTTATAATATTAATGATGAATAAGTTCGTGTTAATTAAAGATAAAATTGATAGTTCCATTGTGTTGGAATTATTAGTGTTAATGAAAATTCGATAATAATTGATGTCTGGAAGTTAACAGGTAATTAATCAGATAAATGAGGAATTAATTGCTATTAATTCACATGATTATAACTATTTGTTCACATATGTGTACTATTGATTCACATTCTTGTATTATTAGGGGAGTTGGTGCAAGATTGATAAAACTTGCATGACTAAGTTAAAGATGGAAGTATAGATGGAGGTACTATACTGTTATTCATATTTCACATGATTATAACTATTGAATCACATGATTGAACTATTGATTCACATTATTTACTATTAGGGGAGGTGGTGTAAATTTGATAATACTTGCAGGACTAAATTAAAAATGAAAGAAAAGTTGGAGGTATTGTACTGTAATTTTTCGAGCCCCAAAACGTACAATTATCGAAACTATATTTTTCTATAAATAGAAGCTCATTCTTCCTTCATTTCTCACCAATTCATTAAAGCTATAGAGTAATTATTATAGAGAGAAATTATAGAGAGAAAGAATAAGAGAAGTTTGCTACCTCTCTATTCCAGTATCCAGCTTTATTCTAAGGTAAGGGGTATTATTTCTTTCATTTTCATGAAGAGAGCTATTGTTATTCCATTCCTTATTATTATGTTGGAATAACTCTGTACATGCCAATCGCATACATGGTGAAATTCTTACGTTATTCCATTCTTTATTATTCTATTGAATATATCACATATGATGCATTATTTACGCGTGACACGGTTCCATTATTTATTATTTTGTTGGAATAACTTGTCATCGCTAAATCCGCATATATGGTGAAATTCTTACGTTATTCCATTCTTTATTATTACATTGGAATATCACATCGTGCGTAGTATGCATATATGGTTCCATTATTTATTATTCATTGGAATAACATATACATCTGCAATACCGCATACGTGGTGAAATTCTTCTATTATTCCATTCTTTATTATTACATTTGGAATATCACATGTCATGCGTATTACGCGTGACACAGTTCCATTATTTATTATTATGTTGGAATAACCTGCCTGTGCGGTCCATCACATGCCTGGTGAATTCTGTTGTTATTCCATTCTTTATTATTCTGTTGGAATAACCTATCTATGCGGATTTCGTATGACTTGGTTCCATTCTTTGTTATTCTGTTGGGAATAACCTGTCTGTGCGGTCTATCACATACATGGTGAATTCTTCTGTTATTCCATTCTTTATTATTCTTCTATTATTCCATTCTTTATTATTACATTGGAATAAACATATACATGTGGATTACCACATGCGTGGTGAATGATCCTTTGTATTCATTTCTTATTAAATTGTGGAAATGATGCATGCATGTGGATTCTGCGTGGCGCGGCGAAAATCCATTTCGAGGTTCATATATTCTATTATACTCAGTTTGTTAAAGTTTTGGCTTCTATACTCCATGAAATTAGTAGAATATCCTGGATATTTGCACTCCATCCAGTATCTTTTCATGGAAATATTTTTTCGAGCATTCTTGAATTTTACTCCACAAAGCAGTATCATGTTGATAATTTGGACGTTTTTTGAGTTCAGGATAAATTAACTTATAAATCCTTAAAATTTAATTTTTGAACTTGTTTTATTGAATTATTATGTCAATATCATCATCCTCATGTTTATATTATGTTGAAAGTCATCTGTGGCCTGTAGTGCATAGATGGACTTGGTATGATTATGACCAGGGATTATTCGGTATAGTCATGACCGTAATGTTACAAATGATGTGGTAAAGTCCTCATTGGCCCGTAGTGCATTGATGGGCGGGTTGTGTGCATGATCATGACCATTGATGAAAACACGAATATCCTTGGCCCGTAGTAAATGGATAATTTGTGGTCGTGATCTGAAAATGAATATCCTTGGTAGTAGTGTTGGGGATGGCGTGGTTTATTTAATAAGTTGAGTCTCAAATGATAAAATGATGAAAAACATTTTTAAATCATAGAAGATAGTAGATTTTATTCTCTAATTGACTCTTCTAATGGATTGCTTGTTCCGCTGCAGTTAAACTTGATGTTTGTTATATTGTATCAGTTTAACACTGTTGAAGGCTAACGATAATTTATTATGCATTATCTTAGCCATAATATTTCTTATTGGGCTAGTTGAGCTCACCCTTTTGCTTTCATTGTTCTCTTCAGGAAATGAGAACGTAGCAAGGACTAGTCGGGGAACGTAGTGACGGTCCAGATGATAGCATTAGTAGTCATCACTATTCTATGAAATAGTGTGATAATAAATGTATTAAGGACTTATTTTGAGTTTGAATATTGTCTAGAAGAAAATATTTGTATTAAAACTCACAGCTCATGTTGTATATTTAAGATTGTATTTGTATTCTGTACCATGTATTTGGCGACTCAGAATAGGTGATGTATACCTATTTTGGGGGCGTCACAGTTGGGACCAGAGTTGGTACGTATAACTACAGAAAAGATCCAAATGATTCGACAACATATACAAATGGCACAAGATCGACAAAAGAGTTATGCGGATCTTCATCGAAAGGACGTGGAATTTAGTATTGGGGATCATGTATTGTTGCTTGTTGCTCCATGGAAGGGAGTTACAAGATTCGGGAAAAGTGGAAATCTTAATCCATGATTTATTGGTCCATTTCAGATTCTTGACCGAGTAGGAAATGTGGCCTATAGACTCGCGTTACCTCCAAGTATGTCTCTTGTTCATAATATTTTTTACATATCTGTGCTTCGTAAATATGTGAAAGACCAGAACCACGTTATTGAGTTAGAACCAGACGAAATAGCCAAAGATTTAACGTACGAGGAGGTACTTGTCAAGATCTTGGATATGAAGGAGCATGTCCTACGTACAAAGGTCATACCACAAGTCAAAGTTTTGTGGAGGAACCATGCTATTGAGGAAATGACCTGGGAGTTGGAAACGGAAATGAAAGCGAGGTATCCTCATCTTTTTGAAACACCAGGTACGTACGTCAATTTCGAGGATAAAATTTCATAAGGAGGGGAGGTTGTAAGACCCCAACTTATTATAAATGAAATTGAATTTTCTCTATTTATTATTTTGAAATAGTAAGGGTTGATTTGATTAATGTGATTAGTTATGGGTAAAATGCGCAAATATCTTAAATAAGCAAGTGGTTATAAAATATTTATTATTGTCGGAGAATATTCGTTTGGTCGTGGAATATTCTTACTGTCAGGGAATATCCATACGACGGCGCAGCCTTGTGTGGGCTCCATAACGGAAAGCGATTGGATGAAGAAAACGACAAGTATAAGTTTTTTTATAAATAAGCTACAGTAGTTATTACCGTTAACATTGTTGGAATACCCGTTGGTTAAAAAAGCAGAATACGTGTTGTTGCACAAGAAGCATTACAGTATTACACCAATTATTGATTCTTACATAAGAAGGCACTACTCAATAATTGTTATAGTAATTACTGTTCAATATTTTATTGATTCAATAATTGCTACGTTGATATTTTATATTATTGTTGTTTCAATAATTGTCAACGCTTTTGATTTCCCATTATCAGATCAATAATTCATATTATTTGAATAATATTATTAGATAACATTATTGGCAATGTCTAAGGAAGTTCTGTCTAAGGAGAGGTTTGGTCACCTAATTGCACGCCAATAAGAAGAAATCCTTATTCGAAAGTCACCTCTTTCTTGGGAACGACCTGGTTGTCATTATTGTGATTCTGTAATATTATTTGTGAATAATTAATTATTGATTTATATGATAAGGAATATATTTATTTATGTGGATAGAAATGGAGGAATTTTTAGAAAAATAACAATTGTTAAAAATTGATATTTTATCTTTTCTGATAAAATAATTCATTTAAATATATTATTATATTATAATAATATAATAATGGTGATATTTTTACAATAAATGTGTGATATATGAATAAATGACGAGGAAGAGTATTTTTGTTACAATAAATGCTAAAAAACATGTTAAACATGTCAGTGGGCCCCATTTTTGACTGAAAATTGATTATAGCCTGTAAAATCGTCTGTATATGGATTTCGGTCAATTTCTGCTTGGAATTTGGAAAAACTTAAACTTACAAAGTTGTTGAGAATTAAATTTCCTATGAAATGGACATAAGATTTGAATTTTTCTGATAAAAGGGCTATTTATTATGAATTATTGAAGTTCCGGAATAATTGATTTTTGAAGTTTTAATTATTATTTTTAAGAAAAACGTTTTTATTATGTTGGTGGGCCCCACATGAGTTGTAAACATGCTGAATTCAGATTTTCTAAGGTGGGCGTGAACTTTTTTTATATATATTAATATTTTATTAAATTTTCTGCTTTGGTGTTCTAAGCATTTTCCTATAAATAAGGTGTTTAGGTTAGAATTGAAAATCACACCATAAACTGAAGTTTTCTCTCTCTATATTATCGGCGTATTCTTTTGAGTATTTTGATACTTTGAGTGTTGCTATACTGATGCAAGTTCCTTCAAAGACTATATCAAAATATTCCAAATGTAAGATTGTCTTTTTGAGGTAAGGGATATTTTTTTTTAAATGATATTATTTTTTCAATATCATTATCTTAGGAATATTGGTAAGATTTTTCTTGTGAAATTCTTATCTTTTTGTGTCGAGGTTACTATTCACGTATACGGCACTATTCACGAATACGACACTATTCACAAAAAAAATTAAATTTTCGTTCTTTGTCTCATAAGTCTATTTTTGTTACTATCGCTGATTGTATCCATGTTTTGATCATTATTCTTGAATTTTACTTCACCATAGTATATTATGGGGTGTTTTTGAATATGGATAAATCGAAGTACGAATTCTTAATATTTGTTCTTTTGTCTCACTGGATTCGTTTTCTTTAAAATATTTTTCATCATCCTCAGTCCTAAATGATGATATAATTTGAATATCTTTTATTTTGTAGTGCAAAGATGAATGATTTTCGATGAATATCTTTGGCCGTAGTGCAAAGATGAGCAGTGTTGAGATGAACATGACCAACTGATGAATATCTTTGGCCTGTAGTGGAAAGATGAATATTTAATTCAAGATGAATATTGATTTATGTTACAGGGATAAAATATTGATGATGGACTTTTAAATTCATAGATGTTAGTAGATTTCATTCTCTACTTAACTCTTCTAATGAATTATTATTTCCGCTGTGAATATTGATCAGAAACTTGTTATCTAATATATTCTATCAGATTTTTCTCTATTGAGGACTAACGATAATTTGTTCTATATTATCTTAGTCATAATATTCTTTACTGGGCTAGTTGAGCTCACCCTTTTCTTTTTTGTTCTATTTTTCTTCTTAGGAGGCGAGAATGTAGCGAGTACTAGTCAGGGTATGGAATGATGGTTCTAGAAAGTTATTTTAGTGGTCCTCACTATGTTTGTAAAATAGTGTATGAATAATTATAATGAGGACTTATTTGAGTGTGGATATTGTCTAGAAGACAATATTTATATTTAAACTCACAATTTATGTGTTGTCGTATTTTGCACAACAATTGTATTAATAAAGTTGTAGTTGTTTCTGTACCATGTATTTGGCGACTCAGAATGGGTGTTGTATACTGTTGGTTGATTTCACAATCAAAGCAAACATGCAAGTATACACGATCAACAAGTAATATAGTGATAAAATAGAGTGTCAATCCCACAGAGAATTCTAATTAATAAACTCCAACTACTAGTACTATATCAATTCAATTTTATTTAAACAACCAATAATTGTGATTTTAAGAACTAAGAATATAATTTTAATAAAGCAAGAAATTATTCTAAAAGAAAACAAGGAAACAAATTAAGAATTGATTGAATGCGGATAAATGCAATTAAGACCCAATATCCCCAATTATGATTTTTAAATCAATTATTTAGTTATCCCAATTACTCTCTTGAATTTTAACGAGGGAATTCTCAAATGCCAAAAGGAGTGTTCATTCGCCTTCTATTTATTAATTTTGCTATATCTCTATGCAAAACAATTGAAGGGTTCAATTGAATTCCTTATGTTATATCACGGTAAATAGATATTCTCATTCTATTCAAAAAACCTAATTATTCATCAGTGCAAATAACTAAGTCACTGTCATATCATGCCCGATTTCTAACCCTAGAATTCCTTCTCAATTTCTTACTAGAAAGTAACAAGGTAATTCGGCGGATAATTAAACAATCAAAGACAAGGCATGAGATGAACAATCCACTTCAACATAAATAATTGGAATAAATTAAATAATCAATTCATAACCATAAAAGGTTCCATTGGAATCTTAATAAAAGAAATTAGTTCATAACGAAAATAAAAACCAACAATAATTGATAAATCATCCTTAATGAATTACACAAATTAAAAGAATAAAGAAGAAGAAGAACTTCCAATCCTCAAAATCGCTCTTGCTCCTTGATTAATCTCCTAATGTGTAGAATCTCGTCCCCCAATTCAATGCAAATAACCAATTTATACTCTTATTGTCCACTCTAGCAATCCCTAATCCAAATATGCTTCAAACCATCTCCAAATAAGAATTGACGAAAAGTCAATGCCAATCAATACCAAACAACCACGCGCCTTGTCAACTAATCGAACTCATTTGAAACTTGCTTGTATTGACGTGACAGTGGACAAAAAGTGATGCTCGAAGCCTTTTTTTAGCTAAATGCTCCCCATTGTTATCACGGCTCCCAAACCTACAAATCAAAACATAAACACAAAGAAATATGATACTAAAAGACTAGAAAATACACAAATCTAAGCTCAAGTATATCCAATTCATGGGTATATTACCCAATCATTAAATACCCCCAAACTTAAATCGTTGCATGTCCTCAAAAGCGAATGAACACAAAAACACGAAAAAACTAGACATCATGCAATCATACAATCTATATGATCTTAATTCCGGTGAATTCAATAGTTGGCGAATATCCATGGGCCTCGTAAAAATCACAAAAACATGCTAATACATCACGATAAAGCGGATCAATAATATCCAACAATCAAATCAATCCAAATCATTATTATCGATATTGGCAGTGTGTGTTCAACAACCATGCCAACCAACGATGAGCAAAGCCAAAAATGAGGGATAATAGCGTTTCTTAATAAGGCATCATACAGTTTAACTCAAAACTCATCAAATAAACTAGATTTATTTAAAATTAAACAATCACCAAAATCCGAGAAATCAACATGGAATACTTATGCTTATTTATGCTGGGACGGGGCATTTTGCACTTTTCCCACTTTATTATTTTGTTTATATATATATATATATATATATATATATATATATATATATATATATATATATATATATATTTCCTCATGACTATGCATTGTCTTATTCCTTAGGCTTTTCAATGCTACCTTTGAGCTTTAGCCACCAACGACTCCCAAGCCATTAAGACATTAGGGCGCTAGTGTAGAGACAATCCCATGAGCTTACTTTACTCAAGTAACAAAGGCCACAAAACTAAGACAAGCATGACACGGTATTTATTTATTTTTTTTTTATTTCAAAGCTTATATACTCAAATATTTTCCCCCAAACTTGAGTTCATATCTAAATTAAGTCTTCACTAGCTATTTAACTTGCTCCTTTATTTCACTAGCATTCATCCTTTAGAATGCTATTATCTATCCATTTAAACTATCATAGCCAACATGGTCATTTTTTAAAATGTGTTATCCTTGAAATATCAGTGTCAAACAGATAAGGATTCAAATCATGTCAAGAAAATCATATCACTGACTCAATAATCCTTACTAGACCTGTTCATACAATTCTAATTTCATCATTGGCCCCCAAATATACACACTATCAAAAGCTAGAATTAACATGCATTCCTAAACGCAACATTTATAAAAATCAAAACATCCACAAACTATTAACAATCACGGTTTATTCATGCAAATAAAATAAACTAAATAACTACCCCAAACTTATCTTCAAAGCAATGTCCTCGTGCGAAAGATAAAATAATATAAAAACAGAGGACTTCTCGACGAGCTTAAGCCTCGAGTGAGCGTCATCATCCTCGCTCATCTCTAGATCGTAAAGGGAAAGACTGGTAGATCAAGGCGTAAGGAACTAATTGAGATTAACACCCGAAGCAATTTGAGGCGTTAGATAGCGATCGAGAACATGTTGATGTGACCAAAATTTATAGATCACATCTTGGCGTTCGACAAAGGACATTTTGGGCTTCAAGATTGTAGAACCATCCATTAACTTTCGTTGGATCGCCCAGAACCACACCATGATAAGTCATTGATGAGACAACGAACCAAAAAGTCGGTGGGCCTGAGGTGGTGGAGCTTGAGAAGGTTAGACTTAGGAATTATGAAACCCAATCCCTTAGGGTGGTTTGCTCCACCGATCCACACTTTATACCTGGCTTAATCAACTTATGGTCCAAAAGCGGCATAGCATTTGAATCATCTCATCCGATTTCCATTTTACTCCGAACTTAGCACACAAAACGCAGATGAAAGACGAATGTGGTCTCGATGCTACTCGAGAATGATCACCGAATAAGATGTCTACATCAATCAAGCTCTGTGGTAATTGATCTCGGGATCTGGCGAGAATAGGCTCGCGAATAAAGATTATAAGATGCTACATGATCTTGAATTGCCTTTCGATTGATACGAATGCTGACACACTAATGGTACCCGCATTCCATTATAAGCCGAGATGAGTGAAAGGTCGTACTTCCCATATAAATGATGAGATTGCTCCCGCGTCTGGCATTATGGTCGTATAATGGTAAAGGTCACAGTCGAAGAAATTATCTTAATCATTCGTAAGTACATCATCCCGTGGTGCCGGACAAAGGTCACGAATAATCTCATAATCCCCATCATCACAAGCCGTGACGCATCACTGTCAATCCTCTAATGGCGATTAATGCAAACCTGCTGAAATCCTCTTCGCGATTTCCACTATTTTGCCCCGATTTCAACCGTTACACTAAGTCTAAATACCCCATAATTAATCATGCTAAGACGCGTTGGCGTGGGAATTCTTTTACAACGGCAATCATCGCTAGATCGGCCGCTTTCGGTGAGTGTGAACGATTCCTCGCTATATCGTATTTACTGATAATGTCCGTCTTTGGATTGATCGGGTCTCAAACCACGTTCTGGAACTAATGAATGAGTAGCCATGCTCAGTAGCGTTCTTAAGCATGCATCGACAAAGCTAAGAAATTGTCGAATTTTGGAGGTGAGGTGAAATGAATGACGGAACCTTCGCCATACCGACGTTTGAAGCCATGTCTAAAATTCTTCACGTAAAGAGATACACATGTATTAGTATTGGGATGTAATTCTAGTTAGGACATCATCCTTCTTGATAATACCCAAATCTTGAAATATATGTCTAAACTGAATATATTGTTGGGGGTAATGCTTGACACAAAATAGCATGCACATGCACAATTTCGCCGATTAGATTCATGTATTCGTCGACTTCTTTAATTGGCAAAAAACATACGCAATATTCCCAAGAGTGTTGGCATGTATAAAAAAAATTATCCATGTATGCAATAATACGATGCACCACTCGCCTACAATAGTGATAAATAGGTGTGACAATAAGCATATACTATTGTGGTGGCAGGATGACAAGTCAATATAATGGGAAGATATAGATACATGTGCACATTGAACCATTGGCATTGAGTCAGGCAATTTATTGAACACATAATGTGCAACCCTTAAATTGCTTAGCATCACACTAGTTTTCTATTAGAACACCCCCTGGAATTCAATCACCACATATGCATGATACCCCGACCAAAAGTAGTGCACAAACAAACGTTATTCATATGCATGCAATACGAGATAATCAGAATTCAAAGGATGCAAATCCGACTTGTAGGTGTAGAGATATTGAGTCCAGATGCACATTAGTTTACCCCTCGAACAAATAATAAGATTTACTTTCACCATCTATTGAGTATAGTGGAGCAACATACCTTTGCAGTAGACTTGGAGAAATAGATTGGTAGTAGATTGAAAACCCCAATATGAGATAGTTATTTATGATCGAATTTGTGCGTTTTAAATAAAATTGTGGGGATCAGTTACCAGAGGCTAGCCGGAGAGACGTGTGAGGGGGTTGGTGTGAAGAATGAAGACGTGGGGATTAGAAAGATAGGAAACCGGGCAGTTGTTTAAAACAACTGGGAGTCTTGGTCGTGCTTCAGCGCCGGGGCGCTGGTATTTACCCTGGGAGGAGCGCCGGGGCGCTGGTCGACCGAAGTGCATGAAGGGCCTCAGCGCCGGGGCGCTGAGTTACAAAGGAAATATAGAGCCGGGGCGCTGAAGGTCAGTGTCTGAGATCTTGGTCAAGCGCCGGGGCGCTGAGCTTCCTTTATTTTCTAGCACCGCGGCGCTGAGCTCCTGATGAAGATACTGCATGCGTGTGCTGGGGCGCTGGTAATTTTCATTAACTCATTGTTTAGTCCCCATTTCGACGTACCTGATGAAACAGAAGTTGTAGATTATTGTTAAAATAAGAGAATCTAATATTAACTATAAAACAAAATTAAAATAATAAAATTAAAACTGAGATGAATTAGCACAGAATATTAAAAATTGCGGGGTTGCCTCCCCATAGCGCTTTATTTATAGTCATCAGCCTGACTTTGCTGGTGTGCTCAATTTTCCACTGGATCGGAGAGGTACATGGTCGTAGACTGGCGTTCGATGGGTCCACTCCAGTAATGTTTGAGTCTTTGACCATTAACCTTGAATGTGCAATTTGAATTTGGTTTTTCGATCTCGATGTTACCATGTGGTGCAACAGACACAACTTTAAAAGGTCTTGACCAACGAGATTTTAGTTTCCCAGGAAATAAATGCAATCTTGAGTTGAAAAGCAAGACTTGTTGGCCTGGTTCAAACGTTCTATCCAGAATTTTCTTGTCATGCCAAGCTTTAACTTTCTCTTTGTAGAGTTTTGCGTTTTCATAAGCGTTGAATCGGAATTCATCCATCTCATTCAATTGTAGTAACCTTTTCTCACCCGCTGCTTGTACATCGAAATTGATCTTTCGAATGGCCTAGTGTGCAGTATGTTCCAGCTCGACTGGGAGGTGACACGCCTTTCCATAAACCATTCGATAAGGTGACATGCCGATCGAATTCTTATATGATGTTCGATATGCCCATAGAGCATCGTCAAGACGTAAAGACCAATCTTTTCATGATGGATTGACCACCTTTTTCAGAATTCGCTTTACCTCCCTATTCGAGACCTCAGCTTGACCATTGGTTTGGGGATGATACGCAACTGTAATTTTATGACGTACCCCATACTTTGTGAGTAGCTTTGTGAATTATTTATTGCAGAAGTGAGTCCCCTCATCACTTATTATTACTCGCGGTGTCCCAAATCATGTGAAGATATTTTTCTTTAAGAATCAAAGGACGACGTTGGCATCATTTGTGGGTAAAGCTGCGGCTTCTACCCATTTGGAAACATAATCAACCGCCAATAGAATGTACTATTTATTAAAAGATGATGGGAAGGGGCCCATAAAATCGATTCCCCATACGTCGAAGAGTTCTACCTCCAAAATAGAGTTGAGTGGCATTTCATTTCGCTTGGAGATATTACCTACGCATTGGCATCGATCACACTTTAGCACAAAGAGGTAAGCATCTTTGAATAGAGAAGGCCAGTAAAATCCTGATTGTAACACCTTGGCCGCAGTTCGATCACCGGAATAATGGCCTCCATAATCTGATGAGTGGCAATGACCCAATATGTTGTCCATCTCTTCATGTGGCACACAATGTCTAATTATTTGATCCGTACACGCCTTAAACAAGAATGGTTCATCCCAATAGTACTGTTTCACGTCGTGGAGGAATTTCTTTCTTTTTTTTGAGTTCAAATCCGGTGGTAATACCTTAGCAACCACGTAGTTCACATAATCAGCATACCAAGGCAGTGTTGTGGTTACTCGGAGAAGTCGTTCATCTGGAAATTTCTCATTAATCATTGCGTTGTCTTTCTTTTGTACCTCTGCATTCTCCAACCGAGAAAGATTATCTGCTACCTGATTTTCGGTGCCATTTCTATCCCGGATTTCCAAATCAAACTCTTGCAATAGTAATATCCATCGTATAAACCTCGATTTGGCATCCTTCTTCTCAATCAGATATTTGATGGCAGAATGATCCGTGTAGACAATTACCTTGGTCCCAATGAGATATGCTCTGAATTTGTCGAAGGCAAACATAACTGCAAGTAGTTCTTTTTCGGTGGTTGTGTAGTTCAACTGAGCATCTGTCAACATCTTGCTGGAGTAGTAGATTGTGTGAAAAATCTTGTTGTGGCGTTATCCCAAAACTGCTCCCACTGCATAGTCACTGGCGTCATACATTAATTCAAATGGTATAGACCAATCGGGCGCCACAATGATTGGAGCAGAAACCAACTTCTTCTTTAAAACCTCGAATGTCTCGATACATCACTGATCCATTTTAAAAGGCACGTCTTTCTCCAACAGAGAACATAAAGGTTTTGAAATTTGTGAAAAATCTTTAATGAAGCGTCTATAGAAACCCGCATGTCCCAAGAAGCTCCGAATTCCCTTCACAGATGATGGAGGAGGTAATTTTTCAATAATCTCAATCTTTGCTTTATCCACCTCTAACCCTGCTGCAAAAACCTTATGCCCTAGAATATTCCCTTCTTTCACCATAAAGTGACATTTTTCCCAATTAAGAACCAGATTAGTTTCCACGCATCGTTTCAACACTAAAATCAGATTTTTCAAGCAAAGATCAAAGCTATCACCGAATATAGAAAAATCGTCCATAAATACCTCCAAATTTTTTTCGACCATATCGGAGAAGATCGCCATCATATACCATTGAAAGGTTGCCGGTGCATTGCATAAGCTAAATGACATACGTCGAAATGCAAACGTACCGTATGGGCATGTGAATGTCGTTTTCTCTTGATCCTCTGGTGCTATGGCAATTTGATTATACCCAGAATATCCATCCAAGAGACAATAGAACTGATGTCCCGCTAGCCTATCCAGCATCTAATCAATGAATGGCAAGGGGAAGTGATCCTTGCGTGTGGCTTTATTTAGCTTGTGGTAATCCATGCATACTCTCCATCATGTAACTGTTCGAGTAGGGATGAGCTCATTAGCTTCATTCTTCACCACTGTCATACCCCCTTTCTTTGGTACTCATTGTACAGGACTCACCCATGAACTATCTGAGATCGGGTAAATAATGCCAGCATCTAACCACTTTATAATCTCCTTTTTCACCACCTCCTTCATGATGGGGTTTAGCCTTCTTTGCATCTCGATGGTTGGTTTTGCCCCCTCTTCCATTAAGATTTTATGCATACAGAATAATGGGCTAATACCTCGAATGTCCGCTATAGTCCACCCAATTGCTGTTTTGAATTCTCACAAGACCCGTAGCAGTTTCTCCTTTTGCATATCAGTCAAATCTATCGAAACAATAACGGTAGGGTATCGTCTTTTCCCAAATAAGCATACTGCAGATGAGATGGTAGTGGCTTTAATTCCAGCACCGGTGACTTTTCTATTGAGGGTTTGAACTTTTTACCTTTCGCTTCGGGCCTCTCTATGGTGTCGAAAGATTGAGTGATTTTCCGAAAGACTGATGGTGTGTCTAGCCATTTGACATATTCGATATCCTCTTCAATACCACATTCATCTGTCCCGAGCAAAATGGATTCAAGTGGGTCCTCCGAATAATTTGCGCTGAATTTGTGATTCACCAATTCCTCCATGATATCAACCCGCATACATTCACCTTTTTCTTTTGGGTAAGACATTGACTTGAAAACGTTAAAGGTGACCTGTTGATCTTCAACTCGCATTGTCAATTCACCTTTTTGAACATCGATCAATGTTCTGCCTGTTACCAAAAATGGTCGCCCAAGAATGATCGGGATTTCACTGTCCACTTCACAATCCAAGATAAAGAAATCCGCGGGAAAGATGAATTTATCCACTTTTACTAACACATCTTCAACAATACTTCGTGGATATGTAACCGATCTATCCGCTAACTACAAACTGATATTCGTTGGGCGTGGAGCTCAAGTCCGAATCGGGTCAGTAGAGGCGGATAATGGCATCGATTTATACTAGCCCCAAATCACATAATGCTCGATTCGGCGATTTCCAATCTCACACGGTATATTAAAGCTACCTGGATCTTTGAGCTTTGGTGGTAACTTATTCTGAATTATAGCGCTGCATTCTTCAGTCAATGCTATTGTCTCAAATTCACCCAATTTCCTCTTCCTCGACAAAACCTCCTTCATAAACTTAGCGTAACTCGGCATTTGTACCAAGGCTTCAACAAAGGGGATGTTGATATGCAGCTTTTTGAAAATATCCAAAAATCGTGAAAACTGCTTATCCAACTTAGCTTTCTGGAATCTCTGCGAATACTAGATGGGAGGCATTCAGATTGGTTGGTTTCGAATTTTTCTCATCATGAAGGTCTCATCTTGACGCTTTTCAGTATCCACCACTTCCTCTGTTTCAATTGTTGCCTTATCCTTCTTTTTCCTATCCGTGACTGACTCTTGTAATTCTTTTCCACTTCGTAGAGTTATCGCCTTACAATGCTCATCTCTGCCCGGGTTTTTCTCTGTGTCTCTCGGAAGTGTTCCAAGTGGTCGGTTATTAAGTGCATGCGCTATCTGTCCCATTTGATTTTCCAGATTCTTGATCGACGCATTTATGCTTTGTATATTTAGATCTGTTTTATTTTGTTTCCTTTTATGTTCCTCGTGTTTCTTTTCAGAAGCTATAATAAATCTATCCAAGGCTTCTTCCCAACTTGCTTTCTGCTCTGGTTGTTGTGTCTGATTTTGAAACCCAAAATTATTTTGTTGTCTCGGTGCTTGAGCTGCAGCTTGGTTGTTACTCCATAAAAACCCTAGATGATTCTTCCAACCTGGATTATATACATTTTGATTCGGATAGGGCTGGGTAGACCGACTGTAGCTCCCTACAAACTGTGTTGATTTAGCATTTATGGCATATTGATCCATAGTATGGCCCCCAGCACAAATTTCATAAACCATCGCTACCTGCTGTGTGGATGGAGGACGCCATAATTCCATTTGCTTAGACATTGCGGCCACCTGTGCTTGTAATGCTGTCATCGCGTCTACGTCATATTTCCCTACAGTTTTCGGAGGATTAGACCTAGTTATGGGCCACTGATAGTTGTTGGTGGCCATTGTCTCTAACAACTGATATGCTTCGTCAAAACTTTTCGACATAATTGCTCCTCCTGCTGCTGCATCTATACTAGCACTCGTGGAAGCCTGCAAGCCATCACAAAATATCCCTAACTGCATTCACTGTGGAATTCCATGGTGAAGACACTTATGAAGCATATCCTTAAACCTTTCCCATGCCTCATACAACGATTCTGAATCAAATTGTGCGAAGGTATGAATATCATTCCCTAGTTTAGCTGACTTCGCTGGTGGGAAAAACTTAGCTAGAAATTTTTGAGCTAAGTCATCCCAGGTGGTGATTGAACCAGGAGGCTAAGAGTGTAGCCAACTTCACGCTTTGTCTTTCAAGGTAAACGGGAACATCCTCAACCTTATAGCATCTTCCGATACATTATTGAATTTGAAGGTATCGAAAACTTCCAAGAAGCTTAAGATATGCTCATTCGGATCATCTAACGAACTCCCCCCAAACTGACATTGATTCTGAAGCATTTGAATTGTTGCTGGTTTAATCTCAAAATTGTTAGCGTTAATTGTCGGCCTCCTAATACTTGACTGTATATCCGTGACATTCGGCATGGCATAGTCCCGAAGTGATTTCTGATCTTTCACCGCCATGTTCACTGAAATTTCTTGTTCTACCAGTTTTTCTTCCTCGGGTGATACTGCACTAGTCGATTGTACTTTCCGAAACTTCCTTTCAATCTCGTATGTATAAGGAAAAAGTTCCTTTCTCGCCCTTGATCTAATGTGCATACACCCGCAAAGAATTCCTGCAAAGACAAGAAGAAAAATAAGTAATATTTAAATTAAGACCGAATTGATTATAACTAATATGGAATTAATATTAACAAAGAAGTCCCCAAAGAATTCGCCGCAAAAACTTGTTGGTTGATTTTCACAATCAAAGCAAAACGCAAGTATACACGATCAACAAGTAATATAGTGATAAAATAGAAGTAATCGATCCCACGAGAATTCTAATTAATAAACTCCAACTACTAGTACTATATCAATTCAATTTTATTTAAACAACCAATAATTGTGATTTTAAGAACTAAGAATATAATTTTAATAAAGCAAGAAATTATTCTAAAAGAAAACAAGGAAACAAACTAAGAATTGATTGAATGCAGATAAATAACAATTAAGACTCCAATATCCCCAATTATGATTTTTAAATCAATTATTTAGTTATCCCAATTACTATGTCTACTGAATTGTTAACAGGAATTCTCAAATGCCAAAAGCCCTTTCTCAAGTGTTCATTCGCCTTCTATTTAACCCAGATTAATTTTGCTATATCTCTATGCAAAACAATTGAATTAAACTCGTTTCAATCCCAATTCCTTATGTGTTACATGCGGCAAATAGATATTCTCATTCTATTCACAAACCTAATTATTCATTGTGCAAATAACTAAGTCACCTGTCATCATGCCCAGTTCTAACCCTAGAATTCCTTTCTCAATTCCTTCTAGAGTAACAAGGTAATTATTGGCCAGATAATTAAACAATCAGCATAAGGCAAGATGAACAATTCACTTCAACATAAATAATTGGAATAAATTAAATAATCAATTCATAACCATAAAAGGTTCCATTGGAATCTTAATAAAAGAAATTAGTTCATAACGAAAATAAAAACCAATAATAATTGATAAATCATCCTTAATGAATTACACAAATTAAAAGAATAAAGAAGAAGAAGAACTCCCAATCCTCAAAATCTGCTCTTGCTCCTTGATTAATCTCCCAATTGTGTAGAATCTCCGTCCCCCAATTCAATGCAAATAACCAATTTATACTCTTATTGTCCACTCTAGCAATCCCAATCCAAATATGCTTCAAACTATCTCCAAATAAGAGGTCAAACGAAAAGTCGATAGCGGTCGAAACAAAAACGCACGCCTTGTCCAAATAATCGAAACTCCGCCTCAGTCACTTCAACGCTGGGATTAGAAGGAAATAAACCCCATTTGGGTGGATGTAAAGTGATGCTCAAGCCCTTTTTTTAGCCAAATGCTCCCCATTATTCTCACAGCTCCCAAACCTACAAATCAAAACATAAACACAGTAAACATGATACTAAAAGACTCAAAAAATACACAAATCTAAGCTCAAGTATATCCAATTTATGGGTATATTACCCAATCATCATACACCTATTTTGGGGGCGTCACAAGTTGTTGGGAAAAATTACCTCCCAAATACTGTTGTCTTTGATAAATTAGACGGATAAAATATCAGCACATGCCAAACAGATTAAATTCGTTGTTCCACCAAAATAATGACCATGCAGAAAATAATGGGTAGAAATATCCAACCACGAGACACCAAGATTTTTACGTGGAAAACCCTCTAAAACTAAGAGGTAAAAATCACGGGACAAACTCCGAATAATTCACTATAATAAACTGAGAGAATACAAAGATATCTTAATTTGAGTACAAACCCAAATTACTTCACCATAATAACTATGTGATGGAACCCAAATAAAACACCTTTTATTTGAACTATCTTTCTCTCTCTCTATTTTCTCTCTTTTTCTTGCTCTCTTCCACCCTCTCCCGAATGGGATTACTTTTATCCATCCTCTCCAGATGGGATTTCTCTCACCCACCCTTTTCTTTTTCTCTCTACTCTCGGATGAGAGCTTGTGTTTTTGGGTGTGTTTTTTCTTGTTGTTTTGCTTCCTTTTTATAGCTGGTTGGGAGGGGAATAGTATTAAATGAGGAGCATTAAATGATGGAAGAGAGTTGGTGAGATGTTTGTTGTTGACCCATTAATGGGTGAGGATCATTGACCAACACACAAGACTACTAATATATGGAGTTCCTCTCTCTCTCTCTCTATGTATGCATAAAATAAAATCCGGTGTTGGGTATATTTTGGGGTTGATTAATCATCTAACTAAATACGGTACCTCCTCTCTTCCTCATATGCATCCACTAGAAGAACTAGCAGATTTGGGGGCATTTTTGTCTAACAATTTCATTAATCAAGTTCGCTAGTACTTCTACCGGACCGCGTATGTTAATATTAAATCACTGCCCTTCATGTTTTTAATTGATGGTTAAGATGTTATATGCTACTTTTTAATCCATATCAAATAGATGCTATGGATCATTTTCCTATATATATATATATAGACTGAACAAATCCCTATACAGAGTATTTAGTGTCAGTTTGGAAAAGTTATGGTGTGATGAGATGAATTACTTCAAGTGTATAACTTTTGACAAAACTACTTTAATAAGAAAATTAAATAGTGTTTGGTTACATAATTTTGAAAGTGTTTTTAAAAGTATTAATGATAAATATATACTATATATAATAAGGAGAACAAAATAAAAGTTGGCTGAGTTAACTGAATTTTTTTGATTGGTCATGAGTTGACTCAGAAAATATATATTATTTTTTGTGTTATTTATAAAAATAAACTATGACGCCCCCAAAATAGGTATACATCACCCATCTTGAGTCGCCAAATACATGGTACAAAATTCAAATATAACTTAATTATACAACAGTCGTGTAAAATACGACAAAACATAATCTAAGAGTTTTAATAAGAATATTGTCATCTAGACATAATCCACACTCAATGGAGTTCTCATTACATTTATTGTCACACTATTTAACAGAATAGTGAGGACTACTAATGCTATCATCTGGACCGTCACTCCGTTCCCCGACTAGTCCCGGCTATGTTCTCATTTCCTGAAGAGAACAGTGAAAGAAAGGTGAGGTCAACTAGCCCAGTAAAAAATATTATGACTAAGATAATGCAAAATAAATTATCATTAGTCTTCAAAAATATTAAACTGATAAAATACAATAAACATCAAGTTTAACTGCAGCGGAATAAGCAATCCATTAGAAGAGTCAAGTAGAACATGATATCTACTATCTTCTATGATTTAAAATGTTTTCATCAATTTTTATCACGAGACTCAAATTTTAATAAATAAACCACATCATCGAAGTTATCCTCGCTTTCACGCCAAGGATATTCATGTAATCATCAATGGTCATGATTATACCGAATAATCCTCGGTCATAATCATACCCATAATCGTCCATCAATGCACTACGGCCAATGAGGACTTTTACCACATCATTCGTTACATTACTACCATGATTATCTTTGAATAATCCATGGTCATAATCATACCAAGTCCATCTACGCACGTAAGCCAAATATGGCTTTCATCACAATATAAGCATGAGGATGATGACAATGACATAATAATTCAATAAAACAAGTTCAAGGATAAATTTTAAAGATTTATAATTTAATTTATTCAGAATTCAATAACGTTCAAATTGTCAACATGATACTGCTTTGTGGAAAAAAATTCAAGAATAATATTCATGTACCAAAAATAATTTGGACAGAAAAGAAATATATTTTTCGGGTAAATAGTACCCCGTGAATAGTACTTCGGGAATAGTACCCCATGAATAGTACCCCGACATGAAAAGTACCCCAAATACCCGAGTGAATGATACTAGAGTGAATAGTAATTGGGTGAATAGTAACCCGTAAATAGTAACTCATGAATAGTACTCCGACACGAAAAGTGCCCCGAATACCCGAGTGAATAATATTAGAGTGAATAGTAACCAGGTGAATAGTAACCCATGAATAGTAACTCCTAAAAAAATACCAAAGAAAATGATATTCCATGACGAGTACAAAAGAAATGATATCTCAGACGAGTATAATAAAATATACGAAACTGCAAATGGATTTTCACCCACCATGCGGTAATCCACGTAGACAGATCATTTCCATAATTTAATAAAGAATGAATACGAAAGATCATTCACCATGCATGCGGTAATCCACATAGACAAAGTTATTCCAATGAATAATAAAGAATGGAATAATCGAAGAATTCACCATGCATGCGGTGAGTCCGTGTAGACGAGTTATTCCAACGTAATAATAAAGAACGGAATCAGACATGCATAATCCGCATGCATGTGATATTCCAATGAGAATAATAAAGAAACGGAATCGGGTCATGCGTAATCCGCAGATGCATGTGATATTCCAAATGTAATAATAAAGAATAGAAATAACAACAGAATTCACCGTGCATACGATAGATCAAGACAGACGTGTTATTCCAATAGAATAACAAAGAATGGAACTAGGTCTACCGTAATCCGCACAGATGAGATATTCTAACAGAATAATAAAGAATTGAATAACAACAGAATTCACCAGGCATGCGATAGACTGCACAAACAGATTATTCTAATAGAATAATAAAGAATGGAACCAGGTCTAACGTAATCTACACAGACAGTATATTCCAATAAAATAATAAAGAATGGAATAACAAAGAATTCACCATGCATGCGATAGACCGCACAGACAGGTTATTCCAACAGAGTAATAAAGAATGGAACTGTGTCTCAGCGTAATCAAGACAAACAGGATATTCCAATAGAATAATAAAGAATGGAATAATGTAAGAATTTCACCATGTATGCGGTGGTAGAGATGCATGAGCATAAAGTTATTCCAACATAATAATAAAGAATGGAATAACGGAAGAATTTCACCATGTATGCGGTACTTGTGATGTACAAAAGTTATTTCAACATAATAATAAAGAATGGAATAGCAGAAGCTCTCTTCATGAATACGAAAGAAATAATACCCCTTACCTTAGAAGAAACTGAATACTAGAATAGTGAGGTAGCAGACTTCTCTTCTTCTTTCTCTCTATAATTTCTTTCTATAATAATTTCTCTATAGCTTTAGTGAATAGGTGAGAAATGAAGGAAGAATGAGATTTTATTTATAGGAAAATATAGTTTCGATAATTGCACGTTTTGGGGATCGAAATATTACAGTATAATACCTTCCTCTTTTTCTTCATTTTTAATTTAGTCCTGCAAGTATTATCAAACTTGCACCACCTCCCCTAATAGTAAATAATGTGAATCAATAGTTATATTCATGTGAAAATAAGAATTACAGTATAGTACCTCCATATATACCTCCATTTTTAACTTAGTCATGCAAGTATTATCAATCTTGCACCACCTCCCCTAATAATACAAGAATGTGAATCAATAGTACATACATGTGAACAAATAGTTATAATCATATGAATTAATTGCAATTAATTGCTCATTTATCCGATTAATTACCCGATTGGTCAACATAACCTCTAGACATCAATTATTATCAAAATAAATATCGATTTTCACTAACACTAATAATTCCAACACAATGGAACTATCCATTTCATCTTTAATCAACACAAACTTATTCATCATTAATATTATAACTCTCAATATTTAACAACACGATCGTTCCCAGGAAAGAGGGGGCTTTCTGATAAGGATTTCTCCTTATTGGCGCGCAATTAGATGACCAAACCTCTCCTTGACAGAACTTCTAGACATTGTAAATATTGCAATTTAATAATATGAATAACTTTGTCATCTCAATTATTGATTTAATAATATATCATATTATGCATATGATATTGTGATAATAATCGAATCAATAATATAAGAGATATGATGCAGCAATTACTGTAGCAATAATTGAGTATAACTGAGTGACTTCTCACGTAAGCATCAATAATCAATATATCGTGCTACTATGCAACCACGCCAGACATTGTACTTTTACTATCGAGTAGTTCAACGGTTTAACAGTAAAACTTCCGCCGTTATTTTTATAAAAGATAATTTCGTATGTTTTCTAACTACGACAATACTTCCGTTGTGGGGTCCACCAATGATTGTGTCGTCGTACGAATATTCCCTGTTAAAATGAATATTCCCCGACCAATTGAATACCACTTGCTTACTTTGAAAAATTTGTAAATATTACCCACAACTATAACATTATATTATATCCACACCATAATATTCAAAAATATATTTCGAGAGAAATTAATCTTTATTCATAAAAGTTGGGGTCTTACAACCTCCCTTTCTTATGAAATTTTGTCCTCGAAATTAGGTTACGTACCTGGTATGCCGAAGAGATGAGGATACCTTGACTTCATTTCACATTCTAACTCTTGAGGTATAACCTTTGAGTGTCGAATAGGATCCTTCTTATCCAAGATTTTAACATGTATCTCCTCGTACGTTAAATCTTCTACTATCTCGTCTAGTTCCAATTCAATAATGTTGTTCGGGTCATCCACATATTTACGTAACATCGATACGTGAAAATGTTATGAACATGCAACATACTTGGCGGTAAAATGAGTCTGTAGGCCACAATTCCTACTCGATCGAGGATTTCAAATGGGCCAATTAAATTGAGGGTTGAGATTTCCTCTCTTCGTTGATTCTTGCTTCTAGAATAATGCCCTCTTGAACCTTCTTCTTCACATTCATCAGCTCTAAGTATGTAGCTTGAGCGGCTTTAACTTTATTGATTAAAGTCGATTCTAATCGTATATTCATTATCTTCACGTGGGTCCCTAGAGTCTTTAACTCTATCTTCATCATTTGTAAGTTATACGAAATGGGTTTTTGTGTTAACAAAATCGCACTCGTAAACGCATACGATCTTCTACTTAACGCGTCAGCTACCACGTTCGCTCTTCCACGATGATATTGAATGGTGTAATCGTAATCTTCAACAGCTCGAGCCAACTTCTTTGGCGCATTATACGTTCGTTTTGGTTGAAGAAATATTTAAGGGTTTTAGAAATGGGTTTTGTACTGGGGTCAATACAAAATTTGATTTCACGCTCTAGGGGTAGGCTAAGAAGTCTTCAAGAATACGTCAGGAAATTTATTAACAATAGAAATATCATTCAAAACTGTGACTCCCATCCAAGACTTGGATAGTACGTCACATTGATACCTATCGACTTGCCATCGTCATTCACGACGTCGCCTACAGAAAGTCTGGCTTCGGTGCATTCCACACAAAGAAGTCAACAACGAAAGGATCGGGGCTCTTTACTTATGGCTTGATATAACAGTGATTAACTTTAGTGGTTTGGTTGCTTGAATTTGCATGATTGGTTGGTTAGGAATATGAAAGCTAACAGCCTTATGAAAAGCATGATGAGTAGTTAACCAATCGATTCCTAAAAACACATCAAAGGCAAGTACTTTCAAAGAGATAAGATCGACAGGTAACGTGAAAGTGTCGATTTGAATCAACAAGATTTATAAACAGTGGAGGTAACGAAGGTTTCTACTAACGAAGTTTTAATTGATAAGTCAAAGTGTAACTTCTCTGGGGTCAAATTTAAACGTTGAGCGCAAACAAAAGAGATAAAAGAATGGGTAGAACCGGTATCTAATAAGGTATAGACTTCGCAAGAATTTATAATTAACTAACCCGTGTTAACTTTGTTTGGGTTACTCGCATTTTGAGAAGACACGAAAAACGCTCTTCCAGAAACCACCGACTTTGTTTTGTCCGTATCTGCCTTTGGTGCCACCGTCCCAGCTGGACTTAACTTTGATGCACAACAAAATCGGGCTAGGTGACCTTCTTTTACACAATTGTAACATGCTTTGGACTGCATCGTGCAGCTTGGACCGATATGCCCCTCCCCTCCGCATTTGAATCATACAATTGGTGGTCGTTCTCCTTCCTTGAAAATGGGTGTTAGTGCTGCTATCTTTCCAACGTTGTTGAACCTTCTCTTCTTGAAATTTTCACTCCTATTATTTTGGCCTTGATTACCACCGAAGTGGTTACCATTCTTGGCATGATAATTTCCCCCACGATGGTTATCATTGTTCCGATGGCGGTTGCCACTGGTATGATTATTATCGTGTTGTTGGTCGTTGCCTTTTGGTTGGGCTGGCTCATTATCGCACTCTAATAACTGAGCCCTATTCACTACATCTGAATACAAACACAATTTGTGAGAAATGAGGTATTGACGTATTTTGGGTTTCAAACCTCTTAGAAACATTCGCGTCATTCGCTCCTCATTATCGACCAAATGGGATGCAAACCGGGATAACTCCGCAAATTTAGCCTCGTATTGCGACACGGTTATATTGTTTTGCTCCAACTTGATAAACTCCACCTCCTTCATGTGATGAATACTTTCGAGAAAGTACTTGTCGTTGAACAGCTCTTGGAACTTCTCCCAAGACATCTTGAGTTAGGGATGCACAACAAGCCGGCCTGGTCTGGTTTGGCCTGGGCCTGCCAGGCCTTGGGCTTTGACCAGGCCAAGCCAGGCCGTTGACTTTTGGCCTCCAAGTTAGGCGACCAGCCTTGTCGCTGGTCAGGCGGCTGGCACAGCAAGCTCTGCAGCCGTGCCAGCCTGCACTCCAAGGCCAGATTGGCCCAGGACAAGGCCGAGCCGGGCCCAAGGTCTCATTTGGTTGGTCCCTTTTTTAATGTTACATATTAAATATTAAAAATATAAATAATAAAATATAAATTAATAAATTTTGTAAAAATGATGTAAGATTTTTGAGATTTATTTTATTTTAACATTCTACTACACACCAATATAAGTTGAATGATTAGAACAAAAATAAATATATTCATCCTAAATTACAAAAAAAAATATAATTTAGATGTAATGGAATATAAAACAATTTGATTTCTTAAATATATGTCTAATTATACTACGCACATCGTATTAATATTTAATCAACTATGTAACTAACTTATCATTAATATTAAATATACTAACTAGTTATATTCATTGAAGATGTATGTTAATTAAATGTATCAACAAGAAATTAAGAATGAATAATTAAAATTTTAAATTTTATTGATGTATTAATTAAAACTAATGTACTATAATATATAAATTATAACAATGAATAAGTAAAATTTTATACTTTATTGATGAATAATTATAAATTTAAAGTTTAAAAATTATAAATAATTGGATAAAAATCATGTAAGGTCTTAGGCCAAGCCAAGCCTCATGCTAGGCCAGGCCAGGCCTAGCTTGAGCAAAGCAGACCTCGTGCCAGCCCAAGGCCGAGGCGATTCAGTCAGGCAGAGTCGAGGCCAGGCTTTTTGCTTGAGCCGAGCCAGGCAATTTTTATCTAAAAAAAGTGGCCTTTTCAAGTCTTCCAGGCCAGCTGGCTGGGCCAGCCTTGACCAAGGTCAAGCTTTGACCAGGTAGGGCCTAGGCTGCAGACAAGGCCAGCCATAGCCTCCAAGCCTTTTATGCATCTCTATCTTGAGAGCGTCAAGTTGGACGCTTTTCTGATTCCCACCAAGAATCGCCTCTACACGCAACATAAAGGTGCAAAAGGAACCTTTTCTCCTGAGCATCCCAAGACATCAAATATCTTGGTGATTTGCTTTAACCACGTCTCGCCTTTAAGTGGTTCCGCTTTCCCAAAAAACTCTGGCGGTCCAGCTCCTTGAATCGCTTAGCGGTGACGGTAGTGGGTTGCCAATGTTTCCACTTGCATTTTGGACAGGAGTCTCTCTCGCCTGATGTTGCATGAATTTCATAAAGCCTCTGAACATCCCATTGTTCATCATCTGATCGGTGTTGTTATTTACCTGAGGATTATTATCTTCCTGTTGCACATTATCCTGGGTATTGATCGTTGGTGACTCAACGGTCTCATGTGCTTCATTGCTGATCTCAACATTTTCAGATGCCATTTTCAAACATTATCACAAAACAAGGATTAATTGACATATCACATATTATCCCTACACTCTGACCGACCAATTAAATACCAAATAAACTTAGGTAGGTCATACTAGCGAAGGAATTCCCCGTCTCTCCCCTCCTAGTTCTTGTCTCACATCTCACCTGTGGATCATATATCCTAAGCTTTGATACTAACTGTGGACGCCCCAAAATAGGTATACAACACCCATCTTGAGTTGCCAAATACATGGTACAAAATTCAAATACAACTTAATTATACAACAATCGTGTAAAATACGATAAAACATAATCTAAGAGTTTTAATAAGAATATTGTCATCTAGACAATATCAATACTCAATGGAGTCCTCATTACATTTATTGTCACACTATTTAATGTAGAATAGTGAGGACTACTAATGCTATCATCCGGACCATTACTCCGCTCCCCGACTAGTCTCGGCTACGTTCTCATTTCTCAAGAGAACGGTGAAAAAAAGGTAAGCTCAACTAGCCCAAGAAGAAATATTATGACTAAGATAATGTAGAATAAATTATCATTAGTCTTCAAAAATGTTAAACCGATAAAATACAATAGACATCAAGTTTAATCTGCAATGAATAAGCAATCCATTAGAAGAGTCAGTAGAGTATGATATCTACTATCTTCTATGATTTAAAATGTTTTCATCAATTTTTATCGCCGAGACTTAGCTTAATAAATAAACCACATCATCGAGTCATCCATGCACTACGGGCCAAGGATATTCATGTAATCATCAATGGTCATGACTATATCGAATAATCGATGGTCATAATCATACCCATAACTGTCCATCAATGCACTACGGGCCAATGAAGACTTTTACCACATCATTCGTTACATTACGGTCATGATTATACCGAATAATCCCTGGTCATAATCATAACAAGTCCATCTATGCACGTAATCCAAAGATGACTTTCATCAAAATATTAGCATGAGGATGATGACAATGACATAATAATTCAATAAAACAAGTTCAAGGATAAATTTTAAAGATTTATAATTTAATTTATCCAGAATTGAATAACGTTCAAATTGTCAACATGATACTACTTTGTGAAGTAAAATTCAAGAATAATATTCATGTACCAAAAATAATTTGGACAGAAAAGAAATATATTTTTCGGATAAATAGTACCCCGTGAATAGTACTTCAGGAATAGTACCCGTGAATAGTACCCCGACATAAAAAGTACCCCAAATACCCGAGTGAATGATACTAGAGTGAATAGTAATTGGGTGAATAGTAACCTGTGAATAGTAACTCATGAATAGTACTCCGGCACGAAAAGTGCCCCGAATATCCGAGTGAATAATACTAGAGTGAATAGTAACCAGGTGAATAGTAACCCATGAATAGTAACTCGTAAAAAAATACCAAAGAAAATGATATTCCATGACGAGTACAAAAGAAATAATATCTCGCATTTGAGTATAATAAAATATATGAAATCGCAAATGGATTTTCACCCGCCATGTGGTAATCCACGTAGATGATCATTTTCACAATTTAATAAAGAATGAATACTGAAGGATCATTCACCATGCATGCTGTAATCCACATGACAAAGTTATTCCAAATGTAATAATAAAGAATGGAATAATGTAAGAATTCACCATGCATGTGGTAGTCCGCGTAGACAAAAGTTATTCCAAATGTAATAATAAAGAACGAAACTAGGACACGCGTAATCCGCACATGCATGTGATATTCTAACGAATAATAAAGAACGGAACCGTGTCATGCGTAATCCGCATGCATGGGATATTCAAATAGAATAATAAAGAATGGAATAACAATGAACTCACTGTAGCATGCGATAGACCGCATGCATGTGTTATTCCAATGTAATAATAAAGAATGGAACCAGTGTCTAAGCGTAATTCGCATGCATGTGATATTCCAAATGTAATAATAAACAATAGAATAACAATGTAATTCACCGTGCATGCGATAGACCTTACAAACAAAAGTTATTCCAATGTAATAATAAAGAATAGAACCAGTTCAAGCGTAATCCGCATGCATGTGATATTCCAATAGAATAATAAAGAATGGAATAACAAAGAATTCACCACGCATGCGATGTAATCGCATGCATGTGTTATTCCAACAAAATAATAAAGAATGAAACCGTGTCTAGCGTAATCCGCATGCATATGTGATATTCAATGTAATAATAAAGAATGGAATAATGTAAGAATTTCACCATATATGCAGACTTGATGCAGGCAAAGTTATTCCAACATAATAATAAAGAATAGAATAATAGAAGAATTTCACCATGTATCTTTGTCAGATTACATGTATGAGTTATTCCAACATAATAATAAAGAATGGAATAACAGAAGCTCTCTTCATGAATACGAAATAAATAATACCCCTTACCTTAGAAGAAACTGGATACTAGAATAGTGAGGTAGCAGACTTCTCTTCTTCTTTCTCTCTATAATTTCTTTTTATAATAATTGCTCTATAGCTTTAGTGAATTGGTGAGAAATGAAGGAAGAATGAGATTTTATTTATAGGAAAATATAGTTTCGATAATTGCACATTTTTGGGCTCGAAATATTACAGTATAATACCTTCCTCTTTTTCTTCATTTTTAATTTAGTCCTGCAAGTATTATCAAACTTGCACCACCTCCCCTAATAGTAAATAATGTGAATCAATAGTTATAATCATGTGAAAATACAAATTACAGTATAGTACCTCCATCTATACTTCTATTTTTAACTTAGTCATACAAGTATTATCAATCTTGCACCACCTCCCCTAATAGTACAAGAATGTGAATTAATAGTACACATATGTGAACAAATAGTTATAATCATGTGAATTAATAGCAATTAATTGTTCATTTATCCGATTAATTACCCAAATGGTCAACATAACCTCCAGACATCAATTATTATCGAAATAAATGTCGATTTTCACTAACACTAATAATTCCAACACAATGGAACTATCCATTTCATCTTTAATCAACACGAACTTATTCATCATTAATATTATAACTCTCAATATTTAACAACCAGGTCGTTCCCAAGAAAGACGGGGATTTCCGATAAGGGTTTCTCCTTATTGGCGTGTAATTAGATGACCAAACCTCTCCTTGATAGAACTTCTAGACATTGTAAATATTACAATTTAATAATATGAATAACTTTATCGTCTCAATTATTGATTTAATAATATATCATATTATGCAGATGATACATAATGACAATAATCAATCAATAATACGAGATATGATGTAGAAATTCATTTGTAGTAATAATTGAGTATAACCGAGTGACTTCTCACGTAAGCATCAATAATCAATACAATTGCTACTACGCAACCACGCCAGACATCTTGTATTTTTACTAATGGTAGTTCAGCGGTTTAACGGTAAAACTTCCGCCGTTATTTTTATAAAAGATAATTTTGTCGCTTTTTAACTACAACAATACTTCCGTTGTGGGGTCCACTAATGATGATTGTGTCGTCGCATTTAATATTCCGTGTTAAAACGAATATTCCCCGACCAATCGAATATTATATAACCACTTGCTTATTTTGCAAAATTTGTAAATATTACCCACAACTATAATATTATATTATATCCATACCATAATATTCAAAAATATATTTCGAGCGAAATTAATCTTTATTCATAAAAGTTGGGGTCTTACATAAACTCTAAAAACCTTATCCAAAAATTAAAACATGTTTATCATATTAAAAACTGATATTATCTCTTTCAAGTTTTTCTTTTCTTTTCTTTTTTTATATATTTATAGATTGATTATCTAAATCTTTAAAGTGCATAATATTTAATATTTTGTTATTATGAGATTGTTTGTTAATATTATATACTCATTATGTTTCAAAATAAAATTACTATTGACCTTTTGAATTTTATTTGAACATTTTAAATTCAAAATTGATATATTTATTAAACATATAAATAATTATAATATTTTATTGATGTATAGTTGTAATATCATATCAATTTGAAATGTCTGAAAATTATTTTTAAAAATCAATTATTTTATATTTTGGAACGGGAGAATACCTTTTATGATATTGATGAAGATTTGTGACAAAAGTATTCATTTTAATTCATCCATTACCATCTTTATTTCTCAAAATATTTATTTTAGTAATTTACACCTGGAATAAATGATTATAAAATTTTATACACCAAACACATTTTACTTTTTACTAATTTAGGTACTTTTATTTACCAAATAAAAATTATTTTTTAAAATAATTATAAGCAAAAGATAACAAATCCACTAGCTTTTCATCTTTGAAATTTTGACAGTTTCTTTATTTTTTGAGTGAACTACAAGAAATAAATTGAACAATTTCTTTATTTTTAGTGAACTACAAGAATATTAAGTTGGTAGGATTTATCAAATAGATATGATCAATAATAATATTTAAAATAATTTCCCTTGCTCCCCCAAAGTTTTTTTCTTTCTCCTGCTTTCATATGAAACCAAACAAGCTGAAACAACTATATTCATAATTTCAATTAGTGCATCTGAACTAATATTTAACGTTAAAGGTAGAAAGCTTATAATAAATCTTTCAGAAAATACAAAGTTTTATAATATTCGTTGTATTAATTTCAATCACAAAATTAATGATCTTTTAGATATTATCATAATTGAATTTATGGTTTCAATATTAAGAATTTCAATTTTTGATTTGTCTTGAAATTTTATTATTTCAATTATAAAATTAAAAGTTGAACAGGGGTTGGATTCTTAAAACTTTCAATCATTAAAATAGAAAGTTAATAAATGAAGAAGATATCCCATTATAAGCTTATGGTGAAAATCCCATTATAAGCTTATGGTGAAAATCGAGCATGAAATCATAAGTTATCAATTGCTCTCTTCTATAATCATGGTAATACCTCGTTAGCTATTTAATTTTTTAGTTAACTTCATATTAGGATCCCATTTATTCTTTAATTTCTTTTCATACATATTTATATTTAATAAACTTTATCATAAATAATTATCAACGCAATAAAATTTGTCGCAAGTAATTATATCGCTGGTACCACGTTAAAAGCAATATTTTGCATTGGTAAATATGTATTAGAGAAAATTGAAGCATATGTAACGGAGTGATCCTATCGCATAGCTATAAATTTATTTTAATAAATTCTCTCTCATTTTATATACATACTTGTTCCTCCATTTATGTAGTAATTAGTTGAACTCTCTAATCTCATTAATTATATTACGTGCATGCAGATGAGCCGAGCTAAGCTAAACATGAAACTCATAGAAAACGAAAAGACCCAGAATTTCACTTTTCAGAAGAGGAAGAATAGTGTGAAAAAAATTTATGAACTATCAACTCTCTGCGGTGTCGAAGTGGGCCTCGTCATTTATGGGCCCACAATTAATAACAACAATTTACTCGAACTTGAAATCTGGCCTGCAAATCGTGACAACGAAATTCTCCAATTGATCAACAAATACAAAGCCCAATCCCCCGAAGCACGTAAGAAGGGAACATTTCATTTATCAAACTACTTTGTGGACCGCAAGAAAAAAGTCCAAAATGAGCTTGCAAAATTGCGAAAAATAAATGACCACACCCAGTACCCCACGTGGGACCACCGGTATAATGGTTTATCGGTAGATCAACTAAGGAAAATTAGTAGCATGTTGGAAATGAAGCTTAATGATGCAAAGATTAGGCATTATAATTATGTTTATTTTATACAACAGCAAGAGTCGTGGCAACAACAACAACAATGTTTGTTCAACAATTTTTTGAATACGATCAACTCACAAGAACCGTGTGAGCAGCCCTACAATTATCAGTTGCAGCAGGGGATTAATACTTTTGATCATCACACGTATTTATCCTCGATCAATCAACTTGAACCGTTCGATCAACCCTACAATTACCAGCTGCAGCAGAGGTTTAATACTTTTGATCATCGTACGAATTTAATTTCGAATTCGAGGATGATTGAGTCAATTAATGATACTGATTATGTTGAGGGCGCCTCTAGTTGCAAAAATATTGTGTATGGGCCTACGCTTAAGGCCGAACCGGGGGTTTATGACGAACTGATTAAGGCTGGGATGGTGAAGAGTATTGGCATTATGAAAAATTTAATTAGGGGACCCCAAATGAGCTACTATGGGGAGGCCATGCAGCCTATGTCACATGAGTATAATATTGAATACCCTATGTGGGCAGTTGGTGGTGCTACGACGGATCAATTGTGTGATTTTTCTCAAACGGATGGTCATAAGTATTATAAAAATTGGGATTATGATGTGAAGAATCATGAATGATTTTAGGTACAAAATTTAAATATTAACTTACTAGAAGCTGATTGATTTATATGCTTATTAATTTAGTTTAGTTAGCATAAAATATAGTTTATTTTTGTGTTGGTTTTATAAACTCTTTATACTAATTTAAACAGGGGTAGAAATTCTATTTGACTTATTTGCATTGATATATTTATAATTCAAGTCATTATAAGCTTTTCTAATTACTGTTGAATGTTAAAATTTTTGGTTAGTTTCTTAGCCCAGACCTGAAAGAGGTGGCGAAATTATATATGTAATTTTTGAGTTGTTGAAAAAGTGAAAAGCTGTTGTATTCTGTGCTTTTCGGTTGTGTAATGAGATAAAACCACAAATTTGGTAAAATTCCTTAGTCACGAAAGATGGTCTCATTTCCACATTTTATGTTAGATTTTATTTTTTTTTATCTTTTTATGGCAGTGAAATTGGGTTGTGGGATGTCAATGGGCTTATGTAGAATTTGCATTTCATGTTACACTTACTTAGTTCCTCTCTCTCTCTTTGTATGCATTAAATAAAATCCAGTGTTGGGTATATTTTGGGGTTGATTAATCATCTAGTACCTCCTCTCTTCCTTATATGCATCCGCTAGAAGAACCAGCGGATTTGGGGGCATTTTTGTCTAACGATTTCATTAATCATGTCCGTTGTTAATATTAAATTCCAGCCCTTCATGTTTTTAATGGATGGTTAAGATGTTATATGTCATTTTTTAATCTATAGCAAATAGATGTTATGGATCATTTTCATATATATATATATGAAATTATGAAGTTCACGGTCGACTGAGATGACAATCTTCAACAACTGAACATGTTTAAATAATTTCCGAACAAATTTAGAAAATGTGCATAATCCAAGAGGATCCAAATATTTGGCCCAGATGAGTTCGGGTTCAATTAAGTAACCAATTTAGGCAACTTTCTTTATTTTTGATATTACTTGTAAATTTTACATTAAGAAGTTACATGTAAAAATGTCATAGGCATACTTAAATATTCGATAATATAAAAAAACTAATCTTTATTACTCTTCACACTACCAAACAAATCCAATTTTAATTTTAAGATGTCAATCTGAGATTAAAATTTAATTAGCTTATTGCTTAAAATTATAATACTCCCTTTGTTATCTTTTTAAGGATTGAAATTTATTCCTTTTTATTCTCTCGTTTATAGATTTTCAAGAAAACACTGATAACTTAGTTTTTCATATTACTGCTATATTAAAATTTAATTTGTTTTTCTTTCATCTTTTTCACTAAATTTTAGAAGGGTGGTATTGAGATTTTGTAATAAATATGACAAAACATTAAATACATTTCTTAATTTTTATATTTTCACTTAAACGGAGTGTCCTAGAATTCACAGAAATCCTAGAATTCACGAATTAGTCGCAGTTGATCCTATAGTTATAATAAGGGAAGCACTATTTCTACAAGTATTTTTAGTATTTTCACATAATTCCTCTCACCCCATTGTATGCTCATGTGAGAGAGAACCGTGTAAAAATATCAAAAATACATGTGAAAATATCAGTTCTCATAATCAATCGCAAAAATACACATCATCTGGGATTTGATACAAAAGCACTAATGTTTTTTATTAGACCTACAAAACTTGAAGGACACCAATATGTAATCACAATATGTATTCAAGTGCAAATTCATCCAAGTTGCTGAATCCCTTTAGTCAGTATAGAGTTGCTCAAGACTTGACAATCCAATCTCACTACCAGACTAACTAATGGCAAAACAACAAAAGAAGGGGAAAAAAGAATGTCTTACTATTCAACTGCTTGTACAGATTTGTATGTTTACTAAAGAAAGACCGCGCAGTTAAAAATAAACAAGAACAAAGGGGAGAGAGCCCTATAGTTACAACAAAGCAACCACACATTTGATGCTTATTTATGACTGACCTTTCTGATGCGGGAAATACTTTCCTAATCAACAACATAGGCAGGCAGGAAATGAAATTCAAAGAATTTTACATGTTTAATACCACACTATTAGTTCTCTCCCCATAGGAATGCAAATTTCAAACAAAATTAGAATGTAACCGCACATTCATACGCAGTTTATAATGGTGTTGCATGTATCTTGAACTAAATGAAGCAGATAGTTTTCTCTCGAACCCTGTTACGTTTGTCCTCCCAGCTTCATCTGCATTTGCTTTTGAGTTGTATTTCTGACAACAAGGCACATCAACCGATGCCAAATCAAATCATCAAACCAATTAAACTATACTTGGTGGGTCCCCTTCCCAGTTGCAAACGGCACGAGGCCAGCGTGTTCTGATGCAGTCGACCAAAGGTGCATGCTGAGCAGGATCAGGTTTAGTAACTTCAACAACAGCATCTTTGTTAATAGGGTCATTTCCTGTTGATGCAGAGGGCAGTGAAACGTTTGCCATAAATTCCTCAGGAGTCCATCTCGGGGGAACTGAAACTCTCAGACTTGTAAGTCGCGGTCTTTGTATCGGAGTCTCTCCTCCAGAAAATACTTGGCTGCCATTTGGAACTGATTTTGCAATCCCATTAAAATGGTAAAGATCAAACACCTTCTTCCCCATCAATCCAGTTGAATCCTTGAGGCCTCCAAATTCTTGTCCAAATCCAATAGAACCTGCCAGAAATCACTCCAGACAATAAAGCCTGCACCACAGAGGTGGTCAAGCTTCTCTGTAGGAAGGTTGATATTTGTTTCCTGTAGGACTTGATGAAACCCTTCTACACTAATGAATCCTCCACCTCCACTCTGATCTTGTGCATCAAAGGCTCTCATGGATCTGCGCTTCTCTACCTTCAAATTCATTCTCCTCTTGTACTTCGGTATCAAGAGCAAACAGGACAGTATAATGAGACTCGCTTCCAACAACCCAGATTGGCCATTTTGGACATTTGAGATGCTGACCAACTTTACAGAAGTTGAGGGACTCTAGCAGAGTCAGGAATCCAACCTCCACATTGGTGGAAATGCCATTCACAAACATGCCACCACCTAAGTCCATCTTTCCGTCAAATACATTGGCAACAGCCTGCCCCGAAAGCAGTAGGTTGACTATCTCCTGCTCCATGACAATCAAAGTTATAATAGCTCAACCAAATCAAATAACAATTATCACTGGGGACAGCATCTAATACAGTCTAATACTGAAATGCCTAATTAATAAAGAAATTGGATCTTAATTGATTCTGAATACCTGTGAAGCATGTCCAAATGGAGCTGTGACTAAAGGTTGACTTGGATCATCTCTGTCAGACTGAACATTGTCCTGAAATAAATAAAAAATAAAAAATCCCAGAGGTAACAAAACTGCAGTTAGTACATTTTCTAAGCTGTCATAGGTCTACTAGTACATGAAAGATAAAAATACAAGAAAGTGAAAATGATGTGCGCGGAAGTGTGGCCGCCCATCACACCAATTATGCTTTTCAAGTATGAAAAAAAAATTCTTTGTGTACATGGGCTATGCCATCCGATTGTCCTAATTTTGATCAAGAAAATATAAACTTTCCTATTTTGCCATTGCAAGCTGCTTGAGCAGGTCAGTACACACATTAAAGCATGTCCATATCTAATTACATATACTTCTATTAGGGTCATACCACCGGAAAAAGAAAAGTATGGAAGTATGAAAAGCAAAGAAAGCTATAGCGCGACCCTCAACAAGCGCTAGCGCATAGCACGCCCAAAAGTGGGGGGTGGTATCATATTATCTTATAATAGGAGCACACCTGCTTTTACCTCCTAGTTTCACTCTTTTCTTTTTCTGAAGCTCCCAAGTGACAGATGCTTAGAGCCCTTTATCTTATCTCTATTCAATGGTTTAAATGACAATACGTATCAACTCAACTGCAACTTCAACTTTTATAGCAACCTATGCAACAAAAATATTTTCATAACTTCTTTTTCCTTATTTTTGCCAAACCAGAGAGTTTTTGAACCTTACCGCGAAGCCTGGACCAAAAAGAATATGTATAATAGCGCATACAAAACCAAATATTTCAACCATACTCTGCATGATTAGGGGAGAAAGATGAGAACCTAACCTACACGCATACAAGTTAAGAGAAACCTTTGCATAATTGAAGTATGAGCAACTTCTATAAGGAACCTTTGTCGACTCTTAGCTAACTTTTTGTGAGTAGCAAGTATGTGGTAACCTATATCCACAGTTTAGGTAGTATATATCGATAAAATACAACTTTAGTGAGTGGCAAGTGGGTTGTTACGGATATGCACAGTTCCAGTTACAATATGTAGTCGATATTGTATGAGATCTCCTAACAGCTAAGTGTTACATAACTAGGAAGTGTGACTTTCTCCTAATCTTAAACCAATTTTCACTTCCACTCACCAATTTTCTGATGCTTTCCTGCATCAACAATTTCACTGCACACATAAGGGTGACAGTTATTTTGCAAAACCTCAAACAAATCACCTTCTTTTAATGGTAAACAAACAAATCCCAAATCAGTTCACCAGGATGCCACAGTGCCATTTCAGCTTATTCACCATCAAGTCAGACTAGCTAAAGCAAGCAAAACCAGAAAAACTCTATAGAACCAGAGTTTCTTAGAACTGACAGAACTTTTAACACCCCACAAAACCAACAACTCTGGTACAACAGTCGCATGTTGCAACTATGTGAGCATGCCAAGCTCATAACATATTTGAAATTTTATGATTACACAATCCGCATATCTCAGTTGGGACGCTAGACATTCTTGGACCAACTTATCAAACTGAGCTGCAAAATTGTCTTAGATGGGAACGGTTAACATGAGCACTTGACAGGAAGCTCAATATTTCTCCATTGGAAAGCAAGGACAGCAACTGTTTTGTTGGAAAGATAAGTAAGATTGGCACTAGAGATACAGAATTTATTCCTGCCGACAATTTTATTTAATGTTCAAATTTGCAATTCATCTAAAAGATGCTAGCAATGACTTCAAAGTTCAAACTGTGACCTTGTTATCTTTCCAGAAGGACCAGGATGTATTAGAACATGAACAGAGAATGTTCAATACCTATCTGCTCCTCACTAGTCCTCCTAACTGGCAAACATATGCCAGTTGTCACATGCCATTCATGGAAAATACTTCACACAATGTTTTCTTTTTTCATTGGTAAACTTCTTAACTTATCCATTAAATTTCTAGGCATGTATAAATAGTAGACAACTGCCTTAGAAAATTTCTAATAGCACTCAAACCATTGACTAGTCACCTATACAAAAATCTTTTAACTAGTCACCTATATAAAATGAACTAGGACTGGGGCTTGCAACACATGTACACTAACTACACATGAATATAGAAAAGAAGAAAAGGACCCAGGGATACAAATTAAGCTTCAATAATTGGGAAAGGTAGAGTAAAAGTTAAATAAGTAAGCTCTTAAACGAGACACAACACTATTTATCAAATCCTATAGCAACAGGAGTTATCCCCTCAGTATGTATATTTCCAGTTAGTCCAGAAAATATTAGCAGTTAATAAGTTAGCTATAATAGTATCCAATATCTGATAGCTGTGCATCTTACAGAAGACAAAAGTTATGTAAGCTGATGGAAAGCAGTCGATTCTCTAATTCTCACACATCAAACTGAGGCATATCAAGGTGAGAGGGGGGTTTTTTGTGGGGGTTGGGGGAATCGAAGTATGAAAGAACAGATAGCACCCAAAAAAAGATAGCCTCCGAAACTTACCAGTCCTCGAGAAAGCAAAGCAGATATTAAGAATAGCATTGCCCCCATACGACTTCGAAAAACAGGAATCATTTCTTCAAGCCTCTGAATTGCATTTCCCAGCGAGGTGTACGTGTTAACTCTCAAAATTTTATGCAAATCATAATCTGATTCAAGTGAAAGACCTTCAAGTGCTTTTGCAATGCTCTGCAAGAATACACACATTTGTTAGAGAATTTTACATGCGGAAAATCTATTGCGCGTAAGTGCACAGACATGAGGATTTCATATCAATCCAGTTCCAAAATTGATGCACAAATGCACAAGTATCGACCTTTTAAAACTGTACCTCGTCTATCAAATTGCTTTCAGACCCCTTAATGTCAAAATCAAGAATACTCAGAGATGCAATCACAGCCCTCTTATTACTTCCACAAAGAAACAACATCTCACCTAAACTTCTGACCAAGGCTCTACAAAATATAGAATTAAGATTTAAAAGAGTTGTCAGAATCAAAATAAAACATAGTGATAAATTATTGAAAGAAAAACAGATCTCCCACATAAAGTAACATTATTTTCAAACTCTTTCATGTTAAAGATGTTATCTTTTCTCAGAGTTGAATGCCCTAAAATTTTTAGTCCAGGTATTTAGGGAACAAGAATTTGCTGCAAGCTAAACTCAGGTTGGTAAGAAAAACTGAATCGAATCATCTAACTAACAGAATTAATAAGATTTTAGTTACTGGATTTATTTACACAGTGAAAATGTCATAACCTTGTAAATAGGAAACCCATGCAAGGAGATAGATATTTGTAAGTAAGAAGAAGAATAATATAAGTACCAACTATTGTAAACACTCCTTTTATGGGGATGGCACAGCTCCTTTAAAAGGTTTTTATTTTTGGATAAGCGATCCTATAGAAGAATTTAATAAGAAATTAAGGTGATAACAAATTTCCATGGTTTAGAAGTAGCGGGTATTGGGGCCACTAAAATAGCTGGCACAAAATATTAAAGATAGCTTGCACCTTAGCCATGTCTTACAGTGGTTCTAGACATGTTTAAGCGCAATCATATTCTGTTGTAAAATGAATTTAAATGAAGTATATATACAGAAGGATTATTTTAAATATTAAATACTATAAATTTAAATAATAAGTAACTTATAAAGAGACTTTGCACACCATCAAATGCCAACTATGTGGAGCCGTCCCCCACACCCCACTCCTCCCCTCCAAAAAAAAAAACACCAAACCCCTAATAAGTGAGAAAAATTAAAGAGAGAAAATAGGATATGGTAATGCCTATGGCAAAGCTGTAACGAATGTATATCTCGCTTGCAGAGAAAAAATTGGAAACTACCAGTGTAAAGAATCATGCCCTGGGTTAATATAGTACAGACTACAGATATGATTCCATTGTTTTGTGCTTATAGAAAAAAATCATTCCTTTTTATGTTGACCCTCTTGAGGAGTACATAATGGAGTTAATGATTATGTCAACTCCCCCATCTGAGAAGTCTGTTTCAACAAAGAGTTTTTACCAATGTTCTAAAACTCGTTAGGCAAATCTAGGCGGTAGAGGGAGCGCCTAGGAATTCTCATTTTTTTATTTTTTTATTTTTTTATTTTTTTATTGTACATACGTGTTAACTATAAAAAATATATAGTAAATATAATATTTTTTTAAAAATTTGACATGAAACATTACCCAAAAAAAAATAATTATTTTAAGGATTAGCAAGTTCATTTAAGTATAGTAGAGCTTTAAGGTAGAGATTTGACTCAACCTAGGCGGGGGTTTAGGAGCCCAACCAAATCGAGGCGATAGAGGATCGGATTAATCGAACTTAGGTGGGAATTTTTATAACGCTGCTTTTTTCCTTGATGTTAGTGGCATGCTCCACATGTCCGGGTGAACCCAACATGGTTTTAAGTTAACTACTACATTGATTCCTTTTCCACCAAAATATATGGTGCAGCTAAGTGAAACTGCAATGCAAGATTACTCACCTTGACTTCCTTTCTTCAGTAAGAGATGCAAATATGTTTGGGTCTACACATTCACTTTTTAAATTCCTTGGTTCCAAATTCATTGGCAAGTTTAATGTAGCTCTACCTAATTCCTCTTGAGAGAATAGAAGGTATTTGAGAACAAATGCCTGTACAATCAAACAGAATGCTCAGTAAGCAATCTCACAACAGATTTTGACAGAACCAATAAAAAAGAATAAGATCAGAGAAATGTATTATTACCATCTATAGTGTACAACGTATTGGAGACGTAGTTGACAGTATCGATACGACACGATACAAGAGTAAATCGATACATATCACTAGTGTAGCATAAACTGATACGTATCTTACGATACAATGCATGTATCCCTGTGATACGGACCATACGGTACGATTTACTATACACGAATGATACATTTTTAAGCTACAGACTAACCTTATAAGAGTTGAAATAATATATTAAAGCTTTTTCTTCAGCAGAAGAGGTGTTTACTCGATCTATACATAATGTCTTAAAATACTTTCTAGGATTTCTAATCTTTTAGAAAGACTTTTATCTCCACTTTCTTTTTTCCACATCTCATTCTATGCAGACACAAATAAATAGTTTTACATTTCTAAACTTCGCAACTTGAGGCTTAATTTCACTTTGGTATGACACTTATATGTTAAAGGAAAGCCATTTTTTCTCTTCTTCATTGATAAATATTACTCAAGTAATATTGATTATTGATTAAACTTCTAATCTATAATTTGAAAATATAAAGTTTGTTTATATGCTTTTTATTATATTTTATTTTTTACTATTTTAACGTTAAACTTGAGCTAATTTATTTAATTGAGTAATAAAACGAGTTCTCTATATGTTTAAATATATAATTATTGTGTTTTACAACTCTTTCTGAATCTTATGATACAATACACAATCATGGGAATTTTCGATACAAGATACGATTCAAAATTTGACAACTACGATTGGAAATGTGATGGATAAAGTTACCACTGCAAATCAAATCACAAGATACACTAGAAGATGAAAAGTAAAATGTCGGGTGTTTCATACTAACTATGAATATAGAATGACTGGAACTACATATGAAGGGAAAGTAGGACAATCCAACACAACAAGGAAAACATTAAATATTTTGGTTGGGACAGTAGTCTACATTTCTTTGTTAGCAGTATTAAATGTCATTTTATCAGTATCTTTGTATTACTTTCCCCAAGTAAAGTCATAATAGATCTTACTTTATACAAAATAATTAATTTTTAAAATTGTATTTTCTGAGTTGTGTAAGAAATTCAAAGGTTATTTTATGAGTTTGTGTTCGCATCAACGCTACGTTTCTGAATTTTGGACAGAAAACATAAATTAGGATAGAAAAGAAAGAATGAAAAACTTACAAATTTTATTTCTTACCAATACTGAGTTTATAAAGGAATTAGGAAAAAGGAAAGAAAACATAATTTTCATATTTTGATTACTGTTTTACCATTATATTAATTTTGTTGTGGATGTATGCAGAGGTTATAATACATATGTTATTTAGTTTTCCGTCCATTTTTTCGATAGATGTGGATGTATGCAGAGGTTATAATACATATGTTATTTAGTTTTCCGTCCATTTTTTTTATAGAAACTTTGGCAAGAAAAGTTAGTTTTCTGTCCTTTTCTTTTCTGCTCATTAAAAAACTCAAAAATTCTATCCTTCTCTTTTTTTTTTATTTTCCTTCCAATTTAAAACTCTGAAAATCAATGCAAAGGATTCACGTAGCCAACCCCATCTAGTTTGGAAATAAGGCTTAGCTGAGTTGAGTTAAAAGGTTATTCGATGCCCCATAACAGCTATGAATTACTCTTCTTTTTTATCATTTAATGCTCCCAAGTCCTAACAACCTACGAAGGAAACTGCTCTCTATCTCTCCCTCAACAACTTTCAAAATAAAAATCAAAAGATGCATACCATCCTAACTTATCTTATCTTAATTTGATAAGTTCTCAATAATTTTATCACAAGTAACATCCTACTTTGTAAGTATAAGCAAAATCCTATTAGAAGTATATTAACATGAACAAATTTAGAAGGGTTTCTTCTTGTTGCCTTACGTGCCACATGCCAAAGACTCAAAGGTATAATAGGTATAATAGCATCACTATACTATGTTGTCTTTTAATGAAGCATTACTAAGAAAAATTGATTATGACTGTAAGCTTCACATAGCCAAATATATTCAGTAACCACTTCCACTTTCGGAAAAGTGACATCCAATCATAGTCAAAATTAATGTCACGCACATACCTAAGTGAACTCTACTTCCCTAAGTGACTACACTAATCAAAGTCCAGTTAAAAGAATAACAAGTTGTTAAAAATGTTTACAAATTGTATCAAAACATAGCTGTTAAAAACATTAGAGGTAGATTAAAGTTGGCTCATTTAGTCATATGTAGTATGAAACATGATACTTATCTCTAAAAAGTACACACTTTTTACAGTTTACATTCACATGGCAAGTAAAGAGAGGTTTCAAGAAATTTACTTGTATTGTCGCTAACACACCACAAGGCCCACCTTCATGCTGCACTAAACCCATAGATGTTTCAGAATCAGTACTAAACCTACACCCAAAAAATCCCAGAATGTTAGCTAAAGAAGGGATTAATGTTTTTCTGACTGAGCATTTAAAACTTCATATTTGCAGACACACACACACAGAGCGTGAAAGAATAAGAAAAGGACTTTTTCAGAAACATAATAAAACATTCCAGAGAAAACAGAGATACTAAATTGGAGAACAAGACACAGGTACTCTGTCAGCATGCTCAACATGTGCGCACGTAAAATATAAGGTTCATTTACTATTTATTTTCCCAGCTGGAAATTAGCAAAAATCACATCATTCATAAGGACAGGAGTAAATTAATGTGTATAATACAATCACTGTGGCAAGCATTGAGACACAAATAAAGTAGTAGCTTACTATATAGCCACTCCTTTGCCCCCCTCCCCCCCAAAAAAAAAAATATAAATAAAAATAAAAATAAGAAATTCAATGTTTGTTAACCAAGATATATTACATGTAAGTTGTATTCTTTTCATTTATTCTTTTCTTTTGGGAATTCCGGGACTTGGAAACAGGAAGAGGCTATGAAGATGCATCAAAGTTTACTCCATGAGACTCCCTGATGCTTGTGTTAGTAAGCAATAAAGGAGGATGGAGAAGAGAGAGAGAGAGAGCAAAGGTGGGAAAAAGTAATAAGCCAAAAGTTCCTACCTCTTGTTTGGTAGCAAGTATATATTAAGAGATTTTCCAGAATTTGCTAAAACTCTCCCAAGCTTAAGTTATAGCAAGTAATAATGAAGGAGTGAGAAGAGAGCTACAAGCAAAAGTGGGAAAAGTTAATGAGTCAAATGTTCCCATCTCTTTTCTGGTAATAAGTATCTATACCTAGTTATACCAAGGTAAATTCAAAGTCCACTTAGTATTAGGAGCTTAATAAGTGTTAAAACACTTTAATCAAAATAGGGGTTGGGTTGTACAATGACAATCATGCCCTAGGGTATACCCCTAGGATTTTACTTTGTAAATGAGCTACATGATACATCTCTTTTTACCCTGCTTGTCCGAACATGTCTTTCTCACTGGATCACGAATTTAGCCCACATCAGTTGTCACCTCCAACAATGAGAGGTCATATAAACTTCTTTTTATCATCTGAACCCTGGTATGTATGATTGTATTTTGTTATACAGGATATGCTAATATGCATGACATTATTGCATTATCCGCATAACCATAATTACAGTATTACACTAAATTTCTTTTCATAGCTGCTAGTAAGTACTTAGATATAGCATCAAGCATATCCAAGCATCCTATACTAGTTTTAGATACCACTCAAACAATTCTATATAGTTGATAATTCACATAAACATAAAATGAACAAGATGCTAATAGTTCGGACTGGTTCAAATGAAGGAAAGACTGAGTTATTAGGATGGAATTTGACAATGTTATCATATTTTAAGTTTATTCCCATTTTATCAAGTTCTGGTTTACCGATTCACAATTTTTCCTATTTATCTGAATGAAATGGTATATTCTTATACCAATGTTCTAAAAGGCGCTAGGCGGGAGGCGGGCGGCCGGAGGGGGCCTAGCGCCTAGGAGGCCTAGGTGGGGCCTAGGTGAAATTTTTTATTTTAAGCCAATTTTAATATTTTATCTAACATTTATCTAAACAAAACAATAATATAAAGCAAAACAACCTATAATAAAGATAATAAAGACATTTGTTTGAAGTTCAAACACATATCCATATTGTTAATGTCAAAGTTCAAACACAAGCATGTAATTGTTCAAAGTTCAAACATATTTTTAACGTATTAGTTTTATTCATAAACAAGATTGCTATTAAATAATAAAATTTAAAATTACAAGAATTTAATTCAATATTAAAACTTAAGAAACTAAACATAAATTTAAGAATTATATTGAATTAAATTAAATATTACAAATGTATCATCATTTATATAATTTAAAGTTGGTACAAGTTCAAAAAATTACAATTATAATAAAATTATCCATTTTGACTTGATATTGTTCACTTCTTGTTGTGATTTAATATGCTACAATCTGTATTATGAATATGATAAATCATTAGAAAAATAAATATATCAAGATCTGGTTTAGGTAGTTATTAAAATAAAAAAAAAATTCTCCGCCTAGACCCCGCCTAATTTCCTAGAGGGATTTTTTTGCCACATTGGGCCTAGGTGAGGTGTCAGGGGGCCTAACACCTAGGCGAGGCGCCGCAAAGGGGCCTAGCGCCTAGGCGGGGATTTTTAGAACACTGACTTATACTTTTGAAAAAGTACTTGTTTGCTCTCTATAATTACATGGCAAGAAATTCTAGATGCTATATAGGAATTATATCAAAGAATGCCATTAATTGGAACACTGGCTCATATTTTAGAATATATACTCTTACCTCGAAAATGATAGATGAATCTACTTATATTATGTCCCAAGTTGCTTCTAAATGATACTCGGTATTAATTAAAGTGCTTAGTAAATAAACTCCGCTGTTGCCAAAGACGTTTCTAGACCAAACTCAAAAGTAACACCAAATGAAATGAAAATTTTTAGAAGAAATGCACAATATCAGCACCACATAACAGGATGAGAATAACAGGATGAGAATATAATATGTATAGAAATTAAGTTCAATACTCTTTATATTACATGCATTTCAGCTTCATATTCATCACATAAGGAGAGGCAGCAGAATGCAGTTACACATGTAAGATGACATGGAACAAGGGAGAAATATAGCTCTCACAAAAGGCAACAATAATTAAAAATTTTGTTTCAAAGAAATCAAAATTTATATTGGAATTGTTTTACCCAATAAAAAATAACATAGTAAAAATTGCAAAGCTTCTCAGATATGTTTTTATAAGTTTCGACAACTGTAGATGACAGAAGCAAGAAATCCAGTTCAAGAAAATGTCGATCTTCAAGCAGTAATTGCTAGAAAGCATAAAAACAGAAGGCCAATGATTTGTACATGTAAAGGTTGTGGCACACAATTGTTTGACTAACAAAACACAAGAAATATTTAAATTCATTCACTTGATAAATCAACACAGCATAAATAAGATGGGTCACATAAGTAATTGTAAAAAGTAAATACAATGCACCTATTATTTTAAGTAATAGATACCAAAATTTTATAAAGGGAACCGAACGATTGTTTTTTATATTTTCACATGATTCTCTCAATGACATGAACATAAAGTGGGACCCACTTTTATGTGAGAAAACTAAATAAAAATATAAAAAATATATGTAAAAATACTGCTCCCCTTTTATAAAATTATCTGCCCATAGGTAACAACACGTCAGGCCACTTGAATTGCACAACATTCAAAGCAGTGGTTATAAACACAAACTCAAAGAACATAAAAATTGGTGAATCAATCAAAGAAAGACTATATGATCAAATGGATTGTGCCATACCTAATTCCCTGATTACTCCATTGTGCCAGAATGTCCTTTGTAACTCCAGCACCAAAAACCATCGAAAATAACTGATTTGCCTCTGCCAGCAAAAGCTCATTCCCCAAATTCACTTCCTTCCCCAAATTCACCTCCTTCTCTATCGGCACACTCGTTCGCACCTGCGAAGACGAAGCTGAACTTGCCACAACTGGGGCAGCCGAGTTTCTCGCAGCCATCATTCGCTTCTCCGCCGCCGCCGCCATCAACTCCCGCTGCGACTTCCGGCTCTTCTCCGGCGACTCCACCACCAAGCCTCCGGCGACGTTCTCCCTCGGCTTACTCCTCTTCGGCTCCGGTGGCTCGTTCATACTCATCCTCAATGCCATCTGCAAATCCTCATCTTCTTGATCCATCCCTAACTCCAACACTCCAGAAATCAGATTCAAAACACAATCTTCACACAGAACTAGGGTTTTAATTCGACCCCAATAACACCAGAAATGAGAATTTATAGAACAATTTTTGTTGAATTAACCCAATTAGATAATCAGATTACACAAATGGGAATTTATTATATGTATATAATACATATGAGGAAAGAGAATCGGTTTTCGATTTTTAATAAGTACACTCCGAAGAACAAAATAAGGAATTCGAACGACGGCTTGGAGTTTGCGAAACGGTACCGTTTTGTAAGGTGAAAAGACTGATTTACCCTTTGGACTTATAGTTGAGCTGTGGAATTAGGAAGTTAGGATATATGTAACTTGGAGGGAAAGGAAGGGTGTTTTTGGTAATTTAATAATTCAGATAGAAAAGTGATCGGAGATACTTGCCTTTTCTGGGGAGCGAAACAAAACGTCTTCTTTTTCTTTTGGCTCGTAGGGAGAGAATCTTGGAGGTAAAATGTTTTAGCTGTCTTGAAGGATTATTTTTTATTGCATCATAATTACAAAAATGTTAAACTGTATTTATATACATTTATAAAACAACGATTTTAAGAAAATATATCCAAATATACATTATATTATATAGAAATTCAATTTGTGGTGATGTGATATTAAAAATGATAGTAAAAGCGAAATAGCAAATTAATAATATCATTTCACTTTATAATTTTAAAATATAAATGTATCTCTAATATTTGAACGATTAAAAAAATGTGTATATATTTTGTATTTACTTGGTATTTTAACATTAAATGCAATGATGATTCATCTTTACCATGAGAAATGAGAAAAGATTATTTCAAAATATAATACTATATTCGTTTTAAAATATAAGATTATTATTGACTTTTATAGTCAATTTAAAATATTTTAATTTAAAAGTGATATGAATTCTTTTAATTTTAATTAATACAATAATGAATATTACAAACCTGTAAGGAATAAGCATGTGAATGATATTCCTATTTACATATGATTTGATTATGATATATATATATATATATATATATATATATATATATATATATATATATATGAATGAATATGTACAAGGACTTGGAATGAATTGATCAAATATATTAGGTTGATCCTACATAAGCAAAACAGCTGTGTAAAGTCCTTAAAAAGAAATGATGTACAAGGACAATAAATATAGAAAGATCAAGCATGTTAGGTTTATCTCATGATGTAATAGATAGGCTTGTTTGATCATCGAGCATTGCACCAGAAATCGTAGTCTACCAGGAGAGTCAAGGAAAACTCAAGAGCTATCAAGGCAGAATCGTAGTCTGCAAGATAGTAGATCTCGGAGTTCGTAGACTGCCAGGAGAGACGAGGAAGGATCGTAGTGTAAGACCCCGAATTTTATGAAATGAAAGTATTCAATTTTTTTATAATTATTATTTTATTTCGTAAATGGTTAAATTGATAAAAGGTTAAAGTTAAGGGTGATATGTGAAAATTTTTGCAAAGTAAGCAAATTGTTATAAAATATTCGTTTGGTCGGGGAATATTCTTTTTTTCGGGAATATCTGTATGACGTCACAATCATTGGTGGACCCCACAACGGAAGAATTGTCGTAGTAAGAAAACGACAGAATTATCTTTTTTATAAAAATAACGGCAAAAGTGTTACCGTTAAACCGTTGAACTACCCAAGAGTAAAAGTACTGATGTCTGGCGTGGTTGCATAAGTAGCATACCGGTATTGATTATTAATGCTTACGTAAGAAGTCACTCGGTTATACTCAATTATTACTATAGTAATCCGCGATCATATCTCTCATATTATTGATTCAATTATTGTCATAATATCATCTCGCATAATATGTTATATTATTAAATCAATAATTGAGGCAAGAAAATTATTCATATTATTATTTGCAATATCGACAATGTCTAGAAGTTACATTAATGAGAGGTTTGGTCACCTAATTGTGCGCCAATAAGGAGAAATTCTTATCGGAAAGCCCCCTCTTTCTTGGGAACGACCTGGTTGTTAAATATTGTGAATTATAATATTAATGATGAATAAGTTCGTGTTGATTAAAGATGAAATTGATAGTTTCATTGTGTTGGAATTATTAGTATTAGTGAAAATCGATATTTATTACGATAATAATTGATGTCTGGAGGTTATATTGACCAATCGGGTAATTAACCGGATAAATGAGCAATTAATTGCTATTGATTCACATGATTATAACTATTTGTTCACATGTGTGTACTATTGATTCACGTTCATTTACTATTAGGGGAGTTGGTGCAAGATTGATAATACTTGCATGACTAAGTTAAAAATAGAGGTATAGTTGAAGGTACTATACTATAATTAATTTTTTCACGTGTTTAGAACTATTGAGTCACATGATTTACTATTGATTCACATGATTTACTATTAGGGGAAATGGTGTAAGTTTGATAATACTTGCAGGACTAAATTAAAAATGAAGAAAAAGAGGAAGGTATTATACTGTAATATTTCGAGCCCCAAAATGTGCAATTATCGAAGCTATATTTTCTTATAAATAGAAGCTCATTCTTTCTTCAATTTTCACCAATTCACTAAAGCTATAGAGCAATTATTAGAGAGAAATTAGAGAGAAAGAAGAAGAGAAGTCTGCTACTACCTCACTTATTCCAAAGATCCGCTTTTCTTCTAAGGTAAGGGGTATTATTCTTTCGTATTCATGAAAGAGAGTTATTTTCTTTCAATACTCATAAGGTTGTTATTCCATTCTTTATTATTATGTTGGAATAACCTTATACATGCAAAGTACCGCATACATGGTGAAATTCTTCTCATTATTCCATTATTTATTATTCTCATTTGAATAACTTGTCTATACTGATCCATCGCATACTCGGTGAATTTTGTTGTTATTCCGTTCTTTATTATTCTCGTTGGAATATTATCATCGTCATGCGGATTACGCATGACTGGTTCCATTCTTTATTATTCATTGGAATATCCCATGCATGCAGATTACGCACGACACGGTTACATTCTTTATTATTACGTTGGAATAACCTCATGCAATGCGATTACATCGCATGCTTGGTGAATTCTTTTGTTATTCCATTCTTTATTATTCTGTTAGAATAACCTGTCTGTGTGGACTACCACATGCATGGTGAAAGATCCTGCGTATTCATTCTTTATTAAATTGTAGAAATGATCTGTCTACGTGGATTACTACATGGCGGGTGAAAATCCATTTGCAGTTTCGTATATTCTATTATACTCATCTGAGATATCATTTCTTTTGTACTCGTTATGGAATATCATTTTTTTGGTATTTTTTTTACGAGTTACTATTTATAGATTACTATTCACCTAGTTACTATTCACTCTGGTATTATTCACTCGGGTATTCGGGGTACTTTTCGTGCCGGAGTACTATTCATGGGTTACTATTCACCCAATTACTATTCACTCTAGTATCATTCACTCGGGTATTCGGGACACTTTTAGGTATTGGGTACTATTCATTCACGGTACTATTCTAGAAATCTTATTCATGGGTACTATTCATTCAAAAAATATATTTCTTTTTGTCCAAATTATTTTTGGTACATGAATATTATTCTTGAATTTTACTCTACAAAGCAGTATCATATTGACAATTTGAATGTTATTGATTTCTGGATAAATTAAATTATAAATCTTTAAAATTTATCCTTGAACTTGTTTTATTGAATTATTATGTCATTGTCATCATCCTCATGCTTATATTGTGATTAAAGTCATCTTTGGCTTACGTACATAGATGGACTTGGTATGATTATGACCAGGAATTATTCGGTATAATCATGACCATAATATGACGAATGATGTGGTAAAAGTCCTCATTGGCCTGTAGTTCATTGATGGACAGTTGTTGGTATGATTATGACCAAGGATTATTCGGTATAATCATGACCATTAATGATTACATGAATATCCTTGGTCGTGGTGTAGGAATGATTCAATTTTATTTATTAAGCTGAGTCTCAGCGATAAAGTTGATGAAAAACTTTTTAAATCATAGAAGATAGTAGATTTTATGCTCTACTTGACTCTTCTAATGGATTGCTTATTCCGCTGCAGTTGTTGATCTAAAATTTGTTGTCTATTATATTCTATCAGTTGTTATACTGTTGAAGGCTAAGGATAATTTATCCTGCATTATCTTAGTCATAATATTTCTTATTAGGCTAGTTGATCTCACCCTTTTTTTTCATTCTTCTCTTCAGAAAATGAGAATATAGCTGGGACGAGTCAGGAAATGGAGTGATGGTCTAGGATAAGTGGCTTTAGTAGTCCTCACTATTCTGTGAAATAGTGTGATAATAATTGTAATGAGGACTCCATTGAGAGTGGATATTGTCTAAAAGACAATATTCTTGTTTAAACTCTCAACTATGTTTTGTCATATTGTACACGACAGTTGTATAATTTAGTTTGTATTTGATTTATGTATCATGTTGTTAGTTTCCAGTAGGCACAATAGATCTAGAAGGGGGGTTTGAATAGATCCTTTTTAATTTCAATACTTTTTTGATTTATTTTGTATTGCTAATAATTTAGCATGTGACAAACATAAGAATCTTTTCAAGCACAGCGGAATAAGTAAAAGATCCCCTTCATTGATATATTCATAATCATACATACATTGTTCGTAGAGTTAGTTCGATGGTAGCGGTTATAACATACATAGTGATTATAGCGGTTAATGTACATAATGTAAATGACATAAAGTAAAAGACACAAGGGATTTTAAGTGGTTCGAGACTCAAGCTCCTAATCCACTCTTACGCTTTCAACTAGCGAGGATTTCCACTAAGGAAGGCGACATCACGAATCACTAAGATTCTTTCAAGGCCGTGACCTTGGGACTTGATTCACTAAGAACTCTTCAAGGCCGTGACCTTGGAACTTCTCTAGTTTCCCTAGGAACTCTTCAAGCCAAAGAGCTTGGAACTTCATTTAGTCCCTCTAGACAAGGACCCCTCAGGCCCTGACTTCTTCTTGTTGTAGTTGTTATTGTTGTTGGTGCTGAGCTGCTAAGATGTCATTAAGCTCTGAACATCTTTTGTACTTAGCAGCTTAGTGTGATCCTCTTTGTTTTCAGCTTTGAGTCCGGACCACATCTTCTTTTGGTGCGGTGATCTTTACTCTCTTGACTTATCTTCATCGATGTCACCGGTGCACCATCACCATCTGGGTTTGCTAGGTCTCGTGCTTTTAGTAGTCTTAAATGCGCACTTAGCAATCCCTAAACCCTTCTTGAATACTTTGAGATATGGTTACGCACTTGTTGATTCGACTTTTCGGTTCTTGGTGATCGTAGAGTGGCTCTCTTGATCTTCTTTGTACTCGACCACTTTTTCGAATGCTATCTTTTTGGCCTTTTAGGCTCTCGACTTGCCGCCATCTTTAGTGGCATTCTCATCTTTGTTGAGTGAAGCTTTGATCTGTATGAGTCCTTCTTCAAAGCTGCTTCACTTCCACCTTGGTAGTCTCACTGTCATTGAGACTTGTTCTATTGATCTTTGGTGGAACTCGTAGAGTTAACAATAACATTCACCAACTCAACGATTCTGCAACAATACAATCATCAACTCTTTTAGATCTTTGAAGCTCTGTTGATTTATACTACTTCCCAATCTTCCCGTTAGAAAGTAGCAGTTGAAGCTTATTCAAATTGCCTCGCAGAACTCAAGTTATTTGGTGCAGACTGCAGATGTGACATGACATCTTTTACGACTTCGACTTTCGCGGTCTCTTTGTTTCACCAACTCTATTAGATATGTCACTTTGATATCTCGGGCAGGTCGACGACTTTATTTCACCCTTCTGATTTCTCGATCAGAGGTTGTCCTTGCATCGATGCTCTCAATAAGCTCTTGTCCGAATATTACCCTTCAGATTGAACCGTTGCCAATGCTTCAGTCTTCAGCTATTCGAACTCTACGATTCTGATGCATATCTTCATGGACCTAATCGTAGTGTTCTTGTTGACTTGTAGAAACAACACTACGATCTTGAAGAAGGTTCACTTGATCTTTAGTATAGAACATATCTTTCTCTTTTTGTGCAATGCTTCATTACTTCTATTTGCCTCGACTGTTCTCAGATACTGATGGATTGATTCCTTGCCTGGCCACTTCTGAATAACAAGACACTTCAGATTTGTGGCGTGTCCAGCTCGCTTTCTCCTTGTGATCTCCCGTTCACTTATCATTAATGGACTGACCCAATGCTTAATCACTTTAGCCTTGTTCTTCAGAGGTGACCAGTATCTCAGTGTGTACTCCATCTGTTCCTTCTGGGTTTAGCAAAAACTACGATCTTGGTTGCTTCCAAGATCGTTGTCATCTTTCTACTTGACAGCTACTGCATATGCTAACTTTCCTTAGTCAGCTACTGAAGTCTTCTTATGATCATCTTGTGGAAGACTTCATCTCGAATGGCTTCACAACTTAATCTTGATGCTGATTGGGTTGGTGCTTAGGTCTTCTGTTAGCTTGTATGCCATTCATTGAATGCTCTCTAGTTTCCTTCAGGTGGGACGTATTTATGCAGTGTCAACCAGAGGCTTCATTCCTTTGGATATTCTGGGAGTGCTCATTCATTGAGACTCGTATTTGTTCTTCGATTCTGCCTTGGCATTGTGAGCACATCTGTTGAGGTCTTAGTTCTGCACTTCTACGATTCAGCTTTGGCTGTGCAGACACTACGACTCTGAGATCAGATCTTGACACTCTACGGTTTCTATCATTGTGTTTGTTGTCTTCATCTGATCTTGCTCGACTACGATCTCTGCCTTTGATACGATCAGTAGACTTTGTGATTCTGAGTGTAGTCTACGATCCTTTACTTGTTTTCGACAGATGCTCGGTCGGCTTGTAGGCAGGCTGTCTTTACGATTCAGAACATGACTTCCTCAGCAGACTACGGTCCTGAGGAAGTTCTCCTCATTTCTACCACGATCCTTCCTCGTCTCTCCTGAAAGTCTACGAACTCCGAGATCAACTATCTTGCAGACTACGATTCTGCCTCGATAGCTCTCGAGTTTTCCTTGACTCTTCTGGCAGACTACGATTTTTGGTACAGTGCTCGACGGTCAGACAAGCCTATTTATTACAACATAAGATCAACCTAACATGTTTGATCTTTCTATATTTATAGTCCTTGTACATCATTTCTTTTTAAGGACTTTACAAAGTTGTTTTGCTTGTGTAGAATTAACCTTACACATTTGATCAATTCATTCTAAGTCCTTGTACATATGTTTCTATTACCTATCAAAGGACTTTACAGTTTTTCTTAATGCAAGCATACTTGCACATTCATTCATATATCATAATCAAATCATATGTAAATAGGAATATCATTCACCTGTTTATTCCTGACAATCTCCCCCTATTTGATTATGACAAAAATAATAAGTGCATATGCATGTTATGAATGAATCTTATATACAGTGAGCTGCTGTATTTCTAAAATAGATAATCATGACTGTCATTTATAATAATATAAAATTTAATATATTATGACATCTTACATCCTGGATCTAGAACATACCTAACTAGTTAGAGATATACCTCTTTGGCTCCATGTATGCTTCCAGGATGTCAGTTGATGTGTTATTCATCTGTTTGATCTTTTTGCATCTGCTCATCCTGGGATATTGGCTTCATCCTTTTGTATGCTCCCCCTCAGATGTTTGCTGTTGTGACTCCCCCTCAGCCTTTGCAAATACGGGTTCATCATCCTTTAGCTCCCCCTTTGATGATGACCCAACTTCTTCTTCTGCTATCTTCTTATTTTGTTTCCTTCTGCTCTTTTTTCCCTTTCTTGGCTGCCTCTTTTTATGCCTCTCTTTCTCCCCCTTTTTGTCATTAATCAGTTGAGAGAGCTGTTCCATATTGAACATAAGTTGCTCCATCATGTAGGAGGAGTTTCCAACTTCTTTCTTGATTTCTTGTTGACTTAGCTCAAGTTGCATAGAAAAAGATTGATTCATGTTGTCAATCTTGTCAGAGAGGATTTTGAGTTTCTCTTTATTTGCCTCTTGTGCTCGTAGAGCTGTAGCTTTCTGATCATGTATGGCTTTCAGATAGATGTGATCTCTCTCTTTGATTTTGAGAGATATATCAGCCATAGTTTCTTGGAGTCTTTCTTTTGTTGTTGTTAACTGCTTTGTCTCTTCAATCATTAGAAATATCTTCTCAGCCAGCTCAGCAGAATTCCTCAACAGCTCCTACTCCACAGGATTTTGGTCATCTGATCTGGCAGCTTCTTGTTGAACACTAGCTTGGACTCTACGATTTTTATCCTTGGATAGATTGTGGAAAGTGTTGACAATCTGAGAAATCGTTGAGTACCAACAGATATTGGAAGATGAAGGGATGTTAGATATCTGAGCTTGGGCAGATGGAGACTTCTCAATTTGGATTTGAACATCATCAATGGTAGAGTAAACAGACTCTACGATTATTCCTTTGGCCATAGTCCTTTTGCCTTCAGTGTCAACTCTATGATCATAGGGAATATAGTGATTTCCAGCTTGTCTGTAGATCTTGTAGTGAGGCTTGTCATTGATCATCATGGTTGCAAACTTCTTTACCCTTGGGAAGTTTTGTGACACCAACTCTAGATTTGGAAATTGAGAGTAACACCAGCTGAAATAGCTCTCATCCTTATCAGTATGAGCCTTTAACCATGGCATCCATGGGAAGAACCATCTCATCAGAGGATCTTGAGTTGTACAATATTGTTGTGCAATCTAACTCCATATTTTCCAATTATGAAGTAATTCATCAGTAGTCATCCTTACAACTCGAAGTTGTTCATTTCCATGACTTATCCATCTTGCTACGGTTCAAATTTGGTGGTTCATCAAAACTTCCACCACTATTCTCCTGTTGATTCTAGCTGGAGAGAGAACAGGATAGTATTCTGGTTCCTCTGATTCCTGAAGTGCAGAATCAGACTCTTTCCCTATTTCTTCCCTTTTTGATCCAGAATCTTGCTGACTTCCTTCATCAGATTCTTCAGTGAAGTCTTCTTGTTGAATTTCATTTTCAGAACCTTCTTCAGCAGTATCTTCCTTGGATTCATCACTAATTCCATCTTCATCAATTTCTTCATTAGATTCATCATCACTTACCTCAATGACTGCAGTAGAGTGATCATTTTTCTTGTTAGAGGCAAATTTAGCCAGTAGTCTGTGGCTCTTCCTTCTCCTTGGTGGTTCAGAAATTTGAGAGTTAGACTCTCCTTCCTCTTTAGACTCTGAGGCATTTGAGTCATCAGACAGGCTTTCTTGATTTTCATCATTGACAGGGGCATGTCCTTCTTCTTCAGAATCATCTTTATTTACAATCTGGGACGATGTGCTAGCTTGATGTTCAAAGTGATAGTATGGGCATGTTTTTCTTCCTCAGACTTTGCATCTTTTGGATTTGTTAGAGCGATTGCTGTGGAGGATATTGTTGTGTTAGCCTGTAGCCTTTCTTTATCATCAGAGTGAATGCTCTGAGAGTTAACCGTAGAGATTGCACATCCTTTTTCTTCACCATCAGACTTGGCTTTTTGTTTTACTGATTCAACTCCTTCCTTATTTCTGGACTTGCTCTTTACGGATTTAATTTTTGAATTTTCAGTTCCTTTCTCATCTTCAAACTCTTCATGTTTTTCTTGGTTGGATGGACTTCCCTGGGGAACTGGGGCTGGTTTTTGTTTACCACCTTAGCTTTCTTTCTTGAGGGTTCCTAAAGTAATCTGTTACTTCTTCTCCTTTTTGGGTTTACAGTAGTTGAAGATGGTTCTTTTTTTTTTCTTGTTTCTTCTTAACAGTGGAGACATAGCTTGATAAAGCCTTAGCATTCTTTATATTCTTAGGCTTCTTGCTTGCTGGTGTGGCAACTGTTGGTTTTGTAATATTCAAGAGTGCAATCAAATTGCATAAATAAGCAAAAACGTGTAAAAATCAGAGTTTTAAAAAATTACAAACCATATACCCGGATCACCCTTTATGCACAATTATTAATTAAACGAAAAAGAAAGAACAAGAATCATACCTTTGAAGATCCGAGCTTCCTCAGGTACAAGTTCACCTCCAATCCTTTTCGCGTTCAACTTGAATCCACCGGGTTTGGTTCCTTCCTTTGATCAACGTTAGCCACCCAAGTGTTTGGCCTCTAGAGGTGATCCACCAAGGAAGAAGAAGGATTCAAGAAGATGGGTGGTTGGCTAAACCCTAGTTTTTTCCATCTCTATAGAAAAGGAGCGTACTCTCCAACCATTGGAATTATTACGTAGTCTTGATATCTGATATAAGACTCCTCTTATAAAGATATCAAGTAACCCTATTAAAATAAGGTATTATTTAATTAAACCCTTTTAATTAAAGGGGCTCCCTAATCTTATTAGGGATAATTAATTAAACTCCTTTAACTAATTTTCCTTCCTAATCCAATTAAGAATAAATGAGAGTACTTATATTAAATTAATTCCTAAACTCTTTTAGAAATTAAAATAATAATAATAATTGTAATAATATTAATAAGACTCCTCTTATTAATTTATATTTAATATTTCTAAAATATTAAATAATAAATATTAAGCTATTTAATTTATTCTATCACCATAGATTAAATTAAATATACATAACATATATTATTACGATTATGCCATTAACTTCTTAAATAATTATTCTTCCTTTTATGGTGTGACCCTTTAGGTTCTCCATATTAAAGCAGGTTGTGAATAAATCAATTAGAAAAATTCTAATCTTATTTAAATAAATAAATTAAACAATTAATTTATTTAAATAAATAATATTTATTCTACAATAGGGATAAGCCCTCCTAGCGATCAACGACTTTCCGGATAATATAGATTTCAACATTAATCATAAAAGAACCTTTGAGTAAATAGTTACCAGACAATTCAATCCTTCCACCATACAATGTCCCAATTAAATATAAGATATGGAATTCTTTGTCAAGTCTTATTTTATTTAATTATATGTATTTCGACTCTTAAATGCACAACTCAAATAATGTAAATTAGAAACTTCTTTCTAATTTCATTCGCGCCTTGCCAAGGACTCTTGGGTTGTCATTTATCGAATCACATAGGACATTTCTCTTCTTTAATAGAAGTGGTAGATTCTTTATTGATCATACATTATCTCTATGTACAACTTATTATACCCAAGCATACCCTTTGATATACCCTAAGGGTCTTAAGGAATAAGTCAAAGTATAACTCATCATACACAAGATACTATGATGATCTCAAGTCCAAGGATTACTTAGACTACTATCACTACAGAATTCCTATTGATGGCAAGTAAAACTCCATTAGGTATTCCTTAGCGAGCCAATGTTCAAAGTGAACTTATTCTCTAATAAGCACCTACATACTTGCTTTTAGTGTCTCCACACAAATGATCATGAGATCAATCATCCTCATCCAATGAAAGCAAACAACGTATGTACCCAATCTATCCAGGATTCACTAATCCCCAATTTAGTAATCCAATGATTGGGAACTATTTTAGTTTTAAGCTTTCTAAGAATTTAGATCTCATTAGAATGATCATCATCATTATTCTAAAAGCATTGCTTAAAACTATGGGTTTCTCACATATTATAAAACATCATCATGTAGATAATTAAAAGCCTTTAATAAATTAATACTTTTTATTAATAAATGAATAAGATTGTTACAAAGTATATGCTTTATCATCAAACATGATTGGCTTGTGTGCATACTACTTTCAATCTCCTACTTGCACTAAAGCCAATCGTTGGTGGTATCTCATACTCTTCTTCTCTAAGTGGCGATTATCCTCGTTGTTGGATAAGCTTTAGTTAATGGATATGTAATGTTGTTCATGAGAGTCCACTATCTCTATAGTGATTTCCCATCTTTCAATGATTCTAATAATCAAATGAAAGTGCCAAAACATATATTTAGATCCAAGATGAGACTTAGGAACTATTCCTAGTTCGTAATGAACTTTTAATCCAAACAATCAACTTGCGACTTCATTTATAGCTATATACTTTGTCTTTTTCACTAAACCAAAGAACTCTTTCATTGTTTGGAACCTTTCCAATTCACTACACCTTTGTTCAAGATAACGTTTTACCTTAAAGTGGATTTTACGTCATCTTGGTGCGTCTCGAAAAACTTGAGTGCATTAAGCCCTCTAGTTTTAATTTAGACCCACCATGAATATGATCACATCCTTAGTGCTTGGGTTAAGCACTTTAAGATGTTTTCACTGACTCATAGTGAACTTCTCCATAATATGACTAATCAACATCAGGTCTCGTATATTTCATTACATACATGATAGTTACTCATGCGATCTCCCTTTTTGGAGTCTATGGGGACTATTAAGAGAGATACACTCCATAGCTCATCAACATGAGACATCTCTTGGAGTTTGCCATGCTAAACGACTTTAGCATCAAATGAATATACGTTCATTGGGTTAAGTTGAGCATCCTTTTAAATCTATCTATATAGATTTGCATCCCCAATAATGATACTTGTGACGCCCCCAAAATTAGGTATACGTCACCCATCTTGGGTCGCCACTTACATGGTACATAAATTCAAATACAACTTACTAATATAAGCGTAGGTATGCAATACGACATAAGCGTGAGTTTGAATACAAATTTTGTCTACTAGATATTATACAAACTCAAAAGGAGTCCTCATTACAACTATTATCACACTATTTCACGTAATAGTGAGGACTACTAATGCTATCCTCCGGACCATTACTTCGTTCCTCGACTCGTCCGGCTATGTTCTCATTTCACAAGAGAACGGTGAAAGAAAGGGTGAGCTCAACTAGCCCAAGAAGAAATATTATGACTAAGATAATGCGTAATAAATTATCATTAGCCTTCAACGATGTTAAAGCGATAAAATACAATAGACAACCGGTTTAATTGCAGCAAATGAATAAGCAATCCATTAAAAGAGTCAAGTAGAGAATAAAGTCTACTATCTTTTAGGTTTTCATCATTTTTATCACGAGACTCGACAATAATAAACCACCACATCTAATCATCCCGCAGTACTGCGGTCGAGGATTTTCATCAAATTATCAATGGTCATGACTATACCGAATCACCCCGGTCATAATCATACCAAAACTATCCATCAACGCATTTACAGCCAACGAGGACTTTTGTCACATCATTTATATCAAGTCATGATTTATCCGAATGATCCTCGGTCATAATCATACTAAGTTCATCTATGCACGTAAGCCAAAGATAACATAATATAACATGAGGATGATGACAATGACATAGTAATTCAATAAAACAAGTTCAAGAATTATTTAATCCATGAATTATTAACGTCAAATTGTCAACATGATCTTGTTTCAGTAGAGTAAAATTCAAGAATGATCAGAAGAATATTTCCATGAAAGATCTTTGGATGAAACGCAAATATCAAGGATATTCTACTAATTTCATGGAGTATAGAAGTCAAAGTTTTAACCAATTTGGGTATAATAAAGAATGGAATAACAAAAGAAATCACCGTGCATGCGGTGCTGCGATGTAGCGAGTTATTCAACGAGAATAATAATAACGGAACCAGTCGGTGAAATTCACACTTGCACAGGATGTTCCAAAGAATAATAAAGATGGAAACGAGATCGGTGTAAAACACACGATAGGATATTCCAACAGAATGATAAAAAGCGGAACCGGTCGGTGTAAAACACACGCACGAGGATGTTCCAACAGAATAATAAAAAGCGGAACCGGTCAGGTGTAAAACACACAAACAGGATGTTCCAATGAGAATAATAGAAAAATGTCACCAAGTATAGGGTAAATGGCATGATACGAGGTTATTCCAATAGAATAATAAGCAATGGAATAACATAAGGATTTCACCAAGTATAAGGTATCTTGGCGTATACAAGGTTATGTATAGGGTATGCCACTTTTACGAGTTATTCCAATAGAATAATAATGAATGGAATAATGAAGTTCTTCAAGAAGAAAGAATAACACCCCTTACCGTAAAAAGAACTGAATATAGAAGTAGTGAAGTAAAGAATACTCTTCTTCTTTCTATAATTTTCTCTCTATAGCTTCTCTCTATAATTTCTCTCTCTAGAGTTTCAATGAATTCGTAAGAAAATAATGAAGGAATGAGCTTATTTATAGGAAAATGGAATGCATAGTAACTAATCCATGAGCGGTCAGATTGATTTACTTTAATCTGACGGTCCATATTTAAAGAAAAATCTTTTAAATAAAATATAATATATTCTATTTATATAAAAACATTTTACTATGCAAACACTTATGCAAAACTTATACAAAACACTATGCAAAACACTATGCAACACTATGCATAATAAAATATAATATATTCTATTTATAGAATAACTTTAATAAAGTATTCTATTTTATATAAAAGATGTTTACATTTTATTACGTTAATAATCTGAATAAAACAAAACATCATTATCGCTATAATAATTCATATTATTAATAATCGATGATAATGGAATCAAACCGAGTGACTTCTCACATAAGCATCAATAATTAATACTGGTGTGTTTCTTATGCAACCACACGTATTCTTGTACTTTTACTACCAAGAGTAGTTCAACAAGTAACCACGGTAAAACTTCCGTAGTTATTTTAATAAAATATTTTTGTCGTTTTCTCGAATCAAAATAATAATTACATTGTGGGGTCCACCAATGATTGGTAGTTATACGAATATTCCTCGCTAAATAGAATATTCCCAGACCAATCGAATATAATATAACCACTTGCATACTTTTGCAAAATTTATAAATACTACCTACAACTATAATATTATCTCAAATTCACACCATAATATTAAAAATTATTTCAACAAAATTTAAATCTTTATTGATAAAACTGGGTCTCACAATCTCCCTCCTTATGGAATTTAAGCCCTCGAAATTAGTAATGCATACCTAATATGATAAAGAGGTGAGGATACCTTTAATACCTTTATCGTCGAAAACATTAAATTCATTTTTTGCAATCCTACCAAAGATATTCATTAACAATTCATCTTTTGCACTACGGGCCAAAGATATACAATCAGTAAAACCAATAATCTTTGAGACTCGACTTAATAGTATCACAACCATGAATTATCCATGCACTTCTTGGCTAAGGATATTCGTGTTTCAATTCTGATCATGATTATACCGAATAATCCTTGGTCATAATCATACCAAGTCTATCAATGCACTACTACCAAAGATGACTTTTACCACATCCATGAAGTAATATTTCATTCTTTGAGACTCATTTCAATAATTAATCCATATCATCGAATCATCCCGCACTATGGCCGAGGATATTCATTAGTATCACGACCACAAATTATCCATGCACTACGACCAAAGATAATTGTGTATTCATTAGTATCACGACCACAAATTATCCAAGCACTACGACCGAAGATAATTGTGTATTCATTAGTATCACGACCACAAATTATCCATGCACTACTACCAAAGATAATCGTGTATTCATTAGTATCACGACCACAAATTATCCATGCACTACTACCAAAGATAATTGTGTATTCATTAGTATCACGACCACAAATTATCCATACTACTACTGACCAAAGATAATTGTGTATTCATTAGTATCACGACCACAAATTATCCATGCACTACTACCAAAGATAATTGTGTATTCATTAGATATCACGACCACAAATTATCCATGCACTACTACCGAGGATAATTGTGTATTCATTAGTATCACGACCATAAATTATCCATGCACTACGACCAAAGATAATTGTGTATTCATTAGTATCACGACCACAAATTATCCATGCACTACTACCAAAGATAATCGTGTATTCATTAGTATCGACGACAACAAATTATCCATGTACACTACTACCAAAGATAATTGTGTTTTCAATTACGGTTATGATTATCTAGAATAATCCGTGGTCATAATCATACCAAGTCCATCTATGCACCACTGCCACGAGATGACTTTCAACATAATATAAGCGTGAGGATAATGATATAAAGAATCAATCAAATGAGATAAAGGATAAATATTAAACATTTATAATATAATTTATCCGAGATTCAAGAATATCCCCATGTTTTCAATCACTTAATAATCTCATAATCTAATATCATTAATATTATAACAATATTTTAATCACTTCTTAAATTTATAAACAATTTATCTTAATTGTTTACGCTTTTACCATATAATGCATTTAATCATTCAAAATGTCATACTCATAAAATATCATCACCAATTATCAAATCCCTCATCAAAAATATATCATATACTCTATATAGGATTCTACAGCCATAAAATCCTATTTTCAACTTTTGTTACTTCACATAACATATTTAACTCATATGTTAAGTAACTAAACTATTTTCATGAAAATACCAAATCAGCCCCAAAAATATTTTTTTCTGGGATTTAGCATAATATAGTCCCATAATGAAAATATATTTTTCTGAATTTTAAAATTCATTTACTATTTTTAAAAATCAATTTCACTTAATTCCTTAAGAAATTAGCTACCTCAAGTTTAACTCCAAAAATTCCCAAATCTTGGCAGGACCTTACACATGTTAACGTGAGCTTCCAGTTTAAATTTCATGGTCATCGGAGTTATAGAACTTTCAGGTTATAGCGTTTTTAATCGGAAAAACCTAAATATTGAAATAGTCATAACTTGCTCATTTTAAGTCGAGAATGAGCTCATTTTTGGTCAGGAGGTACTTTATACCATATACTTTCATGTCCCAAAAGGCCAGAATTTTTCTCATAATTTAAGTGGCCGAAACAGCCTCTCTAAAATCATGGCGAGAAGCTTTTTAGGTTTTTGCAGCTTTGCACTCCTTTGCTAAAATCAGTCCACACAAAAATCTACAACACCTTTTCCAGTAATTCCACTTGGATTAGTTAGGTAACTCATAGATCTAACTCTAGGACTTGACCACATTCAAAAATTCAAAATATAACAGGAGATATGGTCAATTGAATTTCATGTTACGTTTTTCACTAAAATCGATTTTCAACTCTTTGTGATTTCTAAGAAACTTTCATGTTTTCACATACTAACCAACATAACTCATCATAAAACTTACTAATACTTCATATACCCATGATTTTTATTAGTTCTATACTTTTATTATGACTTTCATCATAATCCACGTAAATGATCCTTTTAGTTGAAGAAATATTTGAGGTTTAAGAAATGGGTTTTGTCTTTGGGGTCAATACAAAATTCGATTTCACGCTCTAGGGTAGGCTAGGAAGTCTTCAAGAATACGCCAGAAATTTATTAATGATAGAAATATAATTCAAAAGCTATTACTCTCGTCCAAGACTTGGATAAGACGTCACATTAATACCAATGTGACTTACATCCCTTAACACAGATAGCACCTCACAATGATACCTATTAACTTGCCATCTTGATCCACGGCGTCGCCTACTGAGAAAGTCCGGCGGTGCATTCCACACAAGGAAGTCAACAACGAAAGGATCGGGGCTCTTTACTTATAGCTTGATATAACAAATGATTAACTTTAGGATTTGGTTACTTTGAATTCAGTATAATGAGGTTGGTTAGGAATATGAAAGCTAACAACCTTACAAAAAGAATAACGAGTAGTTAATCAATTATTTTCAAAATTACCTCAAAGGCAAGTATTTTCAAGAGATAAGATCGTGAAGTAACGTGAAAGTGTTTATTTGAAACAACAAGATTAATAAGCGAGTGGAGGTAACGAAGGTTTCTCCCAACGAAGTTTGATAGATAAATCAAAGTCTAATTTCTTGAGTCAAATTTAAGCGTTGAGCATAAGCAAGAGAGATAAAAGAATGGGTAGAACGGTATCTAATAAGGTATAGACTTAGCATGAGAGCTTACGATTAACTTACCCGTGATAATTTTATTCGGGTTCCTCGTCACGAAAAAAAACGCTCTCTCTTAAACTCTCGGCTCTGGTTTATGCAGGGGATGACCTTTGGTGCCTCCATCCTAGTTGAATTCATCTTGATGGCGACAAAATCGAGCTAAGTGGCCTTCTCTTCCACAATTATAACATGCTTTGGATGGCATGGCCTTGATTCGGGATGATGTGTCCCTCTCCTCCGCATTTGAAGCATATGATAGGTGGTCCTTCTCCTTCCTTAACAACAGTCTTTGGTCTTGGCGTCTTTCCATCATTGTTGAATCTCCTTTTCTTGAAATGTCCATTCTTATTATTTTGGTACGATTACCACCGAAGTGGTTACCATATCTCGGCTGTTGATTCCCTCCACGCTTGTTGTCACCGCCCGATGACTACTACCCATTTGGTATTATAATTTTCTTAAATTTGCTCTCTTTTAGTTCGTTGACTCGTTATCGCGCTCCACTAAGCGAGCCCTATTTACAACATCTGAATAAAAACACGGTTTATGAGAAATAAGATGTTGGCGTATCTCGCTTCAAACCTCTTAAAAACATTCGCGCCATTTCTCTCTTCATTATCCACCAAGTGGGGCCGTGAATCGTGATAACTCGCAAATTTTGCCTCGTATTGCGATTACGGTCGTATTGTTTTGTTCCAACTTGATAAACTCCACCTCCTTCATGTGGCGAATACTTTCGGGAAAGTATTTGTCGTTGAGCGACTCTGGAACTTCTCCCAAGATATCTTGATGACAAAGAGGTTGAGTACGTTTCCGATTCCCACCGATGTCTGCCTCTCTGCAAGAATATAAAGGCGTGAAAAGGAACCTTTTGCTCCTCGAGCATCCCAAGACATCAAATATCTTGGTAATCTGCTTAATCCATGCTTCCGCGGAAGTGGTTTTGGCTCTCCCTTAAACTCCGGTGGTCCCAACTCCTTGAATTGTTTAGCGGTGACCCCGAGAGTTTTCCGTGTTTCCACCTACGTTTTGAGCGGAGTCGCTTTACACGATGTTGCATGAATTCTAAAACCTTTTAAGCGTCTGAAAGTCGTTAGTCGATTGATCGGTGTTGTTATTTACATGAGGATTATCGCCATCTGTTGTACATTGTCACGATTATTGATCGTAGAGAATCAGCAGGTCTCTGTGCTCCATTGCTATTTTCAACATTCTCGGATGCCATTTTCAAATCTTGTCACAAAACAAGGGTTAATTAAAATATCATATATTATCCCTATACTACGTGACCAATTAAATACCAAATAAATTTAGGTAGGTCATACTAGCTGAAGGAATTCCCTATCTCTCCCTCCTAGTTCTAGTCTCACATCTTAGCTGGGGATCATATCCTAAGCTCGATACCAGTTGTGGCGCCCCAAAATTAGGTATCGTCACCCATCTTGGGTCGCCACTTACATGGTACATAAATTCAAATACAACTTACTAATATAAGCGCCGTATACAATCGACATAAAGCGTGAGTTTGAATACAAATTTTGTCTACTAGATATTATACAAACTCAAAAGGAGTCCTCATTACAACTATTATCACACTATTTCACGAGAATAGTGAGGACTACTAATGCTATCCTCCGGACCATTACTTCGTTCCCCGACTCGTCGTCCGGCTATGTTCTCATTTCTGAAGAGAAAACGGTGAAAGAAAAGGTGAGCTCAACTAGCCCAAGAAGAAATATTATGACTAAGATAATGCGAATAAATTATCATTAGCCTTCAACGATGTTAAACCGATAAAATACAATAGATAACCGGTTTAAGCTGCGGTGAATAAGTAATCCATTAAAAGAGTCAAGTAGAGAATAAAGTCTACTATCTTTTAGGTTTTCATCAATTTTTATCATTTGAGACTCGATTTAATAATAAACCACCACATCTAATCATCCCGTACCACGATCAAGGATTTTCATCAAATTATCAATGGTCATGACTATACCGAATCACCCTGGTCATAATCATACCAAAAACTATCCATCATTTTGCATTACTGAGGCCAAACGAGGACTTTTGTCACATCATTTATATCAAGTCGTGATTATCTAGAATGATCCACTGGTTATAATCATACTAAGTTCATCTATCTTGCGTAAGCCAAAGATAACATAATATAACATGAGGATGATGACAATGACATAGTAATTCAATAAAACAAGTTCAAGAATTATTTAATCCATGAATTATTAACGTCCAAATTGTCAACATGATATTGTTTACGTAGAGTAAAATTCAAGAATGATCGGAAGAATATTTCCATGAAAGATCTTTGGATGAAAGCGCAAATATCAAGGATATTCTACTAATTTCATGGAGTATAGAAGTCAAAGTTTTAACTTATTTGGGTATAATAAAGAATGGAATAACAAAAGAAATCACCATGCGCATGCGGTACGCAGCAGACGAGTTATTCAGCGAGAATAATAATAACGGAACCGGTCGGTGAAATTCACACAAGCGAGGATGTTCAACGAGAATAATAAAGATGGAACCGGATCCGGTGTAAAACACATGAGATAGGATATTCCAACGAGAATGATAAAAAGCGGAACCGGTCCGGTGTAAAACACACATGCGCAGGATGTTCCAGCAGAATAATAAAAGCGGAACCGGTCCGTGTGTAAAACATGACGAGGATGTTCCAAAGAATAATAGAAGAATGTCACCAAGTATAGGGTAAATCATAGAGCGTATCTGAGTTATTCAATAGAATAATAAGCAATGGAATAACATAAGGATTTCACCAAGTATAGGGTATCTGGCGTATCTGAGGTTATGTATAGGGTATGCCACTTTTACTGAGTTATTCAATGAGAATAATAATGAATGGAATAATGAAGTTCTCTTCAAGAAGAAAGAATAATACCCCTTACCGTAGTAAAAAGGCGAGTATAGAAGTAGTGAAGTAGCGAGAATACTCTTCTTCTTTCTATAATTTTCTCTCTATAGCTTCTCTCTATAATTTCTCTCTCAGAGTTCAATGAATTCGTAAGAAAATAATGAAGGAATGAGCTTCTATTTATAGGAAAATGGAATGCATAGTAACTAATCCATGAGCGGTCAGATTGATTTACTTTAATCGACGGTCCATATTTAAAGAAAAATCTTTTAAATAAAATATAATATATTCTATTTATATAAAAACATTTTACTATGCAAAACTATATTATCAAAACACTTATGCAAAAACACTATGCAACACTATGCATAATAAAATATAATATATTCTATTTATAGAATAACTTTAATAAAGTATTCTATTTTATATAAAAGATGTTTCGTTTTATTACGTTAATAATCTGAATAAAACAAAACATCATTATCGCTATAATAATTCATATTATTAATCGACAATAATGGAATCAAAGTGGTGACTTCTCACATAAGCATCAATAATTAATACTGGTGCTTCTACTATGCAACCACACGTACATTGTACTTTTACTACTGAGAGTAGTTCAGCGGTAACCACGGTAAAACTTCCGCCATAGTTATTTTAATAAAATATTTTTGTCGTTTTTCTCAATCAAAATAATAATTACATTGTAGGGTCCACCAATGATTGAGTAGTTATGCGAATATTCCTCGCTAAACCGAATATTCCCAGAGCCAATCGAATATAATATAACCACTTGCATACTTTGCAAAATTTATAAATACTACCTACATTTATAATATTATCTCAAATTCACACCATAATATTAAAAATTATTTCAACAAAATTTAAATCTTTATTGATAAAATGGGTCTCGGGGTCTCCTGATACTCTTACCAAATCATTCATGGAGGATTGTTTAGACAACTTTATCTTTCTTGATTGTAGCATTGGTATGTAATTCCTCATCCGTAGTATATCAACATATAATACTAGAAATTTCACGACGCTCCTAATGACCCTTTTTGTACACACTAGAACTCTTACCTCATCGTATGTAATCGATCATCATCTTTTATGATGTGTACCTCATCATCATCATCCATGATGAATCCATACCTCTAGGTATCTTGGACTATTCCAAATTTACGATTCGGTTGTGCAAACAACAGTTCATCTACTGAGTTCCTCTTATTTGACTTATAGTGTTTTGTGGTTCTTGAACTCTTCAAGATCTATTATCCTCCCACTAGCCCCTTCAATGATAAACATCTTTATCTTAGAAGGTAGTGTGTTTCATAACAAACACCTTTTGCTAAGTAGGATTATAGAACATATACCCTAAACTTACTTTAGGATGTCCCATAAATCTACACTTGTCAAATCTTGTCCCAAGCTTATCCTTTGAAACCTTTTCACATAAGTTGGACAACCCCTTATCTTAACATACTTAAGATTAGGAATCCTCCTATCCATAACTTTTATGGAGTCTTGGAAATGGATTTTGAGGTTACCTTTTTGTAGATATGTCGACCATTTCTAGGACATGACCACTGAGGATCTTTGAAATGTCGGTAAAATCATTATGGACCGCACCATGTCCAACAAGGTGCGATTTTCCATTCAAATACATCAATCAATTATTGCAGATCGAGGGCGTCCATTATGAGAAAACCATTTAAGATGATCTAGAAACTTATTTCACAAGTATTTATTCCTTGATCTAATCAAAGAATCTTAATACATTGTCAATTTGTTTCACTACCAATTCTTTGAACCTTTCAAATAATTCATACTTGTATTAAGCAAATACACACATTCAACTCTTTGAATGATCATCTCCTTTTCTTATACTAATTTGTTCAATATGCAAAATTATTTTCATGTAAGTCAGTATACAAAATTTATTAAGTAATATTCGATTCTATACAAAACATTATTATTATAAATAGAAACAACAATTGTTCTTAATTATAATACCAAAGATTTCATTGTCCAACAATAAAATGGAAATAATATTTTTAACAAGGCTGGAATACAATAACAACTTATTGACTTAATAGATTTTTGCGTAGCATTGCTAAACTATAAGTTTCTATGGCTAATATGGCAACCTTTGCTACATTTCCATACATAGGATTACTTATATTTGTTTAGCTTTCTACTTCTGCTTGGTCCTTCATAAATCTATATTTATGATAACCAAAGTCGGTATCCAATACCCAAGTAGAACCTTGACTTAAAGAAAAATTTATTTCAATCATGAACAAAAAGCGTATTATAATAGAAACTTCACTAATCTTCTTTGGTTAGCCTCTGCAAGATGCTTCTCATGATTTCTTTCCGGTGTCGGGCTTATTGCGGTGGAAGCAAACTCCTTTCTTTATCCGTATCGGTTTTGCTCTTATTATCCTTTGTTTACGCCTTTCTATTTACCTTCTTTGAATCGTTCTTCTTTTGAGGAAGATCCTTTGGCTCCTACCGGTAAGACTTGATCTTTCTTGGTTGGAAAGTGACTCTCAACATTTTCAATATGTTAAGCAAATCGGTGAGGCGATATCTAGCTTGTTCATATGAAAAATTCACAACAATTGTGAAAGGAGTCCAGGGAGGAGTGAGTGCAAGATCAAATCTTGGCTCAACTCTCCATCCATGACAAAACTTCGTTGTCTAATTGATCAATCAAATTGATAATGTTAAGGACTTTTATACATCTTTATAGTGTCATTGGTCATTCTAGATCGGAAGAGCTCCTTAGATATCTCGATATCTATCGGTCCTACTTTCCTCACCATCAACTACTTGATGTGCGGGAATATAGTAGAAGCATCCATAGTTTCATGTCGACGTTGAAGCTCGTTACTCATAGATGCGAGCATGATGCATTGAGCCAATTGTGCATCATCTTGCCACTTTCTAAAAGTAGCAATGTCTTCCTCGGAGGCATTATGCGCAACCATTGCGAGGATAGGCGTATTAAGGACATAAGATAACTTTTCACCGATATGAGAACTATTCTCAAATTCCTTAACCAATCCGTTTAATACGGTTTGGTTAAATAACATCTAATATGTTTAGCGGTGATAGTAATTTAGACATTGTAAAATTACGTAAATGAATTTGTAATTAACAACATTTTAACATACATTCTTTTATTAATTACCAAAATAATTTAGGTCTTGTTTTAAATTGGTATCTCCCACTATTTTTCTTCAAACTATATTACCCTCACTTATATAGTTCGGTAAAATCTAATTAAAGATTTTTCTAGTGAGAATAAGGATCCCATTTCAAATGTATATAGCCTTGTGGTGACAACAAACTATATATAAATAAATAGGTAGACAACTTTTGTCAATTACATCAACTATGCAACTCCTTTTCTTTTTGCCTCTTAGATTATTTTGATCGAATGGTGGAACATCCAGAATCAAAATTATCCAAGTTAAGTCGACCTAGCACTCCATATATTCAAAAAAAGAAAAATATCATCCTTGTGGTGACACAACAAAACAATATTGTTCAATTTTCTTTATAAGCATCAAATGTGATAAATTAACATCTTAAATACTTAATACTTGCCTTGTGGTGACACAACAAACTCATATTAAATATTTAATACTCTATTAATTTTATCATGCTAGAAAGGCGACGTTCGATATTCCAAATATCTTTGAGCGCTTAGGACTTAATATAAAAAATTAAGGGGTTTGTTATTAATTTGTCTCATCTTGTTTTGGCATGCACATATATATATAAAATACGCGTCATATTAATAAACATGCGAAGCATGTTTATAATATAATATATATATATATATATATATATATAGTATAAACATGCACATATAGAATACTATATTCTATCCGGATTGATTATGGACTTTTATTCTAGTTTGGTTCACTAGAGCCACCAAGTGAACCAAAAGGTCAAACCCCTAGGGGTGCAAGAAATAGTATTTAAATATAACTATTACATTTAAATCGGGCTCCATTACAAGCGGGTCTTCAAGCGACTCCTTGCTCCTTGATCTCCAATTTTTCAAAATTAATTCTAACTATTCCTATTACAAAACTAATTAAAATAAATAGAAACCTTGATCGTGATCGAGGGAAGTACATAGGAGGAGTTAGAATTTACATTAAGAAAAAATTAGAGAAGGCGAGTACTATGAGACCCCATTTAATAAAACCCAAACATTCATGCATCCAACTAAAATAAAATTCAATCACATTGGTCGATTGTCCATAATCAATCCCATTTATTATCATACACATCACCATATGCATCGATAAATAACATTCATCTCATGAATAATTAACATTTAATATATATATTGATATCATTTAATGGGCAAATTTAGTTAGTATAAAATCTATTTTTGAATCAAAATAAACTCTTTATTTTAATCCAAATTTACATCAAAATAAAACTATTTTATTTTAATTTATCGAATTTTGAATAAAATAAACTATTTTATTTTAATCAAAATCTTTAATCAAAATAAACTCCTTTATTTTAATTAATTATGGAATCCAATTCCATATATATATAAAAAACTTTGATTAAAGGAAAATGCGGATTCTCTTTCCTATTCACAAATAAACTCCTTTATTTTGAATAATATGAAATCTTATTTCATATCTAAATAAACTCCTTTATTTAAGGAAAAATGATTATTTTTTTTCTATTCAAAATAAACTCTTTTATTTTTTGAATAATATGAAATCTTATTTCATATCTAAATAAACTCCTTTATTTAAGAAAATATAGAATCCAATTTCAACTCTAATTAGTTATCTTGAAATTCAATTCCAACTCTAATTAGTTAGCATGAAATTCAATTTTAAAATTAAAATAAACTCTTTTATTTTAATATTAAAATAAACCTTTTATTTTAAGATTAAAATAAACTTTTATTTTAATTATAAAATAATTAAGAATATTATATATATATATATATATATATATATATATATATAAAGCATATATATTATACCTTAATTTATATATAATCTAGTGTAATTTACCCCTGAATCACGTGACAACCTTTTGTTTTTGCAGTTTGATATCCTGGCCTCCTGGGCATTCCCCTTGTTAACCTTAATCATATTCAAAATAGAATGATATCCCAGGACAAGTAATATTCCATGAAGCATGTAGCATGACAAGAAAATCAAACCATCGACCAAATGAATCACGGAGGAAAAAAAGATTTATGAATCTCGATATGTATTGAAAAATATATTACCGTTTTTTTATTTTAATAAATTTTATACAACAAATTATGCCCAATTAAAATGTTCTAAACACATATCAATATACATATCAAATCAAACAATTAATAATTCACATAAAGGTTTGGCTCTGATACCACTGTTGGTTTTGTAATATTCAAGAACGCAATCAAATTGCATAAATAAGCGAAAACGTGTAAAAATCAGAGTTTTAAAAAATTACAAACCATATACGGATCACCCTTTTTACGCACAATTATTAATTAAGCGAAAAAAGAAAGAAACAAGAATCATACCTTTGAAGATCCGAAGCTTCCACAAAGTACAAGTTCACCTCGATCCTTTTCGCGTTCAACTTGAATCCACCGGGTTTGGTTCCTTCCTTTGATCGGCGTTAGCCACCCAAGTGTTTGGCCTCAGAGGTGATCCACCGAGGAAGAAGAAGGATTCAAGAAGATGGGTGGTTGGTTAAACCCTAGTTTTTTCTATCTACATAGAAAAGGAGCGACTCTCCAAACCATTGGATTATTATTACGTAGTCTTGATATACGATATAAGACTCCTCTTATAAAGATATCAAGTAACCCTATTAAAATAAGGTATTATTTAATTAAACCCTTTTAATTAAAGGCTCCCTAATCTTATTAGGGATAATTAATTAAACTCCTTTAACTAATTTTTCTTCTAATCCGATTAAGAATAAATGAAAGTACTTATATTAAATTAATTCCTAAACTCTTTTAGAAATTAAAATAATAATAATAATTTTAATAATATTAATAAGACTCCTCTTATTAATTTATATTTAATATTTCTAAAATATTAAATAATAAATATTAAGCTATTTAATTTATTCTATCACCATAGATTAAATTAAATATACATCTTTATATTATTACGATTATGCCATTAACTTCTTAAATAATTATTCTTCCTTTTATGGTGTGACCCTTTAGGTTCTCCATATTAATAGGTTGTGAATAAATCGATTAGAAACAATTCTAATCTTATTTAAATAAATAAATTAAATAATTAATTTATTTAAATAAATAATATTTATTCTAAAATAGGATAAGCCTCTATCGATCAGCGACTTTCCGGATAATATAGATTTCAACATTAATCATAAAAGAACCTTTGAGTAAATAGTTCTGCAAATCAATTCAATCCTTCCACCATCTGATGTCCCGATTAAATATAAGGCATGGAATTAATGTCAAGTCTTATTTTATTTAATTATATGTATTTCGACTCTTAAATGCCTGACTCAAATAATGCAAATTAGAAACTTTTTCTAATTTCATTACGCCTTAACCCGAGGACTCTGGGTTGTCATTTATCGAATCACATAGGACATTTCTCTTCTTTTAATAAGTGGTAGATTCTTTATTGATCATACATTATCTCCATGTACAACTTATTATATCCAAGCATACCCTTTGATATACCTAAGGGTCTTAAGGAATAAGTCAAAGTATAACTCATCATACACAAGATACTATGATGATCTCAAGTCAAGGATCACTCAGACTTACTATCACTACTGAGAATTCTATTGACGAGCAAGTAAAACTCCATTAGGTATTCCTTAGCGAGCCATATTCGATGAACTTATTCTCTAATAAGCACCTACATACTTGTTTTAGTGTCTCCACACAAATGATCATTAGATCAATCATCCTCATCATCAATGAAAGTAAAGAAAGTATGTACCAATCTATCAGGATTCACTAATCCCCAATTTAGTAATCAATGATTGGGAACTATTTTAGTTTTAAGCTTTCTAAGAATTTAGATCTCATTAGAATGGTCATCATCATTATTCTAAAAGCATTGCTTAAAACTATGGGTTTATCACATATTATAAAACAACATCATGTAGATAATTAAAAGCCTTTAATAAATTAAAACTTTTTATTAATAAATGAATAAGATTGTTACAAAGTATATGCTTTATCATCAAACATGATTGGCTTGTGTGCATACTACTTTCAGCAACAACTAGTGTGGAGTCACCAGACTCAGAGCTTTCTTCCTCCTTTGCCTTTCTCTTCTTTTCAGAGATCTTTCTGCTGCTTTTTGCTGTAGTTAATTCCTTTGGGTTTTCTTCCGGTTCTGAGCAGTGAGGAGACATAATTTTGTGAACATTAAGAATCTCCCCCTCATCATCCTTGATTTTATTCTTTAACCTTTTCTTCAGGATGATACTTAAGAATCTCCCATGAAAAACCTTTGTGAGTTGTTTTTCAGTTGACCTTTTCTTTTCTTCCTTATCCACCACTTAGACATCCGTTGGCGGGGGATGACTCCATAGTTGATATGTTCCTTCAGGACTATAGCAGACATGATCTTCAGCTGTTGATTAATCACAATATCATGAGCAGTGTCTTTGCATAAGATACATTTACCCACTATTTCAGCAAAAAACTCATATTCTTCACGAAACTCCTTTTTCTTCATGTCCTTCAGACTAGGGTTTCTTTTGTACTGCATAATCTTCTTTAGCTTTTTCAGTGTCGATCTCTTCCAGGCTTTTCAGATCTTAGTCAGGAAGGTCTAAGAATTGATTTATGTTAGAAGAACTTAGTTTCAGTGTCTGACCCTTAACCTTGGTGGAGAGAATCCTAGAATTTATAGTTGCGTTTGAATGAAACTCTTTGACCAGGTCACCATATATTCGTGTGTTTACCTCAAGAAATTCTGAGAACCCTGCCTCCTTCAAAAGTTCGAGAATATCCCTGAACTTTTTCTCGGATTTTTCGAACGACTTGGTTCCTAGCTGAATGCCAGTGATTACTCGTCAGTCTGCCATTAGAGGATTCAAGGAGTATGGGTGTTGATTCGGAGAGATTTATGAGAGACAGCTGATTGTTATTTGGGTTCTGGAGGTTTAATTCGATTTAAGCTTTGAAAGGATTCTAGGGTTTGAATATGGGAGGGAGAGAGGTTCAAGAGGTTCTAATAACTGTTTGTAGATTTGAATCTATCTTTATGGCAGTTCCTTCTTACACTGCATACGCTATGACGTGTCAACTAGTCATTGGTTGCACGATGCCCAGTAACGAGCTGTAACTCCCCAGTAACTTGTCAGTTAGCTGTCTCTTTCAGAAAAGTGGACGTTTGATTGACGTGGATTGACCTTTGACCTCTTTTGTTCGTAGAGTAGCATGATAGGACAGCTATTGACTCTACGTTTTCCTTTGTTGGCTTAACGATCAATTCTCTTAAGGATGTTGCAGTGAATGGTTTTGACATTACTTCTCATTTTAAACCTCCACACCTCATTCACTGTGGTGCTTTATGAAGCCTTGGGTACTTTCCCTTAGCAGTACCTCTTTCCAACCATCATTCGAACCTGTCTTTTCTTATTATGAATGACTGAGCAAATGTCCTGTTCTTCCAAAGCTTCTCATGAGCTAGAGTATCCTCTTGTAAGACTGCGAATGTCGAGTCTACTTCTGCTATTGTTGAGTTTTTACTACGATCATTGAGATTGCATCACGATCCTTGAGTTCTCTCAAAACTTTATTCTATAATCGTTGACTGACTTGGTCCTTGAGATGAACTTTACTAAGCATTCCTTCTGGGTAAAGGTAGCTTAGGAAGGGCCAACCTCTTAGAGTGAGCTAAGGGTCAGGTTTGTCCCTGAGGCGCTTTCCAGATGAAATACTAGAAGTGATTTGCGATATCTCATTTGACCTTTTTCATTGGGGAATCCTCTTCAACTTTAGAAATTTGCAGATTTGCGTGATTGTGGTGTCCTCCTGCTCTTGCACTACGATCGGATGTTTGATCGTAGGTACTCCACGATTTTGAGTTGGGTGGTGAAAGGTTATCGGTAAATGCGTTTTGAGCGTTCCCTCTTGACTATGGATCTTCATTTGGTTCATCACCACAAAGTTTTAGGACTACATAAAGTGATACATAGCTTCATAGTATATCTCTGATGGTTTAGATATTATGTACTTTTAGCAGATTACTGCTCCCCCATAGTTGATACTGTCTTCTCAAAGAGACATAAGTTTTTCTTCTTCATGTGTAGCAGAAGGCAACTATGCATATCTCATTCTGGCTGAAGTCATTAAATCTTCTTGTATCATAGAAATGGGCATTTTCAAGGTTGATCATTCTACGATCCTTTGACAGCACTACGAACTTAGTATTCCTTGTTAGTTTGTGTTTGCTGAGTTTTGCTCCCATAATGAGTTCCTCGTGATTGATGCTCGATGATCCTCTGTAGTCAGCTTCCTTGAGAATTCTTCTCTTATGACATGCTTTGCATGATTGAGCATATAAGATCCTTTTCTTCTTTTGTTGAATGGCCTGCTTCCATACAAAGATCAACAGCCATGTGAGCTTTATTTAGATTAGCTCAATGAGCCTTCAAAACGAGCTTTAACATATAGGAATTTTATCGAATCATTTACGAGCAGGTCTTAAGCCTTCTGCTTTGGTTGAATCTTTCTCATTGAAGTCTTACTCGCTTTCAAGATTTCTTAGTGTGGTCGGATAGACCAAGTACTGCAGGTTATAAATTTCTATTTTGGTACCCATGGTTAAGTGGGTCCTCTTTGAGTTAGTTTTCTAAACCCATGTATACTTATTATTAATGAAATTTAATTTTCTCTATTTATTATTTTGAAATAGTAAGGGTTGATTTGATTAATGTGGATAGTTAGGGGTAAAATCATAAATATTTCAAAATAAGCAAGTGGTTATAAAATATTCATTGTTGTCGGGGAATATTAGATTTTGGTGGAATGGAATATTGGAATATTGGGGAATATTAAATCTTTGTCGGAATATTAAATGCTGATGGTAGCTTGACCGTGTGTGGGCCCCATGTGAAGCGATTGGATGAAGAAAGCGACAAATATAAGTTGTTTAAAAATAACGGCGTAGTTATTCACAGATTAATCTCTTGTTAAAATACTAAATTGGTTAAAAACACGGTATGCTTTGCGGTATTGCACGATTATTGATTCTTACGTGAAGGCCTTACTTTCGATAATGGTTACGATAATTCTTATTCGATTTTATTTTATTGATTTAATAATTCTTTGCGTTGATATTTTATATTCTTTGTTGTTTGATAATTGTCATTACGGTATTTTTCATTATCGAAGCAATAATTCATATTATCTGAATAATATTATTAGATAACATTATTGGCGATGTCTAGAAAGTTACATCTAAGGAGAGGTTTGGTCACTAATTGCTGGCGCCCGATGAGGAGAAATTCTTATTGGAAAGCCCCTCTTTCACAGGAGGCGCTGGTTGTCGATATTGTGATTACGTAATATTATTTGTGAATAATTAATTATTGATTCATATGATGAGAAAATATTGATTTTATGTGGATATAGATGGAGAAAAATTTTAATGTGACAATTGTTGAAAATTGAAATTTTATCTTTTTACGATAAAATAATTCATTTAAATATATTATTATATTTTAATAATATAATAATGGTGATATTTTACAACGAATGTGGGATATATGAGTATCTGAGGAGGAAGAGTATTTTTGTTGCAATAAATGTTTAAAACATGTTAAACATGTCGGTGGACCCCATTTATTATTGGTGAAATTTGATTATAGCTTTGTAAAATCGCTTGGTTTGTGGATTTGGTCAATTTTTATTTGGAATTTGGAAAAACTTTCTTACGCAAAGTTGTAGAGAATTGAATTTCCTATAAAAACTCATGAGATTGAATTTTTCTGATGAAAAGGGCTATTTATTATGAATTATTGAAGTTAGAAGCTCAAAATAATTGATTTTGGAAGTTTAAAATATTTAAAATTAGAAAAACGTTTTTTTCTTTTTTTTCTAGAATGTGGCATGTGTTTGATGGCTGAAATCAGATTCTAGGCATGTGTAGTAGAAATTTATATAATTATATTATTAATTTATTAAATTTTACGCTTTGGTGTTCTAGCGATTTCTATAAATAGGGTCTTGGGTTAGAATTGAAAATCACACGAAGCTGAAGTTTTCTCTCTCTATATTATCGGCGTATTCTTGTGAGTATTTTGAGTATACTTTGAGTATTGTTAGGCGGTGAAGTAAAGTCATAGCTTTATATCCAGGGTATTATTTAGAAATCTTAATCTTTCGAGGTAAGGGATGTTATTTTCTTCTCGAATGATATTATTTCTTGATATCATTATCTTTGAAATATTGGTTGGAACTTTTTATCAAATTTGGAACTTTTCATGTCGGGGTTACTATTCAGGGAGTTCTTATTCACGAGTTCTTATTCATGAGATTCTTATTCACGAGTTCTTATTATTCACGAGATTCTTATTCACGATTCTTATTAAATGAAGCGTGAAGAGATTTTTTGTGGAATTTCTATCTTTTGGTGTCGGATTACTATTCACGTATATCGGCACTTATTCACATCTGACCTTTATTCATAGAAAAATAAAATTTCTTCTTTTTGTCCAAAATATCTAATACGGATACTAGCTTTGATTGTATCCATGTTTTGATCATTCTTGAATTTTACACCTTATGATTATTTTTGAGGTATTTTTGGACATGGATAAAAAACAAATACGAATCCTTAATCCTTAATCCTTGTCATTTTGTTTCCTTTGGATTCGTTTCTTTAAAAATATTTTCATCATCCTCGGTCTTAAATGATGATATTATTGAATATCTTTGGCTTTTGTAGTGCAAAGATGAATGATTTCTGAAGAATATCTTTGGTAGTAGTCTGAAGATGAGCAGTGTTTAGATGAACATGACCCAGTGATGAATATCTTTGGCTGTAGTCTGAAGATGAATATTTGATTCGGATGTATATTGATTGATGTTACTGAGGGGATAAAAGATGAGCGATGAACTTTTAAATTCATACATAGAAGATAGTAGTTTGCATTCTCTACTTAACTCTTCTAATGAATTATTATTTCATTGCGAATATTGATTTAAAATTTGTTGTCTATTGTATTCTATTAGATTTTTCCTGTTGAAGACTAACGATAATTTGTTGTATATTATCTTAGTCGTAATATTCTTTCTTGGGCTAGTTGAGCTCACCCCTTTTCTTTTTGTTTCCATTTTTTTTTCTTCTCGGGAGGCGAGAATATAGCGATGCAGTCGGGGTATGGAATGAAGGTTTTAGAAAGAATTGTTTAGTAGTCCTCACCATTTTGTAAAATAATGTATCGATAAATGTGATGAGGATTTATTTGAGTATAGATATTATGCAGAAGATAATATTTGTATTCAAACTCACGATTTCTTGTTGTAATAATAAAGTTGTAGTTGTTTACATACCGTGTATTGACATTTCGAGAATGGGTGATGTATACTATTTTGGGGGCGTCGCGGTTGGTATCGAGCTTAGGGATATGATCTCTGGCGGAGATCGGGGAATAGAACTAGGAGGAGGGAGGCAGAGTAAATCCTTGTTGCTAGTGTGTCTACTAAGCTTATTTTTTAGTTAGTCGGTATATAAGGATATTATGTGATATATTGATTTCCTTAATTAACCCTTGTTTTTATGGCGGTATTTGAGAATGTCATTGAGAATATTAACAATGGAAATGAGGCCAGTGGAGGCGCTTTGTACTCACCAGCGAGGAGAGCGTGCAGTGGTGGTGATGTTCCTCTGTGAACAACACCTTTGGCGAGATGATGAGCGAGGGGATGTTTAGAAGCTTTTTGCGATTCATGCAAAATCAGACGAGGAGACTTCGTGTTCAAAATCTGAGGAGGAAATGATAGCAATTCACGGGTTATCACGACCCAAGCGATTCGAAAAGTTGGGACCACGAATTTAAGGAAAGCGGATCCGATCATGGCGGAAACATGGGTCAAACAAATTACAAGATATTCGATGTCTTGGGATGCGGAAAACGAAGGTTCCATTCGCCACCTTTATGTTGTTAAGTGGCGGCGGACTCTTGGTGGGAGATGCGTGAAGCGTACCCATCGGTACTTTTCGGCATGTCTTGGGGAGCGTTTGAAACTATTTAATGACAAATACTTTCACGAAAGTGTTCGTCGTATGAAGGAAGTGGAGTTCATCAGTTAGAGCAAAAAACAACATGGCGGTGTCTCGATGCGAGGCAAAGTTTGCGAGTTATCGGTTTGCACCTCATTTGGTGGAGAATGAGGAGCGTATGTAGCGGATGTTTCTTAGAGGTTTGAAAACGGCGTCGTCGATATCTCATTTCTCATAATTTTTTCTCTCTATTGGATGTTATAATGAGGGCTCAATTATTAGGCGAGATACTTGAGTATACGGTCATTTGAGGACCATGCCGAGGATCGTACCGGAGATAGCGATCAGCGAGAATAATGATAACCGGCGGAGAAAAAAAGACGGACAAAAATGGTAACCACTCTGGTGGTAATCATAGCCGTGAAAATAGAAGAAAGCGAGTCGGGAGGAGATTTAAAAAAGGAGATTTAACAAGCGACCGTATGAAGGCAGCGGTCTTGGCGTGACAAGCTGGTTCTAAAGGAGGAGAAACGACCACCGGTCGTATCTTCTAAATCACGGAAAGAGGACATATCGATCAAGCGCCCTGACAGATTCAAGGTATGCTATAATTGTGGAAAGGAAGGACATATATCGCTCGAGATTATGATGGCGAAACCTAGTTCGTGAGGGGCGGTGACTGAAAAGTATCGAAAAAAGAAAGTCAGCGATTAGGGAAGGCGTTTGTTGTATTTGGTCAAAATCGAGAGAACCAAGCGAGGTGATCACGGGTAAGCTATTTAAAAATTCTTGAAGTTTATACCTTACTTGATCTGGGTCTACCCATTCATTTATCTCTCTGCTTGTGCTCAGCGTTTAAACTTGACTCAGGAGAAATTAGACTTTGACTATCTGTGGAAACTCAGTTAGGAGAAACTTTCATCACATCCTTTGTTTATAAATCTTGTTTGATTCAAGTTGGCACCATCACCTTACATTGACCTTATCTCTTTAAAGATACTTGCTTTTGATGTGATTTTAGGGATTGATTGGTTAACTACTCATCGTACCAAAATTGATTGTTTTCGTAAGGTTGTTAGTTTTCATATTCTAACTTGACTGTTATGCAATTCAAACAACTAAACCATTAAAATCAATCTTTGTCATCATATCTAATCATAAAGCTATTCGTTTATTGAAAAGCGGATGTCAAGCTTTCTTAGCCCATGTTATGGATTTGAATAAAGACACGTCGAATTTGAATAATATTCTGTTGTTATTGACTTTCTGGCGTATTTCTGAAGAACTTCCGGTCTACCCCGAGCGTGAAGTTGAATTCTTTATTGATCTTGAACTGATACAAGCCCATTTCTAAAACCCCATATCGAATGGCTCTATTGAACTTGAGGAGTTAAAGGTCAACTCGAGGAATTGTTGGACATCGGTTTCATTCGTCTAGTTCTGAGAATTGTTGGACATCGGTTCATTCGATTCAAGTTCATCTCCTTGGGGTGCTCTGTTTTATTTGTAAAGAAGAAAGGCGGGAGTATGCGACTTTATTATTGACTATGGGGAATTGAACCATGTCACCATCGAGAATAGGTATCCTCTACCTCGTATTGATGACTTGTTTGACCCGATTTGCAAGGGCACAATTCTTTTCAAAAATCGATCTTAGATTACGGATATCATCGGTGAAGATTAGGCGAGGATATTCAAAGCGCCTTTAGAACTCGGTATGGGCATTATGAATTCTTAGTCATGTCTTCGGACTGACTAATGCTCTATGACTTTCATGGATATGATGAGCCAAGTATTGAGGAATATTTGGATCGATTTGTTGTTGTCTTTATTGATGACATCCTATATATATTCAAAAGTCGTGAAGATCATGAGCACCATTTGAAAATTTGGTACTCGAAGGCCCGTGAAAACAAACTATATGCCAAATTGAAGAAATCACGAGTTACGGCTTGAGGAAGTAGCATTCCTTGAGCGCTGGTGTCGAAACATGGAGTATCTGTTGATCCGTGAAGATTGAAGCAATCTGAAGTTGGGAACAAAGCAAAGTCGGTGGTGAAATCGTAGCTTTTGGGCTTAATTTGGTTATTATCGGAGATTAGTGGAAGGGTTTTCTCGAATCGCTACTCCATTAACTTCAGCTAACTTTCGGAAGGATACAAAATTCGTTTGGGGCGAAGAATGCGAGAAAAGTTTCCAAGAGCTTAGAGGAGACTTATTTATTTTTGTTTAACAATACCATCTGGTTCGGATGGATTTGTTATCTCTGTGATGCTTGAGGGCAAAGGGTTAGGATGTGTTCTCATGCAGCGTGGGAAAGTCATAGCCTATGCCTCGCGACAACTTAAAAAGTATGAGAGGAATTATCCTACTCGTGATCTAGAGTTAGCGTGATCGTTTTCATGCTAAAGATATGGAGGCACTATCTATATGGGGAGAAAGTGGAGATATATTCGGACCATAAAAGCCTTAAATATTTCTTCACTCAAAAAAAGAACTCGACATCTGGCGGTGACGTTGGCTCGAGCTATTGAAGACTACGACCACACTATTGATACCATCACGGAAAAGCGAGCGTGGTGGGCGCGCGTTGAGTAGAAGATCATATGCGAGGAGCGAGTGCGATGATGTCAAGTATCGCGTAGAAACCCGACTTTAATAGAAAAAGTTAAGGTTGCTCGAGCCCGCAGGGCGGGTGATCGTATGAAGAAGAAAGTCAAGAAGGAGCTATTAGGGCGAGAATTGATGAAGAAGGAATACTTGAGTCCACTCTAGACTTTGTGTTCTAACGACTACGATTTGAAGTACAAGATTATGATGGAGCACACTGATACACCATTTGCAATCCATCTGGAAGTACTAAAATGTATCGTGATCTTGACATACATTTTGGTGGAACAATATAAGAGAGAGATTGCAAAGTTTATCTCGATGTGTTTAACTTGTCGGCGTGTAAAAAGGCGGAGCATCTAGTACCTAAGGGTCGTTGCAACCACTTGAGATTCGAAATGGAAGTGGGAACACATTACCATGGATTTCGATTACGGGTCTTCCTACGGTTTCTCAAGGCATCAATGCTATTTGGGTTATTGTTGATAGATTAACCAAGTACTGCTCATTTTTCTTTAAATCGGAGACTTATTTCCTTGAGCGTCTTGCTAGTATATGCGTGAATGAGATTGTGAGGTTGCATGGCATACTGTATCCATAGTTTGGATCGTGACCCAAGATTCACTTCAAGATTTTGGGTTAGCTTGCAAAAAGCTATGAGCGCAGTTTTCTGATTGATTCGGCATACCATCCTCAAGCAGACGGATGATCGAGAAAGGACTATTCAAACTCTTGAAGATTTATTAAGACTACTGTGTCCTAGACTTCAAGAGGCGGTTGGGATAAGTATTTACCATTGGTGGAATTCTCCTACTGACAGCGATTTATCGAGCAAGTATAGGTGTGGCTCCATTTGAAGCATTATATGGGCCGAAAGTGTGTTCTCTCGATATGTTGGGATGAGGTGGGTGAAGCAACATTGTTGGGACAGAGTTTAATGCGTATGACTCTGAGAAAAGATCAAATGATTGACAAGCGTATACAAAGCGGCACAAGATCGACAAAAGAGTTATCGGATCTTCATCGAAAGGGCGTGGAATTTAGTGTAGGGGATCATGTATTGTTGCGAGTTGCTCCATGGAAGGAGTTACAAGATTTGGGAAGAGAGAAAGCTCGATCCACGATTTATTGGTCCATTTCAAATTCTTGGCCGAGTAGGAAATGTAGCCTATAGACTCGCGTTACCTCAAAGTATGTCTCGTGTTCATAATGTGTTTCACATATCGTACTTCGTAAATATGTGAAAGACCCGAACCACGTTATAGAGTTAGAAGCCAGGACGAGATAGTAGAAGACTTAGCGTATGAGGAGGTACTGTCAAGATCTTGGATAGGAAGGAGCATGTCCTCTGTATGAAAGGTCATACCAAGTTAAAGTTTTGTGGAGGAATCATCTTTATAGAGAAATGACACAGGAATTGGAAGCGGAAATGAAAGCGAGGTATCCTCACCTTTTTTGAAACACACAGTGTCGTCGTCGATTTAGAGACGAAATTTCATAAGGAGGGAGGTTGTAAGACCCCAACTTATTATTAATGAAATTTAATTTTCTCTATTTATTATTTTGAAATAGTAAGGGTTGATTTGATTAATGTGGATAGTTAGGGGTAAAATCATAAATATTCAAAAATAAGCAGTGGTTATAAAATATTCATTGTTGTCGGGGAATATTCGTTTGGTCGTGGAATATTAAATCTTTGTCGGGGAATATTAAATGCTGCGGTATGACCATGTGTGTGGCCCCCATGTGAAGCGATTGGATGAAGAAAGCGACAAATATAAGTTGTTTAAAAATAGCAGGCGTAGTTATTCACAGATTATCTTGTTAAAATACTCGGTGGTTTAAAACACGGTGCTTTGCGGTATTGCCAATTATTGATTCTTACGTGAAGGCACTACTCGATAATGGTTACGATAATTCTTATTCGATTTTATTTTATTGATTTAATAATTCTTTGCGTTGATATTTTATATTCTTTGTTGTTTGATAATTGTCATTTACGGTATTTTTCATTATCGAAGCAATAATTCATATTATCTGAATAATATTATTAGATAACATTATTGGCGATGTCTAGAAAGTTACATCTACAGGAGAGGTTTGGTCACCTAATTGCGGCGCATGATGAGGAGAAATTCTTATTGGAAGCCCCCCTCTCTCTGAGGAGCTGCTGGTTGTCGATATTGTGATTACGTAATATTATTTGTGAATAATTAATTATTGATTCATATGATGAGAAAATATTGATTTTATGTGGATATAGATGGAAAAATTTTAATGTGACAATTGTTGAAAATTGAAATTTTATCTTTTACGATAAAATAATTCATTTAAATATATTATTATATTTTAATAATATAATAATGGTGATATTTTTACAACGAATGTGGGATATATGAGTATCTGAGGAGGGAAAGTATTTTTGTTGCAATAAATGTTTAAAACATATTAAACATGTCGGTGGACCCCATTTATTGGTGAAATTTGATTATAGCTTTTTGTAAAAAATGCTTGGTTTGTGGATTTGGTCAATTTTATTTGGAATTTGGAAAAACTTTCTTACGTAAAGTTGTAGAAATTGAATTTCCTATAAAAACTCGCGAGATTCGAATTTTTCTGATGAAAGGGCTATTTATTATGAATTATTGAAGTTAGAAGCTCAAAATAATTGATTTTGGAAGTTTAAAATATTTAAAATTAGAAAAACGTTTTTCTTACTTTTTCTAGAATGTGGCATGTGTTTGTTTGATGGCTGAAATCAGATTCTAGGCATGTGTAGGAAATTTATATAATTATATATATTAATTTATATTAAATTTTACGCTTTTGGTATTCTAGCGATTTCTATAAATAGGGTCTTGGGTTAGAATTGAAAATCACACGAAGCTGAAGTTTTCTCTCTCTATATTATCGGCGTATTCTTGTGAGTATTTTGAGTATACTTTGAGTATTGTTAGGCGGTTGCAAGTTCCTTGATTTTATATCCGGTATTAATTTAGAAATCTTAATCTTTCGAGGTAAGGGATGTTTATTTTCTTCTCGAATGATATTATTTCTTGATATCATTATCTTTGAAATATTAGTTGGAACTTTTTATCAAATTTGGAACTTTTTCATATGGGGTTACTATGAATGAGTTCTTATTCACGAGTTTCTTATTCATGAGATTCTTATTATTCTTAATTTCTTATTCACGAGTCTTATTAAGTGAAGCGTGAAGATGTTTTTTGTGGAATTTCTATCTTTTGGTGTTGGAGTTACTATTCACGTATCGACACTTATTCACGTATCTGACTTTATTCATAGAAAAATAAAATTTCTTCTTTTTGTCAAAATATCTAATACGGATCTAGCTTAGCTTTGATTGTATCCATGTTTTGATCATTCTTGAATTTTACACCACTATGATTATTTTTGAGGTATTTTTGGACATGGATAAAACAAAATACGAATCCTTAATCCTTAATCCTTGTCATTTTGTTTCCTTTGGATTCGTTTCTTTAAAAATATTTTCATCATCCTCGGTCTTAAATGATGATATTATTGAATATCTTTGGCTTTGTAGTGCAAAGATGAATGATTTCTGAAGAATATCTTTGGGTAGTAGTGCAAAGATGAGCAGTGTTTAGATGAACATGACCAGTGATGAATATCTTTGGCACTGTAGTGCAAAGATGAATATTTGATTCGGATGTATATTGATTGATGTTTACGGGGATAAAAGATGAGCGATGAACTTTTAAATTCATACATAGAAGATAGTAGTTTGCATTCTCTACTTAACTCTTCTAATGAATTATTATTTCATTGCGAATATTGATTTAAAATTTGTTGTCTATTGTATTACTATTAGATTTTTTCCTGTTGAAGACTAACGATAATTTGTTGTATATTATCTTAGTCATAATATTTTTTCTTGGGCTAGTTGAGCTCACCCTTTTCCTTTTTGTTCCATTTTTCTTCTCGGGAGGCGAGAATATAAGCGATGCAGTCGGGGTATGGAATGAAGGTTTTAGAAAGAATTGTTTAGTAGTCCTCACCATTTTTGTAAAATAATGTATCGATAAATGTGATGAGGATTTATTTGAGTATAGATATTATCAGAAGATAATATTTGTATTCAAACTCACGATTTCTTGTTGTAATAATAAAGTTGTAGTTGTTTACGTACCGTGTATTGACAACTCGGAATGGGTGATGTATACCTATTTTGGTGAGAAGTTCTTCTTTCTTCTTTAGATAAGCATTTCTTAGCATGTATGGTCTTTTCATCTTTTCAGGCTGGTGGATGTTTGATTCTTTTCTGTTGATGTCTCTTGAGCTTTCTAGCCTGGTCTTCAGACTACAAGATTGACCGCGAGCAAGAATTGGTCTTGTTGATATAGAAATCAAGAACATGGACCAATCTGAGCAGTTTCAGGTGTACATATACATTTACCTGTACACAATATTTCCAACGTGTGAGCTCATCTACATACAACAAGTAACTTACTACTAAATTAAGTTTAGAACAATGTTTGTGTATAGGATCAGACTCAAAGCGATTAGCTTTTGAATATAGCATGAGAACACGCTTTCGATACCAATTGTTAGTTTCGATGAAGCACTGATAGATCTAGAAGGGGGGGTGAATAGATCCTTTTAATTTCAATACTTTTCTAATTTATTTTGTATTGCTAATAATTTAGCATGTGACAAACATAAGAATCTTTTCAAGCCACAATGGAATAAGTAAAAGATCCCTTCATTGATATATTCATAATCATACATACATTGTTAGTAGAGTTAGTTCGGTGGTAGCGGTTATAACATATATAGCGATTATAGCGGTTAATGTACATAATGTAAATGACATAAAGTAAAAGACATGAGGGTTTTAAGCGGTTCGGAGACTCAAGCTCTAATCCACTCTTTCCGCTTTCAACTAGCAGGATTTCCACTAAGGAAGGCGGCACTACGAATCACTAAGATTCTTTCAAGGCCGCTGACCTTGGGATTTCGGATTCACTAAGAACTCTTCAAGGCCGCTGACCTTGGAACTTCTCTAGTTCCTCAGAACTCTTCAAGCCCAATGAGGCTTGGAACTTCATTTAGTCCATCGGATGAGGACCCCTCAGGCTACGGCTTCTTGTTGTAGTTGTTGTTGTTGGTGGTCTTTGAAGTTGCTAAGATGTCATTAAGCTCGAACATCTTTTATACTTAGCGACTTAGTGTGATCCTCTTTGCTTTCGACTTGAGTCAGGACCACATCTTCTTTGGTGCGGTGATCTTTACTCTCTTTAGCTTATCTTCATCGATGTCAATTTGTGCACCATCACCATCTGGGTTTGCTAAGTCTCTGTGCTTTTAGTAGTCTTCGTCTGGCACTTAGCAATCCCTGAACCCTTCTTGAATACTTTGCAGATATGGTTATGCACTTGTTCAGTTTCAGCATTCGGTTCTTGGTGATCTGTAGAGTGGCTCTCTTGATCTTCTTTGTACTCAGCCACTTTTCTGAATGCTATCTTTTTGGCCTTCTCGGAATAACAGAAGAATTTCACCATGTATGCGGTACTTTGCATACACAAGTTATTCCAACATAATAATAAAGAATGGAATAACAGAAGAGGGGGCTTTCCGATAAGGATTTCTCCTTATTGGAGCGCAATTAAGTGACCAAACCTCTCCTTGACAGAACTTCTAGACATTGTCAATATTGCAAATAATAATATGAATAACTTTGTCATCTCAATTATTGATTTAATAATATAACATATTATGCAGATGATACCGTGACAATAATTGAATCAATAATATGAGAGATATGATGCAACAATTACTGTAACAATAATTGAGTATAATTGAGTGACTTCTTACGTAAGCATCAACAATCAATACCGTGTGCTACTATACAACCACTCGTATTACTGTATTTTTACTACTGGGTAGTTCAACAGTTTTAATGGTAACACTTTCACCGTTATTTTTATAAAAAGATAATTCTGTCGTTTTCTTACTACGATAATACTTCCATTGTGGGGTCCACCAATGATTGTACCGTCGTACGGATATTCCCGATAAAAAGAATATTCCCCGACCAAATGAATATTTTATAACAACTTGCTTACTTTGCAAAAAAATTCACATATCACCCTTAACTTTAACCTTTTATCAATTTAACCATTTACGAAATAAAATAATAATTATAAGAAAATTGAATACTTTTATTTCATAAAATTTGGGGTCTTACAATCTCCACTCCTTATAAAATTTCACCCTCGAAATTTACGTACCTGGTAGTTCGAAGAGATGAGAATACCTTGCTTTCTTTTCGGATTGTACCTTCCCAGTTATGATATATGAATGAATATGAATGACATTCCTATTTACATATGATTTGATTATGATATATGAATGAATATGCAAGTATGCTTGCAGTAAGAAAAGCTGTAAAGTCCTTTGATAGATAATAGAAACATATGTACAAGGACTTAGAATGAATTGATCAAATGTGTAAGGTTAATCCTACACAAGCAAAACAGCTTTGTAAAGTCCTTAAAAAGAAATGATGTACAAGGACTATAAATATAGAAAGATCAAATATGTTAGGTTGATATTATGTTGTAATAGATGAAGCATGCGATCGTCGAAGCAAATGTACCGTAGAAATCGTGATCCTGCTTGGGAGAATCAAGGAAAACTCGAGAGCTATCGAAGAAGAATCATAGTCTGCAAGATAGTTGATCTCGGAGTTCGTAGACTTCCAGGAGAGACGAGGAAGGATCGTAGTGTGTCGAGGAGAACTTCCTCGGGACCGTAGTCTGCTTTGAGGAAGTCGTGTTACGAATCGTAGAGACTGACACGCTTCTGGTAGCCGTAGAAGCTTTTAGAAAACTAGTAAAGGATCGTAGACTACACTCGGAGTCGTAAAATTTACTCAGTCAAGTAAGGGATCGTAGACTACACTCAGAATCGCAGAGTCTACTGATCGTATCAAAGCGAGAGATCGTAGTCGAGCAAGATCGGATGAAATGACAAACACTGACGATAGAAATTGTAGAGTATCAAGATCGATCTCGAGAGTCGTAGTGTCTACGCACGACGAAAATTTGAATCGTAAAGTGCGAACTAAGACCTCAGCAGATGTGCTCACAATGCCAAGGCGAATCGTAGAGAAAATCTGAGTCTCAACGAATGAGCACTCAAGAATATCAAAGGAATGAAGCCTCGGTTGACACTTCATCAAATCGTCCCACTGAAGAGCCGGAGAGCACTCAGCGAATGGCATGAAAGCTAACGGAAGACCTAAGCACCAACCCAATCGACATCAAGATTGAGTTGTGAAGCCATTCGAGATGAAGTCTTCCACAAGATGATCATAAGAAGACTTGATGGTGACTAAGAAAAGTCGACATATGTACGATGTTGTCAGTAGAAAGATGACAACGATCTTGGAAGCAACCAAGATCGTAGTGTTCTACTAAGCGAAAAAAGGCGATGGAGTACCTTTGAGATCTTGGTCGACCTTTGAAAAACAAGGCTAAAGTGATTAAGCATTGGGTCAATCCATTGATGTTAAGTGAAAGAGAGATCACAAGGAGAAAGCGAGCTGAACATGCCACAAATCTGAAGTGTCTTGTTATTTAGAAGAGGCCTGAGCAAGGAATCAAGCCATCAGTATCTGAGAACAGTCGAGGCAAATAGAAGTAATGAAGCACTGCACAAAAAGAGGAAGAGGTGTTCTGCACTAAAGATCAAGTGAACACTCCTCATGATCGTAGTGTTGTTTCTACAAGTCAACAAGAACACTACGATCAGGTCCATGAAGATATGCATCAGAAATGCAGAGTTTGAATAACTGAAGATTGAAGTATTGGCAACGGTTCAATCTAAAGAGTAATATTTTGACAAGAGCTTATTGAGAGCATCGATGCAAGGAAAACCTCTGATCGAGAAATCAGAAGGGTGAAATAATGTCATCGACCTGCCCAAGACATCAAAGTGACATATCTGACAGGGTTGGTGAAATAGCAAACTGCAGTGACAGGAAGTCAGAAAAAGATGTCATGTCACATCTGCAGTCTGCACCAAATAACTCGAGATCTGCGAAGCAATTTGAATAGCTTTCAACGGCTACTTTCCAAAAGGAAGATTGGGAAGTAGTATAAATCATCAGATCTTCAAAGATCAAGAGGTGCTGAGAATTGTGAAGTTGCAGAATCGTTGAGTTGGTGAATGCTATAGTTGAATCTACGAATTCCACCAAAGATAAACAGAACAAGTCTCAGTGATAGTGAGACTACCAAGGTGGAAGTGAAGCAGCTTTGACGAAGAACTCAAACATATCAAAGCTTCACTCAATAAAGATGAGAATGCCACTAAAGATGGCAGCCAAGCTGAGAGCCGAGAAGGCCAAAGCGGATAGCATTTGAAAAAAGTGGTGAGTATAAAGAAGGTCGAAGAGCCACTCTACGAATCACCATGAAGCAAAGCTAAAAGCGAACAAGTGCAGAACCATATCTGTAAAGTATTCAAGAAGGGTTCAGTGATTTCTAAGTGCCGTGCAAAGTCTATTAAAAGCACGAGACTTAGCCAACCTAGATGATGATTGTGCTGAAAAGCGATCTTAGATAAGGTTAAGCGAGAAAAGAATGAAGATCAATTTGCACCAAAGAAGATGTGGTCGGACTCAAAGAAGAATGCAAAGAGGACCACACCAAGTCTTAAAAGTACAAAAGATGTTCAGAGCTTAATGACATCTTAGCATTTTCAACACACAACAACAACAACAACAACAACAACGAGAAGCTAGGGGGAATTGAGGGTCCTTTGGGCTTGAAGAGGACTAAATGAAGTTCCAAGCTGTTGGGCTTGAAGAGTTCTTAGTGAACTAGAAAAGTTCCAAGGGCTGGCGGCCTTGAAGGAATCTTAGTGATTCGGTCTTGCCCTTCCTTAGTGGAAATCTGTTAGTTGAAAGCGAGAAGAGTGGATTAGGAGCTTGAGTCTACGAACCACTTAAAACCCTTGTGTCTTTTACTTTATGTCATTTACATTATGTACATTAAGCGCTATAAGCTGCTATGTATGTTTTAGCGCTTACCACTTGAACTAACTCTACGAACAATGCATGATTATAATTATATCAATGAAGGGGATCTTTTACTTATTCCGCTGTGCTTGAAAAGATTCTTATGTTTATCATATGCTAAATTATTAGCAATACAAAATAAACCAGAAAAGTATTTGAAATCAAAAAGGATCTATTCAACCCCCCCTACAGATCTATGTGTACTTCTTGGGAACTAACAATTGGTAACTAACAATAATCACTTTGAGTATGATCGAGGCGGGGGTCTTAGTTTAGTAGTAAGTCACTTGTTATATGCAGATGAGCTCACACGTTGGAAATATTGTGTACAGGCTAGAAAGCTCAAGAGACATCAACAGAAAAGATTCAAACATCCACCAGCCTGAAAAGATGAAAAGGCCATACATGCTAAGTAATGCTTATCCAGAGAAGAAAGAAAAACTTCTCAAACATGTATGCCGGTCGACTGCGCATTTGGATGTAAATCTTGTGAACTCAGGGATGTCAAAGAATTAGAGATGCTGACACTCTCTTAGCTTGTATCTTCAAGACCACGATGATTGATTAAAAGATCAATTTGGAGCATTTGGTTGTCGAAGCGAATGAGAAAACATGCACATCGATGCCTAAACTCAGTGTATCTAAGATAAATGACTGTTAAGAAACTAACAACAAAAAGGTATGATTCCTCGCTAACATAGATATGAACATCAGTGTTGCACCTTACTCATGAACTATAACAGCTTTCCTTCAAGTACTCATAATCTATTTAAAAAGGTGAAGAGCGAAAGTACACTGATGATAGAAACTCAAATGTCTATAAACATTCTCTCCATCCAAGTTTTAGGTTGAAGATGATAACTTGAAAGAGACCTGAAATGGTTTTGAGAGCCTCACAGGTCGATTGTATGTGAAGAAATCCTTGCTAATGGGTTAATGTGCTTTGTACATTCTATGGTCTAAGTGTTTAATGATTCACAGAGTATGATCAGATCTGCAAGAGAATCTTGAAGATTCATAGAAACTGATCACCTCCATGAATCAACCAGATACTAATAAATCGTAGATCTAATTCTCACTCTGTGAACATTTAAACTCTGAGATCATAACTTAGCATATGATGATACCATCAAAGAAAAGAGTGTTTTATTAACATGACAAATTTCTCTCACACTCACCACCATGCATCTCAAAATGTATTATCTAAATGAAGTATATACATGATTACGACTGATGGTGGTCAATATGATGTTTATCCTAATATATGAGGAACAGGGGTTTAGTAACTAACCTAACAGGACCCATCTAACCATGGGTACCAAAAAGGAGAAATGTCTATCCTGCAGGTACTTGGTCTATCTGACCACACTAAGGAATGATCTAAACAAAAGACTTACATTAAGTCGACCGGTGAAGGCTTAGGGTATTGAGAAATAATTCGACAAAATTCTACATATCAAAGCACATCCTTGAAGAGACCTTTGAGCTAATCTAAATGAAGCTCAAATGGCTGCATACCTTTATATGAAAGCAGGCCACTCGAAGGGGCTTAGATGATCAAGCATGCAAAACTTGTTCTCAAGAAAGCTCACATCAGAGAACTACAGGGCATCAAACATTAGGAACTAAGCACGAGAGTAGAACTCCACGAACACAAGCTGATGAGGAAGACTACGTTCATAGTGTTATCAAAGTATCGTAGAATGATCAACCCTGAAGATACTCATCTCTACGACATAAGCAGATTCAATAACTTCGATCGAGAAGGAGATATGCGATGGATCGTCCTTATGAACATAACACCTCATTGAAAAAAGACGACATCAACCATGGGGAAGCGGTGATGCATTAAGGAGCAACGATCTTTGGAATGTTTTATAAAGCAAAATACCGACTCTGAGAGTCCCGAAACTTTGTGGGTGATGAACCAAATGAAGATCCATAGTCGGTAGGAGCGTCTCAAAAGCGGACTATTGATAACCCATCGACCATGATTCAAAATCGTGGAGCACCTACAATCAAACATATGATCGTAGTGTAAAAGCAAGAAGACACCACGATCACAACAAATGCAATTTTCTAAAGTTGATAAAGGATCTCCTCACCAGAAAACGTCAAGAGAGATATCAGTGCAAATTACTCCTAAAAACAAATTCATCTGGAAAGCGCCTCAGGGACAAACCTGACCCTTAGCTCACTCTAAGAGGTTGGCCCTTCCTAAGCTACCTTAACCCAGAAGAATTGCTTAGTCAAGTTCATCTCAAAGACCAAGACAGTCAGCGATCATAGAGTGAAGGTAAAAATAAACTCAACGATCATGGAGCAACCTCAACAATTGTAGAAGGAGACTCGACGATCGCAGTCTTTCAAAAGGATACTCTAGCTCATGAGAAGCTTTGGAAGAACAGGACATTTGCTCAGTCATTCAAAATAAGAGAAGACAAGCTCGAATGATGGTTAGAAAGAGGTACTGCTGAAGGAAAGTGCCCAAGGTTTCACAATGCACAACAGTGGATAAGCCATGGAGGTTAAAAATGACGAAGTAATGTCAAAACCATCCACTGCAACATCTTTCAGAGAATTGATCGTTGAGTCAACAAAGGAACGTAGAGTCAATAGTTATCCTATCATGATACTCTACGAACTCAAGAGGTCAAAGGTCAATCCACGTCAATCAAACGTCCACTCTTCTAAAAGAGACATCTAACTAATAAGTTCTTTGGGGAATTCTGACTTGTTCTTTAGGCAACGTCAACCAACGATGGTGGGTGACACGTCACAGTGTATGCAAAGTCAGAAGGAACTATCGTAAAGACAGAGTCAAATCTGCAAACAGTTACCAAAATCCATTAAACCTCTCTCCCTCCCATTTTCAAACCCTAGAATTCTCTTCGAAGCCAAACCACTAAAACTTCCAGGGTTCAAATCACAATCAGCTATACTTCATAAATCTCCCTGAATCAATATCCATATTCCTCGAATCATTTAAATAGAAGATTGGCGAGTAATCACTGGCATTCAACTCGGAACCAATTCATTTGAGAAATCTAAAAAGAAGTTTAGAGACATTCTTGAACTCATAAAGAAAGCTGGATTCTCAGAATGTCTTGAGGCAAGCACTCGAGTATACACTGAATTAGTTAAGGAATTTTACTCAAATGCATCCGTAAATGCCGGAACTCTTTCAACCAAGGTTAAAGGTCAGTCTCAAAAACTGAAATCATCCGATATCAACCAATGCCTAGATTTTCCTGACCTAGGACTGAAAAACCTTGATGAGATTGACACTGAGAAAGCAAAGGAGATTATGAAGTAATAAAGAAACCATAGTCTAAAGGACATGAAGAAAAAGGAGTTTTCAGAGGAATTCGAGTTCCTTGCTGAGATAGTGGGAAAATGTATCTTGTCTGAAAAAGACACTGCACATGACGACCTTTATCTTGGACCGGCGGTTGAAGATTATGTGTGCCATAGTTCTGAAGAAGGAGATCAACTTTGGAGTTGTCCTGTTCTTCCAAATCTCTAAATGGATAGAAAAAGTTGAGTTGAAGAAATCTACAGATAAACCACTTACAAAAGTATTTCATGGAAGCTGCTGAGCATTGTGATAATAAAAAAATTTGGGAAGCAAGATCAAGGATGATGAGGAGAACCTCTGAATGTGCACAAAGTAATGTCACCACAATTTGTTTGTGAATTGGAAGAAAAACCCAAAGGAAAATAGGAGGCTAACACAAACTGTAGTCAGTAGAAAAGTCTCTGCAAAGAAGAGAAAAACAAAGGAGATGGAAAGCTCTGAGTCTGATATCTCTGCATCGATTCTTTGCCAACACTTAGGTAAAGAAGAAGCCTAAGAATGTGAAGAATGCGAGAGGCTTCATCAAGACATGTCTCCACCGACAAGAAGAAACAAGGGCGGAAGAGGGAATAAGCATCTCTCTTTGAAAACCAAAAAAAGAAGGAGTGAGACTACTCAAGAACCACCCAAGAAGAAAGCAAAAGTGATGAAGAAATCATTGACTCCCCAGGAAAGTCCATCCAACCCGAAGAAGAACATGAAGAGTAAAGAAGATGATAAAGGCCCGAAAGTTCAAAGATTGAACCTTCAAGGAGCAAGTTCAACAATGAAGAAGAAGTTGAATCTATGGAAGAAAGAACCAAGGTTGATGATGAAGAAAAGAAATATGCAAGTCTAGTGACCAACTCTCGAGTATTCACTCGAAGATAAAGAAGGCTGCAAAATGACCCATCGAATTTCCAAATGCAAGTGCTCGAACAAGCCTTCATGATGGCTCAAAAGATGATGAATTGAAAAAAAACACACCTTTGTCGATGATGAAAATCAAGAAGCTGTCTGGCGACTCAAAGACCTCAAAATCTAAAGAACAAGATGTATCTGTTTCACCCATAAGCGAACCTCCAAGAAGAAGAAGGAGTCACAGATTAATAGCTCAATTTGCCTCTGGAAGGAGAAATGATCAATCTACTGAAATCATTGAACTAAGTAATGATGAGTCCGCATCAGGGAAAGAGAATGCTGAAGATGAGACCAGCATTGAAGGAGATGATTCCAAGGAAGCCATTGCTGAAGAGGATTTTGAAGATAAAGTTCAGCAAGAAGAATCTATTGATGAATATGAGGAACTAGAATATTATCATGTTCTCTCTCCATCCAGAATTAGCAGAAGAATTGTAGTGGAAGTCTTTGATAACCACCAACAAGATGGATAAATCAAGGAAATGAACAACTTCGAGTTGTAAGAATGACCACAGATGAAGTACTTCACAACTAGAAAAACATGGAATTAGACTGCACAACAATCTTATATGACTCGAAGACCTTACGATGAGATGGTTCTTCCGTGGATGCCATGGTTGAAAGCGCATACTAATCTTGATGAGAGCTACTTTGGTTGGTGCTACTCTCGGTTTCAAATTTAGAAGGCTGGTATCACAAAACTTCCCCTGGGTTAAGAAGTTTGCAACCATGATGATCAACAACAAGCCCCACTATAAGATCTACCGACATGCTAAAAATCATTATATTCCTTATGATCATAGAGTGGACTCTGAGGGAAAAAGGAATTTGGCCAAGACACTGATCGTAGAGTCTATTCACTCTACCACTGATAATGATCAAGTCTAGAATCAGATGTCTCCATCTGCCCAAACATAGCTATCTAACATTCCTGCATCCTCAACCAGTGATTGGAACTCAACAATTCTTCAGATTCTCAACACCTTCAAAAATTTATCCAAAGAAGCAGATCGTAGAGTCCAATCTGGTGTTCAGCAAGAGACTGCCCAACCAAATGACGAAGTCTCTATGGAGCAAGAGCTAATAAAAAACTCTGATGAACTGATTGAGAAGATATCTCTAATCCATGAAGAATCAAAGAGAGTGACAGCAGCTGGAGATAATTCAGTTCAAGATAAACTCCAAGCAACTATGGCTGATGTATCTCACAAAATCAGAGAAAGAGATCACATCTATCTCAAGGCTCTACATGATTAAAAGGCTGAAGCTCTACTAACACAAAAGGCAAATGAAGAGCAACTCAAAGTCCACTCCGATAAGATTGACAACATGAACCAGTCCTTCTCCATGCAACTTGAGTTAAGCCAACAAGAACTCAAGATTGAAGTTGGTAACTCCTCCTACATGATGAAGCAGCTTATGTCCAACATGGAGCATTTCTCTCAAATGATTAATGACAAAAAAGGGGAGAAAAAGAGGCATAGAAAGGGGAAGAAAAAGAGGCACTCTAGAAAGAGCAAGGAGAGCAGGAGCAAACAAGTCAAGAAGACGAAGAAGGAAAAAGCAGAAGAAAGAGATGGTTCATCAGGTGAGGGGGAGCCTAAGGCTGAGGGGGAACTAGAGCCCGAACTAGGAAAAGAAGAAAGGAATAGCTCCACACCCCGGGGGGAGCAGGAGCAAAGGAATCAATAGATGAGTAGCTGATCAACAAACATCCTGGAAACAATCATGGAGCCAAAGAGGTATATCTCTAACTAGTTAAGTATGTTATGGATCCAGGATGTAAAATATCAGTGTATTAAATTCATTCCACATCTTTATAAATAACATTCATAATTATCTGTTTTAGAAATACAGCTGCTCACTGTATATAAGATTCATTCATAACATGCATATGCACTTATTAGTTTTTGTCATAATCAAATAGGTGGAGATTGTTAGGAATAAGCATATGAATGACATTCCTATTTATATATGATTTGATTATGATATATGAATGAATATGCAAGTATGCTTGCATTAAGAAAAGTTATAAAAGTCCTTTGATAGATAATAGAAACATATGTACAAGGATTTAGAATGAATTGATCAAATGTGTAAGGTTAATCCTACATAAGCAAAAGCGACTTTGTAAAGTCCTTAAAAAGAAATGATGTACAAGGACTATAAATATAGAAAGATCAAACATGTTAGGTTGATCTTATGTTGTAATAATAGATAAGCATCGATAAATCGAAACCTGCATGCGAGAGAGATCGTGATGCGCCGAGAGAGTCAAAGAAAACTCGAGAGCTATCGCGTAGAATCGTAGTCTGCAAGATAGTTGATCTCGGAGTTCGTAGACTTCGAGAGAAGCGAGGAAGGATCGTAGGTGTCGAGAAGAACTTCCTCGGGACCGTAGTCTCTTTGAGGAAGTCATATTACGAATCGTGAGAGGCGACTGCCTTCTGGCCGTAGAGCATCTGTAGAAAACAAGTAAAGGATCGTAGACTACACTCGGAGTCGTAGAATCTACTCGGTCAAGTAAGGGATCGTAGACTACACTCAGAATTACAGAGTCTACTAATCGTATCAAAGGCAAAGATCGTAGTCGAGCAAGATCAGATGAAGACAACAAACACAACGATAGAAATCATAGAGTGTCAAGATCTAATCTCAGAGTCGTAAGGTTTGCGCTGACTAAAATTTGAATCGTAGAAGTCTGAACTAAGACCTCAGCGGATGTGCTCACAATGCCAAGGAAGAATCATAGAGCAAATACGAGTCTCAACGAATGAGCACTCCAAGAATATCCAAAGGAATGAAGCCTCTGGTTGACACTTCATAAATATGTCCCACCTGAAGGAAACCAGAGAGCACTCAACGAATGGCATGCAAGCTAACAGAAGACCTAAACACCAACCCAATCAGCATCAAGATTGAGTTGTGAAGCCATTCGAGATGAAGTCTTCCACAAGATGATCATAAGAAGACTTCAGTAGCTGACTAAGAAAAGTCAGCACATGCAGTAGCTGTCAAGTAGAAAGATGACAACGATCTTGAAAGCAACCAAGATCGTAGTGTTTGCTAAACGAAAAAAGGAACTGATGGAGTACCCACTGAGATACTGGTCAGCCTCTAAAGAACAAGGCTAAAGTGATTAAGCATTGGGTCAGTACATTGATGATAAGTGAACGAGAGATCACAAGGAGAAAGCGAGCTGAACATACCACAAATCTAAAGTGTCTTTTTATTTAGAAGAGGCCAGAGCAAGGAATCAAGCCATCGATTATCGAGAGCGAGTCGAGGCAAAAGCGAAGTAATGAAATCTTGCACAAAAGAGGAATAGGTGTTCTATACTAAAGATCAGTGAACACTCCTCAAGATCGTAGTGTTATTTACAAGTCAGCAAGAACACTACGATCGAGGTCCATGAAACATGCACGTAAAGCGTTGAGTTCGAATGGTGAAGAGTGAAGCATGGCAGCGGTTGATCGAAGAGTAATATTTGGACAAGAGCTTATTGAGAGCATCGATGCAAGGATGACCTCGATCGAGAAATCGGAAGGGTGAAATAATGTCATCGACACCTTGAAGACATCAAAGTGACATATCGGCGGGGTTGGTGAAACAAAGCAGACTGCAGTGAAAGGAAGATAGAAAAAGATGTCATGTCACATCTGTAGTCTGCACCAAATAACTCGAGATCTGCGAAGCAATTTGAATAGCTTTCAACGGCTACTTTCCAATGGGAAGATTGAGAAGTAGTATAAATCATCAGATCTTCAAAGATCAAGAGGTTCTGAGAATTGTGAAGTTACAGAATCGTTGAGTTGGTGAATGCTATAGTTGACTCTACGAGTTCCACCAAAGATAAACAGAACAAGTCTCAGTGACAGTGAGACTACCAAGGTAGAAGTGAAGCAGCTTTGACGAAGAACTCAAACAGATCAAAGCTTCACTCAAGAAAGATGATAATGCCACTAAAGATGGCAGCCAAGTGAGGCGAGAGAAGGCGAAAGCAGATAGCATTGAGAAAAGTGGTTGAGTACAAAGAAGATCGAGAGAGCCACTAACGAATCACCATGCAGAAAAGCTAAAAGCCCGAACAAGTGCGAGAACCATATATCGCAAAGTATTCAATAAGGGTTGAGGGTTGCTAAGTGTCGAGCAAAGTCTACTAAAAAGCAGAGACTTAGCCAACCAGGATGGTGATGGTGTAAAAGGCGATCTTAGATAAGGTTAAGCGTGAAAAGAATGAAGATCATTGCTGCACGAAAGAAGATGTGGTCGGACTTCAAGTAGAATGCAAGAGGACCACACCAAGCTGCTAAGTACAAAAGATGTTAGGAGCTTAATGACATCTTAGCGACTCGGCACAAAAACAATAACAACTACAACAACAAGAAGCCGAGGGCTGAGGGTCCTTGTCAGGAGGGGCTAAATGAAGTTCAAAGCCTTCTTTGGGCTTGAAGAGTTCTAAGGAACTAGAGAAGTTCAATCTTCTTTGGCCTTGAAGAGTTCTTAGTGAACTGAAGTCCCAAGGCTGCTAGCCTTGTAGGAATCTTAGTGATTCAGGGTGATGCCCTTCCTTAGTGGAAATCCTGCTAATTGAAAGAAGAAGAGTGAATTAGGAGCTTGAGTCTCTGAACCACTTAAAACCCCTTGTGTCTTTTACTTTATGTCATTTACATTATGTACATTAACTACTATAACTGCTATGTATGTTTTAACTGCTTACCACTGAACAAACTCTATGAACAATGTATGTATGATTATGATTATATCAATGAATGTGATCTTTTACTTATTCCGCTGTGCTTGAAAAGATTCTTATGTTTGTCATATGCTAAATTATTAGCAATACAAAATAAACCAGAAAAGTATTTGAAATCAAAAAGGATCTATTCAACCCCCCTTCTAGATCTATTGTGCCTACTGGGAACTAACAATCTTTATTTATAAAAAGTTGGGGTCTTACATAGGAGCTTGAGTCTCTGAACCACTTAAAATTCATTGGGTCATTTACTTTATGTCATTTACATTATGTACCTAACTGTTATAACTGCTATGTATGTATTAACTGCTTACAACTTAACTAACTCTAAGAACAATATATATATATGATTATAAATATATCAATGAATGGAATCTTTTACTTGTTCCGCTGTGCTTGAAAAGATTCTTATGTTTGTCATATGCTAATTCATTAGCAATACAAAATAAAAAGGAAAAGTATTTAAAAATTAAAAGGATCTATTCAACCCCCTTCTAGATCTATTGTGGGATAAAATGCAAATTAGACCACTAAACTTTAGGAGTTTTTGGGTATTGAGCCTTTTTCTTTTGGTCAACGCATATTGAGTCTCTTTTATTAAAAAAATTGGACTTTGAGCCCAGGAGGACATACGCATGTGTGTTGACACCTTTATGCATAACACCTACATGGCGAGATATGACGCGTGTGCATTTTAATTTTATTTTCTGCGTGGGACGGTGGACGTGGTAATTTTTGAAATTTTTTCCAAAAATATTTAACTGCGAAGATTTGAACTTAAAACCTCTAATTTGGAACTTTGACTCAATGACCACCTGAGCTCTAAGGCTTAATTGTTTTTATTTTGCAAGAATTTATATTTATAACTAAACAATTAGATCCCCAAATTAAAAGACAAAACAGATAGTAACAATAATTTAATTTCCAGTGTAAATTATGTAATATTTCATAGAGCTTTGGTGTTAATAATAATAACAATAATAATTGGTGTTAATAATAATAATAATAATAATAATTATACTACTACTACTACTACTACTACTACTAATAATAATAATAATAGCAATAATAATAACAATAATAATATTATTATTATTAAGGATATCTTTGTTCAGAAATTGAAAAGGAGCAACAAAGTCTTTCGTATATGTGAATTTGGTACCACCCTGGAATCTGGATAGGGCAATACCTTCAACAAGAGAATAAAATGTACAGATTAATTTCCTGACCGATTACACTGTCCGCATAGCTTAGTTACGGCTTGATATATATATATATATATATATATATATATATATATATGGGGATGCATCTATATGCTATGAGTTAAAAAGTGATTTATAGGCTGTATTCGGTCCATTTTATAGATGAAGGGCTGGGATTAGAAGTTCTAACTCCTCGTCCGCTAGTATTACTAGCGGACGTTTAAAGTAAAAGTTCCGGACAATTTGCGTTTGCCCCTCCTGATTGAAAGTATAGGTAGCATGATCCGCTAGTATTACTAGCGGATGGAAAACAGTAGGCTCATATTGACCAAGACAGAGACAAAAAGTACCGTAACAGTAGGCTCATGGTCCGCTAGTAATACTATAGCGGATGGAAGACAGTAGCATTATGGTCATTCCTGTTATAAATAGATTACACAAGAATATGGCAATATTTGATAACTTAATTCATGAACTAAGCTTTTTGTCTGCACTTTTGGTTGATGATCGGTGGTTTCATGGGATCCAATTACTTTTAATATGCTTGCACAGCCTGAGCAATTGAGAGCATATTGCTCAATGTATCCACTAAATTAAATTATATTGTGAAATTCATGTAGGTTGTCTTGCTTATGATTACAAGCCAAAACACTTATGTATTTTGACTATCTTGCCTAAAGAAAAAAAAAGTATTAAGTATCTTACTGTCTTACATGTTACGTCTGGTTTCTTATTTTTACTTTTTAATTGCAGGAGTTGCTCATCTCTGTGGCCACCTTGGAGTTTTCGGATGGGAGAGCAGAGATAGCAGAAGTATCAAAATGTGTAGGCGATGTGCAAGATGATTCTTCTTCCTGCTCTGTAAGCTTCTCCTAATTTGTCGATGGGTGTATAGTGCATGAAAGGCATCTTGATCTCATCTAAATATCTTCAATATGTGATCCTGTTTATTATTTTGTTCGCTGAAACCTGTTGGTGAGCAGTGTGCACACTTAAATATATAGGTGGTAAAATTTTGAATAGTAGGCGGTATAGGCTATAGCATAATGCAGAGCAGATATATATTTAATTGATGATCTTTTTCCTTAAAAGTTCTATTAAATTATACACCAAGCAGCTTCAGATATGGCACTAGATTGGTGTTGGTCAGTGTATTGCATCATGTTTTATTTCATTTTCCTATTATTCTTTATCAAACAAATAAAAACTTCTACATAGTTTCCTATAGTTAACATATCAACTTTATTTTTAAAATTTGAGACTAACGAAAAGGAAACTATTGACAGGGTTATAGAATTTATTTTGTTGCTGGTAAAGTCCATCAGCTAGTAATACTAGCGGACCATGCTGTTTTACTAGCCTATACTTTCAGTCAGGAGGGGCAAAATTGTCCGGAACTTTTACTTTAAACGTCCGCTAGTAATACTAGCAGACGAGAAGTTAGAACTTCTGATCCAAGCCCTTCATCTATAAAACGGATGGAATACATACACTTATATGCCACTTTTTTTAACCTTATAACATATAGATCTTTATGGATCATTTCATATATATATATATATATATATATATATATATATATATATATATATATACATACCTTTTTCTAAAAAATTATCTCTTTTAAGTCATATAATAATAATAATAATAATAATAATAATATTATTATTATTATTAATATTAGTATAATTATTATTATTATTATTATTATTATTGTTGTTGTTGTTGTTATTATTATTGTCATTATTATTATTATTATTATTATTATTAACACCAAAGCTCTATGAAATATTACATAATTTACTCCAAAAATTAAATTATTGTTACTATCTGTTTTGTCTTTTAATTTGGGGATCTAATTGTTTAGTTATAAATATTAATCCTCGTAAAATGATAACAACTAAGCCATTGAGGTCGAGTGGTCATTGGGCCAAAGTTCCAATCTAGAGGTTCTCACTTCAAAAGTTCGACTTTGCATTTTACCTATTTATTGTGTGCCTCTGGGAACTAACACAAACAATCTCAAATAATATACTCGTACAATTTATTTTTTTATTATCTTTAATTAATTATTTTAATTTTAAGTTTAAAAATGTATCAAATTAATTTTTAAAAATAAATAATAATCTTATAATTTGGAAGGGATGGGGTATTATCTTATGAAACTGTTATTTACACTTGACATGTATAAAAGGACTGTGGGACACCCAATTTTATATTTATATATATAGTGTTAAAACAAATCAAAAATAATAATTTCTTGAAATTATTAATTACACAACTAAATTTAATATTTTCACAAAATTTGACTCCTAACGTGAATTCTATCTATTACTCATCTGAGAACAGAGACTTGTATCTTAAAAATATCAGTTCTCAAAAATTATATGACTTCACATTTATTAGATTTATTATTATTATTATCTCTATGTTTATTTAGCACGCACATTTATAGCATTTTATATTTTTTAATTATCCAAAATTATTCTTTACATTTATTATTATTATTATTATTATTATTATTATTATTATTATTATTATTATTATTATTATTATTATTATTATTGTTGTTGTTGTTGTTGTTGTACACACCTAGAGGTACTCTTCTCATTCTTTTTAATTGATGTTTAAGATGAAAAATCTAAATATTAAGAAATATAATTAATGTTTTGTTTAATTGATTAAACTGAATATAAATATCATTACTGGCATTTTAAAATTCATTAAAATACATATATTTATATTTAATGTAGAGATATTATGCGAAAACAAGTCATTAATACTTTTTTAAATAGACAAACGATAGATAGAAAAAGAACAAATTTCACTTTTTGAAAAGATAAATAAAAACAAGTGGAGGGAGTATATAAGGTAGGGTTGGCTATCTAAATTAAATACTCGATTATGTGTCAATGTTTTTAATTTTAAAAAAATGACAAAATATTCAGTTATATTCTCTTTACATTTTTATTCAGTACCAGCAAGAGCCGTGCAAATCATGGGCTTATTTGTTATATATATTTGAAATTATATATAGTAGACAATTTTTGTGAAATTTAAATTGTCAAATGAATCCATAGGATTTCATTACATCAATATGTAATTTAACCAAACATTATATAAAATTTAGATCCGATTACTATGAAATTAATTTCATGATAAGTTAGTCAATTGATCAATACAGTGTTGACACGCAGAAAAAGATCATCTCATGTCCGCGTGTCAATACTATATTAATTAATTGACCAAAGTTAATTTCATGATAATCACTCCCATAAAACTTGCATAAACGCCGCATGGGCTTTTGTCAATTTTTTTATGTAAGTTTTATTAATTAATGGTATTATGTGGGTTAAGTTTTGGTCTACAACAATTTTTTTTAATATGTTGTATAAAACAAAAAAAAAAAATCTAAAAGTTTTAGGTCATGTTTGTTTGTAAGAATTATAATTTAAAGAATATTAATCCTATGATTAAATATGTGACGCCCCTAAAATAGGTATACATCACCTATTAAAATTAAGTCGCCAAATATATAGTATGTAATCAAATACAACCTTAAATATCTGACATGAAATTTGTGAGTTTTAATACAAATATTGTCTTCAGGCGGTATTTAAACTCAAAATAAATCCTCAACACATTTATTATAACACTATTTCATAGAATAGTGAGGACTACTAATCTTATCATCACGGACCGTCACTCCGTTCCCCGACTAGTCCCTGTTACTTTCTCATTTTTACGAAGAGAACAATAAAAGCGAAAAAAGGGTGAGCTCAACTAGCCCGATAAAAAATATTATGACTAAGATAATACGAATAATTTATCATTAGTCTTCAACGATGTATTAAAGCGATAAAATATAACAAACATCAAGTTTTAAGCTGGGAGCAAACAATACATTAGAAGAGTCAAGTAGAGAATAAAATCTACTATCTTCTATGATTTAAAAAGATTTTTCATCACTTTTATCGCCGAGACTCACCTTAATAAATAATCCATATCATCCCTGCACCACAACCAATGATATTCATTAGTATCACGACCACAATTTATCCATGCACTACGGGCCGAGGATATTCGTATTTTCATCAATGGTCATGATCATGCCAACTATTTGTCCATCGATGCACTACGGCCGATGAGGACTTTTACCACATCATTTATAATATTACGGTCATGATTATCTAGAATAATCACTGAGTCGTAATCATACCAAGTCCATCTATGCACTTCTGGCCACGAGATGACTTTCAACATAATATAAACATGAGGATGATGACAATGACATAATAATTGATAAAACAAGTTCAAGAATAAATTTTAAAGATTTATAAGTTAATTTATCCTAAACTCGATAATGTCCAAATTATCAACACGATCTTTGCTTTGTGGAGTAAAATTCAAGAATGCTCGGAAAAATATTTTCATGAAAAGATCTTTGGATGAGCTTGCAAATATCGAGGATATTCTACTAATTTTATGGAGTATAGAAGTCAAAACTTTAACCAATTTGAGTATAATAAAATATATGAAGCGCAAATGGATTTTCGCCGCGCCATGCGGTAATCCACGTAGACAGATCATTTCCACAATTTAATAAAGAATGAATACAAAAGGATCATTCACCATGCATGCGATAATCCACGTAAACGAGGTTATTCAGCAGAATAATAAAGAATGGAACCCGGTCGTGCGTAATCACATTACGCAGACGAGGATATTCCAACAGAATAATAAAGAATGGAACCGGTCATACGCGTAATCGCATGCAGACGAGGATATTCAGCGAGAATAATAAAGAATGGAATAACGTAAAGACCGGGATATTCAATAGAATAATAAAGAATTCACCGGGCATGCGATAGAAGGCCGCGATGACGAGTTATTCAACGAGAATAATAAAAAATGGAATAACAAGAAGAATTTCCTATGTATGCGGTACTTGGCGTAGGCAGGTTATTCAACATAATAATAAAGAATGGAATAACAATAATTCTCTTACAGTATTTGAAAGAAAATAATTCTCTTCATGTATACAAAAGAAATAATACCCCTTACCTTAGAAAGAAGAGTATTTCGACTGGTAGAGCGAGGATATTCTTAAAGAAAACTTATACTGTTTTCTACGCTTAAAGCTTTTTAAAACTCTAAAAGAAATATGCTCAAGATTATAGAAGAAGAATTCTCTGAATTTCTGGTGTGTTTTCAATTCTAACTAAGCATTCTATTTATAGGAGAATGGAAAGGATACTATCTTGATAAAATATAATATATATATTTATATATATATATATATATATATATATATTTTATTTAAAATCTAATAAAACAAATAACTTTATAAAAGTATTCTATTTTATATAAAAAGATTTTACTATGCAAATACTATATCATTTACTATGCATAATAAAATATAATATATTCTATTTATAATCTAATAAAACAAATAACTTTATAAAAGTATTACATTTTATATAAAAAATTTTACTATCACAAAACATTTCAAACATAATAATAATATAAAAAATATATATTATATTATATTTATAATCAAATAAAAAAAAACTTTATATAAAAATAATATTAATAAAATAAAATTTATTACATTTATAATAATAAAAAAACAAACTTCATCATCATTATTATAATTCACATTATTAATCATAATATTAATCGATTGTGATTTCTCAGGAAAGAGGGCTTTTTCAATAAGGATTTCTCCCTATTGGGCGCATGATTAGGTGACCAAACCTCTCCTTGTGAAAAACTTAGACATCGTTAATATTGCAAATAATAATATTAATAACTTTGTTATCTCAATTATTGATTTAATAATATATAAAATATCGACAATAATTGAATCAAATAACGTGAGATCTTATACAACAATTATTGTAGCAATAATTGAACAAAAGCTGAGTGACTTCTCACGTAAGCATCAATAATCAATACTGTGTATTACTCTTATGCGACCAGCGTATTCTTATACTTTTAACACAAGTAGTTTTTCAACGAGTTAAGCAGTAAAACTTTCGCCGTTATTTTCATAAAATATATTTTGTCATTTTTCTCAATCAAATAATAATTACATTTGTAGGGTCCTGATGATTGTCTTGCCATTAAATACGAATATTCCTGTTAAAGCGAATATTCCCGACCAATCGAATATTATATAACAACTTACGTACTTTGTAAAATTTATAAATATTACCCACAACTATAACAATATATCAAATTCATTCCATAATATTTAAAAAATGATATTTATAGAAAATTCATTTTATTCCTAAAAGTTGGGGTCTTCTGACCTCCCCTTCTTATGAAATTTTGCCCTCGAAATTAAGTGCATTACTGGTATATCGAAGAGGTAAGGATACCTTGATTTCATTTGATTCTAACTCCCAGTCATTTCCTCGACATCGTGGTTTCTCCACAAAACTTTGACTTGAGGTATAACCTTGGGCGTAGAATATGTTCCTTCTTATCCAAGATTTGAACAAGAACCTCTTCATACGTTAAATCTTCCGCTATTTAAATTCGGTTCTAACTTTCGATAATGTGGTTCGGGTCTTCCACATATTTACGTAACATGGATATGTGAAAAGCGTTATGAACACGAGACATACTTGGCGGTAAAAGCGAGTCTATAGGCCATACAGTTCCTACTCGATCGAGGATTAAAAATGGCCGATGAATCGAGGATTGAGCTTTCCTCTCTTTCCAAATCTCGTAACTCCTTTCCATGGAGCAACACGTAATAACACATGATCTCGATATTGAATTCCACGTCCTTTCGATGAAGATCAACATAACTCTTTTGTCGATCTTGTGAGGTTTTTATACGTTGTCGGATCGTTTGAATCTTTTCGTAGTCATACGTTCCAACTCCGGTCCCAACAACGTTGCTTCACCCACCTCATCCCAAACATCTTTGGAAGCGACACTTTCTTCCATCCATCTGCTGCTTGAATGGAGCCATGCCGATACTTGCTTGATAGGCTATTGTTGTTGTAGGAAAACTCCACCAATGGTAAGAACTTGTCCCAACTTCCCTTGAAGTCGAGGACACGAGTCTTAATAAATCTTTAAGAGTTTGAATAGTCCTCTCGATTATCCATCGTCTTGAGGAGGATGATATGCGAACTAAATCGTAAATTGTGCCCATAGCTTTTTGCAAACTAACCCAAAATCTTGAAGTGAATCTTGGGTCTCGATCGGAAACTATGGATCTTGGCATACCATGCAATCTTACAATCTCGTTTATGTACATCTGAGCAAGAGGCGTTCAAGTGTATAAGTTTCTCGTATTGGTAAGAAATGAAGCGAGACTTGGTCAATCTATCAACAATGACCCAAATTGCATCATGCCTTGAGAAACCTTGGGAAGACCGATAATGAAATCCATGGTAATGTGCTCCCACTTCCATTCTAAAATTTTAAGTGGTTCTGATGGACCTTTTGGTACTTGATGCTCGCCTTGACTCGTTGACAAGTTAAACACCTTGAGATAATTCGCTATCTCTCTCTTCATATTGCTCCACCAAAATGTATGTCGAAGATCACGATACATTTTGGTACTCCGAGATGGATTGCAAGCGGTGTGTTGTGCGCCTCCATCATGATTTTATACTTTAAATTAGGGTCGTTAGGAACACAAAGTGCGGAGTTGACTCAAAGTATTCCTTCTTCATCGATTCTTGCTTCCGGCGATAGCACCTTCTTGCACTTTCTTCCTCATCACGCATCGGCTCAGATCGTAGCTTGCAAGCGACTTTAACTTTATCGATTAAAGTCGGTTCTACTCGTATATTTGCCATCATCACATGGGTCCCTAGAGTCTTTAACTCTATCTCCATCCTTTGTAAGTCATACAAAATGGGCCTTTGCGTTGACAATATCCTTTTCGTGCCGCATATGATCTTACACTTTCGATGCGTCGGCTACCACGTTCGCTTTTTCGGGATGGTATTGGATGGTATGATCATAATCTTTCAGCAGTTTCAAGCCAGCGTCGTTTGTCGCATGTTGAGTTCCTTTTGAGTGAAGAAATATTTGAGGCTTTTATGATCGTAAAGATCTCCACTTTCTCCCCATATAAGTAATGCCTCCAAATCTTTAAGTGCGAAAAAACATTACTTTGTGACTCTAGATCATGAGTAGGATAATTCCTCTCATATTCTTTGAGTTGTCGAGAGGCATAAGGCTATGACTTTCCCATGTTGCATGAGAACACATCCTAACCCTTTGCGAAGCATCACTTTGTAGATGACAAAATCCTCTCGAGGCGGATGGTATTATCGAAAGCAGTCTTTGAAATGAGTCTCCTCTTGAGTTCTTGAAAACTCTTCTCACATTCTTCGCTCAACCAAATTTTGTATCTTTAAGGAGTCAATTTGAGTTAATGGAGTAGCGATTCGAGAAAAACCTTCTACGAATCTCGATAATAACTTGACTAAGCCGTGAAAGCTACATACTTGATCATTTGATTTAGGTTGCTCCCGACTTTGAATAGCTTGATCTTTCTTTGGGTCAACAGATATTCCATGACTTGATACTACGTGCCCGAGGAATGCTACTTCCTTAAGCAAGAACTCGCATTTCTTCAACTTGGCATAAAGCTTATTTTCACGAAGCTTTTGGAGTATCGACCTCAAGTGTTGCTCATGATCTTCACGACTTTTGGAATAAATAAGGATGTCATCAATAAAGATGACCACAAAGTGATCAAATATTCCTTGAATACTCGGTTCATCATATCCATGAAAAGCGGCGGAGCATTAGTCGATCCAAAGACATGACTAGGAATTCATAATGCCCGTCTAGGAGTTACGAAAGCCGTCTTTGGAATGTCATCGGTTCTAATCTTCAATTGGTGATATCCGGAACGAAGATCGATCTTTGAAAAGAATTTGGCGCTTATTTTGGTGGTCCAATAGGTCATCAATGCGAGGCAATGGATATCTATTTTTTGATGGTGACATGGATTGACTCCAGATAATCAATACAAAGTCACATACTCCCATCTTTCTTCTTCACGAATAGAAGCAGGAGCACCCCGAGGAGCGTACTAGGGCCGAATGAAGCCGATGTCTAACAATTCCTGTAGTTGGGTCTTTAACTCTTGAAGTTCAATAGAGCCATTCGATATGGGGCTTTGGAAATGGGTTTTTATCTTGGGTTCAAGGTCGATACAAAATTTAATTTCACGCTCTGGGGTAGGCGGGGAAGTTCTTGAGGGAATCGTCGGAAATTTATTAACAATAGAAATATCATTCAAAAGCGGCGTATTTTTGTTTAGATCGTGACATGAGCTAAGAAAGCTTGACATCCATTTTTCAATAAAGCGAATAGCTTTATGGCTTGAGATAGCGGTGATTGATTTTAATGGTTTGGTTGCTTGAATTCGCATAATAGGTTGGTTAGGAATATGAAAGCTAACAACCTTACGAAAATAATCAATTTTTGCATGATGAGTAGTTAACGATCAATCCTAGAATCACATCAAATGCAAGTATTTTCAAAGAAATAAGATCGACGAGTAACGTAAAGGGTGCCGATTTGAACTAAACAAGACTTATAAATAGTGGATGTAATGAAGGTTTCTCTCAAGCGGAGTTTCAACAGATAAGTTAAAGTCTAATTTCTCGAGTCAAATTTAAGCGTTGGTAGCGCAAGTAGGAGAAATAAAAGAATGGGTAGAAGCCGGTATCAAATAAGGTATAGACTTCGCTAGAGTTTATGATAAGCTTATCCGTGATGACCTCGTTCGGGTTCCTTGCTTTACAGGAGGTCACAACAAACGCTCTCCTTGAACTACCGGCTTTGACTTTTACGGGATGGCCTTTGGTGCCTCCATCCTAAATTTGAACTTCCTTCCACTGAGCGACAAAATTGGGCTAGGTGACCTTCTCTTCCACAATTATAACACGTTTTGGAATGGCTGCGTATAGTTTGGTGATATGTCCCTCCCTCGCATTTGAAGCATATGATAGGTGGTCGTTCTCCTTCCTTAACAACAGGTCTTGATCTTTGACGTCTTTCCATCATTGTTGAATCTCCTCTTCTTAAAATGTCCATTCTTATTATTTTGGCCATGATTACCACCAAAGTGGTTACCATTTCGGCATATTGATTCCTCCACGCTTATTGTCACCGCGCTTTGATGGTATTATCTTTGGTATTATCATTTTTAAATTTGCTCTCTCTTTTGGTTGGGTTGACTCATTATCGCGCTCAATAAGCGAGCCTATTAACAACATCATGAATACAAACACGGTTTATGAGAGATAAGATATTGGCGTATCTCGGGTTTCAAACCTCTTAGAAACATTCGCGTCATTCTCTCCTCATTATCAACCAAATGGGGATAAATCGGGATAACTCGACAAACTTGGCCCGTCTTTGCGACACGGTCATTGTTGTTTTGCTCCGACTTGATGAACTCTACCTCTTTCATGTGACGAATATTTTTGGGAAAGTACTTGTCGTTGAAAAATTCTTGGAACTTCTCCCAAGTCATCTTTAGTGTGGTAGGTTGAGTACGCTTTACTGATTTCCACCGATAATCTGCCTCTGCTCACATAACATGAAGGTGGCAAAGGAACCTTTTGCTCCTCGGAGCATCCCAAGACATCAAATATCTTGCGGATCTGCTTTATCCACGTCTCGCTTTAAGTGGTTTTGGCTCTCAAAAAAACTCTCGGTGGTCCCAGTTCCTTGAAGCTCGCTTAGCGGTGACCGTCGAGAGTTGCAGTGTTTCCACTGCATTTTGGGATAGGAGCCGCTCTTGCACGATGTTGCATGAATTGCATAAAGCCTCTGAACATTCCATCGTTCATCATTTGGTCAGTGTTGTTGTTTGCATGAGGATTATCGCCTTCGATGCACATTATCTTGATTATTGATCTGTGGAGACTCAGCGGTCTCTGTGCTCCATTGATATTCTCAACATTCTCGGATGTCATTTTCAAATCTTGCCACAAAACAAGGGTTAATTAACATATCATATATTATACCTATACTCGTGACCAGACCAATTAAATACCAAATAAACTTAGGTAGGTCATACTAGCGAAGGAATTCCCTGTCTCTCCCCTCCTAGTTCTTGTCTCACATCTCGGCGGGGATCATATCCTAAGCTTTGATACCAATAATGTGACGCCCCCAATATAGGTATACATCACCTATTATGAGTCGCCAAATACATGGTACAGAATATAAATACAATCTTAAATATACAACATGAGTGGTGTGAGTTTTAATACAAATATTGTATTCTAGGCGGTATTCAAACTCAAAATAAGTCCTCAATACATTTATTATCACACTATTTCATAGAATAGTGAGGACTACTAATGCTTATCATCGGACCGTCACTTTGTTCCCTCGACTAGTCCCTCTACGTTCTCATTTCTGAAGAGAACAATGAAAGTAAAAGGTGAGCTCAACTAGCCCGAGAAGAAATATTATGACTAAGATAATGTAGAATAATATATCATTAGTCTTCAACGATGTTAAAGCGATAAAATATAACAAACATCAAGTTTAAGCTGCGATTGGAACAAGCAATCCATTAAAGAGTTAAGTAGAGAATAAAATCTACTATCTTTCATGATTGAAAAAGGTTTTTCATCACTTTTATCATTTGAGACTCGACTTAATAAATAATCCACATCATCCCCTTTTCTGGCCGAGGATATTCATTAGTATCACGACCACAATTTATCCATGCACTACGGGCCGAGGATATTCGTGTATTCATCAATGGTCATGATCATGCCAACAAGCGTCCATCAATGCACTACACAGGCTAATGAGGACTTTTACCACATCATTTGTAACATTACGATCATGATTATCAAGAATAATCCTTGGTTATAATCATACCAAGTCCATCTACATGCATTATGAGGCCTGAGATGACTTTCAACATAATATAAACATGAGGATGATGACAATGATATAATAATTCAATAAAATAAGTTCAAGAATAAATTTTAAAAGATTTTAAGTTAATTTATCCCGAACTCAATAACGTCAAATTATCAACATGATCTTTGCTTTGTGGGGTAAAATTCAAGAATGCTCATAAGAATATTTCCATGAAAAGATCTTTGGATGAAGCGCAAATATCGAGGATATTCCACTAATTTCATGGAGTATAAAAGCCAAAACTTTTAACCAATTGGTATAATAGAATATATAAAGAATGGAATAACAGTAAAAAGAAATCATCATTCCACAATTTAATAAGGAATGAATACAATAGATCATTCACCATGACGGTAATCCACATTCCAAGTTAGAATAATAATAAAGAATGGAACCGGTAAATGCGTAATCGCTTACAGACGAGGATATTCCAACGAATAATAATAAAGAATGGAATAAATAATGCGTAATCCGCGAGACGGGATATTAATAATAATAAAGAATGGAACGGTCATGCGTAATCCGTAAAGGATATTCAACAGAATAATAAAATGAAATAATAACAAAGAATTTCACGGGCATGCGATAGGCCGCATAGAAAGGTTATTCAACATAATAATAAAAATGGAATAATAGAAGAATTTCACCAAGTATGCGGTACGGTACTTGAGTTATTCAACATAATAACAAAGAATGGAATAACGAAGTTCTCTTCATGAAGACCAAAGAAAGAAATAAAGAATGGAATAATGCGAAGAGTATTAAGATGGTAGGAGGCGATGATATTCTTGAAGAAAATAAGACTACACTCAAAGCTTCTTTAAAACTCTAAAGAAATACGCTCAAAGATTATAGAAGAATTCTACGAACTTACGTGTGGTTTTTAATTCTAACTAAACATCTTATTTATAGGAAAATAGAAAGGATACTATCTTTTGATATTATCAAGATAAAATATAATATATTCTATTATAATCAAATAAAACAAAACTTTATATAAAAAGTATTCTATTTTATATAAAAGATTTTACTATACAAACACTATGCATAATAAAATATAATATATTCTAATTATTGTCTAAAAACAAATAAATTTATAAAAGTATTACATTTCATATAAAAAAGTTTTTCTATTTTATTACATTAATAATACTAATAAAACAAATTTTATATATCATATATATATATATATATAATTTTATTGATATGAAAATATTTACAAACAAATGAAAAAAAATTAAAAGTGACTTACAATTTAACTCAGAACATTTAAGAAGAAAGAGAATGAGGGGTTAAGATGGGCTAAACAGCGGTAGAAACCAAAGATTTTTCCGAGAAGGATCTCAGAGTCTTTCTAAGTTTCAAAGTCTATTTTTCTAACTGAGTTCAGTTTCCTTTTATAGAATAAGGAAAGGAACTATTACAAAGTAACTATTACAAAATGAATTATTATAGACAAGCAACTGTAGATGAATAGTGCTAACTTTTGACTAAATACATATGCTTTCGGCTACTTTAGACAAAGAGGCCGATAACTTTTGATTCAGCAGATGCTTTCGGTAGAAAAGAGAGAGCATCTTTTGACTTTGAAGTTTCTTTGGGTAAATGGCGTGTTGAGAGTTGCTTTCGATGGAAAAGCAGATTTTTTTGGTGATTGGCTGCGGAGGTAGGTGCATGTGTATTTGGGAAGTTAGGCAAATGGGTCTGGGCATCTGTAGATCGATGGTGCCATATGGATCATCTTGACCATCATCATCGCAAATTGGTGGTGAAGCATTACGAGAAGAGGAAGAAGAATGAGCGAAGCTTCTCGTGTAACTCATCGATTCTTTTGTTAAGTGCTTGGGCTATTAATTTTAATTCTTCTTTGGAACAATTCTTGAAATCGAAATGTCACGAGAACAAGAGCGAACCAGTAGGATTGATTTTTGACTCTTTGGTTTTGACTCTTTTAATTATGGCGGAAGGTTCTTTGGATGAAACCTGGAAGAACCTTAAGAAGAACGGTGGGAAATTCTAAATGAACTTGACTAACAATTCTATTAACATCAAACTTATCCCACCATTTGATGAAAAATTGTCGAGAGAGAGAAAGGAATGGTTCACAAAAGGTACGAGCTACCACCAATGAAATCTCGACCAAACGGATCGGTTACTTTAGTTGGGTTTTAATGTCATCTACGCCATTTAAGAATCAAGGAATCTTATATTTACTAACAAATTGAAGAATGACGAGGACTCCATCATACTTTGGATTGTGTTTTGTTGTGGTTACAAAAAGTGACTAAGTTGAACTTTCAATGGTTTAGGAAGGAGATCATAAGTGGAACCAAACCTCATCCACCTGATGAGAGAACCAATGAGGAATTGGCTTTTGAACTTATGATCGAACTGAAAAACCAGGAATGACTATTTGACTCATTTTGAAAAAGGGAAGACTCTATACCAAGCTTCCATATAATCATAATAACAATAAGAGTTATCTTGATTAGAAAGCTGCATGAGGTCATAAGGATGTTTTCCCCAATCTGGCATTGAAATGAATTGCTTAATATATAATGAATGATAAAGTACTTTGGATTTATCATTATTAGCATAAATGGGTTTAACAAAGATTGATTTCGGTTTCAACAAGGATATCCTTATAATACACAAGGATTTATAGGAGAAGCGAGAATTTGGAAATGCCAACCAGAAGGAAAGAACTGGGCGACCAATTTGACTGGGTCATCTTTAGGTTTCATATGGGGTTCAATATGAAACAGGTGAGTGGTCCATTTGAGCATATACTCAGAAAGAGGATGACTGGGGTTTGAATTGGAGGCTTTTGATTGGTTGGAAAAAGGGTCAATTGGGGTTGGAGTTCTTAGCTAAAAAGTAATTGTATGGTTTTGGGTATTGTCCCAAGGACTGGTAAATTTGTTAGATGGTTTGATAAATTGGGTTAACTGGATGAGGAACCAAGGTTCCTTTTGGTTGATTACTTGGGCCAGTAGGGCGACCCGGACCACGAGAGGATGATGCTCCTCGAGTACTCATGATGAACGGACAGTACCTGTATTAATAAATTCCCGAGTGAGAAAATCAGGAATCGAATTGTTATTGCCTTTAATGTATTCAATTTCAAAATCAAAGATACTCAATAAGGCTTGCCATCTAGCAAAGGAATGTTTAGAGGCTATGTTTTCAACATCTTTTTCTAAAACATATTTTGCTGATTTGCAATCAATGCGAACTAAAAACTTTTGATTCAATAAGTCACTTTGAAATTTGTTAATACATAATACTAAAGAAAGTATTTCCTTTTTAATAGTACTGTAATTTAACTGTGTAGTATTCCATGCACATAGGAATGGAAAGCGGACAATTTGTTCGGGAGCGAGAGTAAGTTTTTGCTTGAGAATTCCTCGAATCCAATATCGAGGAGGCATCGATTTCAACAATTTTAAATGCAGAATCATTGGAAATACCAAGGTAGGGCAATGCCTTGACATATTTTTTAACTTGTTGGATGACAGAAGTGTGAGTGTCAGTCCATGGTGGAGGATTGTCTTGCAAATCTTTGAAAAAGAGGTTTGCAAATCTTCCGAGGTTTTTATAGAACTTGCCAATATAATTAAGCGAGCCTTAAAACCTCAGTAGTTGGGTTTTATTGGTAATTTTATTTGGGAATCATCAACCAAATTGAATAGCTCATCGATAGGTTTGTATGAGTCCGCGATAAATATTTAAACCAAGAAAGAACTTTAGCTTGAAAACAATTTGCATTTGGAAGGTGAAAGGATAAGTCCATTATCTTTAAGCTGCATTTTGAAGAACGATTTCAAATGTTTAATGTGTTCTTCAATAGAATTGGAAAAAATGAGAATATCATCAATGTGAGCGACAATAAAAAGTGGTGAAAGGGTTCAAAATATCATTGAGAATATTTACGAAATTCATTGGGAGCATTTTTTAGGCCAAATGCCTGGACATTCCATTCGTAATGACCAAATGGGGTAGTGAATGCTTTTTTGTACCTATTATCTAGGTGGATTGCAACTTGCCAAAAACCAGATTTAAGGTCAAATTTACTGAAGATAGTGGCATTACTCAACAAGTTAATAAGGTCGTCTTTGTTAGGTAAAGGGTACCTAATCCACTCTAAGACTTGGTTCAATGGCTTGTAATTGATTACTAGACGGGGAACGCCTCTCTCCTTCTCTGCTTCATTATTGACATAAAAGGCGGGACATGACCATGGGGATTTACTAGGCTTAATTAAACCTTTACTAAGAAGATCATTAATCTCTTTTTTACATAACTCCATTTGTTCGTGATTCATTTGTATTGGCCTGGACTTAGTAGGAATCAGGTGCTCTTTGAATTCCTTAGCATAAGGAAGCCTTACTACATGCTTCTTTCGATGCCAAAAGGCATTAGGAGAATCAGAACAAAGGTTTTCTTTTAAATATATTTTTAACTCTTCAATTTTTTCTTGAACTTCTTTATTCTGAAGTTGTTCTTCAACACGTTTGTACTTAATTTCTTCCTTTAAGAAATTTAAATGGGTAGATTTACAATTCAATAAATTTAATGATTTGGAAATAGATTCTTCTTGAATGAATTTTAAATCTCTTTCTTTAGGTTTAATAAGGAATTTAAATGTTATTCTTTTTCCTAAATGTTTACAGCTTAATCCTTCATTATTGGTAGTAAAAGGGTATAATAAATATATAAATGGTAACCTAAGATGATCTTATCCAGTAAGATTGCGGATTAAAACAAATGATGTTTTAAAGCACATATTATCTTGACAGATATAAACTTTAGGCAGTTTATATTTTATCTCCATTTGACTACCATTCATTTGAATTTAACTTTTCATTAGTTTTCTTATAATATTTAGTTGGGATTAGACCTTCTGAATACAATTAAGATCTGCGGCCGTAGTATCAACTAAAAGGAAGTTGTATAGAAAAGGTTTTATCAACAACTAAGTTAATGGAGATATACCATTTTTGAATGGTGATATCTTTAATTCGTTTAAGAGAAAGACCTTGAACAAAAAGATCTGGCTCTTCTTTTGTTCCCGATGATTCAGGCTCATCGTGATCTTCATCACTAGAGGAGGAATCATGGACTTGAAGATCGGATTTTTTGTCTTCAAACTCTTTTCTTAAATTAGAGACTTCTAATTTTAAGTTAGAAATTTCTTTTTAAGTTTATTGACTTCTTGATTCAACTCTGGAAGGTAACTTCCTTAAGCGGGGTTTTAAATCTCTCAAGAGTTTTATTAAAACTAAATATTGGTTTTTCTTTAGCTTTAATAATTTTATCCTTAACTCTATTGTCTTTAGTTAATAAATCTTTTAAGCATTTTAGTGTATTGAGATTTTAACTCGGGATCGAAATTTTACTAATTAGATCAATTAGCAAAAGAACTTTCTTCATCTTCTTTAGTGATTACATTAATTTGTTTATTGCAACACTTCTCATTGCAATTGTTAGCACAAATAGTGACTTCGTCATTATCACTATCTGTTTCGTGGTTACTAGTACTGCTATTAGATGAATGAGGGATATCAGAACCTTCATCATTACTGATATTGTTCTCTATTCTCATTAATTCTAATAGTTGTTCAGTATCTTCACTTGAGATGTTTAATTGAGATAATTTTTTCTTAATTTTGCACTCATTTTTATAGTGCCCTTTCTGCCCACAATTGTGGCAAACAATTTTACTTTTATCAAATTTTTTAGATGATTTTTTATTATAAATTTTTCTTGTGGGTTTGGGTTTAGTGTAATATTCATCTTGATTTTTATGCTTTTTATGACTTTGTTTATGTTTATAAGCGTCATGACTCTTATGATGATCAATATGTTTACGCAAGTGCTTTCTTCTAGAGGGAGCAATAGGAGGTAAACCATATTGTTCACAGAATGTTCCTAACTCATACTTGGCTTTTTTCTTATCTTTACTAGCTTGTTTGGCTAATTTAAAATCAATACACATTTTTAATCCAATTTTTTGAATATAACTGATTATGTCACCATAAGTTAGAGTTATCATAATCAATATACCCTAAATTTTTACTTAGCTCTTTCTCCGACTTTATGAAGCGAATAATGAAGGTAAACCATTGTGAATTTCTCTTTCCGAGAATGGTTTATTGCTATCATTTCGCATCATAACTCGAGAGGTAAATAAATACATCTTGTACCATCTAAAATCACTTAGAGTGGGACAAGTGAGATTACTAAAGCGATCGTGGATTCTCTCGGTTATATTCTTTGGGAGTGCCAACAAAATGTTTTATTATGGTAAATATTAGAGTGTTAACTCCATCGGATGGACCAATACCGACATCTTCATCAAAGATGGGGTCTTCAGTCATCATCTAAGCTGGAGACGGCATGAATTATTGATAATCTAGTATCTTACGTGAGATGTTTTTCCCACCAAGATCTGAGAATACCAGTGAATCCACTAGCTAATAACTCAACAATATATGGGTGAAGTGATTGTTGAATTTAGTTATATAGCTATTTGCTACCATAGACATGTGATTTAACTTGTTTAAAATCTCTTGTTCACTGAAACCATCAATGTTCCATTCATAAATTTTATTGGATGAAACAGAGAATTGCTTATCTAGATTTCTCTCTTGAACTGTAGATCCGGAGGAGTAGGTCTAGAGTACCAATTTCTGGTTATACTAGTGTTTTTAGTTGTTAATTTATTTAACTGATCATTAAAATCTGGAATGAAGAAGTATATAGAATGATCGACTTGTTATTGCTTTCATTATCAGTTTTCAACTTGATCAATGATTGCAATGGTGCCACTTGATTCGAGCTCGATTTTTAATTTTTTAAATAACTTATCAATAGCTCTCAAGTGAGTTCCAGTCTTTGTTAGGTAAACCTAGTTTACTTCTATTTTTAGTAATTTTAATAGAGGTTGTGTAATTTTTGAATCGGGTTTTTAATAGTAGTTTCTCGAATTTTTTCTTCAATCCTATCTATTTGTCTTCCTACGGTTGCTAGATATTGATTACTAAAATTTAATTGTTCAATTATTTTTTTATCATCTTTATTGCCATCCGAGATCTTAAAAGGACTGGCAACAACAGATGTATTTTTTACTTTGGAAGTAAAAGCAGGTTTCTAAATGGGATGACTAGAAGAGACTTTTGACTTATCTTCTTTAATCCATTGGGTTTTAGTTATAACATTACATTTACCTTGATATTGATCATACCAATCGTAAAAAGTAATGTTTATCTTTTCACTGTTAATAAATCGTTTCCATCTATTAACAATTTTATCACGCTCTTTTTCTGTTGAATGATTAGACCTAAATAAATGTCTTTTTTCCTTATTAGATTTGGAATTAAAATCTTTACAAGATTGTCCCAATCTAATATGAAATCTTTTTAAGAACTCTTAATTGATTATTAATCGGAATCTCAAAAATATGATTGAGTTGGCAACTTTCGGAAGGGGGGTAGGAGAAGAAGAACCTTCTTCTTCAACAAAATCCTTTTGAATATAACAAGGATGACTAGTTTGACCAGTGATTAAGGATACCCTTTAATTTAATATCCCTAATGAAGGGTTACTAAGTACTTGATGTCTCTTAGTGTGAATGAAAGAAGGTCTTTGAAGAACTAGTAAAATCTTCTATAATAACTGGTCTTCTAGTGCGCTCAAAACTTATTTTGACCGTTCCATCAGAAAATTGTTTAACATTCTCAACATTTAATAAATTATTAACTACAGGTTGTTGAGGGATTTCACTGGGTAAAGTCCATTGACTAGGTAACGTAATATCCTTCTAGAGGATGGTTCTCGGGATCTGAATATTAGCATCACTAGTTGAACTTTGAATTAATACAGTTTGATCTTTAGGACTTTTATTAAGAGCATGAACTTTCAAATTCGTTTTCATGGTCTTATAATAAATCCTATAAATCAAGGCTATGGGCTGAGAACCCACAATCATATGAGTAATTTCTCCAGCTGTTTTAATGTTTAATGTCAAAGCTTTTAATAAGTGTTGATCACTTAGGCTTAATGTGAAATCGGAAAGCAATTAAAATGGATGTAGGTCCATTGTGCAAACTTGATTCCATAGCACCAATCATACTTGGATAATAATTTGAGAACCTAGCATCTTTCGAGAGAGGTAGATACTTGAATTAATTCCTTTAATATTTAACGGTTAATCGCAACTTGAACAAACCGATGTGAATAAAATTGTAACCTTTTTTCCTATGTTTTTGATAACATCGGAGATAAAAGACTACAATTTTCATATTCTTTATTGATCGCATAAACCTTTTCAACAGTTTTAACATTGTAATCTATTTTAAAATTATCCAAAAAGGTTGACTGGTAAATTTCTTTAGGGAAACCCTAGGTATGTTCCAATTGTGTAAAGCTTGACTAATATTTTCATAAGCTGTGTGTTTCTTGGTTAACTATATATATGGGGACGGGGAGGCAAAGTTGATGGGTTACTAGTTGAGAGAGTTAGACCTAAATAATCTACTCATCTTTACTAGTTTTCAAAATAATTTTTTTATTCAATATTCTTCCATTCATACCCTCTTACCTTAAGTAGACTCATACCTATGTTCTATAACCCACACCTTTGCTCACCCAAGAGACTTACAAAGGTTAAACACGAACAAGGTGGACTACAAGTAAGTTAGGTGACTTTGGAACAAGAATAAAAAAGAAATTTTGAAAATAGTAAGGAGATAAACAGATTATTGAGATCTTCTTGGCAACTAGAACAAAAAACAACTTAGCTCGATACCATTTGGGGTGGAAGCAAGAACAAGAAAAAAGAACAGTGGTGCATATAAATAACACAATTAAATAGAAATAAATTTTATTGATAACTGAAAAACTATTTACAAACAAACTAAAAATTAAAGTGACTTACAATTTAACTTAGAACATTTAAGAAGAATGAGAAGAAGGGGTTAAGATGGGCTAAACAAAGGTAGAAACCAAAGATTCGTTTGAGAAGGAACTCAGAGTCTTTCTAAGTTTCGAAGTCTATTTTACTAACTAAGTTCGGTTTCCTTTTATAGAATAAGGAAAGGAACTATTACAATGTTACTATTACAAAATGAATCAATATAGACAAGCAACTGTAGATGAATAGTGCTAACTTTTGACTAAATACATATACTTTCGGCTACTTTAGACAAAGAGGTAAAACAACTTTTGATTCAATGAGATGCTTTCGATGGAAAAGAGAGAGCATCTTTTGACTTTGAAAATTTCTTTGGGGCAGGTCTTGGCGTGAATGGAGCCGCTTTTGGAGAAGCTTTGGAAAAGCAGATTATTTTGATTGATTGTTGAGCTACCAGGAAGCAGTGCATGTTGGTGGGAAGTCAGGCAAATGGGTCCTGAGCATCCTATAGATCGATGGTGCCATATGGATCATACTGACCATCATCATCTGCAAATTGGCTAACTGAAGCATTCTGAGAAGAAGAAGAAGAATGAGCAGAAGCTTCTTCATGTAACTCATCAATTCTTTTGTTAAGTGCTTGGGCTATTAATTTTAATTTTCTTTGGAACAATTCTTGAAATCGAAAATGTCACGAGAACAAGGCGAACTAGTAGGGGTGATTTTTGACTCTTTGGGTTTTGACTCTTTTAATTGAATGACTAGAAGGTTCTTTGGATGAGACCGGAAGAACCTTAGAGAGGGCGGTGGGAAATTCTAAGCGAACTTGACTAACAATCCTATTAACATCAAACTTATCCCACCATTTGATGAAAAATTGTCGAGAGAGAAGAGGAATGGTTCTGAAAAAGTACAGAATATCCGCGAAATTGAAATCTCGACCAAAGGATCGGTTACTTTAGTTGGGGTTTTAATGTCATATTGCCATTTAAGAATCCAAGGAATCTTATATTTACTAACAAATTGAAGAATGATGGGGACACCATCATACTTTGGATTGTGTTTACTTGTGGTTACAAAAATGACTAAGTTGAACTTTCAATGGTTCGGGGAAGGAGATCATAAGTGGAACCAAACCTCATCCACCAATGAGAGAACCAACGATGAGGGAACTGGCTTTTGAACTTATGATCGAACTGAAAAAACCATGAATGACTATTTGACTCATTTTGAAAAAGGAAAACTCTATACCAGGCTTCCATATAATCATAATAACAATAAGAGTTATTTTGATTAGAAAGTTGCGCATGAGATCAGAAGGATGTTTTCCCCAATCGGACATTGAAATGAAATGTTTAATATACAATGAATGATAAAGTACTTTGGTTTTATCATTATTAGCATAAATGGGTTTAACAAAGATTGACTCGGTTTCAACAAGGATATCCTTATAATACACAAGGGATTTATAAGGAGCAAGGGGTGGAAATGCCATCCAGAAGGAAAGAAGCGGGAGGCCCAATTTAATTGGGTCATCTTTAGGTTTCATATGGGGTTCAATATGAAATAGGTGAGTGGTCCATTTGAGCATATACTCGGAAGGAGGATATTTGGGGTTTGAAATGGAGGCTTTTGATTGGTTGGAAAAGGGTCAATTGGGGGTTGGGTTACTAGCTAAGGCTGAACTGTATGGCTTGGGTATTGTACCAAGACTGGTAAATTTGTTGGTGGTTTGATAAATTGGGTTAATCTTGGATGAAGAACCAAGGTTCCTTTTGGTTGATTACTTGGGCGATGAGGGCGACCGGACCACGAGAGGATGATGCTCCTCGAGTACTCATGATGAGCGGACAGATACTGTATTAATAAATTCTCGAGTGAGAAAATCAGGAATCGAATTGTTACTGCCTTTAATGTATTCAATTTCAAAATCAAAGATACTCAATAAGGCTTGCCATCTAGCAAAGGAATGTTTAGAGGCTATGTTTTCAACATCTTTTTCTAAAACATATTTTGCTGATTTGCAATCAATGCGAACTAAAAACTTTTGATTCAATAAGTCACTTTGAAATTTGTTAATACATAATACTAAAGAAAGTATTTCCTTTTTAATAGTACTGTAATTTAACTGTGTAGTATTCCATGCACCGGAATGAAAACAGACAATTTCTTCTGGAGAACTGAGAGTAAGTTTTTGCTTGAGAATTCCTCCGAATCCAATATCAGAGGCATCAGTTTCAACAATTTTAAATGCAGAATCATTGGAAATACCAAGGCATGGCAATGCCTTGACATATTTTTTAACTTGTTGGACGACAGAAGTGTGAGTGTCAGTCCATGGAGGAGGATTGTCCTGCAAACGTTGAAAAAGAGGTTTGCAAATCTTCCTGAGGTTTTTGTAGAACTTGCCAATATAATTGAGCGAGCCCAGAAACCTCTGTAGTTGGGTTTTATTGGTAATTTTATCTGGGAATCTGTCAGCAAATTGAATAGCTCTGTCAATAGGCTGTATGAGTCCGCGATAAATATTTAAACCAAGAAACCGAACTTTAGCTTGAAACAAGCTGCATTTGGAAGGTGAAAGGACAAGTCCATTATCTTTAACTATTTTGAAGAACGATTTCAAATGTTTAATGTGTTCTTCAATAGAATTGGAAAAAATGAGAATATCATCAATGTAGACGACAATAAAAGTGCTGAAAGGGTTCAAAATATCATTGAGAATATTCTGAAATTCACTAGGAGCATTTTTTAGGCCAAATGCCTGGACATTCCATTCGTAATGACCAAATGGGGTAGTGAATGTTGTTTTGTACCTATCATCTGGGTGGATTGCAACTTGCCAAAAACCAGATTTAAGGTCAAATTTACTGAAGATAGTGGCATTACTCAATCGGTTAATAAGGTCGTCTTTGTTAGGTAAAGGGTACCTAATCCACTCTAAGACTTTGTTCAATGGCTTGTAATTGATTACTAGACAGGGAACGCCTCTCTCCTTCTCTGCTTCATTATTGACATAAAAGGCGGGACATGACCATGGGGATTTACTAGGCTTAATTAAACCTTTACTAAGAAGATCATTAATCTCTTTTTTACATAACTCCATTTGTTCGTGATTCATTTGTATAGGCCTGGCCTTAGTAGGAATCAGGTGCTCTTTGAATTCCTTAGCATAAGGAAGCCTTACTACATGCTTCTTCCGATGCCAAAAGGCATTAGGAGAATCAGAACAAAGGTTTTCTTTTAAATATATTTTTAACTCTTCAATTTTTTCTTGAACTTCTTTATTCTGAAGTTGTTCTTCAACACGTTTGTACTTAATTTCTTCCTTTAAGAAATTTAAATGGGTAGATTTACAATTCAATAAATTTAATGATTTGGAAATAGATTCTTCTTGAATGAATTTTAAATCTCTTTCTTTAGGTTTAATAAGGAATTTAAATGTTATTCTTTTTCCTAAATGTTTACAGCTTAATCCTTCATTATTGGTAGTAAAAGGGTATAATAAATATATAAATGGTAACCCTAAGATGATCTTATCAGTAAGATTGCGGATTAAAACAAATGATGTTTTAAAGCACATATTATCTTGACAGATATGAACTTTAGGCAGTTTATATTTTATCTCCATTTGACTACCATTCATTTAATTTAACTTTTCATTAGTTTTCTTATAATATTTAGTTGGGGATTAGACCTTTCGAATACAATTAAGATCTCGCTTGAGATCAACTAGAAAGTAGGAAGTTGTATAGAAAAGGTTTTATCAACAACTAAGTTAATGGAGATATACCATTTTTGAATGGTGATATCTTTAATACGTTTAAGAGAAAGACCTTGAACAAAAAGATCTGGCTCTTCTTTTGTTCCCGATGATTCAGGCTCATCGTGATCTTCATCACTAGAGGAGGAATCATGGACTTGAAGATCGGATTTTTTGTCTTCAAACTCTTTTCTTAAATTAGAGACTTCTAATTTTAAGTTAGAAATTTCTTTTTAGGTTTATTGACTTCTTGATTCAACTCGGAAGGTAACTTCCTTAAGCTGGGTTTTAAATCTCTCAAGAGTTTTATTAAGACTAAATACTGGTTTTTCTTTAGCTTTAATAATTTTATCCTTAACTCTATTGTCTTTAGTTAATAAATCTTTTAACTGTTTAGTGTATTGAGATTTTAACTCAGGATCAGAAATTTTACTAATTAGATCAATTAGCAAAGAACTTTCTTCATCTTCTTTAGTGATTACATTAATTTGTTTATTGCAACACTTCTCATTGCAATTGTTAGTACAAATAGTGACTTTCATCATTATCACTATCTCTGCTTTGTGGTGGTTACTAAATCGCTATTAGAGATGAATGAGGGATATCGAACCTTCATCATTATTGATATTGTTCTCTATTCTCATTAATTCTAATAGTTGTTCAAATTATCTTCACTTGAGATATTTAATTGAGATAATTTTTTCTTAATTTTGCACTCATTTTTATAGTGCCTTTTACGCCCACAATTATTGCAAACAATTTTACTTTTATCAAATTTTTAGATGATTTTTTATTATAAATTTTATTTGTGGGTTTGGGTTTATTGTAATATTCATCTTGATTTTTATCTTTTTTATGACTTTGTTTATGTTTTATAGCGTCATGACCTTTATGATGATCAATATGTTTACGCAAGTGCTTTCTTTTAGAGGGAGCAACCGGAGGTAAACCATATTGTTCACAGAATGTTCCTAACTCATACTTGGCTTTTTTCTTATCTTTACTAGCTTGTTTGGCTAATTTAAAATCAATACACATTTTTAATCCAATTTTTTGAATATAACTGATTATGTCACCATAAGTCAGGTTATCATAATCAATATACCCTAAATTTTTACTTAGCTCTTCTCTTGACTTTATGAGCGAATAATGAAGGTAAACCATTGACGAATTTCTCTTTCCAGAATGGTTTATTGCTATCATTTCGCATCATAACTCGAGAGGTAAATACATCCTTGTACCATCTAAAATCACTTAGAGTGGGACAAGTGAGATTACTAAGCTGATCGTGGATTCTCTCAGTTATATTACTGGGAGTGCCAACAAAATGTTTAATTATGGTAAAAATTAAAGTATTAACTCCATCTGGCGGACCAATACCAACATCTTCATCAAAGATGGGGTTGCCGTCATCATCTAACTGGACAACATGAATTATTGATAATCTAGTATCTTCAGTGAGATGTTTTTCCCACCAAGATCTGAGAATACCAGTGAATCCACTAGCTAATAACTCAATAATATCTGGCTGAGTCAGATTGTTGAATTTAGTTATATAGCTATTTGCTACCATAGACATGTGATTTAACTTGTTTAAAATCTCTTGTTCACTAAAACCATCAATGTTCCATTCATAAATTTTATTGGATGAAACAGAGAATTGCTTATCTAGATTTTTCTCTTCAAACTATAGATCCGGAAGAGTAGGTCTAGAGTACCAATTTCTGGTTATACTAGTGTTTTTAGCTGTTAATTTATTTAACTGATCATTAAAATCTGGGACTGAAGAAGTATCAGAATGATCTGACTTGCTATCGCTTTCATCATCGGGTTTTAACTTGATCAATGATTGCAATGGTGCCACTTGATTCAAAGCTCATTTTTAATTTTTAAATAACTTATCAATAGCTCTAGTGAGTTCACCATCTTTGTTAGGTAAACCTAGTTTACTTCTATTTTACGGTAATTTTAATAGAGGTTGTTGTAATTTTTGAATCGGGTTTTTAATAGTAGTTTCTTGAATTTTTCTTCAATCCTGTCTAGTTGTCTTCCTACCGTTGCTAGATATTGATTACTAAAATTTAATTGTTCAATAATTTTTTATCATCTTTATTGCCATTTGAGATCTTAAAAGGATTGGCAACAATGAGATGTATTTTTTTTTTGGAAGTAAACAGGTTTCTAGCGAGGGGATGACTAGAAGAGACTTTGACTTATCTTCTTTAATCCATTGAGTTTTAGTTATAACATTACATTTACCTTGATATTGATCATACCAATCGTAAAAAGTAATGTTTATCTTTTCATTGTTAATAAATCGTTTCCATCTATTAACAATTTTATCACGCTTTTTTTTACATTGAATGATTAGACCTAAATAAATGTCTTTTTTCCTTATTAGATTTGGAATTAAAATCTTTTACAAGATTGTCCCAATCTAATATGAAATCTTTTTTAAGAACTCTTAATTGATTATTAATCGGAATCTCAAAATCTGACTGAGTAGGCAACTCAGAAGGGGTAGGTGAAGAAGAACCTTCTTCTTCAACAAAATCCTTTTGAATATAACAAGGATGACTAGTTTGACCTTGATTAAGGATACCCTTTAATTTAATATCCCTAACAGAAGGGTTACTAAGTACTTCAGTGTCTCTTCTAGTGTGAACTGAAGGTGCTGAAGAACTAGTAAAATCTTCTATAATAACTGGTCTTCTAGTACGTTCAAAACTTATTTTGACCGTTCCATCAGAAAATTGTTTAACATTCTCAACATTTAATAAATTATTAACTACAGGTTGTTGAGGGATTTCACTGGGTAAAGTCCATTGACTAGGTAACGTAATATCCTTCCAGAGGATGGTTCTCGGGATCTGAATATTAGCATCACTAGTTGAACTTTGAATTAATACAGTTTGATCTTTAGGACTTTTATTAAGAGCATGAACTTTCAAATTCATTTTCATGGTCTTATAATAAATCCTATAAATCAAGGCTATGGGCTGAGAACCCACAATCATATGAGTAATTTCTCCATCTATTTTAATGTTTAATGTCAAAGATTTTAATAAGTGTTGATCACTTGAAGCTTAATGTGAAATCAGGAAAGTAATTAAAATGGATAGGTCCATTGTGCAAACTTGATTCCATGGCACCAATCATACTTGGATAATAATTCAGGAACCTAGCATCTCTGAGACAGAGGTAGATACTTGAATTAATTCCTTTAATATTTAATGGTTTAATCTGCAACTTGAACAAGAACTATGTGAATAAAATTGTAACCTTTTTTCCTATGTTTTTTGATAACATCGGAGATAAAAGACTACAATTTTCATATTCTTTATTAATTGCATAAACTTTTCAACTGTTTTTACATTATAATCTATTTTAAAATTATCTAAAAAGGTTGGTGGTAAATTTCTTTAGGGAAACCCTAGGTATGTTCCAATTGTGTAAAGCTTGACTAATATTTTCATAACTGTGTGTTTTCGTTGGTTAACTATGTTGGGACGGGGAGGCAAAGTTGATTGGGTTACTAGTTGAGGAGTTAGATCTAAATAATCTACTCATCTTTTACTAATTTCAAAATAAATTTTATTCTTTATTCTTCCATTCATACCCTCTTACCTTAAGTAGACTCATACCTATGTTCTATAACTTTGACAATTGCTCACCCAAGAGACTTACAAAGGTTAAACACGAACTAGGTGGACTACAGCAAGTTAGGTGACTTTGGAACAAGAATAAAAGAGAAATTTTGAAAATAGTAAGGAGATGAACAGATTACTGAGATCTTACTGGCAACTAGAACAAAAACAACTTGACTCGATACCATTTGGGGGTAAGCAAGAAAAAAAGAAAAAGAAAGTGGTGCATATAAACAACACAATTAATTACTAAACATAAATAATTTTATTGATAACTCGAAAATATTTACAAATAAACTAAAAATTAAATGACTTACAAATTTAACTTTAAGAAGAAAGAGAATGAGGGGTTAAGATGGGCTAAATAAATATAAACCAAAGATTCATTTGAGAAGGAACTCGAGTCTTTCTAAGTTTCAAGTCTGCTTTTTCTAATCGAAGTTCAGTTTCCTTTTTATGAATAAGGAAAGGAACTATTACAAGTAAACTACATAAATGAATCATTACGGCATAAGCAACCGTAGATGAATAGTGCTAACTTTTGACTAAATACATGTGCTTTCGCTACTTTTAGACAAAGAGGCCGATAACTTTTTTATTCAAAGCAGATGCTTTCGGTAGAAAAGAGAGCACTTTGACTTTGAAGTCACTGGGCAAAGATCGCGATCGAGTCGCTTTTGGTGGAAAAGCAGATTCTTTTTTGATTGACTCTGATAAGGTGTGTATGTGGACTGGGAAGTCAGGCAAATGGGTCCTGGGCATCATATAGATCGATGGTGCCATATGGATCATAATTCGACCATCATCATCTCGTAAATTGGTCGATCAAGCATTCGAGAAGAAGAAGAAGAATGAATGTAATCTTCTTCGTAACTCATCGATTCTTTTGTTAAGTGCTTGGGCTATTAATTTTAATTCTTTATTGGAACAATTCTTGAAATCAAAATGTCACGAGAACAAGACTAACCAAGAGGGATGATTTTTGACTCTTTTGGGTTTTGACTCTTTTAATCGACCTGGAAGGTTCTTTGGATGAAACTGGAAGAACCTTAAGAGAACGGTGGGAAATTCTAACCGAACTTGACTAACAATCCTATTAACATCAAACTTATCCCACCATTTGATGAAAAAATTGTCGAGAGAGAAGAGGAATGGTTCACAAAGGGTACATGCTTCCGCTAAATTAAAATCTCACCAAAACGGATCGGTTACTTTAGTTGGGGTTTTAATGTCATACTGCCATTTAGGAATCTAGGGAATCTTATATTTACTAACAAAATAAAGAATGACAGGGACTTCATCATACTTTGGATTGTGTTTACTGTGGTTATAAAAGTGACTAAGTTGAACTTTCAATGGTTCAGGAAGGAGATCATAAGTGGAACCAAACCTCATCCACCAATGAGAGAACCAATGAGGGAACTGGCTTTTGAACTTGTGATCGAATCGAAAACCAGGAACGACTATTGACTCATTTTGAAAAAGGATGACTTCTATACCAAGCTTCCATATAATCATAATAACAATAAGAGTTATCCTGATTAGAAAGCTGCATGAGGTCAGAAGGATGTTTTCCCTAATCTGACATTGAAATGAATTGCTTAATATACAATGAATGATAAAGTATTTTGGATGTATCATTATTAGCATAAATGGGTTTAACAAAGATTGACTCGGTTTCAACAAGGATGTCCTTATAATACACAAGGGATTTATAAGGAGCTGCGGGTTGGAAATGCCAACCAGAAGGAAAGAACTGGGCGACCAATTTGACTGGGTCATCTGTAGGTTTTATATGGGGTTCAATATGAAACAGGTGAGTGGTCCATTTGAGCATATACTCAGAAGGAGGATGACTGGGGTTTGAACTGAAAGCTTTTGATTGGTTGGAAAAAGGGTCAACTGGGGTTGGGTTACTAGCTAATGCTAAACTGTATGGCTTGGGTATTGTACCAAGATCGTAAATTTGTTTGGTTTGATAAATTGGGTTAATCGGATGAGAACCAAGGTTCCTTTTGGTTGATTACTTGGGGCAGTAGGGCGACCCGGACCACGAGAGGATGATGCTCCTCGAGTACTCATGATGAACGGACAGTACCTGTATTAATTAATTCCTAAGTGAGAAAATCAAGAATCGAATTGTTACTGCCTTTAATGTATTCAATTTCAAAATCAAAGATACTCAATAAGGCTTGCCATCTAGCAAATGAATGTTTAGAGGCTATGTTTTTAACATCTTTTTCTAAAACATATTTTGCTGATTTGCAATCAATGAGAACTAAAAACTTTTGATTCAATAAGTCACTTTGAAATTTGTTAATACATAATACTAAAGAAAGTATTTCCTTTTTAATAGTACTGTAATTTAATTGTGTAGTATTTCATGCACTGGAATGGAAATGGACAATTTGTTCTGGAGAACTGAGAGTAAGTTTTTGCTTGAGAATTACTCTGAATCCAATATCAGAGGCATCAGTTTCAACAATTTTAAATGCAGAATCATTGGAAATACCAAGGCATGGCAATTCCTTGACATATTTTTTAACTTGTTAGATGACAGAAGTGTGAGTGTCAGTCCATGGAGGAGGATTGTCTTGCAAACGCTGAAAAAGAGGTTTGCAAATCTTCCTGAGGTTTTTGTAGAACTTGCCAATATAATTGAGCGAGTCCAGAAACCTCTGTAGTTGGGTTTTATTGGTAATTTTATCCGGGAATCACAACAAATTGAATAGCTCTGTCAATAGGTCAGATGAGTCGCGATAAATAATTAAACCAAGAAATCGAACTTTAGCTTCAAACAAGTTGCATTTGGAAGGTGAAAGGACAAGTCCATTATCTTTAATCTGCTTTGAAGAACGATTTCAAATGTTTAATGTATTCTTCAATAGAATTGGAAAAAATGAGAATATCATCAATGTAGATTTATAATAAAGTGATCGAAAGGGTTCAAAATATCATCGAGAATATTCGAAATTCACGGGAGCATTTTTAGGCCAAATGCTCAGACATTCCATTCAGTAATGACCAAATGGGGTAGTGAGCGAATGCTTTTGTACCTATCATCTGGGTGGATTGCAACTTGCCAAAAACTAGATTTAAGGTCAAATTTACTGAAGATAGTGGCATTACTCAATCGGTTAATAAGGTCGTCTTTGTTAGGTAAAGGGTACCTAATCCACTCTAAGACTTTGTTTAATGGCTTGTAATTAATTACTAGACGGGGAATGCCTCTCTCCTTCTCTGCTTCATTATTAACATAAAAGGCAGGACATGACCATGGGGATTTACTAGGCTTAATTAAACCTTTACTAAGAAGATCATTAATCTCTTTTTTACATAACTCCATTTGTTCGTGATTCATTTGTATAGGCCTAGCCTTAGTAGGAATCAGGTGCTCTTTGAATTCCTTAGCATAAGGAAGCCTAACTACATGTTTCTTCCTATGCCAAAAGGCATTAGGAGAATCAAAACAAAGGTATTCTTTTAAATATATTTTTAACTCTTCAATTTTTTCTTGAACTTCTTTATTCTGAAGTTGTTCTTCAACACGTTTGTACTTAATTTCTTCCTTTAAGAAATTTAAATGGGTAGATTTACAATTCAATAAATTTAATGATTTGAAAATAGATTCTTCTTGAATGAATTTTAACACTCTTTCTTTAGGTTTAATAAGGAATTTAAATGTTATTCTTTTTCCTAAATGTTTATAGCTTAATCCTTCATTATTGGTAGTAAAAGGGTATAATAAATATATAAATGGTAACCTAAGATGATCTTATCAAGAAAGTTTATGATTAAAACAAATGATGTTTTAAAGCACATATTTTATTCGACAGATATAAACTTTAGCGCTTTTATATTTTATCTCCATTCGACTACCATCGTTGAATTTAACTTTTCATTAGTTTTCCTATAATATTTAGTTGGGATTAGACCTTCCTAATACAATTAAGATCTGCGGCCAAAGATCAACTGTAGAAGGAAGTTGTATAGAAAAGGTTTTATCAACAACTAAGTTAATGGAGATATACCATTTTTGAATGGTGATATCTTTAATACGTTAAAGAAAGACCTTGAACAAAAGATCCGCTCTTCTTTTGTTCCCCGATGATTCGTGCTCATCGTGATCTTCATCACTCAGAGGAGGAATCATGGACTTGAAGATCGAATTTTTGTCTTCAAACTCTTTTCTTAAATTAGAGACTTCAAATTTTAAGTTAGAAATTTCCTTTTTCGGTTTATTGACTTTTGATTCAACTCGAAGGGTAACTTCCTTAATCGGGATTTTAAATCTCTCAAGAGTTTTATTAAGTCTAAATCTTGGTTTTCTTTAGCTTTAATAATTTTATCCTTAACTCTATTGTCTTTTAGTTAATAAATCTTTTAACTGTTTAGTGTATTGAGATTTTAACTCAGGATCAAAAATTTTACTAATTAGATCAATTAACAAAGAACTTTCTTCATCTTCTTTAGTGATTACATTAGTTTGTTTATTACAACACTTCTTATTGCAATTGTTAGCGCAAATAGTGACTTCGTCATTATCACTATCTGTTTCGTGGTTACTAGTACTGCTATTAGATGAATGAGGGATAACAGAACCTTCATCATTACTGATATTGTTCTCTATTCTCATTAATTCTAATAGTTGTTCAGTATCTTCACTCGAGATGTTTAATTGAGATAATTTTTTCTTAATTTTGCACTCATTTTTATAGTGCCCTTTCTGCCCACAATTATGGCAAATAATTTTACTTTTATCAAATTTTTTAGATGATTTTTTATTATAAATTTTTCTTGTGGGTTTGGGTTTATTGTAATATTCATCTTGATTTTTATCTTTTTTATGACTTTGTTTATGTTTATAGCGTCTGTGACTCTTATGATGATCAATATGTTTACGCAAGTGCTTTCTTCTGAGAGGAGCGGCGGAGGTAAACCATATTGTTCATGTAGAATTCCTAACTCGTATTTTTGCTTTTTTTCTTATCTTTACTAGCTTGTTTGGCTAATTTAAAATCAATACACATTTTTAATCCAATTTTTTAAATATAACTGATTATGTCACCATAAGTCAGGTTATCATAATCGATATACCCTAAATTTTTACTTAGCTCTTCTCTGACCTTATGAGCGAATAATGAAGGTAAACCATTGACGAATTTCTCTTTCCAGAATGGTTTATTTCAATCATTTCGCATCATAACTTGAGAGGTAAATACATCATTGTACCATCTAAAATCACTTTATATTGGGACAAGTGAGATTACTAAGCTGATCGTGGATTCTCTTAGTTATATTACTGGGAGTGCCAAAAAAATGTTTTATTATGGTAAATATTAGAGTGTTAACTCCATCAGGCGGATCAATACCGAAATCTTCATCAAAGATGGGGTTGCCGTCATCATCTAACTGGATAGCATGAATTATTGATAGTCTAGTATCTTCTGTGAGATGTTTTTCCCACCAAGATCTTAGAATACCAGTGAATCCACTAGCTAATAACTCAACAATATCTGGCTGAGTCAGATTGTTGAATTTAGTTATATAGCTATTTGCTACCATAGACATGTGATTTAACTTGTTTAAAATCTCTTGTTCACTGAAACCATCAATGTTCCATTCATAAATTTTATTGGATGAAACAGAAAATTGCTTATCTAGATTTCTCTCTTCGAACTGTAGATCCGGAGGAGTAGGTCTAGATTACCAATTTCTTGTTATACTAGTGTTTTTAGCTGTTAATTTATTTAACTGATCATTAAAATCTGGGACTGAAGAAGTATCAGAATGATCTGACTTGTTATTGCTTTCATTGTCTATTTCAACTTGATCAGTGATTGCAATGGTGCCACTTGATTCAGGCTCAGTTTTTAATTTTTTAAATAACTTATCAATAGCTCTAGTGAGTTCACCGTCTTTGTTGGGTAAACCTAGTTTACTTCTATTTTCTGGTAATTTTAATAGAGGTTGTGTAATTTTTGAATTGGGTTTTTTAATAGTAGTTTTCTCGAAATTTTCTTCAATCCTATCTAGCTGTCTTCCTACCGTTGCTAGATATTGATTACTAAAATTTAATTGTTCAAAAGTATTATATTTTATATAAAAAGATTTTACTATGCAAATACTATGCAGGCACTATGCAAACACTATGCATAATAAAATATAATATATTCTATTTATAATCTAATAAAACAAATAACTTTATAAAAGTATTCTTTTTATATAAAAAGATTTTACTATGCAAATACTACGCAGGCATTTATACAAACACTATGCATAATAAAATATATTATATTCTATTTATAATCAAATAAAACAAAAACTTTATAAAAGTATTCTATTTTATTACATTTATAATAATAATAAAATAAATTTCATCATCATTATTATAATTCACACTATTAATCCACTGTGTCGCTCCTAAAGGAAAGAGGGCTTTCCAATAAGGATTTTTCCTATTATTGGCCGCAATTAGGTGACCAAACCTCTCCTCGATGTAACTTACAGACATCGTTAATATTGCAAATAATAATATTAATAACTTTGTTATCTCAATTATTGATTTAATAATATATAAAATATCGATAATAATTGAATCAAATAACGTGAGATACTACGCAACAACACCATCAGTAGCAATAATTGAACAAAACTAGTGACTTCTCACGTAAGATCAATAATCAATACCGTGTGCTACTACGCAACCACGCCAGTATCAGCATTACTTTTAACACGGTGTTTCACGAGTTAACAGTAAAAACTTCCGCCGTTATTTTCATAAAAATATTTTTGTCGTTTTTCAATCCCAAATAATAATTTCGTTATGGTGTCCAATAAATAATCGTGCCGTGTCATTTAATATTCCTGTTACAACGTAATATTCTCCCACCAATCGAATATTATATAAAAACTTGCAGCATTTTGTAAAATTTATAAATATTACCCACAACCATAACATTATATCAAATTCACTCCATAATATTTAAAAATGATATTTATAGAAAATTCATTTTTATTCCTAAAAGTTGAGAGTCTTTACAAAATAGTCCTAGTTATATGTTTATTTTTATGAGATTATTGAGGATAACTTAAAATAATCTCATGTTATGTTTGTTTTTTCCAATATTAATTAAAGGATTGGATAAAAATATTGTTTGGACTATTATACCTTACCAATGATAACATATTTTAAACTATAATTTAAATTTATTTTATACATCTAAAAATAATGAACAATAAGTTGTTTATCAATAAGTTTTGACAAATAAAAAACCAATATTTAAATATGACTAAAACTAATAAGTTGTTTAGCAATAAATTGTTTAAATAATAAGTTGTTTACCAATAATAAATTATTTATTAATAATAAGTTATTTACCAATAAAACTGTTTAAATAATAATTTATTTAAATAATGTCAACATAGAGTTTTCTTTTAAAATTAATTGAAAATGGACACACAACATACTTGGAGTAAATAATTGAAATGCAAAACACGGCACTTATATAATGCATATTTTCCTAACCATATTTTAATACTACATAAATGTAAATAGGGGCGGATTCATTAAGGGGCGACATAGGAGTTGTTCCTGTTGAATTTTTTTTTCTAAGTATAAGAATATGGACAAATATATAAGTGAATAAATTTAATAAGATAGATTAATGGAAAAATTAAATTTGGAGGAGACAAAAAAATTTATTCATATTCTAAATACAAAGACATACAAACGTAGATTCATTCTATTTCGCCTTTTTAAATTGTATCTAAATATTTTTTATTTAAAATTTCTTTTTAGTTTAGATTATAAATATTTATTGCAATTTATAAATATTTATATGATTAATTAATATCATAATTAGTTTAAATTTTATTTATTTAACTTCAACAAAAAAATTAATTAAAATATGTTCCTACTAAAAAAATTTAATCCAGACTTTGCATATTTATTTCTCTCTTAATATCAGCTTACAAAGATAGATATCTGAGTCTTTTGAATAAACTAACTTCATGTAAAGATAAGTATTCTCAATTTTTTTATAATAAATATAACATTATATAAAGATAAATATTAATATTTTAGTTAACTCATAGATGACCGACCAAAAAAATCCAGTTAACTCGATCAACTTTTGTGGTAGTTGGCCTTATTATATATAATATAGATTTGGATGGTTTCGTTATATTCATATTTGATTGTATAGATATTGATAGGAAATTGATATTTTTATATGAAAAATATCGTTATAGATGTATAACGACAGTAAAAATCATCGTTGTTAACGCCAAAATCTTCTACCACGTCTCAATCACGTAAGACGTCCTGATCCTGCACACTAAACACAGTCAACACCAAAAACTTCGCTCGACGGCTTCGATCATTTGGGATATTTCAAAGCGTGAGAGTCAATACAGACGATCACAAGGGTTAACAATGGAGGATAAAATATCTAGTGTATTGAGAGAGATAAAATTATCACTTTTCTTAGAAGACTTCCTTGCTATGTTATACTCTCTACCTCGGCATCATCAGTGCCACCCACTCACCGTCTCGACACAATCCCCTAATCTTGATGGTTTCTGCCGACTGCACATAGCCCACCCACTACCTGTGGTCACTGTTTTTCACCGTTGGTCCGTCCCCGGATCGCATCCACATTAATGCATGGCAGATATATCAGTCAACCATCATGCTTTTTCATCATTACCGGTCAAAGATGGAGATATTTAATATCTAATGGGTCAGCCCACTAACCCGGTCCAGTACTATAAGGATTGATCAAGGATAATACAATGACTGGGCCCAATAACTCTAAGGTCCATTAATGATGACTTGGTGAACTAACCAAATAAATAGGCCCAATCCATTCGGCCTAATAAGTGAAATATCATGACCCAACATCGCTTCTAGTTTTTTTTATTAAATGTAATGTTTAATGGAAAACTATAAATGGTCCATGATATGAAGAATCTGATAGGATCAAAAAAGGCCCAAACTGACATCCACCAAGGCCCAAACGGTAAAAAATCAGAATAATAAGGTAGGTAGCTTAAAACCGGAAGTCTAATACAAAAAGCCCAATCTGATAAATACTTGAGACTTCTCTTGGACGCTACCCTTCCTAATTCGTCACGATGGATAACAATTAAATGTTCCACCCTCGAGTCTCATGCAACTGTCAATATAAAAGGTAAATTTCTCCCAAATTGATGATTTTACCTGCCAATTTGAATTTCAGACGCTTGAGCTTTCCTCTCTTCTCCTTCGAACTCTCTTCCCTTCTCTGCAAAATCTTAACAATGGTGGTCCTAAATTCGAATCAGAATTCTCCTCTTCGTGTAACCCCAATCAATATTGTTCTGCACAATCCAAGCCCTAATAAAGAGGCTTCGAGTTCAAACCCCAAAGTTGCAACTCCTGGTAAGAATCCATCAACAAAACCCCTCCCTAACCCTTCTGCATTCTATAGGAGTAAGGAACGTTATGCCCATGCCAACACTTCGCCGACAAGCCATCGAATCGATCCAAGAGGATTCGAACTCGTTGTCACATCCCGGACACTCATCTGGTGAGAGCCCCCAGGTCCGAAGAACGAATGTATCAATGGCCGGAAGGATGGACAGCCGTTCCAGTGACAATTCTTGAGAAGGGGATCTGATTCCCTCTTCATGCTTTCATAGTAACCCTCATAGGGTTTATAGGTGTTGGGTTTGCTCAACTAGTGCCAAACTCATACATTCACATTTTGGCCTTCGTCGCATTCTGTCATGAATTAGGTGTTGAGCCTACTCACAATTTCTTCTTTACTGTCTACAAAATCGGTCAATCCCGAGAAAAAGGATTCAAAGCCCTAAGCAAGCAACCACCGAAGACAAGTGAAAAATTCGAGAGACGCTCTTTGGTATCCACTCCTTCCAAGAATAGGGATGGCACGAAAATGGTTTTTCGTAAAGGGACCGTAGATTGCTTCCCCGCTTAACTAGGGCTGGATGAGAAGATATCTCACGACTTCGGGATATTCCTAAAGAACGTGAAGTTTAAAATGATAGAACTCTTCGATAATTTCCCGAAGGAGGAGTGGAACTACGGACTTCTCTCCAAGCAGGCGTGGTTGTATGACCATAATTGTAAGTATTGATTTATCTTATATATACAAATATTTGAAAATTTATATGATGTGAATTCTGATATATGACTGTTTGCTTTATGCAGTATCTCTGATCAGACCGAACTCCTCCGAAATAAAAGAATTCGAAGATTTCCTGTCTGGAAAATCTTCAGAAGTTGTTAAAACTCCTCTGATAGAAGCTTCTCCTAAAGAAAACCCACCCCTTGTTGAAACTCAAGTAGATGAACCAGAAGCTGATGATCTCATTCAACCAGAAGAAACCCTCCAGCCACGTCAGAAAAAGAGAGCTATTCGCAAACCCCGATTAATCCCCACTCTAACTTCTCCTGAACCCACCCCAGAAATTGAGACCATCCCAGATCTTGAAACTATCCCAGAATCTGCACCAACTACCAACCCAACTTCTGGCCGAGGGAGTCTACTCGATCTACCCGTAGACGATCGAAAACGACTCCTTCGAGTCAAAAAATTAAGAACCAAAGTTACCCCTCTAACAACCGAAGAGCTTAGAGTGCCTCCTCCTTCATCTGATCTTCCTCCAACAGTTCCCATTGAAATTCAAGTATCCGATGATGAAGAACCAGCTGAGCCCATCCCATCATTATCTCGAAAAAGAAAACGACCATCTGATAGCCAGCCAAGTTCAGCTTCTGCCCCATCACCACCATGTGAAACCGTTCCACCTCGGTCTCCATCACCGAAAATATCTATGCAGACACTCTCACCAATCCGTGAACAACCAAAGACCTTCTCCTGAATGACCCATACCTTCTCCTTCTGCATCACACCTCATGAATTTCAGAATGATGCTATGTCATCACCGACCCTATGGCCCCGGTTCAATGCTAATTTCATATTCCAACTATTCAACACTTTTGTCCAGATACCGACGATCACCGATTTCATCAACATCATTCGATCGGGGATCTTGTTGATGAAGGCATGAGCTATCCGCAAAGGTAAGTGATCGCTTTTTTTGCTTATACATTTTTTTCTTGCTCAAATACTTGAAATTGATTTCATAATTGTTTGAATATACGCAGTAAATGTTGTTTTTTTTGCCACGCCCCAAACACATAGAAATCGAGGTCGCAGAGAGAGGCCATGAGAAAAGAAAATGCTATCCTAAAATCCAAGGTTGGCTCGAGAGAGAAAGGACATGAAAGTGTTCTTCACACCAATGAAGGTCTTTGGAAAGATTTGGCTAAAGCCAAAGAGGATTTGAAGGTATCTAACGACGAAATCAAGGCACTCAAAGAAGAACTCAAGGCACCTAAGGTCACCAACAAGATCTCGACCAATATGAATGTCGACCTGGTTGAGAAGAACGAGATCATGAAGGCTAATAATGAAGAACTTGCCATCGCCAATCAAAGCATGGCCATTCAAATCGACGAGGTTTAGACGAAGGCTCGAGATGCTAAGGAAGTACAATTAGCCAGACGTCGTAAACTTCAGAATAAGTTAAAGGCTTTGAAGGAGTTAGGACCTCCCTTAATCAAGAATCGCGCAAGCAGACATGTGCATCGAGTAATCGGGCATCCGATGAGCTCAATACAGAAATTCTAAAGGTGTATTCGGAAGGGTATGAGGTTTGTCGAAGTCGAGGCAAGGAAAAGCTAATCATAATTTCAATTAGATCCTACCTACCGATTCTTCGATGGCGAGGATAATGCCTGAAGTGAATATTTCTGTTTTCTTTGGAATTATTAAGAATTTTTGTAAAAATTTTTATCTTTATGTAATCGGTTGAACTATTAATGAAATTACAGCTTTCTTTATCATGACTTCTGCATAATTCATTTCTTGTCAATAATTCAGTATCAATCAACGTGAAAAATGTATAAGATTCCTGTAAACTTAACTTAAATTATGAATCAGACAAGTCATATAACAGTTAAGTTGAAGAATAATACTGAACATAGTGAACTGAACTGAATGAACCGAACTCAACACTTGAACAAAATAAAGTAATGCATACTTATCATTTCTGAAGTGTGAGATAGATTAGGCATAAGGTGAATTCGATTGATCCTCCTTGCACCATCAAGATCTTGTTTACCACTCAGGGTAAAACAAGTATATAAGGACATTTGTTTACCACTCGGGGTAGAACAATTTCATAAGGACCATGGAATTTGTTTACCACACGGGGTAAAACAAGTTCATAAGGACACACCTAACAATAAGGCTACCATCGAATGGTCAGCGAGTCCGACCGAACCTCCTTACTTCGGTGCATATTGTTTACCACTCGCGGTAAAACAATATTAAAAGGACTATGGAATTTGTCTACCACGCAGGGTATAACAAACCCATGAGGACACTCCTACCGATAAGGCTACCATCGAATGGTTAGCGAGTCCACCCCGTCCTCCTTATACCGATGAAGTTTGCCTACCACGAAGGGCCTGACAAATTCATAAGGACCACCTGCCAAAAAAGCTACCATCGAATGGTTAGCGAGTCCCCCCAGTCCTCCTTACACCATTATGAAATTAGGACCAATAGGAAGAAGATTAATTGTGAAAAAATGAATCTTTTATTGATGATGATCCAATATTTACAGACTTCGGATAATCGACTCGATCTCTCATCGAAAATACTTTCAAGTCCGCCAAGATGCCAAGTGTTCTTGATCTTGGATCCGTCCAATGCCTTCGACCGATAAGTTTCTGGCTTTGGTACTTCAATTACTTCATATGGTCCTTCCCAGTTCGACATCAGTTTTCCCAAGTTATGAGGCGTAGATGCTTCGACTTCCCTGAGGACGAAATCTCCCACTTCAAATCTCCGAAGCTTTACCCCCTTATTGTAATTCTTGGCTACTCTCCATTGATAGGCTGTCAGTTTGATCAAAGCCACCTCTCTGACTTCTTCCAACAGATCCAAGTTGACCTTCAGCCCTTCATCATTATAGATCTCTTTGAACTGACTAACCCGAAGACTGGTGGATCCAATCTCAACAATGACTAAGGCATCAGTGCCATAAGCCAATCTGAAAGGTGAGTCCCCCATAGTGGTCCTCAGCGTAGTTCGATAAGCCCATAACACACTGAGAAGCTCTTCAGGCCATCTCCCCTTAGCTTCATCCCACCGCGCTTGATCCCATTCAAAGAACGCTCGTTGGTCACCTCGACCGCCTGCTTCGATCGTGGATGAGCCATCAAGTCTTCGTGTTGAACCCCAAGCTCCTTCGTAAATCATTCAAACTTCGATCCCATTAAATCAAGCGTCCATTGTCCGATATCACCACCTTAGGAATTCAAACTAAACACTACTGAATCCTTCATGAACTTCAAGCATTCTTGTTCCGTTATCAACCTAAGTGGCTTCACTTCTACCCATTTGGTCATATAATCGATGGCGACTATAACAAAACTGACCTGGCCCTTAGCTTTTGGCAATGGACCCAGTATATCTACCCCAAGACAAAGCAAAGGGTATAGGAGATAAGATCGAGTATAGCTCTTCTGGTGGCTGATGTGGGATCAGACTATTGAGCTGACACTTCTCACACTTCTTCACATACTCCGTAGCTTCCTTGAAGATTGTAGGCCAGTAGAACCCCTGCCGAAGCACTTTGTAAGCTAATGACTTAGCAACCATATGGTCGCCACAAATACCCTCGTGAACCTCCCGAAGAGCATATTCAGATTTGGACGGGACCAAACACTTTAACAATGGTGACGAAAATGCCCTTCGATAAAGATCCCCATCAATAAGAACGAAGTTGGCACTCTTGTATTTTGATCTTCGTACAAGATTTGATTCAAGGAAGGACACCATCTACTAGATATTCAATGTAGGGAGTCATCCAAAAGTCAGAACGTTCAATGCACATCACTGCTTCATGCTGGATACTCGGCTGCTGCAGAACCTCCAAATAGACTGATCCATTGAACACATTAGCATCCGTAGTGGCCAGCTTCAACAATGCATCGACAATAGAATTGTCATTACGCTCTATACCCTCAAACTCATAGGAGATTTAAATATCGAAGTTTTCTTTCAACTCGCCAAATACTTGATCATTCTCGCCCACGAGCTTCATAATCTCTCGATATTTGCTTGATGACAAATTGAGAGTCATCTATAAATGATCAACTTCGAACCTCTAGACTTTTTGCTAAAGCGGACTTCGCCAAAGATCGCTTTCAGATTTCGGCCTTGTTTGTTCGTTGTTCTAAACCCAAATCGATGGCTCGTCTGACTTTGAATCCTCCGGACTTGTCAAAATAATCCTCGCCCATCGACGTCCGTAGTAGAAGATCCATCCGCATACAACGTCCATGAACTCGGTTGTGTCAAGAATTGCAATCGCCGACTGACGATTACTTTTGCCATCGGGCAATTCAAAGATTAGCTTCGGTGAACGAGCATTCCACCATAAAATCAGCCAAGGCTTGACCTTTGATAGCAGTTCGAGGATGATATTCAATAAAAAATTAGGACAACTCCATCATCTATGCTGCTAATCTCCCCGAAACTTCTGGTTTGCTCATCACCTTCTTCAATGGTTAATCCGTATAAACGACCAGGAGCTGACCTTGAAAATATTGCATAAGCTTTCGACTAGCAATTATCAAAGCAAAGGCAAATTTCTCAATGTTTGGGTACCTGGTTTTAGCATCTCTCAGAATGTGACTGACATAATAGACTGGATGCTGTTTTCCCCCAGCTTCTCGAACCAAAACAGCTCCCACTTCCAACGAACTAGCTGCCAAATATAAGTACAAAGTCTCAGCAGGAACGGGTTTCACCAATAAAGGAGCTGAAGACAAATATGTCTTTATGGCTTGAAAGGCGTCTTCACACTCCAAAGTCCACTGGAACGTCTTCGCATTCTTCGGTCCCTTCAATGTGTCAAAGAACGACAAGCATCTTTATGCCGATTTGGACATGAATCTCCTCAAAGCTGCAATCCTCTCGATCAGACGTTGAACGTCTTTGAATGACTGAGGAGTCTTCATATTTAATATGGCATGGATCTTCTCTGGATTGGCTTCGATACCCCTTTAACTGACCAGATAACCCAGAAATTTCCCTGCACCGAGGCCAAAGGTGCACTTTGGATTGAGTCTCAACTTGTGATGACGAACCGTCTGAAAGCATTCTTCAAGATCATCCAGGTGCTTCTAAACAATCATGCTCTTCACTATCATGTCATCCACATATACCTCCATATTCCTTCCTAGCTGCTTCTGGAAGATGAAGTTCATCATTCTCTGATAGGTGCCTCCAGCATTTATCAAGCCAAAGGTCATCTTCTTGTAGGCATACACCGAACGGTGTGTGATGAATGATGTCTTTGGGATGTCTTCTTTGCACATAGAGATTTGATGATAACCTAAAAAAGCATCCATAAAGCTTAGTAATGCATACCCCGAAGTGGCATTGATGAGCTGATCAATATGGGGTAGAGGATAGAAGTCCTTCGGGCAAGCTTTGTTCAGGTCCGTGTAGTCGATGCAAACTCGCTATTTCCCATTCTGCTTCTGGACCAATACCACATTTGCCATCTACTCCGGATAGTCGATTTTAAAGATGAAGTCGCAGCTATCAGCTTCGCAATCTCTTCATCAATAATCCTCTATCGCTCAGGTGCAAAGATCCGTCTTTTCTGCCGAACTGGCTTCTTTGATGGATCCACATCCAACCGGTGCTCTGCTATCTTCCGGATGATTCCAGGCATATCCTGTGGCTCCCATGCAAATATATCCGCAAAACAGCGAAGAAGCTCCATAAGGTTTGTCCGGAAAGGTTCCGGCAAATCCGAACCTATCTTCACTGCCTTGTCCTTCTTTCCAAGAACTAGCTCGATCTCCTCTGTTTCTCCTGTCGGCATGACCAATGGATCTGAGCTGCTTTCGGTGAATGGCTCAATCTCTATCGCCATGGCCTGTTTTTGCTTACTGACACCTACTCCTGAGGCTATAACAGCATTCCGATAATAGCATCGGGCCAGATCCAAGTCCCTTGCTACCTCTCCAACTCCATTTATCGTTGGGAACTTGATCTTGAAGTGACGGATGGACGTCACTGCTTGGAAAGCAGTCAAGATAGGTCGTCCCAATATGGCGTTATAGGCCGAATCTACATGCACAACATAGAATTTACACGTTATTTCTACCTGTTGTGGAGCAGTACCGAAGATGACTGGTAGATCAATAGTTCCTGCCACTTTGACCGGATCATTGCTGAAGCCATATAAAGGAGCCTCATGCCCCACCTCCATCTTTCGCCCATCAAGATGCATCCTCTGATAAGCATAAGCGTACAGAATATCAACAGAAGACCCGTTGTCAATCATCATACGCTTCATATCCACTAAACCTACTTGAGCACTGATCACCAGTGTTCCTTCATGGGGTTCGATGGGTTCCGAAGGATAATCAGATCGATGAAGGATATAATCGTCTCGAAATGGTCTATCGATCTTTTGGGAGCACCGCCCACGGACATGACCGAATCCAGATATCCCTCCTCTTTTCCCTACCAATTTCGTCCGTCTCCACCTGTTATTACATCAACGACGCGCTTTGGTGGTTGATTCGGGAGCAGTTTCAATGGTGGAACTGTTTTGAACCGGCTCGAACGAAGACGGCCAATATTCTCGCTGTTTTGCCGATGGTCCTCCCTACCACATAATCGAACCAACAAACCGCTTTGAACCTTTCTTTCTACGAAGTCTTTCAAATTGCAACATTCATTAGTGTCGTAACCTATAGCTTGATGATAGCCACAAAATTTTTTAAGTGTTGCCATGTCCTGGCTTAAAATTATCACGAAGTGGTTCAAAGAACGGCTGGTTCTTGATCTGATCCAAAATCACCGACCTATCCGTGTTCAGTTTGGTGTAAACCTTATTCACCTTCCGGCGGAGAGCGGTGGGCGATTACCTCCTCGTCGCCACGTGTTATCAGATTTCTTCGAGTCGCCTCCGCCGATCATTATACCATTTCACCTTCTTTCGATCACCTTTCCTTAGAAGTGTCTCGCTTCCTTCATTCGGGTCTCAAGAAGGATGTTTTCGTGCTATTCATAGCCTCCTCTCACTACAATGTAGCCCTCCGCTTTATCGAAAAGCTTCGCCAAGCTCTTCTGGATGGTGAAACATCATTTTTTCACCAACTTTTTGGACTTCACTAGATCCAAACCCCATTCAAATAAACCGACAAATCAAGATCATTCGAGGTCCGCCACTGCCAATCGCTCTCAATCACTTCACATATCGACCCAAGGACTCATTAAGTAAACCGCGGACCTATGCCAAAGAACCCGTAGAAAATACCAAATCCAGGTTTTCCTCCTTCGGTTGCTCCCAAAATGAAAGTATGGAACTTGTCACACAAATTTCTACCACGACGAGATTAAATCAGGCAGCAAAGTCCCCATCCACCGCTTTGCATCCTTCCTCAACGTCAGTAACAAACGTATGGCACTTGGGCAAAGATCGGTGAAATCATAAGTAATCCATTAACCTGGCCGAACGCTCGCTATGGTCATAAGGGTCTCCTGTTCCATCATAACTCTTCATATGAGGTAACTTCTTGGTGGTATCTGCCTTCTCCTTCAGAATATCCGATGAAAAGGGAGACGCCTTCTTTCCTGGAGTATTCTTCACCGATGAACCTCGCCTAACCGCCGCAAGCTCCTTCAACTCCTTTACCAAGAATCCACACCTTCTGGTTGCGAGGAGACTTCTTTCTCCTGAATAACCTTCTGCTTCTGAGTAGATCGACCTCCTCTATCTGACCCCACTGCCTTTGTTGGACTTCTGGATCTACTCCGGCGTGCAACTCTGTCCTCATGATGAGAATATTCACGTTGATGCTCTCTCCTTCTACTCTCAGGTGCATACTCTCTCGACCGACTCCTTTGCCTGCCACCATCTCGAACTTGAGAACCAATGACAATAAGCGCCTTCTTTGATATCTCAGAGTTTCGCTTCGATCTCCTCTCTCCCGAGGTCGAATTTCGAGATACATGCACGGAATGCTCCCGCTCCTTCCCCTCCCGATGATGTACATCCTTATGCCTACTACGCCTTTCGGACTGAACATAAGTGGACGCCTCATCCTTCAGATCGGCCATCCGAAGCATCTGCACAGCTATATCCTCCCTCTGCTTTAGAAGAACCTCTAAAGCTTTATCTGCTTCTTCAGCCATCCTCGCCAACTTGGCAGCTTTGTCATCTCGACCATTTTGGTGATGAGTTCTAGGTGGTGAACCTCCACCGCCTTCTGGCTCTTGGTCCCGCCTTTATCATCGCAAGAAACACCAACCTCCGTCTGCTCCACCATGAGCTCTAACGAGAACCCTTGAAACATGTTCGAAGCAAAGGTTTCACTCTCATGAACACTCTTCAAGGACCTGCATCGATCCTCGATGTAAATATGTGTGGACAGATGAGCTCACATTTCTTCTACCGTTCTTCCCGTATCTCGCTCTACCTCACCATCTTTTTCGACGAGAACAAATGAAAGTTATGATTGAAAATTACAAGACACTAGAACACGTACCCTCCTTTTAGCGCCAATGTTAACGCCAAGATTTTCTATCACGCCCCTAATCACGTAAGACGCCCCGATCCTCGCACACTAAACACAAATAACACTAAAAGCTTCGACGGCCCGATGGTCTGGGATACTTAAAGCGTGAGAGTCAAGACAAAGCGATCACAAAGGTTAATAAATGGAGGATAAAATATCTAGTGTATCGAGAGAGATAAAATTATCGCCACCTTTTCTTAGAAAACTTCGTTGTTATGTTATACTCTCTAGTTTTGCCATCGCGCCACCCACTACCGCTCAACATTACCGATCCTCGATGGTTTCACGATCGCACACAATACCACCCACTATCTCGCGGGTCACCGTTTTTCCACCATGAGTCCGTCCTGGATTCCATCCACATTAATGCATGGTAGATATATTAGTCAATCATCATGCTTTTTCATCATTACCGATCAAAGGTGGAGATATTTAATATCTAATGGGTCAGCCCACTAACCCGATCCAGTACTATAAGGATTGATCAAGGATAATACAATGACTGGGCCTAATAACTCTAAGGTCCATTAATGATGACTTGGTGAACTAACCAAATAAATAGGCTCAATCTATTCGGCCCAATAAGTGAAATATCATGACCCAACAATCGCTATATGATCTATAATGACAATTTTCACGTGAAAATATCAATTTTCTATATAAAAAAAAAATTGCAAGCATAAAAATATTCTTAATGAGTGGGAGCAGTTTCACGAAAAATCTCAAACTTGATATCATCAGTTTGTTGTTAAAAATTTGTCAATCATTTGCTTCAAGATTAAAAGCTCGGTTGTGATAAAAAAAAATTAAGAAAGAAAATAAACAAATACTAATTCCCTATAAATAAATAAATAAATAAATCATAATAAAAACATTAGGGGGAGGGGGAATCTTCATTAAGGCTGTAAATCAAACCAAACGGTTTAGACTCGATTCGAGTTCGACTTGAAAAAATACAAACAAGACTTAAATTCGTAAATAATATGATTCAAATATGAGCACAAAAAATAGTTTGAATAAAAATATGAGTAGAATCCGAGTAATGTTATACTCGACTCATTTATGATTCAAACTACTCGAACTCTCGAATGTGATTCAATACATATTCGAGTAGATACTCAATACATTCTCTTATAAGATATACAAAGTTAAATAAAATTAGAATAATTAATTATTATTATTATTTTATTTTAATTTTAATTTTTAATTATGATTTTATATTTGTAAAGTGTAGTAGTAAATATATTTTTTAATTTCCAAGTAAAATAATAAGTTCAATTTATAATTACATCTATTATAAAAGTAGTTATCATGAAGAGACTCGAAGCTCGCGAGTAGTTTGAATATAATTTGATCCTAGTCGGATCGAATTTGAATAATGAATATATGAGTAAGGTCGAGTCGAATCTGAGTAGCGTTTTTTAAATGCAATTCGAATCTGAGTCGAATTCAAGTATAAATTTAACTTTTCGAGTTGAATTTGAGCAATTCTATGTTTGGTTCAGTTCGATTTATTTACACCCTTAATCTTCGTATATTTACTACAACTTAAAGTGAATTGTTAAATCAAAATTACCTATTGCTTATGGTGTTTATAGAGCTTCGTCGATTTTAGTTAAGATTTTTTTTACCAATATATAGACCTAACAAATGGATTCTAGCAAGGCGAGTTAAATTTGGTCGAGGACTAAAATAGCTCTGTAATGTGGAAGAAGTTCAGGGTCCTATCAGCCAAATTTCATGATTCTTCCTTCATGCTACATAATTTATCAATTTAAGTTAAAGTAAAAGACTAAAGACTATATAACTACTTGTGAGGGTTGAACACAAGATCTCCAAATCATTAAATAAGAGTTGAATCCAACTGAGCTACAACAACTATTTGTTTTAACATGTGTCTAAATAAAAGTAAAAAAAATAAAAAAACAACCGTTTAAACAAAATATACAATCTCTAGTTTTAATTTATTTATCTTTTTAAATGAGTTAAATTTGAATCATAATTAAAAATATTCAATTTAAATTATATAAAATAATATTTATTCAACTAAATAATATAAAATTTTGAGATTAATAGATTTATAAAATTTCAATTCATGATAGCTGTGGCAGTTGTCATCATCTTGTTTTTTGCAGTTTAGATATATTGGTTTGGAAAATACAGAAAGGACGATTTGTAAGTCACTTAATTTATATTTTTGCCAGGTATAATTAGATGATTTAGATCTAAGGTAAGTTTAGTTTCGACCAATCAAATACTTTAAATTATAGAATAATGCAATTGGATGTAATAATAATGAATTCTTCTTGAAAGTTTTTACATTCAACAAGTTGCATCTCAATAATTGCTTTGAGTCACTGGCACATACCGCATACGGGACATCACAGTTTTACCTATTAATCTCAAAATTTTATATTATTTAGAGTTAAATAAATATTATTTTAAATAATTTAAATTAAATATTTTTAATTATGATTTAAATTTAACTCATTTAAAAAGATAAACAAATTAAAATTAGAGATTGTACATTTTGTTTAAACGGTTGTTCCTTTTTTTTTTTTTACTTTTTTTTCACATATTAAAATAAATAATCATTCAGTAGTCAAATTGGATTAAATTTTATTTAACGACTTTTGTAGCCTTGTGTTAACCCACCGTGAACGGCCTTCAACTTTACGCATGGATTACAATAATAAAGTTTATAATCCATTTTTGCCTTGTGTTAAACAAATTTTGCTGGCCTCCTACCGCTTTTATCAGATCTACCAATATTCAATTTGATGAAAAACACATGTTTAAATAATAAAATGAGATAAAAGCACGGTAGGACTGAGTATCTAATATAATTTTTTACCAATATAATTTGTTATTTACACTTTACATGTATAAAAGGAATTTGGGAGCCAGTATCTATTTAGACATCCAATTTTATATTATATGTAGTATTAAGACAAATCAAAAAAACAAAAATAGGAAATTGTTAATTTCATAAGAAAATTTTGATAATTTCACAAGATTTTACTGAAATGTGGATTCTATCTATTAATCATACGAGAGAAGAGACTTATATAACTATTAAAATTCTCGTAAAATATAAATTCTCAAAATTAAAATTATATAACTCCACATTAATTAGATTTATTATTATTATTATCTCTATCTGTATTTAACACACATTTATAGCATTTATGTTGTTTTTAATTATCCACAATTATTCTTTACATTTATTTTATATTATATGTTTTAATTTATTTATTTATTTATTATTATTATTATTATTATTATTATTATTATTATTATCTCAATCTATATTTATTGTACACATCTAATGCACTAACTCTTTTCATTCTTTTTAATTGACGTTTTAGGTGAAAACATAAATATTAAGAATATAATTAATATTTTGTAAAATTGATCAAACTGGATATAAATCTCACTATTACCATTTTAAAATCATTAAAAATATAAAAATATTTAATGCAGAGATAATATGCGAAATCAAGTCATTACTACATTTTTAAAATATACAAAAAGATAGATAAAAAGAACAAGTTTTACTTTTTAAAAAGATAAATAAAAACAAATGGAGGAGTATTTTACAAAGTATAAAAGGTAGTTGTTAAACTTTTTTTTTTTTTACTTTTTTTTCACATATTAAAATAAATAATTGTTGTAGTTCAGTTGGATTAAATTTTTATTTAATGACTTAGAGCTTTTCTGTTTCAACTCCACGTGAATTCCCCAACTTTATGTGATTACAATAATAAAGTTCATATCCATTTTTTTCATACTATGGTTAAACTAAATTTCATGGCCTGGGCCTGTTTTATCAGATCTACCAATATTCAATTTGATGAAAAAACACATGTTTAAATAATAAAATGAGATAAAAGCACGGTAGGACCGAGTATCTAATATATTTTTTTTACCAATATAATTTGTTATTTACACTTTACATGTATAAAAGGAATTTGGGAGCCAGTATCTATTTAGACATCCAATTTTATATTATATGTAGTATTAAGACAAATCAAAAAAAACAAAATAGGAAATTGTTAATTTCATAAGAAAATTTTGATAATTTCACAAGATTTTACTCGAAATGTGGATTCTATCTATTAATCATACGAGAGAAGAGACTTATATAACTATTAAAATTCTCGTAAAAATATAAATTCTCAAAATTAAAATTATATAACTCCACATTAATTAGATTTATTATTATTATTATCTCTATCTGTATTTAACACACATTTATAGCATTTATGTTGTTTTTAATTATCCACAATTATTCTTTGCATTTATTTTATATTATATGTTGTTTTTTAATTTATTATTATTATTATTATTATTATTATTATTATTATTATTATTATTATTATTATTATTATCTCAATCTATATTTATTGTACACATCTAATGCACTAACTCTTTTCATTCTTTTTTAATTGACGTTTTAGGTGAAAACATAAATATTAAGAATATAATTAATATTTTGTAAAATTGATCAAACTGATATAAATCTCACTATTACCATTTTAAAATCATTAAAATATAAAAAATATTTAATGCAGAGATAATATGCGAAATCAAGTCATTACTACATTTTAAAATATACAAAAGATAGATAAAAAAGAACAAGTTTTACTTTTAAAAAGATAAATAAAAACAAATGGAGGGAGTATTTTACAAAGTATAAAAGGTAGGGTTGGATAAGGGTGTTCAAAAAATTGGTTTTTTCGCTTTTTACTCGAATCGGTTGAAACCCGTACCACGGCAAGATTCTGCTTTTTTTTGATTTATTTTTTCAAGATTCTGCTTTTTCGCTTTTTTATACTTTTCTGCAGCTAAGTAATGAATTAAAATTTTGAATTCTGTAATACCAAAAACCTAAAAAAATAACAAAACCATACAAATAATATATTAACAAATAATTGGCCCATAACATTATGCAATAATTGGCCCATAACATTATACAATAGAATTTTGTACTCATCGTTATTTGTACCAATTATCGCCCATAACATTATGCAATAATTGGCCCATAACATTATACAATACAATAGAATTTTGTACCAATTATTTGTTAATATATTATTGTAAATCAAAGAATATCGTTTTTTATATTAAATTTGTTAATATAAAAAAATTATTTAATTATCATGCAGATAATAGCAAAAACCGAACCAAAAAAACCTAAGATCGATTTTATGTATTTAAACCTGCATCGAATAACCGCTTTTGATGCACTTGCATTCTGTTCTTGATTTTCCGTATTTTTCTTGCCTTGCATCAGACTAGGTCAGCTTTTTTCAAGACTTGCTCTTTTTTTCATCGATGAGCACCCCTAGGGTTGGCTATCTAATTTAAATTCTCGATTGTATATCCTTGTTTTTGTAGCGTATGACTAATCAAGGGGGTAAATTAGTAAGTTCAACGTTTAATCACAAAGAACTTATTTAGCAAATAGTTATCATATAATTCAATTTTTTTACTATATAATGTCCCAATCAAATATAAAATATGGAATTACTGTCAAGTTTTATTTATTTAATTATATGTCTTTCGATTCTAAAATGCACAACTCTAGTTAATGTAAACTAGAAACTTCTTTCTAATTTTCATTTAACCATGGCAAAGGATTTTTGAGTTGTCACTAGGCGTGAGAAATTCAGTTATAACCGAACCGATTAGGCTATTCGGTTATAATCAAAAATTGAAATGCACACATTTTTGATATTCGAACAAATAATCGAATTTTGAGATAACCGAATTACCAAATTGTACATTCGATAATTCGGATAATAACCGAAATGAAGGCTTCCATAATTAGCATTCAAGTATTTAACAATTAACAACATTACAATTTACAACAATCTGCAGAAGCAGCCAATTTCCAATACATGATTAAATTAACAATACATAATAATTTAAAACCTTAACATGATTAAAATTAGCAATACATAATCTATAATTTCACCAATTCTAATTAGTCCATAATAAATTAACAAGTAAGAAGTAGGCAGAAGCTCAAGCAGTGCAGCAGACAACAACTAGCAAGAACTAGGTAGCACAACAGTCAACAGATGAGTAGAATGCCAGAACCTATAAGCCACAACCAATTATGCTTCGAAAACAAATAATAAAATTATTAGACCAAGAATTGAAAATTATGCATCTATGAGAAAACATAGGAATAATTAAAGCTTTACTAAAATTTGAGATTCTCAAAGGTAAACCATATCTAAGACCCCAACTTTTATGAATAAAGATGAATTTTCAATAAATATCATTTTTGAATATTATGAGAGTAAATTTGATATAATGTTATAGTTGTGGGTAATATTTAGAAATTTTGAAAAGTATGCAAGTTGTTATATAATATTCGATTGGTCAGTTGGGAATATTGCTTTTAACAGGAATATTCGTACGACTCAAGCACAATCATTGGTGGACCCACAATGTAATTATCATTTGATCGAGAAAACGATAAAAATATTTTTTATGAAAATAACTACGGAAGTTTTACCATTAATCGTTGAAACACCCTTGTTAAAAGTATAAAGAATACTGTGGTCGCATAAGAGTACACACCAGATTGATTATCGATGCTTACGTGAGAAGTCACACCGCTTTTGTTCAATTATTGCTACAAGAATTGTTCAGATAAGATCTCACGTTATTTGATTCAATTATTGTCGATATTTTATATATTATTAAATCAATAATTGAGATAACAAAGTTATTAATATTATTATTTGCAATATTAACGATGTCTAGTAAGTTCGCCAAGGAGAGGTTTCGTCACCTAATCATGCTACAATAATAGGAGAAATCCTTATCGAAAAGCCCCTCTTTCCCGGGAACGACCGGTCGATTAATATTGTGAATTATAATAATGATGATAAATGTTGTTAAATATATTGAGGTGTCTTTTTATGAAGTCATATAAGTTTATATATATATATATATATATATATATATAAATTTTGTTTTATTAGTATTATTAATGTAATAAAATGTAAAAGCTTTTTATATAAAATGTAATATTTTATAAAGTTATTTGTTTTATTAGTATAATAATTAGAATATAATATATTTTATTATATAGTGTTTTTGCATAGTAAAATCTTTTTATATAAAATGTAATACTTTTATAAAGTTATTTGTTTTATTAGATAATAATTAGAATATAATATATTTTATTACGCATAGGTTTCAGATAGTGAAATAGCATAAGGTTTCAGATAGTAAAATCTTTTTATATAAAATGTAATACTTTTATAAAGTTATTTATTTTATTAGATTTTAAATAATATATATATATATATATATATATATATATATAATATATTATATTTTATCGCATAATATCCTTTCTATTTTCCTATAAATAGATGCTTAGTTAGAATTGAAAACACACCGTAAATTCGTAGAATTCTTCTTCTATAATCTCGAGCGTATTTTTTAGAGTTTTAAGAAGCTTTGAGCAGTAGTGCAAGTTTTCTTCAAGTATATCCCCTCTACCCCTGAAAGTACTCTTTCATTATAAGGTAAGAGATATTATTTCTTTATAAGGTAAGGGTATTATTTTTTTCGTATTCATGAAAGAGAACTTCGTTATTCCATTCCTTATTATTTTGTTGAATAACTCAGATATATGCCAAGTACCGCATACATGGTGAAATTCTTTCGTTATTCCATTCCTTATTATTCTCGTTGAATAACTCAGAGATATATAAGTACCGCATACACGGTGAAATTCTTTTTGTTATTCCATTCTTTATTATTTCGTTGAATATCCCGTCTGCGCGTAATACACGCACGACCGGTTCCATTATTTATTATTCTATTGGAATAACCTCGTCTCGCATGGCTTCATCGCATGACCGGTGAAGTCTTTTGTTATTCCATTCTCTATTATTCGTTGAATATCCCGTCTGCATGCATTTACGCATTTGACCGGTTCCATTATTTATTATTCGTTGAATATCCTCGTCTCGTGCATTTACGCACGACCGGTTCCATTATTTATTATTCTCATTGAATAACTCGTCTCAGGCGGTCTATCGCATTTACGGTGAATTTTTCGTTATTCCATTCTTTATTATTCGTTTGAATAACTCTATCTATGTGGATTACCACACGCACGGTGAATGACCCTTCAGATTCATTTCTTATTAAATTGTGGAAATGATCCGTCTACGTGGATTACCGCACGGCATGTGAAAATCCATTGTAGCTTCATATATTCTATGATACTCATTTGGTTAAAATTTTCGCTTCTATACTCCATGAAATTAGTGGAATATCCTCGATATTTGCGCTTCATCCAAAGATCTTTTCATGGAAAATATTCTTCCGAGCATTCTTGAATTTTACTCCACAAAGCAAAGATTCATGTCGATAATTTGACATTATCGAGTTCGTGATAAATTAACTTATAAATCTTTAAAATTTATTCTCGAACTTGTTTTATTGAATTATTATGTCATTGTCATCATCCTCATGCTTATATTGTGATGAAAGTCATCTTTGGCTTACAGCATAGATGGACTTGGTATGATTATGACTGTGGATTATTTGCAGTATAATCATGAATTGTAATGTTATAAATGATGTGGTAAAAGTCCTCAAGTGTCTGTAGTGTATCGAATGGGACGCTTTTTGGTATGATTATGACTGTGGATTATTCTAGATAGTACTTGACCATTGATAATTTAATGAATATCCTCGCCCGTAGAAAGTGGATGACTCGATGATGTGGTTTATTTATTGTCGAGTCTCAAACGATAAAAATTGATGAAAACATTTTAAATCATGTAAGATAGTAGATATCACGCCTACTGACTCTTCTAATGGATTGCTTATTCCGCCGCAGCTTAAACTTGATGTCTATTGTATTTTATCGCTTAACATTGTTGAAGACTAATGATAATTTATTCTCGCATTATCTTAGTCATAATATTTTTTATCGGGCTAGTTGAGCTCACCCTTTCTTTCACCGTTCTCTTCAGAAATGAGAACGTAGCCGGACTAGCTCGGGGAACCTGAGTGACGGCCCAGATGATAGTATTAGTAGTCCTCACTATTCTGTTAAATAGTGTGACAATAAATGTATTGAGGACTCCTTTGAGTGTGGATATGTCTAGATGACAATATTCTTATTAAAACTCTCAATTTATGTTTTGTCGTATTTTACACGACATCGTCAGATAATTAGTTTGTATTTGTATTCAAGACTCAGATCCACGCACCCAAGATGGGTGATGTATACCTATTTTGGGGGGCGCCACAATTGGTATCAAAGCTTAGGATATGATCCCCGGCCGAGATGTGAGACAAGAACTAGAGGGGAGAGACGGGAATTCTTCGCTAAGTATGACCTACCTAAGTTTATTTGGTATTTAATTGGTCTCACAGAGTATAGAGATAATATGTGATATGTTAATTAACCCTTGTTTTGTGGCAAGATTTGAAAATGGCATCCTAAAAATGTTGAGATAAGCAATGAAGCACATGAGACCGCTGAGTCACCAACGATCAATGCCTGTGGTAATGTGCAACAGAAGACAATAATCCTCATGAAAACAATAACACTGATGAAATGGTGAACGATGGGATGTTCAGAGGCTTTATGCAATTCATGCAACATCAAAGAGAGAGGCGACTCCCCGCTCCAAAATGCAGTGGAAACACCGACAACTTTGACGGTCACCGCTAAGCGCTTCAAGGAGCTCGGGACCACCGGAGTTTTTTGGAGAGCCAAAACCACTTAAGGCAGAGACGTGGATAAAGCAGATCAACAAGATATTTGATGTCTTGGGATGCTCCGAGGAGCAAAAGGTTCCCTTTGCCACCTTCATGTTACGTGCAGAGGCAGATTACTGGTGGGAATCTGTAAAACGTACTCAACCTGCCGCACTGAAGATGTCTTGGGAGAAGTTCCAAGAATTGTTCAACGACAAGTACTTTCCCGAAAGTATTCGCCATCACATGAAGGAGGTGGAGTTCATCAAGCTTGAGCAAAACAATACGACCGCGGGCGCAAAGACGGTTAAGTTTGCCGAAGTTGTCTCTGGCCATCGCCCCACTTGGTTGATAATGAGGAGAGAATGACGCGGATGTTTCTAAGAGGTTTGAAACCCGAGATACGCCAATACCTTATCTCTCATAAACCGTGTTTGTATTCAGATGTTGTGAATAGGGCTCGCTTATTGGAGCGCGATAATGAGTCAACCCAACCAAAGAGAGAGCAAATGACAAGTCGATAATACCAAGTGGTAGCAATCATCAAGTGGTGACAACAAACGTGGAGGGAATCAACATGCTGTAAATGATAACCACTTCGGTGGTAATCATGGCCAAGACAATAGAGTGGAAAGTTCAAGAAGAGAAGGTTCAACAAAGATGGAAAGACGCCAAAGACCAAAGACCATTGTTAAGGAAGGAGAACGACCACCTATCGATATGTTACAAATGTGGAGGGAAGGACACATAAGTCCAAATCGCACGATGCGCATCCAAAGCATGTTATAATCATGGAAAAGAAGGTCACCTAGCCCGATTTTTGTCGTGCACCAAAGTCAAGTCCAATTGGGATGGAGGCATCCAAGGGTGTCCTGCATAAGACAAAACCGGTAGTTCAAGGGAGAGCGTTTGTCGTAACCTCCAAAAAGCGAGGAATCGAAACGAGGTGATCACGGTAAGCTAATCATAAACTCTAAATAAGTTTATACTTTATTTGATACCGGTTCTACCCATTCCTTTATTTCTCCTACTTGCGCCAACGCTTAAATTTGACTCCGAGAAATTAGACTTTGATTTATCTCGTTGAAACTCGCTGGGAGAAACCTTCATTACATCCACCACTCGCTTATAAGTCTTGTTTGATTCAAATCGGTAACCGTGACGTTACCGTCGATCTTATTTCTTTGAAAATACTTGCATTTGATGTGATTCTGTGGATTGATTGGTTAACTACTCATCATGCAAAAATTGATTATTTTCGTAAGGTTGTTAGCTTTCATATTCCTAACCAACCTATTATGCTAATTCAAGCAACCAAACCATTAAAATCCATCATATCATCTCAAGCCATAAAGCTATTCATTTATTGAAAAAATGGATGTCAAGCTTTCTTAGCTCATGTCACACGGATCTAAACAAAAATACGCCGCTTTTGAATGATATTTCTATTGTTAATGAATTTCCGACGATTCCCTAAGAACTTCCCGCCTACCCCAGAAGAGCGTGAAATTGAATTTTGTATCGACCTTGAACCCCAGACAAAAACCCATTTCCAAAGCCCCATATCGAATGGCTCCTATTGAACTTCGTGGAGTTAAAGACCCAACCGCAGGAATTGTTAGACATCGATTTCATTGGCCCTAAGACGCCTCCTCGGGGTGCTCCCTATTCTATTCGTGAAGAAGAAAGATGGGAGTATGCGACTTTGTATTGATTATCTGGAGTCGAACCATGTCACTATCAAAATAGATATCCATTGCCTCGCATTGATGACCCGTTTGACCAACAGTAAGGCGCCAAATTTTTTTCAAAGATCGATCTTCGCATTCCGGATATCACCAATTGAAGATTAGAACCGATGACATTCCAAAGACGCTTTCGTAACTCCCCAGACGGCATTATGAATTCCTAGTCATGTCTTTTGATCGACTAATGCCCCGCCGCTTTTCATGGATATGATGAACCGAGTATTCAAGGAATATTTGGATCACTTTGTGGTCGCTTTATTGATGACATTCTCATATATTCCAAAAGTCGTGAAGATCATGAGCAACACTTGAGGTCGACACTCCAAAAGCTTCGTGAAAACAAGTTTTATGCCAAGTTGAAGAAATGCGAGTTCGCTTCGAGGAAGTAGCATTCCTTGGGCACGTAGTATCAAGTCATGGAATATCCGCTGACCCAACAAAGATTGAAGCAATTCAAAGTCGGGAGCAACCTAAATCAATGATCAAGTACGTAGCTTTTCTTGCTTAGTCGGGTTATTATCGGAGATTCTGGAAGGATTTTCTAATCGCTACTCCATTAACTCAAATTGACTTTGAAAGATACAAAGTTTGGTTGGAGCGAAGAATGTGAGAAGAGTTTTCAAGAACTCAAGAGAAGACTCATTTCAAAGACTGCTCTCGACAATACCATCCGCCTTGAGGGATTTGTCATCTACAAGTGATGCTTGCAAAGCAAAGGGTTAGGATGTGTTCTCATGCAACATGGGAAAGTCATAGTTTATGCCTCTCTAAGAACTCAAAGAATATGAGAGGAATTATCCTACTCATGATCTAGAGTCATGCAAATTGTTGTCTTCGTGACTTAAAATTTGGAGGCATTACTTGTATGGGGAGAAAGTGGAGATCTTTACGGATCATAAAAGCCTCAAATACTTCTTCACTCAAAAGGAACTCAACACGCGATAAACGACGCTGGCTTGAACTGTTGAAAGATTATGATCATACCATCCAATACCACCCCGAAAAAAGTGAACGTGGTAGCCGACGATCGAAAGTAGTAAGATCATACGCGGTACGAAAGTGCAATATTGTCAACGCAAAGGCCCATTTTGTATGACTTACAAAGGATGGAGATAGAGTTAAAGACTCTGTGGACCCATGATGATGATGGCGAATATACGAGTAGAACCGACTTTAATTGATAAAGTTAAAGTCGCTTCAAGCTATGCACTGGAGCCGATGCGTATGAGGAAGAAAGTGCAAGAAGGTGCTACTTAGGAAGCAAGAATCGATGAAGAAGGAATACTTGAGTCAACTCCAGACTTTCAGTGTTCCTAACGACCCGATTTAAAGTATAAAATCATGATGGAGGCGCACAACACACCGCTTTGCAATCCATCTCGGGAGTACCAAAATGTATCGTGATCTTCGCCATACATTTTGGTGGAGCAATATGAAGAGAGAGATAGCACTATTTATCTCAAGGTGTCTAACTTGTCAAACTAGAAGTCAAGGAAGAGCATCAAGTGCCAAAAGGTCCATTGCAACCACTTGAAATTCCGAATGGAAGTGGGAGCACATTACCATGGATTTCAAGCATCGGTCTTCCCAAGGTTTCTCAAGGCATGATGCAATTTGGGTCATTGTTGATAGATCGACCAAGTCCGCTTCACTTCTTACCAATACGAGAAACTTATACACTTGAACGCCTTGCTCAGATGTACATAAACGAGATTGTAAGATCGCATGGTATGCCAAGATCCATAGTTTTCGATCGAGACCCAAGATTCACTTCAAGATTTTGGGTTAGTTTGCAAAAAGCTATGGGCACGAATTTACGATTTAGTTCGCATATCATCCTCAAGATGGACGGACAATCGAGAGGACTATTCAAACTCTTCAAGATTTATTAAGACTTTGTGTCCTCGACTTCAAGGGAAGTTGGGACAAGTTCTTACCGCTGGTGGAGTTTTCCTACAACAACAACAGCCTATCAAGCAAGTATCGCATGGCTCCATTCAAGCGCCAGATGGAAGAAAGTGTCGTTCTCCAAAGATACTGGGTGAGGGTGGGTGAAGCAACGTTGTTGGGACCGGAGTTAGTACGTATGACTACGTAAAAGATTCAAACGATCCGACAACGATATAAAAACCTCACAAGATCGACAAAAAGAGTTATGCCGATCTTCATCGAAAGGACGTGGAATTCGATATCGAGATCATGTGTTGTTACGTGTTGCTTCCATGGAAAGGAGTTACGAGATTTGGAAAGAGAGGAAAGCTCAATCCTCGATTCATCGCCCATTTTTAATCCTCGATCGAGTAGGAACCGTGGCCTATAGACTCGCTTTTACCGCCAAGTATGTCTCTCGTGTTCATAACGCTTTTTCATATATCCATGTTACGTAAATATGTGAAAAGACCAACCACATTATCGAAGTTAGAACGATGATGAAATAGCGGAAGATTTAACGTATGAAGAGATTCCTATTCAAATCTTGATAAGAAGGAACATATTCTACGCTCCAAGGTTATACCTCAAGTCAAGGTTTTGTGGAGAAACCACGATGTCGAGGAAATGACCGGGAGTTAGAAAATCAAATAAAATCAAGGTATCCTTACCTCTTCGACATACCGTGTATGTATTCTAATTTCGAGGGCAAAATTTCATAAGAAGGGGAGGTTGTAAGACCCCAACTTTTATGAATAAAGATGAATTTTCAATAAATATCATTTTTGAATATTATGGAGTAAATTTGATATAATGTTATAGTTGTGGGTAATATTTATAAATTTTGAAAAGTATGCAAGTTGTTATATAATATTCGATTGGCTCTGGGAATATTCGTTTTAACAGGAATATTCAGACGACAACACAATCATTGGTGGACCCCACAACGGAATTATTCATCTGATCGAGAAAACGAAAAAATATTTTTATGAAAATAACTACGGAAGTTTTACCATTAACTATTGAAACACCCTTGTTAAAAGTACAAGAATACGCCGTGGTCGCATAAGAGCACACCAGATTGATTATCGATGCTTACGTGAGAAGTCACTCGCTTTTGTTCAATTATTGCTACAAGAATTGTTGATAGTATCTCACGTTATTTGATTCAATTATTGTTTATATTTTATATATTATTAAATCAATAATTGAGATAACAAAGTTATTAATATTATTATTTGCAATATTAACGATGTCTAGAAGTTCTCGCCAAGGAGAGGTTTGGTCACCTAATCAAGGCTACTAATAGGAGAAATCCTTATTGGAAAGCCCCTCTTTCCGGGAACGAATTCGGTCGATTAATATTGTGAATTATAATAATGATGATAAATGTTGTTAAATATATTGAGGTGTCTTTTTTATGAAGTCACGGAAGTTTATATATATATATATATATATATATATATAAATTTTGTTTTATTAGTATTATTAATGTAATAAAACAAAAAAGCTTTTATATATAAAATGTAATACTTTTATAAAGTTATTTGTTTTATTGACAATAATTAGAATATAATATATTTTATTACGCATAGTAGTTTTTGTATAGTAAAATCTTTTTATATAAAACATAATACTTTTATAAAGTTATTTGTTTTATTAGACAATAATTAGAATATAATATATTTTATTACGCATAGTGTTTTGTATAAGTATATTCAAGATAGTGTTTCAGATAGTAAAATCTTTTTTATATAAAATGTAATACTTTTATAAAGTTATTTGTTTTATTAGATTTTAAATATATATATATATATATATATATATTATATATAGAATATATTATATTTTATCAGATAGTATCCTTTCTATTTTCCTATAAATAGGATGCTTAGTTAGAATGAAAATCACACCGTAAGTTCGAGAATTTTCTTCTATAATCTTGAAAGTTTTTTTTAGAGTTTTAAGAAGCTTTGAAGAGTAGTGCAAGTTTTCTTCAAGTATATCTCCCGCCTACCCGTTGGAGTACTCTTCTTTATAAGGTAAGGGATATTATTTTTGTTATACTCGTAAGGGTATTATTTCATTTTCGTATTCATGAAGAGAACTTCTATTATTCCATTCCTTATTATTTCGTTGAATAACTCTGTATATATAAGTACCGCATACATGGTGAAATTCTTTCGTTATTCCATTCCTTATTATTCTCGTTGAATAACTCAGATATATAAGTACCGCATACATGGTGAAATTCTTTTGTTATTCCATTCTTTATTATTTTGTTGAATATATCTCATCGCTCGCGTATTACGCATTTAACGTCGGTTCCATTATTTATTATTCTCGTTGGAATAACTCGTCTGCGTGTGGTCTATCGCATGCCTGGTGAAGTCTTTTGTTATTCCATTCTCTATTATTCAATTAAAATATCCCATTCGTAAGTTTACGCACGCATGACTCCTAGTTCCATTATTTATTATTCTCGTTGAATATTCTCGTCTCGTGTGTTTACGCACGACCTGGTTCCATTATTTATTATTCAATTGAATAACTCGTTCTGCGCGGCTCTATCGCATGCATGGTGAATTCTTTCGTTATTCCATTCTTTATTATTCGTTGAATAACCTGCCTACATGTGGATTACCACATGCACGGTGAATGACCCTTCGTATTCATTTCTTATTAAATTGTGGAAATGATCTCGTTTCACGTGGATTACCGCATGGCGGTGAAAATCCATTCATAGTTTCATATATTCTATGATACTCATTTGGTTAAAATTTTCGCTTCTATACTCCATGAAATTAGTGGAATATCCTCGATATATTCGCGCTTCATCCAAAGATCTTTTCATGGAAATATTCTTCCGAGCATTCTTGAATTTTACTCCACAAAGCAAAAGATCATGTCGATAATTTGACATTATCGAGTTCGTGATAAATTAACTTATAAATCTTTAAAATTTATTCTTGAACTTGTTTTATTGAATTATTATGTCATTGTCATCATCCTCATGCTTATATTGTGATGAAAGTCATCTTTGGCTTACGTGTATAGATGGACTTGGTATGATTACGACTGTGGATTATTCGGTATAATCATTTGACTGTAATGTTATAAATGATGTGGTAAAAGTCCTCTCAGTGGCTTCGTAGTGTATCGATGGACAGCTTTTTGGTATGATTATGACCAGGATTATTCGCAGATATAGTCATGACCATTGATAATTTAATGAATATCCTGGCCCGTAGAAAGCGTGGATGACTCGATGATGTGGTTTATTTATTAAGTTCGAGTCTCGCCGATAAAATTGATGAAAATATTTTAAATCATGTAAGATAGTAGATATCACGCTCTACTGACTCTTCTAATGGATTGCTTATTCGCCGCAGCTTAAACTTGATGTCTATTATATTTTATCGCTTTAACATTGTTGAAGACTAATGATAATTTATTTCGCATTATCTTAGTCATAATATTTTTCATCGGGCTAGTTGAGCTCACCCTTTCTTTCACCGTTTCTCTTCAAGAAATGAGAACGTAATGGACTAGTCTGGGGAACGGAGTGACGGTCCAGATGATAGTATTAGTAGTCCTCACTATTCTGTTAAATAGTGTGACAATAAATGTATTGAGGAACCTTTGAGTGTGGATATTGTCTAGATGACAATATTCTTATTAAAACTCTCGATTTATATTTTGTCAGATTTACAATATTCTATATTAATATTTAGTTTGTATTTGTATTTTGGGTTCTGAGAAAAGGGAGCAAACATACCCTAGATGAGAGATCCGAGAGATGAGATCGATCGATTTAGGTTTTGACTTTTGAGAGATGAGAGATTTGAGAGATGTTAGATGAGAGTCCAGATGAGAGACAGTCGACATATGAGACTTATTACTATTTTAATTTTTAAACCTTATTCTTTTCTATTTATAATTTGGTTATTCGGTTAACCGAATAACCCAAAATTAAAAACTAAATCCGAAATTGAAAATAAAATCGGATATAACTGAATTAGAAAAAAAAACCCGAATAACCAGAAAAAATCGGTTAAAATTTTTTGGTTTGGTTTGGTAATTCGGTTTTATGCGTTATTTGCTTAGTCCTAGTTGTCACTTATCAAATCACATAGGACATTCTCTCCCTTTACTAGAAGTGGTAGATCTTTCGTTAATCATTCACCTACCTCCATGTACACTTTATTATACCCGAACATGCCTTTTAATATACCTTAAGAGTCTTAAGGAATATGAAAAGTAAAACTCAAAATCTGACAAGTATTTTGAAAAAGAAAATTTTAAAAATATCTATTCAACCACCCTTCTAGATATCTATTATGCCTCTGGAAACCAACACATTCCTTAATCAATTCACCAACACTTGAGCTTATACACTTTGAGAGAGAGGGAGAGAATTTCAAAATTTGCTAAGGAAGAAAAAGAAGAAAGCTAGATAATACAACCAACTCAAGAACTCCAAGACCCTTAATCTTCAACTCTTTAATATGAATTTTGATAGAGAAATGGTTATTGGCGGAGCACGTCTCATATGGAGTAATAAAGATGGCTATTAGTGGACTAAAACATTAATAACAATGTATCAAGTGAAATCATAATCGAATGATTAAGAACGTAATGAAGAAAACGTGAAAACTTAGCGCATGTTGTTGATGGACAAGTTTAAAACCATCATGTATAGAATTAGATGTTATATGCTTGGTTAGGATTATAGATATTTAAATACTAGAATGAATCCATTTTGAACGGAGTAAAAATCTCGTATAACGGAGTTATGGCAAAATTTCTAAGAAAAGACGTTAATCGTTGAAATCGTACTTAACTAGGATTTTTGAAAAAAAATGGAATGTTAATAACAAACCTAGAAAGCTAGGGTTTCATGAAGATATTGAAGAACATGAAATTTATGAGACATAGACTCAAGAACTGAAGAATTCGGACATTGGATGGACGAACGGACGAACCAGCAAAGAACGCTCAAAAACGTAAAATAAATCAATAATGAAAATTTAATCAAGTGGAAGCCTCGTTAACGGATTCAAAAAATTATTCTATCTGAGGGAAATTGAAGTATGTAAAATAATTAAGAAAATGGCTTTTGAACGAAGTTATTCCGAGGTATAACGAACAAGTTATGAGCTCGGGAAGGAAGTGTGTCATAAATGACATAAAAAATTGAAAAAAAATTCAAAGGGCTAAGGAGGCGATTTAACGCCGCATGTTGAAGGAATTGAAGGCCACTGCGGTGCGTAACCGGATCCCTCACTGTTCATATGAGCTACAATGCAAAGATATAACAAATGGCACGACAGATGCAAATACCGCCAAAGCAAAAGTCAGAAAAAAATGTTTAAGAGCATAAAAAGATGGAGAATGATTAGGGTTGATTAGTGAACCTTAATTAAACCTAAAGTAACATCCTTAAGGGTGATTAAACCTCAAGTTTAACAAATCAAATGTTAGTTTAAGGTTACCAAATTATTAAAGCAAAGTACATAAATGATTTCCGTCGATCGTATTCACGTCGAACGAACGTCTTAGGTTTACAAAAGTTGTAATACCTAGATGTTGAACATGAATGCTAACTTATAACATTTAAAATTTGTAAAGCCGTAATGAATGTTAAATAAACAAATGTTATTGGCTTAACGATTCGCTTAAGCTATACAACAAGGAGAAAATAGTTTGAACAATACATATTGATTGTTATGTGACCTAATTTGGTGTGCTATGTGATTATATCAAGTAGAACTTATAAAAACCAAAGGAAAAGTGAACTAACGCTAGAAGACAATTGAGGCAAGTTTCCTAAACCCTTGTTTATACTTTATGTTAGACAAGCTTTATAATTCATGTATGATATGCATGAATTAATTTAAAGAAGAAGTCGATGTCATCTGCTTCGACTAGACATGACTTAAAGTATTTTGTTGATTTCATTACAATCTTTCAAAATATTACTGATATTGCTATCCTATGCCAACTACTTGGTACAGATTCAAAGGTAAGCCTAAATATGAATAAATAAATATTTTAGTTGTGAATCGTCTGGCACGTGAGTTTACCAAAACTTAAACATAGATACGTTTAATGTAGTAGTGTTGTACATCATAGAGTACTATAAGTTGATCACCTAGATGTGCTCGTAAGAAATATCGGACTTACGAACTTAGTTTTGGGTTGCCCTTTTCAAAGAAAGAAAGAATGATGTGCTCATGGTCTTTAACCAAACTTCAAAGTTTAAATATTGTTTATCATCGTTAAAAGTTTTGAAGACAAGAAAAGTGTTATTTTGATTTATTCATAGTATTTCATAACTATTTGTTCAGTTATAGAAGATAAAATCATATGATTCTTGACTGTTGTTCCATTATAACTGTTCAACTTGCTGAGCTAGTTATGCTCACCCTTGCTTGAATTATATGATTGCAGCTAAGAATGAACGGATCGAAGGATCCGGTAAGGACAAAGGAAAGGCCAAGGCAGATAAGTAGTTATCCTTGTAATAGAATAGTATTACTTTTGTACTAGTTTAATATTATGACAAAGAACATATGTAATGATTACAAAGAACTTGGGAAAGAACTTATTATTATGTAATAAATAGTAAACCTATTCACTCTATTGATGTATTTAAGTTGAATGAATGTGTAGACAGTAGCACCGTGTAGCACCATCTATCGGGTTAGAAGATACCCAGATTAGGGGGCGACACACTACTTGCAAAGCATGCATTCGTAGAGCAGAACGTAGAGTAAAAATCATTGAATGAATTAAGCCCAAACTCTACGTTCTACATGAAACTCTACGATCAGCCAATCTCGTAGAGCATGTTAGACCTATCATAGGACTATTAATGAGGAGTCTTACAAAGTGAAGATCTCAAGTGGTTTATTCAATCATTCATAATTTAAATATAAGATCAGATAGTAGTGTGTATAACTACTGCTATCTTAGAGATGTGACATCACTCACAAATGGTAGGTAAAGGTACAGTCTGGTGTGACTAATCAGAGCCGAAAGTAAGCTGACATATTCACCCTAAAAGTTAACATCATAGATCTTCTATGATCGAAGCATTTAATGACGAAGCGTCAGCTTACCAATGGGAATATTTTAAGGAAGCCTATAAAAGAGTAAGATGATTTAAATCCAAGTACGAATCAATTACAGTAAAGTTGAAACTTTATCAAAAAGTTAAAATAACATCACTCTACGAAAAGAGAGCAACTATTTTTGTTGCTAAGTTTTTAAGAAGTCAAACTCAACACAAGCAACACCTCAACAAATAATCATTCAATTGTGATTCGCTAGTCTAAGTGACCATCATACCAAGTCAAAGTGACTTGAAGAGTTCTTAGTGAACTGGACTTATTGTCCATTGATTTGGTGTCATCTGCCAAGTTTATATAAGTGACTTATAGGAATCTTTGTGATTCATTATAATAGATCTTAGTGATCTGATCTTGATTACCCTGCACCCTTGTTGGATTTCCTACTTGATGAGTAGAAGAGTGGACTAGAAGTTATTTGTACTCCGAACTACTTAAAATATCTTGTGTCATTTACTTACTACATTTACATTCTGTGTGACGCCCCCAAAATAGGTATACATCGCCCATTCTGAGTCGTCAAATACATGGTACAAAATTTAAATACAACTTAATTAATATAGCTGTTGTGTAATACAACGAAACATAAGCTGAGAGTTTTAATACGAATATTGTCTTCTAGACAATATCCATACTCAAACTCAATCTTATTACAATTATTATCACACTATTTCATAGAATAGTGAAGACTACTGAAACAACCATCTGGACCGTCACTCCGTTCCCCGACTAGTCCCAGCTATATTCTCATTTCCTGAAGAGAACAATGAAAGTAAAGGGTGAGCTCAACTAGCCCAGTAAAAAATATTATAACTAAGATAATGCAGAATAAATTATCGTTAGCCTTCAACAGTGTTAAACTAAAAGAATATAATAGACAACAAGTTTAACTGCAACGGAACAAACAATCCATTAGAAGAGTCAAGTAGAGCATGATATCTACTATTTTCTATGATTTAAAGTTATCACCAATTTTATCATTTGAGACTCGGTAGTAATAAATAATCCACATCCTTTGAATTATCCATGCACTACGAGCCGAGGATATTCATTATTATCACCAATGGTCATGTGTTCATCTCAACAATCGTCCATCAATGCACTACGGCCAATGAAAACTTTTACCACATCATTTTGTAACATTACGGTCATGATTATACCGAATGATTCCTGGTCATAATCATACCAATCAACAAATCCATCTATGCACTACTTGAAATAGAATATGACTTTCATAACAATATAAACATGAGGATGATGACAATGATATAAGAATTCAATTAAATGCATACAAAGGATAAATTCTAAAGATTTATAATTTAATTTATCCAGAATTCAATAATGTCCAAATTGTCAACATGATATTATTTTGTGGAGTAAAATTTAAGAATAATATTGTATTAAAAATGATTTGGACCGAAAAAAAATTAACTTTTGTCATGAATAGTACCCCGGGTGAATAGTACTTCGGGAATAGTATCTCGTGAATAGTACTCAGGCATGAAAAGGTTAAAACTTATCAAGAATGCTCAGAATAATATTTTCATGAAAAGATACTGGATGAAGCACAAATAACAAGGATATTCTACTAATTTCAGGAATCATAGAAGCAATACTTACCATAGTAAGTTTAAATTTAGGAATATGAAATGAAATAATATCCCTTCCATACTATGGAGTATGAAAGAAAATAATATTTCTTACGAGTATTGAAATAAAATAATATCCTTTACCTTAGTAGTAACTGGATTTGACTGGAATATCAAATATTATTCTGGGAAAATCTTGCAGAAAACTACGCTCAAAGTATTCTTATACTCAAAAGTAATACTCACAATACTATAGTAAAAATGCTTGAGATATTTGGTGTGATTTAGGATGGAGGGTTGCCCTCCTTTTATAGTGCAATATGGAAGGAGAAAAATCCATTGCATGCCTAACTTTTTCTTATCAGCTAAACTTTTCAATGCCTAACATCTTAATTTCAATATCGGTGGGGGCCACCCTTTGAAACAAACTTGCAGGCAACATTTTTCACCAACCAAATGGCCTAACAAATCATTTCTTCCTGGCAAATTCTTATATTCCATCTTTGAGGGCCCACAAAAGTTAGGCAAACCACATTTGCTGACATTTTTCAAGCCACCAAGAAAGAATACACATATTCGTCTCTTTTATCACATGTATCTATATATTATAATATTATTATTTAAACCATTATAAAATATTATAATAATATATTTGAATGAATATTTTATCGAAGAAATAATTGTAATTCCACAGAAAATATGCTAAACTTTCAACAATTATTTCATGCTAAAAATTCCTTCATTTAAATCAAAATTGAATCAATATCTACCACATAATAATTAATATTATAAACTTACAGTATCAACAACCAGATCATTCCCAGGAAAGAGGGGGCTTTCCGATAAGGATTTATCCTTATTGGCGCACAATTAGATGACCAAAACTGTAAGACCCCGAATTTTATGAAATAAAAGTATTCAATTTTCCAATAATTATTATGTTATTTAGTAAATGGTTAAATTGATAAAGGTTAAAGTTAAGGGTGATATTTGAAAATTTTGCAAAGTAAGCAAGTTGATATAAAATATTCGTTGTGTCGGGGAATATTCGATTGGTCGGGGAATATTTATTTTAACAAGGAATATTCGTACGATGGCATAATCATTGGTAGACCCCACAACGAAAGTATTGTCGTAGTTAGAAAATGACATAAATATCTTTTATACAAATAACGACAAAAGTTTTACTGATTAAAACCGTTGAACTACTTCAGTAGTAAAAGTACTGATGTCTGGCATTGGTTGCATAAGTAGCACCAGTATTGATTATTGATGCTTATGTGAGAAGTCGCTCAGTTATACACAATTATTGCTACAATAATTGTTGCATAATATCTTTTTTATTATTGATTCAATTATTGTCACAATATCATCTGCATAATATTTATTATTATTAAATCAATAATTGAGACGACAAAGTTATTTATATTATTATTTTCAATTTTGACGATGTCTAGAAAGTTCTGTCGATGAGGGGTTTGGTCACCTAATTACGCGCCAATAGGGAAAAATCCTTATTGAAATGGGAATGACCTGATTGTTAAATATTGTGAGTTATAATAAGTTCGTGTTGATTAAAGATGAAATTGATATTTCCATTGTGTTGGGATTATTAGTGTTAGTGGAAATTGACATCTATTCCGATAATAATTGATGTCTAGAGGTTATATTGACCAATCGGGTAATTAATCGAATAAATGAGCAATTAATTGCTATTAATTCACATGCTTATAACTATTTGTTCACATGTGTGTACTATTAATTCACATGCATGTACTATTGGGGGAGGTGGTGCAAGATTGATAATACGTGCGTGACTAAATTAAAAATAAAGGTATAGATGAAGGTACTATACTGTAATTATTTTTTTTACATGTATAGAACTATTGAGTCACATGATTGTACTATTGAATCACATGATATACTATTAGGGGAGGTGGTGCAAGTTTGATAATACTTGCAGGACTAAATTAAAAATGAAAGAAAAGATGAAGGTATTATACTGTAATATTTCAAGCCCCAAAACGTGCAATTATCGAAACTATATTTTTCTATAAATAGAAGCTCATTCTTCCTTCATTCTCACCAATTCACTAAGACTCACAAGAACAATTATAGTGAGAGAAGCTATAGAGAGAAAGAAGAAGAGAAGTCTGCTACTTCACTATTCTAGTATCCAGTCTTCTTCTGAGGTAAGGGGTATTATTTATTTCATATTCTGAAGAGATATTATTTTTCGTATTCGTATGAATATTATTTTCGTTCAATATTCGTAAGGAATATCATCTTCGGTCAATATTCGTAGGAATATTATTTTTATTCAACAGTCGTAAGGGATATTATTTTTGTTCATTATTCATAAGGAATAATATTTATTCCATACTCTGTAGTATGTGAGTAATATTATTTCATCTCATATTCCTGATTATACCCTTATTCTGTTAAAGTATTGCTTCTATACTCCGTGAAATTAGTAGAATATCATTGATATTTGCGCTTCATCCAGTATCTTTTCATGAAAATATTATTCTGAGCTCTCTTGATAATTATTGATCTTTTTATGCCAGAATATTATTCATGAGTTACTATTTACAGGTTACTATTCACCCGATTACTATTCACTCAAATATTATTCACTCAGGTATTCGGGGCACTTTTCATGCCGGTGTACTATTCACGAGTTACTATTCACGAGTTACTATTCACCTGGTTACTATTCCCTCGAATATTATTTACTCGAGTATTTGGGGCACTTTTCATGCCAGGGTACTATTCACGAGGTACTATTCCTAAAGTACTATTCACAGGGTACTACTATTCACGGGGTATTATTCACCCGAAAAATATATTTCTTTTCTGTCCAAATAATTTTGATACATGAATATTATTCTTGAATTTACTCCACAATTGGTGATCATGTTGACAATTTAGATATTCTTGAACTCTAGATAAATTATATTATAAATGTTTAATATTTATCCTTTATCTCATTTGATTGATTCTTTATATCATTGTCATGATTCTCATGCTTATATTGCGTTAAAAGTCATCTTTGGCCCGTAGTACATAGATGGACTGTTGGTTAATGGTTTCTGATTGTATGTTTTTGGCACGTAAAAAAAAGAAGAACTGTTGATTGATATCTTTTGTCAGTAGTGCAAAATGAACATTGATTAATAGCTTTGGCCCGTAGTGAAAAGATGGTCAGGTGTATGACATGATCATGACCACTGGTGATACTAACGAATATCCTTGGCTGTAGTGCAGGGATAATTAGATAATGTGATTGGCAAGATCATGACCATTAGTTAATTGTTGAATGTCTTTGGTCAGAAGCCTTCGACAGCAATTGATTGGTATGATCATGACCATTGGTTTTATAGTTGAATATCTTTGGCCCAGAAAGTGCAAAAGGTAGACAACTGATTGGTATGATCATTGTTATTATATTTTAATATCTTTAGCCTTTGGGGTAAGGATATTGAGTAAACGTTATATTAAGCCTTTGTGACAAGGAGGAACTGTTAATTCACATTATTATAAACATGAATTGTGAATTTAACTAAAATCTTTGGTTGTTCAAGTGAAGACAGGTGATGAAAGTTCTCTTTATCTTGGGTATAATAAAGAACTATTAATGGGTATTATAAGGATAAAATTGATGATAAACTTTTAAATCATAGAAGATAGTAGATATCATAATCTACTTGACTCTTCTAATGGATTGCTTGTTCCATTGCAATTGTTGATCTAAAACTTGTTGTCTATTGTATTCTATCAGTTATTATACTGTTGAAGGCTAAGGATAATTTATTCTGCATTATCTTAGTCATAATATATCTTACTGGGCTAGTTGAGCTCACCCTTTTCTTTCATTGTTCTCTTTAGGAAATGAGAATATAGATGGGACTAGTCGGGGAGTGGAGTGATGGTCCGAGATGGTGGCTATAGTAGTCCTCACTATTTTTATTAAAATAGTGTGATAATAATTGTAATGAGGACTCCTTTGAGTATGGATATTGTCTAGAAGGCAATATTCGTATTTAAACTCTCAGCTATGTTTTGTCGTATTTTGCACGACAGTTGTATAATTAAGTTTGTAGTTGAGTTTTGTACCATGTATCTCGCGACTCAAGATGGGTGATTTATACCTATTTTGGGGGTGTCACAAAACCCCTTTCCTCGACAGAATTTTCTAGACATTGTCAATAATGCTAACTAATAATATGAATAATTATGTCGCGTCAATTATTAATTTAATAATATAAAATATTGTGCAGAGCAAACTGTGAAAATAATTGAATCAATAATATGAGATACTATGCAACAAATACTGTGGCAATAATTGAATAAAATTGAGTGACTTCTCACGTAAGCATCAATAATCAATACCGTGTGCTACTATGCAACCACGCGTATTACTGTACTTTTATCAACGGGTATTTCAATAGTTAACGGTAAAAATTTTGTCGCTATTTTTTTATAAAAGATATTTCGCATCATTTTCTAACTCAAATAATAATTACATTGTAGGGTCCACCAATGATTTTGTTTGTTGCATTTAATATTCCACGACAAAATGAATATTTCCCGACCAACCGAATATTTTATAACAACTTGCTTACTTTGTAAAATTTATAAATATTACCCACAAGTATAACATTATAACAAATTCACACCTTAAGATTCAAAAATATAATTCGAGAAAAATTAATCTTTATTTATGAAAGTTGGGGTCTTAAATTCTGTCAATTAATTGTTATATCTGTTTTTGACTGATATCCATAAGAATTAAATTTAGAGCTATGACGCCCCCAAAATAGGTATACATCACTCATTCTAAGTCGCCAAATACATGGTACAAAATTTAAATACAACTGTCGTGTAAATACGACAAAACATATACTGAGAGTTTTAACACGAATATTGTCTTCTAGACAATATCCAAACTCAAATTCAATCTTATTACAATTATTATCACACTATTTTATAGAATAGTGAGGACTACTAAAACAACCATCTGGACCGTAACTCCGTTCTCCGACTAGTCCCAACTATATTCTCATTTCCTAAAGAGAACAATGAAAGCAAAGGGTGAGCTCAACTAGCCCAGTAAAGAATATTATGACTAAGATAATAAAGAATAAATTATCGTTAGCCTTCAACAGTGTTAAACAGATAGAATATAATAGACAACAAGTTTAACTGCAGCGGAACAAACAATCCATTAGAAAAGTCAAGTAGTGCATGATATCTACTATCTTCTATGATTTAAAAGTTTATCATCAATTTTATCGCTGAAACTCAGCTCAATAAATAATCTACATCACTGAATTATCCATGCACTACGGGCCAAGGATATTCATAATTATCACCAATGGTCATGATCATGCCAACAACTGTCCATCAATGCACTACGGGCCAATGAGGACTTTTACCACATCATTTGTAATATTACGGGTCATAATTATACCGAATGATCCCTGGTCATAATCATACCAATCAACAGTCCATCTATGCACTACGGGCCAAAGATGACTTTCATAACAATATAAACATGAGGATGATGACAATGATATAAGAATTCAATTAAATGCAAGCAAATGATAAATTCTAAAGATTTATAATTTAATTTATCCAGAATTCAATAATATCCAAATTGTCAACATGATACTACTTTGTGAAGTAAAATTCAAGAATAATATTGTATAAAAAATGATTTGGACCGAAAAGAAATCAATTTTTATCATGAATAGTACCCCGAGTGAATAGTACTTTGGCAATAGTATCCCGTGAATAGTACTCAGGCATGAAAAGGTTAAAACTTATCAAGAATGCTCAAAATAATATTTTCATGAAAAGATACTAGATAAAGTGCAAATATCAAGGATATTCTACTAATTTCAGGAATTATAGAAGTACCATAGTAAGTTTAAATTTAGGAATATGAAATGAAATAATATCTCTTCCATTACTATAGATTATGAAAGAAAATAATATTTATTACGAGTATTGAAATAAAATAATATCCTTTACCTTAGTAGAAATTGGATTTGACTGGAATATCAGATATTATTCTGAGAAAATCTTGCAGAAAAAATTACACTCAAAGTATCCTTATACTCAAGAAAATACTCACAATACTATAGAATAAGAATTTCTGATATTGAAGTGGTGTGTTGAGGAAGGAGGGATTACCCCTTATTTATAGCAACGGAGGACGAAAAGAATTAAGCAGGTTGCCTAATTCTGCCAACCTTTCCTGCCTACTTCTTATTTTCTTACATGCCAAACTTTTCCATACCTCTTATTGGTTGAGGGCCCACCCCTTAAAGAAATTGGTTTGTAGGAGAATCATTTATTTGGAAAGTTTGGTATGAAGGGCCACACTTTGAAAACAAAGATTGCAGGCAATTCATTCATTAATGCCTAAATCATATTTTACAATGGTTGGGGCCCACACTTATTTGAAAACAAAGGAATGGTTTGCAGGAAACCACATCAACCACCAACCAACTTAGGAAAAAAATACGCAGAAGAGAAAATGTGCACGAAAGTATTCAAAACCAAAATGATAACTTTTATTCCACTTTTATTCACATGCTGAAAATTATATATTATTATAATAATAATAATATTACCATTTAAAAAAAATTATATTATTATATTATCACATTATTATAATGTAATATTATAATAATATATTTGAATGAATATTTTATCAGAGAAAATAATTGCCAAACTTTTAACAAATAACTCATGCTGAATTCCTTCATTTATATAAAAATTGATCCAATATCTACCACATAATAATTAATATTATAAGCTCACAATATCAATAACCAGATCATTCCCATGAAAGAGGGGGTTTTCCGATAAGAATTTATCCTTATTGGCGCAATTAGATGACCAAACCCCTTTCGTCGACAGAATTTTCTAGACATTGTCAATAATGCTAACTAATAATATGAATAATTGTGTTGCGTCAATTATTAATTTAATTATATAAAATATTGTGTAGATAAAACTGTAATAATAATTGAATTAATAATATGAGATACTGTGCAATAATTACTGTGTCAATTATTGAATAAAACTGAGTGGCTTCTCACGTAAGCATCAATAATCAAAGATACTGTACAACACCGCAGTGTCTTCTTATGCAACCACAGCGTATTCATTGTACTTTTATCAGCGAGTATTTCAACGATTAACGGTAAAACTTTCGTAGTTATTTTTATAAAAGTTATTTCGTCATTTTCTAACTCCGATAATAACTTCTGTTGTAGGGTCCACCAATGATTGTCTTGGTCGCACGAATATTCCATGATAAAGCGACTATTCTAACCAATCGAATATTTTATAACAACTTGCTTACTTTGTAAAATTTATAAATATTACCCACTACTATAATATATTTCGAGAAAAATTAATCTTTATTTATGAAAGTTGGGGTCTTACAAGAGCTGTGATTTCATTATATCTTTAAGTGGATTTCAAACTAATATTCCGTTGTGCTTAAATAAATCAATTTAATTAATAATCTGGTAATATATTCTTTAAATAACCAAAAAGTTTATAAAAAATATATTCAACTCCCCTTCTAGATCTCTTTTGTGCCCTCAAATTCGGATACTTTCAACCCACATATATGGTGCTACATGTGAGACCCCAAATTTTATGAATAAAGATTTAAATTTCTCAATTTTTTTTTAATATTATGGTGTGGATTTGATATAGTGTTATAGTTGTGCATAGTATTTATAAATTTTGCAAAGTATGCAAGTTGTTATATAATATTCGATTGGTCGGGGAATATTCTTTTTATGGAGAATATCCGTACGACGACACAATCATTGGTGGACCCCACAACGGAAGTATTATCGTAATAAGAAAAAGCTACGTAATTATCTTTTATAAAAATAACATGAAAGTGTTACCGTTAAAACTGATTGAACTACCCGTTAGTAAAAAAGTACGAAAGAATACGCGCGGGTCGCATAGTAGCATATACCGGTGATTGGTTATTGATGCTTACGTGAGAAGTCACTCGCTTATACTCAATTATTATTGCTACAAGAATTAATCGCATCATCATATATCTCATATTATTGATTCGATTATTATCACAAAGATCATCATCTGATAATATGATATATTATTAAATCAATAATTGATACGACAAATTATTCATATTATTAAATTACAATATTTACAATGTCTAGAAGTTCTATCAAGGAGAGGTTTGGTCATCTAATTACGCGCCAATAAGGATAAATCCTTATCGGAAAGCCCCCTATTTCTTGGGAACGACCTGGTTGTTAAATATTATGACTTATAATATTAATGATGTATAAGTTCGTGTTGATTAAAGATGATATTGATAGTTCCATTATGTTGGAATTATTAGTGTTAGTGAAAATCGATATTTATTTCGATAATAATTGATGTCTAGAAGTTATCGGGTAATTAATCGGATAAATAAGGAATTAATTGCTATTAATTCACATGATTATAACTATTTGTTCACATGTGTGTACTATTGATTCACATTCATGTACTATTAAGGGAGTTGGTGCAAAGATTGATAATACTTGCATGACTAAGTTAAAGATGGAGGTATAGATGGAGGTACTATACTGTTATTCGTATTTTCACATGATTATAACTATTGAATCACATGATTAAAATATTGATTCACATTATTTACTATTAGTGGAGGTGGTGCAAGTTTGATAATACTTGCAGGACTAAATTAAAAATAAAAGAAAAGTTAGAGGTATTGTACTGTAATTTTTTGAGCCCCAAAACGTGCAATTATCGAAACTATATTTTTCTATAAATAGTAGCTTATTCTTCCTTCATTTCTCACCAATTCACTAAAGCTATAGAGCAATTATTAGAGAGAAATTATAGAGAGAAAGAAGAAAGAAGTCCGCTACCTCTCTATTCTGATATCAGCTTTATTCTAAGGTAAGGGGTATTATTTCTTTCATTTTCATGAAGAGAGCTATTGTTATTCCATTTCTTATTATTATGTTGGAATAACCTGTCTATGCAAAATACGGCATACATGGTGAAATTCTTCTGTTATTCCATTCTTTATTATTCTTTGGAATATCACCGCTCATCGTATATTACGCATTTGATTTGGGTTCCATTATTATTTATTATTCATTGGAATAACCTATCTATCTGCAATACCGCATTCATGGTGAAATTCTTCGTTATTCCATTCTTTATTATTACGTTAGAATATCCATCGTATTATTATTACGCGTGACTGGTTCTATTATTTATTATTACATTGGAATAACCTTTCATGCGCGTCTATCGCATGCTTGGTGAATTCTGTTGTTATTCCATTCTTTATTATTACATTGGAATATCACATGCATGCGGATTTCGCATTTGACTCGGTTTCATTCTTTATTATTCATTGGGAATAACACATGCATGCGATCTATCGCATGCATGGTGAATTCTTCTGTTATTCCATTCTTTATTATTCTGTTGGAATAACCTGTCTATGTGGATTACCACATGCATGGTGAATGATCCTTTGTATTTATTCCTTATTAAATTATGGAAATAATATGTCTACGTGGATTACCGCATGGCGGGAGAAAATCCATTTGCAGTTTCATATATTCTATTATACTCAGTTGGTTAAAGTTTTGGCTTCTATACTCCATGAAATTAGTAGAATATCCTGGATATTTGTGCTTCATCCAGTATCTTTTCATGGAAATATTCTTCTGAGCATTCTTGAATTTTACTCCACAAAGCAGTATCATGTTGACAATTTGGACGTTTTTGAGTTCAGGATAAATTAACTTATAAATCTTTAAAATTTAATTCTTGAACTTGTTTTATTGAATTATTATGTCATTGTCATCATCCTCATGTTTATATTATGTTGAAAGTCATCTGTGGCCTGTAGTGCATAGATGGACTTGGTATGATTATGACCAGGGATTATTCGGTATAGTAATGACCGTAATGTTACAAATGATGTGGTAAAAGTCCTCATTGGCCGTAGTGCATTGATGGACAGTTGTTGACATGATCATGACCATTGATGAAAACACGAATATCCTTGGCCCGTAGTGCATGGATAATCTGTGGTCGTGATACTAATGAATATCCTTGGCCGTAGTGCAGGGATGACGTGGTTTATTTAATAAGCTGGGTCTCAGCGATAAAAGTGATGAAAAACCTTTTAAATCATAAAAGATAGTAGATTTGATTCTCTACTTGACTCTTCTAATGGATTGCTTGTTCCGCTGCAGTTAAACTTGATGTTTGTTATATTGTATTTGTTTAACACTGTTGAAGGCTAACGATAATTTATTCTGCATTATCTTAACCATAAGTATTTCTTACTGGGCTAGTTGAGCTCACCCTTTTGCTTTCATTGTTCTCTTCAGGAAATGAGAACGTAGCAGGGACTAGTCGGGGAACAGAGTGACGGTCTAGATGATATCATTAGTAGTCCTCACTATTCTATGAAATAGTGTGATAATAAATGTATTGAGCACTTATTTTGAGTTTGAATACTGTCTAGAAGATAATATTTGTATTAAAACTCGCAGCTCATGTTGTATATTTAAGATTATATTTGTATTCTGTACCATGTATTTGGCGACTCAGAATAGGTGATGTATACTTATTTTGGTTGCGTCACAGTTGGTATCAGAACTTAGGGATATGATCCCTGGCTGAGATGTGAGATAAGAACTAGGAGGGGAGAGACGGGGAATTCCCTCGCTAGTATGACCTACCTAAGTTTATTTGGTATTTAATTGGTCGATCAGAGTATAGGGATAATATGTGATATGTTAATTAACCCTTGTTTTGTGGCAGTATTTGAAAATGAAATCCGAGAATGTTGAAAATAACAATGGAGCACAGGAGACCGTTGAGTCTCCACAGATCAATAATCAGGATAATGTGCATCAGGAAGGCGACAATCCTCATGCAAACGATAACACTGACCAAATGATGAACGATGGAATGTTAGAGGCTTTATGCAATTCATGCAACATCAAAGGAGAGCTGGCTCTGCCCACAATGCGAGATGGAAACACTGGCAACTCTCGGACGGTCACTGCTAAACAGTTCAAGGAGCTTGGACCACCAGAGTTTTTTGGAGAGCCAAAACCACTTAAGGTGGAAACGTGGATAAAGAAGATCAATAAGATATTTGATGTCTTGGGATGCTCTGAGGAGCAAAAGGTTCCCTTTGCCACCTTCATGTTGTGGGCAGAGGCAGATTACTGGTGGGAATCTGTAAAGCGTACTCAACTTACCACACTGAAGATGTCTTGGGAGAAGTTCCAAGAACTGTTCAACGACAAGTACTTTCCCGATAGTATTCATCACATGAAAGAGGTAGAGTTCATTAAACTGGAGCAAAACAACATGACCGTGTCGCAGTACGAAGCTAAGTTTGCTGAGTTGTCCCGATTTGCGTCCCATTTGGTTAATAATGAGGAGAGAATGACACAAATGTTTCTATGAGGTTTTAAACCCAAGATACGTCAATATCTTATCTCTCATAAACCGTGTTTGTATTCAAATGTTGTTAATAGGGCTCGATTATTGAGAGCGCGATAATGAGTCAACCAAAAACCAAAAGAAAAGCAGAAACAAAATGATAATACCGGTGATAGCGATCATCGAGCGGTGATAATAAGCGTGGAGGAATCAACATGCGAAATGGTAACCACTTCGGTGGTAATCATGGCCAAAATAATAAGAATGGACATTTCAAGAAGAGGAGATTCAACAATGATGGAAAGAGCGCAAAGATCAAGACCCGTTGTTAAGGAAGGAGAACGACCACCTATCATATGCTTCAAATACGAGAGGAAGGGACATATCACCAAAGCTGTATGCGCGTGATCCAAAACCTATTACAATTGTGGAAAGAAGGTCACTAGCTCGATTTTGTCGTGCACCAAAGTCAAGTCCATTTAAGAAGATGGTGGTACCAAAGGCGGATACGGACAAAATAAAGTCGGTGGTTTCAGGAAGAGTGTTTTTTGTGACTTCTCAAAAAGCTAGTAACCCGAACGAAGTTAGCACGGGTTAGTTAATTATAAATTCTTGCGAAGTCTATACCTTATTAGAATCTGGGTTCTACCCATTCTTTTATCTCTCTTGCTTGCGCTCAACGTTTAAATTTAACTCTAGAGAAGTTAGACTTTAACTTATCGATTGAAACTTTGTTAGCAGAAACCTTCGTTACCTCCACTGTTTATAAATCTTGTTTGATTCAAATCGACACTTTCACGTTACCTGTCGATCTTATCGCTTTGAAAATACTTGCATTTGATGTGATTTTAGGAATCAATTGGTTAACTACTCATCATGCTTTTCGTAATGTTGTTAGCTTTCATATTCCTAACCAACCTATTATGCGAATTCAAGTAACCAAACCACTAAAGTCAATCATTGTCATACCAAGCCATAAGTAAAGAGCCCCGAGCCTTTATCTGGTGACTTCCTTGTGTGGAATGCACCGAAGCCAGACTTTCCGTAGGGGGCGTTGTGAATAATTGTGGAAAGTTGATAAGTATCAATGTGACATACTATCCAAGTCTTGGGATGAGAGTCACAGTTTTGAAGGATATTTCTATTGTTAATAAATTTCTTGGCGTATTCTTGAAGACTTCTTAGCCTACCTCTAGAGCGTGAAATCGAATTTTGTATTGAACCCAGTACAAAACCCATTTCTAAAACCCTTAAATATTTCTTCAACCAAAACGAACATATAATGCGCCAAAGACGTTGGCTCGAGCCGTTAAAGATTATGATTGTACCATTCAATACCATCGTGGAAAAGTGAACGTAGTAGCTGACGTGTTGAGTAGAAGATCGTATACGTTTACGAGTGCGATGTTGTTAACACAAAGACCCATTTTGTATAACTTATAAATGATGAAGATAGAGTTAAAGACTCTAGGGTCCTATGTAAAGATAGCGAATATACAAGTAGAATTGACTTTAATCGATAAAGTTAAAAGTCGTTCAAGCTACAGACGCGGAGCTGATGAATGTGAAGAAAAAGGTTCAAGAAGGCGTTATCTCAACCCTCGATTTAATTGGCCCACTTGAAATTCTTGATCGAGTAGGAACTGTGGCCTATAGACTCGTTTTACCGCCAAGTATGTCGCGTGTTCATAACGTTTTTCACGTATCGATGTTACGTAAATATGTGGATGACCCGAACCACGTTATTAAATTAGAACTAGACGATATAGAAGAAGATTTAACGTATGAGGAGATACGTGTTAAAATCTTGGATAAGAACGATCGTATTCAACACTCAAAGGTTATACCTCAAGAGTTAGAATTTGAAATGAAATCAAGGTATCCTCATCTCTTCGGCATACCAGGTATGTACGTAAATTTCGAGGGCAAAATTTCATAAGGAGGGGAGATTGTGAGACCCCAAATTTTATGAATAAAGATTTAAATTTCTCAAAATATTTTTTTTAATATTATGGTGTGGATTTGATATAGTGTTATAGTTGTGGATAGTATTTATAAATTTTGCAAAGTATGCAAGTTGTTATATAATATTCGATTGGTCGGGGAATATTCTTTTTATCGGGGAATATCCGTACGATGGCACAATCATTGGTGGACCCCACAACGGAAGTATTGTCGTAATAAGAAAACGACAAAATTATCTTTTTATAAAAATAACGGCAGAAGTGTTACCGTTAAAACTGTTGAACTACCGGGTAGTAAAAGTACAGAAATACGCGTGGTTGCATTGTAGCACATGGTATTGGTTATTGATGCTTACATGAGAAGTCACTCAGTTATACTCAATTATTGCTACAGTAATTGTTGCATCATATCTCTCATATTATTGATTCGATTATTATCATAGTATCATCTGCATAATATGATATATTATTAAATTAATAATTGAGACGACAAAGTTATTCATATTATTAAATTGCAATATTTACAATGTCTAGAAGTTTTGTAAAGGAGAGGTTTGGTCATCTAATTGCGCGCCAATAAGGAGAAATCCTTATCGGAAAGCCCTCTCTTTCCATGAATGACCTGGTTGTTAAATATTGTGAGTTATAATATTAATGATGAATAATTTCGTGTTGATTAAAGATGATATTGATAGTTCCATTGTGTTGGAATTATTAGTGTTAGTGAAAATCGACATTTATTTCGATAATAATTGATGTCTGGAAGTTATCGGGCAATTAATCGGATAAATGAGGAATTAATTGCTATTAATTCACATGATTATAACTATTTGTTCACATGTGTGTACTATAGATTCACATTCATGTACTATTAGGGGAGTTGGTGCAAGATTGATAATACTTGCATGACTAAGTTAAAGATGGAGGTATAGATGGAGGTACTATACTGTTATTCGTATTTTCACATGATTATAACTATTGAATCACATGATTGAACTATTGATTCACATTATTTACTATTAGTGGAGGTGGTGCAAGTTTGATAATACTTGCAGGACTAAATTAAAAATAAAAGAAAAGTTGGAGGTATTGTACTGTAATTTTTTGAGCCCCAAAACGTGCAATTATCGAAACTATATTTTTCTATAAATAGAATCTCATTCTTCCTTCATTTCTCACCAATTCACTAAAGCTATAGAGCAATTATTATAGAGAGAAATTTTAGAGAGAAAGAAGAAGAGAAGTCTGCTACCTCTCTATTATAGTATCTAGCTTTATTCTAAGGTAAGGGGTATTATTTCTTTCATTTTCATGAAGAGAGCTATTGTTATTCCATTCCTTATTATTATGTTAGAATAACTTGAATGCATGCTAAGTACCGCATACATGGTGAAATTCTTCATTATTCCATTCTTTATTATTCATTTGGAATATCACATGCATGCACGTATTACGCATTTCGTTCCACTATTTATTATTACATTGGAATAACATATAATCATCCAAGTACCACATACATGGTGAAATTCTTCGTTATTCCATTCTTTATTATTCATTGGAATATCATGTGCGTATTACGTATATGATTCGGTTCTATTATTTATTATTCTATTGGAATAACCCGTCTGCATGGTCTATCGCATGCCCGGTGAATTCTCGTTGTTATTCTATTCTTTATTATTACGTTGGAATATCCATGCATGGATTTCGCATTTGACCTAGTTCCATTCTTTATTATTCATTGGGAATAACTTTATGCATGCGATCTATCGCATTTATGGTGAATTCTTACATTATTCCATTCTTTATTATTCATTGAAATAACCTATCTATGTGGATTACCACATGCATGGTGAATGATCTTTTGTATTTATTCCTTATTAAATTGTGGAAATGATCTGTCTACGTGGATTACCGCATAGCAGACGAAAATCTATTTGCAGTTTCATATATTCTATTATACTCAGTTGGTTAATGTTTTGGATTCTATACTCCATGAAATTAGTAGAATATCCTGGATATTTGCGCTTCATCCAGTATCTTTTCATGGAAATATTCTTCTGAGCATTCTTGAATTTTACTCCACAAAGCAGTATCATGTTAACAATTTGGACGTTTTTGAGTTCAGGATAAATTAACTTATAAATCTTTAAAATTTAATTCTTGAACTTGTTTTATTGAATTATTATGTCATTGTCATCATCTTCATGTTTATATTATGTTGAAAGTCATCTGTGGCCTGTAGTGCATAGATAGGCTTGGTATGATTATGACCAGGGATTATTCGGTATAGTCATGACCGTAATGTTACAAATGATGTGGTAAAAGTCCTCATTGGCCGTAGTGCATTGATGGACAGTTGTTGGCATGATCATGACCATTGATGAAAACACGAATATCCTTGGCTCGTAGTGCATGGATAATTTGTGGTCATGATACTAATGAATATCCTTGGCAGTAGTGTAGGGATGATGTGGTTTATTTAATAAGCTGAGTTTCAGCGATAAAGGTGATGAAAAACCTTTTAAATCATAAAAGATAATAGATTTGATTCTCTACTTGACTCTTCTAATGGATTGCTTATTCCGCTGCAGTTAAACTTGATGTTTGTTATATTGTATCAGTTTAACACTGTTGAAGGCTAACGATAATTTATTTTGCATTATCTTAGCCATAAATTACTTACTGGGCTAGTTGAGCTCACCCTTTTTCTTTCATTGTTCTCTTCAGGAAATGAGAACGTAGCAGGGACTAGTCGGGGAACGGAATGACGGTCCAGATGATAACATTAATAGTCCTCACTATTCTATGAAATAGTGTGATAATAAATGTATTGAGGACTTATTTTGAGTTTGAATACTGTCTAGAAGACAATATTTGTATTAAAACTCACAGCTCATGTTGTATATTTAAGATTGTATTTGTATTCTGTACCATGTATTTGGCGACTCAGAATAGGTGATGTATACCTATTTTGGGGGCGTCACACTACACGGTACTCATCACTATAAACTCATTCCATCGAAACAACATCAAAATGAACATAATTACTAGATTCTTATTACAATAATAATAATAAATCATTTTCCAAGTTCTATAAGTGATACATTCATCGTTTATCATAATATGATTCTTACAAATATACCAGTCTATTACAGGATAATCTACTTATTCATCTTAGGTTTGCCTTTATCCTTACTAGGATCCTCAGTTCTTTCGGCCTTAGCTGCAATCATATAATTCAAGCAAGAAGTGAGCATAACTAGCTCAACAAGTCTAGCAATAGATAACACAAATATATGTCGAGAATTATATGATTATTCTTCAATAACTGAACAAGTAGCTATGAAGTACTACGAAAAATTAAGTAACACTTTTCATTTCATAAAACAATTCCAAAGTACAGATAGTAACTTAGGAATTACAAGCTGGTCAAAAGACCATGAACATTCTCTTTTGGCTTTCATTCATAAAAAAGGATAACCCGACACTAAGTCCGTAAGTCCGATATATCTTACGAGCACTTCTAGGTGATCAGCCTATAGTACTCTATGTTGATCAACATTCATCCGTTAAACGTATTTACGTTTAAGTTTTGGCAACCTCACGTGCCCATCGAATAATCAATGTAAAATACCTTTGTTTATTCATACACAAGCTTACATTTGAATCCGTACCAAACAATTGGTATAGGATAGCGTTAATAATATTATATCGAAAGACTTGTAAACAAATCAATTTAACTCTTAGGATTAGTCTAGCCGAGTTAAAACTGACATCGACTCTTTCATAAAACAATTCATGCATCTCATAACATGAATCACCGAAAACTTGGCAAACACGAAGGTTAGACAAACGTTAAGAAAACTTGCTTTCAAGCATCTTAAAATATTTATTCAACATTTCTTGGTCTTTACAGTCTCTACATGATATATTCACATAGCACACTATAATTAGCCACCAAATAATCTAATCACATTATTTTTACCAACTTCTTTCTCTTCTATATCTTAATTGAAATTGTATCAATAATAGAAGTCATTTTGACTTAACTACCTTCCATTACGGCTTATTAATTTTCTTAAGTCACTAAACCAAGACTTGATCATCATTGGTTAATTACCAAAGTTCGAATACAAATTACTTCCTTATATCTCGCGTTCTTCGTTTAATTGCTATAATCTGACATTCATCTTCTAAGGTCATCCCTATATATATACTATACAGGACTGGTCTTACCATGTATATTAAACGTATACATGCCCCATTATTGGTTTACAATAGATTGGGATTAGAAACTAACGTGATCAACATTTTTTTCCAAGACTTCAATTTTGCTGGATTTTTCTTGAAAATTACGCCCAAATGTTCTCGCTCTTGTTAACAAATAACCCCCTAGCCGTGGGTTTGACTCTTAAGAATGCCCACCCCGGCTGGGGTCCATTTTGTTAGTCCCTTAAGCTCTTTTTTTGCGAGATTTTTACGCGTTCGTTTAACATTTGAGAGCGTTCCTAATTCGTTTTCTTCGTTCTAGGTGGAATTCAACCATTCTTGAGTCCACGACTCTTAAATACATTGTTCTACATTACGCCATTGAAAACTAGAGTTTCCGAATTAAACGGCGAGTCTTGACTACTAATTCGAAAATTCTACGATTTCAACGTTTAACGCCTACTCTTGTAAATTTCGCCATAACTTAATTACTCGTGTTTTATACGCCAAATCAAATGGAACCAATCTAAATGGAACCAATCTGTTAGTTCCCAGTAGGCACACAATAGATCTAGAAGGGGGGGGGGGGGGTTGAATTGATCCTTTTAATTTTAAATACTTTTCACTTTTATTTTGTATTGCTAATGAATTGACATATGACAAACATAAGAATCTTTTCAAGCACATCATAATAGGTAAAAGATCCCCTTCATTGATATATTCATAATCATACAGACATTGTTCTTAGAGTTAGTCAAGTTGTAAGTAGTTAATACATACATAGCAGTTATAGCAGTTAGGAACATAATGTAAATGACAAAATGTACAAGACACAAGGGATTTTAAGTGGTTCAGAGACTCAAGGTCCTAATCCACTCTTACGCTTTCAACTAGCAGAGATTTCCACTAAGGAAGGGCGAACCACCAATCACTAAGATTCTTTCAAGGCCATGAAATTTTGGAACTTGATTCATTAAGAACTCTTCAAGGCCAACAGCCTTGGAACTCCTCTATTTCCCTAGGAACTCTTCAAGCCCAGCAGGCTTGGAACTTCATGTAGTCCCTCTGGACAAGGACCCCTCAGGCCCTGGCTTCTTATTTTTGTTGTTGTTGGTGGTGGTGGTGTTGGTGCTGAGCTGCTAAGATGTCTTTAAGCTTGAACATCTTATGTACTTAGCAGCTTGGCGTGGTCTTCTTTGCATTTTGCTTCAAGTCTGAACCACATCTTCTCTGGTGCAGCTGATCTTATCTATTTTCTGCTCATCTTCATTTGATGTCAGCTGTGCACCATCACCATCTGGATTTGCTAAGTCTCTGAGCTTTTGGTAGACTTCGTTTAGCACTTAGCAATCCCTAAACCTTTCTTGAATGTTTTACAAACATGATTTTGCTTCTGTTCTTTTTCAGCCTTTGGTTCATGGTGATCTATAGAGTGGCTCTCTTGATCTTCTTTGTACTCTGCCACTTTTCTGAATGCTATCTTCTTGTCCTTCTTGGCTCTCATCTTAGCTGCCATCTTTAGTAGCATTCTCATCTTTGTTGAGTGAAACTCTAATCTGTTTAAGTCTTTCTTCAAAGCTACTTCACTTCCACCTATGTAGTCTCACTGTCACTGAGACTTGTTCTTGTTGATCTCTGGTGGAACTCGTAGAGTCAACGATAGCATTCCAACAACTCAACAATTTTATAATTTAGCAATCATCAGCAACTCTTGATCTTTGAAGCTCTGTTGATTTATATTCCTTCCCAATCTTCCCGTTGGAAAGTAGCCATTAAAAGCTTTTTGAATTGCTTCGTAGATCTCGAGTTGTTTGGTGTAGACTGCAGATGTGACATGACATCCCCTTTTTTGACTTTTTGACATTGCAGTCTACTGTTTCACCTACCCTGTCAGAGATGTCACTTTGATGTCTCAGGCAGGTAGTCAACTTTATTCCCTCCTTCTAATTTCTCGATCAGAGGTTTTCCTTTTGCATCGATGTTCTTCAATAAGGTTTGTTCGACCATCAATCTTCAGATTGAACCGTTTCCAATGCTTCAACCTTCAGACAACCGAACTCTACGATTCTAATGCAACTCTTCTTGAACTTGATCGTAGTGTCTAGTTGACAGGTAGAGTCAACACTACAATCTTGAAGAGTGTTGATTGGATCTTTAATGTAGAACATCTCTTCCTTTTCTTGTACAGTGCTTCAATACTTCTGTTTGCTTCGACTGCTCTTAGATACTGATGACTTAACTCTTTGTTCTAGCCCCTTCTGAATAGCAAGACACTTCAGATTTTTGGCGTGTCCAGCTCGCTTTCTCCTTGTGATCTCCCGTTCACTTATCATCAATGGACTGACCCAATGCTTAATCACTTTAGTCTTGTTCTTTAGAGGCTAACCAGTATCTTTGTGTACACTCCATCAGTTCCTTCTTTGTTTAGCAAACACTATGATCCTGGTTGCTTTCAACGTCGTATTCTATTTACTTGACAGCTACTGCACTTGTTGACTTTCCTTAGTCAGTTACTGAAGTCTTCTTCTGATCAACTTGTGGAAGACTTCATCTCGAATGGCTTCACAACTCAATCTGGATGTTGATTGAGTTGGTGCTTAAATCTTCTGTTAGCTTACATGCCATTCGTTGAGTGCTCTCTGGCTTCCTTTAAGTGGGATGTATCTTTGCAAAGACCAACCGGAGGCTTCGTTCCTTTGGATATTTTGGGAGTGTTTCAATTGTTGAGAATCGTGTTTGCTCTACGATTACGCCTTGGCGTTAAGTGAGCACATCTGTTGAAGTCTTAGTTCTACACTCTACGATTGACCTTCTATGCGTATGCGATACTTATGATTTCGAGATCGATCTTGACACTCTATGATTTCTGTCGTTGTGCTTGTTATCTTCATCTGATCTTTCTCGACTACGATCTCTGCCTCTGATACGATTAGTAGACTCTACGCTCTAAGTGTAGTCTATGATTCTTGACTTTGCTTCGACATCAATAAACTCTACAACTCCGGGTGTAGTCTACGATTCTTAACTTGGCTTCGACAGATGCCTCTATTCGTACCAGAGCCAAGTCGTCTCACGATTCTCGCACATGACTTCCTCGGCAGACTACGGCTCGAGGAAGTTCTTTCGACACACACCACGATCCTTCCTCGTCTCTCCTGGAAGTCTACGAACTCCGAGATCAACTATCTTGCAGACTACGATTCTGCCTCGACAACTCTCGAGTTTTCCTTGACTCTCTTGGCAGACTACGATTTCTGGTGCAGTGCTCAACGATCAGACAAGCCTATCTATTACATCATAAGATCAACCTAACAAGCTTGATCTTTCAATATTTATCGTCCTTGTACATTATTTTTTTTAAGGACTTCACAAAGTTGTTTAAAGATAAATCCCAACAAATGTGGAATAGGTTATAAACGTTAAAGTCTTCGCCAGTCCCAATGACACAGAAGATATCCTTAGTATACATCAAAGAAACGTATTGTATAAGCTAAGGAAAGTACCGTTGGACAAAGTAAAACATCTTTTCAGTTGTTAGGTGAGATGGCAGTCTGCTGTGTCAGTGGGCCAGAATACTAATCAGAAGATATGCAGAAAAGTCTCCATCAAAGTTCAGAAATGTCAAACGCATTTAATGCTTCAACGGATATCTTCAACGGATACATTTTCAAGGATCACATATATGCAAAACATCTATAGATGAAAAAAAGAGCAAGCATTGAACAAAACGCTGAAGAACACTCAATGCAAAACTCTCAACTCTATGATCTGAAAAAGAGAAAGCTTGCTCAGCTACTCAGTTCTTTCGAATAAGAGCTTAACGACAATTGAGTAGCACCAATAAAGAACTCATCAACTACCAATCAAGTGAAGTAAGAAGTTTCAAGTCAGAAGGACTTGAAGAGTTCTAAGTGAACTATGAAGAACCAAGTTTGCTGGACTTGAAGAGTTCAAAAGTGAACTAAGAAGTGTCTAGACTGTTGGTCTAGAAGGAATCTGTGAGATTCAGAAAGTGTAAAAAATATCCTTAGTGGATTTCCTACTCAAGGAGTAGAAGAGTGGATTAGGAGCTTTAAGTGCTCTGAACCACTTAAAACTGTTGTGTCTATTACATGCTTGCCATAACTGCTATAACTATTATAACTAGGGGTGGGCAAAAAATTTGGTTTTTAGGTTTTTGGCGATGTAACCTGGATTGGATTCGAACCAGGACGATTTGGAATAAATGCACCTGGGTTAAGAATTCAGATAAAAAAATCAGATATATCTGGGATAATCGAGACCGGGTTCGGGAGGTTACTTTTGTAAGTTCAGACGCATCTTAACCGCACTTTGATCGAACCGATTAATTAAACAAAGAGGCTGGACCGGTTAATTGAATAAAGGCAAAGCCTTTTATTTCCTAATTCCCAAATTAAATCAGATCTCAGAGACCAAAGTTTTTCTCTCACCTCGTCTCCACACCACACCTACTCTCTCTCCACTCTCCAAGACTCCAAGTCTCAATCTCAAGTCTCCGTCGCTAGTGGATTGAAAAAATAGTGCAATGATTCTCTATCTTCTTCTCCTCCTCCATTAATGTCTTCATTAGTGTAACAGATCTATGTATTTGTGAATTTTTTTTCATGGGTTTGTGCAAAACGGTTTGGGTTTGTGATTTGGGGATCCTGAATTTGTTCAAATTTTTTGGTTATGGTTTAAACTTTCTGATGAAAATTTTGAAAAATATTATGGGTCTGAGGACTGAGGTCTCTGTTTCTATGAATTCATATTGTTCTTGGAGGTGCTTGAATCTAGGGTTTGTTTGAAGAGGAAAGTTGTGTAAGGAAGTCATGGACTTGTAATTTGTTTGTGGTAATTTGTTTATGAAAAGACTAATTTCTTGATTTTAATTTTCGATGCTTTGATTATTTTGATCTAGAAATTTTTGTTGGATCTTTGATAGTTTATGTTGAGGGTAAAACCGCAGGTTATTGGCTTCTTTTCTCGTCATTACATTTTGCGTAAATTAGATGAATGGACATCTAATTTAATGAGTTACTATATAAAAGGTTGATTATAATTTTATTTGTTGTAGTATTTAAAACCATTGGTTATTGTATCTTTGGTTTATTGGATTGATTTGGAAATCTTTTTGATTGAATTGAATGGGTTAATTGAAATATGTGATTACTTGCTTAGTTGATAACAGTTAAGTGTCAGTTTAGTTGATTGCATACAACCTAAGTGCAAAATAGGTATTAAACCGATTCGAACCTAAGTTAATCGGTTTCGATATCTGGTTTAATCAGAGATCGATATCGATGACGTAAACTTGGTTACTTTTCGAGACGGTTGATGACGGTTAGTCCGGTCCGGTAATTTACCGATGCCCACCCCTAGTTATAACTACCTCACTCTCATTAACTCACCATATCTAAGAGGGAGTTCAAACAAATCTTAATTCCGCTGTGTTTGAATCAATAACAAAATTAACAATGTATTTAAGAAGGATTTTTTAAATATTTATTCAACCCCCCTTCTAGATAACTATTATGCCTCAGGGAACTAACACAATCCATTGATTCATCGTCAATAACCTAACCAAGAAATATGCACATAACCTAAATTTGATGGTTTTCAATTTGTGCTTAAGCTTATTTAAACGCTTATGATTCTTACTTATACATGGCTTATCAATGTTTTAATTCACCAATAGCCATCCTTATTACTCCATAAGAGACATGCTCCACCAATTCATATTTCTCTACGAAAAATAAATAGAAAAGATCGAAGACTAAGGTTTACGTATTAATACCTTAATGTTCTTCACGTTCTTGATTAAAACTTGGATGTTTTGGCTTCAAGCTCACTTGATTACTTGATAACTCACTTTTCTCTCTATATATATGTTGGCTAATGTTTGTAAAACAAACAAATGAACTAATCTAGCTCCCTTATATAGGAAACCAAATGGAGGGCAAATGGGTCAAATGGTCCACCTCCTTACTATTCATTACTTTGCAACCAAGTAAAGTTACTTTACTTGGCCACCAAGTGGCCGACCCACATGCTCTCTTGGGTCCCACATGGGTTGCCCCCATGGGTTTTACCCATGTGGTGATCCATCGGGTCGATCCGCGATTCGGTTTCTTGGATCGGGCTTGATTTAACCTAACATTGGGCTTTAACATTACTAAATCTTGAGCTTCAATTACTAAACTTTGGGCTTAACATAATCCAAGTGCAATTAGATTTGGCAAAGTCCAATTACTAAGAGTCCATTAAGAACTAATCGTATTCTACTCGTATCACTCTCGTATTCTCTTCGTATATTATTCGTACGATATTCGTATTATACGTCGCAATAATCTTCATACTATTCTCGTATAATAACTAGTATCATATTCGTATTTCTCCGTATAATAACCCTAATCATTATATGCATAAACAATTATCATAATCATTATTTCTCCGTTTCCCGAGCAGAAACGGGTGAATAGTGTTTTTTACGGAAATTTCTCAAATTTTTTTTTATTTTCATCTTGAAAATTCAAAACAATTAATCCTAGCACATAGCCAGAATCCTAACTACATCCGCACATTCTAGGACATAGAACGACCTTCAAATAGCGTACTCACATAAATAAATAATTAAATTCATTTAATTCAAATAATCAAATAAGAATTTAATTCACATAAAAATCCGATTTTCTCGAACGTTACACATACTATATTTTAGTATGCATCCTAAATTTTAACTATAAAATCAATTGGCACCTTCAAATTTATTTTGAGTTAAATGCAGCGAGAAAACAAAATACAACCTCCTATTCATCGAAATGATTTGCACCCTAAATTTTAGTACGAATGATACAAATTATTATGAAACTCAAAAATTAGAGTGTATTTAATTCCAAATAAATTTAGGGTGTAAATTAATTTTAGGGTAAAAGTTTAGGTTGTAGTTTGGGATTTAGTGATCCAGCTATCAGCTTAAAAAATTCAAAACGATGCAACTTTTATATGCTTCTTTCATTTCAAATTAGATATTATTATTACTTTTGAAAGTTAAATTTCAAACTTAAAAATTAAAAATTAAGATAATTTATTAAAAATTATGAAAAATTAATATTATAGTAAATAATATTTTTAGATAGTTTATAATATTTATCATTATATTAAATAAAATTACAATAATTTATGTCAATTTTAAAATTTAAAATATTTTAATTTAAATGGAGTATTTATTGTGCAATTGGCATTTATCTTAAAGACAGTTCTGATGGCTGGGCTAGGAAGAATATATCTATATTTTTAGTGAAATATATAAAGACTCGTGTACTAAATCGAATGAAAATATATCATTTATCTTTGAACATTTAATTTATTAAACTAAAATTAAACACGAAAAAAAAAAGAAAATAAGAAGCTCATCATCATTTCAAGAGCAGGAAGAACATGTAAAGCCTTTGCATGGCTTATAGAACACTAGTAATTGCGTAACGAAAACCTCGCTTTCTCTCTATTTCAATAATTTTATTTTTATTTCTTCTCTCTCCTCTTTTTGCTTCCACCGCTCTTTCCCGATTAAATCAATTAGAATAAATCTGAACCGTTTTTGTATTTTTTCGTCCAAATCAATTAAAATAAATATGAACCGTACTTATACTTTCCCATCCAAATTCAAAATAGATTAGAATGAATATGAACTGTACTTATACTTTTTTGTCCAAATTCAAAATGGATTCTATCTTATTAATATAGATGTTTTGAGTCTTGTTCTAAATATTGTATAGTTATTTTTATTGTTCTAAATATTGTATATATACTACATCCGTTTCAAGAAAGTTATGTTTTGATTTGATGAAGTTAGTTAAAATCTTATAATTTAAAATTGATGCAAGTTATTTAAATTTAATTATAATACTCTCTCTATTATAAAATATAAGAGTATTATTAATTTTAAAATTAACTTAAGATATTTTCATAAAATTCAAAATTAACATGATTTTTTTAATTTTAGTCAATACAATGACAGATAATATTGTAACTTATTTAAAAATATTACCCGTCATAAAATTTATTATTTTATAATTAATCAATTATTTCAATTTTTGTTCTTAAAATGTTTCAAATTGATTTTTAAAACCAATAAAAATCTTATACTTTGAAACGAAAATTGTATTTGTTTAGAATTAATTATATTATCATAATACACACGATTGCACATTTTGACTAAAATCACTAGAAATCAATTTGAATTTGAAAATATTAAAGTTAACTTGAAAAAGTCAAATGATACTCTTTCTATAGTTTCACTTCAAAAAGTCAAATGATACTATTTCTAGAATCTATATTTAATGTAATTAATCCTTGCAACTAACTCATATAATAGTAATTAATAATTAATAATACAGGTATTTGTAAGAAACTATGATATTTTCAGTAACACCATATATTTTCACATAAAATATGATATTTCCACTAGCACGTTTTCATGAACAACAAATGAATTTTAAAGTTATGGTATAGATATGTTTGTGAAAATATCAAATCTAATGTGAACATAACTCCCTATTTATACATTTAAGACATCTTCACAAAAAATAAAAATAAAAATAAAAATCCCATTTCAAACCCTATCACTTCCCTATATAAGTATTGGTTAACAGTACACTTAAGCTCACAAAGAAAGTGTTTATTTTAATTAGAACATTTGTTTCATTCATGTTCTTTTATATGTTTGGTGGCATCAGCTTTAGGCCTTTTTTCCGCCTGTTTCTGGGAGGTTTAAGATTAAAAAATACCCATCAGATTTTCCCACACTGAATCTGCATAAACCCTTCATTGGCTTACTTGTCACCCTTATATATACCTACATACAGATCTCCCCATTTTCTTTTCACCCCTCTGAAGCTGAAATTCTGGTGTTCTTCCTAATTTTGAACTACAAATTATGAGCTTAGTGGCAAGAAGGTCTCATATGGCTTGAGTTTCAGCTGTTAATATGTAAGTTTCATTAACCCTTTAATGGAAAACAACTAAATTGGAGGTATTGATTAGTGTGTTTTATTTTTTCCTTCCCTTTTATATTTGATTTTTTCCTTTTACATTCAATTTTGGTGATTGTGTTAATGGGTTTATTTGTTTGAGTTTATTTTGGAAATTAATTAGACTACTGTGTGCATAATTTTATCTCTATTTGGAATTTAGTTTTGCCTTATTTATGATTTAGATGACTCTATAATGACCTGGGAATGATTTAGGAGGTAATATAGTGAAATGGGTTTGGTTGTTTCTTAATTGTAGATTCCAAGAACTATATAGACATGTGGCTTCCATGGAGCAAAAAATGGCGGTGAATGATGCTATAAAGAAAATGGGAATATTAACTATATCTTGGCAAGTAGCTGTGTCAGAGTAAAAAGATTAAGCCTGAACTAGGGTTCTGAGGGAAGGGTTTTGTGAGTTTGATCTGACTTGGCAAAAAATGGAAGGCAATTTACCATTGGGAAATTTGTTTTCTGGTATGGGATCTTATAGAGGAGTAGGCCTTGACTTGGAAAGGTCTATGCGAGTTCATCATCAACAGCAACCGTCATCACTCCACCAACAACTTCTCTCTCATCCTAGACAAGGGCCTATTGTTCATCCATCGATGCATGAAACTTTCCCCCTCTCAATTGGAAACAGGCAAGATAATGATCAGACAATTTCTATGGGTGAATACTCTAAAGGAGAGAGGGAAAAAAATTCTGCAAGTGATGAGGAACCGAGTTTCACTGACGATGCTGCCGATAGTCACAATGATGGGAGTAGAGGAAAGAAAAACTCCCCCTGGCATCGTGTGAAATGGACTGATACAATGGTGAGGCTTTTGATAACTGCTGTTTCTTACATAGGTGAGGATGCGGCCGCAGAGTATGGTGGTGGGGCAAGAAGGAAATACGCAAATCTACAGAAGAAAGGCAAGTGGAAATCAGTTTCAAAGGTCATGGCTGAAAGGGGTCATTTCGTCTCACCTCAACAATGCGAAGATAAGTTCAATGACCTGAATAAAAGGTACAAGAGACTTAATGAGATCCTTGGGAGGGGAACTTCTTGTGAGGTTGTTGAGAATCACTCACTTTTGGACATGATGGACCACATACCAGAGAAAGCAAAGGAGGAGGTTAGGAAAATTCTTAGCTCAAAGCATTTGTATTATGAAGAGATGTGTTCTTATCATAATGGCAACCGATTGCATCTGCCTCCAGATCCTGAATTGCAGCATTCTTTGCGGTTGGTTCTCAAAAGTAAAGATGATCATGAGAACAATGATGTGAGGAAGCACCCACATGATGATGTTGATGAGGATGATCAAGACAATGAAATGGAAGATCGTGTTGATCTTGTGGAAAATCATCCATCTAACAGGGATCGCAGGGGAACATATGGGATGCCAGGGGCTTCTACGAAGAGGATTAAACAATGTCAGAATCATGAAAATATTGCTTTTGGTAATTCTTTGTCTTCCTTTTACTGTAACAAAACTTTCAACTCTCAACCACAAAGTGCTCATGTTGATATGAATCAAGTATTACCAGAAGGTATGGAGGAAAATCCGTTACATACACAGTGGATGAATCATCATTCGTTCCAGTTGCAAGAACAGAACCTACAACTTGAGGTGCAGATGTTGGAATTGGAGAAAGAGCGGTACAAGTGGCAATGGTTTTGCCAGAAAAGAGACAGGGAGCTGGATATGATGAGAATGGAAAATAAGAAGTTGAAACTTGAGAATGAGCACATGGCATTAGAATTGAAGCGCAAGGAGATGGGGGCAAACAATAACTAATCTTGCCGTGTCATCAAACTTAGATTAATTCGTGAGGTTTTGGCATTGTTCAGCTGCCATTTTATATATTGCGGATCATTGGACTTTGGTCTGGAAACCTTTTTGGATCTGATGTCCCTTCTTGCATATGCTAAACTATTAGTTTTTACTATCTGACTTGGATCTTATTGCTCGAGTCTAGAACATATGTTTTCAATGTGGAACCCTCTCCCATTCATTTTATTATTCTGGGCTCTGGTGTAACTTTTGAACATGTAATGCTAGATCTAAATTTTGTTTGTGCTATTTTACTTTCTTCTTTATCTTTAAAGTTCTTTGTTAAATTTTTCTCTTTTATATCATAATATGATAAAATTACACCAAAGAAACCTCATGGGACACAACCAATGCATACATTTCGCAGCTGACAAAATAAACGAGTATTTAAAATACCTATTTAGAATGCTAGATCTCTAATTTTTGTAGTCTTTTCTATGGTAGACACTAGGAGCTGAATGCAAAAAGAAGATCAAATTATTTCTGTTTGTAGAACTGACTTGCCAAAGTTTACAAGAGTGTTCTTTTCATAGTTATACCAATCATCCATATCATGCTTAAGCAATTTTGAACTGACTTGCAATTTTGCTTTAGTTTTTGTTTCACTTCATGCAATGAAGTGTTTTTATCTTCGTTGTCTGAAGGCTGTTGTATCCTATTAAGTAATGCTATTTGACACCCTTTCACCTTGGCTTTGAACATTGTTGTGATTTTCCAAACAAAAAGAGTGCATACTAACTTGTAGGATTAATTTCTAGATTGATATTTGTATATGTGGAAAAGTTTCATCCTGTTCTCGCATTCTGCAGTCTCTAGAGTTGTCAGCCATTTGTATATCCAATTTTTTTTTTGGAAGTGAATGTAATTTGGTTGCTTGGCAGGTTTCTGAATTTGCTTAAGAATCCAAAAAAAAGAAGCAATTTGTTTGCTTGTAGTTGACTGACGTTGTTTGTCGAATTGCTATATAATAGCACTGATTGCTGTAGTTAACAAAAGCGCCAAATCATTTAATGAGTAGTCAGCCTTTTGTTATGTTCTGTTGTGTCGAAGTTGAAGAGAACGTCATGTTGTCTCATTTACATATATGCTATATGCATGCATATATTAGTCATTGGATTTAAGGTTCTAATGTACTTCTTGTTGGAGTGTAGTCTTTTAGCTTATGTAGTCGTTAACCTTCGTAGTGTATTTAGTTCTTCCTAGTTCCCGCTTCGCTGCTCATTCGACTTTTTCTATAGTATGTTGTTTTATTTGTTTATTTCATAATGTAGTATGCTGAGAATTAAAGACTGGCTAGGGCCGCTAGGCTACATGATATCACACTATCGCTTCAATGTCAGAGACTTCTTAGATTCACTGTTGAAGTCTAAAAAATTATCACTTACTTTATAAAGTTATATCTCTGATTCAGTTGTTAGTTAATTAATTCTTTGTATTTGAACCGGATGTGAGCTTAAGTTCTGTTTTCTATTATTGCAAGTGGTATTTATTATCTTTAGGTTAATCTTTGTAATGATAGTAATATATTCTTTGCAACAGAAATGGACTGCTATGTATACTCTTAGAACAATATATTTATTGTTTTCCAACAATTAAAATTGAAAGATAATAGATACAACAAGGTGTACTCTTATCTTTAGTAGATGATGCATTTGAAATTTGAATGGAAACTGTATATTCATGGTATCATACTCTGAAGTTCAACAACTACCATGTAAATGGAGAGGAGGTTTAACAACATGAAAAGGTTAAAAAAAGAAGAGCTTTAAATTTTTTGAAATCCTGAGCCAGATATCAAGTTGTAATGGCTTAACGATATGAATTGCATCCATAGTTTGTTTTACAAGGATAGATTTCCAGTTCTATTGAGAGGAATTGTTTCTGCATCCAGAAATAGCCTGGCTTCAAATGGCTTTGTCACAGTTTGGTGCGGCAATGTTAGACAACCTTTTCTTTTATTTTTTCTAATGATTCTAATCTCATAATCACCTCACCTTTGCAACAAGCTGCTTAAGTTCTGGACTGTGACTCAGGAACTCAAGAAAGTTGATATTCTGAGGTGAGGCATTGTGTATAAAGTCTTTATCTTTGTCCCTTTTAGCTCTCATTTTACTTGTTTATTGATGTCCTAGTTTTGTATCTCTCAGGTGGTTTGAGATCTTTCAAGAGGAGTGCTTTACTTTCTTGCGAGGTCAGTGCTCTACTGGCTTTAGAGTTCTTATAACCATATTTTATGTGATATCTATATTGGATGGCTTGATCTCTATATAAGAGTTTTCTCTGTTTTAACCAATGTACGTCAGTTAAGAGTTTTATGTGCAATTGGAAATTTTCATTCTCCACCCTATTCTCTCCAGAGAAGTGTGCAATATGCATCTATTCTATTGACTATACCTTCTTCAAGAATTAGTGACCACTGCTGCACTGCCTCTAAGATCTTGACAAAGTTGGGTTGACCTTTTTTTCCTTGTTTAATTGAAGGTGAATTGATCTTGGCTATAGTTTTTGTGGAAATTTCACTGCATGTAAAATTTTGATTATAATTGATTAGGATGGCTGTGGAAAATCAATTTGCTATAGGTTTTTGATTCGGGCAGTGGGGAAAAGGTTATTGAGGTATTGTTTTATGCTTGATTATGGGTTGAAACTTGAAAGAGTATGTTACAATAGGGGTTTAAAGTTTATTAAAGGCATAGTGAAGGGTAAGGGTTTCGGGATTATTACGCAAACCACAAAGAAAGATTGACTCCTTTGGTGCTGTAATAGTACATGTGAACAGTATTAATGATGTATTTGAGTTCTCTTTGGGTTTAGGTTGAATGATTGGAACTTGATTAGATTTCCAGATCTGGTTGTGATTTTTTGAATGCTTTGTTATAACTTATATGGGATTAGATTCTCTTTAGTTCTATAGTGGACTGGAGGATCTCCAATCTTAAATGGATGGCGAGGAGTTTGCCACTCACACGGCATATTTCGAGTGAAAAAGATTATTTCAATTAGAATTAGTTAAAGACAAATCTGGATCATTCATTTACAAATGGGACACATGTCAACCTTTTATGGATTGGATTGGTGACGATCGTATCCCTTGTTATATGGTATTTTGAATATATGGAAAGTGCAAAAATGGAGAAACCTCAGCATTTGATCTAGATCACAAATTAATTATATCAAGTGTTATAATTAGAACAATACTTTGAACTGAAAGAGTAGGCACATATACTATATGGGCTCATAGTTTCTCAAACTCAGAAAGATTTGAACTTCCTATTTGGAACTAAAAAAGCTTGACTAAGAGACCAAGCCTTGCAAACCTGTAGGTCCTATACATAAAAGACCCGATACCCTCTATACAGGAAAAATAATACCCTTAGACCCTTATCCATCGATATTTCCGATTACTACGCCTATTTCTAATCCTAAATGTAATGCAACGACGAAGGGATCCCTATGGAAACATGGTGTCTAAATAGATACGCCTCAAATGACCCTTCTCATATGAGGATGTAGATAACCTACTTTGCATTGATTAAGCATACAAGTATTCCAGTAGTGGAAGGTTGTGCTATTTGTTTATATCCATTAGCTCGTAAAAATTGTCAAAGTATCCTCGACTCCTCAAAGGAGAAAAATATTAATAAAACTGAGCAAATAACATTTAACCTAATTTAATTTTTAATTGGGACAGTCTACAGAAACAACTCAACTATTTAAGGCAAACTAGCTCAACCTTTAGGTTTGAATAATTTCTCATAGTGGTTGCTTCTCTGTATTCCCTCAACCTTGTATTTAAATTTTGGCTGATATCAGTCACTCTCCATCCTCGGCATCAATTTTTTTTCTCTTGAAAATGTATATTTCAAATAAGGCATAGACTCCTAATTTTGCAAATGTAAGATTTGTTGGGGAATCTAGAAATAAACATGGTTGTCATGGTGTCGCCTAGGCGACGACTAAGTGACGCCCAGCCGCCAAAGCTCACGCATTGGTAGCGGGCCCAAGTAAATGATTAAGTCATTTTTTACCTTGACTCATCATAACCCATAGACTTTTCCAATTACCTAAGTAATTCAACCTTAACCTAACCCATGACGTTACTCCTTTGAATGAGAGTAATGCTCGTGAGGGAGACGGAAATGATTTCATAGTTGATGACTTTACTTGAGTTATGACTAGAAACATAGTAGAGAGTGGAGATTTTTTTCATAATGTTAGTTATTATGTTTTGAGTTTTAGTGTATATAAAATTTTATTGTGTAATATACTTTTGAAATAAAATAAATAATGTATAAATTGCACATTGTTAACGACTTGTCGTCATACGGCCGCTATGGTGGACACCTTATCGCCTAGACGTCATGGCGGTCAACTACCACCGCGTCCCGCCTTGGCGCCGTGACAACTATGGAAATGAATAGTGGGCACAATAGTTAACGTGGATTTTTAGGGAAACAATGAGCTCTTGAAGTTTGTACATAATAAAGTGTATTGTTTCCGTTTTAATATGAGAGATGCATGGTCAAAAGAAATGGAGATAATCACGTTTATAAAGGTGTGAGCTAGCCATGTTGTCTCTATGACTGTAGCATATACACGAAATTTAGGGTTGGCAGGTGTTAATAGGTATGACTATGAGCAAGCTACCTCATCTTGTACTGTACCTTTGGAATGGATCTTCCCTCTGTAGTTTGTGCTGAAATTGTTGTGTGGAAAGAGAAGAATGAAATCAGAAATAGAATTCACGAATTGTTGATGGTAACAGTAATAAGCTCAATAACCGCTTGTGTCATGAGCATCACAAAATCCAGATTGATAGTGTTTAAATGAGAAGTTTTAAAGTGTTTTGATTGAGTTGAAGATGATTAACATGGCAGCATATGGGTTGGACGAAAGACGCAAGTAAATTTTAAATTTGAATATGATGAATATTTAGCTTGACAAAGGCTTGTTGTAAATACAGAGAGTAATAAAGAAAGCTGGTTGATTTAAGGTTAAGCCTGCCCAAATCATTCGGTCACATTTAGTATATTATAATATATTTTTTTTCCTGAGGTGTTTATTTGGTTATTGAATTAATTGATATCACAAGCCTTGCTACTTTAGTCAGTAGTCTTGGAAGACTAACCTGTAAAGAACATTTTATAATTGGTATCAAATTCATATTCTCTTTGAGAGCAAATTATTAGCATTATAGTTATCTTTTATCTATTTGAGCACGACTTAAGGTTTTTATTGTTAAGGACAGGAACCTTGAGGTCCTTGACCATGCATCTTTTGAGTTCCTCTCTTGTGAAACAATCACTGCAGAGGATAATACAGAAGTTAAAGTTGAAAATGTTCTTTTATTTGTACCAAAACTACCTCTTTTAGCTCAAGAGGAGGAAAAATAGCAAGACTGCAATCTCTGGTGTGGAAACTGTTACCGTGGACCTCCATTGTTAATGGACTGGTTTTTTTATTCTTGATAAATTCCACCTCCATTGTTCATGGACTGGTTTTTTGATTCTTGATAAATTCTAATAATTGAAGTACAATAAAGGTGCAAAAACATGGTATACAATGTAAAGTTGCCGGCCTTGAGGCAAAGCACATAATAGTTGCAGTAAAGATTAATAGGACACAGGACATGAGCGAAAAGACTGCAGATGATAATGCAAAACAAATAGAGTTAACTAGCATATTGTGGTCCTTAGAATTGCTAGGCCAGAGCTGTTTCCTGATGGGGTTACACAATTCTGTGTTGCATAAAAAGCGAAAGAGGTATTGGGTACTGATTGTTGAAGAGCACTATAACATGGCTGTATGTTGGATCTTTGACTTACATTTGCACGATATTTTTTGGACATGTTGCGTTGTTCGTCTTCTGAATCATGTTAGGAGCTTGAAGTTTTACAGAAGTAAAATGATCAATAGACTCTAATTTGTATTGAATACGCAATTGACAGCTGAAATACCAATTACCGAATATAGCTTGGCTTAAATAATAACATGCCAGTTGAGTCGCATGACACTTTCTGTCTGATATTTTTAATTGTTCTAGATAAATTTAGTATAGAACTGATTCCTTTTGTCAAACAGCGATGGACTGAAAAGTGAGACCTTATATTCAGGCTTCCTTACAAATGTTGCTATTTATTTGCAGTCCGTAACTGTTCACTTGTCTAATTATCAGCTCTGTTGCTCACTTCTGATTCAGTTAGTATTCCACCCCAGATGAGCGGGATAGCTCAGAAGGGTTGTTTACAAGTTCCAATTGTCTGAGAGATTTTATAAGTAAGGTTATGGAAATATCAAGTTTAACTTAAGATAGTTTCTAATATTTTTGATACCAATATTACTTGTATGACTTGTATGTTGAAAAAATCCTCCACCTGGTAGCTTATAATAGTGAAGAACCCCTTTATAGTTGAAAATACAGGCTGTATGTTTGAGTTGAGTTGAATTTATGTTTTAGGTGTGTTCAGTTGGTCTTTTCCATATCTGCATTCTAGTGAGATAATTGTTGCTCCATCTTTTGTTCTTTTCTCTGCAATTGATCTGTACATGATAAATTATTCATGAGGTTGTCTTTCCGTGGTTCCATATGGTGTCACCTCTGGTTTTCTATGAGCCGGTCAGGTCGTAAGAGTATGCATGGTTTTTGTACAAGTTAGCTCTCTAATTTCTGTACATGTTACCTGCATTTAGCTTACTATTTCATTAATCCACTTTCTGATGCAAAGTAACTGCTGTCTTAGTCTTTCTTGTCCTTGAGTCCTCTCTTTGCCTCTGGAAAAATATGTCAAAAGGAGGAGACCCCATTTAGGAAAATTCCATGAACACTCAAATTTGTTAAGAAGTCTGAGGCATTTAATTTACATGTTCTGTCATTATGGATCATAAAATATTTGTTGTTATGATTTAGTTTTCTGTACAAATCCGTCCATTATTACAAGTTATCTATTATTTTTTTTTCCTTTCTTTTTCTGTCCACTTAAATCTCATAAACACAATGTTAGGGACCGTTCTAATAGGATACTTTGCTAGTATCATATAAATGTCTACCTAACCTAAGTAGGTACTGTAGTCACCTCCTTCAATTTTGACCAACTAAAAATCATTGCATTTTTATCATCATTCATTGTGTACCAAAATGCAATTTGTTTTAGATTCCTTTGAATTCCTTCTAAATGAATTCCACTGCATAATAGAGATGAAGTACAACATGGTACTAGTAGCAACATTCATTCATATGCAAGGTTCTGTCCCCATCTAATCTCATCACTATACTTGGGCTTTAAATTTGTGCCTGCAAACTAGTTCATAATTTTATGGTGCTTTCATTTTCAGGTCTGCCGGTACTGGGGTTCTGGCCAAGTCAGATTGCACGTGGCTGTAAGAGTTTGTTTGTCCTTTAAGTTCATAACTATATAGTTATTGCACAAGTCACAAAAACTGAGGCTGTTTGCTGGTTTTGTTGTCTTCAGGACTGTCAGCACCAAAAATTTGCAGGTGGGAGGGCATATTTTTGGGTTTGCCATCTCTAATCATTAGGTGATGTGGCTCGCTTTTTCGTGGTCACAGATCCCTAACTCGAAGATTATCGGTGCTTAAATTCTCGTTTGGTTAAAGGGCGTTTGACACGTTTAATGTGTTTGAAAGTTCAAAAAAGGTACAGTAAAATCTTGTTTGCGTCCCGGGACATATCTATTCTATCAAAGTAAAAGTTACAAAGTAATTTTATCAAAGACTAAATTATTTAACTAACAAACGCAACGTTTGTAACACAAATGCACCGCACTAAAAAAGTGTTGTGCGTTCGGATTCAAACATATCAGACGCTATCACTGCAAAAGTTGTTGAGAACTATTTTTCCATAGTTGAAATTTTTAAATGAAAATATATTATTTAATTGCATGAATAATGAGGTATGATCCACAATTTTGTCATTAGTGGACCATGGTCTAAAATAATACGGTATATTGCAAATTTTGACTTTTTTTTCTTCCTGATATAATTGAATGTTTATTTTATTTGTTTTGGCCAAGTGAAGAAACTTCTAGATAACAGTTGGAAATCTTATCTTCTCTCTTTTGCAAGTCTAAATTTCTTTATAATATGTCTGTAAAGAAACTCTATAATTTGTAGTTAAAGAAGTATATCCTAATTTCCAAACGGTACTTTATTTGAATATTTTTCTAGGTTACTTGTGGGGACAGTTATAGTTACTAGAAAACGTTAACAAATTGAGTACGTGTAACAAAATGAGTTGCTTGTAACCTAGATATTTGTTAGTCGTTTATGAATGGATGAAAATCTTAATCTCTGTTAGTCAATCCGAGTATACGTAAGCTGGTTTAAATAACTCATATATTTCTTGCAGGTTCTGAAATATTCTATCTGTTTTATAATATATGACGTTTTAACATATTTTATATAATTTAAGAGAATATTAATTATAATCTTTACAAAATTATCGCTCGTAAAAAATTTATTGCAGATGAAAAAGAGAATATAAGATAAATATATAATAAATGGCAATATTATAAACAATTAATATTATATAATTATTTTATTAATTTTTATGCACAATTCTCAAACGTGATATATTATGGGACAGAGCGAGCTAGTAGTTAAAAGAAGGAAAAGTTAGGCCAAGATTTTTGCACATTAGTAATGTTTATCAACAAAAAACACATCATTAAAGTAAGGAAAAAAAAGCTTATCTATATTGATATGAATGGCAGAATGGGGGCTCACATCATGGAAGTGGACGTGAGTAACGAAGTAAAAGACATAGAAGTGGACGTGAGAGAGTATAACGCTTTTTATTTTATATGTGTATCTAGATTATAAATATATACAATCTGTACAATATTGTTTTTTACATGTATTCAAATTACATCTAAATTATTGAATTTTATAAAAATTTGAGTTATAATAAATATTATAAATTTTTCACTTAAATCACTGAATTCTGTAAAAATTTGAATTTAAATAAATATTATAAATTTTCTTAAATGTAAAATTGAGCCTCTAGTTTATCACGTTGATATATATATATATATATATATATATATTATTAATTTTTGTAATTGCCAAACTTTATTATCCAAATACATTTAATATTCAAAACTGACTCAAGTTTCTATAGGTGTATCATTCCAAACCAAGATATAAGTCTATGATTATATAATACAAATTTTGGTTTTATTTTGAAGATTAAAATGATATGAAGGTTGGAATTTAATTATTATAAAAATTGAAGAATTATAAAAAAAATGGTTGTTTTTAAGTATTAGTCATTCTGGTTGTTCACAAAGGCACGGATATGATATTAATTGCGTATTGGGTTATGATTTGTGGTGTTTAATTGAGAAGAGAACAAGATTACCTCTCTAATCATCACATCCTTTCAATATAACAGTAATATCATATGATCAATCATCTGCACTTGGGAATTGAAAGACAATCAATCATTGAGAAACATTATGACTCTATTTTTTTAATTATTATTTATTTGATTTTAATCAAGAAAATTGTAATCTATCGAAAAAAATAATATTATCAATAACAAAATTTATATTGTGAACTGACTTTTTAAAGTCAAAATAGGACTCTTTTACCCGGATAGAATTAGTATTAAACTAGAAAAATGATCAATGGACATAAAATTCGAAAGAATATCTAACACAAGTATGTAGCATTTGTGTGAATGTATGTATGTATGTGTATATATATGGCGGTTTGATCCAGCGAGGTTTTTCAAATTAACTGGAAAAACAATTAAAAACAAATCCATTATAATGACGATTTTTAAAATCGATATAAGATAGAAAACCGTCTTTTCTACGCTTATAGCGATGAAAAAACCGCAAATCATATAACGGATTTATTTTGATTCACTCTCTACAGATTATTTGAAGAAGCGGACTAGTTTGATTCATATGACATGGTGACTATGAAAACTTATATGATCATCACATCTTATACAACTCATTGTAAGATTTGACGGTCCTGACTCGATTTAAAAACATTTGAATATGTCTGTAATTGTAATAGGAAATTTTTTTTACGCGGTAGGTAAATCTTTTTATTAATACTGTATTGCGATAAAAGAGTTATATTTTTAAATTATGTTGGTCAAATCTTAAGGTGCTCGATATAAATTCTGATGAACTTACAAGTTCTTATAACCATTATATAGATAAACAGTGTAAAATCGAATTACCATACAAGTTCATACAACCATCTTTAATATGTGCTACGAATTAATCACTCCCTCTATGTATATATAATTCCTATTTGAGTGAGTGGGATGATGAAAGAAAAGTAGTATGCTCCAATGGCCGTCATTTGATGATAAAAGATATACTTAGAATAATCTTATAAAATTTATTAAAAAAAAAAAAAAAAAAAAAAAAAACTGTCGCATTTTTTTTTTAAAACCGTGACCCAATTTCGTGAAGGCAATTCAAGTTCTTGTTAAAAAATATTACAAACCTAACAGTGGTATCAGAGCCAAACCTTTATGCGAATTATTAATTATTTTAATTTGATATGTATATTGATATGTGTTTAGAACAATTTAATTGGGCATAATTTTATTGTATAAAATTTATTAAATATAAATCAAAAAAGGTTCTCATGCCGCTTGGAATAAAAAAAAAAAAAAAAAAAAAAACGGAAAGCAAGTTGACCGAAGCTATTCTGCCAAAAATTTTTTTTTTTTTAACAAAGGGATATGCACGGATTTTAATGAAAGAAACATGATCCCTTTTATTTTATTTTTTAAGTGCTGTACGCCCTCCTATGTTGTAAAAGTTACTAAGATTCATCAGGAGCTAATTTTTTTTTAGGCAGTGCGGTTTTGAAATGGAAGGCTGCACGGATTTCAAGGCGAGCCTGTTTTCAAGAAAATAAAATAAGGAACGGTTATATATATATGTAATATATATATTACGAAATATATATACATATATATTCTTAATTATTATATAATTAAAATAAAAAGTTTATTTTAATTTTAAAATAAAAGGTTTATTTTAATATTAAAATATAAAGTTTTATTTTAATTTTAATAATTTTATAATTAAAATAAAAGTTTATTTTAATATTAAAATATAAAGTTTTATTTTAATTTTAATAATTTTATAATTAAAATAAAAGGTTTGTTTTAATCTTAAAATAAAAGGTTTATTTTAATATTAAAATAAAAGATTTATTTTAATTTTAAAATTAGAATTTCATGCTAACTAATTAGAGTTGGAATTGGATTAGCACGATAACTAATTGGAGTTGAAATTGATCTTTCCTTAAATAAAGGAGTTTATTTAGATATGAAATAAGATTTCATATTATTCAAAATAAAGGAGTTTATTTGTGAATAGGAAAGAAAATCCGTGTTCTTTAAATAAAGGAGTTTATTTAGATATGAAATTAGATTTCATATTATTCAAAATAAAGAGTTTATTTATGAATAGGAAAGATAATTCGTGTTTCCTTTAATAAAGATTTTTTTTATGAATTGGATTCATAATTAATTAAAATAAAAAGTTTATTTTAATTAGAGATTTTTTTTATATATGGAATTGGATTCCATAATTAATTAAAATAAAGGAGTTTATTTTGATTAAAGATTTTGATTAAAATAAAATAGTTTATTTTATTCAAAATAGGATAAATTAAAATAAAATAGTTTTATTTTGATTTAAATTTGGATTAAAATAAAGGAGTTTATTTTGATTCAAAAATAGATTTTATACTAACTAATTTTGCCCATTAAATGATATCAATATATATATTAAATGTTTATTATTCATGAGATGAATGTTATTTATTGATCATATATGGTGATGTGTATGATAATAAATGGGATTGATTATGAATTTATCGATTAACGCGATTGGATTTTATTTTAGTTGGATGCGTGAATGTATGGGTTTTATTAAATGGGTCTGCGTACCTTCGTCTTCTCTAATTTTTCTTAATGTAAATTTATTCCTCCCATGTATTTCCCTCGATCATTTGATCGAAGGCTTCTATTTATTTTAAATAGTTTTGTAATAGGAATAGTTAGAATTAATTTTGAAGAATTAGAGATCAAGCGAGCAAGGAGCTTGAAGACCTGCGTTTGTTATGGAGCAGGGTTTAAATGTAATAGTTATATTTAAATATATTATTTCTGACCCCCCTAGGGTTTGACTTTTTTGGTTCACTTGGTGGCTCTAGTGAACCAAACTAGAATAAAAAGTCCATAATCAATTCGGGTAGAATATAGTATTCTATACGTGCATGCTTATACTATATATATATTATATATTATGCAAACATGCTTAGCATGTTAATTAATACGACGTATTTTATATATATACGTGCAATGCGCTAAAAATGAAGATGAGACAAATTAATAACAAACCCCTCAAATTTTTATATTAAGTCCTAAGCGTTCAAAGATATTTAGAATATCGAACGTCAGCCTTTCTAGCATGATAAAATTAATAGAGTATTAAATATTTAATATGAGTTTTGTTGTGTCACCACAAGGCAAGTATTAAGTATTTAAGATGTTAATTATCACATTTGATGCTTATAAAGAAAATTGAACAATATTATTTTGTTGTGTCACCACAAAGATGATATTTTCTTTTTGAATATATGGAGTGCTAGGTTGGACTTAACTTGGATAATTTTGATTCGGATGTGCCACCACTGATCAAAATAATCTAAGAGGCAAAATACAAGGAGTTGCATAGTTGATGTAATTGACAAAAGTTGTCTACCTATTTATTTATATATAGTTTGTTGTGTCACCACAAGGCTATATACATTTGAAATGGGATCCTTATTATTCTCACTAGCAAATCTTTAATTAGATTTTACTTGAACTATATAAGTGAGGGTAATATAGTTTGAAGAAAATAGTGGGAGATACCAATTTAAAACAAGACCTAAATTATTTTGGTAATTAATAAAAGAATGTATGTTAAAATGTTGTTAATTACAAATTCATTTACTGAGAATTTTACAATGTCTAAAATTACTATCACTGCGAAGCATATTAGATGCTAAGTTAATCGAATCAATTAAAAGCGGATTGGTTAAGGAATTTGAGAATAGTTCTCATGCATTTGAAAAGCTATCTTATGTCCATAATCGCATATCCTCACGCAATGGTTGCGCATAATGCCTCGAGGAAGACATTGCTACTTTTAGAAAGTGGCAAGATGATGCCTGATTAGCTCGATGCATCGTGCTCGTATCCATGAGTAATAAGCTTGATGTCGACTGAAACTATGGATGCTCCTACTATATTCCCGCACATCAAGTAGTTGATGGTGAGGAAAGTGGGACCGATAGATATCGAGATATCTAAGGAGCTCTTCCGATCTAGAATGGCCAATGGCACTATAGTATGCATAAAAAGTTCTTAACATAATCAATTTGATTGATCAATTAGGACAAATTTGGGTTTGTCATGGATGGAGAGTTGAGCCAAGATTTGATCTTGCACTCACTCCCGGACTCCTTTCACAATTGTTGTGAATTTTTCATATGAACAAGCTAGATATCACCACTTTGATTTGCTTAACATGTTGAAAATGTTGAGAGTCACTTTCCAACCAAGAAAAACAAAGTCTTCTTGGTAGGGCCAAAGGATCTTCCGAAAAGAAGAACGATTCAAAGAAGGTAAATAGAAGGCATAAACAAAGGATAATAAGAACAAAAGCGATCACGGATAGCAAAGAAGTTTGCTTCACCGCAATAAGCTCCGACTTTCGAAAGAAAGCTGCGAGAAGCATCTTGCAGAGGCTAACCAAAGAAGCTTAGTGAAGTTTCGGTTACAAATCTGATTTTTGTTCATGATTGAAATAAATTTTTCTTTAAGTCGAGGTTCTACTTGGGTATTGGATACCGACTTTGGTTATCATAAATATAGATTTATGAAGGGACCAAGCGAAGTAGAAAGCTAAACAAATATAAGTAATCCTATGCGGAAAATGTATGTAAAGGTTGCCATATTAGCCATAGAAACTTATAGTTTAAGCAATGCCTACGGGAAAATCTATTAAGTCGATAAGTTGTTATTGTATTCAATTCTTGGTAGAAACATTAATTCCATTTTATTGTTGACAATAAAATTTTTGGTATTATAATTAAGAACAATTGTTGTTCTATTTATAATAATAATGTTTTGTATAGAATCGGAATATTACTTAATAAATTTTGTATACTTGACTTACATGAAAAATATATTTTGCAAATTGAACAAACTAGTATAAGAAAAGGAGATGATCATTCAAAGAGTTGAATGTGTGTATTCTTTGAAATACAAGTGTGAATTATTTGAAAGGTTCAAAGAATTGAAGTGAAATAAATTGGCAAAGTATTAAGATTCTTTGATTAGATCAATGAATAAATACTTGTCTGCAATAAGTTTCTAGATCATCTCAAATGGTTTTCTCATAATGGACGCCTCTCGATACATAATAATTGATTGATGTATCTGAAAAGAAAAATCGTACCTTGTTGGACAATGTGCTGTCCATAATGATTTTTACCGACATTCCAGTATCCTTACGGGATAATGTCCTAGAAATGGTGCATATCTATGAAAAGGTAACCTCAAAATTTGGCCCCAAGACTCCATAAAAGTTATGGGCGAGGAGGATTCCTAATCTTAAGTATGTTAAGATAAGGGGTTGTATCAACTTATGTGAAAAGGTTTCAAAGGATAAGCTTTGGGACAAGATTTGACAAGTGTCGATTTGTGGGACATCCTAAAGTAAGTTTAGGGTATATGTTCTACAATCACCTTAGCAAAAGGTGTTTATTGTGAAACACACGCCTTCAAGATAAATGTGTTTATCATTAAAGGGGCTAGTGGGAGGATAATAGATCTTGAAAAGTTCAAGAACCACAAAAAACACTATAAGTCAAATAAGAGAAACCTATAGATAGACTGTTGTACCACAACCAGAATCATAAATCCGGAATAGTACAAGAAGATACCTAGGAGGTATGGATTCATCATGGATGATGATGATGAGTGATCATCAGAGAAGATGATGATCCCGAGTTACATACGATGAGGTAAGAGTTTTAGTGTGTATAAAAGGGTCAGTGGGAGCGTCGTGAAATTTATAGTATTATATGTTGATATACTACGGATGAGGAATTACATACCAATGCTACAATCAGTAAAGATAAAGTTGTCTAAACATTCCTCCATGAATGATTTGGGAAGAGTATCATTATTGGGGATGCAAATCTATATAGATAGATTTAAAAGGATACTCAACTTAACCCGAGGCGTATATTCATTTGATGCTAAAGTCGTTTAGCATGGCAAACTCAAGAGGCGTCTCATGTTGATGAGCCGTGGAGTGTATCTCTCTTAATAGTCCCCATAGACTCAAAGAAGAGAGATTGCATGAGTGACAATCATGTATGCTGATGAAATGTCACGAGACACGATGTTGATCGATCATATTTCGGAGAAGATCACCGTAAGGCGATGAAAAACATCTTAAAGTTCTTAGCAAGCACTAAGGATGTGAGCATACATGGTGGGTCTTAATTAAAACTAGAGGGCTTAATGAGACTCAAGTTTTTCGCATGCACAAAGCGATAGAAAAATCCTTTGTAAGGTAAAGGTTACCTTGAAGCGATTAGTGCGATGAATTAGAAAGGTTCCAAGCAGACCAAGCGATTCTTTGGTTTAGTGATAAAGACAAAGTATATAGCTATAAATGAAGGCGCAAGTTGATTGTTTGGATTAAAAGTTCATTCGAGAACTAGAATAGTTCTAAGTCTCATCTTGGATCTAAACATGTGTTGTGGCACTTTCATTTGATTATTAGAATCATTGAAAGATGGGAAATCACTATAGAGATAGTGGACTCTCAAGAACAACATTACATATCCATTAACTAAAAGCTTATCCAACAAACGGGATAATCGTCACTTAGAAGAAGAGTATAAGATACCCATGACGATTGGCTTTAGTGCAAGTGGGAGATTGAAAGTAGTATGCACACAAGCCAATCATGTTTGATGATAAAGCATATACTTTGTAACAATCTTATTCATTTATTAATAAAAAGTATTAATTTATTAAAGGCTTTTAATTATCTACATGATCTTTGTTTTATAATATGTGATAAACCCGTAGTTTTAAGCAATGCTTTTAGAATAATGATGATGATCATTCTAATGAGATCTAAATTCTTAGAAAGCTTAAAACTAAAATAGTTCCCAATCGGTTGATTACTAAATTGGGGATTAGTGAATCCGGATAGATTGGTACATACGTTGTCATTTCATTGGATGAGGATGATTGATCTCATGATCATTTGTGTGAGACACTAAAGCAAGTATGTAGGTGCTTATTAGAGAATAAGTTCACGAGCGTGGCTCGCTAAGGAATACCTAATGGAGTTTTATTTGCTGTCGATAGGAAATTCTGTAGTGATAGTAAGTACAAGTAATCCTTGGACTTGAGATCATCATAGTATCTTGTGTATGATGAGTTATACTTTGACTTATTCCTTAAGACCCTTAGGGTATATCAAAGGTATGCTTGGGTATAATAAGTTGTACATGGAGATAATGTATGATCGATAAAGAATCTACCACTTCTAATAAAAGAAGAGAAATGTCCTATGTGATTCGATAAATGACAACTTGATAGTCCTTGGTTAAAGAATGAAATTAGAAAGGAGTTTCTAATTTGCATTATTTGAGTTGTGCATTTAAGGATCGAAATACATATAATTAAATAAAATAAGACTTGACAAGAATTCCATGTCTTATATTTAATTGGGACATTGTATGGTGGAAGGATTGAATTATGCGGTAACTATTTACTCAAAGGTTCTTTTATGATTAATGTTGAAATCTATATTATCTGGAAAGTCGTTGATCATTAGGGAGGTTTATCATCTATTGTAGAATAAATATTATTTATTTAAATAAATTATTTGTTTAATTTATTTATTTAAATAAGATTAGAATTGTTCTAATTGATTTATTCACAACCGGTTTAATATGGAGAACCTAAAGGGTCACAACATAAAAGGAAGAATAATTATTTAAGAAGTTAATGGCATAATCGTAATAATATGTTATATTTAATTTAATCTATGGTGATAGAATAAATTAAATAGCTTAATATTATTATTTAATATTTTAGAAATATTAAATATAAATTAATAAGAGGAGTCTTATTAATATTATTACAATTATTATTATTTTAATTTCTAAAAGAGTTTAGGAATTAATTTAATATAAGTACTCTCATTTATTCCTAATTGGATTAGGAAGGAAAATTAGTTAAAGGAGTTTAATTAATTATCCCTAATAAGATTAGGGAGCTTAATTAATTAAAAGAATTAATTAATTAAAACCCAATTCCTTAATTGTTAAGGTGGGTTGCCCACATCTATAAATAAGAGAGTCTTATTATGGGTGGGATGGGTTGTTGACTTTAACAACATACGTAATAATTCCAATTGTTGAGAGTACCCTTTTCTATAGAGATAGAAAACTAGGGTTTAGCCATAACACCCATCTTCTTGAATTTTATTCTTCCTGGTGGATCACCTCTAGAGGCCAAACACATGGGTGGCTAACATTGATCGAAGGAAGGAACCAAACCCGGATTCAAGATTGAACGAAAGGATTTGGAGGTGAACTTGTACGAGGAAGCTCGATCTTGAGGTATGATTTTATTCTTTATCTTTTCGTTTAATTAATAATTATGTATAAAGGATGATCCCAGGGTATATGGTTTGTAAATTTTTTAAAACTCTGATTTTTACCACGCTTCCGCACTTTTATGCAATTTGATTGCGTTATGAATATTACAAACCTAACAGAAAGAAACAGTTGAATTGGACATCTGAAATGTCCATAGCAATTAAGCTCATCTTAAAAAAAATCTGTTGTTGGTGTTATAACACTTCAGTTTCACATGAAAAGATATGAGAAAAATATATTTATCCGTATATAAGAGATTAAGTTACTATCAATAGTACATTTACTCATGATATTTTGGGTGAGCCAGGTGGGAACACGAAATCAACCGATATTATCCCACAAATCGGTTCTAAAGGGCTTATTTGGATAGATTTAATTTGATTCGAACTTGGGATTTGATTCGAAATTTGTTTCAGACTCGAGATTTGACCTGAATTATTACAAGTGTAGTATTGCTCTGTCAAAGCTCACTTATTAATGAAATATTTTGCATGTATTTTTTCAAACATTAAAATTTTATGACCTATTTTTCCACACATTAAAATTTTATGGCCTTGAAGGCATCTTATATGAACCTCGAACATCATAAACAAAGCAAACTAGCTACAGATAATAAATTTAATCAACCAAGTTGGTTTTGCGAAAGATATAGTTCACCCACAACGTCAAAAATAATGTACTTGGTTTTTTTTTTTTTCCTTTTGTTCGGGAGCGTTTTACCGATCTCCATGTGAACTGAAGACCTGATACAAGAAGAGGATTATATGCCTATTGGGCCGAAGCCCTCAGAGATGCTGAATGGTTTCGGGTTCGGGCGTCCGAGTTCCCTGAGCCGGATCCCTCTCTAAGTTTGTGTTGTTCGGGTTCGGGTATCTGAGGCCTTTGGGCCGGAACTGTATTCAGGTGTATGATATTCGGGGTCGGGCCTTCGAGTCCCTTGAACCGAAGCCCAGACCAGATTGTGAGTTCGGTGGGATTAGGCCTGTACAGTGGGTTGTCCTGCATGCAAAGTCTAGTCATAAAAAGTTTAAATGGTTAAGGACTCTAGTCCTAACCATATTTAAATAAGGTAACTCCAAAGATAGTGTTAGAATTGGATTCCAGTTGCACCTTTTAAGGAGATTGTGTTGGACCCAAATATGATAACTGTCATATTTAGGAGTCCTAAACCGACTCGGAGAAGGATTCGAAAACAGTTAGAATACTATAAATACAAGGCTTGAGTTTGATTAACACTGCATTTTATTCTCACACCATTGGAGCCTATCTCAATTTATTCTCACTGGGAGCTATTATCCGTGGCATAAGCCGTCAAGCTTTAATGTCAGCGATTTGTTATATGCAGTGAGTTCAAGTGTGTGGATTACGTGATTGGAATGGCCTTAAAAGCGACGTTAACACTTTTTTTTAATTATTTTTTTTATAGGGTTGCAATGTATTTTTTATTTAAAGGTTTTTTTTATCTTGTGTTTTCCAGCAAAATGGGAAGGTTTTCTTGTATATTACTTTTAATAAACTTTTATTCTAGATGCGCGGGCAGTGAAATGTAAAATGAGAAAATATATTAAAAAAACAACTGAATTACTGTTCATAATAATTAATTTATTTAAAATAAATTCTAAATTTTTAATTTATGTAATACATGCAACTTTAATTTTCTTTTTAATTTTTTAATTTGTGTATATTTTAGGTAGTTTACAGTAATAACGACTTTACATATTAATTAAAATTAATTCTACATTTTAAAATTTTATAAATTAATTTTAAAAGGTTAAAATGAAACCGTCTTTATTAGGGATGACAATTTGTCATGTTCTTATGGCGATCCCCATACCCCACCCCAAATGTGGACAATAATTTTGACGGATAGATAATCACCGAATGTTATTTATGGGAATGGAAAAGGGAATTTCCGCCTCATACCCGCCCTGAACAGTTATATATTAATTAAATAAATATTTATACTATCATATATTACATAACTAAAATGTATGTCCTTGTGTGTGTATATTTATTATTATTTTTTGATTTTTCTTAATTTTATCATATGTATACATTAAAATATGAATAATTTTCATATATGTATTATTGTAAATATAATTAAAATTGAATTTTTTTATTTATAAAATTCAAAAAATATTAATCCTTGCTGTGATATAATTTTTTATGAGAGTTTAAATTTTTTGCGAGAATGAGAATGATTATTAAATTTTAATCTCCGTAAAAAGTAGAATAAATATAAAGAATTTTTATAAAATTGAAGATGAGTGAGTTTATATTCCAACTCTTTGTGGCATAGAGGGAATATAATTCATGAGAGCTTTTAACAAGGGGGACAAATTCATGTATGGCCATAATCATCTTAATTATCATGCTAAACATGTTCACATGCTTTCATGTTCGTTGTTAATCTTGTCCATTGAAAGCTATATATATTAATTTGCTGCTGCATATGCATATGCCACCTTTAGTAGCTAGCTCGTGGCACATGCTTACATTTACTTGCCAATCACAAAATTGCTATTTAATTATCTTCCCTTTACTCCTCTATATATAGTAAAATAGAATTTTTACCCTTTTTGGGGAAAGTTTAATAAGGTCCTTTTACTAGAGATTATAAAAAAAAAGAAAAGGAGAGAAGAGGAATAATATGGGCATGCATTTATATTAAGACTGTTAATGTTAAAAAAATTTCACGCGCCTTAATCACGTAAAAACGCTTTCTATCCTGCACAGTAAATATGTTAATACCAAAAGCTTGACGACTTGGACCGTCGGAGAATAGCTCCGGCGTGAGAGTAAGTATATGCAGACACAAAGTTAACAATGGAGAGTATTTAGCTCTAGTGTTTGATAAGAAAAAATATTAGTTACCTCTTTTGTGTTGTGTTATGTACTCATATACTCCAAGACTCCCCCCTGCATGTAGCCAACCTGCCCTGACATCACCCCACTGCAGGTAGATCACCTGCTAATCCCATCACCATTTTTCACCGTCGGCCGACTGTGTCCCATCCTCATTAATTAAATGCAGAGATGGCAGTCAAAGTTTTATCCCTTTAATCATCATCGGTCAAAGCCTAAATAAGATTATATTTTCCCAATGGACCAGCCCAACAGCTTCGGCCCAAAATATAGGTAGCCCAATTTATCTAAAATATCATGGCCCAACATTGCCCCCCAATCTTTTATTAAACAGAATGTTTAATAAAAGAGTATAAAATACGAATGGCCCAAGATTTAAAGAAATCCGGATGAATCCCTGTTAAGCTCAATCTGGAAGCCCAAATAAAATTGAGTTAAACCCAACTGATAAGAAAATCAAAACCAGAAGCCAACTTTTCAAATTCATCATCATGACCGCTAATAAATGCGTCAGCTTCGTGTTTCGCGAACAAGTGAAGAGACAACCATTATAAAAGTTAGTTTCCCCCACATTTGACAGATTTACCTGCTTGATTTGAATCTCAAACTCATCCTGCTTTCTTTTTCCTCTCGAGTTCCATGTCTCTGTAAATCGTTTAGCAATGGCTTCTCAAGATTCTGGCAATGAAGTTCTTCTCTCTGTTACTCCAATCGCTACTATTCCTCCAAGCCCAAGCCTACTAAAGTGGCTTCGGGCTCAAACCCCAAATCAACTGCTACACCGAGCAAGAATCCAACACCAAAACCCCTTCCAAATCCTTTCGAGTTCTTCAAAAGTGAAGAACAATTCCCCCATGCCAATACTCCTTCCAATGTTACAGAGATCGAGCTGCGTAACATTCGGATCCGATAATAGATTTTGGATACCCATCTGGTGAGGCTCCTGCTTCTAAAGAACAAATATACCAGCGACCTGAAGGCTGGACTGCCATGCCGTCATGACTGTGACCCTTCTCGAAAAGGGAGTCCGCCTACCCCTCCATACTTTCGTCGTCATTCTACTAGGGTTCGTACATTACAAAAAAATGGGTCATTATCGACTGGCCTTGTCGTCGCTTTAATTTCTAGTCTTGCGTCGGCATTGAGGTCATTAAGCGACGACGGATACCGCATCGATCACTTGAATTACCCATAGGTCATCGCCCCACGGTTCCCGTTGCACCGGTAGTCGTCGGCATCATTATCATTATGACGGGGTAATTTAGCGATGACACAACCTCAATCTTGACAAACTAGAGGCGTCGGCGAGCCGTCAACAATGACTCCATAAAGTTTTGAGGAAAAAACCACGGTCTCGTGGCGGAATGATTTAAGAATGACTTTATAGCCGTCGTGATGACTTTTGCACAAGCCCTGTCATTTATATGTCTCTGATTGCAAGACGCAGTCGTCGCCATTACCCAGTTAGCAATGATTTATATACATTTTGAATTTTTTATAATTTCATAATTTCCTGTTCATTTACAAATATAAGCGTACACCTATTATAAACTAATAACAACCATCAAATAACAAGCAAATATCATACTGATTCACCATTGAAATAGTAATCCAAATCAAGTATATAGATAAAAATATAATGGTAAAATCAGTCAGACAACTCAAAAACTATACAAGTACATACATAAAACTCAGAATATAACATAAATTAAACTAACTACAACCCGTCGCCTGTCTCCATGTCATCAAGTCGGCGGTCATCACCTATCAGACTGGAGGAGGTCTGTCATCAACTCGACTCGGATCATCGCCTCATCTCTTGGAGGATTCGTCATCGTCATTTCTATGGTCATCACCAGTGCCTCCACCTCCACGAGTCTCGTCAACAAGACCCTACAAAATTAAAATATTAATAACAAAGTCAAAATGAAAACATATTTACATTATTTTAGTTTGTGTTCTTCAAATTAGGCGGAAGGGACTCGAACTCGGGCTCCGTATATCGGAATCGAGTCCCGTCAGTTAAAACTCGTGTCTATTGCCTATATGGTGCTATTGCATGTGTTTTGCGTGTCGTTTGGACGACCGGGGCGGGTTTTGGTCTCTTTTTTAGCTATTTTCCTAAGTTTTCTCAAGTTAGACGGACGAGACTCGAACTCGGGCTCCGTATATCGGAATCAAATCCCGTCAGTTGTAACGCATGTCTATTGCCTAAGTGGTGCTATTGCCTATGTTTGCGTGAAGTTTGGACGACCAGGACAGGTTTTGGTCTCTTTGTCGGCTATTTTCCTAAGTTTTCTAAAGTTAGGCGGACGGGACTCGAACTCAGGTTTCGTATATCAGAATCGAGTCCCGTCAGTTATAACGCGTGTCTATTGCCTATGCGGTACTATTGCTTGTATTTACGTGTCGTTTGGACGACCGGGACGGGTTTTGGTCTCTTTTTTGGCTATTTTCCTAAGTTTTTCTCAAGTTAAGGACGGGACTCGAACTTGGGCTCAGTATATATCGAATCGAGTCCGGCGGTTATGTAGCGATGTCTATTGCCTATGTGGTGCTATTTCCTGTATGCCCGTCGCCCGTCGCCCCACACAAGTCATCGCATACAGTTCTGTCGCCAACCGCCGGAATCATTATCATTAGCGATAAATTAAATAATAACGACATAATCTCAATGTTGACGGCTGGAAGCGACCACGAGCTCGGCTTCAGCAATGACTCCATAAATTTTTGAGGAAAAACTTCGCCTCGACGTGGCGGGGCCGTCGACAATGACTTTTGCACAAGCTCTGTCATTATATATCATTTGGAGACACAGCATTGGTCGCCATTATTACCCGTCGCTGAATGATTATATACATTTTGATTTTTTTTATAATTTCACAATTTCCCTATTCATTTACAAATATAAACGTACACCTATTATAAACTAATAACAAGCATGAAATAACAAGTAAATATCATACAATTTACCATTGAAATAATAATCCAAATCAAGTATATAGATAAAAAATATAATGGCCAGTCAAGACAACTCAAAAATCTGCATAATACATACATGAAACTCAGAATATAACATAAACTAAACTAACATATATATAGAGAGGAGATGAACTGAAAATCTTACATGGTTGTGAGAGAACCAAGCTAGTCCCAATCCTTGTACAACTGCAGGTACGACCTCTGGAGTTGCAACGACGAAATGGGCGGAGGCACGACCAGCGAAATTGCAGCGGCCAAATGGAAAATGCAGGAGCTTACAGTGAGGATGAGGGAAATGGGCGAACAGGGCAAGATGAGGGTAATGGGAGAATTCAATTGACCAGATAAGAGAATCAATATCGCAAATTTAAGAATTAAGTGGGAAAATCAGATAGTAATGGGCAAATTTGAGAGGGAAAGAGAAATATGAGAAAGGGAAAAATGAGTCGTTGCCGTCGTGAACCAGGGTTTTAATTAAAAGAACTCATTCTCGATGGCAAAGCCGTCGATAATGACCCCGTCGAGATTGAGTTATTATCAACGGCATTTCCGTCACCTTTGATTTATGTGTCCGTCGCCAATGAGTTTTCCCTCCATCGTCAAATTTTCGCACCAAATTATCCCATGGGATATTACATTCTCGACGGCAGACATTATCGACGGCGTCCCCGTCGGCATTAAGGTCATTAGCGACGGGACATATGTCGTCGCCAATAAGCCCGTCGCCAACTAGTCCCCAACTCATATATCCACATTCTGGCCTTTATCATCTTCTGTCACGAGTTAGGGGTTCCACCCACTGTTGATTTCTTTAACTTTGCGCAACGAGCCATTATTTGTAAAACATAATTCATTTTCAAAAAATTATTATAAAAAAATATTCTCTTTTAAACACAAAAAAGTCCGAATTTAAGGGTATCACTATATTGTTATCTATAAGCCCGATAATTTTAATCGAACCCGCCCGATTTTGACCTTAATGGGACCCAATTTTTTAAACCCTATAGAGTTAGGGTCGGGCTTGAAAACACCTCTCACTTCTACCCTAATTGCCCGACCAGGCATAATTATATGTATATATAATTTTTTTTAAATTAGTATGTTGTATATATATAATTATGTACTTGTTTAGGTTATTTCATTATAAATCATAAAATTAATAATATAATATGTTACTAGTAATAAAAATATTACATGTTTGATTTTGAAATAAAAATAGTTGTATAAAATAATTTAAAAAGAAAAAGAAAAAATTACTAAATAATCGAGTAATTGGGTAAACGGGATGGGGACAAGGCGGGTATGAATATTGTTTTTGAGGACAAGTTCGGGAGATAGCTAATTATTAATAGAGCGGGTATGGGAAAGGTTCTCTCCGATCATACCAGACCTAGTTATCTTATCTTTGTTGTTACCTTGTTATAAAAATAAAAATAAAAATAAAAATCAAGTTGAAAGGGTCACAATCATTAATATACCTCCTCCCTCCGTCATTGAAAAGCAATAGAGATTTGACTATTAATCGTGTGGTTTATGGTGATTCCTTTGCCTCAATGGAAACCGGATTGAGTCACAAATTCTTTCAAGTGGGCTCCATGGGAATGTTGATTGTAAATACAGCCCATTCCCCCTTTTAATTACTTATCACAACAACTATCTATATCTATAAATAAAAAAATTAGATAATATATATAAATATATGGACAATATGATCATATACGATTATGTATATTTTATTTGTGTTCAGACTGTCAAAATTGTCAAAACTACATTGTTTTGACAGATTTTTTTTTAAAAAAATAGTTTTTCTTCTCCTAAATCAAAAATTAAAAATAAATTTATCAAAACGACGTAGTTTTGACAAACTGTGCACAAATTAAACATACACAATTGTGTAGGACCATTATTCTCTCTCTCTCTCTCTCTCTATAGATAAAATAAATAAATAAAACATATATAAAAAGGATCAACAAGTGGTGGGTTGGTTGCTTAGCTATTGCCAGATAAACTAAGTGATGAAAGGCAAAGGGAGAAGGGGTTAATCCACATGGATGACACATGATACTATCTTTACTTTCACATGCGTACCATGTTCAATTAAACCCCCTTTGTCTTGTAACTTTTCTTATGGCCCAACAATGCTTATTTCATACAGCTCATTTTTGGTCCATCTCAATACTTTTTAATCTTTGAGAAAGATGTAATTTATTAGTTTGTGTTTATTTTACAACTAGATTGCTTCCTACCCTCCTCACTCAATTGAAAATTTTATTTATTTTTGGACTTTTTTTTTTTTTTTTTTTTTTTCGATTTGCAATGACAATTAACAAATGTTTAATATACGTACAAAAGAAAAAGAGAAATGATCCATAACAAGTATTTGTTATGAATTAAAAATAGACAAACACCATTTTTAGTTCTAATCTGGATCGTTAGTTCATGTATTGAATGATAAAGATGGTGTATGCCCACTTTTAATACATAACAAATCAATAAATCTACTATCACATAAAATCACACTACATCTGCATTTCGCGTATGTTCACATGCATATTTTTGACATGACACGCGTTTCGCTTGCACGCGACGCGTGAGCCATCGTAGATATCACGTGTGAGCGGTATGTGAAATAATTTTATAGCAAATATACATGCTATGAATCTTTACCTAAAGAGAATATCAGAAGTTAAATGGATATCTCGTTTTCAACGTAAAATGTTTGTTTTCACTCTTCTTTTGTGAATTATTATATAATTGAGGAATATTTGTTTTCTTTTAAATATAAGTAAAAATTAAAATAAACCCTAACTATAACCCATGCCATTTATTCCATAAAGTTCATAGTGAGATTATAGACGTCGTGGATTCACGTTTATCCAAAATAATAATCCCTTATGTGACCACTTTTTTTATTCATTACAATTGTTATCTAATATGTGGGATGGAATATCATGTTTATTAATAATTATATATGATGTAACCATAAGTCTTAAATAATTCATTGGATTTAATTATTTATTGTCAAGATAAAAAAAGGTACCTATGTTTAATACTACGATTATTATTGTTGGAAAAAGCAATAGCACACTAGTATAAGATGCTTTATTTCTACTTTAGTGGGTATCTAATTTTTACATGTTAGGGAAAGGGCTATAAAAGCTAAATCCCTTTCCTTTCCTGCACAAAAAAAAATTATTATTATTATTTGAGCCATTTTAATTATTTTAAAGTTATTAAAGTCAAAAAAATAATACATACAATTTGTTAACAAAGCTAATGGACCTACCAATTAGTGGGTTTTTTTTTCTATCAACAAGAAAAGGAGCAGCAATAAATAAGTGAAAACAAATGATGTTGATTAGTTTTAGTTTTTCAAATAAAAATAAAATATTTTATTATAATATTTAATTTTTGTTAAAACAAATGAATTTATTACGATTATTATTATTGTTATTTGTAGCAATAGCCGTATTAGAGGTGTAAGATTGATTCCCTAGTTTTTGTTAATTCTTAGGGAGATAATTGGGTGGTGAATATTTTTGAGTTAATGTAAATTAATTGTAAGAATATTTAGTTTCCTTTCCTGTAGAAATAATTGTGTATATATACACCTCCTCTGTTATAGAAAATAAATGAATAAAAAGAATATTTTCTCCAGAAAAAGCTTAGTGTTTACATGGTATCAGAGCAAGTTCAATCCTAGAAAGAAAGAGATTTTATTTCTCTGCTATACCTTTACCGAATATCTTCATCAAACCCTCACCTTTACCTTCATGGCTACTTCTGGACAAATCACCCTTGCTGTATCGACCGAACCCACTGTAGCTGTACCTCCACAAATTGTTGTTCACCAAGACAACACCGCATTCCCCACCGGAATCACACTTGATAAAACGAATTATTCACTCTGGTCACAGTTGATGGAGATGCGTATTGGTGCCCGGAATAAAGCCGGGTATCTCACCGAAGAAACGAAAAAATCAGTGCTTGAAGATCTCAACCTCAACACTTGGATTACTGAAAATAATAAAGTCAAGTGTGACGCCCCCAAAATAGATCCAATCCATCCAACCTATTCTGAGTCGCCAAATACATGGTACAGAAAATAACTACGACTTTATTACTACAATTGTCGTGCAAAATACAACAACACATATACTGTGAGTTTTAATACTAACTGTGACTCATGTCCCAACTATGGACTGAAAGTAATATGCACACAAGCCAATCATGTTTGATGATAAAGCATATACTTTGTAACAATCTTATTCATTTATTAATAAAAAGTATTAATTTATTAAAGACTTTTAATTATCTACGATGATCTTTGTTTTATAATATGTGATAAACCCATAATTTTAAGCAATGCTTTTAGAATAATGATGATGATCATTCTAATGAGATCTAAATTCTTAGAAAGCTTAAAACTAAAATAGTTCCCAATCATTGGATTACTAAATTGGGGATTAGTGAATCCAGGATAGATTAATACATCGTTCTTGCTTTCGTTGGATGAGGATGATTGATCTCGTGATCATTTGTGTGGAGACACTAAAAAAGCAAGTATGTAGGTGCTTATTAGGGAATAAGTTCCTTTGAGCGTGGCTCATTAAGGAATACCTAATGGAGTTTTATTTGCTTGTCAATAGGAATTCTGTAGTGATAGTAAGACAAGTGATCCTTGGACTTGAGATCATCATAGTATCTTGTGTATGATGAGTTATACTTTGACTTATTCCTTAAGACCCTTAGGGTATATCAAAAGGTATGCTTGGGTATAATAAGTTGTATACATGGAGATAATGTATGATCGATAAAGAATCTACCACTTCTAATAAAGAAGAGAAATGTCCTATGTGATTCGATAAATGACAACCCAAAGTAGTCCTTGGCAAGCGAGAATGAAATTAGAAAGGAGTTTCTAATTTGTATTATTTGGAGTCATGCATTTAAGGATCGAAATACATATAATTAAATAAAATAAGACTTGTGGTAATTCCACGCTTTATATATTTAATTGGGACATTGTATGGTGGAAGGATTGAATTATAAGTAACTATTTACTCAAAGGTTCTTTAATGATTAATGTTGAAATCTATATTATCCGGAAAGTCGTTGATCATTAGGGGAGGCTTATCCCTATTGTAGAATAAATATTATTTATTTAAATAAATTAATTGTTTAATTTATTTATTTAAATAAGATTAGAATTGTTCTAATTGATTTATTCACAACTAGGTTTAATATGGAGAACCTAAAGGGTCACACCATAAAAGGAAGAATAATTATTTAAGAAGTTAATGGCATAATTGTAATAATATGTTAAGTATATTTAATTTAATCTATGGTGATAAAATAAATTAAATAGCTTAATATTTATTATTTAATATTTTAGAAATATTAAATATAAATTAATAAGAGGAGTCTTATTAATATTATTACAATTATTATTATTTTAATTTCTAAAAGAGTTTAGGAATTAATTTAATATAAGTACTCTCATTTATTCCTAATAGGATTAGGAGGGAAAATTAGTTAAAGGAGTTTAATTAATTATCCCTAATAAGATTAGGGAGCCCATTTAATTAAAAGAGTTTAATTAAATAATACCTTATTTTTAATAGGGTTACTTGATATCTTTATAAGAGGAGTCTTATATCAGATATCAAATATACGTAATTCCAATGGTTGGAGAGTATGCCCCATTTTTCTATACAGATAGGAAAAACTAGGGTTTGAGCCAATACCCCTTCTTCTTGAAAATTCTTTTTCCTTGGTGGATCACCTCTAGAGGCTAAACACTTGGGTGGCTAACGTTGATCAAAGGAAGGAACCAAACCCGGTGGATTCAAGTTGAGCGAAAAGGATTGGAGGTGAACTTGTACTGAGGAAGCTTCGGATCTTCAAGGGTATATTTGTTCTTCATATCTTTTCGTTTAATTAATAATTGTGCATAAAGGGTGATCCGGGTATATGGTTTGTAAATTTTTAAACTCTGATTTTTACTCGCTTCCGCTTATTTATGCAATTTGATTCAAGGCACATGAATATTACAAACTGCATAACGGTGGCATCAGAGCCAAACCTTTATGCGAATTATTAATTGTTCAGATTTGATATGTATGTTGATATGTGTTTAGAACAATTTAATTGGGCATAATTTTATTATATAAAATTTAAAAAAAAAAAAAAAAGATTTCGCGAATTCGATAGTCCATGATTTTTATTGCTTCGGTAAAATATATATATACATAATGGTTATTATATATATATATTATCACACAGAAATCAAGGATACTGGATACATGCGAATTTAAAGAAAAATGCAGATCATGGATTTTGTCTTTTCAAGGGATTACATGTATTGACCGACCACTTAGCAAGGCATAACTATATCACGTGAGATTTAAAGGCAAAATAACAGGAAATTCATGCACGGAAATCATATGTATTCTACAGGATGTCTAGGATGACTTGAATGGTTTTCATATAATATATATATATATATATATATATATATATTGGTTATTATATATATATATATATATAATAGTTATATATATATATACTATATATATATTATTCTTAATTATTTTATAATTAAAATAAAATGTTTATTTTAATTTTAAAATAAAAAGTTTATTTTAATATTAAAAAATAAAGTTTATTTTAATTTTAAAATTAGAATTTCATGCTAACTAATTAGAGTTGGAATTGGATTCCATGATAACTAATTGGAGTTAAAATTGAATTCTAATTTCCTTAAATAAAGGAGTTTATTTAAATATGAAATAAGATTTCATATTATTCAAAATAAAGGAGTTTATTTGTGAATAGGAAAAGAATCCTAATTTCCTTAAATAAAAGGGTTTATTTAAATATGGAATAAGATTTCATATTATTCAAAATAAAGGAGTTTATTTGTGAATAGGAAAGAATATCCGTGTTTCCTTTAATAAAAGATTTTTTTTTTTACATGGAATTGGATTCCATAATTAATTAAAATAAAAGAGTTTATTTTAATTAAAGATTTTTTTATTACATGGAATTGGATTCCATAATTAATTAAAATAAAGGAGTTTATTTTGATTAAAGATTTTGATTAAAATAAAATAGTTTATTTTATTCAAAATTGGATAAATTAAAATAAAATAGTTTTATTTTGATTTAAATTTGGATTAAAATAAAGGAGTTTATTTTGATTCAAAATAAGATTTTATACTAACTAAAGTTGCCCATTAAATGATATCAATATATATATTAAATGTTTATTATTCATAAGATGAATGTTATTTATTGATGCATATGATGATGTGTATGATAATAAATGGGATTGATTATGGATTATCGAATTAAATGCGATTGGATTTTATTTTAGTTGGATGCATTGAATGTATGGGTTTTATTAAATGGGGTCTGCGTACCTCGTCTTCTCTAATTTTTCTTAATGTAAATTCTATCTCCTCCCATGTACTTCCCTCGATCACGATCAAGGTTTCTATTTATTTTAAATAGTTTTGTAATAGGAATAGTAAGAAATTTTTTTGAAGAATTAGAGATCAAGGAGCAAGGCGCTTGAAGACCCGTTTATAATGGAGCCCGGGTTTAAATGTAATAGTTATATTTAAATATTATTTCTTGCACCCCTAGGTTTGACCTTTTGGTTCACTTGGTGGCTCTAGTGAACCAAACTAGAATAAAAGTCCATAATCAATCCGGGTAGAATATAGTATTCTATATGTGCATGCTTATACTATATATATTATATATTATGCAAACATGCTTCGATGTTCATTAATACGACGCGTATTTTATATATATATATAATGCGTACGCTAAACAAGATGAGACAAATTAATAACAAACCCCTCAAATTTTTATATTAAGTCCTAAGCGTTCAAAGATATTTGGAATATCGAACGTCAGCTTTCAGCATGATAAAATTAATAGAGTATTAAATATTTAATATGAGTTTGTTGTGTCACCACAAGGCAAGTATTAAGTATTTAAGATGTTAATTTATCACATTTGATGCTTATAAAGAAAATTGAACAATATTGTTTTGTTGTGTCACCACAAGGATGATATTTTTTTTTTTGAATATATGGAGTGCTAGGTCGGACTTAACTTAGATAATTTTGATTTGGATGTGCCACCACTTGATCAAAATAATCTAAGAGGCAAAAGAAAAGGAGTTCAGATAGTTGATGTAATTGACATAAAAGTTGTCTACCTATTTATTTATATATAGTTTGTTGTGTCACCACAAGGCTATATACATTTGAAATGGGATCCTTATTCTCACTAGCAAATCCTTAATTAGATTTTTTGAAGAACTATATAAGTGAGGTAATATAGTTTGAAGAAAATAGTGGGAGATACCAATTTAAAACAAGACCTAATTTATTTTGGTAATTAATAAAAGAATGTATGTTAAAATATTGTTAATTACAAATTCATTTACAAAATTTTACAATGTCTAAAATTACTGTCACTGCGAAGTATATTAGATGCTAAATTAACTTGAATCAAAATTAAACGGATTGGTTAAGGAATTTGAGAATAGTTCTCATAGTGAAAAAGCTATCTTATGTCCTTAATACGCCTATCCTCAAGCGGTTGCGCATAATGCCTCCGAGGAAGACATTGCTACTTTTAGAAAGTGGCAAGATGATGCACGATTGGCTCAATGCATCATGCTCAAGATCTATGAGTAACGAGCTTGTTGTCGGCAAGATGAAACTATGGATGCTCCTACTATATTCCCCGCACATCAAGTGGTTGATGGTGAGAAAAGTAGGACCGATAGATATCGATATCTAAGGAGCTCTTCCGATCTAGAATAGCAGGTGACACTACAAAGATGATAAAAGTCCTTAACATTATCAATTTGATTGATCAATTAGACAACGAAGTTTTGTCATGGATGGAGAGTTGAGCCAAGATTTGATCTTGCACTCACTCCCGGACTCCTTTCATTAATTGTTGTGAATTTTTCATATGAACAAGCTAGATATCGACTTTGGCGATTTGCTTAACATATTGAAAAATGTTGAGAGTCACTTTCAAACCAAGAAAGATCAAGTCTTCTTGGTAGGGGCCAAAAGGATCTTCTCGAAAAGAAGAACGATTCAAAGAAGGTAAATAGAAAGGCATAAACAAAGGATAATAAGAACAAAATCGATACGGATAAGAAAGGAGTTTGCTTCCATCGCAATAAGCCCGGACCTTTGGAAAGAAAGCGCAAGAAGCATCTTGCGAGAGGCTAACCAAAGAAGCTTAGTGAAGTTTTCTACATAATACGATTTTTGTTCATGATTGAAATAAATTTTCTTTAAGTCAAGGTTCTACTTGGGTAAAGGATACCGACTTTGGTTATCATAAATATAGATTTATGAAGGACCAAGAAGTAGAAAGTTAAACAAAGATAAGTAATCCTATGTGCGGAAATGTGACAAAGGTTGCCATATTAGCCATAGAAACTTATAGTTTAGCAATGCTTACGAGCAAATCTATTAAGTCAATAAGTTGTTATTGTATTCCGATTCTTGTTAAAAATATTATTTCCATTTTATTGTTGGACAATGAAATCTTTGGTATTATAATTAAGAACAATTGTTGTTCTATTTATAATAATAATGTTTTGTATAAATGAAATATTACTTAATAAATTTTGTATACTTGACTTACATGAAAATAATTTTGCATATATGAACAAATTAGTATAAGAAAAGGAGATGATCATTCAAAGAGTTGAATGTGTGTATTTCTTTGAAATATAAGTATGAATTATTTGAAAGGTTCAAAGAATTCGTAGTGAAACAAATTGACAATGTATTAAGATTCTTTGATTAGATCAAGGAATAAATACTTGGCAATAAGTTTCGGATCATCTCAAATGGTTTTCTCATAATGGACACATCCCGATACTGTAATAATTGATTGATGTATCCGAATGAAAAATCGTACCTTGTTGGACATGGTGCGGTCCATAATGATTTTACCGATATTCCAAAGATCCTTACGGGATAATGTCCTAGAAATGGCTGCATATCTACGAAAATGGTAACCTCAAAATCCTAGCCCCAAGACTCCATAAAAGTTATGGACAGGGAGGATTCCTAATCTTAAGTATGTTAAGATAAGGGGTTGTCCAACTTATGTGAAAAGGTTTCAAAGGATAAGCTTGGGACAAAATTTGACATGTATGATTTGTGGGACATCCTAAAAGTAAGTTTAGGGCATATGTTCTATAATCTTACATAGCAAAAGGTGTTTATTATGAAACACCACGCTTCTAAGATAAAGGTGTTTATCATTAAAGGGGCTAGTGGGAGGATAATAGATCTTGAAGAGTTCATGATCCACAAAACACTATAAGTTAAATAAGAGGAACCTTTAGATAGTAACTATTGTACCACAATGTTGAATCAGAATCGGAAAAATCTTGAAGATACCTAGGAGGTATGGATTCATCATGGATGATGATGATGAGGTACGCATCATGAAGATGATGATCCGAGTTACATGCGATGATGTAAGACTTCTAGTGTGTACAAAAGGGTCGATTGGAGCGCCGTGAAATTTCTAGTATTATATGTTGATATACTACGGATGAGGAATAACATACCAATGCTACAATCAAGAAAGATAAAGTTGTCTAAACATTCCTCCATGAATGATTTGGAAGAGTATCTTAATTGGGGATATAAATCTATATAGATAGATTTAAGAGGATGCTCGACTTAACCCAAGGAACGTATATTCATTTGATGCTAAAGTCGTTTAGCATGGCAAACTCCAAGAGATGTCTCATGTCGATGAGCTATGGAGTGTATCTCTTAATAGTCCCCACGAGACTCACGAAAAGAGAGGTCGCATGAATAACAATCACGCATGCAATGAAATGTATGAGACCCGATGTTGATCGACCATATTATGGAGAAGTTCACTATGAGTCGGTGAAAATATCTTAAAGTGCTTAACCAAGCACTAAGGATGTGATCATATTCATTGTGGGTCTTAATTAAAACTAGAGGGCTTAATGACTCAAGTTTTTCGAATGAGACAAGACGATAGAAAATCCACTTTAAGGTAAAGGTTACCTTGAACAAGTGGTGCGATGAATTGGAAAGGTTCCAAACAAAGAAAGAGTTCTTTGGTTTAGTGATAAAGACAAAGTATATAGGCGTAAATGAAGTCGCAAGTTGATTGTTTGGATGATAAGTTCATTACTGTAACTAGGAATAGTTCCTAAGTCTCATCTTGGATCTAAACACGTGTGTTGTAGCACTTTCATTTGATTATTAGAATCATTGAAAGATGGGAAATCACTATAGAGATAGTGGACTCTCATGAACAACATTACATATCCATTAACTAAAGCTTATCCAATGCGGGATAATAAATCACTTTAGAGAAGAAGAGTATAAGATACAATGGCGATTGGCTTTAGTGCAAGTGGGAGATTGAAAGTAATATGCACACAAGCCAATCATGTTTGATGATAAAGCATATACTTTATAACAATCTTATTCATTTATTAATAAAAAGTATTAATTTATTAAAGGCTTTTAATTATCTACATGATGTTTGTTTTATAATATGTGATAAACCCATAGTTTTAAGCAATGCTTTTAGAATAATGATGATGATCATTCTAATGAGATCTAAATTCTTAGAAAGCTTAAAACTAAAATAGTTCCCAATCATTGGATTACTAAATTGGGGATTAGTGAATCCGGATAGATTGGTACATACGTTCTTGCTTTCATTGGATGAGGATGATTGATCTCATGATCATTTGTGTGGAGACACTAAAGCAAGTATGTAGGTGCTTATTAGGGAATAAGTTCAATTGAGCGTGGCTCGTTAAGGAATACCTAATGGAGTTTTATTTGCTGTCAATAGGAATTCTCAGTAGTGATAGTAGTCAAGTGATCCTTGGACTTGAGATCATCATAGTATCTTGTGTATGATGAGTTATACTTTGACTTATTCCTTAAGACCCTTAGGGTATATCAAAGGGTATGCTTGGGTATAATAAAGTTAGTATATGGAGATAATGTATGATCAATAAAGAATCTACCACTTCTAATAAAAGAAGAGAAATGTCTATGTGATTCGATAAATGAAAACCCAAAGAGTCTCTTGGCATGAGAATGAAATTAGAAAGGAGTTTCTAATTTGCATTATTTGAGTTGTGCATTTAAGGATCGAAATACATATAATTAAATAAAATAAGACTTGACAAGAATTCCATGCCTTATATTTAATTGGGACATCAGTATGGTGGAAGGATTGAATCATGCAGTAACTATTTACTCAAAGGTTCTTTAATGATTAATGTTGAAATCTATATTATCCGGAAAGTCGTTGATCGCTAGGAGGCTTATCCCTATTGTAGAATAAATATTATTTATTTAAATAAATTAATTGTTTAATTTATTTATTTAAATAAGATTAGAATTGTTCTAATTGATTTATTCACAATAGGTTTAATATGGAGAACCTAAAGGGTCACACCATAAAAGGAAGAATAATTATTTAAGAAGTTAATGGCATAATTGTAATAATATGTTATGTATATTTAATTTAATCTATGGTGATAGAATAAATTAAATAGCTTAATATTTATTATTTAATATTTTAGAAATATTAAATATAAATTAATAAGAGAGTCTTATTAATATTATTACAATTATTATTATTTTAATTTCTAAAAGAGTTTAGGAATTAATTTAATATAAGTACTCTCATTTATTCCTAATAGGATTAGGAGGAAAATTAGTTAAAGGAGTTTAATTAATTATCCCTAATAAGATTAGGGAGCCCATTTAATTAAAAGAGTTTAATTAAATAATACCTTATTTTTAATAGGTTACTTGATATCTTTATAAGAGGAGTCTTATATTAGATATCTTATATACGTAATTCCAATGGTTGGAGAGTATGCCCCCCTTTTTTTATACAGATAGGAAAAACTAGGGTTTGAGCCAATACCCCTTCTTCTTGAAAATTCTTTTTCCTTGGTGGATCACCTCTAGAGGCCAAACACTTGGGTGGCTAACGTTGATCAAAGGAAGGAACCAAACCCGGTGGATTCAAGTTGAACGCGAAAAGGATTGGAGGTGAACGTGTACCTGAGGAAGCTCGGATCTTCAAGGGTATGTTTGTTCTTCATATCTTTTCGTTTAATTAATAATTGTGCATAAAGAGTGATCCGGGTATATGGTTTATAAATTTTTAAACTCTGATTTTTACTCGCTTCGCTTATTTATGCAATTTGATTGCGCACATGAATATTACAAACCTGACATGGACAACACCTCACATTGATACATTACATAAATGTATAGTCAATAATTGTTTTAGAAATTAAAATCTTTGGGAAGTGCTCAAGGAAACCTTCGTACATGGGAGGCCATGCGTCTAGGTTATGATAGATATCATATGTCCAGATAATTATCCTCGGTTGATCCAATAGACCCCAAAGAAAAACGAGAAGATTACTATCATGTTCCTTCCAATGGTGAGTCTTCTCTTGACATATAACTATCTCCACCGTCTGCCATTGAACATTATGTTTCAACTAAACTCCAAGATCATATAAAGTGCTTTCGTAGATATACTCAAAGAAGTGGATGTGCACATAACATCTTACGGTAACACGAGGTTGTATGTCATTAGACATCTTGTATGATAATGGCAAAACACCCTTCCAAAGTTGGGTTCACCTCACCCTATTCGGTTCACCAAAATTAAATATCAAATGACGTATACAATACGACACACTTATCTAAAGTTCTCATTAAAATTATTTCCATACTATTTAGGGAGAACCTCAACATCTATAGACCACCGTTCTATTCCCCTATTATCCCCGCTTGACCCGACAACACTCCTATTACCTGAAAAGAATTGTGAAGCAAAAGGGTGAGCACAAATAGCCCAGTAAAGAAAATCATAACTAAAGATAATTAAATTATCAATAGCCTTCATCAGTAATAAATCAAAGATTTAGAACGTATAGTAGATGATAAAACTTTTCAACCATAGTTGCAGCGGAACGAGAAATCCATTAGAAGAGTCAAATAGACCATAATGTCTATTATCTTCTCCATATTAAAAGTCCACCAACAATGTTTTAACCCTATAACATTAATCAACAGATCCTGTTCACAGTCATGTGAATAACTCATAATCATAATTGTAGTTCTAATTTCCTCTTCTCATCCAAGATGAAGATAATTTTCATCACATGTCTTTACCTGAAACTTCAAAGATCATGGTTATACCAAATCACAGTTCCTGTTCATAATCATACTAATAAGTTCATCTTTGCACTACGGGCCAAAGATATTCATCAATAGTTCATCTTTGCACTACAAGCCAAAGATATTCAACAACAGGACATCTTTGCACTACGGGCCAAAGATATTCAACAATAGGTCATCTTTGCACTTACAGGCCAAAGATATTCAACAATAGGTCATCTTTGCACTACAGACCAAAGATATTCATATCACAAAAAATACATAATTATTTCAGAATTTATATAAACCATAATTATAATCATGTTGATTAATTCACCTTTGCACTTAAGCTAAAAATATTCAATTATAAATTCAATGGTCATGATCATTCCAGTCAACGATTTAACTTTGCACTACTGGCCAAAGAGAACCCATAGTCACGACCACACCAATAATCTACCCATCTTTACACTTAAGTCAAAGAGAATTTTCATCACCGGGATTATAAAAATGTTATATATGATAATAAAAATAATATGATCAACAACTGCATTTAATTTCAAGAGTAAGATTCATAAATCAATGATTTCATAACACCTTAATCCAAATATTATAAATCACTTAATAATCTCATAATCTAATATTATTAATATTACCACAATATTTTAATCATTTAAGTAAACTTATAAACAATTTATTTTAATTATTTACACTTTACTAATTAATGCATTTAATCATCCTAAAATGCCAAACTCATAAAATTTCATCACCAATAACCAAAACCCTCATCAAAAATCTTCATATACCTTATATAGGATTCCCAAGCCATAAAATCCTATTTTCCAATTTTGTTACTTCACATAACATATTTAATTCATTTACTCATAACTAGTCCATTTTTATGAAAAATACTAAATCAGTACAAACAAATTTTCTTTTCTGGGATTTAGCAGAATATAGTCCCATATTGAACATATATTTTTCTCAGAATTTTTAAAATTCATTTACTATTTTTCATATGGCCAAAATTGCCGAATATTTAGACATTTATCATAAATTGTACTTTTGTCCAAAAATTCCAAAATTTATATGGTATATTGATATTATATAGATGTACTCCCAATAAAAATTTTATCAATTTTGGAGTTAACCACAGGGAGTTATAAGGGTTTACTTTTAAAATAGTCTTTTCTCATAAAATCCATAACTCTTAATCTATACATCCAAAAATCGCCATTTTTGGATACAATCAAGAAAACTCATCAAATTATCATTTCAAATTTTTCCAGAATTTTTGAAGGTTTGGAAAAAGTACGAAACTGAAAAACATAATAACCCTTAAAAATTCCTTAACTCAAAAGAGCAGTACTTCTGACCGGAACATCGGATGTAAAGCTGAAGGAAACTTGCACTGAATAGAAACTCTCAAAATATATAAATACTTATAAAAATATGCTCGATAATATAGAGAGAAAGAAAACTTGTTTCTGGTGTGATTTTCAATTCTAACCTAAGCGCCTATTTATAGGAAAATGCTAGAACGTCATAGGAGACTAAAATAATAAAATATTATTATTTTATTTTTTTCTTCCACGTACCAACCATTTGAGTCAAGCCAGCCATCAAGTATGCCAACCTTGGAAAAATAATAGCAACCCATATGTTTTAAACAACAAAAGTGGGTCCCACCAATTTTAATAAAAATTATTTTATTTTCCGAAACTTCAGTAATTCATAGAAAATAGCCCATTTATCAGAAAAATACGAATTTTATATCCATTCCACACGAAATCGAATTCTCTACAACTTTGTAGCTTTAAGTTTTTCCAAATTCCAGACAAAAAATATTCAAAATCCATAAACGGACGATTTTCAACACCTTTTAAAATTCATAACAAATCATACGTTAATTTTTAACGGTTCACAATTTGTGGATATATACTCAACTTATATATGTATAACATATCCAAAAATCATAACGATCCAACGGTCAGATTAAAATTATAACTCACGCAATAGAGCTTTAAGAACACCGATTGATCTTTTAATACCTCCAATCCGACAAAATACTGATAAAATACCTCAACATTAATTCCTTCATTTATAACCGCATAAATAAATCCATCATTTATATCCGCATAAAATAAATATTTCATTATCATATAAATTAATAATTAATTATTCACAAATAATATTACAGAATCACAATACTGACAACCAGGTGGTTCCCAGGAAAGAGGGGGCTTTCCGATAAGGATTTCTCCTTACTGGCGCGCAATTAGGTGACCAAACCTCTCCTTGACTGAACTTTCTAGACATTGCCAATAATGTTATCTAATAATATTATCCAAATAATATGAAGTATTGATCCGATAATGGGAAATACTGTGTAATGACAATTATTGAGACAACAATAATATAAAATACCAACGCAGCAATTATTGAATCAATAAAATAAAATATTGAAGCAAAGAATTATCGTAACAATTATTGAGAAAGTGCCTTCTTCACGTAAGAATAAATAATTCTAAAAATACTTGTGCAATATCGTGTGCTTATATGCAACCACGCCAGACATCGTATTTTAACCACCGGTATTCCCACGTTGTTACGGTAATAATTACGCCGTTATTTATAAAAATTCAAACTTGTCGTTTTTCTTCATCCGACGGTTATTACATTATGAGGCCCCAAAATGGTCGCTATTGCCGTAAATAATAATATTCCCCGACAACAAGAATATTCCACGACCAAACGAATATTCCCCGACAACAATAAGTATTTTGAAAAATTTCATATGTCACCCTTAACTTTAACTTTTTATCAATTTAACCATTTACTGAATAATAATTATAAGAAAAATTGAATACTTTTATTTCATAAAATTCGGGGTCTTACATCAAGAGTTGGCTTATTGATTCCATGTCTTCTCCTTTGATGCAATGATTTATTCGGCTCTCCACAGCAAACGAAATCTAGGTTGCTCTGTCCAAAACCTTCTATGATGGATCCGATGAGACTTGCCATTTTGAATTGAACCAAAAATCCTTCTCCATCAAATAAGAAGGTCGACCTCTACCCACATATTATAATGAACTTTGTGTTATCTTTCAGAAAATTGACCACAAGTCTATTATACAAGAAGGAACTATTGAAGGAATCATACAACTACATTCTGCAATGGCTAGGCTTCGAGTCCACATTTTTCTGAGTGGGCTTGATCCAGAATTTGATCAGGTCCGTGGAGAAATTTTGAGGAAAGAGCCAAAAATTGATCTGGAGAGCAGCTATGCGTATGTTCGGCAAGAGTATCAACAGAAACAAATAATGGGACGTTCACGTATGATTTCAGTAAATTCTACTATGGTGACTAATCGGACTCGACCTGGAGCATCACCTGGGTCCTTTAAGACTCGAAACAACAATCAATCTGGAAGATTTGGTGGTTTGGTGTGCACTCATTGTGGCGATACAGGCCACTCAGAACAACGGTTTTATGAAATCATTGGTTATCCAAATTGGTGGGATTTCACAAAAAAACCAAGGAAGCAAATACCCGGAAAGGCCATGGTAGCAAATACAGAAGAAGAAACTCCAGTAGTCAAACCTTCAGCAAATGTTACCCTTCTAGGTATTATTGGTAAAGCATCTGTTTTGTCAACAAACTCTAAGAATAGTACTTGGATTATTTGTGACGCCCCCAAAATAGGTATACATCACCCATCTTGAGTCGCTAAATACATGGTACAAAATTTAAATACAAACTAATAATACAGCAGTCGTGTAAAATACGACAAAACATATGCTGTGAGTTTAAATACAAATATTGTCTTCTAGACAATATCCATTCTCAAATAGAGTCCTCGTTACATTTATTATCACACTATTTTACAGAATAGTGAGGACTACTAAGACACCATCTCGAACCATCACTCCGTTCCCCGACTAGTCCTAGCTACGTTCTCATTTCCAGAATAGAACGGTGAAAGAAAGGGTGAGCTCAACTAGCCCAGCAAGAAATATTATGACTAAGATAATGCAAAATAAATTATCATTAGCCTTCAACAATGTTAAACTGATAAAATACAATAGACATCAAGTTTAAGCTGCGATTGGATCAAGTAATCCATTAAAAGAGTCAGTAGAGAATAAAATCTACTATCTTTTATGATTTAAAAAGTTTTCATCACTTTTATTCTTTGAGACTCGACTTAATAATTAATCCACATCATCCCCGCACTACGGCTAAGGATATTCATTAAGGTCATGACCACAAATTCCACGCACTACGGGCGAGGATATTTGTGTATTCATCAATGGTCATGATCATGCCAACAAATTGTCCATCAATGATACTACTACCAATGAGGACTTATACCACATCACTTGTTACATTACTACCATGATTATCATTAGAATAATCCTCGGTCATAATCATACCAAGTCCATCCATGCTTTCTACAAAGCCATAGATGACTTTAAAAAATATATAAACATGAGGATGATGACAATGATATAAGAATTCAATAAAACAAGTTCACTAATTAATTTATTCGAGGAACTAATAACGTCAAATTGTCAACATGATATCGCTGTCGTAGAGTAAAATTCAAGAATGCTCGGAAGAATATTTCCATGAAAAATCTTTGGATGAAAGCGCAAATATCGAGGATATTCCACTAATTTCATGGAGTATAGAAGTCAAAATTTTAACCAATTGAGTATAATAACGAATGGAATAACAAAAGAAATCACCATGCATACGGTACTTTGCATAGATAGGTTATTCTAATAGAATAATAATAACGGAACCAGGTCAGGTGAAATTCACACCGACAGGATGTTCCAACAGAATAATAAGTGCGGAATAATAAATAATGGAACCGGTGGGTGTAAAACACATGCATACATGATATTAAACCAGAATAATAAAGACGGAATAATAAATAATGGAACCGAGTCGGTGTAAAACACACGCATGAGGATATTCCGGCCGAATAATAAAGACCTGAATAATGAATAATGGAACCGGTCCGGGTGTAAAACACATGCATGGATATTCCAATGAATAATAAAAGCAGAATAATAGAAGAACGTCACCAAGTATATGGTGAAATGGCGTATACTGAGTTATTCCAATGTAATAATAAGAAATGGAATAACAACATGTTCTCTTCATGAATAAGAAAGAATAACACCCTTTTATCGTAAAAGAAACCGAATATAAGAGTAGGGAAGTAGCGAGAATACTTTTTTATAGTTTCTATAATTTTTCTCTTTGGAGTTTCAAATTGAATTCGTAAGAAATAATGAAGGAATGAGCTTCTATTTATAGGAGAATGGAAGTTTACTGTTTATGAACAAATTATTTCGCAGTAATTATTTCTTCAACTAAATCTGATAAAGTCAATCAACTAACCAATAAAATCACAACAAAAATTAAAATATAATACATATATATAAACACATGTTTTCAACTTATATATATCAATATTATATATACATCACTTAATTTTTCTCCCCCATAACCAACATCTATCCCCTACCCACCCAATAATCAAATTCACTACACTCTTACACATCACTATCACACTACCACTTTTTCACCATTTTCCACTCACACACCCACCCATCACTTTCACATCTCATTTTCTCCCACCATATACTCAATACACATATATACTTCCATACGTATACTCTTCCATTTCCAAAATCATTTTCCCAACACATATGGGCCCTCTACATGTGGCCCCCATATGGGCCCCACTTTTAAAAAATTTTCACCGATTATTTTGAAAAATGGGTAAATAGGAATCCATAAAATAAGCAGACTTCATAAAAATTACCTTAATAATTTTTACAACATTTATCATCTTTATTACAATTCTGATATTAATTCCACTGTGTCGTTTCCGGGAAGAGGGATTTTCCAATAAGGATTTCTCCCTATGGTAGCAATTGATTAGGTGACCAAACCTCTCCTTGGCGAACTTCAGACATCGTTAATATTGCAATTTATAATATTAATAACTCTATCATTTCAATTATTGATTTAATAATATATAAAATATAAACAATAATTGAATCAAATAACGTGAGATACTATGCAACAATTACTATAGCAATAATTGAACAAAATCGGTGACTTCTCACGTAAGCATTAATAATCAATACCGTAGTGTCTACTTATGCAACCACAGCAGTATCAGACATACTTTTACTATCGAGTAGTAGTTCAACGGTATTAACGGTGAAACTTAATAGTTATTTTCGATAAAATATTTTTATCGTTTTCTCGATCCGACAATAATTACATTGTAGGGTCCACCAATGATTGAGTAGTTATCTGAATATTCCTGCTAAACCGAATATTCCCAGACCAATCGAATATAATATAACAACTTGCATACTTTGCAGAATTTATAAATATTACCCACAACTATAATATTATTTCAAATTCATACCTTAATATTTAAAAATGACATTTATAAAAAATTCATCTTTATTCAAAAAGTTGGGGTCTTACATTATTGATACAGGTACATCTAATCATATGACAAATGATTTCAGTGTCCGCCATAATCCATTTTGTCTTCACTTCAAATTTGTCGTATCCACGATGATGGTAGCACCTCTCACCATTACGGAAAGGGACTGGTTGCTCTATCAAAAAAACTCACTTTAGACACTGTACTTGTTGTTCCTTCATTAGAATATAATTTGTTGTCTGTTAGCCAGATTACTTCTAAACTATCATGTACAGTGATTTTTTGGCCATCTTATTGTGTATTCCAGGACATTCGAACTCGAAAGATTCTTGGTTATGGTGTTAAACAGGGCAAACTCTACTATTTGGATCTGACAAAAGATGAAAAACCAAAGGTAAATAATATAATAAACTCGAGTGAAGTGGACAAGGCTCGGAAAGCTATTTAGTTGTGGCATCGAAGATTAGGACATCTTTCTTTTGGTTACCTTAAAAAATTAAAACCCATTTGTTTTCAGCTGAAAGGTTTTTAGATTTTAAGTGTGAAGTTTGTGAATTGGCTAAGAGCCATCGTGTGTCTTATTTACCAAGTTTTAATAAGAGTTGGAACCTTTCATGGTAATTCATTTGGATGTTTGGGGACTTACACGAATTCCTTCCATTTTCAAAGCTTTTTATTTTGTTACTTTTATTGATGAATGTACATGTATGACTTGGATTTCTCTTCTTAAAAATAAAAGTGATGTATGTGAAGCATTTTAGGAGTTCTATAATATGGTTTACACTCAATTTCAAAAATAGATTTGAGTTTTTCAAACTGATAATGGTAAGGAATTCGTGGTCATACCAACCCGGAATTTTTTTGAGTAATCATGGGATTAGACACCAAACTTCTTGTACCTATGCTCCAGAGAAAAATGGTCTAGCGAAAAGCAAGAATCGACAAATTATGGAAGTTGTTCGTGCCTCACCTTTTGGCATAAATATGCCACGATTCTACTGAGGAGAGGCTGTGAAATCAACATATTATTTAATAAACCGAATACCATCCAAAGTAATTAATTTCCAGACTCCACTACAGAAGATGCAATTGTTACTTTCCATTCCTCCGCTGCTAAATCTAGAACCACGAGTGTTTGGTTGTACAATGCATGTTCATGTTCCAAAAGTTCAGCGAAGTAAGCTTGATCCATGTGCCAAGAAATGCGTTTTTGTGGGTTACTCAGATTTTTTGAAAGGATATCGGTGTTATGATCCTCGTACAAAAAAGATACATGTCACTCTGGATGTTTCCTTTTATGAAATGGAGCCTTATTACTCAAGGGGAGTTTCTCAAACTTCTCTTCAAGGGGAGAGTGGTATTAAAGAAAGTTTTGAATTAGAAGAAAGAAATGAAGATGATGTCCAAGACCAGAACTCTAACGTGAACAAAGAAATAATTCTTGACACTCTTGATCAAATAATAGATATCCCAGATTTGCCCTTGTTAACACCATCATCTGAAGAATCAATTGAGCCCGAGCATGTCCTTCCTCAGGTAATCTCACAACCCATACTGAATGAGTCAAATATGATTCCTCTTGTTCTCGCAGAAAACATAGCTTCTAGGTATTCACAAAAATAAATAAAAGAGTCCCAAAGAAATAGTATGAACCCGATTTACTTCTAATACTAAATATCCCATCCACAACTATGTATCTGACTATAGATTGTCAAAATCGTATGCATTTACTATTAATCAATTATCCTATGTCTTTATTCCTAGTAGTGTACATGATTCTTTGAAAGACCCAAAGTGGACAAAGGCAGTAAATGAAGAGATGAAAGCCCTACAAAAAAAAATGCTACTTGGGAACTTGTACCTTTGCCAAAAGGAAAAAAGACAGTCGAGTTTAAATGGGTGTTCACAGCAAAACTTAAAGAAGATGGCAGCATAGACAGATACAAAGCAAGATTAGTTGCAAAATGGTATACAAAAAAATATAGGATGGATTACCAGGAAACTTTCGCACCATTAGCCAAGATTAACACAATCCGTATTCTCTTATCTATAGCATCTAATCGAGACTGACCACTACAACAATATGATGTTAAGAATGCCTTCTTGAATGGAGATTTAGAGCAATAAGTATACATGGACTTGCCTCTAGGAACAAAAAATGCAAGAAATGGGATTGTTTGCAAGTTAAAGAAGTCATTTTATGGGCTAAAACAGTCACCAAGAACTTGGTTTGGTAGATTCTCAAAAACTATGAAGTTGTTTGGTTATAAGCAGAGTAATTTGGATCATACTCTATTTATAAAAATCAATGCAGGACAAATAACAACTCTAATTGTGTATGTTGATGATATTATTATTACGGGTGATGACTCATATGAAATTAAGGCATTAGAAGAATATTTGTTCACAAAGTTTGAAATGAAGAATCTTGGTTAGTTGAAATATTTCTTAGTAATTGAGGTTGCACGATCACAACATGGAATTTCTTTGTCACAAAGAAAGTATGTGCTTAATCTTCTAGCTGAAACTGGAATGCTTGGTTGCAAACCAGCAGAGACACCCATAGAGATGAACCATAAACTCAGAGATCTCATAGATCAAGTCCCATCAAACAAAGGTCGTTATCAGCATTTGGTTGGAAGATTAATATACTTGTCACATACTAGACCTGATATAACTTATGCTGTAAGCGTTGTAAGCCAATTTATGCATGCACCAAGTGAAGAACATATGAATGTTGTATATCGAATCCTAAGATATTTGAAGAATTCTCCAAGTAATGGTTTGTTATTTTCAAAGAATGACAACCTTGACATTGAAGGATACACAGATTCAGATTGGGCAGGAGACCAAACTACTAGGAGATCCACCTCAGGGTACTTTACATTTATAGGGGGAAATCTAGTCACATAGAGAAGCAAGAAGCAAAGGGTTGTGGAAAGATTAAGTGTGGAAGTAGAATTTCGAGGTATGGCTCATGATGTAAGACCCCAACTTTTATGAATAAAGAATAATTTTCTCGAAATATATTTTTGAATATTATGGTGTGGATTTGATAAAATGTTATAGTTGTGTGTAATATTTACAAATTTTATAAAGTAAGCAAGTGTTTATATAATATTCGATTGGTCAGGGAATATTCATTTTAACAGGGAATATTCGTACGATGGCATAATCATTGGTGGACCCCACAACGGAAGTATTGTCGTAGTTAGAAAATGACATAATTATCTTTTTATAAAAATAACTGGGCGGAAGTGTTCTGAGTTAAAATTGTTGAACTACCCGGTAGTAAAAAGTACGATGTCTGGCGTGGTTGCATTGTAGCACATGGTATTGATTATTGATGCTTACGTGAGAAGTCACTCGGTTATATTCAATTATTAATGCGATAATTCTTTGATCATACCTCTCTCATATTATTGATTCAGTTATTGTCATTGTATCATCTGCATAATATGTTATATTATTAAATCAATAATTGAGACGACAAAGTTATTTATATTATCAAATTGCAATATTTACAATGTCTAGAAGTTCTGTCATGGAGAGGTTTGGTCATCATCTAATTGCGGCGCTTGATAAGGAGAAATCCTTATCGAAAAGCCCCTCTTTCACAAGAGCGACACGGTTGTTAAATATTGTGAGTTATAATATTAATAATGAATAATTTAAGTGTTGATTAAAGATAAAAATTGATAGTTCCATTATGTTGGAATTATTAGTGTTAGTGGAAATCGACATTTATTCCAATATTAATTGATGTCTGGAAGTTTTACTGACCCGGGTAATTAATGTCGGATAAATGAGCAATTAATTTCTATTAATTCACATGATTATAACTATTTGTTCACATGTGTGTACTATTGATTTACATTCTTGTACTATTAGGGAGTTGGTGCAAGATTGATAATACTTACATGACTAAGTTAAAATGGAGGTATAGATGGAGGTATTATCTTTGTAATTTGTATTTTCACATGATTATAACTATTGATTCACATGATTGAACTATTGATTCACATTATTTACTATTAGGGAGGTGGTGCAAGTTTGATAATACTTGCGGGGACTAAATGAAAAATGAAAGAAAAGTTGAAGGTATTACTTTGTAATATTTTGAGCCTCAAGCGTGCAATTATCGAAACTATATTTTCCTATAAATAGAAGCTCATTCTTCCTTCATTTTTCTCCAATTCACTAAAGCTATAGAGCAATTATTATAGAGAAATTATAGAGAAAGAAGAAGAGAAAGTCTGCTACTTCACTATTCCGATTATCCGATCTTTCTTCTAAGGTAAGGGTATTATTCTTTTGTATTCATGAAGAGAGTTTTTTTTCTTTCAATACTCGTAAGAGTTGTTATTCCATTCTTTATTATTATGTTAGAATAACCTATCTGTAAGTATCCGCATACATGGTGAAATTCTTCTATTATTCCATTCTTTATTATTACATTGGAATATCACATGCATGCGATCTATCACGTACCTTGTGAATTACATTGTTATTCCATTCTTTATTATTACATTGGAAAATCACATGCATGCGGATTACGCATGACTGGTTCCATTCTTTATTATTCTGTTGGAGCATCATCATATGCGTGCGGATTACGCATGACATTGGTTCCATTCTTTATTATTCATTGAAAATATCACATGCGTGCGAATTACTGGCGTGACTGGTTCCATTCTTTATTATTACATTGGGAATAACTTTCATGCATGCGATCTATCACATGCCTGGTGAATTCTTTTGTTATTCCATTCTTTATTATTACGTTGGAATAACACATACATGTGGATTACCGCATGCATGGTGAATGATCCTTCGTATTTATTCCTTATTAAATTGTGGAAATGATCTATCTACGTGGATTACCGCATGACGAGCGAAAATCCATTTGCAATTTCATATATTCTATTATAATCAGTTGGTTAAAATTTTGGCTTCTATACTTTATGAAATTAGTGTAATATCCTGGATATTTGCGCTTCATCCAGTATATTTTCATGGGAATATTCTTCTGAGCATTCTTGAATTTTACTCCACAAAGAAGTATCATGTTGACAATTTGAACGTTATTGATTTCTGGATAAACTAAAATTTTAAATCTTTAAAATTTATCCTTGAACTTGTTTTATTGAATTATTATGTCATTGTCATCATCCTCATGCTTATATTATGATGAAAGTCATCTTTGGTTTACGTGCGTAGATGGACTTGGTATGATTATGACCGAGGATTATTCTAATTATAATCATGACTGTAATGTTATAAATGATGTGGTAAAAGTCCTCGATTGGCCCTGTAGTGCATTGATGGACGATTTTTTTGGTATGATTATGACCGAGGATTATTCGGTATAGTCATGACCATTGATGATTTAATGAATATCCTTGGCGTAGTGCGAGGATGACTCGATGATGTGGTTTATTTATTAAAAGTGAGTCTTAGTGATAAAAATTGATGAAAACATTTTAAATCATAGAAGATAGTAGATATCATGCTCTACTTGACTCTTCTAATGGATTGCTTATTCATTGCAGTTAAACTTGATGTCTATTGTATTTTATCGGTTTAACATTGTTGAAGACTAATGATAATTTATTCTGCATTATCTTAGTCATAATATTTCTTACTGAGTTAGTTGAGCTCACCCTTTTATTTTCATTGTTCTCTTCAGGAAATGAGAACGTAGCCGAGACTAGTCGGGGAACGGAGTGATGATCTGAGATGGTGTATTAGTAGTCCTCACTATTCTATAAAATAGTGTGACAATAAATTTAATGAGGACTCTATTTGAGAGTGGATATTGTCTAGAAGGCAACATTCCTATTTAAACTCTCAGTTATGTTTTGTCGTATATTACACGACGGTTGTATAATTAAGTTTGTATTTGTATTCTGTACCATGTATTTGATGACTCAAGATGGGTGATGTATACCTATTTTGGGGGCGTCACACATGGTGTTTGCGAGTTGTTGTGGATAAAAAATGTACTAAAAGATCTAGGGATCAAGAATCTAAAACCAATAAACTTGCATTGTTACAATAAAGCAGCCATTGAAATTGCTCATAACCCTGTACAACATGATCACACCAAGCATGTGGAAGTTGATCGTCATTTCAACGTGTGAGCTGATCTGCATTCAACAAGTGACTTACTGCTAAACTAAGTCTAGAACAATGTTTGTGCCTAGGATCAGACTCAAAGCGATTAGTTATTGAATAACATGAGAACCTGCTCTGATACCAATTGTTAGTTCCAAGTAGGCACAATATAGATCTAGAAGGGGGGGAGGGGGTTGAATAGATCCTTTTAATTTTAAATACTTTTCTCATTTATTTTGTATTGCTAATGATTTAGCATATGACAAACATAAGAATCTTTTCAAGCACAGCGGAATAAGTAAAAGATCCCCTTCATTGATATATTCGTAATCATACATACATTGTTCTTAGAGTTAGTTCTGTTGTAAGCAGTTAAAACATGCATAGCAGTTATAGCAGTTAATGTATATAATGTAGATGATATAAGGTAAAAGACACAAGGGGTTTTAAGTGGTTCAGAGACTCAAGCTCCTAATCCACTCTTCTGCTTTCAACTAGCAGGATTTCCACTAAGGAAGGCAACACCACGAATCACTAAGATTCCTTCGAGGCCAGCAGCCTTGGGACTTCAGTTCACTAAGAACTCTTTAAGCCCAACAGGCTTGGAACTTCATTTAGTCCCTCCGAACAAGGACCCCTCAGGCCCTGGCTTCTTGTTGTTGAGTTGTTTGTTTGTTTGTTGGAGTTGGTGCTGAGCAACTAAGATGTCTTTAAGCTTTGAACATCTTCTGTACTTAGCAGCTTGGCGTGATCATCCTTGAAGTGCAATTGAGTGTTGCATGATGCTCAACTTCTTCAGTTACTTAACCACTTCTAATGATCCCTTGATGAACTACCTTGAAGATCATTCTTCTTGATACTTGATGGCTACACATGATGGGTTTCTAAGATGACTGTAAGCTCTTTTGCTAGGTACTTAGAAACTTTCTCATGCTTCACACCAAGATGGCATTGGTGATCTTCATTCTTGATATTTGATGCCTTCTCATGATGGACTTACTAAGATGACTGTGAGCTCTTCTCTATGGTACTTAGAGTCTTCCCATGATGGTCATCAAGATGACATTGATGCTCTTCTTTCTCTCGGCAATTCAGAACACTCTTCTTGTAGTAGAACTCCACTTCTACATTGTAGAAATCTCACTTCTACTTCTTTCTTTTTTTGTCTCTAAGTGTTCTTGGTGGATCGTAGAGTGAGCCTTCAGACCTTCATTGGTCCCTCACTACTTACATTGGTTAGATCAGTCCACCAATTCTCTAAACTTAGCAACTGATCTTTGAAGCTCTAGCAGATTTATACTCCTTCCCATTCTTCCCGTTGGAAAGTATCCGTTCAAAGTTCTTTGAAATGCTTCACAGATCTCGAGTTGTTTGGTGTAGACTGCAGATGTGTTATGACATGACTTTCTGACATTGCAGTCTACTGTTTCACCTACCCCTTCAGAGATGTTACTTTTATACCTCGGGCAGGTCAACGACTTTATTTCCCCCTTATGATTTCTCGATCAAAGGTTGTCCTTTTGCATCGATGCTCTCAATAAGCTTTTGTCCGAATACCAACCTTCAGATTGAACCGTTGCCAATGCTTCAATCTTCGGATGATTGAACTCTACGATTTTGATGCATGCATTTTTTAGACCTGATCGTAGAGTCTTGTTGATTGTTGCTCATTTGACATGTAGAGATAACACTACGATCTTTGAAGGGTGTTCATTAGATCTTCAGTGTAGAACTCCTCTTCCTTCTATTGTGCAGTGCTTCAACACTTCTGTTTGCTTCGACTGTTCTTAGATACTGATGGTTTGACTCCTTTCTCTGGTCCCTTCTGAATAGCAAGACACTTCAGATTTGTGGCGTGTCCAGCTCACTTTCTCCTTGTGATCTCCCGTTCACTTATCATCAATGGACTGACCCAATGCTTAATCACTTTAGCCTTGTTCTTTAGAGGCTGACCAGTATCTCTGTGTACACTCCATCAGTTCCTTCTTTGTGTGTCAAACACTACGATCCTGGTTGCTTGCAAGATCGTCGTCTTCTATCTACTTGACAACTACTGCACTTGCTCATTTTCCTTAGTCAGTTACTGAAGTCTTCTTCTGATCACCTTGTGGAAGACTTCATCTCGAATGGCTTCACAACTCAATCTTGATGCTGATTGGGTTGGTGCTTAGATCTTTCGTTAGCTTTCATGCCATTCGTTGAGTGCTCTCTGGTTTCCTTCAGGTGGGATGTATCTTTGCAGCTTAGACTAGAGGCTTCATTTCTTTGGATATTCTGGGAGTGCTCATTTATTGAGAATCGTATTTGCTCTATGATTCTGACTTGACATTGTGAGCACATCTGTTGAAGTCTCAGTTCTACACTCTACGATCCAGCTTCGGTTATGTAGACACTACGAATTCCGAGATCATATCTTGACATTCTACGATTTCTGTCGGTGTGCTTGTTGTCTTCATCTGATCTTGCTTGACATCGATCTCTGCCTCTGACACGATCAATAGACTCTACGACTCGTAGTGTGGTCTATGATTCTTGACTTGGCTTTGGCAGATGCTTGGTCGGCTCGTAGGCAGGCTGTCTCTACGATTCTGAACATGACTTCCTCAGCAGACTACGGCTCCATGGAAGTGCTACTCGACACACTACGATCCTTCCTCGTCTCTCTTGGCAGTCTACGAACTCTGAGATCTACTATCTTGCAGACTACGATTCTGCCTCGATAGCTCTCGAGTTTCCCTTGACTCTCCTGGCAGACTACGATTTCTGGTGCAGTGCTCGACGATCAGACAAGCCTATCTATTACATCATAAGATCAACCTAAAATGCTTGATCTTTCTATATTTATAGTCCTTGTACATCATTTCTTTTAAGGACTTTACAAAGTCATTTTACTTATGTAGGATCGACTAACATATTTGATCAATTCATTCTAAGTCCTTGTACATATGTTTCTATTATCTATCAAAGGACTTTACAACTTTTCTTAATGTAAGCATACTTGCATATTTATTCATATATATATATCATAATCAAATCATATATAAATTGGAATATCATTCACATGTTTATTCCTGACAATCTCCCCCTATTTGATTATGACAAAAATAATAAGTGCATATGCATGTTATGAATGAATCTTATATATAATGAGCAGCTGTATTTCTAAAACAGATAATCATGAATGTCATTTATATTCATGTGGAATTTAATACACAGACATTTTATATCCTAGATCCAGAACATACCTAACTAGTTAGAGATGTACCTCTTTGGCTCCATGTATGCTTCCAGGAAGTCTGTTGATTAGCTATTCATCTATTTGATCTTCTTGCACCTGCTCACCTTGGGATGTTGACTTCATCTCTTCTTCTTCTTCTGGCTCCCCCTCAGCCTTTGCAAACACAGGCTCATCATCCTTTGTCTCCCCCTCAGATGATGACCCAACTTCTTCTTCTGCTTTGATACCAGTCTTCTTCTTTATTTTCTTCTCTTATTTCTTTTTGCTCTCCTTACCCTTTCTTGAATACCTCTTGATATGCCTCTTTCTATGCCTCTTTTTCTCCCCCCTTTTGTCATTAATCATTTGGGAGAGCTGCTCCATGTTGTACATTAGCTTCTCCATCAGGTAAGAGGAGTTACCAACTTCAATCTTGAGTTCTTATTGGCTCAGCTCAAGCTGCACAGAGAAAGACTGATTCAGGTTGTCAATCTTGTTAAAGAGGACTTGGAGTTTCTCTTCATTGGCCTTTTGTGCTCGTAGAGCTTCAGCCTTCTGATCATGTATGGCCTTTAGATAGATGTGATCTCTCTCTTTGATTTTGAGAGATACATCAGCTATGGTGGCTTGGATTCTATCTTGAACTGAGTTATCTTCTATTTCTATCAACCTCTTTGACTCTTCAGTGATTAAAGATATTTTCTCAATCAGATCATCAAAATTTTTCATCAGCTCCTTCTCCATAGGAATTTGGTCATCTGGTTGGACAGCTTTTTGTTGAACACCAGATTGGACTCTACGATTTTCACCCTTGGACAGATTTTTGAAAGTGTTGAGAATCTTAAAATCGTTGAGTACCAATCGCTATTGGAGGATGAAGGAATGTTGGGTAACAGTGCTTGAGCAGATGAAGGCTTCTCATTTTAGACTTGAGCACCATCAGTGGTAGAGTGAAAAGACTCCACGTTTATCTCCTTGGCAATAATCCTTCTGCCTTCAGAGTCCACTCTATGATTATAGGGAATATAATGGTTGCCAGCATGTCTGTAGATTTTGTAATGGGGCTGGTCTTTGATCATCATTGTTGCATAATTCTTCACCCTTGGGAAGTTCTGAGACACCAACTCTAGGCTTGGTATTTCTGGAAGTACTTCTCGTGGTTCATTTGAGCTTTCCACTACTCTTCTTTTGTTAATCCTAGCTGGAGAGATGACAGGATAGTTTGGTGGTTCCTCTAATTCCTGATTTGCAGAACTAGAATCTTTCTCCAATTCTTCACTTCTTGAACTTGAATCTTGTTGAATCCTTTCATCAGATTCATCAGTAAATTCTTCTTACTGAATATCATTACCAGAGCCTTCTTCAGCAACATCGTCCTTGGATTCATCCTCTTCATTACTAGTCCCATCTTCAGCACTTTCTTCCTGTGATTCAGATTCATCATCACTTAATTTAATAATTGCAGTAGAATGATCATCTCTCTTCTTGGAGGCAAATTGAGCAAGTAATCTGTAGCTCTTCCTTCTCCTTGGGGGTTCAGCTATGGGAGCGTCAGACTCTTCTTCCTCTTCAAACTCTAAGGCCTTTGAATCATCAGGCAAGCTTCCTTGACTTTCAGCATTGGCAGGGGCATGTCCTTCTTCTTCAGAATCAACATCATTTGACCCATCATCTGGGCTTGTTGGAGCATTTTCATTTGGAGATGCAGTTGGGTCATCTTGTAGCTTTTCTTCATCATCAAAGTGAATGCCCTGAGAGTTAGCCACAGGGCTTGTGCATTCTTCTTCATTAGCAGATTCTGCATTTTCTTCCATGAATCCAGCTTCAGCTTCATTGATGGATTTGTTCTTTGGGGACTCGGTCTTGATATCGTCAGTTCCCTTTTCTTCCTCTGACTCTACGTTCTTCTTTTCGTCAGATGTACTTTCTTCGGAAACTGGGGCTAGTTTGTTTTCCACCTTAGCTCTCTTTCTTGATGGCCCTTGAAGCAGTCTGTTACTTCTCCTCATAGTGGTTTCTGTAGTCAGGACTTTTTCTTCTTCATCGTTGTCTTCTATGGAGAGACTTTTTGGTAGGGACTTAGTTTTCTTCACACCTTTGGATTTCTTCCTTCTTTGGTGTGCATTTTCATTATAGTCTTTGAGTCACCAGACTCAGAGCTTTACACCTCTTTCGCCTTCCTCTTTTTTGCATAGTTCTTTCTGCTGCTCCCTGTTGTTATTAACCTTCTGTTCTCCTTTGGGTTTTTCTTCCTATTCACAAACAGTTGTGGAGACATTACTTTGTGAACATTCAGAGGTTCTCCCTCATCATCCTTTATTTTGCCTCCCAGCTTCTTCTTCATCACAATACTTAGCAGTCTTCCATGAAACACTTTTGTAAGTGGTTTTTCTGTAAACTGCTTCAACTTAGCCTTTTCTACCCATTTGGAGATCTGATCAAACAGGATGGCTCCAAAGTTGATTCGTTTTTTCAAAACTATTGCAGACATAATCTTCAACTGCTGATCAAGTACAGTGTCATGTGCATTATCCTTGCATAGTATATATTTTCCCACTATCTCAGCAAGGAACTCGAATTCCTCAGGAAACTCCTTTTTCTTCATGTCCTTTAGACTAGGGTTTCTTTGGTACCCCATAATCTCCTTTGCTTGCTCAGTGTCGATCTCATCAAGGTTTCTCACTCTTAGGTCAGAAAAACCTAAGCATTGATTGATATCGGATGATTTCAGTTTAAGAGACTGACCTTTAACCTTGGTTGAAAGGGTTCAGGCATTTATGGATGCATTTAAGTAGAATTCCTTGACCAGTTCAGTATATACTCGAGTGCTAGCCTCAAGACATTCTGAGAATCTAGCTTTCTTTACAAGTTCAAGAATGTCTCTAAACTTCTTTTCGGATTTCTCAAAAGACTTGGTTTCGAGCTGAATACCAGTGATTACTCGCCAATCTTCCATTTGAATAGTTCGAGGGATAAGGGTATTTGATTCGGAGAGATGTGTGAGAGATAGCTAATTGTGATTTGGGTTCTGGAGGTTTAATTGATTTTAAGCTTCAAAGAGGATTGTGATATCCCGAGTGTTTATAAGTTGAATAAAAGATAATGGATGGGTTAAAGAATGTATAATACTTAGAATATAGTTAAGTCTAAGTAAATGTTATGAAATAAAAACTTTCAAGAATTGTTGAGAGGAACAGAAAATATAGAACCTATGTTAAGGTAATGCGTTGAAGTTGTTCTACAATAGACTTCTAAAAGAGACGAGATGAAAACTAGGTAAGGGAGATTTCGGTGATTAGAGGACAAAATCCTAATAAGGAGTGAAAATGTAAGCGAATGTGATTTTTATAATTAATTAAAATATTTATTTGAGTTAGATAAATATTTTAGTTGATTTATTTATTGAATAATAAATATTTGATGTAGGTTGTTATGGCTTAATTTAATTAAGCGTTATAATTTGATAGATAATTTTATAATTGATGTGCATTTTAGTATTAAAGTTTAATTGATTTTACTAATAAAATAACTTTAAATTATTTAAGTGTGACATTAGAAATATGTTATATGTCATAGTACAGTAATAATATTATATAATGAATAGCCTAACCATTATGTTGCTTAACTAATGATGAAAAAAATGAGGTTATGCTACTAAGACGGCTTAATGTGATATTGGTCATGCATGTAAGAGTTTTGTAACATAAGCCTTATGTTATTAGTGGGGGTTATTATTATATAAATTATTAACATAACTATTACCCAAATGAGGAGTTACACAAGATGAAATCCTAAAGTTTTTTTAGAGCAAGAGTCTTGGTGGAAGAGAGAAATAGAGAAATTGAGAAATTGAGAGAGATAGAGAGAAATAGAGGAATTGAGAGGAGCTAGAAGAAGAAGAAAAAGCTAGAAGAAGGTAACTTCTAAACCCTTATTTAATCTTTATTTGTTTTGGGTAGATTTATGTTCTAGGGTAGTAGATCATGCTTAATCTTGTTTGTATTGGTTTAATCTTGGATTATCAAGAATCAAACAAGAGGATTCAATAAATAAAATGAAATGGAAAGAAAATTTGAAGAACAAAATTCGTAGGTTTTGAGTAATTGTGGACAGATCTTGTGAAATTCATATCTCTTTGGGTATAATGAGTTAGAAAGTGAGCCTTATATCAAATCGAAGCTATGGAAGTAAAGCTATATTCTGAAAGTGGAATCACATAAAAACTCCTTGTAGATTTCTTGCAGTCTGTTTTAGTAAGGATGGTCTGAAGGGAAAGCAATCTGCCCAGAAAATCAAAACTGTTACGGTTTCTAACTTTGAAAAATTCATATAAATTCGTGTGTTTTGAATATGAAGAAACTTTAAACTGCAAAGTTGTAGATATGGAAGTTTACTTGCTAGATTCGGGAGATTGAGCCATTTTATGGACCGAATCATGTCTGAAATAAATTGTTTAGTAAGGCTGTCCAGAAAATAAAATTTTCTAGAGTAGTTGATGAATTGCAGAATCTATTTTAGATGATAAAGGGTCTGACTTTAAGGCCTAGATGAGGTTGTAGTACACTGAGTAAGGGTTAATTCTATATAAGAAGGAACAAAAACGGAAATGTAACGAAGGAGTTACGTTAAAAACGAAAACAACGTTTTGTTAAAGAAATTGTGAAGATGAGTTTTATAATTCTGTTTGAATTAAGATTTTGGGTGATGATATATTTTGATGATTAACAATATGTTTTGACATATGTAATGAGTATAGATATGTGTTATCACATTCTATGCATAATTAACCATTTAAGATCAAGAGTTGAGATAAGTTAATGTATGCACATAACGTGCTCGATAAAATGCCTAAGAATAATAGTGTTTCTAAACTTTGGTATACAAAGTGTCTAACTAATGGCTAATGTTGGATGCTATGTGCATCTAAGTATGAAAAGATGATAATACAAGAATAATAAGGGAAAGAGATCGAAAAGGGCGATTTTTGATTTTCGAAGGAAAATTAAGCATGTAAACAATGTGTTGAATATGCATTTTTGAAACCAAATTTGTATAATAAAATGGTGTGATATACGCATATTAAACTACAAGTGCGATATTCTAGCATGTGTGGTGATAAAAATGAAAATAAAACCGAGTTGCATATAAAACACAGTTAGATGTCTATAAAGACATTATAAAAGATAATAAGATAAAGTAAGGTCTTAGAATATATTTGACCATGAGATCGAGTATTGATTTTGTTTATTATCAATCTCACATACAATGTAGGTTGTGCAAGGACGCGAAGTATTAGCGTGTTGGTAAAACTATTTGGTAAAGGCAAGTCTTTCGATTTCTATTTGCTATGTGAATTTGATTGTTTTAAATCTTTATGGCAAAGAGCATGATGTGTTATATATATGTTGAATGTATGAAATGTTAAAGTCAACTTATGACTACGTTGATTGAGTAAAGCATATTTGATTGAGTAAGGAACTCAATCTTTATACTTGTTATATGAACTCGTGACATGTATGTTATGTTAGTCCAATGTTTATGAGATATATGTTGAGTATGTTGTTATGTGCTACGTGATGCATGAAAAGCTGTTAGATTTTCTTTGGTTGTCGAGCTCAACCTTGTAAATAACCATTTTGCGGAGTTAAGGATTCAAGGTAACACTATGTCTACTACTTAAATGACGTGGATTAGAAATAATACACGAAGATTAATATTTTAGCTAAAGTTGTTATTTCTTTATACCGTGATTAAGATTCATGAGATGTATTAAATGTTTTATGATGTATAGTTTTATGTTGAGTTGTAAAGATAAAGTTAGAGTTATTTGATATGTAAAGGTTATCGGATTGAAATGTAAAATTTTATATAATACTTGTTGATAAAGTGAATCATAAAATAAGATTGATTCAAAGATATGTAGATGATAAAGGTTTTGATTCAGGGAATTAAAGTAGAAAGACATAAAAATTTAAATTATTCCGTATTTTATAAAGTTTAACATCGAATAATGATGTAAAATCAGAAGGTAGATGTGTTATTAACGATTGAAGTTGAGAATTATATTGTATGAATTTTGGGGTCATTACAAGGATTATAGGGTTTGAAAATGGGAGGGAGAGAGGTTCGATAGGTTCTGGTAACTGTTTGCAAATTTTGAATTTGTCTTTATGGCAATTCCTTCTGACTCTGCATACGCTGTGATGTGTCAACTAGCCATAGGTTGCACGATGCCCAGTAATGAGCTATAACTCCCCCATTAACTCTTCAGCTTAATGTCCCTTTTTAAAACAAATAGTCGTCATATGACGTGGATTGACCGTTGACCATCTTGGTTCGTAGAGTAGCATGGTAAGACAACTATGGACTCTACGTTTTCCTTTGTTGACTCAACGATCAACTTTTGAGAGGTGCTGCAGTGGATGGTTTTGATATTAATCCTCATCTTGAAACTGCATAGCTTGATCATTGATATAGCCCAAGCCAATTTGGGCACTTAAGTTCTGAGATGCGTTTGCATGATATCTTTCCAAACTGTATTCGAACTTATCTCTCTCATAATTTGAATGGTTGAGCAATTGTCCCGTTCTTTCAAGCTCCTCATAAGTTAGAGTAACCTCTTGTAAGACTGCGATCCTCGATTCTGCTTTTACGATCGCTGGGGTTGCACTACGATCGTTGAGATTTCATCACGATCGTTGAGTTTTATTCAAACTTTACTCTACGATCGTTGAGGTTTCATCACGATCGTTGAGTTCTCTTCAAACTTTACTCTATGATCGTTGACTGCCTTGGTCCTTGAGATGAACTTGATCAGGCAATCCTTCTGGGTTAAGGTAGCTCGGGAAGGGCCAGGTTTGTCCCTGAGGCGCTTTCTAGATGAAATATTTTAGAAGTGATTTGCACCAATATCTCATTTGACCTTTTCTGGTGGTGAGGTCCTCTACCAACTTTAGACAATTGCATTTGCCGTAATCGTGGTGTCCTCTTGCTCTTACACTACGATCAGGTGTTTGATCGTAGGCGCTCCACGATTTTGAGTTGGGTGGCTGAAAGGTTATCAGTAGTACATTTTGAGACGTTCCTACTGACTATGGATCTTCATTTGGTTTATCAGCCACAAAGTTTTGGGACTTTGTAGCTGGTACACTGCTTGATAGTATATCTCAGTGCTGTTATTTCTTAACAGATCACTACTTCCCCATGTTTATGTTATCTTCTTAGTGAGGTATGATTTTCTTTTCTTCACGTGCATTAGGAAGCATCCCTGCATATCTCCTTCTGATTGGAATCACCTCTGACAGTCAAATCTTTTACATCGTAGACATGAATATCTCCAGGATGGATCATTCTACTATCATTTGACATCACTACAAACGTAGTCTTCTTTGTCAGCTTGTGCTTGTGGAGTTCTGCTCCCGAAATGAGTTCCTCATGTTTCATGCTTGATGATCCTCTCTAGTGAGCTTCCTTGAGGATTCTTCTTTTATGACATGTTTTGCATGATTGAACATCTAAGACCCTTTTTCATCTTTGGTTGAATGGCATGCTCTCATATAAAGATCAACAGCCATGTGAGCTTTATTCAGATCAGCTCAGCAGGTCTTTGTTGGGTAAATTCTAGTTACGCACAACACGCAAGTATACGTGGTCAACAAGTAATAAAGTGATGAGTAGAGTGTCGTTCCCACAGAGACAATTTAGCAAGAAATTTAACTTCAAAATTATCAATTTCCTATTAATCCTAATTTTATTAAACTATCCAATTCAATGATTAAAAATTATTAAACTATCCTAGTGATGCTCGACTGCTGTTCAGTCACCTTGGGTGTTGCGAAATCCCTTAATGCTTTTCGATCTTCGGTTGCCATTAGCTGTTACCTCTTCCTTTTCAGATGTTTCGAATTCTTGCCTCGTTTCCTTGATCCACACACTCAACCTCTGAAACCTTTTCTCAATGTCGTCCTCAAAAGGCAACAAGTCTGGATTTTTGGACCGAGTTTTCATACACTACTTCCACACCTGAAATAGAAGAAACAATACAAAAATAAAAATGTCTAAGTAAAACTGGATTAATTAAACTAATATTGTAAAACTATTAAGAATTATACTAAATAGTCCCCGGCAACGGCGCCAAAAACTTATTGGGTAAATTCTAGTTATGCACAACACGTAAGTATACGTGGTCAACAAGTAATAAAGTGATGAGTAGAGTGTCGTTCCCACAGAGACAATTTAGCAAGAAACTTAACTTCACAATTATCAATTTTCAATTAATCCTAATTTTATTAAACTATCCAATTCAATGATTAAAAATTATAGAAACTAAATTAAAAATAAATAAACTACCACAAATCAATCACCAATATCAAAATCTAGAAATTGCAAACAGTTAATGGAGAATTAGACTTATGATTTCACCCTAAGCTTTACACTCGATTTTAACACTTTTATTCCAATTCAATTCACTATCCTAGTTTATTAATCAAGAACACGAACGTAGTATTAACCACCTCTCGATGCACTAATACCGTATTAACGTCAATCCACGATTAAGATAGAAATCCACTAAACACCTTAAGCAACTAACTCACTATATCTCTATGTGAATTACAATTGAAGAAGGTTGAAGAATAAGTTCTCTATCCGATTACATACGGTGTCAAGCATATCTCTACCTTAACACTCATCAAGTTTAAGCTATTTACAAAATTCTGAACACATGCTATATCAACTAGGTCTAGATTTGAATATCCTCTCTCGATTCCATCCAACTCCACAAAGAATTATTGATCAAGCAATTCATAGATTCAAGCACAAATCAATATAGATAAACTGGAAATAGCTTATTAAATTGGAAATCAAAGTTTACAAAATCATAGATTCACTTAAGGATCAATCACAAGACTAAAAAGTGAATTAGTTCATAATAAACGAAATAAACACTGAATAAATCATGGAAATCATTCTTTCAATTACAAATAATAAACTAAGACGAAGAATATTGGAAAACACCCTTCACGTAGCCTAGAATCGCAATCGTCTCGAAAAACTCCTTGAAATACTTATCCAACGCTTGCTTAGAAAAACTGAGATTAATCTTTGTAATTTGCCTAGTGTGTCTTTAATCTCATTGTTTGTTGTTAATTATATACTTCAACATGTATTCTGATTACAATTCCACGCATATATGAGTCCCAAGTCATCACCATCACTTAAACTCCATGTTTGAAGCATTAGAAACCAACTAGAAGACTTAAATTTCGAGTACCCAAGCCCCAGCTTGCTATTTCCCTTTGCAAGAGCAAGCCCCAGCTTTCTCCCTAGCTGCTAATCCACCCAGACCCCAAGCCCCGACTTGCTCCCAAGGCACAAAAGAGCAAGCCCCGGCGTGCCCCCAATCTGCCAATTATTTTTCCTGTTGGAACCTCCTCTGCTAAAACTGCCATAACCTTTAAACCAGGAGGAGTTACGGGGTCTGTGACCTATCAAATCGAAGCTATTGACGAGCTCTACAACGTTTATTCTTGAGCTTTCAGAAATAACAAATGGATGAAGGTAGAAATTGCATTGGAAGCAGCTACTGCTGTATAATGACAACCGAAACAACTCTTAACTGTCTTTGTTGCTAGACGGCCATACTCTCGCATCCGAAATTCTGATTAGAATGATGCAAGACGTTCCAGAATGCCAAGAAAGAGTTCCACAACATAATTCAAGTTCCATGCCAGGAACATGCAATACACATGAAATGACCATTAAAACCCGAACGATATCCGGAATTGGTTTTCCTTGCAAATTTTATACCAATAATTGCTCACACCGCTTCCAAGCATATAATCTACAAAATGGAAACTAAATGTATGAAAAGTAACTAAGAAATAAGAGATTAAGCAAATAACTCAAGTAATAGATGCCGGATATGTAGGTATAAAACCTACTTATCAAATACCCCCAAACTTAAACCTTTGCTTATCCTCAAGCAAAAACAAAATAAAAATGCAAGACAATGCAATGGAATGGAATGCAACTAATCTACATGCCTACGAATCCAGAAGTATTGATAAACACAAGTCTTTTCGCCCGGCCTCAGAGAAATCAAGTAAACATGATAATACATCATATCAAAACTCATCAGTAATTTACCGATCAATCATCAAATCTTAGACTGTTATTGCTGATATAGTGCGTGTGTGCTCAACAACAATGCTAACTGATATAAAATCAAATTTAACACATAACAAGTCTCTTGGAAGGCATCATACAGTGTAAACTCAAGAAATTCAAAAACAAGCTAGATCCAATTAAAATCAAACAATTACCAATATCGAGAGTTAACATGGGATACTTATGCTTTATTTTTCATCTACGGGGGCTTTTTGCTCTTATTTCCCATTTTATTCTTTTTTTTATATATACGCATAGCTATGCAATGTCTTATTCCCTTAGGCTTTTCAATGCTACCTTAACGAGCTTTCGACCAACGACTCCCAGACCAATAAGACCTTAGGGCGCTAGGTGTAAAGACAATCCCCTGCTTACTTTACTCAGTAACAAAGGCCACAAACTAGACAAATGCATACGGTGTTTATTCATACTTTTTTTATATAGCTTATGTACCCCAAATATTTCCCCAAACTTAGGTTCTTGTCTAACTTTAGCCATCACTACTTATTCTTGTCATTCTTTCATTCAAACTAGCATTATCCTTTAAAGTCCCATTATGTATCAATTTAAACTCAATCAATCAACAAGTTTTTTTTACTGTGCTACCCTAATTATACCAGTTTCAAACAGAAAAAGATTCAATTCATAACAAGAAATCACATCAAAAGCTCTAATAATCAGTATTATACTTGTATATCCAATCCCATTCTCATCATTGGCCAAAATAGACTGTAACTATCAAACAGCTGGACTCATGCAAGATGAACATATTAACTAACTATTATTTTTGAATTTTTGAATTTTTTTTTAGATATATGTGGTGAACATAACATGAATGCAAAGATAAATAAAAACTATTTACATTCCTAAGCTACTATGCAACTACATGATTACCTGAATGCAACACTTAACAATCCTAAACATAAACCATGAACTAACAAATGCAAACCTAGCTAATGAAATTAAATATGCAACATGTAACATAAATTCCCCAAACTTGAAAATTACAGTGCCCTCATTGTATAGATAAATCAATAAATAAGAGAGGACTTCCCTGTAATCGCCTAAGTCTGGGTTGGTGGTGTCTATTGTTCTTCATCGGAATCAGCTGGGTGGGAACCTTGGCATTGGGGCTGGTTGCTGGTATGGGAATTGGGCATTGTGATTGAAGCTCTGGAGCGTCGCGTTAAAGGAGGCGAAAGATAGATTCATGGCCTCAAACATGTGGTCCTTGGTGATTTTGTTCGAACTAGTGGGATAAAAATTAAGGAATTAGAAAACAACTTCTACTTTCAATATAATTCCAGGTTGGTTGTAGAAATTTGCACATAGCCTGTCCTCAAACTTCCAATTGGTGTGAATTAAGGTTGTTAGATTGTGTAGTGAATGGGTGGTTTTATAGAGAGGAATTTATGTTAGTGGGTAGTGGATGACTAGGTGGGAGGAGTGGGATTGTGTTTGATTGTTGTGATGAGATGGAAAGTAATGTGTAAGGTCGTGGGTGTATGTTGTATAGGAGTGGGATTGTAGGAAGTTGAAATAGAATGGAATTGGTATGTCTGTCATGCACCAACTACCGTAACTGATCTTCAAAATCTGGACAGCAAGCCCCTGTTTTCCTAGTTGTGCCTTGAGGGGCAAGCCCCGGCTTGCCTATGTTCTGTTAGTGTAGAAGGATAGCAAGCCCCGACTTGCTTTTTATGCCTAGAGGGGCAAGCCCCGGCTTGGGGGTCTGCTGCATTTGCTGTATGAGGGGCAAGCCCCAGCTTGCTAGTGGACTGCTAAGGCCTCTTATCTACTATTGTATTATGAATTTCTTCTTCCTTGCCTCATGTGCATCCCATAGCTTCTTTGAGTACCTGAACAAATGAAAAATATACTCATAAGTGGATATTGAGCAAATTCAAGCATGGAGGGTAAGCTTATTTAAAAATCAACTATACTTGAACTACTAGTTAATGAATTGACATGAATTTATTCTAGACCAAATATTATTCTGAACTACCATCTAACTAGCATGGATAACATTACTAAAGAAAAGAGAAAAAAATTAAAATAAAAATAAACATAAAAATAAAATTGGGTTGCCTCCCAATTAGCGCTTGATTTTAAGTCGTTCAGCCTGACTACCCCCTGTTTCATCCCGGATCGGTTGGGTTAACTTTGGCATGATGATTATTTATCAATATGACACCAACACATTGTTGTAATCGCCCGATTCACTTGCATGTTGGATAATGAATTTGACTTTTCTATCCTCAACTAATGCCTTAAGACCACTATCCTCTTTCAGAACCCCCGAACTTGACATCGTGTAGATTCCTCGAGCAACTCGCACTCTTCCTTGTCAGTTGGGATTGGGATTTCCTTGAACACATTTACCGTTACTACCTGATCAAACACTTTCATAATCAGTTCTCTGTTAGGCACGTCAATCAGTGTTTGTCCAGTCGCCAGGAATGGTCGTCCCAAGATGATAGGGATGTTTTTATCTTCTTCAAAATCTAATACTACTAAATCGACTGGAAATATTAGTGACTCAACTTTGACCAATACGTCTTTGACTATTCCATAAGGGTATGTTGTTGATCTATCGGCGAGTCGTAGACTAATATTGGTTGGTTTTGCTTCCTTTAATCCCAACTTTTTGTAAATGGACAGCGGCATAAGATTTATACTCGCTCCTAAATCGCATAGAGTTCTTCCCACATCTTGATTGCCAATTGCAAAGGAATTGTAAAACTTCCTGGATCTTTCAATTTAGGCGGGTGCTTTTTCTGTAGTATTGCACTGCATTCTTCGGTTAACGCCAATTTTTCGAAATCCTGGAGCTTACATTTTTTCGAAAGTATGTCCTTCATGAATTTAATGTAACGCGACATCTACTCAAGTGCTTCGGCAAATGGAATATTAATGTGTAATTGTTTGAATATATCCATAAACCTCGAAAACTAGTTCTTTAACTTATTATTTTCTAACCTTGAAGGAAAGGGTGCAGGTGGTGTAGCTTTAAGTTGTTTCTCTTCCCTTGCTTTTTGCACCACTATTTCTATACATTTCTTCTTTAATTCCTTCCCTTCATCCTCACATTCATCTCCTGTACTAGCTTTCTTATCCTAGTTAGAAACCAACTCCTTACTGCTTCTAAGCGTAATAGCATTACACTACTCGTGAGTTCCCTTTAATTTTCTTTCGGTGTCACTTGGTAATGTTCCTTGTGGTCTATTATTCAATGTCAACGCCATTTGACCCATCTGATTCTCTAAATTCTTGATCGACATCTCTTGTGATTTCATAGCCATGGCGTGATTTTTTATAGCCAACTCGGTGCTAGTCATGAATTTTGCCAACACTTCCTCCAGATCGGGTTTCCTTTCTTGATATTGAGCTGGTTGTTGTTGGTTCTAAAATCCTGGTGGATATGATTATCGTGAAGCTTGATTTTGCTGGTTGTTGCTCCATGAGAAATTCGGATGATTCCTATTTCCTTGATTATATGTGTGACGCCCCCAAAATAGGTATACATCACCCATTCTGAGTTGTCAATACATGGTACAGAAACAACTACAACTTTATTATTACAACATATAAACTGTGAGTTTAAATACGAGATATTGCCATCTAGACAATATCCACACGCAAATAAATCCCCATCATAATTATTGATACATTATTTTACAAAATGGTGAGGACTACTAAACAACTCTCTCTGGAACCTTCATTCCATACCCCGACTAGTACTCATTTACATTCTCGCCTCACGAGAAGAAAAATGGAACAACAAGGAAAAGGGTGAGCTCAACTAGCCCAATAAAGAATATTATGACTAAGATAATATACAACAAATTATCGTTAGTCTTAACGAGGAGAAAAATCTAATAGATACAATAGACAACAAGTTTTAAATCAATATTCGCATGGTGAAATAATAATTTATTAGAAGAGTTAAGTAAAGAATGCAAACTACTATCTTCTATGTATGAATTTAAAAGTTCATCGTCTATCTTTTATCCTGTAACATCAATCAATATACATACGGAATCAAATATTCATCTTTGCACTACAGGTGACAAAGATATTCATCGATTAGTCATGTTCATCTAAACACTGTTCATCTTTGCACTACGGGCCAAAGATATTCATCGAAATCATTCATCTTTGACCACTACGGGCCAAAGATATTCAATAATATCATCATTTAAAGGCGAGGATGATGAAACATATTTTTAAAGAAAGCGAATCCGGTGAAACAAAATGACAAGGATTAAGGATTAAGGTACTTTGTTTTATCCATGTCAAAAATACCTCAAAAATAATCATAGTGGTGTAAAATTCAAGAATGATCAAAACATGGATACAATTAAAGCTAGTATCCACAATAGATATTTTAGGCGAAAAAGAAAATTTTTATTTTTCGATGAATAGTCTTAGTGATTCGTGAATAAGTGTCGTATACGTGAATAGTCTTGAGTATCGTGAATAGTAACTCCGACACCAAAAGTTCCAAATTTGATAAAAACTTTAGATCAATATTTCAGCATAATGATATTGAAGAAATAATATCATTACGAAAAAAATAATATCCCTTACCTCGAAAGACAGTACTTCTAGTTGAAACACCGGATATAGGTTATGACTTGAACTTGCACCGTATAGCAATACTCAAAGTATACTCAAAATACTCACAAGAATACATTTCGATAATATAGAGAGAAAACTTCAGTTTCTGGTGTGATTTTCAATTCTAACCTAAGCACCCTATTTATAGGAAATTGCTTAGAACACCAAAGCAGAAAATTTAATATAATAATATTATATATATTACAAATTCTCTACGCACACTTAGCATCTGAAATCAGCAATCCTAACACATGTTAAATGAGTCCCAACAATGTAAAAATCATTTTTGTAATTAAAAATATTTTAAACTTCCAAAAATTAATTATTTCGGAGCTTCAGAACTTCAATAATTCATAATAAATAGCCCTTTTATCAGAAAATTCGAATCTCGTGACTTTTTATAGGAAATTCAATTCTCTATAACTTTGAAGAAGAAAGTTTTTTCAAATTCCAAACAGAAATTGACCGAAATCCATAAGCCAGGCGATTTTACAATTTATAATCAAATTTCAATTCGATAAATGGGGTCCACCGAGCATGTTTAACATGTTTTAAACATTTATTGCAACAAAAATACTCTTCCTCCTCGTATACTCATATATCCCATATTCGTTGTAAAAATATCACCATTATTATATTATTAAAATATAATAATATATTTAAATGAATTATCTTATCGGAAAAAGATAAAATTTCAATTTTCAACAATTGTCACATTAAAATTTTTCTCCATCTATATCCACATAAAATCAATATTTTCCTCATCATATGAATCAATAATTAATTATTCACAAATAATATACTGTAATCACAATATTGACAACCAGGCGCTTCAGGAAGAGGGGCTTTTCAATAAGAAATTTCTCCTTCTTGCGCCGAGCAATTAGGTGACCAAACCTCTCCTTAGATGAGAACTTTCTAGATATTGCCAATAATGTTATCTAATAATATTATTAGGATAATATGAATTATTGCATCGATAATGAAAAAATACGTGTAATGACAATTATTGAAACAACAATGAATATAAAATATCAACGCATCAATTATTAAATCAATAAAATACTGAATAGTAATTACTGTAACCATTATTAAGTAGTGCCTTCTTACGTAAGAATCAATAATTGGTACAATACCATGTGCTTCTGTGTTTTAACCACCGAGTATTTTAACAGTATTAACGGTAACAACTACGCCGTTATTTTTAAACCACTTATATTTGTCGTTTTCTTCATCCAATCGCTTTCCGTTATGGGGCCCACAAAAATATCTTGTGGCCAGTCGCATCACGAATATTCCCCAACAGCAAGAATATTCCACGACCAAACGAATATTCCCCGACAACAATGAATATTTTATAACCACTTGCTTATTTTGAAATATTTGCGTATTTTACCCATAACTATTCACATTCATCAAATCAACCCTTACTATTTCAAAATAATAAATAGAAAATTAAATTTCATTAATAATAAGTTGGGTCTTACAACCTCCTCCTTATGAAATTTCGTCCTTGAAATTGACGTCGACGCACGGTGTTTTGAAAAGGTGAGGATACCTCGCTTTTATTTCCGTTCTAATTCCCGGTCATTTCCTCTATAACATGATTCATCCACAAAACTTTAACTTGTGGTATGACCTTTGCGTGTAGGACATGCTCCTTCCTATCCAAGATCTTGGTGGTACCTCCTCACACGTTAAGTCTTGGCTATCTCGTCCGATTCTAACTCTATAACGTGATTCGGATCTTTCACATATTCTGAAATACAGATATGTGAAACACATTATAAACACGAGACATACTCGGAGGTAACGCAGCGAGTCTATAGGCTACATTTCTACTCGGTCAAGAATTTGAAATGGACCAATAAATCGTGGATTGAGCTTTCCTCTCTTCCCAAATCTTGTAACTCCTTCCATGGAGCAACTCGTGTAATAATGATCCCCTATACTAAATTCCACGTCCTTTCGATGAAGATCCGCATAACTCTTTTGTCGATCTTGTGCCATTTGTATACGTTGTCGAATCATTTGGATTTTTTCCGTAGTCATACACGTATTCAACTCGGGTCCCAACAATGTTGCTTCACCCACCTCGTCCCAAACATCTTTGGAGAAGCGACATTTTCGTTCATATAATGCTTGAATGGAGCCACACCTATACTTGTCGATAATTGTTGTTGTAGGAGAATTCCACCAATGGTAAATACTTATCCCAAGCGCCCTTGAAGTCTAGGACACGAGTCTTAATAGATCTTCAAGAGTTTGAATAGTCCTCTCGATTGTCCGTCTGGTTTGAGGATGGTATGCGAGCAGATAAATAAAACCGTGCCCATAGCTTTTTGCAAGCTAACCCAAAATCTTGAAGTGAATCTTGGGTCACGATCCGAAACTATGGATACGAGGCATGCCATGCAACCTCACAATCTCATTCACGATACATCTAGCAAGACGTTCGAGGAATAAGTCTCCCGTATCGGCAAGAAATGAGCAGACTTGGTTAATCTATCAACAATAACCCAAATAGCATTGATGCCTTGAGAAACCGTAGGAAGACCCGTAATGAAATCCATGGTAATGTGTTCCCACTTCCATTTCGGAATCTCAAGTGGTTGCAACGGACCCTTAGGTACTAGATGCTCTGCCTTTACATGTTGACAAGTTAAACACATTGAGATAAACTTTGCAATCTCTCTCTTCATATTGTTCCACCAAAATGTATGTCGAAGATCACGATACATTTTAGTACTTCCAGGATGGATTGCAAATGGTGTATTGTGTGCCTCCATCATAATCTTGTACTTCAAATCAGAGTCGTTAGGAACACAAAGTCTAGAGTGGAATCGAAGTATTCCTTCTTCATCAATTCTCGCGCTTAGGAATAGCACCTTCTTGTACTTTCTTCTTCATCGCATACGACTCAGAATTCGGTGGCTTGAGCAACCTTAACTTTTTCTATTAAAGTTGGCTCTATCGTATACTTGACATCATCGCACTCATTCACGCATATGATCTTCTACTCAACGCGCCGCCACTACCACGTTAGCTTTTCCAGGATGGTATTGAATAGTGTGGTCGTTGTCTTTTAATAGCTCGAGCCAACATCGCTGCCGCATGTTGAGTTCCTTTTGCGTGAAGAAATATTTGAGGCTTTTATGGTCTGAATATATCTCCACTTTCTCCCCATATAGATAGTGCATCCATATCTTTAGAGCGAAAACGACTGCTGCCAACTCTAGATCATGAGTAGGATAATTTCTCTCATACTCTTTAAGTTGTCGCGAGGCATAGGCTATGACTTTCCCACGTTGCATGAGAACACATCCTAACCCTTTGCCTGAAGCATCGTTGTAGATAACAAATCCATCCGTACCAGATAGTATTGTTAGAACAGGTGCCGAAATGAGTCTCCTCTTAAGCTCTTGGAAACTCTTCTCGCATTCTTCGCTCCAAACGAATTTTGTATCCTTCCTAGTTAGCTGGGTTAATGGAGTAGCGATTCGAGAAAACCCTTCCACAAATCTCCGATAATAACCAATTTAAGCCAAAAAGCTATGTACTTGATCACCGACTTGGTTGCTCCCAACTTTGTATTGCTTCAATCTTTCACGGATCAGCAGATACTCCATGTTTCGACACCTCGTGCCCATGGAATGCTACTTCCTCGCCGAACTCGCATTTCTTCAATTTGGCATATAGTTGGTTTTCACGAAGCCTTTGGAGTACCGACTTCAAATGGTGCTCATGATCTTCCACGGCTTTTGGAATATATGAGGATGTCATCAATAAAGACAACAACGAATTGATCCAAATATTTTTTGAATACTCGATTCATCATATCCATGAAAGTCGCAGGAGCATTAGTCAATCCGAAAGACATGACTAAGAATTCATAATGCGAACCGAGTTCTAAAAGGCGTCTTTGGAATATCCTCGGTTCTAATCTTGGTGATGATATCCGTAAGCGAAGATCGATCTTTGAAAAAATTGTGCCTTGCAGTAATGGTCAAACAAGTCATCAATACGAGGTAGAGGATACCTATTCTTGATGGTGACATGGTTCAATTCCGATAGTCAATACAAAGTCGCATACTCCGTCTTTCTTCTTTACTGAATAAAACAGGAGCACCCCGAGGAGATGTGGGGCCGAATGAAACCGATGTCCAACAATTCACCGTAGTTGGACCTTTAACTCTGAAGTTCAATAGGAGCCATTCGATATGGGGTTTTAGAAATGGGCTTTGTACCAGTTCAAGATCAATAAAGAATTCAACTTCACGTTCTAGGGGTGTAAGGGAAGTTCTTGAGAAATCGTCAAGAAAGTCAATAACAACGGGAATATTATTCAAATTTGGCGTGTCTTTATTCAAATCCATAACATGGGCTAAGAAAGCTTGACATCCGTTTTTTCAATAAACGAATACCTTTATGATTAGATATGACAATGATTGATTTTAATGGTTTAGTTGCTTGAATTCGCATAACAGGTTGGTTAGGAATATGAAAACTAACAACCTTACGAAAAAAATCAATTTTGGCATGATGAGTAGTTAACCAATCAATCCCTAAAATCACATCAAAAGCAAGTATCTTTAAAGAGATAAGGTCAACGGTAAGGTGATGGTGCCAACTTGAATCAAACAAGATTTATAAAAGTGGATGTGATGAAAGTTTCTCCTAACGGAGTTTTTCCATAGATAGGTCAAAGTCTAATTTCTCCGGAGTCAAGTTTAAGCGTTGAGCACAAGCGGGAGAGATAAATGAATGGGTAGCACCGGTATCAAGTAAGGTATAAACTTCACAAGAATTTATAAATAGCTTACCAGTGATCACCTCGTTTGGGTTCTCACATTTTGACCGATCACAACAAACGCTCTTCCAGAGGCAGATTGACTTTGACTTTTACGGGGACAGTCTTTTGAGTCACCAAATCCCCATTGAACTAGGTTTTATTCTACCGTCATAATCTCGAAGCGATATGTCCTTCCTTTCCACAATTATAGCATACCTTGGCTGTTAGGGCGCTTTTGGTGATATGTCCCTCTTTCCGCATTTATAGCATATAACCGGTGGTCGTTCTCCTCCCTTAGAACCCGATTGCCACCAGCAGACCGTAAATCTTCACATGGTCGTTGTTAAATCTCCTCTTTTTAAAATCTCCTCTGACTCGCTTCTTCTATTTTCATGGCCATGATTACCACCAGAGTGGTTACCATTTTGTCCATCTTTTTTCTTTCTCCATTTGGTTATCGTTGTTTTGTTATTTCGCTATCTCCGGTATGATGATCTCGATTGTGGTCCCTCGGTTTGACCGTACTCGTTATCTCGCTCTAATAATTGAGCCTATTTACAACATCCGAATAGAGAGAAAATTTATGAGAAATGAGATCTTGACGTATCTGGGTTTCAAACCTCTAAGAAACATCGCGTCATCGTTCCTCATTCTCCACCAAATGAGGTGCAAACTTGGATAACTCTGCAAACTTTGCCTCGTCTTTGAGACATCGTCGTGTTGTTTTGTTCTAATCGATGAACTCCACTTTCTTCATACGACGAACACTTTCGAGAAAGCATTTGTCATTAAATAGTTTAAAACGTCTCCCAGACATATTTGAGTGCAATTTGGATGGGGTACGCTTCACAGACTCTCCACCGATGATACGCCTCGCCACGGAATATAAAGGTGGCGAATGGAACCTTCTGTTCTCCGTGCATCCCAAGACATCGAATATCTTGGTAATTTGCTTGACCCATGTTTTCCGTGATCGGATCGGCTTTCCCTTAAATTCGGTGGTTCCAACTCTTTGAGCTCGCTTGGTGTAACAACTTAGTGAATTGCTATCATTTCCTCCTGTATTTTGAACACGAGTCTCCAAATGCGATTTTGCATGAGCTGCAAAAAAAGCTTCTAAACATCCCCTCGTTCATCATCGCTTTCGGTGGTGTTGTTCACAGGAGGAATATTGCCCGACTGTTGCGCGTTCTCCTCGTTGGTGAGTCTGAGCGTCTCCATGGTCTCATTTCCATTGTTAATATTCTCGATCGACATTCTCAAATCTTGTCGTAAAACAAGGGTTAATTAAGGAAATCAATATATCACATAATATCCCTATATCTTGACCAACTAACAAATAAGCTTAGGTAGGACACACTAGTGAAGGATATACTTGTCTCTCCTCCTAGTTCTATTCCCGATCTCGCCGGAGATCATATCCCTAAGCTCGATACCAACCATGACGCCCCCAAAATAGGTATACATCACCCATTACGAAGTTGTCAATACATGGTACATAAACAACTACAACTTTATTATTACAACATATAAAGCTGTGAGTTTAAATATAGATATTGCCATCTAGACAATATCCACACGCAAATAAATCCCCATCATAATTATTGATACATTATTTTACAAAATGGTGAGGACTACTAAACAACTCTCTCTAGAACCTTCATTCCATACCCAGACTAGTACTCATTACATTCTCGCCTCACGAGAAGAAAAATGGAACAACAAGGAAAAGGGTGAGCTCAACTAGCCCAAGTAAAGAATATTATGACTAAGATAATATACAACAAATTATCGTTAGTCTTCAACAGGAAAAAATCTAATAGGATACAATAGACAACAAGTTTTAAATCAATATCCGCAGCGGAAATAATAATTCATTAGAAGAGTTAAGTAAAGAGTGCAAACTACTATCTTCTATGTATGAATTTAAAAGTTCATCGTCTATCTTTTATCCCTGTAACATCAATCAATATACATCTGGAATCAAATATTCATCTTTGCACTACAGGACAAAGATATTCATCAGTTGGTCATGTTCATCTAAACACCTGTTCATCTTTGCACTACGGGCCAAAGATATTCATCAGAAATCATTCATCTTTGCACTACAGGCCAAAGATATTCAATAATATCATCATTTAAGACTAAGGATGATGAAACATATTTTTAAAGAAACGAATCCAGTGAAACAAAATGACAAGGATTAAGGATTAAGGATTCGTACTTTGTTTTATCCATGTCCAAAAATACCTCAAAAATAATCATAGTGGTGTAAAATTCAAGAATGATCAAAACATGGATACAATCAAAGCTAGTATCCACAATAGATATTTTAGACGAAAAGGAAAATTTTTATTTTTGATGAATAGTGCAGTATTCGTGAATAGTGTCAGATATCGTGAATAGTAAGAGTATCGTGAATAGTAACTCAGACACCAAAAGTTCCAAATTTGATAAAACTTTAGATCAATATTTCAAAGATAATGATATTGAAGAAATAATATCATTACAAAAAAATAATATCCCTTACCTCGAAAGAAAGACTTTTAGTTGAAACAGGATATAGGTTATGACTTGAACTTGCATCAGTATAGCAATACTCAAAGTATACTCAAAATACACAAGAATACGCTCAATAATATAGAGAGAAAACTTGGGTTTACGGTGTGATTTTTTAATTCTAACCTAAGCACCCTATTTATAGGAAATTGCTTAACACCAAAGCGTAAAATTTAATATAATAATATTATATATATTACAAATTCTCTACGCACACTTAGCATCTAAAATCAGCAATCCTAACACATGTTAAATGAGTCCCAACAATGTAAAAACATTTTTGTAATTAAAAATATTTTAAACTTCCAAAATTAATTATTTTGAACTTGAACTTCAATAATTCATAATAAATAGCCCTTTTATCAAAAAAAAAAAATCGAATCTCGTGACTTTTTATAGGAAATTAAATTCTCTACAACTTTGAAGAAGAAAGTTTTTCAAATTCCAAATGAAATTGACCAAGAAATCCACACAAGCAAGCGATTTTACGTGTTATAATCAAATTTCGATTCAATAAATGGGGTCCAATGAGCATGTTTAACATGTTTTAAACATTTATTGCAACAAAAATACTCTTCCTCGCATATACTCATATATCCCACATTCATTGTAAAAATATTACCATTATTATATTATTAAAATATAATAATATATTTAAATGAATTATCTTATCGAGAAAAAGATAAAATTTCAATTTTCAACAATTGTCACATTAAAATTTTCTCCATCTATATCCACATAAAATCAATATTTTCCTCATCATATGAATCAATAATTAATTATTCACAAATAATATTACAGAATCACAATATTGACAACTGTGCGGCCTCCAGGAAGAGGGGCTTTCCAATAAGAATTTCTCCTTCTTGGCGCTTGCAATTAGGTGACCAAACCTCTCCTTGACGAACTTTCTAGACATTGCCAATAATGTTATCTAATAATATTATTCAGATAATATGAATTATTGCATCGATAATGAAAAAATTTGTGTAATGACAATTATTGAAACAAATGTGAATATAAAATATCAACGCAAAGAATTATTAAATCAATAAAATCTTCGAATAGTAATTATCGTAACCATTATTAAGTAGTGTCTTCTTACGTAAGAATCAATAATTGGTACAATACCGCTGCGGCTTCGTGTTTTAACCAAGAGTATTTTAACAGTATTAACGGTAACAACTACGCCGTTATTTTTAAACCACTTATATTTGTCGTTTTCTTCATCCAATCGCTTTTCGTTATGGGGCCCACAAAATATCTTGTGCCGTCGTACATAATATTCCCAAAAAGAAGAATATTCCACGACCAAACGAATATTCCCGACAACAATGAATATTTTATAACCACTTGCTTATTTTGAAATATTTACGTATTTTACCCATAACTATTCACATTAATCAAATCAACCCTTACTATTTCAAAATAATAAATAGAAAATGAAATTTCATTAATAATAAGTTGGGGTCTTACAATATGTATTCGATATGTGTTTTCATGGAATTTCATTTGTAATTCTTAGATGAAGCTTGCATTTCTTTGGATTAATCGCGCATTGCTCGTTTCGATGCTCTCTCTGCGATAACTTCGAGTATATTATTGCGGCTGGCTTTACTTGATGTGTTTGTTGTGCTTGTCTTTCTTTATTCGAGGCTCAACTTCTTTGAAAGTGCGAGATATATGTGCTTGCATCATTGTCATACTATCCACTTCTAACACCCCATTTGCCTACCGCTTTGTGTCATTCTTCTTTGTGGGCCCTTTGGTAGTTATTAGTCGCCATGGTTTCAATTAACTCGTATCCTTCCTCGTAACTCTTAGCCATGAATGCTCACTTGAAACGTTTGCATAGATCTTGTCCGAGATTCCCATGTAGTCCATTGTAAAAGGTGTTCATTTGTAGCCACTGGGCAATCCATGATGCGGGCATTTTTGAGCGATTCTTTGTATCTTTCCAGTGCCTCATATAATGACTCCCCATATTCTTTGTTCAAACATCGTAATCTCGTTCCTCATCTTCGCGATTTTACTTGGGTGGAAAGAATTTTGCGAGGAATTTACGAGCTAAATCCTCCCATATAGTTATCGAACCGGACGGTAGAGAATGCAACCAACTCTTCGCGCTTTGTCCCGTAAAGAGAATGGGAACAATCGAAGTCTCACCGCCTCATCCAAACTCCATTGAACCTAAAAGTGTTGCACATTTCCGTAAAGTGACTCAGATGCTCGTTAGGATCGTCATTTGCAAATCCCCAAAAATGAACTAAATTCGAATCATTTGTATCATCCCGAGCTTAATTTGAATGTATTTGTTGCTATTCTTTGGCCTAGTGATGCTCGATTGATTAGATCACCACTTTGGTGTTGCAAAATCCCTTAATGCTTTTCGATCTTCGGCTGCCATTACTGTTACCTCTTCCTTTTCAGATGTTTCGAATTCTTGCCTCGTTTCCTTGATCCACTTACTCAACCTCTGAAACCTTTTCTCAATGTCGTCCTCAAAAGGCAACAAGTTTGGATTTTTGGACCAAGTTTGCATACACTGCTTCCACACCTGAAATAGAAGAAACAATACAAAAATAAAAATGTCTAAGTAAAACTGGATTAATTAAACTAATATTGTAAAACTATTAAGAATTATACTAAATAGTCCCCGGCAACGGAGCCAAAAACTTGTTGGGTAAATTCTAGTTACGCACAACACGCAAGTATACGTGGTCAACAAGTAATAAAGTGATGAGTAAAGTGTCGTTCCCACATAGACAATTTAGCAAGAAACTTAACTTCACAATTATCAATTTCCTATTAATCCTAATTTTATTAAACTATCCAATTCAATGATTAAAAATTATAGAAACTAAATTAAAAATAAATAAACTACCATAAATCAATCACCAATATCAAAATCTGGAAATTGAAAACAGTTAATGGAGAATTAGACTTATGATTTCACCCTAAGCTTCACTCTGATTTTAACACTTTTATTCCAATTCAATTCACTATCCTAGTTTATTAATCAAGAACACGAACGTAGTATTAACCACCTCTCGATGCACTAATACTGTATTAACGTCAATCCACAATTAAGATAGAAATCCGCTAAACACCTTAAGCAACTAACTCACTATATCTCTATGTGAATTACAATTAACGAAGGTTGAAGAATAAGTTCTCTATCCGATTACATGCGGTGTCAAGCATATCTCTACCTTAACACTCATCAAGTTTAAGCTATTAACAAAATCCTGAACACATGTTATATAAACTAGGTCTAGATTTGAATATCCTCTCTCGATTCCATCCAACTCCACAAAGAATTGTTGATCAGGCAATTCATAGATTCAAGCACAAATCAATATAGATAAACTGGAAATAGCTTATTAAATTGGAAATCAAAGTTTACAAAATCATAGATTCACTTAAGGATCAATCACAAGACTAAAAAGTGAATTAGTTCATAATAAGCGAAATAAACACTGAATAAATCATGGAAATCATTCTTTCAATTACAAATAATAAACTAAGACGAAGAATATTGGAAAACACCCTTCACGTAGCCTAGAATCACAATCGTCTCGAAAATCTCCTTGAAATACTCATCCAACGCTTGCTTAGAAAAACTGAGATTAATCTTTGTAATTTGCCTAGTGTGTCTTTAATCTCATTGTTTGTTGTTAATTATATACTTCAACATGTATTCTGATTACAATTCCACGCATATATGAGTCCCAAGTCATCACCATCACTTAAACTCCATGTTTGAAGCATTAGAAACCAACTAGAAGACTTAAATTTCGAGTACCCAAGCCCCAGCTTGCTATTTCCCTTTGCAAGAGCAAGCCCCAGCTTGCTTCCTAGCTGCTAATCCACCCAGACCCCAAGCCCCGACTTGCTCCCAAGGCACAAAAGAGCAAGCCCCGGCGTGCCCCCAATCTGCCAATTATTTTTCCTGTTGGAACCTCCTCTGCTAAAATTGCCATAACCTTTAAACCAGGAGGAGTTACGGGGCCTGTGACCTATCAAATCGAAGCTATTGACGAGCTCTACAACTTTTATTCTTTGAGCTTTCAGAAATAACAAACGGATGAAGGTAGAAATTTCATTGGAAGCAGCTACTGCTGTATAATGACAACCGAAACAACTCTTAACTTTGTCTTTGATGCTAGACGGCCATACTCTCGCATCCGAAATTCCGATTAGAATGATGCAAGACGTTACAGAATGCCAAGAAAGAGTTCCACAACATAATTCAAGTTCCACGCCAGGAACATGCAATACACATGAAATGACCATTAAAACCCGAACGATTTTCGGAATTGCTTTTCCTTGCAAATTTTATACCAATAGTTGCTCACACCGCTTCCAAGCATATAATCTACAAAATGGAAACTAAATGCATGAAAAGTAACTAAGAAACACGAGATTAAGCAAATAATTCAAGTAATAGATGCCGGATATGTAGGTATAAAACCTACTTATCAAATACCCCCAAACTTAAACCTTTGCTTATCCTCAAGCAAAAACAAAATAAAAATGCAACACAATGCAATGGAATGGAATGAAACTAATCTACATGCCTATGAATCCAGAAGAATTGATAAACACAAGTCTTTTCGCCCGGCCTCAGAGAAATCAAGTAAACATGATAATACATCATATCAAAACTCATCAGTAATTTACCGATCAATCATCAAATCTTAGACTGTTATTACTGATATAGTGCGTGTGTGCTCAACAACAATGCTAACTGATATAAAATCAAATTTAACACATAACAAGTCTCTTGGAAGGCATCATACAGTGTAAACTCAAGAAATTCAAAAACAAGCTAGATCTAATTAAAATCAAACAATTACCAATATCGAGAGTCAACATGGGATACTTATGCTTTATTTTTCATCTACGGGGGATTTTTGCTCTTATTTCCTATTTTATTCTTTTTTTATATATATACACATAGCTATGCAATGTGTTATTCCCTTAGGCTTTTCAATGCTACCTTAACGAGCTTTCGACCAACGACTCCCAGACCAATAAGACCTTAGGGCACTAGGTGTAAAGACAATCCCCTCGGGCTTACTTTACTCAAGTAACAAAGGCCACAAAACTAGACAAGTACGCCACGGTGTTTATTCATACTTTTTTTTATATAGCTTATGTACCCCAAATATTCTCCCAAACTTAGGTTCTTGTCTAACTTTAGCCATCACTACTTATTCTTGTCATTCTTTCATTCAAACTAGCATTATCCTTTAGAGTCCCATTATGTATCAATTTAAACTCAATCAATCAACAAGTTGTTTTTACTGTGCTATCCTAATTATACCAGTTTCAAACAGAAAAAGATTCAATTCATAACAAGAAATCACATCAAAAGCTCTAATAATCAGTATTATACTTGTCTATCCAACCCCATTCTCATCATTGGCCAAAATAGACTGTAACTATCAAACAGCTGGACTCATGCAAGATGAACATATTAACTAACTATTATTTTTGAATTTTTGAATTTTTTTTTAGATATATGTGGTGAACATAACATAAATGCAAAGATAAATAAAAACTATTTACATTCCTAAGCTACTATGCAACTACATGATTACCTGAATGCAACACTTAACAATCCTAAACATAAACCATGAACTAACATATGCAAACCTAGCTAATGAAATTAAATATGCAACATGTAACATAAATCCCCCAAACTTGAAAATTACAGTGCCCTCATTGTATAGATAAAGCAATAAATAAGAGAGGACTTCCCTGTAATCGCTTAAGTCTGGGTTGTTGGTGTCTGTTGTTCTTCATCGGAATCGCTGGGTGGGAACCTTGGCATTGGGGCTGGTTGCTGGTATGGGAATTAGGCATTGTGATTAAAGCTTTGGAGCGTCGCGTTTAAGGAGGCGAAAGATAGATTCATGGCCTCAAACATGTGGTCCTTGGTGATTTTGTTCGAACTATGGGGATAAAAATTGAGGAATTAGAAAACAACTTCTACTTTCAGTATAATTCCAGGTTGGTTGAAGAAATTTGCACAAAGCCTATCCTCAAACTTCCAATTGGTGTGAATTAAGGTTGTTAGATTGTGTAGTGAATGGGTGGTTTTATAGAGAGGAATTTATGTAAGTGGGTAGTGGATGACTAGGTGGGAGGAGTGGGATTGTGTTTGATTGTTGTGATGAGATGGAAAGTAATGTGTAAGGTCGTGGGTGTATGTTGTATAGGAGTTTGATTGTAGGAAGTTGAAATAGAATGGAATTGGTATGTCTGTCATGCACCAACTGCCGTAACTGATCTTCAAAATTTGGACAGCAAGCCCTTGACTTGCCTCTGCTTATGTGTGAGGGGAAAAGAGCTTGCTCTAGTTGGATGCTCTAGCTTGCTAGCATTCATCAGTGAAGGATATGATATGAGCCGGCTTGCTTTTTATGCCTAGAGGGCAAGCCCGGCTTGGGGTCTGTCATTCTCATGAGGGAAAGCCCCGACTTGCTCTTTGTTCAGATGAGGGGCAAATGACCCCTTTGCTATTGCTAGTTAATCTGCTAAGGCCTCTTATCTGCTATGTTATTATGCTTGAATTTCTTCTTCCTTGCCTCATGTGCATCCCATAGCTTCTTTGAGTACCTGAACACATGAAAAACATACTCATAAGTGGATATTGAGCAAATTCAAGCATGGAGGGTAAGCTTATTTAAAAATTAACTATACTTGAACTACTAGTTAATGAATTGACATGAATTTATTCTAGACCAAATATTATTCTGAACTACCATCTAACTAGCATGGATAACATTACTTAAGAAAAGAGAAAAAAATAAAAATAAAAATAAACATAAAAATAAAATTGGGTTGCCTCCCAATTAGCGCTTGATTTTAAGTCGTTCAGCCTGACTACCCCCTATTTCATCCCGGATCGGTTGGGTTAACTTTGGCATGATGATTATTTATCGCGCAACACCAACATTGTTGTAATGCATGCCCGTTCACTTGCATGTTGGATAATGAATTTGACTTTCTATCCTCAACTAATGCCTTAAGACCACTATCCTCTTTGCAACCCCTAAACTTGACACGTGTAGATTCCTCGAGCAACTCGCACTCTTCCTTGTCAGTTGGGATTGGGATTTCCTTGAACACCTTTACCGTTACTACCTGATCAAACACTTTCATAATCAGTTCTCTGTTAGGCACGTCAATCAGTGTTTGTCCAGTCGCCAGGAATGGTCGTCCCAAGATGATAGGGATGTTTTTATCTTCTTCAAAATCTAATACTACTAAATCGACTGGAAATATTAGTGACTCAACTTTGTCCAATACATCTTGACTATTCCTAAAGGGTATGTTGTTGATCTATTGGCGAGTTGTAGACTAATGTTGGTTGGTTTTGCTTCCTTTAATCCCAACTTTTTGTAAATGGACAGCGGCATAAGATTTATACTCGCTCCTAAATCGCATAGAGCTCTTCCCACATCTTGATTTCCAATTGCATAAGGAATTGTAAAACTTCCTGGATCTTTCAATTTAGGCGGGAGCTTTTTCTGTAGTATTGCACTGCATTCTTCGATTAACGCCACTTTTTCGAAATCCTAGAGCTTACATTTTTTCGAAAGTATGTCCTTCATAAATTTAATGTAACACGACATCTGCTCAAGTGCTTCGATAAATGGAATATTAATGTGTAACTGTTTGAATATATCCATAAACCTCGAAAACTAGTTCTTTAACTTATTATTTTCTAACCTTGAAGGAAAGGGTGCAGGTGGTGTATCTTTAAGTTGTTTCTCTTCCCTTGCTTTTTGCACCACTATTTCTATACATTTCTTCTTTAATTCCTTCCCTTCATCCTCACATTCATCTCCTGTACTAGCTTTCTTATCCTAGTTAGAAACCAACTCCTTACTGCTTCTAAGCGTAATAGCATTACACTACTCGTGAGTTCCCTTTGGATTTCTTTCGGTGTCACTTGGTAATGTTCCTTGTGGTCTATTATTCAATGCCAATGCCATTTGACCCATCTGATTCTCTAAATTCTTGATTGACATCTCTTGTGATTTCATAGCCATGGCGTGATTTTTTATAGCCAACTCGGTGCTAGTCATGAATTTTGCCAACACTTCCTCCAGATCGGGTTTCCTTTCTTGATATTGAGCTGGTTGTTTCTGGTTCTAAAATCCTGGTGGATATGATTATCGTGAAGCTTGATTTTGCTGGTTGTTGCTCCATGAGAAATTCGGATGATTCCTATTTCCTTGATTATATGTATTCTGATATGTGTTTTGCGAAATTTTGTTGTAATTGCCGATGAACTGCACAGCTGCTGGATTAATCGTTCATTGCTCTGTTGGGTGCTCTCCTGCGCACAACTCGCATATTATATTACCGCTTCTACTTACTTTGTGTTTGTTTGTTTTGTGCTTGTCTTTGCTTGTTACCGACTCCAACTTCTTCGAAAGTGCAGATATATGTGCTTGCATCGCTGTCATATTATCCACTTCTAACACCCCAGCTGCCTTCGCCTGTGTCATTCTTGCTGTGGGCCACTGGTAGTTATTAGCCGCCATGGTTTCAATTAACTCGTATCCTTCCTCGTAACTCTTAGCCATGAATGCTCCGCCCGACGCTGCATCGATACTTGTCCTGAGATTCCGAAGTAGTCCATTGTAAAAAGTGTTCATTTGTAGCCACTAGGGCAAGCCATGATGCGGGCATTTTTCGAGCAGTTCTTTGTATTTTTCCCAGGCCTCATATAATGACTCCCCATGTTGCTGTTCAAACATCGTAATCTCGTTCCTCATCTTCGCAGTTTTCACCAGTGGAAAGAATTTTGCGAGGAATTTCTGAGCTAAATCCTCCCATGTAGTTATCGAACCAGATGGTAGAGAATGCAACCAACTCTTCGCCTTGTTCCGTATAGAGAATGGGAACAATCAAAGTCTCACCGCCTCATCCGAAACTCCATTGAACCTAAAAGTGTCGCACATTTCCAGAAAACTGACCAGATCCTCGTTCGGATCGTCATTTGAAAATCCCCCAAACTAAACAGAATTCTGAATCATTTGTATTATCCCAGGCTTAATTTTGAACGTATTTGCTGCTATTGCTGACCTAGTGATGCTCGACTGCAGTTCAGGCACCTTGGGTGTTGCAAAATCCCTTAATGCTTTTCGATCTTCGGCTGCCATTACTGTTACCTCTTCCTTTTCAGATGTTTCGAATTCTTGCCTCGTTTCCTTGATCCACTTACTCAACCTCTGAAACCTTTTCTCAATGTCGTCCTCAAAAGGCAACAAGTCTGGATTTTTGGACCGAGTTTGCATAAACTGCTTCCACACCTGAAATAGAAGAAACAATACAAAAATAAAAATGTCTAAGTAAAACTGGATTAATTAAACTAATATTGTAAAACTATTAAGAATTATACTAAATAGTCCCCGGCAACGGCGCCAAAAACTTGTTGGGTAAATTCTAGTTACGCACAACACGCAAGTATACGTGGTCAACAAGTAATAAAGTGATGAGTAGAGTGTCGTTCCCACAGAGACAATTTAGCAAGAAACTTAACTTCACAATTATCAATTTCTTATTAATCCTAATTTTATTAAACTATCAATTCAATGATTAAAAATTATAGAAACTAAATTAAAAATAAATAAACTACCACAAATCAATCACCAATATCAAAATCTAGAAATTGCAAAAAGTTAATGGAGAATTAGACTTATGATTTCACCCTAAGCTTCACTTTGATTTTAACACTTTTATTCCAATTCAATTCACTATCCCAGTTTATTAATCAAGAACACGAACGTAGTATTAACCACCTCTCGATGCACTAATACCGTATTAACGTCAATCCACAATTAAGATAGAAATCAGCTAAACACCTTAAACAACTAACTCACTATATCTCTATGTGAATTACAATTAAAGAAGGTTGAAGAATAAGTTCTCTATCCGATTACATGCGGTGTCAAGCATATCTATACCTTAACACTCATCAAGTTTAAGCTATTAACAAAATCCTGAACACATGCTATATCAACTAGGTCTAGATTTGAATATCCTCTCTCGATTCAATCCAACTTAACAAAGAATTGTTGATCAGGCAATTCATAGATTCAAGCACAAAACAATATAGATAAACTGGAAATAGCTTATTAAATTGGAAATCAAAGTTTACAAAATCATATATTCACTTAAGGATCAATCACAAGCCTAAAAAGTGAATTAGTTCATTATAAACGAAATAAACACTGAATAAATCATGGAAATCATTCTTTCAATTACAAATAATAAACTAAGATGAAGAATATTGGAAAACACCCTTCACGTAGCCTAGAATCGCAATCGTCTCGAAAATCTCCTTGAAATACTCCTCCAACGCTTGCTTAGAAAAACTGAGATTAATCTTCGTAATTTGTCTTGTGTGTCTTTAATCTCATTGTTTGTTGTTAATTATATACTTCAACATGTATTCTGATTATAATTCCACACATATATGAGTCCCAAGTCATCACCATCACTTAAACTCCATGTTTGAAGCATTAGAAACCAACTAAAAGACTTAAATTTCGAGTACCCAAGCCCCAGCTTGCTATTTCCCTTTGCAAGAGTAAGCCCTAGCTTGCTCCCTTGCTGCTAATCCGCCTTGACCCTAAGCCCCGGCTTGCTCCCAAGTCACAAAAGAGCAAGCCCCGGCTTGCCCCTAATCTGCCAATTATTTTTCCTCCTGGAACCTCCTCTGCTAAAACTGCCATAATGTTTAAATCGGGAGGAGTTACGAGGCCCGCAACCTATCAAATCGATGCTATTGATGAGATCTACAACTTTTATTCTTTGAGCTTTCAGAAATAACAAACGGATGAAGGCCGAAATTACATTGGAAGCAGCTGCTGCTGTATAATGAAAACCGAAACAACTCTTAACTTTGTCTTTGTTGCTAGACGACCATACTCTCGCATCCGAACTTCCAATTAGAATGATGCAAGATGTTCCGGAACGCCAAGAAAGTGTTCCACAACATAATTCAACTTCCACGCCAAGAACATGCAATACACATGAAATGACCATTAAAACCCGAATGATATCCGAAATTGCTTTTCCTTGCAAATTTTATACCAATAGTTTCTCACACCTCTTCCAAGCATATAATCTACAAAATGGAAACTAAATGCATGAAAAGTAACTAAGAAACACGAGATTAAGCAAATAATTCAAGTAATAGATGCCGGATAAGTAGGTATAAGACCTACTTATCAGTCTTTAAGGACAGGTTTTGACATATAGGATTTTTATCAGAATCATTTTTGAACAGTCTTAAGCCTTCTGCTGGTTGAATCTTCTTGTCTGAAGTCTTCTGCTTCAACATTCTTTAGTGTGGCCAGATAGACCAAGTACCTGCAGGTTATAAATTTCTATTTTTGGTACCCATGGTTAAATGGGTCCTGCTAGGTTAGTTTTCTAAACCCCTGTTCCTCATATATTTGGATAATCATCATATTTATCACTAAAAATTATATTCATGCATGTAACTAATTTAGATAATACATTTTTGAGATGCATGATGGTGAGTGTGTGTAAGATTTGCTATTTTAATAAAACACTTTCTTTTTTTGATGGTTTCATCATTTGCCGGGTTATGTTCACAAGGTTTAAATGTTCACAGAGTGAGAATCAACTCTACGATTTATTTATATTTGGTTGATTCATGGAGGTGATTAGTTTCTACGAATCTTCAAGATACTCTTGTAGACCTGATCATACTTTGTGTGTTATTAAACACTTAGAACATAGGTTGTACATACATACTAACCCATCAGCAAAGATTACTTCACATAAAGTTAATTTAACCTGTGATGCTCTTATGACCCATTTCAGATTTCCTTCAAGATGTCATCTTCAACCTAAAACTTGGATGGAGAGAAAGTTTATAAGCATTTGAATTTCCACCCTCAGTGTAATTTCTCTCTTCACCTTTTAGGTAGATTATGATTCCTTGAAAGAATACTGTTATAGTTCATAAGGAGGTGCAATCATGATGTACATATTTATATTAGTGAGGAACCGTATGTGAGACCCCAAATTTTTTGAATAAAGATTTAAATTTCTCAAAATATTTTTTTGAATATTATGGTGTGGATTTGATATAATGTTATAGTTGTGGGTAATATTTATAAATTTTGCAAAGTAAGCAAGTGGTTATATAATATTCGATTGGTCGGAGAATATTTGTTTTAACAGGGAATATTCGTATGACGGCACAATCATTGGTGGACCCCACAACGGAAGTATTGTCGTAGTAATAAAAACAGAGTTATCTTTTATTAAAAATAATGGCAAAAGTATTACTCTTAAAATTGTTGAACTACCCTAAGTAGTAAAAGAAAAGAATGTCTGGCGTGGTTGCATAGTAGCACTGCGGTATTGATTATTGATGCTTATGTGAGAAGTCACTCAGTTATACTCAATTATTGCTACAGTAATTGCTGCATCATAACTCTCATATTATTGATTCAATTATTGTCACAGTATCATCTGCATAATATGTTATATTATTAAATTAATAATTTAGACGACAAAGTTATTCATATTATTATTTGCAATATTGACAATATCTAAAAGTTCTGTCAATGAGAGATTTGGTCACCTAATTGCGCGCCAATAAGGAGAAATCCTTATCGCAAAGCCCCCTCTTTCCTAGGAACGTCCTGGTTGTTAAATATTGTGAGTTATAATATTAATGATGAATGCTATTAAAAATCAAATTTGAGTTCGGAGTTGAATTTGGAGACGCGGACGTGATATTTGAGTCCGGAACGATGAAATTACTAGAAATAGACTATAAACACAAAATTTGTCGGGGTTGACTTTTTGGTCAAAAAAGTCAACAGTTGATTTTTTCAGAAAAAGTCAAACTTCAAAATTTCAAAAATAAAATTTTTGAGAAAAATATTTCCATTGTGTTAGGATTGTTAGTGTTAGTGGAAATCGACATTTATTTCGATAATAATTGATGTCTGGAGGTTATATTGACCAATCGGGTAATTAATCGAATAAATGAGCAATTAATTGCTATTAATTCACATGATTATAACTATTTGTTCACATGTGTGTACTATTGATTCACATTCTTGTACTATTAGGGGAGTTGGTGCAAGATTGATAATACTTGCATGACTAAGTTAAAAATGGAGGTACAGATGGAGGTACTTTACTGTAATTAGTATTTTTCACATGATTATAATAATTGATTCACATGATTGAACTATTGATTCACATTATTTACTATTAGGGGAGGTGGTGCAAGTTTGATAATACTTGCAGGACTAAATTAAAAATGAAAGAAAAGTCAAGGTATCAGATTTGTAATATTTTGAGCCCCAAAACGCGTGCAATTATCGAAACTATATTTTCCTATAAATAGAAGCTCATTCCTTCATTTCTCACCAATTCACTAAAGCTTTAGAGCAATTAATATAGAGAGAAATAGAGAGAAAGAAGAAGAGAAGTCTGCTACCTCTCTATTCCAATATCCAGTTTCTCCTAAGGTAAGGGGTATTATTCTTTCGTATTCATGAAGAGAATTATTTTTTTTTCAATACTCGTAAGAGTTGTTATTCCATTCTTTATTATTCTATTGGAATATCCTGTCTGTGAGGTCTATCGCATGCCTGGTGAATTATGTTGTTATTCCATTCTTTATTATTCTGTTGGAATATCCTGTCTGTGCGGATTACGTGTGACCTGGTTCCATTCTTTATTATTCTATTGGAATATCCTATTTGTACGGATGATTACGAATGACCTGGTTCCATTCTTTATTATTCTGTTGGAATATCCTGTCTGTGCGGATTATGCATGATCTGGTTCCATTCTTTATTATTACATTGGGAATAACACATGCATGCGATCTATCGCGCGCGTCTTTGAATTCTTCTGTTATAACATTTTTTATTATTCTGTTGGAATAACTTGTCTATGTGGATTACCACATGCATGGTGAATGATCCTTCGTATTCATTTCTTATTAAATTATGGAAATGATCTGTTTACGTGGATTCTCTGCGGCGAGACGAAAATCCATTTTAGATTTTCGTAATTTTTATGACCCTCAAAAATTCTGGAAAAATTTAAAATGATAATTTGATGAGTTTTCTAGATTGTGTCCAAAAATGGCAATTTTTGGATGTATAGAGTAGGAGTTATGAATTTTATGGAAAAAAACTATTTTAAAAGTAAACCCTTATAACTCCTTGTGGTTAACTCCACAATTGGTGAAATTTTTATTGGGAGTACATATATATAACAGGAGTATACCCTGTAAATTTCAGAATTTTTGGATAAAAGTACAATTTATGATAAATGTCTAAATATTCGACAGTTTTGGCCATATGAAAAATAGTAAATGAATTTTAAAAATTCTGAAAAAAATATATGATCAATATGGGACTATATTCTGCTAAATCCCATAAAAGAAATATTTTTGGGACTAATTTGGTATTTTTTATGAAAATGAACTAGTTATGAGTAAATGAATTAAATATGTTATGTGAAGTAACAAAATTAGAAAATAGAATTTTATGGCTTGTGAATCCTATATAGGGTAAATGTAGATTTTTGATGAGGGATTTGATCATTGGTGATGAAATCTTATAAGTATGGCATTTTTGAGTGATTAAATGCATTATTTGGTAAAGTGTGAACAATTGAAATAAATTATTTATAAGTTTAAGAAGTGATTAAAATATTGTTATAATATTAATAATATTAGATTATGAGTTTATTAAGTGATTTATAATATTTAGATAAATTTAAAGTCTTTAATATTTATCCTTATTTTCGTTTGATTAATGCTTATATCATTATCATCATTCTCATGCTTATATTGTGATGAAAGTCATCTTTGGCTTACGTGTATAGATGGACTTGGTATGATTATGACCAGAGATTATTCGGTATAATCATGACCGTAATGTGACGAATGATGTGGTGAAAGTCCTCAGTGGCCTGAAGTGCATTGATGGACAGTTTTTGGTATGATTATGACCAGAGATTATTCGGTATAGTCATGACCATTGATGATTTAATGAATATCCTTGGCCCGTAGTGCAGGGAAGATTCGATGATATGCTTTATTTATTAAGCCGAGTCTCAGCGATAAAAATTGATGAAAACATTTTAAATCATAGAAGATAGTAGATATCATGCTCTACTTGACTCTTCTAATGGATTGCTTATTCCACTACAGTTAAACTTGATGTCTATTGTATTTTATCAGTTTAACATTGTTGAAGGATAATGATAATTTATTCTGCATTATCTTTGTAAGACCCCATTTTTTTTTAATAAAGATGATTTTTCTATAACTATCATTTTTGAATATTATGGAATGAATTTGATATAATATTATAGTTGTGGGTAATATTTATAAATTTTGCTAAGTATGCAAGTTGTTATAAAATATTCGATTGGTCGGGGAATATTTTTTTTGTCGGGAATATTCGTACAACAACACAATCATTGGTGGACCCCACAATGAAATTATTGTCGGATTGAGAAAACGACAAAAATATTTTATAAATAACGGTGGAGGTGTTATTGTTAAAACTGTTGAACTACCCGGTAGTAAAAAAAGTACGATGTAATACGTGTGGTTAGTTGCATAGTAGCAATACGGTATTGATTAATGATGCTTACGTGAGAAGTCACTCATTTATACTCAATTATTACTTTCTGAGAATGGTATGCAACATATCTCTCATATTATTGATTCGATTATTGTCACAGTATCATCTGCATTATATGTTATATTATTAAATCAATAATTGAGACGACAAAGTTATTCATATCATTAAATTGCAATATTTACAATGTCTAGAAGTTCTGTCAAGGAGAGGTTTGGTCACCTAATTGCGCGCCAATTGGGAGAAATCCTTATCGAAAGCCCCTCTTTCCGGGAACAACACTGTTACTAAATAATATTGTGAGTTATAATATTAATGATGAATAAGTTCGTGTTGATTAAAGATGAATTTGATAGTTTTATTATGTGGGGATTATTTGTGTTAGTAGAAATCGACATCTATTCCGATGATAATTGATGTCTGGAGGTTATATTGTTCAATCGGGTATTCGGAGAACTTTTCATGTCGAAGTACTATTCACTTAAGGTGGAGACGTGGATAAAATAAATTAACAAGATATTTGATGTCTTGGGTTACTCCGAGGAGCAAAAGGTTCCCTTTGCCACCTTCATGTTTTGCGAGAGGCGATTCTTTGGTGGGAATCAGAAGCATACTCAACTCTCGCCGCATTGAAAATGTCTTGGGAGAAGTTTCAAGAACTGTTCAACGACAAGTACTTTCCGAAAGAATTCGTCACATGAAAGAGGTAGAGTTCATCAAGTCGAAGAGAACAACATGGCCGTGTAGTGTCACAAAGACGAAGCCAAGTTTGCCGAGTTGTCCGGTTTGAGTCCCATTTGGTTGATAATGAGGAGAGAATGACGCGAATGTTTCTAAGAGGTTTGAAACCTGAGATATGTCAATACCTTATCTCTCATAAACTGTGTTTGTATTCAGATGTTGTTAATAGGGCTCAGTTATTGGAACGCGATAATTAGTCAACCCAACCAAAAGAGAGCAGCCGGCAAAATGATAATACCAGTGATAGCAATCATCGAAGCGGTGACAATAAGCGTGGAGGGAATCAACATGCCAGAAATGGTAACCACTTCGGTGGTAATCATGGCCAAAATAATAAGAATGGACATTTCAAGAAGAAGAGATTCAACAATGATGGAAAGACGTCAGCACCATCACCCGTTGTTAAGGAAGGAGAATGACCACCTATTATAAGCTTCAAATGCGGAGGGGAGGGACATATCAGTCCAAACTACGCGATGCCATCCAAAGCATGTTACAATTGTGGAAGAGAAGGACACCTAGCCCAATTTTGTCGTTCACCGAAGACAAGTCCAGCTGGGAGGGAGGCACCAAAGGTCCTCCCATAAAAGTCAAAGCCAGTAGTGCAAGGGAGAGCGTTTGTCGTGACCTCCCAGAAAGCAAGGAACCCGAATGAGGTCATCATGAGTAAGCTTATCATAAACTCTAGCAAAGTATATACCTTATTTGATACCGGTTCTACCCATTCTTTTATTTCTCCTACTTGTGCTCAACGTTTAAAATTGACTCCAGAGAAATTGGACTTTGACTTAGCTGTTGAAACTCCGTTGGGAGAAACCTTCATTACATCCACTATTTATAAGTCTTGTTTGGTTCAAATTGGTATCCTCACATTACCTGTCGATCTTATTTCATTGAAAATACTTGCATTTGACGTAATTCTAGGGATTGATTGGTTAACTACTCATCTAGCAAAAATTGATTGTTTTCATAAGGTTGTTAGCTTTCATATTCCTAACCAACCTATTATGCGAATTCAAGCAACCAAACCATTAAAATCAATCACTGTCATCTCAAGCCATAAAGCTATTCGTTTATTGAAAATGGATGTCAAGCTTTTTCGAGCTCATGTCATGGATCTAAACAAAATAAATCGCTTTTGAATGATATTTCTATTGTTAATGAATTTCCGACGTATTCACGAAGAACTTACGGCCTACCCCAGGCGTGAAATTGAATTTTGTATCGACCTTGAACTTCGGTGACAAAACCTATTTCAAAGCCCCATATCGAATGGCTCTATTGAACTTCGTGGAGTTAAAGACCCAACTGCAGGAATTATTAGACATTGGCTTTATTCATCCTAGTATTTCTCCTTGGGGTGCTCTCTGCTCTATTCGTGAAAAAAAAGATGGGAGTATGCGACTTTGTATTGATTATCTGGGAGTTGAACCATGTCACCATCAAAAATAGGTACCCATTGCCACGTATTGATGACTGTTTGACCGCCATAAGGCGCCAAATTCTTTTCAAAGATTGATCTTCGTTAGGATATCACCAATTAAAGATTAGAGCAGATGATATTCCAAAAACGGCTTTTAACTCCCTATGCGGGCATTATGAATTCCTAATCATGTCTTTTGGATTGACTAATTCTCCTGCTGCCTTCATGGATATGATGAACAGAGTATTCAAGGATTATTTGGATCACTTTGTGGTCGTCTTCATTGATGACATCCTTATTTATTCCAAAAGCCGTGAAGATCATGAGCAACACTTGAGGCTGATACTCCAAAAGCTTCGTGAATATAAGCTTTATGCCAAGTTGAAGAAATGCGAGTTTTGGCTTGAGGAAGTAGCATTCCTTGGGCACGTAGTATCAAGTCATGGAATATCAGTTGACCCAACAAAGATTGAAGCTATTCAAAGCTGGGAGCAACCTAAATCAGTGACCGAAGTACGTAGCTTTCTCGGCTTAGCTGGTTATTATCGGAGATTCGTAGAAGGGTTTTCTCGAATCGCTACTCCACTAACTCAGCTGACTCAAAAAGATAGAAAATTTGGTTGGAACGAGGAATGTGAGAAGAGTTTTCAAGAACTCAAGAGGAGACTCATTTCAGCACCTGTTTTGACAATACCATCTAGCTCGGAGGGGTTTGTCATCTACAGTGATGCTTCGGGTAAAGGTTTAGGATGTGTTCTCATGCAACATGGGAAAGTCATAGCCTATGCCTCTCGACAACTCAAAGAATATGAGAGGAATTTTCCTACTCATGATTTAGAGTTGGCAGTAGTCGTTTTTGTGCTAAAGATTTGGTGGAATTACTTGTATGGGGAGAAAGTAGAGATCTTTACGGATCATAAAAGCCTCAAATATTTCTTTACTCAAAAGGAACTCAGCATGCGATAACGACGTTGGCTTGAACTATTGAAAGATTATGATCATACCATCCAATACCATCCTGGAAAAGTGAACGTGGTAGCTGACGCATTGAGTAGAAGATCATATTCGGGTACGAGTGCGATATTGACAATGCAAAGGCCCATTTTGTATGACTTGCAAAGGATGGAGATAGAGTTAAAGACTCCAGGGACCCATGTGATGATAACGAATATACGAGTAGAATCGACTTTAATTGATAAAGTTAAAGCTGTTCAAGCTACAGACCTGGAGCTGATGCGTATGAGGAAGAAAGTGCAAGAAGGTGCTATGCCGGAAGCAAGAATCGATGAAGAAGGAATACTTGAGTCAACTCTAGTCTTTGTGTTCCTAACAACCCAGATTTAAAGTATAGAATCATGATGGAGGTGCACAACACACCGTTTGCAATCCATCCTGGGAGTACCAAAATGTATCGTGATCTTCGTCATACATTTTTGTGGAGCAATATGAAGAGAGAGATAGCGTTGTTTATCTCAAGGTGTTTAACTTGTCAACGTGTCAAGGCGGAGCATCAAGTGCCAAACGGTCCATTGCAACCACTTGAAATTCCAGAATGAAAGTGGGAGCACATTACCATGGATTTCGTTACTGGTCTTCCCAAGGTTTCTTAAGGCATAGATGCGATTTGGGTCATTGTTGATAAATTGACTAAGTCTGCTCATTTCTTACAGATACAAAAAACTTATACACTTGAACGTCTTGTTAGTATGTATATAAACGAGATTGTAAGATTGCATGGTATGCTAGTATCCATAGTTTCTGAACGAGACCCAAGATTCACTTCAAGATATTGGGTTAGTTTACAAAAAGCTATGGGCACGGATTTACGATTTAGTTCGGCATATCATCCTCAGACGGACGGACAATCAGAGAGGACTATTCAAACTCTTGAAGATTTATTAAGACTCTGTGTCCTTGACTTCAAGGGAAGTTGGGACAAGTTCTTATCGTTGGTGGATTTTTCATACAACAACAGTTATCAAGCAAGTATTGGTATGGCTCCATTCGAAGTGTTGTATGGAAGAAAGTGTGGTTCTCCAGTATGCTGGGATGAGGTGGGTGAAGCAACGTTGTTGGGACCGGAGTTGGTACGTATGACTACGAAAAATATTCAAACGATCCGATAACGCAAAAAACCTCACAAGATCGACAAAAGAGTTATGTTGATCTTCATCGAAAGCGACGTGGAATTGATATTGGAGATCATGTGTTGTTACGTGTTGCTCCATGGAAAGGAGTTACGAGATTCGAGAAAGAGAAAAGCTCAATCCTCGATTAATTGGCCCATTTTTAATCCTCGAACTAGTAGGGCCTGTGAGTCTATAGACTTCGCTTTTACCGCCAAGTATGTCTCGTGTTCATAATGTTTTTTCATATATCTATGTTACGTAAATATGTGAAAGACCCGAACCACTCACATTATTGAGTTAGAAGCAGGACGAAATAGCGGAAGATTTAACATACGAGAGGAGGTTCTGTTAAAATCTTGGATAAAAGGAGCATATTCTACGCCTCAAGGTTACACCTCAAGTCAAAGTTTTACGATGGAGGAACCACGATGTTGAGGAAATGACCCTAACTTCACGCTCGGGGTAGACATCGAAGTTCTTCTTCGAAATACCGCCAGAAAGTCAATAACAACAAGAATATTATTCAAATTGAATTAGAATCAAATGAAATCAAGGTATCCTTACCTCTTCGACATACCGGAACCTTCTCTCGTTTCCGCATCCCAAGACATCGAATATCTTGGTAATTTGTTTTGACTCCATGTTTCCGCCCATGATCGGATCCGCTTTCCTTAAATTCGTGGTCCCAACTCTTTCAACTCGTCAATTGGCGGACAAACCCGTGAATTGCTATCATTTCTCCTTCAGATATTTTGAACACGAAGTCTCCTCGTCTCGATTTTGGTATGAACCTGCAAAAACTTCTAAACATCCCCTCGCTCATCATCTCGCTCCATGGTGTTGTTTCATAGAGGAACATCGCCACTCGCTGCACGCTCTCCCTCAAGCTGTAAAGACAGCATCTCCACTCCGCCTCATTTACTCCATCATAATATTCTCACGACATTTCAACACCGCCATAAAATAAATTAAGGAAATCAATATATCACATAATATCCTTATATACCTAATTAACTAACAAATCAGTAGATCATATCCCAAGCTCGATACCAACCGCGACGCCCCAAAATAGTAGTATACATCACCCACATGGTACAAACAACTACAACTTTTATTAACAAGAAACTGGGTGAGTTTAAATACAAAATATTATCTTCTGCATAATATTTATACTCAAATAAATCCTCATCACATTTATCGATACATTATTTTACAAAATGGGCGAGGACTACTAAACAATCCTTTCTAAAACCTTCATTCCATAATTCAACTAGCCAAGAAGAATATTATGACTAAGATAATATACAACAAATTATCGTTAGTCTTGAAATCTACTATAATCTAGCTTAATTTAATAAATTCATCATCAATAATCCTCGTAATATCAATCAATATTCATCTCAAATCAAACATTCATCTTTTGCACTACAAAAGCCAAAGGCCCACATGTTCATCTCAACACTGCTCATCTTTTGCACTACGTGCCAAAGATATTCATCACCGGGTCATGTTCATTTAAACACTGCTCATCTTTGCACCACAAAGCCAAAGATATTCTTCAGAATCATTCATCTCTGTGACCACAGCCAAAGATATTCAATAATATCATCATTTAAGACCCGAGGATGATGAAAAATATTTTTAAAGAATCTAATCCAAAGAAAATGATTCGTGACTTTGTTTTATCCATGTCCAACAATACCTCATTTGTGAATAAGTGTCAGATACGTGGATACGTAAATAGAATCTCCGACACCAAAAGATAGAAATTCCACAAAAAATTGATTACGTAAGTACAGTGAATAAGAATCATGTGAATAGAATAAGAAATTTGATAAAAACTTCAGATCAATATTTCAAAGATAATGATATCAAGAAATAATATCATTGTTAAAAAAAAATAATATCCTTTACCTCAAAGAATCAATTTCCTAAGGAAAGGCTCAAGTGACGAATGAAACTCAGATGTAATCAAAGAACTCCTCAAAGTATCTAAACACCACAAAATACGCCAACAATATGAGAGAGAAAGAGAGAAACTTTGTTTCGTGTGACATACCCAAAAATTACTACAATCCATCCAACTGGCCTGGATTAAAATTATAACCCCGCAATATATCTCAAAACCCCATTTAATTTTTTAATACTCCAACTGCAAAATACCGATAAAAGAAATTTCATAAGCGCAGAATTGGGGTGAGGTTGTAAGACCTCCAAATGCCTTAAGAGGCCGCTATTTTTAACCAACTTATATTTTGTCGCTTTCTTCATCCAATCGCTTTCTGATGGGCTTCGCCGCATTTAATATTCCCTCGACAAGATTTAATATTCCATTATTCAACTAATATTATTCTAATAATGAATATTTTATAACCACTGCTTATTTTGAAATATTTTAGTATTTAACCTTAACTATTCACATTAATCAAATCAACCCTTACTTATTTCAAAATAATAAATAAAGGAAATTTTTTATTTGAAAATTTCGTGGGTCTTACAATTAACAAACCCTAATTTCGAGGGCTAAATTTCATATTTTTTTTTTTAATAAAGATGATTTTTCTATAAATATCATTTTGAATATTATGGAATGAATTTGATATAATGTTATAGTTATGGGTAATATTTATAAATTTTTCTAAGTATGCAAGTTGTTATAAAATATTCGATTGGTAGGGGAATATTCTTTTTATCGGGAATATTGGTACAACAACACAATCATTGGTGGACCCCACAATGGAATTATTGTCGGATTGAGAAAACGACAAAAATATTTTTAAATAACTACGGCGGAGGTGTTATTGTTAAAACCGTTGAACTACCGGTAGTAAAAAGTACAAAGAATACGCGTGGTTGCATAAGTAGTACACGGTATTGATTATCGATGCTTACGTGAGAAGTCACTCATTTATACTCAATTATTGCTACACAAGAATGGGTCGCATCATATCTCTCATATTATTGATTCGATTATTGTCACAAGATCATCCGTGCATTATATGTTATATTATTAAATCAATAATTGAAGACGACAAAGTTATTCATATCATTAAATTGCAATATTTATAATGTCTAGAAGTTCATTAAGGAGAGGTTTGGTCACCTAATCGGCGTCAATAGGAGAAATCCTTATTGGAAAGCCCCCTCTTTCCTGGGAATAACCTGGTTGCTAAATATTGTGAGTTATAATATAAATGATGAATAAGTTCGTGTTGATTAAAGATGAATTTGATAGTTTCATTGTGTTGGGATTATTTGTGTTAGTAGAAATCGACATCTATTCCGATGATAATTGATGTACGGAGGTTATATTGTTCAATCGGTTTCGGGAACTTTTCGTGGTGCCGAGTACTATTCACGAGTTACTATTCATGAGTTACTATTCACGAGTTATTATTCACGAGTTACTATTCACCCGATTACTATTCACTCTATTATTGTGCATTCGGGTATTTGGGTATAATATTATTCTATGAGGAGATGTGCTAATTTTACGTAGTTGGTTAAAGTTATATTAGTGAATCATTATGGACCAATGTGGAAAGTTATAATAGTGAATCAATATGGATCATTTGGTTTAAAGTGTTAATAGTAAATCAAGATGGACTGTTGCTTTAAGTTTTAATAGTAAATCAAATCGAACCGTCCGCTTAAAAGTAAATCAACTGGACCGTTTCAGAATTAGTTCTTATTAAATCCATTATTCTATAAATAGAAGCTCATTCCTTCATTATTTCTTACTTAATTCATCAAACTCTAGAGAGAGAAATTATAAAGAGAAAGAAAAGAGTATTCGCTACTTCACTACTTGATATCCGGTGTCTTTTTACTAAGTAAGGGTATTATTTCTTTTGTATTCATGAAGAGAACTCCTGTTATTCCATTATTTATTATTACATTGAATAACTTTGTATCACGCGAGACTCCCTATACTTGGTGAAATCCTTATGTTATTCCATTCTTTATTATTCATTGCTGAATATCCTATATATATGCTTTTACGCTAGACACGGTTTAAAATCTTTATTATTACATTGAATAACTCAGATCACTGTGGACTCCCCTATACTTGGTGAAATCCTTAGGTTATTCCATTCTTTATTATTCTGTTAGAATATCATGTCTGTGTGTTTCACGCCGTACCTGGTTCCGTATTTATTATTCTATCGGAATATCCTGTCTGTGCGTTTATGCCGGACCTGGTTATTCTGTTGGAATAACCTGCCTGTGCTATCTATCACATGCCTGGTGATTTCTTTTGTTATTCCATTCCTTATTATACTCAGTTGGTTAAAGTTTTGACTTCTATACTCCATGAAATTAGTGGAATATCATTGATATTTGCGCTTCATCCAGTATCTTTTCATGGAAATATTTTTTTGAGCATTCTTGAATTTTACTCTATAAAGAAGTATCATGTTGACAATTTGGACGTTATTAGTTCCTGGATAAACTAATTCTTGAACTTGTTTTATTGAATTCTTATATCATTGTCATCATTCTCATGTTTATATTTTTTTAAAGTCATCTGTGGCCTGTAGTGCATAGATGGACTTAGTATGATGATTACGACTGAGGATTATTCGGTATAATCATGACCGTAATGTTACAAATGATGTGGTAAAAGTACCATTGGCCCGTAGTGCATTGATGGACAGTTTGTTGGCATGATCATGACCATTGATGAATACGAATATCCTGGCCCATAGTGCATGGATAATTTGTGGTCGTGACCCTAATGAATATCCTTGGTCAGTAGTGCGTGGATGATGTGGATTATTTATTGTCGAGTCTCAAAGAATAAAAGTGATGAAAACTTTTAAATCATAAAAGATAGTAGATTTTATTCTCTACTTGACTCTTTTAATGGATTGCTTATTCCACCGCAGATTAAACTTTTTTCTATTGTATTTTATCAGTTTAACATTGTTGAAGGCTAATGATAATTTATCCTGCATTATCTTAGTCATAATATTTCTTCGGGCTAGTTAAGCTCACCATTTCTTTCTTTGTTCTCTTCGTGAAATGAGAACGAAAGCGAGGGACTAGTCGGGGAATGGATTGATGGTCCAGATGATAGTATTAGTAGTCCTCACTATTCTGTTGAATAGTGTGACATTAAATGTAATGAGGACTTATTCTGAGAGTGGATATTGTCTAGAAGACAATATTTGTATTAAAACTCACAGCTTTTTTGTTGTATATTAAAGATTATATTTGTATTCTGCACCATGTATCTGGCGACCCAAGATGGGTGATGTATACCTATTTTGGGGGCGTCACAGTTGGTATCAAAGCTTAGGGATATGATCCCTAGCTAAGATGTGAGATAAGAACTAGGAGGGGAGAGACAGGGAATTCCTTCACTAGTATGAACTACCTAAGTTTATTTGTTATTTAATTGGTTGGTCAGAGTATAGGGTTAATATGTGATATGTTAATTAACCCTTATTTTGTGGCAGTATTTGAAAATGGCATCCAAGAATGTTGAGAACATCAATGGAGCACAGGAGACCATTGAGTCTCCACAGATCAATAACCAGGACAATGTGCATCAGGAAGGCGACAATCCTCATACAAACAACAACACTGACCAAATGATGAACGATGGAATGTTCCGAGGCTTCATGAAATTCATGCAACATTAGGAGAGAGCGGCTCCTGTCCAAAATACAGGTGGAAACACTGGTAACTCTCGGACGGTCACCGCCAAACAGTTCAAGGAGCAGGGACCACCGGAGTTTTTTGGTGAGCCAAAATCACTTAAGGCGGAGACGTGGATAAAATAGATCAACAAGATAGATGTCGTGGATAAAAGGTTCCCTTTGCCACCTTCATGTTTGGGACAGAGGCAGACATCTTGGTGGGAATCAGAAGCGACTCGACCGCCGCATTGAAAATGTCTTGGTAGAAGTTTCAAGAACTGTTCAACGACAAGTGCTTTCCCGAAAGTATTCGTCACATGAAAGAGGTAGAGTTCATCAAGCTGGAGCAAAACAACATGACTGTGTCACAATACGAAGCCAAGTTTACCGAGTTGTCCTGGTTTGCGTCCCATTTGGTTGATAATGAGGAGAGAATGACGCGAATGTTTCTAAGAGGTTTGAAACCTGAAATACGTCAATACCTTATCTCTCATAAACTGTGTTTGTATTCAGATGTTGTTAATAGGGCTCAGTTATTGGAACACGATAATGAGTCAACCCAACCAAAAGAGATCAGCCGGCAAAATGATAATACCAGTGATAGCAGTCATCGAAGCGGTGACAATAAGCGAGTAGGGAATCAACATGCCAGAAATGGTAACCACTTCGGTGGTAATCATGGACAAAACAATAAGAATGGACATTTCAAGAAGAGGAGATTCAACAATGATGGAAAGACGTCAGCACCATCACCGTTGTTAAGGAAGGAGAATGACCATCTATTATATGCTTCAAATGCGGAGGGGAGGGACATATCAGTTAAAATTACGTGATGCCATCCAAAGCATGTTACAATTGTGGAAGAGAAGGACACCTAGCCTGATTTTGTCGTTCACCGAAGACAAGTCCAGCTGGGAGGGAGGCACCAAAGGTCGTCCCATAAAAGTTAAAGCCAGTAGTGCAAGGAAGAGCGTTTGTCGTGACCTCCCAGAAAGCAAGGAACCCGAATGAGGTCATCACGGGTAAGCTTATCATAAACTCTAGCAAAATATATACCTTATTTGATACCGGTTCTACCCATTCTTTTATTTCTCCTACTTGTTCTCAACGTTTAAAATTGACTCCGGAGAAATTGGACTTTGACTTAGCTGTTGAAACTCCATTGGGAGAAACCTTCATTACATCCACTATTTATAAGTCTTGTTTGGTTCAAATTTGTATCCTCACATTACCTGTCGATCTTATTTCATTGAAAATACTTGCATTTGACGTAATTCTAGGGATTGATTGGTTAACTACTCATCATGCAAAAATTGATTGTTTTCGTAAGGTTGTTAGTTTTCATATTTCTAACCAACCTATTATGCGAATTCAAGCAACCAAACCATTAAAATCAATCACTGTCATCTCAAGCCATAAATCTATTCGTTTATTGGAAAATGGATGTCAAGCTTTCTTAGCTCATGTCACGGATCTAAACAAAAATACGTCAGTTTTGAATGATATTTCTATTGTTAATGAATTTCCTGACGTATTTCCTGAAGAACTTCCGGCCTACCCTGCATCGCGTGAAATTGAATTTTGTATCGACCTTGAACTCGGTACAAAACCTATTTCCAAAGTCCCATATCGAATGGCTCCTATTGAACTTCAGGAGTTAAAGACCCAACTGCAGGAATTATTAGACATTGGCTTTATTCATCCTAGTATTTCTCCTTGGAGTGCTCCTGTTCTATTCGTGAAAAAGAAAGATGGGAGTATGCGACTTTGTATTGATTATCGGGAGTTGAACCATGTCACCATCAAAAATCACAACTTATTTAAATAAATGAATTTCAACTTATATAAAAATCACCAAGTACTAACCCGTAACCAACTCAATCTTATTTAAACAAATGAATTTCAAATTATATAAATTATACTACTTTTAAATTCCACTAATTAAATTAAGACTATGGAGATTTAAGATCACAACTTCACTTATTACTTCATTTAAGTTAACACACTTCTCATCAATTATTCTCTATCCCGAATTGTTAATCAAGAACACAAATGTAGTATTAACCACCTCTCGATGCACTAATACCGTATTAACGTCAATCCACAATTAAGATAGAAATCCGTTAAACACCTTAATCAACTAACCCACTATATCTCTATGTGAATTACAATTGAAGAAGGTTGAAGAATAAGTTCTCTATCCGATTATATGCGGCGTCAAGCATATCTCTACCTTAACACGAATCAAGTTTAAGCTACTAACAAAATCCTGAACACATGCTATATCAATTAGGTCTAGATTTGAATATCCTCTTTCGATTCCATCCAACTCCACAAAGAATTGTTGATTAGGCAATTCATATATTAAAGCTCAAATCAATATAGACAATCCTCACAATAGAACATAATAATTGATAGCGAAGCATATTAAAATAAACTACACAATAAGATCCATTGTAATCTCAAACAAAGAATTAGTTCATTGAATTAAAACTAAGAATTCACAATTGAAAACACATTAAAAGATAAGAATAAGAGTAAAGTAAAGAGTAAATCTGTTGTCATCAAATCTCCATCTTCCTCAAGCTCCTGCTCTTGATCTTCAATGGTCTCCAAGTTGCTTCAATCTCCAAATCTAATTAGAACTAGTGTTTTGATCTAATTTACTCTAATCTAATCTAATGGAATGCTCTCTCTCCTCTAATCTCTCCTATCTCGTAATATATCCCCCATAATCCTTGTTATTCCCCTCCTTTTATAAGCCTTTTTACATGTCTTTAAGTCCTCTTGGAAGTCCTTGAGTCAATTGGATCAAAAACAATCCTTCCCGAACTCAAATTTGGCCAAAAACATCTTCTTAACGCGTACCCCCGCCGGGTTCTTACTTTTGATCCGGGAGGAGTTACAGGGCCTGCCACCTATCAAATCGAAGATATCGACGACATCTACAACTTTCATTCTTTGAGGATTCAGAAATTCGAGTCGGACGAAGGTTAAAATTGGGCTGGAAGTGACTTCTATGCAAATGACCACTCAAAACAGCGAAGTTCGACGTCCGTTGGTACAACGATCATAACTCTTGCATCCGAACTCCGATTGGAATGATTCAAAATGTTCCGGAAAGCTAAGACGATGCTCTACAATGTAAGCTAAGTTCTAAACCAAGAACATAAAGTAAACATGAAAGCCCAAATGATGTCCGGTTTGTTTTTCTTTGCGTTTTCTTTGCTTTTCCTTACCAATAGTCCCTCACACCGCTCCCAAACGTATAACCTACAAAATAAACACAAATGCATGAAAAGTAACTAAGACACGTGAATATAAACAACTAATTCAAGTAAAAGATACTTGATAAGTGTATATAAAATTCACTTATCAGCTAGTCGCAGAGGTAGCAACTGAGAGTGAGGAAGAAGAGGAACATGAGGAGAATTTATTAAAAGAATTTTATGATCAAAATTTAGAATTACAAAATTGTATTCATGAGTTAGAAGAGCAAGCTGAAGAACGGCAGGCGGTCGTGGAGCAAAGGGATGCAACAATTCAAAATTGTGTTACCCGATGTGTGATGCTTGAACAGAAGCACTCTTTGGCAGAGTATAAGATATTAGAGCTGGAATCTGAGAATGCTATGATTAAGGTTTTGATGAAAGAAGAAGCAAATGAACGAGTGAGAATAGATGATGCATGGGTAAAAGTCGCACGACGCGTTGATATTGTAGAAAAAGACGTCCGATCTAATAAGGCCAAAATAGATGAAATGGATTTTGCTTTTTGGACAGCAATTGGGAGAATCCAACATTGAATTCAGAATTACCCGATGCAGAACGGTCAACCCCAATTCAATATGGATCGGAGAGTAATGATTCAAATCATGGATCAGGAATGTGGCGAAGAAATTAAGGGTGGAATGTACTCTATAGAAAATTTAAGTCCAACAGGGATGGTGACGCCAAAGGATGTCCTAGACAAGTCAAACTCGGTAGTTTAAGTGAGAGCGTTTATCGAGGAACCCGAATGAAGTTATCATGGGTAAGTTACTCATAAACTCTTGTGAAGTCTATACCATATTCGATACCGGTTCTACCCACTCTTTTATTTCACCTAGTGGTGTTCAATGTTTGAACTTGGCTCTTTTATCTGTTAAAACTCTATTAGGAGAAACATTCGTTACCTCCACTATTTATAAATCTTGTTTAATTCAAATCGACACTTTCACGTTATCTGTCGGTCATATTTCTTTGAAAATACTTGCATTTGATGTGATTTTAGGGATTGATTGGTTAACTACTCATCATGCTAAAATCGATTATTTTCGTAAGGTTGTTAGCTTTCATATTCCTAACCAACCTGTTATGTGAATTCAAGAAACCAAACCACTAAAGTCAATCATTAACATATCAAGCCATAAGTAAAGAGCCCTGAGCCTTTTGCTAGTGACTTCCAAGTCTTGGAATACACCAAAGCTAGAATATCCGTAGGGGACGTCGTGAATAACGGTGGCAAGTTGATAGATATCAATGTGACGTGTTATCCAAGTCTTGGATGAGGGTCACAGTTTTGAATGATATATCTATTGTTAATAAATTTCCTGACGTATTCCTGAAGACTTCTTAGCTTACCCCTTGAGCATGAAATTCAATTTTGTATTGACCCCAGTACAAAACCCATTTCTAAAACCCTCAAATATTTCTTCAACTAAAATAAACGTAACATGCGCCAAGGACATTGGCTCGAGCTGTTGAAGATTACGAGCATACCATTAAATATCATTGTGGATGAGAGAACGTGGTAGCTGACGCGTTGAATAGAAGATCGTATGCGTTTACGAGTGCGATGTTGTTAACACAAAAACCCATTTCATATAACTTACAAATGATGAAGATAGAGTTAAAGACTCTAAGGACCCACGTGGTGATGTCAAATATACAAGTAGAATCGATTTTAATCGATAAAGTTAAAGTCGCTCAAGCTACACACCCAAATTTGATGAATGTGAAGAAGAAGGTTCAAGAAGGCGTTATCTCAACCCTCGATTTAATTGGCCCATTTGAAATCCTCGATGGAGTAGGAACTGTGGCCTATAGACTCATTTTATCGCCAAGTATGTCGTGTGTTCATAACATTTTTCACGTAATGATGTTACGTAAATATGTGGATGACCCGAACCACGTTATTAAATTAGAACTAGACGAGATAGCAGAAGATTTAATGTATGAGGAGATACGTGTTAAAATCTTGGATAAGAAGGATCGTATTCAACACTCAAAGATTATACCTCAAGAGTTGGAATATGAAATGAAGTCAAGATATCCTCACCACTTCGGCATACCAGGTACGTACGTAAATTTTGAGGGCGAAATTTCATAGGGAGGGGAGATTGTGAGACCCCAAATTTTTTGAATAAAGATTTAAATTTCTCAAAATATTTTTTTTGAATATTATTGTGTGGATTTGATATAATGTTATAGTTGTGGATAATATTTACAAATTTTGCAAAAGTAAGCAAGTGGTTATATAATATTCGATTGCCTGGGAATATTCATTTTAATAGGAATATTCATCTGACGACACAATCATTGGTGGACCCCTAACGGAAGTATTGTCGTAGTAAGAAAAACTGCATGAGTTATCTTTTATTAAAATAACAACGAAAGTATTATCGTTAAAACCGTTGAACTACTTATTAGTAAAAAAATACGAAGAATACGCATGGTTGCATAATAGACTGCAGATTAATTATTGATGCTTACGTGAGAAGTCACTCGATTATACTCAATTATTGCTACGAGAATTCTTGCATCATAACTATCATATTATTGATTCAATTATTGTCACAAAGATCATCTCGCATAATATGTTATATTATTAAATTAATAATTGAAACGACAAAGTTATTCATATTATTATTTGCAATATTGACAATGTCTAGAAGTTCTGTCAAGGAGAGGTTTGGTCACCTAATTGCGCTCCAATAAAGAGAAATCCTTATCGGAAAGCCCCCTCTTTCCTGGGAACGACCTGGTTGTTAAATATTGTGAGTTATAATACTAGTGATGAATGTTATTAAAAATCGAATTTGAGTTCGGAGTTGAATTTGGAGACGCGGACGTGATATATGAGTCCGGAACGATGAAATTAGTAGAAATAGACTATAAACACAAAATTTATCGGGGTTGACTTTTTGGTCAAAAAAGTCAACAGTTGACTTTTTCGGAAAAAGTCAAACTTCGAAATTTCAAAAATAAATTTTTTGAGAAAAATATTTCCATTGTGTTGGGATTGTTAGTGTTAGTGGAAATCGACATTTATTTCGATAATAATTGATGTCTGGAGGTTATATTGACCAATCGGGTAATTAATCGAATAAATGAGTAATTAATTGCTATTAATTCACATGATTATAACTATTTGTTCACATGTGTGTACTATTTATTCACATTCTTATACTATTAGGGGAGTTGGTGCAAGATTGATAGTAATTACATGACTAAGTTAAAAATGGAGGTATAGATGGATGTACTATACTGTAATTCGTATTTTCACATGATTATAATTGTGACGCCCCCAAAATAGGTATACAACACCCATTCTGAGTCGCCAAATACATGGTACAGAAAATAACTACAACCTTATTACTACAATTGTCGTGCAAAATACAACAACACATATACTATGAGTTTTAATACCAACTGTGACTCATGTCCCAACTATCGACAGCACCTCACATTGATACATTACATAAAGGTACAGTCAATAATTGTTTTAGAAATTAAAATCTTTGGGAAGTGCTCAAGGAAACCTTCGTACATAGGTGGCCATGAATCTAAGTTATGATAGATATCATATGTCCAGAGAATTATCCTTGGTTGATCCAATAGACCCCAAAGAAAAATGAGAAGATTACTATCATGTTCCTTCCAATGGTGAGTCTTCTTTTGACATATAACTATCTCCACCATCTGCGATTGAACATTATGTTTCAACCAAACTCCAAGATCATATAGGTAGTGCTCGTAGATATACTCAACAAGTGGATGTACACAACCCTGTCTTATGATAACTCGAGTTTGTATGTCATTAGACATCTTGTATAATAGTGACAAAACACCCTTCCAAAGTTGGGTTCGCCTCACCCTATTCGGTTTACCAAAATTCAATATCAAATGACGTATACAATACGACACACTTATCTAAAGTTCTCAATAAAATTATTTCCATACTATTTAGGGAGAACCTCAACATCTATATAACCACCGATTCTATTTCCTCTGTTACTCCCCGCTTCTAACCCAAACCTACATTCTTGTTACACGAAAGGAATTGTGAAGAAAAAGGGTGAGCTTAAATAGCCCAAAGAAAGAATATCATAACTAAAGATAATTAAATTATCAATAGCCTTCATTTAAATAAATCGAGATTTAGAACATATGGTAGATGATAAAACTTTTAAACCATAGTTACAGCGGAATAAGCAATCCATTAGAGGAGTCAAATAGACCATAATGTCTATTATCTTCTATGTTAAAAGTCCACCAACAATGTTTTATCCTCGTAACGTCAATCAGCAGTTCCTATCCACAATCATATATGAAAAACTCATAATCATATTTGTGGTTCCAAATTCTTTTCTCATCCCGAAACGAAGATAATTTTCATCACCGTCTTTACCTGAAACATCAAAGATCATGGTTATACCAAATCACAGTTCATGTTCATAATCATACTAATAAATTCATCTTTGCACTACGGGCCAAAGATATTCATTAACAGGTCATCTTTGCACTACGAGCAAAAGATATTCAACAACAGGTCATCTTTACACTAAGGGCCAAAGATATTTAACAACAAGTCATCTTTGCACTACGGGTCAAAGATATTCATATCTAAAAGAAATATATAATTATATCCGAATTTATATAAACAATAATTATAACCATGTTGATCAATTCGCCTTTGCACTTAAGCTAAAGTTAATCGTTTATAAATTCAATGGTCATGATCATACCAGTCAACAATTCATCTTTGCACTACTGGCCAAAGAGAACCCATAGTCACGATCATACCAATAATCTACCCATCTTTACACTTAAGTCAAAGTGAAATTTCATCACCGGAATTATTAAAATGTTATATATGATAATAAAAACAATATGATCAACAACTGCATTTAATTTCAAGAATAAGATTCATAAATCAATGATTTCATAACACCTTAATCCAAATGTTATAAATCACTTAATAATCTCATAATCTAATATTATTAATATTACCACAATATCTTAATCATTTCTTAAACTTATAAACAATTTATTTTAATTATTTACACTTTATTAATTAATGCATTTAATCATCCTAAAATGCCAAACTCATAAGATTTCATCACCAATAACCAAAACCCTCATAAAAATCTACATATACCTCTATATATGATTCTCAAGCCATAAAATCATATTTTCCAATTTTCTTACTTCACATAACATATTTAATTCATTTACTCATAACTAGTCCATTTTCATGAAAATACAAAATCAAGACAAACAAATTTTCTTTTTCGAGATTTAGTAGAACATAGTCCCATATTAAACATATATTTTTCTCTAATTTTTAAAATTCATTTACTATTTTCATATGGCCAAAAGCGCCAATATTTAGACATTTATCATAAATTATACTTTTATCCAAAAATTCTCAAATTTCTGGAGGTATCTGATATTATATAGATGTACACCCAATAAAAATTTCATCAATTTTGGAGTTAACCACAAGGAGTTCTAAGGGTTTACTTTTAAAATAGTCTTTTCCCATAAAATTCTTTACTCCTAATCTATACATCCAAAAATCGTCATTTTTGGACACAATCGAGAAAACTCATCAAAATATCATTTTAAATTTTTCCAAAATTTTTGAAGGTCAGAAAAATTACGAAACTGAAGAAACATAATAACCCTTACAATCCCTTACAAATATAATGACAATATCCCTTACCTCAAAAAAAAAGATTCCGACTTGAATATCTGGATATAATAATTTGAATGAACTTGCAATCAGATATAGCAACACTCAAAGTATCAAAATACTCACAAGACTACGGTCGAAAATATAGAGAGAAAAGATTTCAGTTTCTGGTGTGATTTTCAATTCTAACCCAAGCACTCTATTTAAAGGAAAATGCTTAGAACACCAAAGCAAAAAATTTAATAAAATATTAATATTTATTTTATTTTCCTAAGCACACCTTGCCATCTGATTTCAGCAACTAACACATGCAAGTGGGGCCCACCAAAATGAAAAACATGTTTTTTATCATTTAATGCAACAAAATTAATTTAGACCCCATATTCCGGAACTTCAATAATTCATAATAAATAGCCCTTTTATCAGAAAAATTCAAATCTTATGTCCATTCCATAGGAAATTTAATTCTCTACAACTTTGCAGAAGAGAGTTTTTTCAAATTCCAAACAAAAATTGACCGAAATCCACATATGGACAATTTTACAGGCTATAATCAAATTTCAGTCAAAAATTGTGTCCACCAACACACAAAACATGTGTTAAACATTTAATGCAACAAAAATACTATTGCTCCTCATTTATTCATATATCACACATTCATTGTAAAAATATCACCATTATTATATTACTATAATATAATAATATATTTAAATGAAATATTTTATCAGATAAGATAAAATATCAATTTTCAACAATTGTCACATTAAAATTTTCTCCATCTATATCCACATAAAATGAATATTTTTCTTATCATATAAATCAATAATTAATTATTCACAAATAATATTACGTAATCACAATAATGACAAACAAAGCCGTTCTTGGGAAAGAGGGCTTTCCGATAAGGATTTCTTCATCTTGGCGCCGCAATTAGGTGACCAAACTCTCCTCGATGTAACTTTCTAGACATTGCCAATAATGTTATCTAATAATATTATTCAAATAATATGAATTATTGATCCGATAATGGAAAATATCATGCGCGTGAAAATTATGAAACAACAATAATATAAAATATCAACGTAGCAATTATTGAATCAATAAAATAAAATATTGAACAGTAATTACTATAACAATTATTGAGTAGTGCCTTCTTACGTAAAAAAAATTTATCATGCTTCGTGAATAGTATTCATGAATAGTAACTCGTGAATAGTAACTCGTGAATAATAACTCATGAATAGTAACTCATGAATAGTAACCCCGACATAAAAAATAAGAATTTGACAAGAAAAATCTTACCAATATTCCGGTGTAATGATATTGAAATCAATTTAACCATTATAAGAAAAATTAAATACTTTTATTTCATAAAATTCGGGGTCTTACAATAACTATTGATTCACATTCTTGTACTATTAGGGGAGTTGATGCAAGATTGATAATACTTGCATGACTAAGTTAAAATTGGAGGTATAGAGGGAGGTACTTTACTGTAATTCGTATTTTCACATGATTATAACAATTGATTCACATGATTCAACTATTAATTCACATTATTTACTATTAGGGGAGGTGGTGCAAGTTTGATAATACTTGCAGGACTAAATTAAAAATAAAAGAAAAGTCAAGGTATCAGATCAGTAATATTTCGAGCCCCAAAACGTGCAATTATCGAAACTATATTTTCCTATAAATAGAAGCTCATTCCTTCATTTCTCACTAATTCACTAAAGCTTTAGAGCAATTAATATAGAGAGAAATAGAGAGAAAGAAGAAGAGAAGTCTGCTACCTCACTATTCTAATATTCAGTTTCTTCTGAGGTAAGGGGTATTATTCTTTCGTATTCATGAAGAGAATTATTTTCTTTCAATACTCGTAAGAGTTGTTATTCCATTCTTTATTATTCTCGTTGAATAACCCGTCTGCATTTGGCCCATCGCATGCCCGGTGAATTCTCGTTGTTATTCCATTCTTTATTATTCTCGTTGAATATCCCGCCTGCATGCGGATTACGCATGACCTGGTTCCATTCTTTATTATTCTGTTGGAATATCCTGTCTGTGTGGATTACGCATGACCTGGTTCCATTCTTTATTATTTTGTTAGACTATCTTGTCTGTGTGGATTACGCATGACCTGGTTTCATTCTTTATTATTCTGTTGGGAATAACCTGTCTGTGTGGTCTATCACATGCATGGTGAATTCTTCTATTATTCTATTCTTTATTATTCTGTTGGAATAACCTATCTATGTGGATTACCACATGCATGGTGAATACTCCTTGTGGTTAACTCCAAAATTGGTGAAATTTTTATTGGGAGTACATATATATAACAACAATATACCCTTTAAATTTCGGAATTTTTAGACAAAAGTAAAATTTATGATAAATGTCTAAATATTCGGCAGTTTTGGCCATATGAAAAATAGTAAATGAATTCTAAAAATTCTGAGAAAAATATATGTTCAATATGGGACTATATTCTGCTAAATTCCATAAAAGAAATATTTTTGGGACTGATTTGATATTTTTCATAAAAATGAACTAGTTATGAGTAAATGAATTAAATATGTTATGTGAAGTAACAAAATTGGAAAATAGGATTTTATGGCTTGGGAATCCTATATAGGTTATATCTAGATTTTTGATGAGGGATTTGATCATTGGTGATGAAATCTTATGAGTATGGCATTTTTGAATGATTAAATGCATTATTTGGTAAAGTGTGAACAATTGAAATAAATTGTTTATAAGTTTAAGAAGTGATTAAAATATTGTTATAATATTAATAATATTAGATTATGATTTGAAGTGATTGATAATATTTGGATAAATTTAAAGTCTTTAATATTTATCCTTATTTTCGCTTGATTAATGCTTATATCATTTTCATCATCCCACGCTTATATTGTGATGAAAGTCATCTTTGGCATAATGCGCATAGATGGACTTGGTATGATTATGACTGTGGATTATTCGGTATAATCATGACCGTAATGTGAGGAATGATGTGGTGAAAGTCCTCGGTGGCTCAAGTGCATCGATGGACGCTTTTTGGTATGATTATGACTGTGGATTATTCGGTATAGTCACGACCATCGATGATTTAATGAATATTCTTGGCTCAGTAGTGTGGAAGATTCGATGATATGGTTTATTTATTAAGTCGAGTCTCGAGAGATAAAAATTGATGAAAACATTTTAAATCATAAAAGATAGTAGATATCACGCTTCTACTTGACTCTTCTAATGGATTGCTTATTCCGTTGTAGTTAAACTTGATGTCTATCAGATTTTATCGGTTTAACATTGTTGAAGGCTAATGATAATTTATTCTCGCATTATCTTAGTCATAATATTTCATCGGGCTAGTTGAGCTCACCCTTTCTTCATTGTTCTCTTGTGAAATGAGAACGTAGGCGGGACTAGCTCTGGGGAATGGAGTGATGGTCCGGATGATAGCATTAGTAGTCCTCACTATTCTCGTTAAATAGTGTGACAATAAATGTAATGAGTACTCTATCGAGTGTGGATATTTTCTAGATGACAATATTCTTATTAAAACTCTTAGATTATGTTTTGTTGAATTTTACACGATCGTTGTATAATTAAGTTGTATTTGAATTTTGTACCATGTATTTGGCGACTCAAGATGGGTGATGTATAATTTTGGGGGCGCCACATCTGCATCTTTTTACCGTCCGTTTCTTAACAAACCATTTATCTTAGATATAATCGAGTTTAGGAATTGATGTGCATAGTTTCTCATTCGCTTCCCGATAAATTTAGTTGCTTCAATTGACCTTCAATCAATCATCATGTTTTTGAAGATGCAAGCTAAGAGAATATCAAAGATCTTTAGTTCTTTCGACATCCTTGAGTTCACAAGGTTTACATCCAAACTTTGGTTGGCCGATTACATGTTCGAGAAGTTCTTTTTTTCTCCGGATAAGCATTTCTTAGCATGTGTGGCCTTTTCATTTTTTCAGTTTGGTGGATGTTTGACTCTTTTCTGTTGATGTCTCTTGAGCTTTCTAGCCTGGTCTTCAGACTACAAGATTGACCATGAACAAGGATTGGTCTTATTGATATGATAATCAAGGGCATGGACCAATCTGAGCAGCTTCAGGTGTATATACACATTTTACCTATACACAATATTTCCAACGTGTGAGGTCATCTACATACAACAAGTGACTTACTACTAAACTAAGTCTAGAACAATGTGTGCGCCTAGGATCAGACTCAAAGCGATTAGTTATTGAATAGCATGAGAACCTGCTCTGATACCAATTGTTAGTTCAAAGAGCACAATATAGATCTGTAGGGGGGTTGAATAGATCCTTTTAATTTCAAATACTTTTCTCATTTATTTTGTATAGCTAATGATTTAGCATATGACAAACATAAGAATCTTTTCAAGCATAGCGGAATAAGTAAAAGATCCCCTTCATTGATATATTCCTAATCATACATACATTGTTCTTAGAGTTAGTTTGGTTGTAAGCAGTTAAAATATACATAACAGTTATAGCAGTTAATATACATAATATAAATGACATAAGGTAAAAGACACAAGGGGTTTTAAGTGGTTGCAGACTCAAGCTCCTAATCCACTCTTCCGCTTTCAACTAGCGTGATTTCCACCAAGGAAGGGCAAAGACCGAATCACTAAGATTCCTTCAAGGCTAGTGACCTTGGGACTTCAATTCACTAAGAACTCTTCAAGGCCAGTGACCTTGGAACTTCTCTAGTTCCCTAGGAACTCTTCAAGCCCAACAGGCTTGGAACTTCATTTAGTCCCTCCGGACAAGGACCCCTCAGTCCCTGGCTTGTTGTTGTTGAGTTGTTTGTTTATTTGTTGGAGTTGGTGTTGAGCTGCTAAGATGTCTTTAAGCTCTAAACATCTTTTGTACTTAGCATCTTGGCGTGATCATCTTTGAAGTGCAGTTGAGTGTTGCATGATGCTCAGCTTCTTCAGTTACTCAACCACTTCTGATGATCCCTTGATGAGCTGCCTTAAAGATCATTCTTCTTGATACTTGATGGTTGCACATGATGGGTTTCTAAGATGACTGTAAGCTCTTCTGCTAGGTACTTAGAAACTTTCTCATGCTTGACACCAAGATGGCGTTGGTGATCTTAATTCTTGATACTTGATGCCTTCTCATGATGGACTTGCTAAGATGATTGTGAGCACTTCTCTATGGTACTTAGAGTCTTTCCATGATGGTCATTAAGATGACATTGATGCTCTTTCTCTCAGCAGTTCAGAACACTCTTCTTGTAGTAGAACTCTCACTTTATAGAACTCTCACTTCTACTTCTTTCTTTTTCTGTCTCTAAGTGTTCTTGGTGGATCGTAGAGTGAGCCTTCAGACCTTCATTGGTCACTCACTATTTACGTTGGTTAGATCAACCCACCAATTCTTCAAACTCAGCAACTCCAGCAACCCTTGATCTTTGAAGCTCTAGCAGATTTATACTCCTTCCCAATCTTCTCGTTGGAAAGTATCCGTTCAAAGTTCTTTAAAATGATTCGCAGATCTCGAGTTGTTTGGTGCAGACTGCAGATGTGACATGACATGACTTTCTAACACTGTAGTCTACTGTTTCACCTACCCCGTCAGAGATGTTACTTTTAAACCTTGGGAAGGTCGACGACTTTATTTTCTCCTTCTAATTTCTCAATCAGAGGTTATCCTTTTGTATCGATGCTCTCAATAAGCTTTTGTCTGAATACCAACCTTCAGATTGAACCGTTGTCAATGCTTCAATCTTTGGATGACTGAACTCTACGATTCTGATGCATGTATTTCTTGGACCTGATCGTAGAGTCTTGTTGACTATTGCTCATTTGAACGTAGAGACAACACTACGATCTTTGAAGGGTGTTCATTAGATCTTCAGTATAGAACTCATCTTCCTTCTATTGTGCAGTGCTTCAACACTTCTGTTTGCTTCGACTGTTCTCAAATACTGATGGTTGACTCCTTTCTCTGGTCCCTTCTGAATAGCAAGACACTTCAGATTTGTGGCGTGTCCAGCTCGTTTTCTCCTTGTGATCTCCCGTTCACTTATCATCAATGGACTGACCCAATGCTTAATCACTTTAGCCTTGTTCTTCAGAGGTTGACCAGTATCTCTGTGTACACTCCATCAGTTCCTTTTTTGTGTGGCAAACACTACGATCCTGGTTGCTTCCAAGATTGTCGTCCTTCCGCTCACTTGATACCATCGACTTGGTCGACTTTCCTTAGTCGCCATCAAGTCTTCTCCTGATCACATTGTGGAAGACTTCATCTCGAATGGCTTCACAACTCAATCTTGATGCTGATTGGGTTGGTGCTTAGATCTTTCATTAGCTTGCATGCCATTCGTTGAGTGCTCTCTGGTTTCCTTCAGGTGGGATGTATCTTTGCAGCTTAGACCAGAGGCTTCATTCCTTTGGATATTCTGGGAGTGCTCATTTATTGAGAATCGTATTTGCTCTACGATTCTGAATTGGCATTTTGAGCACATCTGTTGAAGTCTCAGTTCTACACTCTACGATCCAGCTTCAGTTGTGTAGACACTACGACTCCGAGATCAGATTTTGACATTCTATGATTTCTTTCGTTGTGCTTGTTGTTCTCATCTGATCTTGCTCGACTATGATCTCTGCCTCTGACACGATCAATAGACTCTATGACTCTGAGTGTAGTCTACGATTCTTGACCTGGCTTCGGCTGATGCTCGGTCGGCTCGTAGGCAGGCTGTCTCTACAATTCTGAACATGACTTCTTTAGTAGACTACGGCTCCGAGGAAGTACTACTCGACACGCTAAGATCCTTCCTCGTCTCTCCTGGCAGTCTACGAACTCCGAGATCTACTATCTTACAGACTACGATTCTGCCTCGATATCTCTCGAGTTTTTCTTGACTCTCCTGGAAGACTACGATTTCTGTTGCAGTGCTCAACGATCAGACAAGCCTATCTATTACATCATAAGATCAACCTAACATGTTTGATCTTTCTATATTTATAGTCCTTGTACATCATTTCTTTTTAAGGACTTTACAAAGCTGTTTTGCTTATGTAGGATCAACCTAACATATTTGATCAATTCATTCTAAGTCCTTATACTTATGTTTCTATTATCTATCAAAGGACTTTACAGCTTTTCTTAATGCAATCATACTTGCATATTTATTCATATATATATCATAATCAAATCATATATAAATAAGAATATCATTCACATGCTTATTCCTGACAAATTGGATGGTGAATATTTTTGAGTTAATGTAAATTGATTGTAAGAATATTTAGTTTCCTTTCCAGTAGAAATAGTTGTGTATATATACACCTCCTCTGTTATAGAAAATAAATGAATTAAAAGAATATTTTCTCTAGAAAAAACTTAGTGTTTAGTTTCATTGTTAATATTTAATTTATTTTTTTAGTGTATATAACTCTATCATATTATGTAATTCGTAATTTAGATCTTTCTAATTCACCGAATGAATCTTTCGTAATATTTTATCAGGGTTTTTCAAAAATCAAGAAGAAAAAAAAGTCTATTCTTAAATTACTTCACTAAGGGGGGTGTATTCAATTAAGATTTTTAAAGACTTTTTTTAAGTGACAAACTTTTGTAGAATTTGTGGATTTTAATGACTTTTAAAGATTTTAAAGACTTTTTTTAAATGACTTTTATAGACTCCATGAAATAAGTAATGAGACTTTTATAAACTTTTTATCAAGACTGTGATAGACTTTTTTGTATACTTCTAATATATAAAATTGAAAGATTATTAGATTTAAGATTAAAATTTTGCTACTACGCTTAAATTATTTATTATATTTTTAGTGCATATATTATAAATAATAATCAATCGCTTATGATAACAACTTTCGTAAAATATATTATACAAAAATTTCAAGTTATGACAATATTATTTTATCTAAGCATTAGAATACATATATATTATAATATATTTATTACATGGCTTTTGATTCATTCAATTATGGCTCCATGATTTTTTTTTTTTCTTCAAGAAAATGAAATCCACACTCTTGTGTGAGTGTGTGATTCAATATCATATTGATTGCTATACTATTATATATATATATATATATATATATATGTGGGTCCGGTTCCTATCCGGACTCCTGCATTTTCTTAAAATGCGATTTTTTTTTTTAAAAAAAACATCTAAAAAAAAGTTTAATATTTTATGAATCGAATTTTTTCATAATCTGATGTTTTGGGTGTGATTTGTATACATATAACAAAACCAGTCTATATGCAGACTACACATACATATTTTGTTATATGTATACAAATCACACCCAAAACACTGTATTATGAAAAAATTCTAGTTCCATAAAATATTAAAAAAAATTTAGTTATTTTTTTTTTAAAAAAAAATAGGATCCGTATTTTAATCAGGTTCGGGAGTCCGGACTTGATCCTCATTCACACACACACACACACACACACACACACACACACACACACACACACACACATATATATATATATATATATGGGGAATGATCCATAGATTCTTTTTGCTATGGATTAAAAATTAAAGTGGCATATAGCATCTTAACCTTTCATTAAAAAAATGAAGAACCCAAATTAAAGATGAGACCACGTCGTTCGCTAAAAATTCTAGCGGACTAAATATCTGTGCATTTAGGAAATTTATACCCCACTCACCCAAACGGTCAATGAAGGGGCATTAAAATTATCACCATCATCGTTCACTAACTTATCAAAGAAATCCTTGTCGGTCTAATCCTCCAACTGAAATGGAGGACTCGAAGCCATCGCAATAAACCCAAATCCCAACGATCCCTCACAATCCAGAACGCAAAATCCAAACTTTGACAATCCGCAACTTCAAAATTGGAGCTATTATCTTCACAAAAACTCGAGATCCAAGTCGTAAAACCCCTGATTCACTCCAACAAATGCTAATCGCAAAAACTGAAGCGCAAAACACGCAAGATCTAGGGTTTTTCAAATATCACAAATTCTATAAAAGAACTAAAAAAATATTACCTGAAAACCTAAAACTTTGTTTTGAATCATCACCAATTTTGAAAGAGTTACTATATCTATCTATCTATGTATGATTATAATTTTAGAGAGAGAAAGAGCCAGATGAGAGAGAAAAAGTGTATTAGCAGAGACAAGCCCTCGATTTTGCGCATCAAAAGTCTCAACAACACACCACAAGGTTTGGTTTTTTGTGGGGGTATAAATGTCCTAAATGGCACAGATATTCAGTCCGCTAGAATTTCTAGCGGACGGCATGCTCTCATCTTTAATTTGGGCCCTTCATTTTTTTAATGAAAGGTTAAGATGCTATATGCCACTTTTTAATCCATAGCAAATAGATGCTATGGATCATTCCCCAATATATATATATATATATATATATATATATATATATATATATATATATATATATATATAGTGGGATCCGATCAGGACTCAGCATTTTGTTAAAATACGGACCCTTTTTTTTAAAACAACTAAAAAAAGTTTAATATTTTATGGAACTGTAATTTTTCCATAATACAGTGTTTTGAGTGTGATTTAGATACATATAACAAAACAAGTCTGTACAAATCAGGATCGTGGGCCTATATATATATATATATATATATATATATATATATATATATATATATAATCCTTCTTTTACCAAATCATGCAAGTATTATTAATAATAAGACAAAAGCTTTAAATATATATACGCATATAATCTTCACAATCGATCCGAGAGTTTCATGATTTTATCTCACCTTTATTAAATAAATTTCTTTCGTCTTTGTATTGGAAGCTTTCGAACTGCCACTTTCTCCCTTACCAATTTACTGTGTCTTTTCCCTTTTTCCTCGATTACACGTACCGCAAGACAGATTAAGTATTTAGTTATTTGTTTACTTATTAATATTTCTTGTTAATTCTCTTAATTATAATATGATTTAATTTTATCCACATATAAATTAAATTCAATTAGTTTTAAGGCTCAAATTTTATCAAATTAATTTATTCTTCACATATTAATACTTATTAGTCCATATAAAATAAATAACTAGTTTGACCCATTAAAAGACATAGTCCAATTAAATTATTTAAAATATAAATTTAAATGTTATTTATTTATTTTATTTATTTATTTATTATTATTTTTTCTGGGTATTACACCGCGAATTTGTATTCACACCACGAATTTTTAGGTTCCCTCTTTACTGGCGATCCAAATTTTTACCTTTGTGTTTAATATTTGGAAGTATTTAGAAGTCTTTAGAGATGAGGTCAAACTTTGGATATGGGTTGATAGTTATAATTCTTCTTTTAAAGTCTGTTAAATTCTACCATTTGATAGAAATCTAAAAAATCTATGACTTTTTGAATACCGAAATACTTTTATAGACTTTATAAAAATCTTAATTTAATACCACCTAACTTTTAAAGACATTTAAAAAGTTGTAATTGAATACCAGTAAACTTTTATAAACTCTTTAAATGTCTTGATTGAATACAACCAAACTTTTAAAATCTTTAAAAGTCTTTAAAAATCTTAATTGAATACACCCCCCTAAGATTCTTAAAATTGATGTAAAAATGAGAATATATTTAAAATGGGAGTATGATTTCGACATACCAACTTCATACCAAGTGATTTTACATTTGGATATATGAGCGTGGTTAGTATAAAATTAACTTTAATCAATTGATTAATACAATGTCGACACCCAAATAGAAGGTAATCTTTCTCTGTGTATCAGCAATGTATTGGTTAATTGACCAATTTATCATGAAGTTACCAGATCTCTCTCTCTCTCTCTATATATATATATATATATGTGTGTGTGTGTGTGTGTGTGTGTGAGAGAGAGAGAGAGAGAGAGACCCCAGATTTTATGAATAAAGATTTAGATTTCTCGATTTTTTTTTTAATATTATGGTGTGGATTTGATATAATTTTATAGTTGTGGGTGATATTTACAAGTTTTGCAAATTATGTAAGTTTTTATAAAATATTCGTTTGGTCGGGGAATATTCTTTTTGTCGGGGAATATTCATACGACGGCACAATCATTGGTAGACCCCACAACGGAAGTATTGTCGTAGTAAAAAAACGACAGAATTATCTTTTTATAAAAATACGGCGGAAGTGTTACCGTTAAAACTGTTGAACTACCCGGTAATAAAAGTACAGTAATACGCGTGGTTGCATAGTAGCACAAGGTATTGATTATTAATGCTTACGTAAGAAGCCACTCAGTTATACTCAATTATTGCTATAGTAATTCCTGCATCATATCTCTCATATTATTGATTCGATTAATATCACAGTATCATCTGCATAATATGATATATTATTAAATCAATAATTGAGACGACAAAGTTGTTCATATTATTAAATTTTAATATTTACAATGTCTACAAGTTCTGTTAAGGAGAGGTTTGGTCACCTAATTGCTCGCCAATAGGGAGAAATCCTTATTGGAAAGCCCCCTCTTTCCTGGGAACGACCTGGTTGTTAAATATTGTGAGTTATAATATTAATGATGAATAAGTTCGTGTTGATTATAGATGAATTTGATAGTTCCATTGTGTTGAAATTATTTGTGTTAGTGGAAATTGACATTTATTTTTATAATAATTGATGTCTAGAGGTTATATTGTTCAATCGGGTATTCGGGGCACTTTTTGTGTCAGAATACTATTCACGAGTTACTATTCATGAGTTACTATTCATGGGTTACTATTCACCCGATTACTATTCACTCTAGTATTATTCACTCGGGTATTTGGGACACTTTTCGTGTTGGGGTACTATTCACGGGGTTACTATTCCTGAAGTACTATTCACGGGGTACTATTCACCCGAAAAATATTTTTCTTTTCGGTCCAAATCATTTTTGGGTACAATATTATTCCATGAGGAGATGTGCTAATTTTTCAGACCGTTGGTTGAAATTATAATAGTAAATCAATATGGATCGTTGGTTTAAAGTTTTAATAGTAACTTGTCCTTTTGGTTTTCCAAGAGTTATTTGTCCTTTCGGTTTTCCAAGAGTTATTTGTCCCTTTAGTTTTCCAAGAGTTATTTGTCCCTTCAGTTTTCCAAGAGATACTTGTCTCTTCGGTGTTCCAAGAGTTAATTTCTCCTTCGCAAATAGTAGTTGTCTCTTCAATATTACCAAGAGTCATTTTGACCCTTCGTTAAGACTAAGAGCCACTTTCAGTTCTTCTATAAATAGAAGCTCATTCCTTCATTATTTCTTACTTAATTCATCGAAAAACTCTAGAGAGAAATTATAGAGAGAAAGAAGAAGAGAAGTCCGCTACCTCACTTTTCCAATATCCAGTTTCTTCTAAGGTAAGGGGTATTATTTCTTTCGTATTCATGAAGAGAGCTATTGTTATTCCATTCCTTATTATTCTGTTGGAATAATCTGTATGCGCAGACTACCGTATACATGGTGAAATTCTGTTGTTATTCCATTCTTTATTATTCTGCTAGAATAACCTGTCTATGCGAAGTACCGCATACATGGTGAAATTATGTTGTTATTCCATTCTTTATTATTCTGTTGAATATCCCCGCTTCGGCGTAATTTCGCCTCGACTCGGTTCTCTTTTTTATTATTCGCCGTAATATCACGTCTGCGGCGCTTATGCATTTTTGGTTCCATTCTTTATTATTCGCTGGGAATAGCATTGCATCGCGCATGCGCCTATCGCACGCATGGTGAATCCTTCTGTTATTCCATTCTTTATTATTCTGTTGGAATAACCTGTCTATGTGGATTACCACATGCATGGTGAATGATCCTTTATATTCATTCCTTGTTAAATTATAGAAATGATTAGTCTACGTGGATTACCGCATGGAGGGTGAAAATCCATTTGCAGTTTCGTAATTTTTTTCTGACCCTCAAAAATTCTGGAAAGTCATAATATAAGCATTGGACTGTTGATTATGATAAAAGTCATAATAAAAGCATTGGACTGATGAAAATCATGGGTATATGTAGTATTAGTAAGTGTTATGATGAGTTATGTTGGTTATTATATGAAACATGAAAGTTTCTTAGAAATCACAAAGGGTTGAAAATCAGATTTTGGTGAAAATGGAACATAAAATTCAATTGACCATATCTCCTATTATATTTTGAATTTTTGAGTGTGGTCAAGTTCTAGAGTTAGATCTATGAGTTTTCAGAAAAGGTGTTGTAGATTTTCGTGTGGACTGATTTTGTCAAAAACTACAAAGTACCAAAAAGCTACTGCCCAGAAATTTAAAAGGGCATTTTTGGCCACTTAGTTTGTGAAATAAATACCGGCCTTTTGGGACATGAAAATATATGGTATAAAGTACCTACTGTCCAAAAATGAGTTCATTCCGACTTAAAATGACCAAGTTATGACCATTTTAATTTTTGTGATTTTTTGACGAAAACGGCTATAACTGGAGTTCTACAACTCCGATGGCCACGAAATTTAAACTGGAGGCTCACGTTAACATGTATAAGATTGTGTCAAGATATTAGAATTTCTAGAGTTAAGCATGATAGGGCTAATTTTTTTTAGCTACACACTAAAAATGATTTTATAGTTTAATAATCAAATAGTTCAAAGCTTACGTGCAAAGATGGACTGTTGATTATTGGTTTTACAGTTGTATATCTTTGGCTTACGTGCAAAGATAAATTTATTATTGGTATGATTATAACCAAGGATCATTCGGTATAATCATGACCTGTAATGTTAAAAATGACGTGGTAAAAGTTCTTAGTGGCCTGTAATGCATTGATGGACAGTTTTTGGTATGATTATGACCGAGGATTATTCGGTAGATAGTCACGACCATCGATGATTTAATGAATATCCTTGGCCGGTGTGAGTACAAGGATGATTAGATGATGTGGTTTATTTATTGTCGAGTCTCAAATGATAAAAATTGATGAAAATATTTTAAACCATAGAAGATAGTAGATTTTATTCTCTACTGACTCTTCTAATGGATTGTTTGTTCACCGCAGATTAAACTTGATGTCTATTGTATTTTATCGCTTAACATTGTTAAAGATTAATGATAATTTATTCTCGCATTATCTTAGTCATAATATTTCTTCGGGCCAATTGAGCTCACCCTTTCTTTCACCGCTCTCTTCGTGAAATGAGAATATATTTGGATTTAGCCTGGGAACGTAAGTGATGGTCCGGGATGATAGCATTAGTAGTCCTCACTATTCTCATTAAATAGTGTTATAATAAATGTAATGAGGACTCCATTGAGTGTGGATATTATACAGATGACAATATTCTTATTAAAACTCTCGATTTATGTTGTATCGTATTTTACACTCTATAGTTGTATTATTAAGTTGTATTTGTATTTTTGTACCATGTATTTGGCGACTCAAGATGGGTGATGTATACCTATTTTGGGGCGTCGCAATATATATGGGCTATATGTATATATATATAGCTGTGTATTACATAGTCGGGCTATGGCGACATATTTTTTGGGTTATGGCGACGGTTCACCTGTCGCCTTAGTGCAAAATAGCTATGGCGACGGCTTCACCCGTCGATATAGCCCAAAAAATCGTCACCATAGCTGACTGTGTACCACTATTTCCGTCTCAATATAAAAGTTTTGATGGATTTTTCATACATATTAAGAAGAGGAATGAAATGATAAAATTGCTCATAATAATATGTCATTAATCATTTTCAATGTAGGTGAGAGGGTGATTTTCTAGCTTTTTTTCAATCTAAAATATTTTCAGTACATAACTAATTATACTTATTGAATATGGAGAGAGAATTAGAATAAGAAAAATATGATATATTTAATGCGAAGGGTATAATAGAAAAAATTATGTAAAAATTTGGTTATTAAAAGAAAATAGACATTTAATATGGGACTACTCAAAATAAAAATAAGAACTTTTATACTGAGACGGAGAAAGTATATTTTTCCACACACACACACATATATATATATATATATATATATATATATATATATATATATAGGGTTGCATCCATAATAATTGATTACTGGGAGCAACTCCTTTTTGATCCAGTCGCTAAATGTTGTAGCGGCTTGTTACAAATTATTATTTTTTGTTCCGGCCACTATAACATAAGAGCGGATCCTCTGTTTCCAATTTTTTTGTCTCCTTGTATCCCTCTACTTAAATTTTGATACCTAATCTCTTACTTAACACTAATTAATTTTAAAATTAAATAAAAAAATATGTGTCAAAATTTAAGTGATGAGACACAAAGGAAGGCATACATTTTGAAGACAGATGATTTGTTCTCCTATAACATGTAGCTTGGTCATCTTTATACTACAAAGATTACTAGATAGCCTCGTAAACAAGAAGTTATCGTTTTTATTTATATGCGGTAGTTTTTCAACTGGATTGATCCGATAATCTGATCAAATTGATTCTCGAACCTACTGCTTATATATATATATATATATATATATATATATATATATATATATATATATATAACTTTTGTTTAAAAAATAATAAAATAATAAGAATTATATTGAAATTAATATAAAATTACTTTATAATTAAAGAGATTATATGTTTTTCCACGCCCGTGTCATGTGGCGCATGGCCCGCCGATGTGCGATGTGGATCAGTTTAAAGATGTAGACAGTGGGGTCATCTGGCGACATGACATACTCTTCACCGGATTATTTTACTATGTACTCTTATTTAAATTTAGAGATATTATAAAACGATAATTTTAAAATTACCTTTATTTATGCGTAATATTAATTAAAAATATAATAACAGGGACATAGTAATATTCAATTAGCTAAAACTAAAAATAAAATATATTAAGAATTAAGTCACTTTATTTTATTTCTCAGCAAATAAAAATATTCGTTGTCACCTAAAAAATTAAATGGGCTTAGTTATTCAATATTTCGAGCTTAATTCTAATGAGGCTGATTTTGAAATTAAATATTTCATTTTTTTTTGAAAATTTTATTTTTTTGGAAAATATAATATAATTTTATAATCAAGAAGGTCACAGTATCTCATCTTAACCACTAAGCTAAGACATAATTGACATACTTCAATTTTTCTTTGTTTATTAGAATATGTTAAATTTTAATTAAAACATGCAAGTAATTAACGTCAATCAACATAAAATGTTTTTTTTTTATGCCTACTGGTCATTATATAACTGAACAAACACGCATGATAAGTGTCTATGAAATTGACAATATTATACCAAAAAAAACTATATTTTAAAAAAAAATTAAATGTTTGAATTTTAATTACGTATTGAAGTGTTATACTGCACAATATATATATATAACAAGACTGTAAATTAAAATGTCATATATATCATTTCAATTTCTAAGTAATTATCTGTACTTAGTAATTTGTCACTATTTTCTAACTTTATTATTACGCATTCCATGCTCTATGTAATCAACAAGATGACCTGTTACATACATTTTTTTTTTATTTTTTTACAATTCTCAATTAATTACCAGTAGCTAGCAACATCCTGATTTTGCCATGTGATGACCCAACTGTAATTGGCTTTTAACCATTATATTAATTACATTTCTTTACGGCCTATGCATGCTCCTGTTGTGCTTACACATATACACATATATATATATATATGAGTAGATATAGAGAGAGAAAGAGAACATGAGAGAGGGAGAGAGTTCTACGATTTCACCCGTAAATAGTGGCATAGTGGGAACGGAGGGTATCTTCTAACAGCTAGGAAAGGCCATTGCCAGCGAAGAGCGCCACATAAAAACAAATCAGTAAAAATATATAACATAATATTGTAATACAAGCAATTACACACTTACGCATACATACATACATACATATATATATATATATATATATATATATATATATATAGAATCCTTCCATAAGAACCGATCGCTATAAAAAGCGTATAATAATTCCTTTTTGATTTGTTAATAAATTGATTTGAAGGTTGAGATTAGATTTATATTTGATCGGTAAGCAAGACAAAGTTGTTCATGCCCATATATTTACTCAGATCGATGATTTTTATTTTAATAAGAGAGAGCCTAATAAAATTATATTGTCAAGATAATTATAAAACATGAATATTTATTATTAAAATAATCCCACATAAGCATAATTAACTTTAAACTTACCTTTTTTTTTTTTCCATTTCTCCATTATATGTCATCACTCAAACTAATATTTAATTTTAAAATGTTCAATTCTAAGCATGCGACTTGCATTACTCTTACCATTTTTTTTTTTCTTTTCTCCATTATATGTCATCACTCAGCAAATTAAAAGGGAATAAAAAAATAAATTGAACCCAGCCGGACCAAGCTGTCACGGCTGGAAAATAATTTTTTTATTTTTGTATCCAACTATTCGCTGCTAAATAGATTTGAACTCGCGACCTCAAGCACCAATCCCTCGTCATATGACCACCCAAGCACCACGGGCCTAACTGCTAATTTAAACCAAGGATATATTTTTATAGTAAAACTTTACCATCCCCCAAAATCTATATATTATTATTATATTACGATTTATTTTTATATAAATCTATATTATTAATTGGGTTTGTTAAAGTAGAAATAAGTTGATCAAAATATTTAATATTATCCCTTTAATGTTTTTTCTTATTTTTGTAATACTAGCAATAAAAGGATTATTAATATAAAAAATAAATATCATTCTTTAATAAAAATATAAAGTGATCATTATAAATCTTGCATTATTATTATTAGTAATTTTATTATTAAATTGGTTGAGTGGAATTTAAATGGATTTAGATTATAGTAATATATTTTATTATTACACATATATGTATTTTTATATTTATTTTAATTATTATTTGAGTATGAGTAAATAATATGAAATATTATTTTTAATATTAATATAAATAGTGTGATTATTAATAACTAGACTGAATAATAATATCCATACAGTTCAACCAAATAGATATTCTTATTAATTAATATGTACATTAGATAACGCTGGACAAGTTTTATATATCTCAAAGTCCGGAAGTAATCTTGTGGATTTCTTGTAGAGCTCCCATGCGATGCGGTAACGAAAGACCGTGACATCTTCCAAGGACCACTTCTCTAGGCAAATATCACTATTGGCCTTAACGAATGAGTTAACATACTTGCATACAAAAATACCACAGTCTGAGTCGTTGTGTTGTTTCTTGAATCTTTTGTGGTCTCGCATTAGGATTACTGATTGGGCAACACATGACGATTCGGATTACCATTTCGCAAACAAAATGGTATCAAATGTACCGCATCGCATAAAGTAGTCAAGTTAATGAATTTTTAATATTAAAGGACATTATAAAAGTAAAATATTTTAAAACTACACATACCGCAACTCTAATTTCTTTTGAAATAGTAAGGGACATTTCGTAAGGGAATTCATATGTTTGGTATCATCAGAAATGTTGGGAATATTCAATTATCATAACCAACCAATCTTCAACCCAAATAAGAACAAGACAAATGGCGTTGGTGGCATTGTACTACACACCAAGATGATTGATACGTACGTCATTCGTGTAAAGGTGGGCCAACATCGTACACAAAGTTCACATACTCATAATATTCAATATTGGATAACATTAAAACTCCACGTAATGGATCTCTTCATAATACATAGCTCGGTCATAATATCCAAGATGCATGAAGAATGAATTTATTAAAACTAAATTTGGCATTCATTTAAATATATTATTTTAATAATATATTAACTATGATATTTTTGCTAATGAATGTGGGATATATGAGTATTGTGGCATTAAAAATGTTTAATACATGTTTGTGTGTTGGTGAATACAATTTCAGATTCCCTCTCGCGACTCAGTTCCTTCAAAGTAGATATCCTCCACTCCTCAGTTTACTAAGAGTTACTATTCACGATATAACATATATAAAGATCGAGGACATTATTCAATATCTTTTCTCAGCAGTGCAAAGATGAATGATTTTCTGAAGAATATCATAACAGAGTGAAAAGATGATCGTGTTTAAATGAATACGACCGAAAATCCAATTCTCTGAAGGGTAAAGATGAATATTTGATTGAGATGAATATTGATTGATGGGTCCTAAGGAATGCAACGCCCATGGAATGAAGGTTCTCTGTAGAGAGTTGTTTAAGAGTCCTCACCATTTTTGTAAAATAATGAATCAATAATTATGATGGGATTTATTTGCGTGTGGATATATGCTCAGAAGACTGTAGGCCGAACGGGTGTAAAATATATAACCGTGGATGTGATGTGACAAAGGATATAAATTCATACTCGAGGCCACCACGATCACCAACCATTTAAATCACAATGAAAGTACAACGCCAAGATAGACCAATGAAAACAACGATAACCAAATTGAGAAAGAAGAATACTCGATCATGAAATAAGAAGCTTAGCCTGCAGGAGATTTTAAAAGAGGAGATTCAACAACATATGAAGACAATCAAGACTGGTTGCGAGGAGAACGTGGCACGTCACCCACGGAAAAGAAGCATAAATTTCTGGAAAGAGGGATATCAGCGACCATGTCAAGCGTCGGTACTTTTAACACTAGTTTTTAAGGTAGCACGACCCTTGGAGTGCGTATGGAAAGGAAGGACATATCGCTTACAGATTTGCAAAAGATTCGTCTCTGTAAAAGTCAGAAGTCAACGATTCCGGAAGGGAAGCGTTTTTGTCGCGACCGAAGTTAAAATGCAAGGAACCCAACGAAGTTAGCACGGGTTAGTCAATTATAAAATTTTACTCAAGTATATACCTTACTAGATACCTGCCTCTACCCATTCTTTTATCTCTTCATTGCTACCAACGCTTGAATCCTTCCAGTGCATTGGGGATCATGTATTGTTGCGAATGTCGGATCTTGGGTGGAAGGAGCGCAAGATTTACTAATGAAAGAGATGATTCGAAAGTTACAAACTAACGCATTTATCGTAAAAGATTTCAAATTCTCGAAGTTAGCGAGAAATGTTAGCTCTATGACACTTGCAGGAAAGCTATTCTCCGAGTATTCAAGATTCGGAAGACATAATGACTGACGCTTTACATATCTCGATTTCGAGTAGAAATATGCCTATGGGAAAGACCCCGAACCACGTTATCGAAAGTTAGAACTTGCATTTAGATGAAAACAAGACGTTAACGTATGTAACCGAGGAGGTTCTAATCATTAAGATTTTGATGTAGAAGGAATATGCCCTACGCCAAGAAAGGTTATACTACGTTAAAGTTTTGGTGGAGGAATCATGGCTATGCAGAGGAAATGACCTCGAATTGAAACGAAAAATGAAAGTTGAAGTATCCTCACCTTTCAAACACTAGTAACGCACGCCAATTTCGGGATCAAATTTCATAAGGAGGGAGGTCAGAAGACTCCCAAATTTTTAAATAAAAGGAATTTCCTTTATTTTGAAATAGTAAGCGTCGATTTGACACGTGGATGTTTATATTAAATACGCAAATATTTCAAAATAAAGTTAAAGTGGGTTATAAATATCATATTGTAGTTTGGAATATTCGCTTTCGTGGGAATATTCAGATCGGCTTCTGAATATATTCGACGAATTTATAGCGCTATGCAAGTGTGGGCCCCATAACTGAAAGTTATCGATGATGAAGTTCATAAATATAAGTCAGTTTTTTAAATAATCTGCCAGTAGTTCGCTGATTAATATCGTGAAATACTAAGGGTTAAACACACTAATACGCTGCTTGTCGAATAAAGAGTAATACCGGTATCGCACTCAATTATTGATTCTTACGTGTTAAGGCACTACTCAATAATGGTTACAGTAATCACCGCTCAAAGATTTTATCGAGTTAATAATCGTCAAGGCTGATATTTTATTGGTCTTGTTGTTTCAATAATCACATTACACAAGATCTTCATTATCGAGCTAATAATTCATATATTATCCTAAATATTATTAGATAACATTATCGCAATGTCTAGAAAGTTCCGCTTGCAGGAGAGGTTTCGTCATCTAATCATGCCAACCAATGGTAAGAAATTTTACTGAAAGCCTCCCCTCTTTCCTAGAACCGCTTCTGGTTGTCATTATTATCATGATTCTCAGAATATTATTTGTAATAATTAATTATTGATTTATATGATATTGATTTTATGTGGATATAGATGGAGAAAATTTTAAAATGATAATTGCTTGAAAATTAATATTTTATCTTTTTTCCCGATAAAATAATTCATTTAAATATATTATTTTAATAATATATTAATCTGGGATATTTTTACAATGAATGTGGAATATATGAGTATATGAGGAGGAAGAGTATTTTGTGGCATTAAATGTTTAATACATGTTTTGTGTGTTGGTGGGACACAATTATCGACCTAAATTTGATTATATTGTAAAATCACGCCTGCTTGTGGATTTCTTTTGGTCGATTTTTGTTTGAATTTGGAAAAACTTTCTGCAAAGTTGTAGAGAATTGAATTTCCTATAAAAACTCGCGAGATTCGGAATTTTTCATGAAATATTATTTATTATGAATTATCAAGTTCTAAGCCCTAAATAACCGATTTTGGGAGTTTAAATTATTTTGTTAAGAAAACGTTTTTGTATTTTTTGGACATCATTAACATTTGTATTGGTGTTTGACCAAAAGGTCCCTAAGAAAAATTTTGGAGTAATTATATATATTATTATATTAAATTTTCTCGTCTTGGGTGTTCTAAGCATTTTCCTATAAATAGTGTGCTTAGGTTAGAATTGAAAATCAATTTAAACCCAAGTTTTCTCTATTTCTCCTCGATATTTTGAGCGTATTCTTGTGAGTATTTTGAGTATACTTTTGAGTATTACTTAGATTGGCAAGTTCCTTCAAAGACTATAAATTCAGATTCTAGCTAAGTAATCGATCTTTCGAGGTAAGGGATATTATTTTTTGTGAATGATATTATTTCTTCAATATCATTATGTTAAACGTCGATCAAAGAACTTTTATCAAATTATTTGAACTTTTCACGCCGGGCAGCTATTAGCTTGTTATTGAGTTACTATTCATGAAAGTTACTATTCGCTGGTTAATATTCACGAAAGTTACTATTCATGGGTAAGTTACATGTATTGCATGAATTTTATCTATTCATGAAGTTACTATTCACGAGTATTCACTATCGCATCGGTAAAATAATTTCTTCAATTGAAGATGCCTGATACTTTTGTGGAATTTCTATCTCCGGAATTTTGGTGTTTGAGTTATATTCACGAGATAACCAAGCACACTATTCACGTGATACTTTGCCACTATTCAATTTAAAAATAAAATTTCTTCTTTACGACGATAAAAATATCTATTCAGAAGGATACTAGCTCATTGTATCCATGTTTTGATCATTCGAATCGATGAATATCTTGGCCTTTTACACCACTATGATTATTTTGAGGTATTTTTCGGACGCAGATAAAACCAAGTACTCTGGATCCTTAATCCATAATCCTCGGAAATCATTTTGTTTTGATCGATTCGCTTTTTTTGAAAAAATATTTTCATTCATCGCTCAAATTTTAAATGATGATTTTGAATATCTTCGTAGCCTCACGTTTTTTGTAGACATCATTAAATTTGTGGCTGGATGTTTTGACCAAAAAGATTCTCTCAAGAATATCTTTGGCCTAGTGCAAAGATGATCAGTGTTTAAATGAACACTTAATCGATCATTTCTATGAATATCTTCGCCTTTTAGTGCAAAGATCACAGGCAGAATGTGTCTCTATTTAACACGACCGTATTGATGAATATTCTTGTACTAGAAAGATGACTATTTGATTCGGGAGACGAATATGAGTTCCCTTGACGCTATGTTATTCTAGGATAAAATATTGATGATGGATCAGTTATATTATAGATTATAGTAAGATTTCATTCTCTACGATATCCTTTCTACGAATTATTATTTCGTCGCTAATATCTGATCCTCAAACTTGTTGGCTCATTGTATTCTATCGTATTTTTCCCTCAGTCAAGATTAACGATACTTGTCAGATATTATTCATGGGCAGTCATAATATTCTTTTCACATTATACGGCTTAATGAGCTCACCCTTTCCTCTAGAAAAATAAAAATGTTCCATTTTTTCTTCTCGCGAGGCTTGTATCCATGTAGCTATGATTATTTTGAGGTATTTTTGGACTAGATGTAATGTACTGAATCCTTCTTGGATTAGTTTTACTAAAGTATTCCTCACCATTTTGTAGAAAAAAATAATGAGAAGCTCAATAATTATGATGGGGATTTATTTCATGAGGTGGATATTGGTCTAGAAGACAATATTATATTTAAACTCATTGATATTCTGAAGATATACTCATTTCAGAATTCATAGATTATAGTACATTCAGATTATTGAAGTTGTAGCTTCATTGATACCATGTATTCATTTTACCCGTAACGGTGTCAAATTGAAGCCCATTTTGGGGGCGCCATCTGGTCATCATATGTTCTGGTATCATTGTGTACGGGTCAATTATCATAACCAACCAATCTTCAACTCCAAATAGGAACAGAGAGTTGTTTGAAATGGCTCCTGTGTACTACACACAATCCGCATGAATATGTATTTGTCATTCGTGTAAAGCCAACATCTCGTTCACATTATCGATGACAAAAACCTGACGTTATGGATCTTCAAGCATGGGTTCACATAGCTCCGCCCAAGACGCATGAAGAATGAATTTATGAAATTCAATTTGGCCCACTTTTCACTTGGATTCCCCTCACGACCAGAAGATTACTACATATAAGCATCGAATGCATTGTCATTACAAAAAAGCAATAACATATAAGCTTGATATATGCTCATAAATCTATATCCTGAGATGCATTCCAATCTTTTTATTTTTTGGTAATGGACCCTTTTGGTCCATAAGAGATGTGATCTCTCGCATCTTGTACCTGATTTAGACCCAAATGTACATTAGTATTATTGTGCATTCCATTTTTATTTAAAAATATGAATATAAATAATGCAAAGCTTGCTGAAATTAAAACCATCATTATATATACCTTAAGTGAACAATCTCCTATGATGTTAGAAAGTCCCGCAAAATCAGAGGTGGTTGGAATGTAACACTCCTCATAGGCTTGGGAGGTCGGGACGTAACACTCCTCATTGGCTATTGCTATGGTACTTCCTTCTAGTTATCATTTATTGTGTTCTTGGCATATTAGCAATAAATTTCCTAAAAAATTGCATCATGTTTATTCTGAGCACCCATCGTTCAAAAATGATTTTAACAACTGTGTGTATAACTCAATGTCCATCGAGAAATTTGAAGAGCGTTGGCATATTCTGATAAGTTCCTATGAATTGTATACCAATGAATGGCTTGGAAGTTTGTATGATGTCCGGATGTAAATGGATTCCAAAGATATACAAAGAGATATTTTGCCACGGAATGACTACCATTGGAAGAAGCGAGAGCATGAATGCCTTTTTGATGAGTATGTTAATGCATCAACAGTATGCTATTTTTTGTCATGCAGAGAGTCAAAAAGGTCAGATAAAGACAGTTTATTAGGGAGAGGAAGGCCGACTACATAACAAAACATCATAAAAGGATTATGGTACTCGGTTCATCTTTAGAAGTTCATGCTGCACAAGTATACACAAAAGAGATGTTTAGACGTTTCCAACGTCAATTCGTCGATTCTATGAAATACAATGTTCATAAACTTAGTGAGTTGTGTGTCACCGATACTAAGGTTTTTGCAGTATATAATGCAGATGCAACTGAAAGTGGTGGAAGATATAAAGAAGTTGTCAACAATCGTCAACTGGGATCGATAACATATAACTGCCAAATGTTTTCTCACTTTGGTGAATTATGCAGGCACATCTTGAGATATTTAATAGCAAAGAGTATTTCACAAATACCGAGCGACATGATCCTTCATCGGTGGACAAGAGACGCGAACAAAAGCAATGGTGAAGACTTACTTTTTAACTCCACATCTGCTGACTTCGAACAAAATCAAGCAATGCGCTATAATCATTTGATGAGTGATTACCAAGAGTTAGCGAGCAAAGCGGCTTGCTCAGTCCGAGGTTACAAAACTTTTCTTAAACTGAATGCACGAGGAAAAGAGTTGGTTGACCAGTATGATCCGGATGAGAATATTACTAAACTGGCAGATGACGACATTGATTGCACAGTTGGAGATCTAAATCATGATATGGGATACGATAATGACGATGAAGATGCAGAGGTGGAAGCAAAAGAAGAGTTTTTATCGCCTATTATTTCTCAAACAAAGGGCCGCAAAAAACAATCTAGATTCAAGAGTGCACTTGAGAAAATCATTCCTTCTAAGCCTCATCGAAAATGTGCAATTTGTGGCTTTGAAATCGACCACGATAAGCGAAATCACTATCGATTGCTAGGGATTCCTGAGCCAAAAAAATAGGCGTCGGTTGTATTAATCATGCTATGTTTTTTTTATTTTATGAAAATGAACATGTAATATATATTATTCCTCTTAATGTTATGCAGTACTAGTATTGGTATAATCTGTACTTCAAATATTGATAATCACATTATTATTATTATTATTATTATAATACTTCACTACTTTTATAAATTCGATAAGTAAATTAATTTCCTAAAATTATCATCATTACTTATTAGACTAATTGAACTAATTTTATTAATAATAAAATCATTGCTTAATAATAAAATCATTGCTTAATATATAAAATCATTACTAATAATCATTGCTTAATAATAAAATTACTAATAATAATAATGCAAGATTTATAATGATCACTTTATATTTTATTAAAGAATGGTATTTATTTTTTATAATTATAATCCTTTTATTGATAGTATTACAAAAATAAGAAAAAACATTAAAGGGGATAATATTAAATATTTTGATTAACTTATTTCTATTTAACAAACCCAATTAATAATATAGATTTATATAAAAATAAATCGTAATATAATAATAATATATAGATTTTGGGGGATGGTGAAGTTTTACTATAAAGATATATCCTTGGTTGAAATTAGCAGCTAGTCCCGTGGTGCTCGGGTGTTCATATGACGAGGGATTGGTGCTTGAGGTCGCGAGTTTGAATCTGTTTAGCAGCGAATAGTTGGATACATAATTTTTTTTATTTCCGGTAGTGTGATACTTGGGAGTAAGTAAGGTTCAATTTATTTTTTTATTCCCTTTTAATTTGCTGAGTGATGACATATAATGGAGAAAAGGAAAAAAAATGGTAAGCCGGTACAAGCTTTACAGGCCGGAACATTTTAAAATTAAATATTAGCTGAGTGATGACATATAATGGAGAAATGAAAAAAAAAAGAAAAGGGTAAGCCGACAAGCTGTACCGGCCGAATTATTTTAATAATAAATATTCATGTTTTATAACTATACTGACAATATAATTTTACGTAGGCCTCTCTTATTAAAAAAGAAGCCGGTACAAGTAAATATATGGGCATAACAATCTGTGCCGGCTGATCAAATATAAAATCTAATCTCAGCCTTCAAATCAATTTATCAAAGGTCCAAAAAGGGATTGTTGTACAGTTCTCATGGCAACCGGCTGCTATGGATGGGTTTCCTATATATATATATATATATATATATATATATATATATATATATATGTGTGTGTGTGTGTGTGTATGTTAATGCCAAGATAAGAGTCGGTCCTGGGTTTTCTAAGGCCAAATTTTCTCAAGTGTGCCCCTTTATATAAATTAAATAAAAAATAAATAAATTATCAACTAATTATTTTTATTAAAATTATAAAAAATTTCAAAAGATAAGGAAGAACACTTTAAAATGTCATGAAGCAAAGAATCATCACATGTACCTACAAAATAAAAATATCAATGAAATTGGTAAAACTAATGAAATACCCATTGTAGTTGGTAAGTTTTACTGATTACACAATTAAACTTTTAATTTTTTAAATTACCACACTAAACTAATTATTATTTTAAAATTGGGTTATTCCATTAAAAAAAATAAATGGACATTAATTTTTTATCTACAAAACTAATGAATTACTCACTGTAGTTGACACGTTTTACTAATTACACCATTGAACTTTTAATTTTTTTCAGATTACCCCATTAAACTAATTAAAATGATTATTTTAAAAATTTAAAAATAATTATTATTTTCAGTAAAAAATATTAGAAACTTTAATTTTTATCCATAAAATGAGTAAAGTTTCATAAAATATAAATTTAAAAAAATTAAAGTTTTATGAAACCTTATTGATATTTTTTAAAAATTTCCTTTTGAAAATAAAGTTTATTTTTTGAATCTATATTTTATAAAATTTTACTCATTTTTAAAATATGAAGAATTTTCTAATTTTTTTTTCTTGAAAATAATATTTATTTATAAAATTATTAATTTTTTGAAAAAATTGAATCAATTTTTCTATTTATCTTTTTTTTTTATTTTAATTTCTATTTTTAGTTTTTTTTTAAAAATTTCTAATATTAAGAATGAGTCATTTTGTTAAAAAAAATTAAGTAGACATTAATTTAATTTAAAATCACTTTAATTTTTTTTGAATCTATATTTTATGAAACTCTACTCATTTTATGAAGAAAAAAGTTTCTAATTTTTTTACTTAAAATAATAATTATTTTTAAAAATATTTAAAATAATTATTTTTAATTAGTTTGATGGGGTAATTTGAAAAATTAAAAGTTCAATGGTATAATTAGTAAAATGTGCCAACAACAGTGGGTAATTCATTTGTTTTGTAGATAAAAAATTAACGTCCGTTTATTTTTTTAACGGAATGACCCAATTTCAAAATAATAATTAATTTAGTGGTGTAATTTAAAAAATTAAAAGTTCAATGGTGTAATAAGTAAAACCTACCAACTACAGTGAGTATTTCTTTAATTTTGCCCAATGAAATTTAAACCACAAAACATCATTTAAAATGTCTTTTTGTTGCACTTTTAGATGCAAAATCATCAATTATACTATCATATTTAATGTTTTCTAAGATATCATTTTTAATTTATAATATCGCTAATCTTTTTATTATTTTATTTTTTTTATACACATAAATACATAGCTTATAAAAAAATTTGAGCCCTCCTCAATGGGCCTGGCTGCGGTTGCCTGTTGGCCCTGTGGTACGGCTCGTCAAGATTAATCTATCGCCTAATCATCTAATTATTCGTCTAATATTAAAAATAAAATTAGACGTAAGAACTTGACGACTTGAGCCGCTGAGGAATAGTTCCAATGTGAGAATAAGTAATCAGATTAACAATGAAGACTTATAGCTTTAGTTCTCGATAGAACATTCACACCTCCGTATAACGCCGTCTCCAAATCGGAATATAGGGTTCCTTAGCATAATAATTAACATATATACTATGATGAAAGTCAATCTCCTTGTGAATGGGAAGTCACATCCAATCCTAACAGTTCCCACAAAAATAGAAAATAAAATAGAATTAGGATTGAGATTCTTTAAAAGACAAAAACTCCCAATTAAAATATACTCCTACGCAAAAAAAATTCCATCATGTGGAATGGGTCCCACCGAATCATCTGTACCCTACAAATCACATCAGAGTCGGCCCTGGGCAAGGGCCAACAGGGCAACCGCCCAAGGCCCACAGTTGAAGGGGGGCCCAAATTTTTTTATAAGCTTATATATTTATGTGTATAAAAAAAATAAAATAATAAAAAGATTATCGATATTATGCATTAAAAATAATATGTTAGAAAACATTAAATATGCTAGTATAATTGATGATTTTACATCTAAAAGTGCAATAAGAAGACATTTTAAATGATGTTTTGTAGTTTAGATTTCATTGGGCAAAACTAAAAAAATCACCACTGTAGTTGGTAGGTTTTATTGATTACATCATTGAACTTTTAATTTTTCAAATTACACCACTAAATTAATTATTATTTTGAAATTGAATTCATTCAGTTAAAAAAAATAAATGTACATTAATTTTTATCAACAAAACTAATGAATTATCCAATTGTAGTTGGCACATTTTACCGATTACACCATTGAACTTTTAATTTTTCAAATTACCCCATCAAACTAATTAAAATAATTATTTTAAATATTTTTAAAAATAATTATTATTTTAAGTAAAAAATACTTTAAACTTTTTTTTTTTCTTCATAAAATGAGTAGAGTTTCATAAAATATAGATTCAAAAAAATTAAATTGATTTTAAATTAAATTAATGTCTATTTAATTTTTTAACAAAATGATCCATTCTTAATATTAGATTTTTTTTAAAAAACTAAAATAGAAATTAAAATAAAATAAATAGTAAAAGATAAATAAAAAATTGATTCAATTTTTTCAAAAAGAAATTAATAATTTTATAAATAAATATTATTTTCAAGAAAATTTTTGGAAAAGTCTTCATATTTTTAAAAAATGAGTAAAATTTTATAAAATATAGATTCAAAAAAAAGCTTTATTTTCAAAAAAGGAAAAAAGATTTATTTTTAAAATCAATAAGGTTTCATAAAACTTTAATTTTTTTAAATCTATATTTTATGAAACTTTACTCATTTTATGGGAAAAAAAATTAAAGTTTCTAATATTTGTTTACTGAAAAATTATAATTATTTTTAAAAATATTTAAAATAATCATTTTTTAAATAGTTTTAATTTGAAAAATTAAAAGTTCAATGGTGTAATCAGTAAAACGTGCCATTGTTCATTAGTTTTGTGGACAAAAAATTAACGTCCGTTTATTTTTTTTAACGGAATAACCCAATTTTAAAATAATAATTAGTTTAGTGGGATAATTTAAAAAATTAAAAGTTTAATTATGTAATCAGTAATACTTGCTAACTACAGTGGGTATTTCATTAGTGTTACCGATTTCATTGATATTTTTATTTTGTAGGTACATGTGATGATTCTTTGCTTCGATGATATTTTAAAGTGTTCTTCCTTATCTTTTGTAAATTCTTATAATTTTAATAAAAATAATTAGTTGATAATTTATTTATTTTTTTATTTAATTTGTATAAAGGGACACATTTGAGAAAATTTACCCTGGGTCTTAGAAAACCCAGGAACGACTCTGAATCACACCCCAACAATATGCATACATACATAAAGCTGTAAACAAGTCCGAATTTAGAGCTTTAACTTGTCAGGTTAAGCACATACAAGTAATGTAAGACCCCAACTTATTATTAATGAAATTTAATTTTTTCTAGTTATTATTTTGAAATAGTAAGGGTTGATTTGATTAATGTGGATAGTTAGGGGTAAAATACGCAAATATTTCAAAATAAGCAAGTGGTTATAAAATATTCATTGTTGTCGGGGAATATTCGTTTGGTTGTGGAATATTAAATCGTTTGGGAATATTCATACGACTGTACAAATGCATGTATGGGCCCCATAACGAAAAAGCGATTGGATGAAGAAAACGACAAATATAAGTTGTTTAAAAATAACAAATAGTAGTTATATCGTTAATCTTGTTAAAACACTTTCATTGGTTAAAACACAAGTATACACTCTGCGGTATTGCACCAATTATTGATTCTTACGTAAGAAGGCACTACTCAATAATGGTTACGAAGAATTGCCGATCAAGATTTTATTTTATTGATTTAATAATTGTTGCATTGATATTTTATATTCTTCATTGTTTCATTAATTGTCATTACACAAGATTTTTCATTATCGAAGCAATAATTCATATTATCTGAATAATATTATTAGATAACATTATTGACAATGTCTAGAAAGTTCATACAAGGAGAGGTTTGGTCACCTTATCATGCGCCAAGAAGGAGAAATTCTTATTGGAAAGCCCCCTCTTTCCAGGAGGCTACCGTTGGTTGTCAATATTGTGATTCATAATATTATTTGTGAATAATTAATTATTGATTCATATGATGAGGAAAATATTGATTTTATGTGGATATAGATGGAGAAAATTTTTAATGTGACAATTGTTGAAAATTAAAATTTTATCTTTTACGATAAGATAATTCATTTAAAGGTATTATTATATTTTAATAATATAATAATGGTGATATTTTTACAACGAATGTGGGATATATGAGTATACGAGGAGGAAGAGTATTTTATTGCAATAAATGTTTAAAACATGTTAAACATGCTCTATGGACCCCATTTATTGACTGAAATTTGATTATAGCATGTAAAATCGCCCGTTTGTGGATTTCGGTCAATTTCTGTTTGGAATTTGGAAAAACTTTCTTCTGCAAATTTGTAGAGAATTGAATTTCCTATAAAAACTCACGCGATTTGAATTTTTTGATAAAAGGGATATTTATTGTGAATTATTGATGTTCCGAAGCTCCGAAATAATTGATTTTTGGAAGTTTAAATTATTTTAAATTAGAAAAACATTTTTTCTTACTTTTTCTAGAATGTGGCATGTGTTTGATGGCTGAAATCAGATTCTAGGCATGCGTAGGAAATTTATATAATTATATTATTAATTTATTAAATTTTCGCTTTGGTGTTCTAAGCATTTTCCTATAAATAGGGTGCTTAGGTTAGAATTGAAAATCACAATTGAACTCAAGTTTTCTCTCTAATCAAGTATTTTCTATACTTTGAGTATTGTTAGGCGTGCAAGTTCCTTCAAAGACTTAAAGTATTCCTAAGTACTAATCTTTTGAGGTAAAAGATGTTATTTTCTTCTCAAATGATATTATTTCTTCAATATCATTATCTTTGAAATATTGGTTGGAACTTTTTATCAAATTTGGAACTTTTTCATGTTTAAGTTACTTATTCATGAGTTACTTATTCACGAAGTTCTTATTCATGAGTACTATTCATGAAGCGTGAAGATGTTTTTTGGGAAATTTCTATCTTTTGGTGTGTTTGAGTTATTATTCACGATATCAAGACTATTCAATTTAAAAATGAAATTTCTTCTTTTCGTCCCAAAATATCTATTGTGGATACTAGCTTTGATTGTATCCATGTTTTGATCATTCTTGAATTTTACACCACTATGATCATTTTTGAGGTATTTTTGAACATGGATAAAACAAAGTACGAATCCTTAATCCTTAATCCTTGTCATTTTGTTTCACTGGATTCGTTTCTTTAAAAATATTTTTCATCATCCTCAGTCTTAAATGATGATATTATTGAATATCTTTGGCCTGTAGTACAAAGATGAATGATTTCTGAAGAATATCTTTGGCCCGTAGTGCAAAGATGAACAGGTGTTTAGATGAACATGACCAACTGATGAATATCTTTGGCCTGTAGTGCAAAGATGAATATTTGATTCGGATATATATTGATTGATGTTACTGGGGATAAAGGATAGCGATGAACTTTTAAATTCATACATAGAAGATAGTAGTTTGCATTCTCTACTTAACTCTTCTAATGAATTATTATTTCATTGCGAATCTTTGATTTAAAATTTGTTGTCTATTCAGATTCTATTAGATTTTTCCTGTTGAAGACTAACGATAATTTGTTGTATATTATCTTAGTCATAATATTCTTTATTGGGCTAGTTGAGCTCACCCTTTTCCTTTTATTCCATTTTTCTTCTCGGGAGGCGAGAATATAGCGAAAGTACGAGTCTGGGTATGGAATGAAGGTTCTAGAGAGAGTTGTTTAGTAGTCCTCACCATTTTTTAAAATAATGTATCAATAAATATGATGAGGATTTATTTGAGTATAGATATTGTCTACAGAAGATAATATTTGTATTCAAACTCACAGCTTTTCTTGTTGTAATAATAAAGTGTTAGTTGTTTCGTGCATTCATGTATTGACAACTCGAATGGGTGATGTATACCTATTTTGGGGCGCCACGGTTGGTATCGAGCTTAGGGATATGATCTGGCGGAGATCGGGGAATAGAACTAGGAGGGAGAGACGAGTAAATCCTTCGCTAGTGTGTCCTACCTAAGCTTATTATTTGTTAGTGGTCAAGATATATAAGATATTATGTGATATATTGATTTCCTTAATTAACCCTTGTTTTATGACAAGATTTGAGAATGTCGATCGAGAATATTAACAATGGAAATGAGACCGTGAGACGCTCAGACTCACCAACGAGGAGAACGTGCAACAGTGGCAATGTTCCTCCCGTGAACAACACCACCGAAAGCGAGATGATGAACGAGGGGATGTTTAGAAGCTTTTGCGATTCATGCAAAATCGCACGAGGAGACTCGTGTTCAAAATATAGGAGGAAATGATAAAGATTCACGGGTTGTCACAACCAAGCGATTCAAAGAATTGGGACCACCGGAATTTAAGGGAACCAGATCCAATCATGGCGGAAACATGGGTCAAGCAAATTACCAAGATATTCGATGTCTTGGGATGCACGGAGGAGCAGAAGGTTCCATTCGCCACCTTTATATTCCGTGGCGAGGTAGACTCTTTTGGTGGGAGTCGTGAAGCGTGCCGTCACCGCACTCTCAAAGATGTCTTCGGGGAGACATTTGAAATTATTTAATGACAATTACTTTCCGAAAGTGTTCGGTATATGAAGGAAGTGGAGTTTATTAGACCGAGCGAGTAACAACATGACGGTGTCTCGAAAGACGAAGCAAAGTTTGCAGAGTTATCCAGTTTGCACCTCATTTGGTGGAGAATGAGGAACGATGACGCGGATGTTTCTTAGAGGTTTGAAACCCAAGATACGCCAAGATCTCATTTCTCATAAATTTTCTCTCTATTCGGGATGTTGTAAGCAGGCTCAATTATTAGAGCGAGATAACGAGTATATTCAACCGAGGGACCATAACTGAGGATCGCACGAGAGATAGCGCAAGTGAATGTAATAATGATAACCAAACGGAGAAAGAAACAGACGAACAAAAATGGTAACCACTCGGTGGTAATCATGGCCATGAAAATAGAAGAAGCGAGTCGGAGGAGATTTTAAAAGAGGAGATTTAACAATGACCATGTGAAGACGGCGGTCTGTTGAGCAGAAGACTAGTTCTAAGGAGGAGAACGACCCACCCATTATATGCTACAAATGCGGAAAAGAGGGACATATCGGTCAAACCGTCCCACAACAGTTCAAGGTATGATATAATTGTGGAAAGGAAGGACATATCGCTCGCCGAGATTATACGATAAGCGAAACCTAGTTCAATGGGGACGTTGACTCAAAAGATCATCCCGTAAAAGTCAAAGTCAACGATTTCGGGAAGAAAGCGTTTGTTGTGATCGGTCATAATGCGAGGAACCCAAACGAGGTGATCACGGGTAAGCTATTTATAAATTCTTGTGAAGTTTATACCTTACTTGATACCGGTGTTACCCATTCATTTATCTCTCCGCTTGTGCTCAACGTTTAAACTTGACTCAGGAGAAATTAGACTTTGACCTATCTGTGGAAACTCGTTAGAGAAACTTTCATCACATCCATTGTTTATAAATCTTGTTTGATTCAAGTTGGCACCATCACCTTACCGTTGACCTTATCTCTTTAAAGATACTTGCTTTTGATGTGATTTTAGGGATTGATTGGTTAACTACTCATCATGCCAAAATTGATTGTTTCGTAAGGTTGTTAGTTTTCATATTCCTAACCAACGTGTTATTTAATTCAAGCAACTAAACCATTAAAATCAATCAACGTCATATCTAATCATAAAGCTATTCGTTTATTGAAAAGCGGATGTCTACAGCTTTCTTAGCCCATGTTATGGATTTGAATAAAGACACGCCAAATTTGAATAATATTCTGTTGTTATTGACTTTCCGACGTATTTAGGAAGAACTTCCTGGCCTACCCCGAACGTGAAGTTGAATTCTTTATTGATCTTGAACCGCATAAAGCCCATTTCTAAAACCCCATATCGAATGGCTCCTATTGAACTTCAGGAGTTAAAGGTCCAACTACACGAATTGTTGGGCATCGGTTTCATTCGTCCTAGTACATCTCCTTGGGGTGCTCCTATTTTATTTGTAAAGAAGAAAGACGGGAGTATGCGACTTTGTATTGACTATCGGGAATTGAACCATGTCACCATCAAGAATAGGTATCCTCTACCTCGTATTGATGACTTGTTTGACCCGGTTACCTGCAAGGCACAATTCTTTTCAAAATCGATCTTCGCTCGGATATCATCGGTGAAGATTAGGCGAGGATATTCCAAAGGCGCCTTTAGAAACTCGAGACGGGCATTATGAATTCTTAGTCATGTCTTTCGGATTGACTAATGCTCCTGCGGCTTTCATGGATATGATGAACCGAGTATTCAAGGAATATTTGGATCATTTCGTTGTTGTCTTTATTGATGACATCCTCATATATTCCAAAAGTCGTGAAGATCATGAACACCATTTGAAGTTGGTACTCTAAAAGCTTCGTGAAAACAAACTATATGCCAAATTGAAGAAATGCGAGTTACGGCTCGAGGAAGTAGCATTCCTTGGGCACGATGGTGTCGAAACATGGAGTATCTGTTGATCCGTGAAGATTGAAGCAATACAAAGTTGGGGAGCAACCGAAGTCGATTGATGAAGTCACGTAGCTTTTTGGGCTTAATTGGTTATTATCGGAGATTCGTGGAAGGGTTTTCTCGAATCGCTACTCCATTAACTTTCATTAACTCGGAAGGATACAAAATTCGTTTGGGCGAAGAATGCGAGAAGAGTTTCCAAGAGCTTAAGAGGAGACTTATTTAAGGACTTTGTTCTAACAATACCATCCGGTTGGATGGATTTGTTATCTACAACGATGCTTGAGCAAAGGGTTAGGATGTGTTCTCATGTAGCGTGGGAAAGTCATAGCCTATGCCTCGCGATAACTTAAAGAGTATGAGATGAATTATCCTACTCATGATCTAGAGTTAGCAATGATCGTTTTCGCTGCTTAAAAATATGGAGGCACTATCTATATGGGGAGAAAGTGGAGATATATTCGCACCATAAAAGCCTTAAATATTTCTTCACTCAAAAAGAACTCAACACGCGGCAATGACGCGTTGGCTCGAGCTATTGAAAGACTACGACACACTATTCAATACCATCCCGAAAAGCGAGCGTGGTAGCCGACGCGTTGAGTAGAAGATCATATGCAGAACGAAGTGTGATGATGTCAAGTATACGACATAGCCAACTTTAAAGAAAAAGTTAAGGTTGCTCAAGCCACCCATGGCTTGAAATGATGCATATAAAGAAGAAAGTACAAGAAGGAGCTATTCCTAAGCGAGAATAGATGAAGAAGGAATACTTGAGTCCACTCTAGACTTTGTGTCCCTAACGACTCTGATTTGAAGTACAAGATTATGATGGAGGCACACAATACACCATTTGCAATCCATCCTGGAAGTTCTAAAATGTATCGTGATTCGTTTCTTAAAAATATTTTTCATCATCCTCGGTTTTAAATGATGATATTATTGAATATCTTTGGCCCTGTAGTGCAAAAGATGAATGATTTCTGAAGAATATCTTTGGCCCGTAGTGCAAAGATAAGCAGTGTTTAGATGAACATGACCAACTGATGAATATCTTTGGCCTGTAGTGCAAAGATGAATATTTGATTCCGGATATATATTGATTGATGTTACAGGATAAAGGATGAGCGATGAACTTTTAAATTCACACATAGAAGATAGTAGTTTGCATTCTCTACTTAACTCTTCTAATGAATTATTATTTCATTGCGAATCTTGATTTAAAATTTGTTGTCTATTGTATTCTATTTGATTTTTCCTCATTGAAGACTAACGATAATTTGTTGTATATTATCTTAGTCATAATATTATTTCTTTGGGCTAGTTGAGCTCACCCTTTTCCTTTTTGTTCCATTTTTCTTCTCGTGGAGGCGAGAATATAGCGAGTATGAGTCGGGGTATGGAATGAAGGTTCTAGAGAGAGTTGTTTAGTAGTCCTCACCATTTTTGTAAAATAATGTATCAATAAATATGATGAGGATTTATTTGAGTATAGATATTGTCTAGAAGATAATATTTGTATTCAAACTCACAGTTTTACTATTGTAATAATAAAGTTGTAGTTATTTCTGTACCATGTATTGACAACTCAGAATGGGTGTATACCTATTTTGGGGGCGTCACAAGTAAAATAAAATAAGTCAAGTCCAGTCATGTTTTAAATGAACTAGTGTAACCTAATATTCAAATTCAACTCGTTTAATTATGAGCAAGTTTCTTGTAGGATTTATTTGAGTTAAACAAATCTGACTTAGCTCGATTTTTAACTGATTTTGTTTATGATTTAATTAATTAATTAAAATGTCTAAAAAATAATATTTCAAACAAAAATTTAGTTATAATACAAAAAATGATAAATTATAGGAGTGGGAATTGCTTCTTAACTAATAATGCTATAACACAAAATTATTTATATGTACAAGTGACTATTTAATTAATGGGTCCTTTACATAAATATACAACATTTAGAAAGTAATTACACTATTAGTGCACTCATAAAATATTTACACAATTAATACACTTTCTATATTTATTTACAATATTAGTGCAATTAGGATTCCTTAATTTAGGGAATTAGTATAGGATTCAATTCATAATAATAAGAAAACCTAAAATCAAGGAGAAATAACTACCATAATTAATAATTCAAATTCAAATATCTTGGATCTAACAAACAAAACAAATTCAAATTCAAAAATAATAATTAAAATTCAAATATTCAAAGTTTGGCAACGTCATCTTCCTCCTCCCCTTCGCCGGTCATCTTCCTCCTCCCATTCGCCGCTACTTTAACACCATGGACGCCGGCCACAGCTACCATTATGACGAAGGTTGATTTAGTCCAGAAATTAAAAGGAAAAAAAGATAAATTTTAGTGCAGTTGGTATCCAAATATTTATACAAAGGTAACCATTTTAGTTTTTGTAGGTAACCAAGAGAAATTTCAGTGCAGTTGGTAACCAAAACTTTCAAAGGTAATAATTTTAGTTTTTGTTGGTTACATTTGTATTAAGGTTTGGCTACCAACTGCATTATTGAAAAAAAAATCTATAATAGATTTTTTATAATTAATTGGTAACCCAATAAAACTAAATTGGTTACCTTTGTATTAAGGTTTGGCTACCAACTGCATTATAAAAAAAATCTACAATATATTTTTTTAATTAATTGGTATCCTAATAAAACTGAATTGGTTACATTTGTATAAAGTGTTAGCTACCAACTGTATTATTAAATAAAAAAATCTATAATAGATTTTTTAAAAATAAATTAGAAACCTAATAACACTGAATTGGTTACCTTGGTATAAATGTTTGGCTACCAACTTCACTATAAAAAAAACGTAGCAACTGTACTATGAAAAATCGATCAAGTGAGCCAACTGTACTATGAGAATATTTCCAGTGAGCCAAGGCGGCGGAGGTTCCGCCAGTGTTCGTCGTACGGGGACTGGGCGATGGTGGTGTAGTTGTAGCCCATGTATTTCCCATGGCGATTTCGAGGCGGTTGCCAAAATTATGTCATTTTGGTGAAGCATTCCTCGGCAGTGAGATGTGAGGACACCACCACCACGAGGCGGGACCCGAATTGGAGAGAGAAGATGGGGCCGAGCTTGGTGGAGAGCGTGTGTAGTGTAAAGCCCCAAACTCGGGTACTTGAAACCCGAACTCGGTGCTTCACAATACCATTTTTATGAGCGAAATAATACTAATAATAATAACAATAATATAAATATTAAACTTAATTTACATAATTATCAGAGTCTATTCCCAAGTACGCAACCTCTAATACATTCATTACATGATAATAATAATAATATATATATATCATCCTTATCATAATAAGGCAAACTATTACATAACATATCATAAAAATTCAATTAGCAACCTTCTCTTTTCCTTTATTCTAGGCCGAACCTTCTGCTTGACCACACTTAGCTGAAAACATTTAAATTAAGCAAGGATAAGCATTTGAGTGCCCAGCAAGTAATAGCAATTATATATATATAAGCTGAAAGAATTTAAATGTTTTCTTTATAATACCCTTCTACAACAAATCAATAGTTGTGAAGTAATCTGAACCGATAATAATAACATAACAACCCTCTTTCAAGTTTTTGAAACTACGCACTGACTATAATTAGGGTTAAGGGGACATACTATGAACATCGTTTTTATTTTCGAAAAGGTTATACAGAACTTCATCTATAAATCGTCATAACTTACGGGCACGAGGGTGTACATCCCATGGACCCTATATTGATCAATACTACATTACAAGAACGATATTATCGTTCACTCTGGCTGTCTTGGGCACATAAAAATTTTCCGAAAGTGGGATGTTCATACTTATCGTGGTTCCAAACCAAAGCAATTCGGTTGGATAATAGGTAGGTTTTATCTTATTCAACAATAATCTATAATTCAATATATATATATATATATATGGGTAATTGACAAAGGTGTATCAACATGTGATTAAATGCAATGATTATCCAAGTGGGGACACTCAGTATAACCATTTATAGAATTTAACTAATGTAATATATATCCGAATTATCATATACTAACATGTTGATAATCAATGAACATATATAATATAGGTTTAATAATCTGTATAGTAATAATATAAATCTGAAATATTTTTACTCATGTCCATTGCATAAAGGGAATGCAAAGGTAGGATACTTGCCTGATGCGCTACTTACAAAACGCAACTTAGTTTTATCTTTTATATCACGACCTATCATTAATCAGATCATTCGTTCGATTAGAACAATATACCATAACACATAGTACTGCATTTCGCAGTCAGCACATAACCTAATCACATTATCACACATGCTCAACAATTATTGCATCACAAACAAACATTAATACAGTCAAAATATCTAAGTCCAGATCAATTCCTAAAATATTTCGGTGTACCAACAACTTTATCGGGTAATTATCGAGTCTAAGACTCTATTCTGTAACTCAATATCTATGAATATCAGTCATATCATTTTAAATGACTCAATAAACATTTATTATAATTTATCATAAATTTTCAAACACCGGAATCATTATCAAATGATTTAAATATCAAACAATTCTATTACCATTAATATTTAATTAATATTAAACTATTAATGAATCCATTGCCAAAATATTAAAGTTATTTATAATAACTTAGAATATTTTTAAAGTATTAATATTACCCTTAAATGATTTTAAAAATTTAATATCATTTATAAAAATTTCCATTAATATTTAAATATTAATGTACCATTTATCAAAATATTAAAAGTCGTTAAGTATAACTTAAAATATTTTTAATTCATTTATATCCTTTTAAATGATTTTTAAATCAATAAAACCATTTTTAAACTATTTATTTAATATAATTATTAAATAAATTTAATATCATTAATGTTAAATAAATATCATTAATATTAAATTATTAATGAAATTATCCTTTAAATAATAAAAGTTATATTTTATAACTTAATATATCTTTAAACACTTTATTTTCATTTAAAATGATTTTTATAATATTAAAATCATTTTTAAACTAGATTATTTAATATAATTATTAAATAACTTTTGTGACGCCCCCAAAATAGGTATACACAACACCCATTCTGAGTCGCCAAATACATGGTACAAAAAGCAAACTATAACTTCAATAATACAAATGTCGTGTGAAATACGACAATATATATCGTGAGTTTAAATATAATATTGTCTTTCAAACAATATCCACATGCAAATAAATCCCCATCATAATTATTGATTCATTATTTTACAAAAATGGTGAGGACTACTAAACAACTCTCTCTAGAACCTTCATTCCATACCCACTAGTAGTACTCGCTACATTCTCGCCTCCACGAGAAGAAAAATGGAACAACAAGAAAAGGGTGAGCTCAACTAGCCCAAGAAGAATATTATGACTAAGATAATATACAACAAATTATCGTTAGTCTTGATAGGGAAAAATCGATAGAATACAATGATACAACAAGTTTCGGATCAATATTCGCAATGCCGAAATAATAATTCATAGAAGAGTTACGTAGAGAATGAAATCTACTATAATCTATGAATTTAATAGTCCATCATCAATATTTTATCCTCGTAACATCAATCAATATGCATCCGAATCAAATATTCATCTTTGCACTATGTGCCAAAGATATTCATCATTGGTCATGTTCATTTAAACACTGCTCATCTTTGCACTCTGTGCCAAAGATATTAATCAATCTGGCCATGTTCATCTCAACACTGCTCATCTTTGCACTACTGTGCCAAAGATATTCTTCAGAAATCATTCATCTTCTGCACTACGTGCCAAAGATATTCAATAATATCATCATTTAAGACCGAGGATGATGAAAAATATTTTTAAGAAACGAATCCAAATTGAAACAAAATGACAAGGATTAAGGATTCAGTACTTGGTTTTATCCACGCCCAAAAATACCTCAAAAATAATCATAGTGGTGTAAAATTCAAGAATGATCAAAACATGGATACAATCGAGTTAGTATCCGAATAGATGTTTTGACGAAAAGAAGAAATTTTATTTTCTATTGAATAGTACCCAGATATCGTGAATAAGTCAGATACGTGAATAAGTCCGATATCGTGAATAGTAACTTCGACACCAAAAGATAGAAATTCCACAAAAACATCTTCACGCTTCATGAATAGTACTCGTGAATAGTAACTCGTGAATAAGTAACTCATGAATAGTAACTCGTGAATAGTAACTCATGAATAGTAACTCATGAATAGTAAACCCAGATATGAAAAAGTTCCAAATTTGATAAAAACTTCAGATCAACATTTCAAAGATAATGATATTGAAGAAATAATATCATTCGAGAAGAAAATAACATCCCTTACCTCGAAAAGATCAAGATTTCTTAATTTAAACAGGATATAAGCTATGACTTGGACTTGCACCAGTATAGCAATACTCAAAGTATACTCAAAATACTCACAAGAATACGCTCAATAATATAGAGAGAGAAAACTTCGAGCTTTACGGTGTGATTTTCAATTTTAACCCAAGCACCTATTTATAGGAAAATGCTTAGAACACCAAAGCGTAAAATTTAATATAATATTAATATATTTAATAAATTTCTCACGCCCATCTAGACAATCTGATCTCAGCCATCACACATGTTAAAGATGGCCAACAACATTTGAAAAACGTTTTTCTTAAAAAACATAATTAAAACTTCCAAAAATTAATTATTTTTTGAGCTTCGTAACTTCAATAATTCATAATAAATAGCCCTTTCATCAGAAAATTTGAATCTTATGAGAGTTTTATAGGAAATTCAATTCTCTACAACTTCTGTAGAAGAAAGTTTTTCCAAATTCCAAATAGAAATTGACCGAAATCCACAAACGGGCAATTTTATTGTGCTATAATCAAATTTCAAATAATAAATGGGGTCCATTGACATGTTTAACATGTTTTAAACATTTATTGCAACAAAAATACTCTTCCTCCTCAGATACTCATATATCCCACATTCGTTGTAAAATATCACCGTTAATATATTATTAAAATAATATATTTAAACGAATTATTTTATCGTAAAAGATAAAATATTAATTTTCAACAATTGTCATTTTAAAATTTTCTCCATCTATATCCACATAAAATCAATATTTTCCTCATCATATAAATCAATAATTAATTATTCACAAATAATATTACGTAATCACAATATTGACAACCGTGCAGCCTCAGAAGAGGGGCTTTCAATAAGAATTTCTTCATCACTGGTAGCAATTAAAGTGACCAAACCTCTCCTTAGATGTAACTTTCTAGACATTGCCAATAATGTTATCTAATAATATTATTCAGGATAATATGAATTATTGCTCGATAATGAAAGATATCTTTAGAATGACAATTATTGAAACAATAGCAATATAAAATATCAACGCAAAGAATTATTAACTCAATAAAATCAATAAAGAATTCGTAACCATTATTGAGTAGTGCCTTCACGTAAGAATCAATAATTGGTGCAATACCAAGTGCTCTTTGTTCAACAACGCAGTATTAGTGTGTTTTAACCACCGGGTATTCCAACAAGATAATCTGTGAATAACTACGCCGTTATTTAAAAACAACTTATATTTGTCGTTTTCTTCATCCAATCACTTTCCGTTATGGGCTCATTACGGTGGCTAGGCTACCGCCGCATTCGAATATTCCCAAACAATAATGAATATTTTATAACCACTTGCTTATTTTGAAATATTCATGTATTTAACCCTTAACTATCCACATTAATCAAATCAACCCTTACTATTTCAAAATAATAAATAAAGGAAATTCCTTTTATTTAAAAAATTTGAGGGGTCTTACAACCTCTCCTCCTTATGAAATTTCGTCCTCAAAATTGACGACACACGGTGTTTCAAAAGGTGAGGATACCTCGCTTTCATTTAGCTTTTCAATTCCTGTGTCATTTCCTCTATAAAGATGATTCCTCCACAAAACTTTAACTTGTGGTATAACCTTTCTTGGCGTAGGACATGCTCCTTCCTATCCAACATCTTGACAGTACCTCCTCATACGTTAAGTCTTCTTGGCTATCTCGTCCAAATAGGTTCTAACTCAATAATGTGGTTCGGTCTTTCACATATTTATTTAATACGTATATGTGAAACACATTATGAACACGAGACATACTCGGAGGTAACGCAAGTCTATAGGCTACATTTCCTACGGTCAAGAATTTGAAATGGACCGATAAATCGTGGATTGAGCTTTCCTCTCTTCCCAAATCTTGTAACTCCCTTCCATGGAGCAACTCGCAACAAATACATGATCCCCTACACTAAATTCCACGTCCTTTCGATGAAGATCCGCATAACTCTTTTTGTCGATCTTGTGCCGTTTGTATACGTTGTCGAATCATTTGAATCTTTTCGGTAGTCATACGTATTTAACTCGGGTCCCAACAATGTTGCTTCACCCACCTCATCCCAACATATCGAGAACGACATTTTCGTCCATATAATGCTTGAATGGAACCATGCCTATATTTATTTAATAACTATTGTTGTATGAGAATTCCACCAATGGCAAGTACTTATCCCAACTTCCTTTGAAATCTAGGACATAGAGTTTTAATATATCTTCAAGAGTTTGAGTAATCCTTTCTCGATTGCCCATCCGCTTTGAGGATGGTATGCCAAATCAATCAGAACCGTGCCCATAGCTTTTTGCAAGCTAACCCAAAATCATGAAGTGAATCTTGGGTCACGATCTAAAACTATGGATATCTTGGCATGCCATGAAATCTCACAATCGCATTTACATACATACGAGAAAGACGTTCGAGGAATAAGTCTCAGACGGTCGAAGAAATGAGCAGATTTGGTTAATCTATCAACAATAACCCAAATAGCATTGATGCCTTGAGAAACCGCAGAAGACCCAGAATCTAAATCCATAGTAATGTGTTCCCACTTCCATTCCGAATCTCAAGTGGTTGCAACGGACCTTTAGTACAAGATGCTCCGCCTTTACATCGCCGACAAGTTAAACATCTCGAGATAAACTACGCGATCTCTCTCCTCATATTGCTCCACCAAAATGTATGTCAAGATCACGATACATTTTAGTACTTCCAGGATGGATTGCAAATGGCGATTGTGTGCCTCCATCATAATCTTGTACTTCAAATCGAGTCGTTAGAACACAAAGTCTCAGAGTGGACTCAAGTATTCCTTCTTCATCAATTCTCGCCCTTGGAATAGCTCCTTCTTGTACTTTCTTCTTCATACGATCGCTCTCAGGAGCCGGTGGCTTGAGCAATCTTAACTTTTCTATTAAAGTTGGCTCTATCGTATACTTGACATCATCGCACTTTCGTTCCCAAGATATGATCTTCTACTCATCGCGTCGCCTACCACGTTCGCTTTTCGAGGATGGCATGATCGTAACATGTGTTGAAATGAGTCTCCTCTTGAGTTCTTCAAGCTCTTCCCACATTCCTTGCTCCATTCAAATTTTGTATCTCTACGAAGTCAATTTGCGTTAATGGAATAGCGATTCGAGAATATCCTTCAACGAATCTCCGATAATAACCAACTAAGCCTAGAAAGCTACGTATTTCGGATTCATGACTTAGGTTGCTCTCAACCGTAACTCATATCCCAATCTTGGATAAAGACGTCACAATGACACCTATCGGTTTTTACTATCGCATCTAATATGACGCCCCCTATGAGAGAGTCTCGGCTTAGGTGAATTCCACAAAGGAAGTCGGAAGATAAAGGCTCGTGTACAAAATTCTATAGTTGAATTTTAACTCACGAAGTTCAATAAGAGCCATTCGACATGAGATTTTAGAAATGAGTTTTGTACTAGGGTTCAAAGTCGATACAAAATTTAATATCGAGCTTTGGGAGTAAGCCAAGAAATTCTTCAGAAATACGCCGGGAAAATCAATAACAACAGGAATATTATTCAAATCGACGTGTCTTTATTCAAATCCATAACATGGACTAAGAAAACTTGACATCCGTAATAAACGAATGACTTCATGGCTTGATATGAAAATGTTTGACTACAATGGTTTGATTGCTTGAATTGAATAATGTGTTGCTTAGGAATATGAAAACTAACAACCTTACAAAAGCAATCAATTTTGGCAATGATGAGTAGTTAACCTTAAAATCACATCAAAAGCAAATATTTCTATAGAAATAAGGTTACTGTGTAATGTGATAGTGCCAACCTGAATCAAACAAGATTTCTAAACAATGAGATGTAATGAAAGTTTCTCCTAACGGATTCTCCATAAATAAAGTCAAAGTCTAATTTCTCCGTAGTCAAGTTCAAACGTTGAGCGCAAAGCAAGAGAGATAAAAGAATGGGTAGAACCTGATATCTAGTAAGGTATATACTTGCAAGAATTTATAATTAACTAACCCTGCTAACTTCGTTTGGGTTCCTTGCATTTTTGACCTGCCACGACAAACGCTCTTCCAAGAACCGTTGACTTTGACTTTTCTCGGGACATCCTTTCGAGTCACCATTCACGCCATTGGATCTGGTTTCGATATCGCATAATCTCGAGCGATATGTCCTTCTTTTCCACAATTATAGCATACCTTGAAGGCTTTCAAGCAGTTTGACCTTATATGTCCCTCGTCTCCACATCTCGTAGCATCTAACCGGCGATCGTTCTCTTCCCTAGAATTTGTTGATGGTGTCTTGATGTCGCTTGCCGCAATCTTCCGTCATCGTTAAATCTTCTCTTTTAGATTGGACATCTCTTTCCATAATATCAACGCGTCGTGTACTTTTTACCCATGCATCACTCATTCTCACTCTCGCTTATTTCTTCTTTCATTTCGATTCCATTTTATCATCTTATACTCGCCAAAGAGTGCTTCATTCAAGCATCACGACGGGTAACACAAGCTTGAATCGTTCAGATCCTTTTGCTCCACGATCGCCAATGCAATTCTTTAGCCTTCGCTTCTTCTAACTCATGAATACGATTTTGCAATTCTATATTTCGATCATAAAATACCTCTAATAAACTCTCTTCGTGTACCTCTTCTTCTCTCTTCTTCCTCACTCTCAATTTGTTACCTCTGCGATTATCTCTAAGTAACTATCAATTCTTCACTCACCACATGGATATCTCTAATTCCTTCTTCGCCTGACATCACATTATCCTGGTTGGCGATTAGAGGTGTCTCCACGATCTCATTCACTCCATTGTTAACGTTCTCAGCAGCCATTCTAAAAAAAACTATCATAAAACAAGGGTTAATTAAGGAAATCAATATATCACATAATATCCCTATATACTGACCAACTAACAAATAAGCTTAGGTAGGACACACTAAATAAGGATTTATTATCTCTCCCCTCCTAGTTCTATTCCCCAGATCTCCGCCAGAGATCATATCCCTAAGCTCGATATAAACTGTGACGCCCCCAAAATAGGTATACACAACACCCATTCGAGTCGCCAAATACATGGTACAAAAAAGCAAACTACAACTTGATAATACAAATGTCGTGTGAAATATCGACAATATATATATCTGTGAGTTTAAATATAATATTGTCTTCTAGACAATATCCACATGCAAATAAATCCCCATCATAATTATTGATTCATTATTTTACAAAATGGTGAGGACTACTAAACAACTCTCTCTGTAACCTTCATTCCATACCCCCGACTAAGACTTCATTACATTCTCGCCTCCCGAGAAGAAAAATGGAACAACAAGGAAAAGGGTGAGCTCAACTAGCCCAAGAAAAAATATTATGACTAAGATAATATACAAAAAATTATCGTTAGTCTTCAACAGGAAAAACTGATAGAATACAATAGACAACAAGTTTCGGATCAATATTCGCAAGGAAATAATAATTCATGAAGAGTTACGTAGAGAATGAAATCTACTATAATCTATGAATTTAACAGCCCATCATCAATATTTTATCCCCTGTAACATCAATCAATATGCATCCGAATCAAATATTCATCTTTGCACTACATGTGCCAAAGATATTCATCGATTGGTCATGTTCATTTTAAACACTGTTCATCTTTGCACTCTGAGCCAAAGATATTAATCAATCGGTCATGTTCATCTCAACACTGCTCATCTTTGCACCACAGCCAAAGATATTCTTCAAAATCATTCATCTTTGCACTACAGGCCAAAGATATTCAATAATATCATCATTTAAGACCGAGGATGATGAAAATATTTTTAAGAAAACGAATCCAAATTGAAACAAAATGACAAGGATTAAGGATTCGTACTTGGTTTTATCCGCCCAAAAATACCTCAAAAATAATCATAGTGGTGTAAAATTCAAGAATGATCAAAACATGGATACAATCAGAGTTAGTATCCAGAATAGATGTTTTGGACGAAAAGAAGAAATTTTATTTTTCGGTAAATAGTACCGTATACGTGAATAGTGTCGTATACGTGAATAGTGCCGTATACGTGAATAGTAACTCCGACACCAAAAGATAGAAATTCCACAAAAACATCTTCACGCTTCATAGAATAAGTACTCGTGAATAGTAACTCGTGAATAAGAATTTCGCTGAATAGTAACTCGTGAATAGTAACTCATGAATAGTAACTCATGAATAGTAACCCCGATATGAAAAAGTTCCAAATTTGATAAAAACTTCAGATCAACATTTCAGCATAATGATATTGAAGAAATAATATCATTTCAGAAGAAAATAACATCCCTTACCTCGAAAGATCAAGTCTTCAAATAAAACAGGATATAAAGCTATGACTTGGACTTTGCACCAGTATAGCAATACTAAAGTATACTCAAAATACTCACAAGAATACGCCGATAATATAGAGAGAGAAAACTTTCCGGGGTGATTTTCAATTCTAACCCAAGCACCCTATTTATAGGAAAATGCTTTAGAACACCAAAGCGTAAAATTTAATATAATATTAATATATTTAATAAATTCTCACGCCCATCTAGACAATCTGATCTCAGACCATCAAGCACATGTTAAAGATGGCCAACAACATTTGAAAAACGTTTTTCTTAAAAAACATAATTAAAACTTCCAAAATTAATTATTTGAGCTTCGTAACTTCAATAATTCATAATAAATAGCCCTTTCATCAGAAAATTTGAATCACACGAGTTTTTATAGGAAATTCAATTCTCTACAACTTTGCGTAAGAAAGTTTTCCAAATTCCAAATAGAAATTGAAGAAATCCACAAACGGGCAATTTTATGTGCTATAATCAAATTTCGGTCAATAAATGGGGTCCAACCGACATGTTTAACATGTTTTAAACATTTATTGCAACAAAATACTCTTCCTCCTCAGATACTCATATATCCCACATTCGTTGTAAAAATATCATAGATTAATATATTATTAAAATAATATATTTAAATGAATTATTTTATCGTAAAAAGATAAAATATTAATTTTCAACAATTGTCATTTTAAAATTTTCCATCTATATCCACATAAAATCAATATTTTCCTCATCATATAAATTAATAATTAATTATTCACAAATAATATACAGAATCACAATATCGACAACCGTGCAGGTTCAGAAAGAGGGGCTTTCAATAAGAATTTCTTCTTCATAGCATGTTGATTAGTGACCAAACCTCTCCTTAGATGTAACTTTCTAGACATTGCCAATAATGTTATCTAATAATATTATTCGGATAATATGAATTATTGCTTCGATAATGAAAGATATTTGCGAATGACAATTATCAAACAACAACAATATAAAATATCAACGCAAAGAATTATTAACTCAATAAAATATTGAGCAAATAATATCGTAACCATTATTGAGTAGTGCCTTCTTACGTAAGAATCAATAATTGGTGCAATACCAAGTCTACTTGTTCAACAACGCGTATTAGTGTGTTTTAACCAACGGGTATTCCAACAAGATAACTTGATATAACTACGCAAGTTATTTAAAAACAACTTATATTTGTCGTTTTCTTCATCCAATCACTTTCCAGTTATGGGGCCCCACACATTTTCAACATGCTACTGGTCGTACATAAATATTCCCCGACAATAATGAATATTTTATAACCACTTGCTTATTTTGAAATATTTGCGTATTTAACCCTTAACTATCCACATTAATCAAATCAACCCTTACTTATTTCAAAATAATAAATAAAGGAAATTCCTTTTATTTAAAAATTTTGGGGTCTTACAACTTTAATATCATTAATAATAATTAGTTAATGAAATTCACTATAAAATATTAAAAGTCGTTAAAAATAACTTAAAATATTTTCTTATTCTATAATTTAATTTTAAATGATTTTTCAAGTATTAAAATCATTTTTAAATAATTTATTTAATATAATTATTAAATAAATTAAATACCTTTAATATTTCAAAAATATTACATATTTGTGAAATATATCCAAAATAATTAAAATATAATTTTAGACTTAAAAATAATTTTTAGTAATTTATTTTATATTTTAATAATTAAAACTAATTTTCTATAATTATTTAATAATAATATGATTTTTATAAATAATTTTGTCGCTAAAGACCACCTATAGTGATGTAACCGTCACAGAGGTGTTCTTCGTGTTCTTCATGCAAACCCGGATCTTCAAGTCGATTCATCGAGTGGGTGGGTTTGAAAGAAGTGTAAATCGAGTGTGTGTTGTGTTTCTGGACTTGTTTTTGGTCAGATCTGGTAGACCTAATGTAATACTACAAGACTCAGCAACCAAAATGTCAATAACATGCATCAAATGAAAGATCTAAGCCATCAAAGTGGTATGTTGGAGGTCGTTTTCTTCATTTCTGGGTTGCCCAAAAATGAAGAACAGATCGTGGGGCTCACTTTGGACTCCCACTACATCCTGATCGTGAAATATTTTTGTGTTCTATAAACTTCAGTGTGTAGCCAACATGTAGAACTACAGATTCATTACATAAAAGCATTAAAACAACAATAAATTAAGCAGATACAAGCTGGTCAAAGGCTGTCAGAAAATCATTCAAATGTTTTCGGGTTTTCTCGAAAAATGTACCATCGTGATCTTTTTTGCCTACTGAAGGCAAGGCAATCAAGTCACCGCTTGATGTTTAGGAGATTTTAAGGCATAATCTTAAAGTACTTATACCATATTACAATATTGCTACAAGAACCGAAACAAAACAACTAATAACTCAAAGATCTGGGCCCATGAACTTGTTGTCAGAGCTTTCTGGGCAAGTTCATGGCTGCCCAGATTTTAACCAGTCAATGCCGGTCAACGTGGTTTGACCACGAATAACTTGCAATATAGACCAGATCTAAGCCTAATTCTTGTCCCAGATAAAAGATCACATATCATACTACCACTACACCAAAAATGGCCCCTAGTGAAGGACAAATCCTTCACTAGAGGCCCTATATCACTCACAAGTGATTTATTGCGAAGAAATATTTCCTTCACACGAGTGCTCGCATTAGACCTCCTCGCAATTGGGTATCCTTCGCTAAGTAGTAACTAAATGTTTTTTGTGAAGGATATATTGTGAATAACTTTTTTATTCACAAATTGTATTTAGTAATGGAATATTGTTATTTAGTGAAAGATTGGTTTCCTTCACAAATAATATTTTAAGAAGGACTATTTGAAATTAGTGAATAACTTTATTCCCTCACAAATAATATATTGTGAAGAAAACATTTATTTAATGAGAGAAAATTTTCCTTCACTAATTATAAATTGAGAATGTTTCTTCAAATGAGTGAGGGAAATAATCCTTCACATATTTTAAATTTATAAATAAAAATTAATTGTTAAATAATAAAATTCATTTGAAATTATAATTGATTTTCAAATTAATTGCTAAATAATAAAAATTCATTTGAAATTATAATTAATTTTCACGTCTGCTCACACTTGAAACAACCCAATAAAAGTCGGAATTTACAAGCTAAACAACAGCGGTTGCTAGATGCCAACGCCTTACAAGCCAACAATAGAAACGTAAGCAGTTCCTACTGGTGAGGCGGTGACTACATGAATAACATCAATCAACAACATGCAGCTACTATCCAATTGAGTTGAGCCTAAACAGCAACAGCCAAGTATCCAACAAGTTTAAATCCAGTATCAGCTAGAAGCAAATTGTAAACCTCCATGGCAACCAGCAAGATTTAAGTGTGCATTATGATTACAGACAAAATAAGATAATCTACTTACGCGCATACTGCATGCCCAATTTCATGATAAGCCACTAAAATCTTGCTCTTCCCATCTGTCATCTTGGTTCCTTCCATTCCTGCAATAATTATATCAATTGAATCATCAATCTCTTTCAATGTGATCTTATCTTTCCCCCTCCGACCAGTAAGAATCGCAGTTTCATTCATGAGATTAGCTAAATCAGCACCACTAAACCCCGGTGTTCGCATAGCAATGACACCTAGAGATACATCTTTGTCAAGCTTCTTGTTGCTACTGTGAACCTTTAAAATGTCTTTTACTCTTCCTCTTACATCTGGTAGTCCAACAGTTACCTGTTCAAGCCAATAAACCAAGATCTTCCTTAGTTTTCTCAAACTAAGCTAGGATACACACACAAAGCACATACCATTTTGATTTAAAGGGTCAAGAAGTGAAACTTCACACTACAAATTAAACTAGGATAAGGAAAAACCAACCTGTCTGTCAAATCTTCCTGGTCTAAGTAGAGCAGAATCAAGAATATCTGGTCTATTAGTAGCAGCAAGGACAATTACTCCACTATTTCCACTAAAACCATCCAACTCAGTCAGAAGTTGATTCAAGGTCTGTTCTCTCTCATCATTACCTCCACCAATGCCAGTTCCTCTCTTCCTTCCAACATCATCTATCTCGTCTATAAAAACCAAGCATGGAGAGTTCATCTTGGCCTAAATGAACAAGTCTCTCACCCTTAAAGCCCTCACCCCTACAAACATTTCAATAAACTCTGACCCGGAGAGAGAAAAGAAGGGCACTCCTGCTTCTCCAGCTATGGCCTTAGCTAGCAATGTCTTCCCTGTCCCTGGTGGCCCAACCAAAAGTACACCTTTCGGAATCCTTGCCCCAACTGCAACAAACTTTTTCGGGTTTTTTAGGAACTCTACAATTTCTTGAAAATCTTGCTTTGCTTCTTCCACTCCAGCTACATCATCAAATGTTACCCCAGTATTGGGCTCCATCTCAAATTTGGTTGTGCTCCTATATATACATATATCATGATGCAATACAATAACAAAACATACCTCTTCTCCCAGCGATTTGCACTAAAGAGTAGCATTTTTAGTGATGAAACTGATCCAACCCAACCAAGGCAATTGTATTTTCGCACAGTACATCCTCAACTGTTTCTTGCTTCTTCCCCATCCAGATAACTATTCTCTGGACACTCCATTCTGAACTTATCTGTTCCCAAAGCTAAACTCATTCCAACCAAATTCATCATACTCTAATTAAGATTAAGATAAATCAGTTCACGAATCATACCACCTTAACAACAAGACTTATGGACTCAGTTAAGACACCAGACGAAGTGATTAATTTGGCTATATTTCACAATGTATCAATAATACAAAATAACACTACAAACTGATAGTAATTACGAAAAGAGTATGCTACCTGCCAATATCAATAGCAAAATCACCATGGATAGTGCCAGGGGTAGAATCTGCAGGGTTTGTCGCACCAAGAATATGCAGAATCTGCAGGATCATAAGAGAGGATGCTTCCAGATTTTTTAGCTATAGTCATTCGTTAAGTCGAGAGTAGACCTACATGATTCTTCAATCAAACTAATTAAACCATAGTGAAAGATTGTAGCCTCGCTTTAGATATAGTTCATTTGAATTAACAATAGTCTTTAAGAGCAATAAATCAAGTCTTCGCATAATTGATGAGAAAAAGACAAGGAAAAGCAGACCTACTTGATCGATTTATATCTAGTTACGATTCACGAAGAAGCATTTACGCACTAGGATTACGAAAAACATAAAGTCTCGCTCACCATCGGACTGCGTGTAACAAATGCCGATTGTTATCCTTGCAAATTTGGGTCAAATCGCATGCCGAGTTGTTGACCTTGTTTTGTTTCAAAATTCCAACTAACAAGCACCAATTCATCCTCACCCACTTGAGATACATTATTCAATTATTTACAGAGCTATTGCTACAATCAAGTTAAAGGACAAAGCAATTAACAAAATAACAATGTATGACACTCGTACATAATGAAAGGATAAGATAAAATAGATCTAAAAGCCAAACTAACAAATAGTGAAGGGTTGATATTCTCTTTGAGATCGAGTCTGACTCCTCATGTCGCAATTTCTAATACTTATACATACTAATTTATAATCGGATTACAACAAGATGCAATTAATTTATAATCGGATTACGATTGCCTCATTGAGTACTACATACAACATTCGCTTCGGTTTGTAAGTTCCCATGTTTTAACCTTCAATCACCGTTTCAATTCCAGGGATCGCACAAATGACAATAAACAAAGTACTCATCCTCCTACCAAGAAAAGGTAAAAAAATAGCAAAAATAATGAAAACTTCACCTTGAATATTGAGATCCACTATACAAACAGAGCACGAATCGGTGAATCCTCCCGAGTACGCAGCATCACGGTTGGACCAAACTAAAAAATCAACTAAGCATCTCCTTCTCCTCATCACTATTAGGTGGATAAACCCAGAAACCCCAATCCACAACACCAAGCATTAGTGACCTTTAATTTGGAGGGTAGCAAAGAGAAGAAATAAAGTCGATTAGACCCGGTCATAACAGATAAAAATTATCATGATCAATAATAATATCTAACCTAAAAGTTCTTTGATATATCCTTCATTTGCTCGGCAATTTCTTGCTTCTTTCTTCTGACTACATGGTTGAAGCAATGTTTCAACCAATTAAATTCATTACATGAATAACCCGATGTTCTTCCTTATTTCTCAATAATATCAAAAAGCTATCTTAAACCTTAAATCAAAATTGAATAGAAAAGGTTTAATATTACGCCGACTTTTTAACAAAGGCTTCCACTTTCAAGAATCAAATGATTTCAATAGAATTTACAAAAAGCTTTAATCTGCTACCTAAGAAATAAATCGAATGTACAATGTTCTTGATCATTTCCAACCAATAATGACTTCATATCGAAAAGTGAATGCGCCAAAGACACCAAGAATGCAATGACTTGAAATCGTTTGTAAACTCAGAGAAATAAAAGTTAGTCCAAAATGCCTTTGTCACCAAAAACAGGTATTACGTACATTTTATTTAATAAATAATTTGGGTAACCTTATAAGAGCATTGAGAGGAATGAAATATCAGCCAACAGTTGGTGTCAGTCACTAATAATCAACATAAGAAAGAGAAATAGAAGAAAAATTAGAATTTAGAAATGAATTAAGAAAAGAATGCAATGATTTAATTACCATGGTTGGCTTCTGGGGGTAGCCTTAACTAGAACATAACAGAACCAAGCAGAGTCGTCCAATCCCCAATGCTCAAATTCTTCACCCATTCAATCCCCTCCTTCGTTTTCTGAGTCCCCTCACGCAATAATCTCTCAAACCCCTAAACCCAACCATTCTTAGGGAGAGAAAATTAGGGAAAATAATGCCACCTTCTAAAATTAGGGCTTTTATTTCAAAATTAGGGATAAAGTGAGAGAAGATATAGAGGGGAAAGAAAGAGGAGAGGGATGAGGAAGAGGGATATGAGGGAGAGGAGAGGAGAGGAGAGGAGAGGAGAGGGAGAGGGCTGGAGAGAGGTAGATGAGATGAAGAGAGCAGTGGAGTTCTGCGTTAGATTTTTTTTCTTTTAATCGCTCAGCTGCTTGTCTGCTCCTGTGTAATTAAAAACTTACTTTTAATTGACTTACGTAGATTTCTATGGAATAAATTCTATCGCAAATACCCGATTTTCTTATACTGATTTGGGCTCGACTGAATATATTTTAAGGGAGTGATAGGTCTCATATGTTTAAAAAATAAAATTTAGATAACATTTTTTTAAAAAAAACAACTCTTTTATAAGTAATATTGTAAGTTACAATTATTATAAATAAATTTAATATTATAAAAAATTTAATGTATTTATATTATAATTTATATTTACCACAATTAATTCAAAAAAAATTATTTAGAACAAGATAATGGACCAATTTTATCCCTCATAAAAACTTACGAATAATGATATATAGTGAGTAATAATTCCTTCACTAAATAGATTTTTTTCTCGCAAATTTTCATCATAAATTGGCTCCAAAAATCTTTCTATCGCCCCAATTTTGCGAGGAAAAAAATATAAATTGTGAAGGATTTTTCTTTCGCTAATAACTATATTGTCACTATTCTTTTTTCTTCACCGTTCCTTCGCTAAACAACTCCTTATGTGAAGGAATAAATTCCTTCACAAAATTTCCTTCACTAGAGGCCATTTTTGGTGTATTGTACAACTACAAACTTTCAAAACACAAAAATCATTAAAGATCATAGAGATATAAGGCCTGACATTCGATGTCAGACAACACATAACAATTTCCAGATTTTGAAGAACATCAAATTCGAGCCTCTAGATGTTATGGATCTAACATCTAGCAACCCAGATCATCAATATACACTACTAACAATATATTAAAACACAGAATCATAACATCTAACAACATATTTATGGTCAGATTTCAAGCTAGGGTTTTATACCTTCTTTGATCAATTCTTGTTTCTAGCTTTCTGATTTGATTGTGGTGTTAGTGGGGCTTGGTTTATGACTGATATATCTTGTTATTTTCAGAGGTGAGAGCTTGAGAGAGTTAAGATGGGTGTTGTGCATAAAATGGCCTAACAAATGATTATTTCTCTCTCTTAAGTCTATTTATAGAAGTCTTGTAAGTGTGTGATTTACTATTATCCCCCATACTTTTGTTTTCCATTAGACAAAACTCCTTATCTCTTCCAATTAAGCCTAATCATGTGATTAAGGGTGCTAAGTAGATTTTCAACCAAAGAAAAATTGACACACATGTACTTGATGTAAGAGTTACCATTTTAAGGAACTTGATTAGCTTTATTTGTTGCCTTAAAAGGCCTATTCTGGCCAGCTATATATATGCCACTAATTCCTTTATTTAGCTTTTATTTTAATGCATAAATTAGATAAATCAAAGGTCTAGAATACCCTTAATTATGTGGTCTAAGTTTGGGCTTGAATTTGATTTCTTTTGTGCTTCTCCCATAATTGTTTTTGGCCATGTAATAATCATAGTCTAACAATTTTAATATATGTTTCCCAAATTGTTTATTTAGTGTTTAAAATAAAATATAATTAATTTATAATTAGGGTTTTCTTAATTTGATTAGGTTCTAATCATACATGAACATTAGGGTTTATTACATAATAATTATAATTATCCTTGCTAATTTAGCAATTAGGGTTTATAATTTTTGGTAATTAGGGTTACCAAATCACAATTAGGGTTTATATTTAATAATTAGGATTTCAAGAAATAATATATATATATATATATATATATATATATATATATATATATAAATGCTAATTAGGGTTAACCTAGTTAATCGTAAAATCATACAACATGCTTATATAATAGTCTTGAACTCACAATTGAGTTTTAAATTAGGGTTTCCACTGGTAAAACTAGGGTTTGACATAATGTACCATAACCGACCAATCATTGTAAAGTCCACATACATACAAAGATATAATTATAGCCTTTGAAAATCAAAATATAAATAATATTATATTATTATTCTCATTCCTTGATCAAAATCCAAAAATTAGGGTTTGGATTCCATATCTAATTTATCTCGCCATACTTAACATTATTAATTAAGTTAAGATAATTAACTTAATAATCTAAACAAAATTCATATAATAAAATAATTATTATAATAATTTTAAAAATCATTTCATATATTATATAAATAATACATGATTATATTTTCATGGAAAATAAGTAATAAAACATTTCTACTATAAAATTAATTATTGTAAGAATATAATCTATAATGACCAATAATTCTAAAATAAAATTATTTAAAATCATTCATGTAATAAATATATCACATAAATACATACACACATTATCTTGACACATATTCTGTGACGCCCCCAAAATAGGTATACATCACCCATTCTGAGTTGTCAATACATGGTACAGAAACAACAACAACTTTATTATTACAACATATAAACTGTGAGTTTAAATACAGATATTGCCATCTAGACAATATTCACACGCAAATAAATCCCCATCATAATTATTGATACATTATTTTACAAAAAATGGTGAGGACTACTAAACAACTCTCTAGAACCTTCATTCCATACCCCGACTCAAGATTTCGCTACATTCTCGCCTCCCGAGAAGAAAAATAGAATAACAAGGAAAAGGGTGAGCTCAACTAGCCCAAGAAGAATATTATGACTAAGATAATATACAACAAATTATCGTTAGTCTTCAACAGGGAAAAATCTAATAGAATACAATAGACAACAAGTTTTAAATCAATATTACATAATGAAATAATAATTCATTAGAAGAGTTAAGTAGAGAATGCAAACTACTATCTTCTATGTATGAATTTAAAAGTTCATCGCTCATCTTTTATCCCTGTAACATCAATCAATATACATCCGGAATCAAATATTCATCTTTACACTACAGCCAAAGATATTCATCATTGGTCATGTTCATCTAAACATCATTCATCTTGCACTACTACGGCCAAAGATATTCATCGAAATCATTCATCTTTGCACTACTGTGCCAAAGATATTCAATAATATCATTATTTAAGACCGAGGATGATGAAAATATTTTAAAGAAACGAATCCGTTGAATCAAAATGACAAGGATTAAGGATTCGCAGTACTTTATTTTATCCACGCCCAAAAATACCTCAAAAATAATCATAGTGGTGTAAAATTCAAGAATGATCAAAACATGGATACAATCAAAGCTAGTATCTAGAATAGATATTTTTGGATGAAAAGGAAAATTTTCATTTTTCAATGAATAGTGTCGTATTCGTGAATATTATCAGATATCTGTGAATAACAGATATCGTGAATAAGTAACCCCACACTAAAAGTTCCAAATTTGATTAAAAGTTCAGATCAATACTTGACATAATGATATTAGAATAAATAATATCATTAAAAAATAATATCCCTTACTTGAAAGATCAAGATTTACAAATGAAACAAGAATATAAAGCATGACTTGAACTTGCAATCAGAGTATAGTAATACTCAAAGTATACTCAAAATACTCACAAGAATACGCTCGATAATATAGAGAGAGAAAACTTCTGTTTCTGGTGTGATTTTCAATTCTAACCTAAGCACCCTATTTATAGGAAAATGCTTAGAACACCAAAGTAGAAAATTTAATATAATAATAATATATATATACAAATTTGTCTACGCACCAAGAACCATCTAAATTCAGCAACTTGCATGTGTTTAATGAGGATAACCAAACACAAAAACATTTTTGTTAATTAAAACAATTAAAACTTTCAAAAATCAATTATTTCAGAGCTTCGGAACTTAAATAATTCATAATAAATAGCTCTTTTATCAGAAAAATTCAAAACTTGCGCCTTTTCATAGGAAATTCCATTATCTACAACTTTGCAGAAAGAAGTTTTTCCAAATTCCAAACAAAAATTGACCGAAATCCACAAACGGGCGATTTTACAGGCTATAATCAAATTTTAGTCAATAAATGGGGTCCAATTGAGCATGTTTAACATGTTTTAAACATTTAATGTAACAAAAATACTCTTCCTCCTCGTATACTCATATATCCCACATTCGTTGTAAAAATATCACCATTATTATATTATTAAAATATAAAAATATATTTAAATGAATTATTTTATCGGAAAAAGATAAAATATTAATTTTCAACAATTGTCACATTAAAAATTTTCTCCATTTATATCTCACATAAAATCAATATTTTCCTCATTATATAAATCAATAATTAATTATTCATAAATAATATTACGAGAATCACAATATCGATAACTGTGTTCACTGGAAGAGGGGCTTTCAATAAGAATTTCTCATTCTTGGCGTGCAATTGGGTGACCAAACCTCTCCTTATGCGAACTTTCTAGACATTGCCAATAATGTTATCTAATAATATTATTCAGATAATATGAATTATTGCTTCGATAATGAAAAAAATACGTGTAATGACAATTATCAAAAACAAAGAATATAAAATATCAACGCAAAGAATTATTAAATAAATAAAATCTTGAACAATAATTATCGTAACCATTATTGAGTAGTGCCTTCTCACGTAAGAATCAATAATTGGTGCAATACTGTGTGCTACTTGTGTTTTAACCACCAAAGTATTTTAACAAAGATAATTGTGAATAACTACGCCAGTTATTTTTAAACAACTTATATTTGTTGTTTTCTTCATCCAATCGCTTCAAGTTATGGGGCCCACAAAAAGATCTGGCTACCATCGCATTTAATATTCCCCGACAATACGTAATATTCCACGACCAAACGAATATTCCCAACAATAATGAATATTTTATAACCACTTGCTTATTAAAATATTTCGTATTTTACCCATAACTATCCACATTAATCAAATCAACCCTTACTATTTCAAAATAATAAATAGAGGAAAATAAATTTCATTTATTAATAATTTGGGGTCTTACATATTCCCCACAAATAAAAAAAATAATTTATACGCAAAATTTTTAATTTATTTGTATAGAAAATATTGGGTTGTTACATTCATCCTCCCTTATAAAGATTCCGTCCCCGGAATCACCGTTTTAAAACCTACACATACAAGTGTACGTAGCATATACAATCATTGCAAGTAGATCTTGATCATAAATGATCGTACTGATCTTTAACCTATTCACGTAAAGCTTGTCTATCTGATTAAACGGAAATTTGATTTCTAAAAGAACTTAAATTCCTTCTTCAAAATTTCTTTATAAATAATTTATTATATATATATATACGAAAATCATATATAAGAAAATAAAATTTGATTAGAATAATACCTGTAGTTGCATCCTTTGCTGCCGCCGTATTATGAACTGTCATACTGAAGACTCCTATGGTTGGTTCTATTGTTTTGTTTGTTGAAGTTGGTCCCGTTGTTGCCAATGTCCTGCTGCCTTTTTCCTTATTCATATTTCTTGCCTCTCTTATCCTTCTTGGACAGTCTTTCACCTTATGCTCTATTGATTCACAAATAAAACATCCACTATACATTCTCGGATTGGGGCAGTTGGGAGAGATATGTCCCTTCTGTCCACACTTATAACACGCAAACTTACCTTTAAGACAATCTCCCGAGTGATTCTTTCCGAAATTTCTACACTGCATAGCCTATTCCTTTCCACCTCCTAGCCTAATTTTGGTATTCCCAAAATTATCTCTTTTCCTCTTTCCAGTCCTACTACCACTACTCCCATTTTCGGCTCTAGTTTGAATTGCCTCCCACCAAAATTTCTTTCCCCCCTTTCATTGTATAGGTGGAAAAAGTTGTCTTTTGTCCCTCTATTACCCCAGCTATCACAAATGCTTCCACAGGGTCAGTTGATCCTCTAAATCCTGGCGTTCCGACTGCCTTGAAGTCTTTGAAGTTCGCTAATCAATTTTCTAGCTAATTCCCCACGACTAGTATTCCATTCTGCATATCTTGAGCGACCATATTCGCAAAATTCAGATGGGTCCAGTTATCTTCCAAACTTTATCGGATGTGTTTTTTATCATCATTGATTTCGCTTTCGTCTTGGCGGCATTATTTGATTAGCCATAATTTATCATTCATCAACTTACCTTCTATATCTTAGGGTATTTACATATAGCGAGACTTTCTACTCGAATAATCATGTATTCAAGATATTAGATTTCAAAAACTTTGGTTTACTGTATTAACTAGTGCTCAGATAATTGATTACTATCTTTATACCAACTTATTTCGTTAATCCATCATAGACTCATTTTCATAACACATGTCATTCTATAACACATACTGCTTTAAACATCTTTCATCCCTTTGTGACTACAAAAGTCGGGATTTACAGCCTTGACTAATACCAAAAGTTGGGATCATTACATTAAACAGACATACTTAACATTAAATAGACCTACACCACAGAACCTATACTACCTATTCACTACGCCTTTTTCTTGGATAACCTTTCGCCTGATGACCTTCTATCCCACAGATAAAACATGCTCTTGATTTATAGTCGGGACAATACAGAGTGGTATGTCCCTCATAGCCACAAAGGTAACATACTCTTTTCCCTTTCTTCTTATCGGATTTTCCTAAGTCATGGTCTTCTATCTTTCTTTTCCCCTTCTTGCTCGGAGCTGCACACGATGTGTTGCTTGAGGCTCCCATCTGATCAATTTGGATTTTAAGCTTATCTTGTTCTTCCATTGTTTCTATTAACGCCTGACGCAGTTGACTATTTAACAGCTTTTCTATTTCCCACAGATTTTCCAGAGAAGAAACCTTGTTCCTCACATCCTGCACCTCTATTGATGCTTGTTCAGCTTCAACTTTAGTGTCCGAATCACTATATGTCAGCTCCACCATCTCCGGATTTGGCACTACGTTTTCTAAAATAACCACATCGTCTGAGTTGATTTCATTGTGAGCCTCTATTTCAGCTATGGGCTTCGATATTAGCTCGGGGGTATGGATCTGATCCTTCTTCATGCTATAAGCATATAACAAGCATTTTCCATCAGACATCTACACACATAAATTATCCTGATTAGAATATAGTATATACACACATCAAATAATTGTTTTATATAAGTTATCTTTTATTTTGTTTGAAAATGAACTTATTCAATTCATCTCTTTTTAAACTCTATATGAGTTATTTACATTTTCAACGTTTTCCTCTGTTCTAAGGTTATAGCCTAAGGTCTATCCCACCTAAGGTTTCTAACCCTAAAGCTCTGATACCAACCTGTAAAGCCACCAAACTCGGGTACTTGAAACCCGAACTCGGTGCTTCACGATACCATTTCTATGAGCGGAATAATACTAATAATAATAACAATAATATAAATATTAAACTTAATTTACATAATTATCAGAGTCTATTCCCAAGTACGCAACCTCTAATACATTCATTACATGATAATAATAATATATATATCATCCTTATCATAATAAGGCAAACTATTACATAACATATCATAAAAATTCAATTAGCAACCTTCTCTTTTCCTTTATTCTAAGTCGAAGACCTTACCAATGACCACATTTAGCTGAAAACATTTAAATTAAGCAAGGATAAGCATTTGAGTGCCCAGCAAGTAATAGCAATTATATATATATAAGCTGAAAGAATTTAAATGTTTTCTTTATACTACCCTTCTACAACAAATCAATAGTTGTGAAGTAATCTGAACCGATAATAATAACATAACAACCCTCTTTCAAGTTTTTGAAACTACGCACTGACTATAATTAGGGTTAAGGGGACATACTATGAACATTGTTTTTATTTTCGAAAAGGTTATACAGAACTTCATCTATAAATCATCATAACTTACGGGCACGAGGGTGTACATCCCATGGACCCTATATTGATCAATACTACATTACAAGAACGATATTATCGTTCACTCTGGCTGTCTTGGGCACATAAAAATTTTCCCGAAAGTGGGATGTTCATACTTGTCAGGGTTCCAAACCAAAGCAATTCGGTTGGATAATAGGTAGGTTTTATCTTATTCAACAATAATCTATAATTCAACATATATATACGGGTAATTGACAAAGGTGTATCAACATGTGATTAAATGCAATGATTATCCAAGTGGGGACACTTATATAACCATTTATAGAATTTAACAAACAGAATATATATCTGAATTACCATTTACTAACATGTTGATAATCAATGAGCATATATAATATAGGGTTAATAATCTGTACAGTAATAATATAATTCTGAAACATTCTTACTCATGTCCATTGCATAAAGGAAATGCAAAGGTAGGATACTTACCTGATGCGGTGCTTACAAAACGCAACTTAGTTTTATCTTTTATATCACGACCTATCATTAATCAGATCATTCGTTCGATTAGAACAATATACCATAACACATAGTACTGCATTTCGCAACAAGACATAACCTAATCACATTATCACACATGCTCAATAGTTATTGCATCACAAACAAACATTAATACAGTCAAAATATCTAAGTCCAAATCAATTCCTAAAATACGATTGTATGCAAGCGACTTTTATAAGGTAATTATCGAGTTTAAGACTCTATTCTGTAACTCAATATCTATGAATATCAGTCATATCATTTTAAATGACTCAATAAACATTTATTATAATTTATCATAAATTTTCAAACACCTAATCATTATCAAATGATTTAAACATCAAACAATTCTATTATCATTAATATTAAACTATTAATGAATCCATTGCCAAAATATTAAAGTTATTTATAATAACTTAGAATATTTTTAAAGTATTAATATTACCTTAAATGATTTTTAAAACATTTAATATCATTTATAAATAATTTCCATTAATATTTAAATATTAATGTACCATTTATCAAAATATTAAAAGTCGTTAAGTATAACTTAAAATATTTTTAATTCATTTATATCCTTTTAAATTATTTTTAAATCAATAAAACCATTTTTAAACTATTTATTTAATATAATTATTAAATAAATTTAATATCATTAATATTAAATTATTAATAAAATTATCCTTTAAATATTAAAAGTTATATTTTATAACTTAAAATATCTTTAAACACTTTATTTTCATTTAAAATAATTTTTATAATATTAAAATCATTTTTAAACTAGATTATTTAATATAATTATTAAATAACTTTAATATCATTAATAATAATTAGTTAATGAAATTCACCATAAAATATTAAAAGTCATTAAAATAACTTAAAATATTTTCTTATTCCATAATATAATTTTAAATGATTTTTTAAGTATTAAAATCATTTTTAAATAATTTATTTAATATAATTATTAAATAAATTAAATACATTTAATATTCCAAAATATTAAATATTTGTGAAATATATCCAAAATAATTAAAATATAATTTTGGACTTAAAAATAATTTTTAGTAATTTATTTTATATTTTTAATAATTAAAAACTAATTTTCTATAATTATTTAATAATAATATGATTTTTATAAATAATTTGTCGCTAAAAACCACCTATAGCGACAGAACCATCGTTGTAGGTGTTCTTCATGCAAATCCAGATCTTCAAGCCAGTTACCGAGTGGGTGGGTTTGACCAAGTGTAAATCAGTGTGTGTTGTGTTTCTGGACTTGTTTTTAGTTAGATCTGGTAGAGCTAATGTAATACTACAAGACTCAACAACCATCAAAGTGGTTGCCAGAGAGGCTGTTCTTCATTTCTGGGTTGCCCAGAAAAGAAGAACAGATCGTGGGGCTCACTTTAGACTCCCACTACATCCTGATCGTGAAATATTTTTGTATTCTATAAACTTCAGTGTGTAGCCAACATGTAGGACTACAGATTCATTACATAAAAGCATCAAAACAACAATAAATTAAGCGAGACATGTTTGGGTCAAAGGTCGGAAAATTATTCAAATGTTTTCTGGGTTTGCCCAGAAAACAGCCATCGTGAACTTTTTGCCTACTTTGACCGGGCACTGAAGTCAACCTACTTGACGTTTAGGAGATTTTAAGGCATAATCTTAAAGTACTTATACCATACTACAATATTGCTACAAGAACCGAAACAAAACAACTAACAACTCAAAGATCTGGGCCCATGAACTTGTTGTCAGAGCTTTCTGGGCAAGTTCATGGCTGCCCAGATTTTAACTAGTCAATGCCGGTCAACGTGGTTTGACCACGAATAACTTGCAATATAGACCAGATCTAAGCCTGATTCTTGTCCCAGATAAAAGATCACATATCATACTACAACTATAAATTTTCAAAACACAAAAATCATTAAAGATCATAGAGATATAAGGCCTGACATTTGATGTCAGACAACACATAATAATTTTCAGATTTTGAAGAACATCAAATCCGAGCCTCTAGATGTTATGGATCTAACATCTAGCAACCCAGATCATCAATATACACTACTAACAACATATTAAAACACAGAATCATAACATCTAACAATGATTTATGGTCGGATTTCAATTTAGGGTTTTATACCTTCTTTGATCAATTCTTGTTTCTAGCTTTTCGATTTGATTGTGGTGTTAGTGGGGCTTGGTTTATGAGTGATATATCTTGTTATTTTTTTGAGGTGAGAGCTTGAGAGAGTTAAGATGGGTGTTGTGCATAAAATGGCCTAACAAATGATTATTTCTCTCTCTTAAGTCTATTTATAGAAGTCTTGTAAGTGTGTGACTTACTATTATCCCCCATACTTTTGTTGTCCATTAGACAAAACTCCTTATCTCTTCCAATTAAGCCTAGTCATGTGATTAAGGGTGCTAAGTAGATTTTCGACCAATGGAAAATTGACATACATGTACTTGATGTAAGAGTTACCATTTTAAGGAACTTGATTAGCTTTATTTGTTGCCTTAAAAGGCCTATTCTGGCCAGCTATATATATGCCACTAATTCCTTTATTTAGCTTTTATTTTAATGCATAAATTAGATAAATCAAAGGTCTAGAATACCCTTAATTATGTGGGCTAAGTTTGGTCTTGAATTTGATTTCTTATGGGCTTCTCCCATAATTGTTTTGGGCCATGTAATAATCATAGTCTAACAATTTTAATATATGTTTCCCAAATTGTTTATTTAGGGTTTAAAATAAAATATAATTAGTTTATAATTAGGGTTTTCTTAATTTGATTAGGGTTCTAATCATACATGAACATTAGGGTTTATTATATAATAATTATAATTATCCTTGCTAATTTAGTAATTAGGGTTTATAATTTTTGGTAATTAGGGTTACCAAATCACAATTAGGATTTATACTTAATAATTAGGATTTCAAGAAATTATATATATATATAAATGCTAATTAGGGTTAACCTAGTTAATCGCGAAATCATACAACACAGTTATATAATAGTTTTGAACTCATAATTGAGTTTCAAATTAGGGTTTCCATAGTAAAATTAGAGTTTGACATAATATACCATAACTGACCAATTATTATCAAAGTCACATACACATCTGAGTATATAATTATAGCAATTGGAAAATCAAAATATAAATAATATTATATTATTATTCTCATTCCTTGATCAAAATCCAAAAATTAGGGTTTGGATTCCATATCTAATTATATCCGCCATACTTAACATTATTAATTAAGTTAAGATAATTAACTTAATAATCGAACAAAATTCATATAATAAAATAATTATTATAATAATTCTAAAAATCATTTCTTATATTATATAAATAATACATGATTATATTTTCATGGAAAATAAGTAATAAAATATTTCTACTATAAAATTAATTATTATAAGAATATAATCTATAATGACCAATAATTCTAAAATAAAATTATTTAAAATCATTCATGTAATAAATATATCACATAAATACATACACACATTATCTTGGCACATATTCCCCATAAATAAAAAAAAATTATACACAAAATTTCTAATTTATTTGTATAAAAAATATTGGGTTGTTACAGTAGGATCCGGTGGAGTGGTGAGCCGTTGAGGAGGTGGAGTTGGCCTAGTAGTGGTAGTTTTAGGAGTGGACTCGGCCGTAAACGGCGGCGGGTTTTTGATTTTGAAAATAATCTGGTGGAGAGAATTAGGAGGAGGAGAGAGAAAGATACGTACAAAAGTACCAATTTTATTTAATTTAATAAGTAAATCAATATTAATCCCCTAAATTAAGGAATCCTAATTGCATACTAATTCCTTAAATTAAGGAATCCTAATTGTACTAATATTGTAAATAAATATAAAAGTGTATTAATTGTGGAAATATTTTATGAGTGAACTATTGTTGTAATTATTATTAAAAATATAATAGAATATGTAATTGATCCTTAATTAATTTACGTATTAAAAGAGTCGTATTTATATTAAATGCGTTGTCTTAAATGGACACTTAACTAATAATTGTGTACTACCTCGAGCTATTACCCGAACTCAAACTCAACGGGGCGGGTATTTAGACTATATATTATATATAGGTTTTAGGGTCGGATATGGGTAATGTGCTACCCGCTCCACACCCAACATATATACATACACTATTATTTCAATGATTATACATATTTACATGTATTTTAGTATTTATGTATAAATATTTATAAATGTTTTTATACACACACATTTATTGATATATTTGTTGGATGTGCAAATACTCGACTCTAACACGTCCCAATTCAATCAAATCATATCCACTGATATTCTTAGGATAATAAATTTAATAAGCTAATATTTTCACATAACTTTTTGATATCTTCACACGTATGGTCCACATATTAGTTAATAAAAATTCGACACATCAACTAATATGTAGACTCCACGTGTGAAAATATTAAAAAATAATGCGAAAATATAAATTTCTTAAATTTAAAGACAAATTCCGAGTTTAGAGTGGATCAAATTACTACTCGTGATTTCATAATAATCTGTTTATGAATTGTGAATTTGTGATTCGATTTATTCTAAAAATTATATATATACATCTGTAATTTGTGCAGTCTGCGATTCTTATTTATAGCGATGATTTTTTTGAAAATTTATGGCGATAACCGTCGGTTATACATCTGATTGAGCTGTCATATATATTCAAAAAAAATTTACATGTATAAGAGATCGTATATTACATATTATGTATATACATATAATTCTATATTTTATTATACATAAATCTTATATTATTATCAATATTCCTAAGGTTATGTGATCAATAAATTTAAGAATTAATCTAGCTTGAAAAATACCAAGTCGTTACATTTGGATTATATCGAGTGAGAAAAATGTGAGTAGTCTTCCCATCATCAATTACGTACCATTCACCTCTGTCTCCCTCCCAGTTGCCTTGGATGTGTTTACCTACCTTGCTTATCAATCCCTCTCTCGTGTCAATTTACCTTCTTACCCTTTCACAAAACTTTCTTACCACAACTACTACCTGTGAGTTGACCAAAACACCCCTCGACATTATTGATCCCCATGCCCATGTTTCTTCCTTATCTATTTTCTACATGTAATGAATTAATGATGGTATTAGTACTTTCAGTTTACAAGTGAGTTGAGTAATGAATTAATTATTGTTTGATTTGTGCATTTATTGACTTGGTGATTGATTTGGGCCCACTTCTTTTAAATTATTTTTATTGATTGCTCCATTTCTCATGCTTCTAAGCTTTTTAACTCCACAACTACTAGTATAGTCAATTGAGTTTTTCTCAAGTTTACGCAACTTTATATATTGTTTGTCCCATTATTACCCTTGTGTAGTGTTTAAAATTTTATTTTAAAAATTTTGTGTCGAATTATAATTGTTACACGTATCGATACATAGTATTAAACAGAATTAACATTAATATGGATAAATAAAATTATAATATATATTATTTTTCTTTTATAAATTAACTTTAAAAATAAATAAAATAGGACTCATTTATAACACAAAAATACATCTCGTTCTTGAAAAAGAGTATTATTCATTTCAATATTTTTGTCAATATTAAGGTATAACACAAAGCAACCACTTTATATTAATTTTTTTAAAAAAAATTATTATGATTTTTTTTAAAAAAATTATTATGATTTTTTTTTTCTCTCTTAAAGATGTAATAATGGAGAAAGAAAATGCCATGTTACCAAATGCAAAACGTGGCGTGCACTTGGGACCATGCGAACTTTGTATGTAATGTAAAATAAAGTTTGAAGACGGAAATCCTATCCACATTTTGGAAATCAAAATATCTGAATTTTTAATATGAAAATCATAATTTTATTATAATGTAAACTTAATAATGCCAATGAAACAATAATTATAACAAAGCTAAGATATACCTTCGGAAAGTAAGATGAAGCATGTTACTCATTTTTTTGTTGTATGGCTCGGTTCAAAAGTTGAAAACTAGATGTTCTTACAACTACAAAAACATATTTCATTTAAACAGTTATGAATTCATTTAAGGTTTAAGGAGATTCACTTCTATCCTAGTAGGATAACTATTATGATAAGTATAATGGAAACAGTCCGGATTGAGTTCGACTTCTCATCTTTAAGGAGATTGACTTCTATCCTAGTATGATAACTATTATGATAAGGAGACATATTCCAACTCGGGGACGGACCGATGAGGAGGTGTGATAACTATAAATACATGGTTATACCTTAATTCACAGGTAACAATTCATTAAGCACTAAAGTATTAAGCCTTCATTGTTAACTTATAATTCAACATGTACTTATTCTCACACCGAAGCTATCCTCCGACAGCCCTGACCGTAAGTTTTCTAAGTGTGATCTCGTTTTTGTGGAGGATTTAGCGCGTTATTTGGTGATTGAGAACGTGGACGGATCTTGGTGTTAACATTAACGCTAGAAAAAAGGCTCTTTAGTGCTACTAGATTTTTCAATCACCAACAAATTCAGTAGGAGTCATGGCGGCGAGTAAGGAGAATATAATTAATTTCCGACTAAGAGAAGTCTTCGGTCAATCCAACATCGTAACCCAGGGGTTCGACCAAAGATAAACTGGGAGTCATCAAGCGTACGTGTCACGGATAAGTTTGGGCCCGACAGCCACTCTTTGGGTCCAACAAAGGCTCGATTGGCTCTGACCCGACGTCAGTTATTTTCATCTAGTCAGAGGACCCCTAAGCTCCACGGTCGATTCACGGATACTTATTCCTAGACACATATTGTTGGGTAAAAATCTAATTAAGCACATCACGCAAGTATACGTGGTCAACAAGTAATATAATGATAAGAAAAGTATCGTTCACACGAAGAAAATAATTGAAATTTACACTAACAAGTACCAATTTTGTATTATCTCGATTTTATTAAACAATTGACTAGTTTGTGAATTTTGGAAAAGAAAAACTAATAATTAAACTAAACTAACTACCACAAGTTTTAAAATCAGATTATGGAGATTTAAGATCACAACGTCACTTATTGGTTCACTTATATTAATACACTTCCTATTAATTATGCTCACTATTCTGGACTATTAATCAGGAACTCTCTAGTATTTATAACCACCTTCCGATGCATCATAAACATATCAATCCAAATCCACACTCGATAGAATTGTATTGAACACCCTAATTAACTAATTCACTATATTCCTATGTGAATTAAAATTAAAGAGAGTTTAAGCACAAGTTCCCTATTAAATTACATGCGGTGTGTAGGTATATCTCCATCCTAAACATAAATTATGAATTCTATCGCCATGCAAAAAACGCAATCACATGCTATTATGATCAGATCTAAACCTATAATCCATTTTCCAAGTTCATACAGGTTATCATGGTAATTATTGATCAGGAAATTAATCACTTAAGCATAAATCATAACAGACAATCCTACGAATAGAGCGCAGTAATTAATAAGGAAGTATATCAATATAAACTACATAATAAGATCCATTGCGATCTTAAAATAAGAATTAGTTCATTTTCATATAATCAAAACTCATAATCCACAATTGAGTAAACATTAAGATACAAGAATAAGAGTAAAGGAGAAGAATATAAATTTGTATTCAGCACTCTTGACTCCCTCCAATGCCTCCTACCTTGAATCCTTCACGCTCCCCCAATTGCTTCAATCTCCAATCTAATTTAGAACTAGGGTTTTTTGAATCAAAAGTAAAATATACCCATATAAACTGACATAAACTGTTATTTATAAGTTATAACATAAATCTTAATTCTACTATGAAATCCTATGTACATTCTAACTCAATTGCACTGATTAATGAAAAGTCAACTCCTGGTCAAACTCGAAGTGGCGCAGTCGCGCTATCTTTAAGCTTTCACTTGGCGCAACCGCGCTGCTATAGGCAGAGATAATTTGACTGGAAGATGGCGCGTCCGTGTTGCACCTTAGTACAAATTGGGCGTGACCGTGCTGCAGGGCAATTTCTGTTTTCATGGTCCTTTAACTGCTACTTCCTGAGCCTTGATCCCTTTAGCCTCCATTCTCATCCAGTTGCTATAAAATATCATCAAACCAGTTCCCAAGCATGCAAATCTATAAAAGAAAACTAAATTGTATGAAAAACACATAAAACACATGAAATAAGCAATAATTCTAGCAAGTTAATACCTGAATCATATGTATGAAACCTACTCATCAAATACCCCCAAACTTAAACTATTATTTGTCCCCAAGAAATCACAACATGATGCAATGCAAAATAAACAAATTATTGATGAAAATTCAACCTAATAACTATATGCTTAGAATCTAACCATTATTTAGTGTAAAATCCAACTAAATTTGTCTAAGAGAAATCATAATAGCTTCAAATAGGAAATCTAACCAAGAACAAGTCAATAACTCATATCAATTTATAAATCAAAGCTGGTTATCACTAATGTAATGTGTGCATGTGTGTGTGCTTAGTAACCATTAAGACCATCTACAGATCAAATAAACCATATAATACACTTCTTAGAGGGGGAAACAATTCTAACTAAAGAAATTCTATAAACTAGTTAAGATTCGGCTAAAACTACACAATCTCCAAGTTCAGAGTTAATATAGGATTTACTTCTTCTTTTATTCGCTCACGAGGGCATTTTTTCTCTTTCTCGTGTTTACACCTGACTGTGTAATGTCTAGTCCTCTTAGGCTTTTCAATATTACCCATTTAGTGAGATTTTGACCAACGACTCCTAAACCAGACGAATTTAGGGTACTAGATGTAGAAACATCCCCTAGGGCTTACTTACTCGAGTAACAAAGGCCACATAACTAAACTAGTCAATGTTTTTATTCATATTTAAGCTTTTGTGTCATCCTAGCCTTTACTACCAATCTACCGAATTTCCTTCATTAAAAACCAAGATTTCCCACAAGAAGATAATTATGTGATCTTTTAAACTGAGTTAATCAAAATGGTCAACCTAATGTGCTATCCAGTTATATTAGTTTCAAACAAGATAAGATTTACATCATGATATGACATTACAACTATGCCTTAATTTTCAAAATTGCTCAAATGTAATGTAATCCCAATCTCATCACCTGCCAAGTCAAATTCAAACAAATTGATACACTTGGATTCATGCAATATGATCTAATTAACTAAATGTAAATAGTAGGATGATATTTTTGTGATTTTTTTTGGTTATATATATATATATATATATATATTATATAGAATGTAAATTTATACGCATGCAGACAAATAATTTATTCTATATACAAAACTATATTCATACGCTTGTAGACAAATAATTTATTCTATATGCAAAACTACATGTAGTGCAACTAAGGAACACCCCCCAAACTTATTCAAAATAGTGCCCTCATTGTGATAAATAGTAAGAAGAGAGTAGAAGGAAACTCCCCTAATTTACAGCATCGATGTCCCTAGCCTCCTCCTGATTTGAAGGTGTATCAGGCGGAGGATAAGTGTGGGAGGAACCAAATGTAGGGAATTGTACTTAAACTCCTAACTAGCCGACCGCTTATGACAACGACTCAGAAATTTGGGTAGTGTATGTCTAAAAGTTACTATGAAAAGTGTCCATCCATCGGTGCAGGCGACGCTCCATACGATCAAGTCTATCTTGTAAAACTTTTCCTTGCGGTGGAACCTCCTCAGTCTATTCGGGAACTTCTTCACTTTCACTTTCATCTGTTAAAATGAAACTAGCCCCTCGAGGATGTGATTTCCAATATTCCCATACTTTGTATTTCTCTATTGTAGCATGGTCAATGGTGCTCATGGGCAACTGCATAGGCTCCGAAGCATCCCATTTGACTCCCTGTGTAGTAGACAATATGGCAAAGATGGAAGTATGTGGAGTACCCCCTGAAGTGCCTCCCATCAAGTAGCATTGAATTGAACGGTGAATGACATATCCCACATCAACAGATTTGCCTTTGATAATCCCGTAAAGTAGAATCGCCCTATCTTTAATGACATCATTCTGATGCCTTATTGGCATCAGATTGGTGCACAAAAAATTATACCATGCCTTCCCATATTTACTCAAAGTCGTGTGTGGGAAGTGAAGCTTTTCAGTTGTGCCCTGCTTCGTTTTCCACTGAGTGCCAGGTTTGCATAGATATTGACAGACGTAGTAAAGTTCCGTGTCCCCTTATCGACTACAGAGCCAATCAGATTTGTTTATTTACACGGTGGGTAAATGGAACAGGGTATTGATGTTATCCCTCGTGTACGATACCTGACAACCTCGAACAAAAGTTGTCCCGTCTTTAGTTATTTTGGCATTCGTGTAAAACTCTTGGACAACCGAGATTGGTGCTGCCAGAGGTGTCTCCGTGAACAAAACCCAACCCATAGTTATGATCATTTCTTTCATGTGGCCATCTTTCGTATCCGACTTTAAGATCCTTTCTAGCACAAACATCTTGCCAACTAGTACGTCTCGGAAGTAGTTCTGAGCTTCCAAGCTTAATAATTTTGTGTTATCAAATCAAGTGTTGTCAACTAGTTGATCTGATTCACTGTTTCTAGAAGAAGATTCACTCCGAATAAGCTTTGGTGCCATTAGGATGGAGAATGGAAGCTTTGATTGAACCCTTAGCGATCACTGTGTTCGTTTCCCCCAAAATTGCTAAATAGGACCTCAAGAACTCTCTCAAACTTTCTTTCGAACATGTGGTATTGTTGGGTAAAATCTAGTTACGCACAACATGCAAGTATACTTGATCAACAAGTAATAAAGTGTAAGTAGAGTATCGTTCCCACGAGGAATTATTAATACAAATTACCAAATAATAACTCTTAACCAAACTAATTTTATTTAAACAATCAATTTAAGGTTATGAATTAAAATATTTAATTAACTAATTCTAATTGCCACTAGTTAAAAATCAGATTATGAAGATTTAATATTACAATTTCACATATTGCTTCACTGAAATTAATACACTTCTTATCAATTATGCTCACTATTCTGAATTGTTAATCAAGAACACATAAATAAATATGACCATCTCTCAATGTGTCAGACTCAAATCAACTTAAATCCACAGATGATAGAATTAAGAAGAACACCCTAATTAAATCATTCATTATATCTTTATGTGAATTAAAATTAAAGAGGATTTAAAGCATAAGTTCTCTATCAGATTACCTGCGATGTATAGGTATATCTCTATCCTAGACATAAATTATGAATTCCAATGCCATGCATAAAACACAATCACATGCTATTATGATTAGATCTAAATCTATAATCCACCTCTCAAGTTCATATAGATTATCACGATAATTGTTAGCTAGACAATTAAGCAATTCATCACAAATCATAATAGACAATCCAAGAATAATCACAATAATTAATAGAGAAGAATATTAAAAAAAAACTACACAATAAGATCCATTATAATCTTAAAGAAGAATTTAGTTCACGATTATTGAATTAAAACCAAGAATCCACAATTGAATAAACATTAAAAAGACAAAAATAAGAGTAGAGAAGAAGATAGAATCTGTTGTCTGCAGATTTGATGCTCCCTCAAGCTCCTAGTTTGAATCTTCAATGGTCTCTAAGTTGCTTCAATCTCCAAATCTAATAAGAACTAGGGTGTGACGCCCCCAAAATAGGTATACATCACCCATTTTGAGTCACCAAATACATGGTACAAAATACAAATAAAAACTTAATTATACAACTATCGTGTAAAATACGACAAAACATATGCTGTGAGTTTTAATACAAATATTGTCATCTAGGCAATATCCACACTCAATGGAGTCCTCATTACATTTATTATCACACTATTTTATAGAATAGTGAGGACTACTATGATCCCATCTCGGACCATCACTCCGTTCCTCGACTAGTCCATTTACGTTTTCATTTCTGAAGAGAAGAACAATGAAAGCAAAGGGTGAGCTCAACTAGCCCAAAGAAGAAATATTATGACTAAGATAATGCGAGAATAAATTATCATTAGTCTTTAACAATGTTAAACTAATAAAATACAATAGACATCAAGTTTAACTGCGGTGAATAAGCAATCCATTAGAAGAGTCAGTAGAGCATGATATTTACTATCTTCTATGATTTAAAATGTTTTCATCGGTTTTTTATCATTTGAGACTCAACTTAATAAATAAACCACATCATCGAATCATCCCCGCACTACTGGCCAAGGATATTCATTAAATCATCAATAGCATGACTATACTTAGAATAATCCTCGGTCATAATCATACCAAAAGCGTCCATCAATGCACTTCTGTGCCATTGAGGACTTTTACCACATTATTTATAACATTAAAGTCGATGATTATCTTAGAATGCTCCCTAGTCATAATCATACCAAGTCCATCTCTGCACGTAAGCCAAAGATATACAACTATAAAATCAATAATCAATAGTCCATCTTTGCACGTAAGCCAAAGATATACAATTCAATAATCAACAGTCCATCTTTGCACGTAAGCCAAAAATAACTTTCATCACCATATAAGCATAAGGATGATGACAATGATATAAGCATTAATCAAACGAAAACAAGGATAAATATTAAAGACTTTAAATTTATCCAAATATTATCAACCACTTAATAAACTCATAATCTAATATTATTAATAATATAACAATATTTTAATCACTTCTTAAACTTATAAATAATTTATTTCAATTGTTTTCACTTTACCACATAATCATTTAATCATTCAAAATGCCACACTCATAAGATTTCATCACCAATGATCAAATCTCTCATCAAAAATCTGCATATACCCTATATAGGATTCCCAAGCCATAAAATCCTATTTTCCAATTTTGTTACTTCACATAACATATTTAATTCATTTACTCATAACTAGTTTATTTTCATGAAAAATACCAAATCAGTCCCAAACAAATTTTTTTTTGGGATTTAACAGAATATAGTCCCACATTGAACATATATTTTTCTCAGAATTTTTAAAATTCATTTACTATTTTTCATATGGCCAAAACTGCCGAATATTTAGACATTTATCATAAATTGTACCTTTATCCAAAAATTCTGAAATTTACAAGGTATACTCCTGTTATATACATGTACTCCAAATAAAATTTCACCAATTTTGGAGTTAACCACAAAGAGTTATAAGTGTTTACTTTTAAAATAGTCTTTTCCCATAAAATCCATAACTCTTAATCTATACATCCAAAAATCGCCATCTTTGGACACAATATAGAAAACTCATCAAATTATCATTTCAAATTTTTTCAGAATTTTTGAGGGTCAGAAAAATTACGAAACTGCAAATGGATTTTCACCCGCCATGCGGTAATCCACGTAGACAGACCATTTCCATAATTTAATAAGGAATGAATACAAATGATCATTCACCATGCATGTGGTAATCCACATAGACAAGTTATTCCAACAGAATAATAAAGAATGGAATAACAGAAGAATTCACTATGCATGCAATAGATCGCACAGACAGGTTATTCCCAACAGAATAATAAATAATGGAACCGGTCGTGCAACGCAGAATACATACGAGGATATTCAGCAGAATAATAAAGAATGGAACCAGGTCATGCGTAAACGCACAAACATGATATTCCGACAGAATAATAAAGAATGGAACCAGGTTATGCATAATGCGCATAGACAGGATATTCCGACAGAATAATAAAGAGTGGAATAATAGAAGAATTTCACCATGTATGCGGTACTTCGCATAGACAGGTAAAGAATGGAATAACAGAAGAATTTCACCATGCATGCGGTACTTCGCATAGACAGGTTATTCCAACATAATAATAAAAAATAGAATAACAATAGCTCTCTTCATGAATACGAAAGAAATAATACCCCTTACCTTAGAATAAAAAGTGGATCTTTGGAATAGAGAGGTAGCAGACTTCTCTTCTTCTTTCTCTCTAATATTTCTCTCTATAATAATTGTTCTATAGCTTTAGTGAATTGGTAAGAAATGAAGGAAGAATGAGCTTCTATTTATAGGAAAATATAGTTTCGATAATTGCACGTTTTGGGGCTCGAAATATTACTGATACAATACCTTGACTTTTCTTCATTTTTAATTTAGTTCTCAATAGCAAGTATTATCAAACTTGCACCACACCTCCCTAATAGTAAATAATGTGAATCAATAGTTCACATGTGAACAAATAGTTATATAAGCATGTGAATTAGTAGCAATTAATTGCTCATTTATCCAGATTAATTACCCGATTTATCAATATAACCCCCAAACATCAATTATCATGTGAAGGAATAGATGTCGATTTCCACTAACACTAATAATTCCAACATAATGGAACTATCAAATTCATCTTTAATCAACACGAACTTATTTATCATTAATATTATAACTCACATTGATATTTAACAACAGTGTCGTTCCCAGGAAGAGGGGGCTTCAGATAAGGATTTCTCCTTATCAAGTGCGTAATTAGATGACCAAACCTCTCCTCGATGAACTTCTAGACATCGTAAATATTGCAATTTAATAATATGAATAACTTTGTCGTCTCAATTATTAATTTAATAATATATCATTTTATCACGAGATGATCTTGTGACAATAATTGAATCAATAATATGAGAGATATGATGATGCATTAATTCTTGTAGTAATAATTGAGTATAATGGTGACTTCTCACGTAAGCATCAATAATCAATACCGTGTGCTACTATGCAACCACGCGTATTACTGTACTTTTACTACCGAGTAGTTCAACAGTTTTAATGATAACACTTCCGCCGTTATTTTTATAAAATGATAATTATGTCGTTTTAAGATAAAACTTTTGTTGTGGGGTCCACCAATGATTGTGCCATCGTATGGATATTTCCCGACAAAAAGAATATTCCCCGACCAAACGAATATTTTATAACAACTTGCATACTTTGCAAAATTTATAAATACTACCCACAACTATAACATTATATCAAATCCACACCATAATATTCAAAAAAATATTTCGAGAAATTTAAATCTTTATTCATAAAATTTGGGGTCTCACAATCTCCCCTCCTTATGAAATTTTGCCCTCGAAATTTATTTACGTACCTGGTATGCCGAATAGGTGAGGATACCTTGACTTCATTTCAGATTCTAACTCTTGAGGTATAACCTTTGAGTATCGAATGTGATCCTTCTTATGTAAGATTTTAACATGTATCTCCTCATACATTAAATCTTCTGCTATCTCGTCTAGTTCCAATTCAATAATGTGGTTCGGGTCGTCCACATATTTACGTAACATCGATACGTAAAAAAAACGTTATGAACATGCGACATACTTGGTGGTAAAGCGAGTCTATAGGCCACAATTCCTACTCGATCGAGGATTTTAAATGGGCCAATTAAATCGAGGGTTGAGATAACGCCTTCTTGAACCTTCTTCTTCACATTCATCAGATTCGGGTGTGTAGCTTGGGCGGCTTTAACTTTATCGATTAAAGTCGATTCTACTCGTATATTTGTTATCTTCACGTGGGTCCCTAGAGTCTTTAACTCTATCTTCATCATTTGTAAGTTATACAAAATGGGTTTTTGTGTTAGTAACATCACACTCGTAAACGCATACGATCTTTTACTCAACGCGTCAGCTACCACGTTCGCTCTTCCACAATGATATTGAATGGTACGATCGTAATCTTCAACAGCTCGAGCCAACATCTTTGGCGCATTATACGTTCGTTTTGGTTGAAGAAATATTTGAGGGTTTTAGAAATGGGTTTTGTACTGGGGTCAATACAAAATTCGATTTCACGCTCTAGGGGTAGGCTAAGAAGTCTTCAAGAATACATCAAGAAATTTATTAACGATAGAAATAACATTCAAAACTGTGACTCTCATCCAAGACTTGGATAGCACATGTAATGAAGGTTTCTCGTAACAGAGTTTCAACCGATAATTCAAAGTCTAACTTCTCCGGAGTCAAATTTAAACGTTGAACGCAAGCAAGAGAGATAAAAGAATGGGTAGATCCGATATCTAATAAGGTATAGACTTCGCAAAAAATTATAATTAACTAACTCGTGCTAACTTCATTCGGGTTACTCACTTTTTGAGAAGTCACGAAAAACGCTCTTCCTGAAACCACCAACTTTGTTTTGTCTGTATCCGCCTTTGGTGCCACCGTCCCAGCTGGACTTGACTTCACTATACGATAAAATTGAGCTAAATGACCTTCTCTTCTTGAAATTTCCACTGCTATTATCTTGGCCATGATTACCACCGAAGTGGTTACCATTCTTGGCATGATAATTTCCCCCACGATGGTCATCATTGTTCTGATGGCTATTGCCACCGGTACGATTATTATCGTGTTGTTGGTCGTTACCTTTTCGTTGTGCTAACTCATTATCGCGCTCCAATAACTGAGCCCTATTCACAACATCTAAATATAAACAAAGTTTATGAGAAATGAGGTATTGACGTGTATCGGGTTTCAAACCTCTTAGAAATATTCGCGTCATTCTCTCCTCATTATCGACCAAATAGGATGCAAATCGGGATAACTCCGCAAACTTAACCTCGTACTACGATACGGTCATATTATTTTGCTTCATTGCTTATCTCAACATTTTTAGATGTCATTTTCAAACACTGTTACAAAACAAGGGTTAATTGACATATCACATATTATCCCTATACTCTGACCGACCAATTAAATACCAAATAAACTTAGGTAGGTCATACTAGCGAAGGAATTCCCCGTCTCTCCCCTCCTAGTTCTTGTCTCACATCTCAGCCAGGGATCATATCACTAAGCTTTGATACCAACTGTGACGCCCCCAAAATAGGTATACATCACCCATCTTGAGTTGCCAAATACATGGTACAAAATACAAATAAAAACTTAATTATACAACTATCGTGTAAAATACGACAAAACATATGCTATGAGTTTTAATACAAATATTGTCATCTAGACAATATCCACACTCAATGGAGTCCTCATTACATTTATTATCACAATATTTTATAAAATAGTGAGGACTACTATGACCCCATCTCGGACCATCACTCCGTTCCCCGACTAGTCCCGACTACGTTTTCATTTCCTGAAGAGAATAATGAAAGCAAAAGGGTGAGCTCAACTAGCCCAGTAAGAAATATTATGACTAAGATAATGCATAATAAATTATCATTAGTCTTTAACAATGTTAAACTGATAAAATACAATGGACATCAAGTTTTAACTATAGCAGAATAAGCAATCCATTAGAAGAGTCAAATAGAGCATGATATTTACTATCTTCTATAATTTAAAATGTTTTCATCAATTTTTATCGCTGAGACTCAGTTTAATAAATAAACCACATCATCGAATCATCCCTGCACTACAGGCCAAGGATATTCATTAAATCATCAATGGTCGTGACTATACCGAATAATCCCTAGTCATAATCATACCAAAAACTGTCCATCAATGCATTACAGGTCACTGAGGACTTTTACCACATTGTTTATAACATTACAGGTCATGATTATACCGAATGATCCCTGGTCATAATCATACCAAGTCCATCTCTGCACGTAAGCCAAAGATATACAATTCAATAATCAACAGTCCATCTTTGCACGTAAGCCAATGAAAACTTTCATCACCATATAAGCATGAGGATGATGACAATGATATAAGCATTAATCAAATGAAAACAAGGATAAATATTAAAGTCTTTAAATTTTTCCAAATATTATCAACCACTTAATAAACTCTTAATCTAATATTATAACAATATTTTAATCACTTCTTAAACTTATAAACAATTTATTTTAATTGTTTCCACTTTACCACATAATGCATTTAATCATTCAAAATGTCATACTCATAAGATTTCATCACCAATGATCAAATCCCTCATCAAAAATCTGCATATACCCTATATAGGATTCCCAAGCCATAAAATCCTATTTTCCAATTTTGTTACTTCACATAACATATTTAATTCATTTACTCATAACTAGTTCATTTTCATAAAAAATACCAAATCAGTCCCAAAAATATTTCTTTTCTGAGATTTAACAAAATATAGTCCCACATTGAACATATATTTTTCTCAGAATTTTTAAAATTCATTTACTATTTTTCATATGGACAAAACTGCCGAATATTTAGACATTTATCATAAATTGTACCTTTGTCCAAAAATTCTAAAATTTGCAGGGTATACTCCTGTTATATACATGTACTCCAAATAAAATTTTACCAATTTTGGAGTTAACCACAAAGAGTTATAAGTGTTTACTTTTAAAATAGTCTTTTCCCATAAAATGCATAACTCTTAATCTATACATCCAAAAATCGCCATCTTTGAACACAATATAGAAAACTCATCAAATTATCATTTCAAATTTTTTCAAAATTTTTGAGGGTCAGAAAAATTATGAAACTGCAAATGGATTTTCACCCGCCATGCGGTAATCCATGTAGACAGACCATTTCCACAATTTAATAAAGAATGAATACAAAGGATCATTCACCATGCATGTGGTAATCCACATAGACAAGTTATTCCAACAGAATAATAAAGAATGGAATAACAGAAGAATTAACCATGCGTGCGATAGATCGCACAGACAGGTTATTCCCAACAAACTAATAAATAATGGAACCAGGTCATGTGTAAACGCACAGACAGGATATTCTGGCAGAATAATAAAGAATGGAACCAGGTCATGCGTAAACGCACAGACAGGATATTCTAACAGAATAATAAAGAATGGAACCAGGTCATGCAAAATCCGCATAGTCAGGATATTCCGATAGAATAATAAAGAGTGGAATAATAGAAGAATTTCACAATGTATGCGGTACTTCGCATAGACAGGTTATTCCAACATAATAATAAAGAATGGAATAACAATAGCTCTCTTCATGAATACGAAAGAAATAATACCCCTTACCTTAGAATAAAGCTGGATACTGGAATAGAGAGGTAGCAGACTTCTCTTCTTCTTTCTCTCTAATATTTCTCTCTATAATAATTGCTCTATAGCTTTAGTGAATTGGTGAGAAATGAAGGAAGAATGGGCTTCTATTTATAGAAAAATATAGTTTCGATAATTGCACGTTTTGGGGCTCGAAATATTACAGTATAATACCTTCAACTTTTTCTTCATTTTTAATTTAGTCCTGCAAGTATGATCAAACTTGCACCACCTCCCTTAATAGTAAATAATGTGAATCAATAGTACACACATGTGAACAAATAGTTATATAAGCATGTGAATTAGTAGTAATTAATTACTCATTTATCCGATTAATTACCAGATTTATAAATATAACCCCCAGACATCAATTATCATCGGAATAGATGTCGATTTCCACTAACACTAATAATCCCAACACAATGGAACTATCAAATTCATCTTTAATCAACACGAACTTATTCATCATTAATATTATAACTCACAATATTTAACAACCAGGTCGTTCCCAGGAAAGAGGGGGCTTTCCGATAAGGATTTTTCCTTATTGACGCGCAATTAGATGACCAAACCTCTCCTTGATAGAACTTCTAGACATTGTAAATATTGCAATTTAATAATATGAATAACTTTGTCATCTCAATTATTGATTTAATAATATATCATTTTATGCAAATGATATTGTGACAATAATTGAATCAATAATATGAGAGAGATATGATCGTGAATCTTTGTAGCAATAATTGAGTATAACTGAGTGACTTCTCATGTAAACATCACTAATCAATACCGTGTGCTACTATGCAACCACGCGTATTAATGTACTTTTACTACCGAGTAGTTCAACAGTTTTAACGGTAACACTTCCACCGTTATTTTTATAAAATGTTAATTATGTCGTTTTAAGATAATACTTTCGTTGTGGGGTCCACCAATGATTGTGCCGTCGTATGGATATTCCCCGACAAAAAGAATATTCCCCGACCAAACGAATATTTTATAACAACTTGCATACTTTGCAAAATTTATAAATACTACCCACAACTATAACATTATATCAAATCCACACCATAATATTCAAAAAAATATTTCGAGAAATTTAAATCTTTATTCAATAATGTGGTTCGGGTCGTCCACATATTTACGTAACATCGATACGTAAAAAAAATGTTATGAACACGCGACATACTTAGTGGTAAAGCAAGTCTATAGGAAACAATTCATACTCGATCGAGGATTTCAAATGGGCCAATTAAATCGAGGGTTGAGATAACGTCTTCTTGAACCTTCTTCTTCACATTCATCAGATTCGGGTGTGTAGCTTGAGCGGCTTTAACTTTATCGATTAAAGTCGATTCTACTCGTATATTCATTATCTTCACGTGCGTCCCTAGAGTCTTTAACTCTGTCTTCATCATTTGTATGTTATACAAAATGGGTTTTTGTGTTAACAACATCGCACTCGTAAACGCATACGATCTTCTACTAAACGCGTCAGCTACCACGTTCGTTCTTCCACAATGATATTGAATGGAAAGATCGTAATATTCAACAGCTCGAGCCAACGTCTTTGGCGCATTATACGTTCGTTTTGGTTGAAGAAATATTTGAGGGTTTTAGAAATGGGTTTTGTACTGGGGTCAATACAAAATTCAATTTCACACTCTAAGGGTAGGCTAAGAAGTCTTCAAGAATACATCAAGAAATTTATTAAGGATAGAAATATCATTCAAAACTGTGACTCTCGTCCAAGACTTGGATACCACCCTCTGTTTTCCTTGTGCCTCTCTCCTTTCTTCCCTATTCAATGTGGGTAGTGGAGTAGATTATGGGGGGTAAAGGTTCGGTTGGGTATTGGGGTGAGGGAGATATAGGTGAATCATGGGTTTATTGGGTGGGATGCATTTTTAAAGGTCCAGATTTAGGATTGATGGCAGGGAGGTGGTATGGGCATGACTTGGTTGTTGGTAGAGGAGTGGTAGTTAGGATTTGGATTGTGGGTGAGTGGAGTTATTTTTTAAATAGGAAAAGGAATAGTCTAAGAGTGAATGGCCAAAACCAACCGAGAAAAGGAATATAAGATGGTTTGACTAGCTGACTTGAATTAAAATAAAAACTAGAATCTGGTTGAGGCGCGACCACACTTTAAATTAAGCCTTGCATGGGCACGGCAGCGCTTGAGTGGCAAAGGGCATTTTTCTGAGACTGGGGACAAGTGAGGCCGCGCTGATGTCCCATTCAAATTGGAAGTGGCTGCTCTGCCCTGTACCTTGACAAATTCTAATTTTTTCAATCTGTTTAGCCTTTCATCATCACAGTGACTTAGTTGAACCTACATAAACACAGAAAAAACTATTAGTACTACTAAAATCATAAAATCCTTCTGAATTCTAAAAATCACTACGAATTAAAACTAAAAACAGTAAATGGATAGGTTGCCTCCCATCGAGTTCTTGGTTTAAAGTCTTTCAGCCTGACTACTTCCTATTTTAGTTTGGATCAGCCAGGATGTTTTGGGCATTCTGCTTTTTTCCGCACATGACTAACAATGTTTCACCATATGCTCTTTCATCTTAACTGTCAGATAAGTATTTGGCCTTTGCTCACCAATGATAGTTTTTAAACCACCGACTTCTCTATGATCTTTACGGACTGTATCCTTTAATAAAACAACACTGTAACACTCTTCCTTATCATTCGGGATTGGGATTTCCTTGAAAACTTTTATTTTTACCTCTTGATCGAATACTCTCATTGTTAGTTCACCATTTGGCACGTCGATCAATGTTCTCCCGGTTGCAAGGAATGGTCTTCCCAATATGATCGGAATATTCTTATCCACTTCAAAGTTTAACACCACAAAGTCAGCTGGAAATATAAGCGTATTACCATTACCAACACATCTTCTACTATTCCCAACGAATAAATGACTGATCTTTCTGCGAGTTGTAGGATGACATTTGTTGGCTTTGGTTCCTTTAAGCTCAGTTTCTTGTATATTGACGATGGCATGAGGTTTATGCTTGCCCCCAAATCACACAGTGTTGTACCCACATCTTGATGAAAAATTGACAATGGGATTATGAAGCTGCCCGAATCATTCGACTTCAGGGGTAGCTTTTTTTAAAGAACTGCACTACACTCTTCCGTTAGCGCCACTCTTTTAAATTCAACAAGCTTGCATTTTTTGGATAATATTTATTTCATGAACTTGATGTAGCTCGGCATATGCTCTAATACTTCATCAAACAAAATGTTAATGGGCAACTTTTTGAAGATATCCATGAATTTTGAAAACTGATTCTGCAGTTTCTGACTTTGCAACCGTGAAGAAAATAGCATAGGCGGTACAACTGAAGTTGGCTTATCCTTTTTCGAACGCACATCTTGACTTTTCCCTGTTTTCTTTTCCTTTTCTTTACTCTTGGATCCTTCCGCATTCAACACCTTTAGCTATTTCCCCTTTCGAAATGTGATCACGTTACATTATTATTTACCCTCGTTTCTCGGATTGGCTTCTGTGTTACTTGGCAATGATCCCTGGGGTCTGTTATTCAATAAACTAGCCATTTGTCCTATTTGTATTTCCAGTTTTTGAATCGCTGCTGCTTGACTTTTCATAGCAACATTGTTGCTAGATATGTACTTTATTATTAACTCTTCAAAACCTTATTTCTTTTTTGACTGTGAAACTGACTGTGGTTGCTGATGTTGAAATCCGGGTGGATATACTGGTGGTGGAGTTTGATGCTGATTCTTATTGTTACTCCATGAGAAGTTAGGATGGTTCTTCGACCATGGATTGTAACTGTTCTGATAAGAGTTTGGCGGACGGTTGTAGCTACCCACATAACTGACCACTCTTGGTTAATTGCACACTGATACAATGAATGACTAACCGCACACAGCTCGCATAGTACCTTCACTTTCTGAACATTCTAGACTATTATCGCATCCATTTTCTTAGACAGTGCTGAAATTTGTGTCGCAAGAGTTGTGATTGCATCGACCTCCAAAATCCCTGCTACCTTAGGCTGTGACATCCTCGTTGTAGACCACTGATAATTATTGGCAGACATAGTCTCTAACAATTCAAATGCCTCATCAAAATTCTTAGCCATAATTTCTCCTCCTACCATTGCTTCTATACTCATTCGTGTGTTACTACACAACCCATTATACAAAGTTTGAACCTGTAGCCAATTGGGTAGTCTATGATGTGGACATCTTCTCAATAGTTCCTTGAATCTCTCCCAAGCCTCAAACAATGAATCCCCATCTTGTTGCTCAAATGTAGTAATGTCGTTTCTCATCTTCGCAGTTTTAGCCCGTGGAAAAAATTTTGCTAGAAATTTCTGGGCTAATTCATCCCAAGTAGTAATGGATCCAGGTGGGAATGCATGCAACCAACTTTTAGCTTTATCCTTTAATTTAAATGGAAACAACTGAAGCCTTATGGCATTTTCTGTAGCCCCATTGTAATTGAACGTCTCATATATCTCGAGAAGCTCATCACTTGCTTATTTAGGTCATCATTAGCCAATCCCCCACATTGCACCGAGTTTTAGATCATCTAAATGGTTTTGGGAAATTGATCCATTGCAATCTTAAAATAAGAATTAGTTTATTGTCATAGAATCAGAACTCATAATCCACAATTGATTAAACATTAAGATACAAAGATAAAAGTAAAGGAGAAGAATAAAAATCTGTATTCAACACTCTTGACTCCCTCCAATGCCTCCATCCTTGAATCTTTCACGCTCCCCCAATTGCTTCAATCTATAATCAAATTTAGAACTAGGGTTTTTTGAATCAAAAGTAGAATGTATCCATACAAACTGACATAAATTGCCATTTATAAGTTCTGACATAAATCATAATTCTACTATGAAATCCTACGTAGATTCCAAATCAATTACACTGATTAATGAAAAGTCAAATCTTGGAAAAACTCAAAGTGCTGTGGTTGCGCTGTCTTTAAGCCTTCACTGGGCAAGGCCATGATGCATATGCGGAGATTCTTTGACTAGCAGATGGCGCGACTGCGTTACATCGTAGTACAAATAGGGCGCAACCGCGCTACAGGGTAATTTCTATTTTCCTGGTTCTTTCAGTGCTACTTCCTAAACCTTGATCCCATTTAGCCTTCATTCTTATCCACTTGCTATAAAATATCATCGAACCAGTTCCCAAGCATGCAAATCTATAAAATAAAACTAAAATGTATGAAAATAACATAAAACACAGGAAATAAGTAACAATTCCAGCAAGTTGATACCTGAATCATAGGTATGAAACCTATCCATCACATATGCACAGGGAACGAGATCGAGAGCAGAGCGGTCAAGATAAGCGCGAACTAATTTTGGTTCGATAGACACAACAAAATAAGGATGTTATGGAGGCCTTGTGCCTTGAACAAAAGGATTTAAAAGCCTTACTGAATGAGTAGGTGGGCGAAGAAGAGGTATCCTTAAGTCGGCACCGCCGTCGGGAGATCACGCTACAGACTCGATACAAGACACATTGTTCGGAAGGCTCTCGGCAAGATAGGAGAAGACAACGAAGCCCCTCTAGTTAAGGAATTAGTGAAGGTTAGGGGAGGTTCGGACGCAGACATCATGTGGCTTCTTCGGAACATGTAAGGGATTGACACAAGTCTTCCCCCATGAAGGAAAAATTCAACCCCTTCGTACAAAGAGTAGCAAAGTTAGAACAAAAGTTAGTAGCTATTAGCTAGCAGAAATTGTTACCGATTAATCCGACATCACCCTTTATTTCAGAGATCGACCGAGTTTGGGTTGATACATTGAAAAAGATGCCACCCATAAAGATTTATGATGGAACCGGCGACCCTTATGATCATACACACGTATACTACCGTTTGATGCGTTATTATAATCATTCTGATGCCGCTAAATGCAAGATAATTATTACAACAGTGATGAAAGGTGCTCGACTCTGGTTCACGTCGTTATAACCAAGTTCTATCGGGTCGTGGAAAGAACTTTGTGATAAGTTCCATGATCGGTTCGGTGAAATAAGAAGGGGGAAGGTGACCGCTTCGCTTATGAAAATCAAACAATAGTCGAATGAGAGCCTCGGTTAGTATGTCAAGAGGTTCAGGGAGGCAGTTGGCACCGTGAGCGAACTCGATGGTCCGCAAGCCCTCAGATTCTTCACTACGGGGATGGACGTGGTAAAGTCTAAAAGACGATGAAAGGAAGAATGTTCAACCCTCCAAAAGACATTTCAGAAGCATACAACATGGCAAAGAATTTTATTTCTATTAAAGAGGCTATGGGAAGTTTGAAGTCGGGATCGCATACCTAGAACAAGCCCAGGTATCGGGATAGGAGCAACAACACCAGATTAGAAACACATCCGAAGAGAAGCTTTAATTATGGGGGTTCGTGAGGTGGTCAACCACCCTTCCTGAGTTGAAGATTTAATAAGATCTACATTCTTCTTAACACATATCGGGCTAGAATATGTGAGGAGATCAGGGATAATCCGTAATTAGAACCATGTCCATCTGATATTCGTCTGTGAAGGGGAGATCAGAATAGATATTGTAATTACTATCAGACCACAGGGCACACAATTGAAGATTGTCGGCATCTAAATTTTTGAATAACAAAGAATATTCAGAACGGTGAGTTGATCCAGTACGTTGTTGGTCGATGAGGTTCGGGAAAGAAGCCAAAAATTGCAAGTAAGGAACAATCCTAAGATAAAAAATTTGAGCAGAATCCAGCCCCTCAGAATATAATAGACGTTATGACATTAGGATCGGTAGGACGCGTAACCAGGAAAAAACATCAAGGTTATTGGACTCTGTACTGACAATGTTTGCACAACCTGTCAGGAAGGATCAAGCTTATCCTGACACAGTTATCTTATTCAATGATAAATATTATCCATTAGAGTCGGCAGAACCACACGAAGACGCGTTAGTAATCACTACCCAGGTTAGACTGCTAGACATGAGGAGGATGATGATCGATAAAGGTTCATCGGTGGACATCCTATACAGTCACATATATTAGAGGTTGGATTTAGAAGGTCAGAAGATGGAGGTGGGCCAGGAATCCCCTTTGTATGGATTTAGTAATGATTCGTTACACATGAAATGGACTATGGATCTACCAGTTATCTTTGGCAAAACTCCTCAGCGAGTCGGTGTGAATGTTAGATTTTTTGTGGTGCAAGTAAAAAAATTTGGGCTCGCCAACATTGGCAGCTCTGTAAGTAGGGAGTTATATACCCCACTTCAAGTTGAATTTTCCTACACCAAATGGAGTTGGCAAAGTTAAAGGGGATCTAGATATTTCCAGAAGGTGTTATCAGAATACTCTAATCTCTTCAGGAGTCAGGGTCAGTAAGCAGAGACAAACGATGGCAATTGAGGTGGAGCCATTCACCGAAGACAACGCTGAACCCCTCGCTTTGTTAGCTAAAGAGATGGAGGATATTGAAATGATTCTAGGGAATAAGGAGAAAATTGTCAAGATCTGGAGGAGCCCTTTCATACTGAACTGATCGAGCTATTATGGGTATATGCAGACATCTTTGCATGGGTACCAAGTGATATACCTAGGATAGATGAGTCGGTAGATGTACATAGGTTATGTGTGGATCCTGTCCAAAAACCTCGTTCGACATAAGATAATGATTTTTGCCCCGGAAAGTCAGAAAATTATAGATGACGAAGTGCCCAAGTTGTTAGTAGCTGAATTTATTTTTGAGATCGATTACCCAGAGTGGTTGGCAAACGTGGTGTTAGTCCAAAAGCAGAATGGAAAGTGGAGGATCTAGATCGACTACAAGGATCTGAATAAGGCGTGCCTGATGAGTGGGTATTATACCCATGAATTGAGTATTTTTAGACTAAATTTATTGTTAGTCTTTGAGTATTTTAAGGCATATTTATTGTTGTGATGCCCCCAAAAATAGGTATACATCACCCATCTTGAGTCGCCAGATACATGGTACATAAATTCAAATACAACTTAATTATACAACATGAGCCGTGAGTTTTAATACAAATATTGTCATCTAGACAGTATTCAAACTCAAAATACGACAAAATATAATTTGAGAGTTTTAACACGAATATTGTCATCTAGACAATATCCACACTCAAATTCAATCTTATTACATTTATTATCACACTATTTCATAGAATAGTGAGGACTACTAATGCTATCATCGGATGAGTCACTCCGCTCCCCGACTAGTCCCTGCTACATTCTCATTTCCTAAAGAGAACAATGAAAGCAAAAAGGGTGAGCTCAACTAGCCCAGTAAGAAATATTATGACTAAGATAATGCAGAATAAATTATCATTAGCCTTCAATAGTGTTAAACTGATACAATATAACAAACATCAAGTTTAACGGCAGCGGAACAAGCAATCAATTAGAAGAGTCAAGTAGAGAATAAAATCTACTATCTTCTATGATCTAAAAGGTTTTGCATCACTATTATCGCTGAAACTCAGCTTAATAAATAATCCACATCATCAAATTATCCCTGCACTATAGGCTAAGGATATTCTTTAGTATCACGACCACGAATTATCCATGCACTACGGGCTAAACATAATCATGTTTTCATCAACGGTCCTGATCATACCATAAAACAATTCATCTTTGCACCCTTGGCCGAAGAGAATCCATAGCCATAATCATACCAAAAATTGTCCATCAATGCACTACGGGCCAATGAGGACTTTTTCCACATCATTTGTAACATTACGGTCATGATTATATCGAATAACTCCTGGTCATAATCATACCAAGTCCATCTATGCACTACAGGCCATAGATGACTTTCAACATAATATAAACATGAGGATGATGACAGTGACATAATAATTCAATAAAACAAGTTCAAGAATTAATTTATCCATGAACTAAAAATGTCCAAATTGTCAACATGATACTTCTTTGTAGAGTAAAATTCAAGAATGCTCAGAAGAATATGTTGGAAGAATGCATATCTTGATTTGATGTTTAAAGCAAATACTCATGATTATATGTAAAGCCCTTCAAGGAATATATATACAAGGGCTTAGTGATAGATCAAATTTTTTAAGTTGATCTTAGCTTTTTATGTTCATCATTCTATAATCAAATGTATAGATAAAAAGATCAAAGATGTTAGGTTGATCTATGACTTGTAACGAATAGATAGGCTTTCAACAAGAATCAGAGTCTACCAAGTTGTCCAACAGTTTGCAAAAGCTAAGGCAGGATCGTAAAGCTTTGCAGATCGTAGTGTATCTGCCTTGAAGAACCTCTACAGGATTCGTAGAGTAATCTAGACGTTTGCTGAAGCTAACTCAGAGATCGTAGTGTGTTTTCGGAAACGTAGAGTCGGCAAGACGAGCAAGCAAAGAACGTAGTGTGCAAAGATCGTAGTGTGCAAATTCTTAAAAGGAATCGTAGTGTTCAGACCAAGCACAAATAATGACGAGACACCACGATATGGATCGTAGAGTCTCATCTCTCTTGTGTTAGAAGCATCGAGCTCTATCTTCTGTTTGGAGATAAATTTCAACAAATGAGGAATGAGTTTCAAACGTTGAAGAACTCACCAGTCCCAATGGTACAAAAGATATCCTTAGTATTCATTAAAAGGAACGTGTTCAAGAAGATAAGAAAAGGACCATTGGGCAGAGGAAAACACCTTTTCAGGTGTTAGGTGAGAAAGCAGTCTGCCGTGTCAGTGAGCCAGAATGCAATTCAGAAGATGTGCAGAAATGTCTCCATCAAAGCTCAGAAATGTCAAACGCATTTAATCCTTCATCAGATAACTTCAACGGATAGATTTCAAAGATCACATATATACAGAATACAGACATATATGAGAGGCAAGAAAGTATTGAACAAAATGCACAAGAACACTCAACGATAAACTCTATGATCTGAGAAAAAGAAGAATCTTGCTCAGCTACTCAGTTCTTTTGAACAAGTGCTTAACTGCAACTGAGTAGCCTCAATCACAACTCAACAACTATCAATCTACTGAAGTAAGAAGTTCCAAGTTAGAAAGACTTGAAGAGTTCTAAGTGATGTGTGAAGAGCCAAGTCTGCTGGACTTGAAGAGTTCAAGAGTGAACTTAGAAGTGCCTAGACTGCTGGTCTAGAAAGAATCTGTGAGATTTAGAAAGTGTAAAAGATATCCTTAGTGGATTTCCTACTCAAGGAGTAGAAGTGTGGACTAGATGCTTTGAGTGCCCCGAACCACTTAAAAAACAACTGTGTCTATTTATAACTGCAATAACTGCCTTTCTCTCTTTAACTTGATATGTAACAGGGATTTCAAAGAAACAATAATTTCGCTGTGCTACATAGCTTTATCAAAACAGTCTTTAAACAAAGAAAAGTTTTTAATATCTATTCAACCCCCCTTCTAGATAACTAATTGTGCCTTCGGTAACTAACAGAATATTTCCATAAAAAGATACTGGATGAAGTGCAAATATCAAGGATATTCCACTAATTTCATGGAGTATAGAAGTCAAAACTTTAACCAACTGAGTATAATAAAGAATGGAATAACAAAAGAAATCACCGGGCATGCGATAGATCCATGCATGAAGTTATTCCAGCAGAATAATAAACAACAAAACTCGGTCATGCGAACGCTTGCGGGACGGGATATTCCACGCAGAATAATAAATAACGGAACTGTGTCAAAGTAAATTGCACAAGCTGGGATGTTCCAATAGGATAATAAATAACGGAACCAGATCATGCGTAAACGCACAGACAGGATATTTCGACAGAATAATAAAGAATGGAATAACAACAGAATTCACCATGCATGTGATAGACCGCACAGACTGGTTATTCCAACAGAATAATAAATAATGGAACCAGGTCAGGCGAAATTCGCACCGACAAGATGTTCTAACAGAATAATAAAGAATGAAATAATAGAAGAATTTTACCATGTATGCGGTACTTGGCGTAGACAAAGTTATTCAACATAATAATAAAGAATGGAATAATGAAGAATTTCACCAAGTATAGGGAAGTCGCGTGATCTGAGTTATTCCAATGAATAATAAAGAATGGAATAATGAAGTTTCTATTTATGAATCTGAAAGAAATAATACCCCATACTGAGTACAACAAATAATATCCCTTACCTTATAAAGAATAGTACTACGGGCGGGTAGGGGCGGAGATATACTTGAAGAAAACTTGCACTATCATTCAAAGCTTTCTTAAACTCTAAAGAAATACGCTCAAGATTATAGAAGAAGAATTCTCTCTACAGTTTCTCTCTCTAGAGTTTCAGTGAATTCGTAAGAAATAATGAAGGAATGAGCTTCTATTTATAGAAGAATGGATTGAATAGTAACTAATTTATGAACGGTCCAGATTGATTCACTTTTAAACGGACGGTCGAGATTAATTTAATAAAATATTCTAATAAAACAAAATCTTTTTAAATAAAATATAATATATTCTATTTATAATTTAATAAAATGAATAACTTTATAAAAGTATTACATTTTATATAAAAAGATTTTACTATCTGCAAACTTATCACGAGCACTTATGCAAATACTATGCATAATAAAATATAATATATTCTAATTATTGTCTAATAAAACAAATAACTTTATAAAAGTATTCTCGCTTTATATAAAAAGATTTTACTATGCAAAACATTATGCATAATAAAATATAATATATTCTAATTATTATACAATAAAACAAATAACTTTATAAAAGTATTCTATTTTATATAAAAGCTTTTACATTTTATTACATTAATAATACTAATAAAACAAACTTCATCATCATTATTATAATTCACACTATTAATCGACTAGGTCGTTCCCAGGAAAGATGAGGCTTTCCAATAAGGATTTCTCCCTATTGGCGCGCAATTAGGTGACCAAACCTCTCCTTGGCAGAACTTCTAGACATCGTTAATATTGCAAATAATAATATTAACAACTTTGTTATCTCAATTATTGATTTAATAATATATAAAATATTGACAATAATTGAATCAAATAACGTGAGATACTATGCAACAATTACTATAGCAATAATTGAATAAAACTGAATGACTTCTCACATAAGCATCAATAATCAATACCGTGTGCTACTATGCAAGCACACGTATTACTGTACTTTTACTACCGAGTAGTTCAACAGTATTAACGGTAAAACTTCCGCCGCTATTTTCATAAAAATATTCTTGTCGTTTTCTCCATCCGACAATAATTCCGTTGTAGGGTCCACCAATGATTGTACCTTCGTACGGATATTCCCCGATAAAAATGAATATTCCCCGACCAATCGAATATTATACAACAACTTGCATACTTTGCAAAATTTATAAATATTACCCACAACTATAACATTATATCAAATTCACTACATAATATATAAAAAAAAATATTTCGAGAAACTTAAATCTTTATTCGTAAAATTTGGGGTTTCACAATATCCCCTCCTTATGAAATTTCGCCCTCAAAATTTACGTACGTACCTGGTATGCCGAAGAGGTGAGGACATTTCGTTCGATTCTAACTCTTGAGGTATAACCTTTGAGTGTTAAATACATTCCAGGATTTTAACAGGTACATCTTCATTCGTTTATCCGCTATCTCGTCCGGTTCTAAATCAATAATGTGGTTCGGGTCGTCCACATATTTACGTAAAATCGATACGTGAAAAATGTTATGAACACGCGACATACTTAGCGGTAAAATGAGTCTATAAGCCACAGTTCCTACTCGATCGAGGATTTCAAATGTGCCAATTAAATTGAGGGTTGAGATTTCTTCTCTTCAGCAACTCTTGCTTTTTTAAAATAACGCCCTCTTGAACCTTCTTCTTTGTATTCATCAGCTCCGGGTCTATAGTTTGAGTGGCTTTAACTTTATCGATTAAAGTCGATTCTAATCGTATATTCGTTATCTTCACGTTTGTTCGTATATTCGCACTCATAAACGCATACGATCTTCTACTCAACGCGTCAGCTACCACGTTCGCTTTTCCACGATGGTATTGAATGATACAATCGTAATCTTCAACAGCTCGAGCCAACATCATTGGCGTAAGTTACGTTCGTTTTAGTTGAAGAAATATTTAAGGGTTTTAGAAATGGGGTTTTGTACTGGGGTCAGTACAAAATTCAATTTCACGCTCTGGGGTAGGCCAAGAAGTCTTCAGAAATATGTTAAGAAATTTATTAACGATAGAAATATCATTCAAAACTGTGACCCTCATCCAAGACTTGGATAACACGTCACATTGATACCTATCAACTTACCACCGTTATTCACGACGTCCCCTACGGATAGTCTGGCTTCGGTGCATTCCACACAAGGAAGTCAACAACGAAAGGATTGGGGCTTTTTACTTATGGTTTGATATAACAGTGATTGAATTTAGTGGTTTGGTTACTTGAATTCGCATAATAAGTTGGTTAGGAATATAAAAGCTAACAACCTTACGAAAAGCATGATGAGTAGTTAACCAATCGATTCCAAAAAAAACACATCAAAGGCAAGTGTTTTCAAAGTGATAAGATCGACAGGTAACGTGAAAGTGTCGATTTGAATTAAACAAGATTTATAAATAGTGGAGGTAAGAAAAGTTTCTCCCAACTGAGTTTCAACAGAAAAATCAAAGTCTAACTTCTCCGGAGTTAAATTCAAACATTGAACACAACTAGGTGAAATGAAAGAGTGAGTAGAACCGGTATCTAACACGGTATAGACTTCGCAAGAGTTTATGATTAACTTACCCGTGATAATTTTATTCGGTTTCCTCAAATCACGAAAAAAAAAACGCTCTCTTAAACTTTGGGGCTTTGGCTTCTGGGACATCCTTTGGCATCACCATCCCGGCTAGACTTGACTTCACCATACGACAAAATTGAGCTAGGTGACCTTCTTCCGCAATTAAAACACGCTTTGGATTCTTTGCGCATGATTTTGACGAATGTGTCCCTCTTCATCGCATTTGAAACATACAACCGATGATCGTTCTTTCTTCCTTTGAAAGCGGGTGTTGGTCTTTCATTGTCTTACCATCATTATTGAACCTTCTCTTCTTGAAATTTCCACTTCTATTATCTTGGCCATGATTACCACCGAAGTGGTTACCATTCATGGCATGATAATTTCCCCCACAATGGTTATCATTGTTCCGATGACCGTTGCCACCGGTACGATTATTTTCGTGTTGTTGGTCGTTGCCTTTTGGTTGTGCTGACTCATTATCGCGCTCCAATAACTGAGCCCTATTCACAACATGTGAATATAAACAAATTTTGTGAGAAATGAGGTATTGACGTATATTGGGTTTCAAACCTCTTAGAAACATTCGCGTCATTCGCTCCTCATTATCGAACAAATGGGATGCAAACCGAGATAACTCGGTAAACTTAGCCTCGTACTGCGACACGGTCATATTATTTTGCTCCAGCTTGATGAAATCCACCTCCTTCATGTGACGAATACTTTTGGGAAAGTACTTGTCGTTGAACAGCTCTTGGAACTTCTCCCAAGACATCTTGAAAGGCGTCGATCACGGGTACATTTTATAGATTCCCACCAGTAATCTGCCTCTTCACGCAACATAAAGGTGGCAAATGGAACCTTTTGCTCCTCTGAGCATCCTAAGACATCAAATATCTTAGTGATCTGCTTTATCCACGTCTCCGCCTTAAGTGGTTCTGGCTTTCCAAAAACTCATGTGGTCCGAGCTCCTTGAACTGCTTAGCGGTGACCGACCGTGGGTTGCCATTATTTCCACCTATATTTTGAACAAGAGTCTCTCTTACCTGTTGTTGCATGAATTGCATAAAGCCTCTGAACATTCCATCATTCATCATTTGGTCAGTGTTGTTGTTTGCCTGAGGATTGTCGCCTTCCTGGTGCACATTATCCTGATTATTGATATGTGGAGACTCAACGATCTCCTGTGCTCCATTGCTATTCTCAACATTCTCGGATGTCTTTTTCAAATACTGCCACAAAACAAGGGTTAATTAACATATCACATATTATCCCTATACTCTGACCGACCAATTAAATACCAAATAAACTTAGGTAGGTCATACTAGCGAAGAAATTCCCCGTCTCTCCCCTCTTAGTTCTTGTCTAACATCTCAAACAGGGATCATATCCCTAAGCTTTGATACCAACTGTGACGCCCCCAAAAATAGGTATACATCACCCATCTTGAGTCGCCAGATACATGGTACATAAATTCAAATACAACTTAATTATACAACATGAGCTGTGAGTTTTAATACAAATATTGTCTTCTAGACAGTATTCAAACTCAAAATACGATAAAACATAATCTGAGAGTTTTAACACGAATATTGTCATCTAGACAATATCTACACTCAAATTCAATCTTATTACATTTATTATCGCACTATTTCATAGAATAGTGAGGACTACTAATGCTATAATCTGGACCTTCACTCCATTCCCCGACTAGTCCCTGCTACGTTCTCATTTCCTGAAGAGAAAAATGAAAGCAAAAAAGGTGAGCTCAACTAGCCCAGTAAGAAATATTATGACTAAGATAATGCAGAATAAATTATCGTTAACCTTCAACGGTGTTAAACTGATACAATATAACAAACATCAAGTTTAACGGCAGCGGAACAAGAAATCCATTAGAAGAGTCATGTAGAGAATAAAATCTACTATCTTCTATGATGTAAAAGGTTTTTCATCACTTTTATCGCTGAAACTCAGCTTAATAAATAATCCACATCATCAAATCATCCTGCACTACAGGCCAAGGATATTCTTTAGTATCACGACCACGAATTATCCATGCACTACGGGCTAAACATAATCATGTTTTCATCAACGGTCCTGATCATGCCATAAAACAATTCATCTTTGCACCCTTGGCTGAAGAGAATCCATAGCCATAATCATACCAAAAACTGTCCATCAATGCATTACGGGTCAATGAAGACTTTTTCCACATCATTTGTAACATTACGGTCATGATTATAAGAATAATCCACGGTCATAATCACATTCAAGTCCATCTATGCACTACTGAGCATATAGATGACTTTTAACATAATATAAACATGAGGATGATGACAATGACATAATAATTCAATAAAACAAGTTCAAGAATTAATTTATCCAGGAACTAAAAACATCCAAATTGTTAACATGATACTTCTTTGTAGAGTAAAATTCAAGAATGCTCAGAAGAATATTTCCATAAAAAGATACTGGATGAAACGCAAATATCAAGGATATTCCACTATCAAATTCATCTTTAATCAACACGAACTTATTCATTATTAATATTATAACTCACAATATTTAACAACCAGATAATTCCCAGGAAATAAAGGGCTTTTCGATAAGGATTTCTCCCTATTAACGCGCAATTAGGTGACCAAACCCCTTTTCTCAACAGAAATTTCTAGACATCGTCAATAATGCAAATAATAATAAAATATTATACAGATGATACTGTCACAATAATTGAATCAAATAACATGAGATACTATGCAATAATTATTGTAGCAATAATTGAGTAAACTGATTGGCTTCTTACGTAAGAATCAATAATCAATACCGTATGCTACTATGCAACCACGCGTATTACTATTTTTTACCACCGGGTATTTCAACAGTTTAACGGTAAAAATTTCGTTGTTATTTTTATAAAAGAATATTTCGGGATCCACCAATGATGGTGTCGTCATACGGATATTCCCTAACAAAAAGAATATTCCCCGACCAAACGAATATTCCTCGACACAACGAATATTTTATATCAACTTGCTTACTTTGTAAAATTTTCAAATATCACCCTTAACTTTAACCTTTTATCAATCTAACCTTTTATGAAATAGAATAATAATTATAAGAAAATTAGATACTTTCATTTCATAAAATTAGGGGTCTTACAATCTCATCTCCTTACAAAATTTCGCCCTCGAAATTTATGTAGGTACCTAGTATGCCGAAGAGGTGAGGATACCTCGTCAGATTCTAACTCTTGGAGGTATAACCTTTTATCTTAGAATATGTTTCTTCTTATCCATGATTTTAACATGTATCTCCTCATACGTTAATTCTTCTACTATCTCATCTAGTTCTAATTAAATAATATGGTTCGAGTCTTCCACATATTTACGTAACATCGATACGTGAAAAATGTTATGAACACGCGACATAATTAGCGATAAGGCGAGTCTATAGGCCACAGTTCCTACTCAATTGATGATTTAAAATGGGCCAATAAAATCGAGGATTGAGATTTCCTCTCTTCGTCGATTCTTGATTTTAGAATAATGCTTTCTTGCACCTTCTTCTTCACATTCATCAGCTCCGAGTCTGTAGCTTGAGTGGCTTTAACTTTATCAATTAAAGTCAGTTCTAATCGTATATTCGCTATCTTCATGTAGGTTCATGGAGTCTTTAACTATCTCAATCATTTGTTAGTCATACGAAATAGGTCTTTGTGTTAACAACGTCACACTCGTAACCACATACGATCTTCTACTCAACTCGTCATCTACCGTTCGCTCTTCCACGATGATATTGAATGGTATGGTCGTAATTTTTAACAGCTCGAGCCAACGTCTTCGGCGCATGATACGTTCATTTTGAGGGTTTTAGAAATGGGTTTTGTACAGGGGTCAATACAAAATTTAATTTCACGCTCTGGGGGTAGGCCAGGAAGTTTTTCGGAAAATACGTCAGGAAATTTATTAACAACAGAAATATCATTCAAATCTGACTTATTTTTGTTTAAATCTGTGACATGGGCTAAGAAAGCTTGACATCCATTTTTTAATAAACGAATAGCTTTATGACTTAATATAACAGTGATTGACTTTAGTGGCTTGGTTGCTTGAATTCATATATTAGGTTGGTTAGGAATATGAAAGCTAACAACCTTACGAAAATAATCAATTTTAGCATGATGATTAGTCAACCAATCAATTTCTAAAATCACATCGAATGCAAGTATTTTCAAAGAGATAAGATCGATAGGTAACGTGCGGTTGCCGATTTGAATAAAATAAGACTTATAAACAATAGATGTAATAAACGTTTACCCCAATGGAGTTTTAATAGATAAGTCAAAGTCTAATTTCTCCGGAGTCGAGTTTAAACGTTGCGCACAATTAAGTAAAATAAAAGAGTAGGTAGAACATGTATCGAATAAGGATAGACTTCGTAACAGTTTATGATTAGCTTACCCGTGTTAACTTCATTTAGGTTCCTCGTCACAAAAAACGCTCTTTCTTAAACTTCCGATTTTAACTTGTCTGGGACGGCCTTTGGTGCCTCCATCCCAGCTAGACTGGACTTCGTTGCACGAAAAAATCGGCATAGATGACCTTCTCTTCCATAATTGTAACACGCTTTGGACTGATGCATACAGTTTGTACTTAAGTGTCCCTCCCCTCCGTATTTGTAACATACTATCGGTGGTCGATCTCCTTTCTTAACAACGGTTGTTGGTGCTGACGTCTTTTCATCATTATTAAACCTCCTCTTCTTGAAATTTCCACTCCTATTGTCTTGGCCATGATTACCATTGAAGTGGTTACCATTTATGGCTTGGTGATTTCCACCACGTTTGTGACGCCCCCAAAATAGGTCCACACGACCCATTCTGAGTCGCCAAATATCATACTATAAAAATCAAATACAAACTTCATTTATACAACTGTTGAAGTATCGTGCAGAATACGACCACAGTTAAACTGTGAGTTTTAATACAAATGTATGTAACTCTCATGGTGCCTCGACCACAACCTTACAATGGTAAGTCTTCTCTTGACATATAACTATCTCCACCGTCTGCAATTGAACATTATGTTTTAACCAAACTCCAAGATCATATAGGTAGTGCTCGTAGATATAATCAGTAAGTGGATGTGCATAATCCTGTCTTATGATAACACGAGGTTGTATGTCATTAAACATCTTGTATGATAGTGGCAAAACAACCTTCCAAAGTTGGGTTCACCTCACCCTATTCGGTTCACCAAAATTAATTATCAAATGACATATACAATACGACACATTTATCTAAAGTTCTCAATAAAATTATTTCCATACTATTTAGGGAGAACCTCAATAGCTATAGACCACCGTTCTATTCTCCTGTTACTCCCCGCCGACCCAGCCTACACTCTTATTAATTCGAAAGGAATTGTGAAGAAAAAGGGTGAAAGACAACTAGCCGAAGAAAGAATATTATGACTAAAGATAATTTACATCATCAATAGCCTTCATCAATAATAAATCAGAGATTTAGAACATATGGTAGATGATAAAACTTTTCAACCATAGTTGCAGCGGAACGAGCAATCCATTAGAAGAGTCAAATAAACCATCAGGTCTATTATCTTCTCCATGTTAAAAGTCCACCAATAATGTTTTATCCCTGTAACATCAATCAATAATTCCTGTCCAAAATCATATGAATAACTCATAATCATAATTGTGATTCTAAATTCCTCTTCGCACCTAGGACGAAGCTAATTTTTATCACCTATCTTCACCTGAAACATCAAAAATCATGGTTATACCAAATCACAATTCCTGCTCATAATCATACTAATAAATTCATCTTTGCACTACGGCCAAAGATAATCATTAACAATTCATCTTTGCACTACAGGCCAAAGACATATAACTATATTTTAGAAGAGTCAAGTAGAGCATGATATCTACTATCTTTTACGAATTAAAAGTGTAAAATCAATATGTTATAGCTGAGACTCAGCTTAATAAATAATCCACATCATCGAATCATCCCTGCACTACGACCAAGGATATTCATGTAATCATCAATGGTCATGATTATACCGAATAATCCCTAGTTATAATCATACCAATAAGTGTCCATCAATGCATTACGGGCCAATGAAGACTTTTACCACATCATCTATAACATTACGGGTCATGATTATACCGAATGATCCCTAGTCATAATCATACCAATAAACAGTTCATCTATGCACATAAGCCAAAGATACTCATCAATCAATAGTTCATCTTTGCACGTAAGCCAAAGATATACAATTGTAAAACCAATAATCAACAGTCCATCTTTGCATGTAAGCCAAAGATGACTTTCATCGTAATATAAGCATGAGGATGATGACAATGATATAAGCATTAATCAAACGAAATCAAGGATAAATATTAAAGACTTTATATTTATCTAGAGTTTAAAAATATCCAAATTCTCAACATGATACTGCTTTGTGGAGTAAAATTCAAGAATAATATTCATGTGCCAAAAATAATTTGGACAGAAAAAAAATATATTTTTCGGGTAAATAGTGCCCCGCAATAGTACCCTATGAATAGTACTTCGAGAATAGTACCTCGTGAATAGTATCTCGGCATGAAAAGTAACCCAAATACCCGAGTGAATAATATTCGGGTGAATAGTAAGCTGTGAATAGTAACTCGTGAATAGTACTCCGACACAAAAAGTGCCCCGAATACCCGAGTGAATAATACTAGAGTGAATAGTAATCGGGTGAATAGTAACCCATAAATAGTAACTCGCATAAAAAATACCAAAGAAAATGATATTCCATGATTTAGTATAAAAGAAATGATATCTCATACGAGTATAATAGAATATACTTAAACTACAATGGATTTTCATCTCGTCATGCAGTAATCCACATGTATGCATCATTTTCACAATTTAATAAAGAATGAATACGAAGGATCATTCACCATGCCGTGATAATCCACATAGTACATGTTATTCCAATGTAATAATAAAGAATGGAATAATGTAATAACTCACCACGCATGCATGCGATAACCGCATGCAGAAAAGTTATTCCAACAAAATAATAAAGAATGAAACCAGGTCATGCATAATCCGCATAGACGGGATATTCAATGTAATAATAAAGAATGGAACCAGTCACGCGTAATCCCACATGATAGGATATTTCAAATGTAATAATAAAGAATGGAATAACAATGTATTCACCAGCATGCGATAGATCAAGATGCACAAAAGTTATTCCAATGTAATAATAAAGAATGGAATAATGTAACAATTTCACCACGTATACGCAGATTACAGATGTATAAAAGTTATTCCAACATAATAATAAAGAATGGAATAACAACCCTTTTAGTATTGAAAGAAAATAACTCTCTTCATGAATACGAAAGAATAATACCCCTTACCATAATAATAATATCCCTTACCTTAGAAGAAACTGGATACTGGAATAGTGAGGTAGCAAACTTCTATTCTTCTTTCTCTCTATAATTTCTCTCTATAATAATTGCTCTATAGCTTTAGTGAATTGGTGAAAAATAATGAAGGAATGAGCTTCTATTTATAGGAAAATATAGTTTCCATAATTGCACATTTTGGGGCTCAAAATATTACAGTATAATACCTTCATCTTTTTCTTCATTTTTAATTTAGTCATGCAAGTATTATCAAACTTGCACCACCTCCCCTAATAGTAAATCATGTGAATCAATAGTAAATCATGTGACTCAATTGTTCTAAACATGTAAAAAAAAATTAATTATAGTATAGTACCTTCATCTATACCTCCATTTTTAACTTAGTCAAGCAAGTATTATCAAACTTGCACCAACTCCTCTAATAGTAAATGAATGTGATTCAATAGTACATACATGTGATCAAATAGTTATAAACATGTGAATTAATAGCAATTAATTGCTCATTTATTCGATTAATTACCCGATAACTTCCAGACATCAATTATTATCGAAATAAATGTCGGTTTCCACTAACACTAATAATCCCAACACAATGGAACTATCAATTTCATCTTTAATCAACACGAACTTATTCATCATTAATATTATAACTCACAATATTTAACAATCAGGTCGTTCCCAGGAAAGAGGGTGCTTTTCGATAAGGATTTCTCCCTATTGGCGCGCAATTAGATTATCTAACCTCTCCTTGACAGAACTTCTAGACATTATCAATATTCTAATTAATAATATGAATAACTTTGTCGTCTCAATTATTGATTTAATAATATATCATATTATGCAGATGATACTGTGACCATAATTGAATCAATAATATGAGAGATATGATGTAGCAATTACTGTAGCAATAATTGAGTATAACTGAGTTACTTCTTACGTAAGCATCAATAATCAATACCGTGTGCTACTATGCAACCACGCGTATTACTGTACTTTTACTACCGAGTAGTTCAACAGTTTTAACGGTAATACTTTCGCCGTTATTTTTATTAAAAGATAATTTTGTCATTTTCTTACTACGACAATACTTCCGTTGTGGGGTTCACCAATGATTGTACCGTCGTACGGATATTCCCCGACTAAACGAATATTTTATAACAACTTGCATACTTTAAAAAAAAATCACATATCACCCTTAACTTTAACCTTTTATCAATTTAACCATTTACTAAATAGAATAATTATAAGAAAATTGAATACTTTTATTTCATAAAATTCGGGGTCTCACAACGTTTGTTGTCACCGCTTCGATGACTGCTACCACTGGTATTATCGCTTTGTCGGCTGCTCTCTCTTGGTTGGGTTGACTCATTATCACGTTCTAATAACTGAGCCCTATTCACAACATCTAAATACAAGTAAAGTTTGTGAGAAATGAGGTATTGACGTATCTCGATTTTCAAATGTCTTATAAACATCGGCGTCATACACTCCTCATTATCAACCAAATGAGATGCAAACCGGGATAACTCCATAAACTTAGTCTCGTACTGCGACATGGTCATATTATTTTACTCCAGTTTGATGAATTCAACCTCCTTCATGTGACAAATACTTTCGGGAAAGTACTTGTCGTTGAACAATTCTTGGAACATCTCCCAAGATATCTTGAGTGCGGCAGGATGGGTACGTTTTATAGATTCCCACCAGTAATCTGCTTCTTCACGTAACATAAAGGTGGCAAAGGGAACCTTTTGCTCCTCGGAGCATCCCAAGACATCAAATATTTTGGTGATTTACTTTATCCACGTCTCTACCTTAAGTGGTTCTGGCTTTCCCAAAAACTCCGGTGGTCCCAGCTCCTTGAACTGCTTAGTAGTGACCATCCGTGAGTTGCTAGAGTTTCCATCTGCATTTTGAACAGGAATCTCTCTCGCCTGATGTTGCATGAATTGCATAAAGCCTACGAACATCACATCGTTCATCATTTGGTCGGTGTTGTTGTTTACCTAAGGATTATTGCCTTCTTGATGCACATTATCCTGGATATTGATCGTTGGTGACTCAATGGTCTCATGTGTTTCATTGCTTATCTCAACATTTTCGGATGCCATTTTCAAAAACTGCCACAAAACAAGGGTTAATTGAAATGCCACATTTTATTCCTCTACTCTGACCAACTAATTAAATAATAAATAAACTTAGGTAGGTCATACTAGCGAAGAAATTACCCATCTCTCCCCTCCTAGTTCTAGTCTCAGATCTCAGCTAGGGATCATATCCCTAAGCTTTGATACCAACTGCGATGCCCCCAAAATAGGTATACATCACCCATTCCGAGACGCTAAATACATGGTACAGAATTCAAATACAAACTTCTTTTATACAAAATGAAAAAAGCGTAGCTGAGAGTTTTAACACGAACATTGTCTTCTAGACAATATCCAAACTCAAATTCAATCCTCATTACATTTATTATCACACTAAATAGTGAGGACTACTAAAACAACCATCTCGGACCATCACTCCGTTCCCCGACTAGTCTCGGCTACGTTCTCATTTCCTGAAGAGAAAAATGAAAGAAAAAGGGCGAGCTCAACTAACCCAGTATAAAATATTATGACTAAGATAATGCAGAATAAATTGTCGTTAGCCTTCAACAGTGTTAAACTGATAAAATACAATAAACATCAAGTTTAACTGCAGCAGAACAAGCAATCCATTAGAAGAGTTAAGTAGAGTATAATATCTACTATCTTCTATGATTTAAAAAGTGTATCATCAATTTTATCACTGGAACTAAGCTTAATAAATAAACAACATCATCGAATCATCCTTGCACTACGCGCCAAGGATATTCATTTGTATCACGTCCACGAATTATCCCTGCACTACAGGCCAAGGATATTCGTGTAATCATCAATGATCATGATTATACCGAATAATCCCTGGTCATAATCATACCAACAACTGTCCATCAATGCACTACGGGCTAATGAGGACTTTTACCACATCATTTGTAACATTACGGGTTATGATTATATAGAATGATTCTTGGTCATAATCATACCAATCAACAGTCCATCTATGCACTACGGGCCAAAGATGACTTTCATCACAATATAAGCATGAGGATGATGACAATGATATAAGAATTCAATTAAATAAAAGCAAAGGATAAATTTAAATATTTATACTTTAATTTATCTAGAATTCAATAATGTCCAAATTGTCAACATGATACTGCTTTGTGGAGTAAAATTCAAGAATAATATCCATGTATCAAAAATAATTTGGACAGAAAAGAAATAAATTTTTTAGGTTAATAGTATCCCGTGAATAGTATTTCAGGAATAGTACTCCGTGAATAGTATCCCGGCATGAAAAGTACACCAAATCCCCGAGTGAATGGTAACTGAGTGAATAGAGTAACCCATGAATAGTACCTCGGGTGAAAATATTGATATTTAAAAAAAAAAATTCAGATCAATATTCCAATGAAATGATACTAGATGAAGCGCAAAACTCAAGGATATTCCACTGATTTCAGGGTTTATAGAAGCAATACTTACCATAGTAAGTTTAGATTTAAGAATATGAAAAAAAATAACATACGAAACTATAAATGGATTTTTAACTGTTATGCGGTACGTAATCTGCGTAGACAAGTTATTCTGACATATTTAAGGATGAATACGAAAAATAATATTCCTTATGAATATGAAAATAATAATACCCATTACCTTAGTAGAAGATTGGATACTGCAATAGTGAAGTAGCATAAAACTCTTCTTCTTGCTCTCTATAGTTTCTCTCTCTATAGTGTCTCTTGTGAATCTCAGTGAATTGGTGAGAATGAAAGAAGTATTAAGCTTCTATTTATAGGAGAATGGACTAAATAGTAACTAATTCACAAACGGTCCAGATTGATTTACTATTAGAATGGACGGTTCATATTGATTACTATTAAAACCACAATCGACGGTCCAGATTGATTTACTTTTAAAACCACCACCGACGGTCCAGATTGATTTACTTTTAAAATCACCACCGACGGTCCAGATTGATTTACTATTAAAACCACCACCGACGGTCCAGATTGATTTACTATTAAAACCACCATCGATGGTCCAGATTAATTTACTATTAAAACCACCATTGACGGTCCATAAAATTAGTAAATCTTCTCATGGAATACTAAGTCAACTTAAAACAAACGCCTCATAAAAAATCTCTATATTTATATTAAAAAAATTGAATAAATATTTACCGCAAATCATTTATCTTTAATAAACACATTTTTAATCTATTAACAATTATTCATTATTAATATTATAACTCACAATATTTAACAACCAGATCATTCCCAGGAAAGAGGGGGCTTTCCGATAAGGATTTCTCCCTATTGACGCGCAATTAGGTGACCAAACCCCTTTCCTCGACAGAACTTTTTAGACATCGTCAATAATACAAATAATAATATGAATAACATTGTCATCTCAATTATTGATTTAATAATATAAAATAACAATAATTGAATCAAATAACGTGAGATACTATACATAAATTACTGTAGCAATAATTGAGTAAACTGATTAGCTTCTTACATAAGCATCAATAATCAATACCGTGTGCTACTATGCAACCACGCTTATTACTGTTTTTTATCACCGGGTATTTCAACAGTTTAACGGTTAAACTTTCGTCGTTATTTTTATAAATGATATTTCTATCGTTTTCTAACTATGACAATACTTCCGTCGTGAGGTCCACCAATAATGGTGTCATCGTACGGATATTCCCTGACAAAAAGAATATTCTCCGACCAAACGAATATTCCACGACACAACGAATATTTTATATCAACTTGCTTACTTTGCAAAATTTTTAAATATCACCCTTAACTTTAACCTTTTATCAATTTAACCTTTTATTAAATAGAATAATAATTATAAAAAAATTGGATACTTTCATTTTATAAAATTTGGGGTCTTACATAATAGGTATAAAACTCACTCATCAAATACCCCCAAACTTAAATATTTACTTGTCCTCAAGCAAAACACAAAAAAAAACTATGAAAATAAAGCTAATAATCAAACTACACAAGCATTAAATTAATTTGAAATTAAACATGGCCACAAAGATATATTATTTTTAATGATAAGTTCTAAAAAATTTCAAAAATATGAAAAGTCTAAAATTTCAACATCTTATTAGCCATATCTTACCAAAGACCCTGTGTGTGTGTGTGTGAATCCAAATGTATCAAGCTAGCGAAAAAAAACTCAATGAAGCTCATATAATCAAACACATCATAAAAAGATATTAAAATGAGTTAGTATTACAACAAGAACTTTATACACTTATTTTTCACATCTCAAAACTAATATAGCCAAACATAAATAGAGGATGACAAGGTTATTTAAAATATTTAAGCCCCTTTTAACCCTTCCCCGGGAATTCAAAAAAATAATTTTTGTTCTTTTATTTTTTTTTTTTATAGTGAGTGCGTTTTACGCTCCATGTGACAACCCGAATTTTTGGAAACTATTAAAATAAGAATTTAATAAATAAAATTCTTATTATGAAACGTATCAGGTTTGAATGAATAAATATATATGTGTTATATATTTTTATTTGATTTATGTGATTAATGTGATGAGTTTAATATGTATAAAATAATGTAGGGATATATATATATATATATATATATATATATATATATATGAAAAGATTATATTTAATAGTTAATTCAACTATTAAATGAGTTACGACGCCCCTAAAATAGGTCTACACAACTCATTCTGAGTCGCCAAATATATGGTACATAATTTAAATACAAACTTCAAAAATGTCGTGCAAAATACGACAACACAATATTTGAGTTTCAAAACAAATATTATCTCGTAGATAATATCCAAACTCAAATAAAGTCCTCGTTATAATTATTTTCACACTATTTTATAGAATATTGAGGACTACTATAGCAACCATCTTGGACCGTCACTCTATTCCCCGACTAGTCCCAACTATATTCTCATTTCCTGAAGAGAACAATGAAAAAAATGGGTGAGCTCAACTAGCCCAGTAAAGAATATTATGACTAAGATAATATATAATAAATTATCCTTAGTCCTCAACGGTATAAAAATTGATAGAATACAATATACAACAAGTTTAGATCAACATCTGCAGCGGAATAAGCAATCCATTAGAAGAGTCAAGTAAAGCATGATGTTTACTATCTTCTATGATTTAAAAGTTCATCATCAATATTTTATCTCTGTAACACGATTCAATAAATAATCCACATCACCGAATTATCCATGCACTACGGGCCAAAGATATTCGTTATTATCACCAGTGGTCATGATCTTGTCAAACAACTGTCCATCTATGCACTACGGGCCAAAAAGGACTTTTACCAGATCATTTGTCTGTAACATTACAGGTCATGATTATACTGATATAAAATTCTTGGTCATAATCATACCAATCAACAGTCTATCTATACACTACGGACCAAAGATGACTTTCATCACAATATAAGCATGAGGATGATGACAATGATATAAAAAATCAATCAAGTGAATTCAAGGATAAATATTAAAGATTTATAATTCAATTTATCCAGAGTTTAAGAATGTCCAAATTGTCAACATGATAACTAACTGTGGAATAAAATTCAAGAATGATATTCATGTATAAAAAATAATTTGGACAGAAAAGAATTTATTTTTTTGTCGTGAATAGTATCCCATGAATAGTACTTCATGAATAATACCCCGTGAATAGGACAGTATGTATGAATAGTACTGTATGTATGAATAGTGCCGTATGTATGAATAGTGCCCATGAATAGTACTACGACACGAAAAGATTAAACTTTAATAAGAAAGTTTAGAAAAATATTTTCATGAAACGATACTAGATAAACCGCAAAATTCAAAGATATTCTACTAATTTCAAGGAGTATAGAAACAATACTTATCAAAATAAGTGTAGATTTAGGAATATGAAACAAAATAATATTACTTACATACTATAGAGTATGGAAGAAAATAATATTTCTTACGAATATTGAACAAAAATAATATCCCTTACGAATATTGAACGAAAATAATATTTCTTACGAATATTGAACGAGAATAATATTCCTTACGAATACGAAAATAATATCTCTTACGAATACAAAAGAAATATTGCCCCTTACGAATACGAAAGAAATAACACCCCTTACCTTTAAAGGAGAGTAATTTTGACTAGTCTAGAGGAGATATTCTTGAAGAAAACTTGCACTATTTGCTACACTCAAAGTATCCTTATACTAGAAAGAAATACGCAGAATATTATAGAAGAAGAATTCTCTGATTCTGGTGTGATTTTTATTTCTTAACTAAGCATCATATTTATAGGAGAATGACAGGGTACTATTTAAAAATAATCACAGATGAACAAAAAAGTTTTCGAACGAAGTTCACGGGTTTCAATTTATCAACGTTTTCTTTTGAAAGTTTTGGCTAATGAGGAAAGAGTATCAGTATACCAATTTGGATATATAGACCAACGATGAAGCACCTTTATTCATAAGTTAGTGAATAGTAACTGCATCATTAGAAAATTTTGGCCAATAAGGTCCATTCCTCAAAAATAATGTCTGCTAAAAACTAAACACAGTTACTTCATTTGAAGGTAATTGAGGGTCACCCCTCTGTTAATCAATTCGTAGCTTCCAAAATCAAATAGAACAAATACTTCATGAATAAATATTTACCAAAAATTACTTATCTTTAATAAACACATTTTTAATCTTTCAACAATTATTCATCATTAATATTATAACTCACAATATTAACAACCAGATCATTCCCAGAAAAGAGAGGGCTTTCCGATAAGGACTTCTCCGTATTGGCACGTAATTAGATAATCTAACCCCTTTCCTCGACAGAATTTTATAGACATTGTCAATAATGCAATTAATAATATGAATAACGGTGTTGTCTCAATTATTGATTTAATAATATAAAATATTTTGCAGATGATACTGTGACAATAATTAAATCAATAATATGAGATACTATGAAGCAACTACTGTGACAATAATTGAATAAAACTAAGTGACTTCTTAAATAAGAATCAATAATCAGAGATATCAGACAATACCGTACTCTTCGCATGCAACCACGTACGACATCGTACTTTTATCACCGGGTATTTCAACAGTTAACGGTAAAAGTTTTGTCGTTATCTTTATAAAAAGGTTATTTCTGTCGCTTTCTATATTCGACAGTTATTTCGTTATGTGAGGTCTACCAATAATTGTGATGTCGTACGGATATTCCCTGATAAAAAGAATATTCCCCGACCAAATGAATATTTTATGACCACTTGTTTACTTTGTAAAATTTTCACATATCACCCTTAACTTTAACCTTTTATCAATTTAATCATTTACTGAATAGAATAATAATAATAAGAAAGTTGAATACTTTTATTTCATAAAATTTGGGGTCTTACACGAGTCATCTTTTGTTAAGTTATGTGATGAATGCGAATTAAGCGTAATTTGTAATTAATATTTTAAAATATTTATTGAATAAAGTAAATATTTTGATGAAGAATTATTATGAAAATAATTTATTTGTGTGATTGAGTTAATTATATATGTGTGAGATGTACATATATATTTATGTGCTTAAGTGGTAAGCCTTTGGGTTAGTGAATTACTAATCCAATTGAAGAAAGTTCAATATGAAATTAATTTCATGTGTTAATAATGTCTAGATGAATTTCTAGATTAATTGGTGAAGTCTAGGTGTGGAGAATTAAATATTCAGAATATGTGGAAATTAAGGTTCAATTTAATTTTCTAATTAAATCTAATTTTTAAATTCAATTTAAGAAGTTAAAATTGGTTAAATGGATGGATAAAAAGAATAAAATCTAACATTTGGGAACAAATGTGATGGTATTCGAGAATGTGCAGTTAATAGGAAGGAATTGTTTTATAAATTAAGGAATGCAAATAATGAGTGGGAGCATCAATGGTTAAAAAACTAAAAAGAAAATAAGCAAATGTAGGTTTTAAAAGGGTTTGATACTCAGATATACCTAGAGAAATGTTAGCTAATGGGAATTAAGCAAATATTATTTCAACCAATAGGATAACAAGGAGGGAGAGAACATCACCTCATTCATGTATCATCCGTTACATTCCATTTTATTTTCTAAAGAGTTCAGCACTTCTCCTTCTCATCTTGTCAAGCAAGGAAGTGCAGAGGGTTAGCTAGAGAGAGTGAATAGAGATCTCAGATGGCTTAAGCAAGAAAGACCCCACCAAAATCAAAACCTCCATAGCCATCTCATTTCATCTTCTTCATCAAACCTTCATATTTTCTTAAGAGAGGAAGAAATGAGTGGAATGATAAACCAAGATTAAAGCTACAGGATTGTTATCCGATTTCGCAATCATCAATTGCGTGCAAGTGCACATGATCATCAAGTATTAAAGTGATAAGAAAGAGTGTCGTACCCACGAGAAATTCTATTTAACAATTCCTAACTACTAGTTTTATATCAATCTAATTTTATTTAAATAACTAATTTTTTTGATTTTTCAAGTAAAACTAAATTAAATTAACTAGGGCTAATTTTAACACAAATATTTGATTTAGATGATAAAGGATTAAGATTCAATATCCCCAACTATGCAATATAAATTAACTATCTAATTTATCTAATTATTAAATCCATATGAGTTGTTAACAAGAATTCATAGTTTTTATATACCTTTTTCCAAGTGATCAAATAAAATTATTCAATTCAATTAATTCTGCGATGTACCTATGCAAAATAAAAGAATTAAATTCATTAAGTTCCAATTCCAAATTGTTACATGCAGTGAAAAGATAAATTGTAGCCTTAATTAAAAAGTTAGTTCATATTGAAAATCGAAATAAAAAATCCCATAGAAAACATCACAATTAAATTACAAACTAGAGTAGAAGAATAAAAACTCAGTAAAGTCTCCAGTCTTTAATCTAATATGATATCATTGTGTGCTCCTCTGCAATCTCCAAGTCTAATCTCCAGTCGCTGTCTCAAAATATGTGTGTCTTTGATCAATAATCTCCTCCCTATTTATAGCTTTTAGTAATGTTAGTAATGTCTAGGTCAGCCTTCATTGAAATTATATTCAAAGTAGAAATATAATTTTCTTTCCTTTCCTTGCACCAAAATTCAAGCAACCAAGACTGCCTCCCAGCGCCCCGACAATGGGATTCCTTCATGTTTGAGTGCCTTGGCGCTGACCTGGGTTTCAAAATGACAATTTTTCCCTTCAGCTTGCTAGAAACTCCCATTTTTCCCTTCGTCTGCATTAACCTACAAAATATAAAATAAACAATAATATACCCTAAAATACTTTAAAATAAGCAAAATATTAAATCTAGAAATACCTAAATCATGGATATATTACCCACTCATCAGAGATTGTTGGAAGAAGGATTTTAAAATTTATAATAAACAACTAAGTCCAAGGATATCAAACAAAAGGTAATTTTCATCTCTTATATTTGTAAGCTAAGAAGTCAAGAAATTGATAACTTTCATTAATTGATGGGAAGAAATTGATTGGTTTGTATTGTTGTGATCATATTTCTAGTAAAATATGGGATGCAGGGTTATCGAAGAAGTTATAATACTTAACCATTTTAATCATGCCCATGTATTGTTTGGTATATTGCTAAAGAGAAGAATTCTTTTGAAAATTATAGAATTTTTAGTTTATCTAATTTGGTTTTTAATTCAACCAAAATTTTAGATATTTGGGAAGTACCTGAGTATGTAAAATTGTATAGTATAAGAATTATGATATGTTTGACCATTGAAGTGGAAGTTCTGCAAAAGAACAGAGCAAGGATTAATTTCTGCTGAAGTAGCGCGGCCACGCCACTTCCAAGGTTAAAGAACAGCGCGGCTGCGCTATTCTGCAGTCATTCCAAGATGAGTTCTTTAAGTTCAGGGTTTTTAAGCATATGTGTTTAGACTCTAATATGTGTCTTTCATGATGTCTAGGATATCCATGAAAGAATTGACTTAATTTAGTATGCTTTAGTATAAGTTTTCAAGTAAAAAGACATATTGTTTTAAATAAATAATTTTTAATGTGTTCAACTGAAGTTGGATATGTTAACTAAGGTTTAGTTATGTTTAAAAATGGATCCTAAAAGGTGTCTATATTGGCTAAGCATAAAATAGACTATTTTAGTATGACTACATATAAGAAATCAAATGAAAATTATGTAGTTTTTAAAAGTCAACTTGGTATAAGTAAAGTGAGTATGATGAACTTTATTAACATGTGGTATATAATGCTAAAGAGGTTTCTAATATATTGTATGTTGAACTGAAGATTGAAGAATTCAGTTTTGGGTTTAACAGAGAGAAGTAAGCGGCCGCCGCCACTCCCAGCATAAATGCATCATGCCATAACCGCGCATCATCAGAGAGTTGCTGGGAAGGGTTTAATGTTTGACTGAATCTTGGGGCATAAGAGTATAAGTTTTTAAAATTAAAATACATGAGACCCAAGGTTTCTAGTATATCAGAACATAGAATGACTATGTCAAGCGAAGATCGATAAAGAAATTTCTAAATGAAATTAATGAACGAGGTAAAGTCAATACATTAAGTTAATGTAAATTAAGGTGCATAAAATATGTGGCTAATATTTGATATGCGTGATTATATGTTGTGTAGGATACGTCAAGTGCAGATAGCTATAAGCTATTAATCTATTGTTGATAATCAAAGATCAAAGCAAGTCTTTCAGTTCCTATGTGTTATATGACCTTGATTTAATTATATGTAATATGTACCGCAATGCGAATGAAATTTACATGAGTAGGTTGAATTACGTATGATGTGTTTATGAATTTCAAAAGTCAAACTATGACTATGTTGATTGAGTTAAGGAACTCAGTCTTTATATTTGATATGTGAAATGCAACATGTATGTTATGCACATTAGAAAGGTTATGATTTATGAACTGAGCATAATTTTATGTGTTATGTGAAACATGAAAAATATTAGATTTGCTGAGCTCAATCTTGCAAAAAAAAAAAAAATTCAGGTTAAGGATGCGCTGCGATATTTCATACCATATAAATGACAGGATTTGGAGAACATACGAGAGGATGTATTTTCTGTAATCAGAAATTATTTTGGAACCTTGATGATAGTTTTCAATGCGTATAATTGGCAACTATATAAAATTTTAAAATATTCAATAAAGAATATTCGCTCTGGTTATGGTGTGATGATTGTTTTGTAATGAAAAGCTGTATAATGATGATATTAAATAAGAATGAGTTCATATTGTGGGTTGAGTAGTACATACTTGTCTTTACTCTGATAAAATAAATCATAAAATAAATATGATTCTGGAATATATAATTGTAAAGGTTGCGATTCAGGAAGCGAAGGAAAGATAAAAAGAGAAATTTTAAATTATCCACATTTTTTAGTAAATAGTGGTAATAAGCTAGTACAAGATGTTATCTAACGCACAAGATCGAGATTGAAGAATAATCTTGATTTTGGGGTCGTTACACTCCATTTCATTTTCCATTGAACGAATGTGTTTTACGTTACATCTCGTTGCATGTGTTTATGAGTGAGTTCGTTTTACGCTCCATTTTAACCCACAACATGATCTATTCTTTCAAATGAGGAAAGTTCAAAAATTTTAACTTTTTTTTTCTTCAAATAACCAAGATTTTCCCCAAATTGTATTCTCCTTCATTTTGCACTTTAAGTTATGATCAAATAAAATATAAAGTTCATAAATATCTTCCACAAACATTTAACATGTAAACTTCCTCAAAGTTAAAACTAGCTCAACCAAATGGATATGTGCATAAAAGAATTAAAGGGTCTCAAACAAAACAAAAACTAACAAAAAGTACAAATTCAGACTAAGCAATTTTTATCCCATTTTCTAAGAATTATTAAATTAAAATATAATTTTTATCTTTGATCAAAAATCTTCAAATTCAATTAATTCATTACCCAATAAACACTACCTAAAAACAATACAACATAATTTTTGTAGGAAACACGATTGTACTTAACATGTGTAACAAACCTTTAAACACCACGGTTTCCCCAAGTGGACAAGTTGTATCTCGTGAAGGTTTGTAGTGAATATACCTACAAAATAAAAAAAAAAATCACAACATAGATATACACATCAAAAAAACTATAGGAAGACCCCTAAACTTAAAACTGATATTATCCTTAAAGTATGCAATGAAAGAAATTAATACAAGAACTTCCCTGAAAAGAGGTCAGTTGTCGCTCTCTGCAACCGTCTTCTATTATTTGTTAAGATGTATGATCTAAAAAAACAAAGTTAAATAAACGAAAAATTAAATTTTTTTATTAATTTATTTATTTTTAACTTTTTTTTAATTAAAATAAAATTGTGTTATACAAAATTGAACTATAAGGCCCTAGCTTTCGCCAAGTCTTGTACAAGATCTGCATTTACTTACAATCATGTTAATCCAATTCACAAATGATAACAATAAAAGAACTATAAGGCCCCATCTGACGCCAAGTTTTGCATAAGAGCTGAATTTATTTACAATCTTGTCAGTCTATTTATCACAATTGGTAAACACATGCAAAAATTAAAAATAAATAAATAAAAGTTTAAATTAAGGTTAACTTGATTGAAATCAATATTAAACAAAATATTAGAAAATAATTACTCGATAATTTGGCAATCAAAAAATACGTTCAAGTATACACGGTCAACAAGTAATATGATGATAAGACAGTTGTCAATCCCACGAGAAATTAATTCTAATATTTTTCAAATATCAATTTCATATCAAGCCAATTTAATTTAAACATATAGAATTTTAGTTCATAACAAATAAATTAAACTTTTCCAAATATTAATTAACATCCAAGGATAATACAAGTATCAAAGGGGAGAAGATGGGTGTCAGACCCTTTGATATAGAACCAGTTGGAATGTCAACCCTTGTTGCTGGAAGAGGTCTTCATCCAGGTTCGTTTGTTTGGTTGTTTGTTCAGCTATCGAAAGCCAAACTCTTTGGACCGTCTAAGAGTAAATAGTACAAAGAAAAATTCCATGCTAGGTGTCATGCCACAGTCGTGGCAAAAGATAATATAGTAGATGAGGTGGATATATGAGTTATACACTAATTGTGTGAACCTGATTCCCACGAAGCCGAGGAAGGCGAAAATGAATTCATGGAAGGGGTATCTAACCCCATATTTCAGTGCGTAAAGGGGAACAATTAATAGTCCATCCGTCAAGGCGTCTATACATCCTTTCATTGAGCTTCGGCGCTCGAAGTTCGTATACATTCGGGATAAGATATTGTTGGCGTATTTCATGAAAGGCATATTGGTTAAGGGTAGATCGGATGTTGATATGGGAGTAAGGACTTTTCAAACAAGTATTCTGATATCATTTTTATCTCTGCAATTTCGACTTCGGTTCGAGCCGGAGATGGGGTGTTCTCTTTTGCAGAAGAGGAAGTCGTGGCTTGGGTGGCGTTGTTAATGGTGGTGATGGAGTCGGTGGTGGTTAGGATTTCTGCGGTGGGGTTAGTGTTTATTGGAATTTCTGTTACCTGGGTGGATGGATTTGTGATGAGGGTTTCATCAGAAGTGGTTGGGGTCTGAGTGAAAGTGATGTCTACCATTGTTGACAATGAAAAGAATAGGAATTGTAGGGATATGGCCGGAGAAAGAGGTTGCAGTAGAGAGAAGAAACTGGATTGGGCGCTTTGAAAGAAGTTTTGAAATTTGAGAATAGAAATTTTGCGATCGATTTTTAGGTTTGAGGCTTTTGAAATGACCAGGTGGCTCTACACGTTCCACGAAATGCAATGCATTAATTATTGGATTTTTTGCTATAAAAATCCTTTTTATCTATTTATTTATTTATTTATGTTGGATATTGATTTATTAATAAAAGCACATCATTTATCATTCATTAAATGATCATTTAGTTTGTTTATATATATCTCCATATTATATATCTTATGGTTTATGTAAGACCCCAAATTTTGTGAATAAAGATTATTTTTTCTCAAAATATTTTTTTTTGGTGTGGATTTGAGATAATGTTATAGTTGTGGGTAATATTTATAAATTTTGAGAAGTAAGCAAGTGGTTATAAAATATTTGATTGGTTGGGGAATATTCTTTTTTTCGGAGAATATCCGTACGACGGCACAATCATTGGTGGGACCCCATAACGGAATTATTGTCGGAATGAGAAAACGACAGAAATATCTTTTTATGAAAATAATAGCGGACGTTTTACCGTTAACTATTGAACTACTCGGTAGTAAGAAACGAATCTGGTGGTGGTTGCATAGTAGCACACAGTATTGATTATTGGTGCTTACGTGAAAAGTCACTCCATTTTACTCAATAATTGTTACAGTAATTACAGTTCAATATTTTATTTTATTGGTTCAATAATTGCTACGTTGATATTTTATATTATTGTTGTTTCAATAATTGTCACTGCACAATATTTCCCATTATTGAATCAATAATTCATATTATTTGAATAATATTATTAGATAGCATTATTGACAATGTCTAGAAAGTTCTGTCAAGGAGAGGTTTGGTCACCTAATTGCGCGCCAGTTAGAAATTATCCGTTTGTGGATTTTGGATATTTTCTATAAGACCCCAAATTATTAATAAATAAAATTTATTTTACTCTATTTATTATTTTGAAATAGTAAGGGTTGATTTGATTAATGTGGACGAGTTATGGGTAAAATACGCAAATATTTGAATAAGCAAGTGGTTATAAAATATTCATTATTGTCGGAGAATATTCGTTTGGTCGTGGAATATTAAATGCATTGTCGAGAATATTCGCATTTACGGCCAGTGATCTTTTATGGGCCCCATAACCGGAAAGCGATTGGATGAAGAAAATGACAAATATAAGTTGTTTATAAATAACGACGTAGTTTTTACCGCTATTATCTTGTTGGAATACCCGGTGGTTAAAAACACTAATGTCTGGCGTTGTTGAACAAGAAGACACTGCAGATTGCACCAATTATTGATTCTTACGTAAAAAGGCACTACTCAATAATTGTTACGATGAATTCTTATTCAAGTATTTTATTTTATTGATTCAATAATTCTTTGCATTGATATTTTATATTCTCGTTGTTTCAATAAATTGTCATTACACATTATTTTCCATTATCGGAGCAATAATTCATATTATCTGGATAATATTATTGGATAACATTATTGGCAATGTCTAGAAAGTTCTGCTACAAGGAGAGGTTTGGTCACCTAATTGTGCGCCTTGAAGAGAGATCCTTATTGGAAAGCCCTCTTTCTCTGAAGGAGCGGCACAGTTAACAATCTTGTGATTCTGTAATATTATTTGTGAATAATTAATTATTAATTTATATGATGAGAAAATATTGATTTTATGTGGATATAGATGGAGAAAATTTTGAATGTGACAATTGTTGAAAATTAATATTTTAGCTTTTTCCGATAAAATAATTCATTTAAATATATTATTTTAATAATATATTAACGGTGATATTTTTATAATGAATGTGGGATATATGAGTATATGAGGATGAAGAGTATTTTGTGGCATTAAATGTTTAACACATATATTGTGTGTTGGTGGGACACAATTATTAATAGAAATTTGATTATATAACTCGTAAAATCGCCCGTTTGTGGATTTCGATTAATTTCTGTTTGGAATTTGGAAAAACTTCCTTCTGCAAAGTTGTAGATAATGGAATTTCCTATGGAAAGTCTCGAGTTTCGAATTTTTTTGATAAAAGGGCTATTTATTATGAATTATTGAAGTTCTGAAGCTCCGAAATAATTAATTTTTGGAAGTTTAAAATATTTTTAATTACAAAAACGTTTTTTACATTGTTGGGACTCATTTAACATGTGTTAGGATTACTGATTTCAGATGCTAAGTGTGCGTAGAAAATTTGTAATATATATAATATTATTATATTAAATTTTCTACTTTGGTGTTCTAAGCATTTTCCTATAAATAGGGTCTTAGGTTAGAATTGAAAATCACACCGTAAACTGAAGTTTTCTCTCTATATTATCGGCGTATTCTTGTGAGTATTTTGAGTATACTTTGAGTATTGCTATATCGGTGCAAGTTCAAGTCAAAGCATATATCCCGTGTTTCAACTAAATCTTGTCTTTGGAGGTAAGGGATGTTATTTTCTTCTCAAATGATATTATTTCTTCAATATCGTATCTTTGAAATATTGGTTGGAACTTTTTATCAAATTTGGAACTTTTTTCATATCGAGGTTACTTATTCATGAAGTTACTATTCACGAAGTTCTTATTCACGAGTTACTATTCATGAAAGTTCTTATTCATGAGTTTTTATTCACGAGTTACTATTCATGAGTTACTATTCATGAGTTCTTATTCACGAAAGTACTATTCACGAAGCGTGATGATATTTTTTTGGGAAATTTCTATCTTTTGGTGTTTGATTCTTATTCATGATATCGGACTTTATTCACGATATCTGACTTTATTCACGAATAATGACTATTCACCAAAAATGAAATTTCTTCTTTTCGTCCAAAATATCTATTATGGATACTAGCTTTGATTGTATCCATGTTTTGATCATTCTTGAATTTTACTCCACTCGATTACTTATGAAGTATTTTTGAACTTGGATTGTTTAAAAACTGAATCCTTAATATTGTTCTTTTGTTTATTTGGATTCGTTTCCATTAAAATATTTTTTCATCATCCTCGGTCCTAAATGATGATATTAATGAATATCTTTGGCTTTCAGTAGTAAAAGATGAATGATTTTTTTATGAATATCTTTGGCTCGTAGTGCAAAGATGAGCAGTGTTGAGAGATTGAATATGGTGATCGATTAATATCTTTGCCCGTAGTGCAAAGATGAATAGGTGTTTAGATGAACATGACCAGCTGATGAATATCTTTGGCCTGTAGTGTAAAGATGAATATTTGATTCCAGAGTTATATTGATTGATGTTACAGGGATAACATATCGACGATGAACTTTTAAATTCATATATAGAAGATAGTAGTTTGCATTCTCTACTTAACTCTTCTAATGAATTATTATTTTCGCTACGAAGATTGATTTAAAACTTGTTGTCTATTGTATTCTATTAGATTTTTCCCGGTTGGAGACTAACGATAATTTGTTGTATATTATCTTAGTCATAATATTCTTTACTGGGCTAGTTGAGCTCACCCTTTTCCTTTTTGTTCCATTTTTCTTCTCGGGAGGCGAGAATGTGGGCAGTCTTAGTCGGGGTATGGAATGAAGGTTCTAGAGAGAGTTGTTTAGTAGTCCTCACCATTTTTGTAAAATAATGTATCAATAATTATGATGGGGATTTATTTGCGTGTGGATATTGTCTAGATAGCAATATCGTATTTAAACTCACAGTTTATATGTTGTAATAATAATAGAGTTGTAGTTATTTACATACCATGTATTTGTGACTTCGAGAATGGGTTGGATGGAATGGACCTATTTTGGGGCGTCACGGTTGGTATCGAGCTTAGGGATATGATCTTTTGGCGGAGATCGTGGGAATAGAACTAGGATGGGAGAGGCGAGTAAATCCTTATTTAGTGTGTCCTACCTAAGCTTATTTGTTAGTTGGTCAAGTATATAGGGATATTATGTGATATATTGATTTCCTTAATTAACCCTTGTTTTTTTATGATGGTATTTGAGAATGTCGGTCGAGAATATTAATGATGGAGTAAATGAGACCGTGGAGATGCTTCTGTCTTACCAAGCGAGGAGAAACGTGCAACAGTGGCAATGTACCTCCTGTGAACAACACCACCGAAAGAGATGATGAGCGAGGGATGTTTAGAAGCTTTTTGCGATTCATGCAAAATCGCGACGAGGAGACTTCGTGTTCAAAATACGGAGGAAATGATAGCGATTCACGGGTGGTCACAACCAAGCGATTCAAAGAGTTGGGACCACAGTGCACTCGGGAAAGCGGATCCGATTAAAGGCGAGACGCGTGGGTCAAACAAATTACCAAGATATTCGATGTCTTGGGATGCGGAGGAACGAAAGTTCTATTCGCTACTTTTATGTTCGAACGAGGCGGACATTGGTGGGAATCGTGAAGCGTACCCATCCAGTGCACTTTCGGCATGTCGCGTAGGAGAGCGTTTGAAAGCAGATTCAATGACAAGTACTTCCACGAAAGTATTACGTATATGAAGGAAGTAGAGTTTATTAGATCGAGCGAGAATAACATGGCGGTGTCCCAAAGACGAGGCGAAGTTCGCGGAGTTATCAAGTTTGCACCTCATTTGGTGGAGAATGAGGAATGTATGACGCGGATGTTTCGAGAGGTTTGAAACCCCAAGTACGTCGAGATCTCATTTCTCATAAATTTTCTCTCTATTTAGATGTTGTCAATGAGGGCTCGGTTGTTAGAAGCGAGATAACGAGTACGTTCAACCGAGGGACCATAACGAGGATCATATCAAAGATAGATCATCGAATAACGATAACCGGTGAAGAAAGAAGAATACGGACAAAGCGCGCGAACCACTCTGTTGGTAATCGTGGCCATGAAAATAGAAGAAGCGAGTCGGGAGGAGATTTTAAAAGAGGAGATTCAACAACGACCATATGAAGACGTTAAGCGCCCGATAGTGGAACCGGGTTCCAAGGAGGAGAAAGACCACCCGGTCAGTATGTTACAAATGCGGAAAGAGGACATATCAACCGCGCTTACGACAGTTTAAGGAATGCTATAATTGTGGAAAAGAAGGATATATCACTCGAGATTATACGATATCAAAATCCGATCCAGTGAGGAATGGAGACTCAAAAGGATGTCCCGAGAAAAGTCAAAGTCAGCAGTTCACGGAAGAGCGTTTGTCGTGGCTTAATTAAAATGCGAGGAACCCGAACGAAGTTAGCACAGGTTAGTTAATTATAAATTCTTGCGAAGTTTATATTACTGTTGTCTAAGGAGAGGTTTGGTCACCTAATTGTGCGCCAGTAAGGAGAGATCCTTATTGGAAAGCCCCTTTCACAGGAGCTACACTGGTTGCCAATCTTGTGATTACGTAATATTATTTGTGAATAATTAATTATTAATTTATATGATGAGGAAAATATTGATTTTATGTGGATATAGATGGAGAAAATTTTTAATGTGACAATTGTTGAAAATTAATATTTTATCTTTTTCTGATAAAATAATTCATTTAAATATATTATTTTAATAATATATTAACGGTGATATTTTTATAATGAATGTGGGATATATGAGTATATGAGGATGAAGAGTATTTTTGTGGCATTAAATGTTTAACACATATTTTGTGTGTTGGTGGACACAATTATTGACCAAAATTTGATTATAACCTATAAAATCGCCCGTTTGTGGATTTCGGTTAATTTCTGTTTGGAATTTGGAAAAACTTCCTTCTGTAAAGTTGTAGATAATGGAATTTCCTATGGAAAGTCTCGAGTTTTGAATTTTTCTGATAAAAGGGCTATTTATTATGAATTATTGAAGTTCTGAAGCTCCGAAATAATTAATTTTTGGAAGTTTAAAATATTTTTAATTACAAAAACGTTTTTTACATTGTTGGGACTCATTTAACATTTGTTAGGATTACTGATTTCAGATGCTAAGTGTGCGTAGAGAATTTGTAATATATATAATATTATTATATTAAATTTTCTACTTTTAATTGTTCTAAGCATTTTCTATAAATAGGGTACTTAGGTTAGAATTGAAAATCACACCGAAAATGAAGTTTTCTCTCTATATTATCGAGCGTATTCTTGTGAGTATTTTGAGTATACTTTGAGTATTGCTATACGGTGCAAGTTCAAGTCAAAGCCGATATCCTGTTTTAACTAGAAATCTTGTCTTTCGAGGTAAGGGATGTTATTTTCTTCTCAAATGATATTATTTCTTCAATATCATTATCTTTGAAATATTAGTTGGAACTTTTATCAAATTTGGAACTTTTTCATGTCGAGGTTACTATTCATGAGTTACTATTCATGAGTTCTTATTCACGAGTTACTATTCATGAGTTCTTATTCACGAGTTACTTATTCACGAGTACTATTCATTTAAGCGTGATGATATTTTTTGGGAAATTTCTATCTTTTGGTGTGAGTTTCTTACTATTCATATCTAAAGACTATTCACGAATCTGAAGACTATTCACCGAAAAATGAAATTTCTTCTTTTCGTCTAAAATATCTATTATGGATACTAGCTTTGATTGTATCCATATTTTGATCATTCTTGAATTTTACTCCACTCTGATTACTTATGAAGTATTTTTGAACTTGGATTGTTTAAAATACGAATCCTTAATATTTGTTCTTTTGTTTCTTTGGATTCGTTTCCTTTAAAAATATTTTCATCATCCTCGGTCCTAAATGATGATATTAATGAATATCTTTGGCTTTGTAGTGCAAAGATGAATGATTTTTTATGAATATCTTTGGCCGTAGTGCAAAAGATGAGCAGTGTTGAGATGAACATGACCAAATCGATTAATATCTTTGGCTCGTAGTGTAAAGATGAGCAGTGTTTAGATGAACATGACCAGTGATGAATATCTTTGGCACTGTAGTGTAAAGATGAATATTTGATTCCGGATATATATTGATTGATGTTACAGGGGATAAAATATCGACGATGAACTTTTAAATTCATATATAGAAGATAGTAGTTTGCATTCTCTACTTAACTCTTCTAATGAATTATTATTTTCATTCTTGAAGATTGATTTAAAAGCGGTTGTCAATTGTATTCTATTAGATTTTTCCTGTTGGAGACTAACGATAATTTGTTGTATATTATCTTAGTCATAATATTCTTTACTAGGCTAGTTGAGCTCACCCTTTTCCTTTTTGTTCCATTTTTCTTCTCAGGAGGCGAGAATGTAGCGAGTACTAGTCGGGGTATGGAATGAAGGTTCTAGAGAGAGTTGTTTAGTAGTCCTCACCATTTTTGTAAAATAATGTATCAATAATTATGATGGGGATTTATTTGCGTGTGGATATTGTCTAGATAGCAATATCTGTATTTAAACTCACAGTTTATATGTTGTAATAATAGAGTTGTAGTTATTTCTGTACCATGTATTTGACGACTTAGAATGGGTTGGATGGAATGGACCTATTTTGGGGGCGTCACATTTTCTGTCTGGAATTTGGAAAAACTTTCATCTGTAAAGTTGTAGAGAATTTGATTTCGTGTGGAATGGACATAAAATTCGTATTTTTCTGATAAAAGGGCTATTTATTATGAATTACTGAAGTTTCAGAAAATAAAATAATTTTTATTAAAATTGGGTGGGACCCACTTTTGGTTGGTGTTGAATACATGTGTTGATTTTGGGTGGGACCCACTGTGGTGGCTGAGATTTTGGTCTAGCATGGCATGCGTGGAAGAAAAATAAAATTAATAATATTTTATTAATTTAGTCTCCTATACCGTTCTAGTATTTTTCTATAAATAGGCGCTTAAGTTAGAATTGAAAATCACACCAGAAATAAGTTTTCTTTCTCTCAATATTATCGAGCGTATTTTTGTGAGTATTTAGATACTTTGAGAGTTCTTTATTCAAGTCAAATTTCCTTGACTTTACATCCGAGAATTTTGTTATTTCGTAAGGGATATTATTTTTTGAGTAAAGGGATATTATTTTCTTGATATCATTATGTTGAAATATTGATATAAATTTTATTGTGGAATTTCTACCTTTTTGTGTGGGGTTACTATTCACGATATCGGCACTATTCACGATATCGACACTATTCACAAATAATATTTATTCAATAGAAAAATAAAATTTTCTCTTTTTCGTCCCAGATGTCTATTATGGTTACTATCATTGATTGTATCCATGTTTTGATCTTCATTTTATACTCGTTTTGTTAAAATTTTAGCTTCTATACTCCATGAAATTAGTAGAATATCCTTGATATTTGCGCTTCATCCAGTATCTTTTCATGAAAATATTATTCTGAGCATTCTTGATAAGTTTTAACTTTTTCATGCTGGAGTACTATTCACGGGATTACTATACCTAAAGTACTATTTACGGGGTACTATTCATGATAAAAATTGATTTATTTTTGGTCCAAATTATTTTTGGTACAATATTATTCTTGAATTTTACTCCACAAAGCAGTATCATATTGACAATTTGGACGTTATTGATTTCTAGATAAATTAAATTATAAATCTTTAAAATTTATCCTTGAACTTGTTTTATTGAATTATTATGTCATTGTTATCATCCTCATGCTTATATTGTTATGAAAGTCATCTTTTGCCTGTAGTGCATAGATGGACTTGGTATGATTATGACCCAGGATTATTCGGTATAATTATGACCGTAATGTTACAAATGATGTGATAAAAGTCCTCATTGGCCCATAGTGCATTGATGGACAGTTTTTGGTATGATTATGGTCATGGATTCTCTTCGGCCAAGGGTGCAAAGATGAATTGTTTTATGGCATGATTATGACCGTTGATGAAAACACGATTATCTTTGGCGTGAGGCGAGGATAATTCGTGGTCGTGATACTTAAAGAATATCCCGGCACAGTAATGCATGGATGATTCGATGATGTGGATTATTTATTAAGCTGAGTCTCAGCGATAAAATTGATGATAAATCTTTTAAATCATAGAAGATAGTAGATTTTATGCTCTACTTGACTCTTCTAATGGATTGCTTTTCCACTGCAGTTGTTGATCTAAAACTTGTTGTCTATTATATTCTATCAATTGTTATACTGTTGAAGGCTAAGGATAATTTATTCTGCATTATCTTAGTCATAATATTTTTTACTAGGCTAATTGAACTAACGCTTTCTTTCAATGTTCTCTTCAGGAAGTGAAAATATAGCTGAAACTAGTCGAGGAATGAAATGACGGGCCAGATGGTTGCATTAGTAGTCCTCATTATTCTGTGAAATAGTGTGATAATAAATGTATTGAGGACTTATTTTGAGTTTGAATTTATGCAGAAAGACAATATTTATATTAAAACTCACATTTCATGTTGTATATTTAAGTTTGTATTTGTATTACATACCATGTATTTGATTGACTCAAAATGGGTGATGTATACCTATTTTGGGGCGTCATGATTAATAATATAAATAAATATTTACAGAAAATATAAATCATATGTAATATATAAATAAAGAAATAATAGTTTATAACCTAGGATAATTCAAGATATTATCACGTGAGGTTATAAATACTTTATGAGATGATTTATCTTAATCATGGAAGTTAGACTTCTAATTAAAGTACTAGTGCATTAACAATGTGCATTAAACAAATCATGTGATAATATTTTATTTATAAAATATATTTACATAAATACTAATTTGTAAAATTTTAATTATGAAATAATAGTGGACATAATATTGTTATATATATTTATTTGATGTTCCAATGAGTGAGATTACATCTTGTTAATTAATAAATCGATATGTCAATTAATATATTTAATTAATATTATGAATATTATTGTTGTCAAAACATCTATAAGATTTTTCATAAGATAGTTTATCATTGATCATAGAATCTTGGTGAGTCTTTTAATATTTATTATTAAAATAATTGATTTAAATTTAAATCAATTTTGATCAAATAGAGATAAATTATGGACTTATGAAATTAGTTTAAATATATTAGAATTATATTAATTGATTACGAAATATTTATATACATTTATAGAGGAAATACTTACAATTTATTAGTAAAGAGTTTATTTAATTAATTTCTAGACTAAAGTACAATTATAATTATTTATTGAAATTAATTTTAATTAATATTTATTTTGAATATTATTAGATAATAATATCTAGATAAGTATTCGAGTCATAAGAGAAATCTCTTAAGATCCCTTTCCTAGCCTAATATGGACCAGATTCATAAGTGAGGGTAAGAATCAATGTTATTATATATATAAATGATCAAAAACATATTCGGTGACTTTTCTATCAGAAGAAAAAACAAAATTTACGTATTCTCTCTTTCAGCCTAGGAAAAACAAAGTTAAGAGTTTTTTCCAAAAGGGTGCTTTGGAGACCACACTCCAGGTTCAGCATAAGACCATAGGATAGAAGATCTTGAGGATATAAGTGTATGTACAAAGATTCAAAACGTGTTAATCCAACCAAATATTAGGTAACAAATTTGTACTTTATATACATGGTATATATACTTATTATTTCGTATAAAACAATAAAGATGATCCGGGTTTATTATAATTTTTTTTTAAATCTATTTATGAAAAAACAAATCTTCATTAATGATGATGTAGGGGCCTACGTTGGCACGTGGGGCGAGAAAGAGGCTTTTGATATCTATACTACAATTAGTTGCACTTTTTGAACTTTCTTATTAAATATTTTTTATAACAAGAAAGTGGGGGAAAATATTGGGGCATGATTTTATGGGCCCGAATAATTCGATGGGACCCGTTTGACGTGGATGAATTTTTGCACGTATGAGTACATTTTAAATGGGGGGGTTTTGTGACGCCTCTAAAATAGGTATAGATCACCCATTCTGAGTCGTCAAATACATGGTACAAAATTCAAATACAACTTAATTATACAACTGTCGTGTAAAATACAACAAAATATAGCTGAGAGTTATAACACGAATATTATCTCGTGGACAATATCCAAACTCAAATAGAGTCCTCATTACAATTATTATCACACTATTTCATAGAATAGTGAGTACTACTATAGCCACCATCTCAGACCATCACTTCGTTCCCCGACTAGTCCCAGCTATATTCTCATTTCCTGAAGAAAACAATAAAAGCAAAGGGTGAGCTCAACTAGCCTAGTAAAAAATATTATGACTAAGATAATGCGAATAAATTATCGTTAGCCTTCAACAACAACATTAAAGCGATAGAATACGATGAAACAATAAGTTTAAGCGTGGCGAACAAAACAATCCATTAGAAGAGTCGAGTAGGCATGATATCTACTATCTTCTATGATTTAAAAGTTTATCATCAATTTTATCGATGAGACTCAGCTCAATAAATAATCCACGTCACTGAATTATCCATGCACTACGGGCCAAGGATATTCGTTATTATCACCAATGGTCATGATCATGCCAACAACTGTCCATCAATGCACTACGGGCCAATGAAGACTTTTACCACATCATTTATAACATTACAGGTCATGATTATACTGAATAATCCCTGGTCATAATCATACCAATCAATAGTCCATCTATGTACTACGGGCCAAAGATGACTTTCATCACAATATAAGCATGAGGATGATGACAATGATATAAGAAATCAATCAAACGAAATCAAGGATAAATATTAAAGATTTTTAATTTATCACGAGTTTAAAAATGTCCAAATTATCAACATGATAAATGCTTTGTGGAGTAAAATTTAAGAATAATATTGTGAAAATAATTTGGACAGAAAAGAAATCAATTTTTATCATGAATAGTACCCCGAGCAAATAGTTCCCAAGTGAATAGTACTTCATGAATAGTACTCCGTGAATAGTACCCCGACATGAAAATATCAAAATTTAACAAGAATGTTCAGAAAAATATCATTGTGAACCATACTAAATGAAGCACAAATTTCAAGGATATTCTACTAATTTCAAGGAGTATAGAAGCAATACTTTAACAAATTGAGTGTAGAATTTAGAATCTGAAATGAAATAATATTACTTACATACTACAGAGTATGGAATAAAATATTATTTCTTACAAATATTGAATAAAAATAACATCCCTTACCTTAAAAGAAGAATACTTCTGACTGGTAGGGCAGAGATATTCTTGAAGAAAACTTATACTATTTTCTACGCTCAAAGCTTTCTTAAACTCTAAAGAAATATGCTCAATATTATAGAAGAAGAATTCTCTGATCCTGGTGTGATTTTCAATTCTAAACTAATCATCGTATTTATAGGAGAATGGAAGGATACTATTTGGATGCACAGTAAAGGAAATCACGGATAAACAAAAGATTCACTGACGAATACTTTTAGATTTCACATGATTTATTATGCTAACACAATGCAAGCACTATGCATAATAAAATATGATATATTCTATTTTACATAAAAACAAAACTTATATATATGGCACCACCAAATATTTATATATATATATATATATATATATAGTCCAGTTCCAGTCCGGACTCCCGGACCTTGTTAAAATGTAAGACCCCAACTTATTATAAATAAAATTGAATTTCCTCTATTCATTATCTTGAAATAATAAGGAGTTAATTTGATATAATGCTTTGGTTATGGATGAAATGTGCAAATTTTATAAAATAAGCAAGTGGTTATAAAATATTCATTGTTGTCGGGGAATATTCGATTGGTCATGGAATATTCTTGATGTTAGGGAATATTCGTACGATGGCGCAGCCATTTGTGGACCCCATAACAGAAAACGGTCAGATGAAGAAAACGACAAGTTTGAATTTTTATAAATAACGACGTAATTGTTATCGTTAACACTGTTGGATTACCTGGTGGTTAAAATACAGTAATACGCATAATTGCATAGTAGCACACGATATTGCACAAAATTTTTGAATTATTGATTCTTACGTAAGAAGGCACTACTCAATAATTGTTACAGTAATTACTATTCAATATTTTATTTTATTGATTCAATAATTGTTGCGTTGATATTTTATATTATTATTGTTTCAATAATTGTCATTACACATTATTTCTCATTATCAGATCAATAAATCATATTATTTGAATAATATTATTAGATAGCATTATTGGCAATGTCTAAGGAAGTTCTGTCTAGGAAAGGGGTTTGGTCACCTAATTGCGCGCCAGTAAGGAGAAATCCTTATCGAAAAGCCCCATCTTTCCTAGGAACGACCTAGTTGTCATAATTGTGATTCTGTAATATTATTTGTGAAAAATTAATTATTGATTTATATGATAAGGAAATATTTATTTTATGTGGATATAAATGAATGATAGGAAAATTTTTATTTTATGTGATTATAAATGAAGGAGTTAATGCTGAGGTGTTTTATCAGTATTTTGTCGGAATGGAGGTATTAAAAATCGTCTGTATGTTGATTTCGAGCATTTTTCGTTTGGAATTTGGAAAAACTTAAAGTTACAAAGTTGTAGAGAATTTGATTTCCTATGGAATAGACATAAAATTCATATTTTTCTAATAAAAGCGCTATTTATTATGAATTATTGAAGTTTCAGAAATTAAATATTTTTATTAAATTATGGGTGGGACCCACTTTTGTTTTTTATGAAAACATGTGTTGGAATTTTTTTTTCAAATGTGATGGGCTGATGGCTTTCCAAAATGGCATGCATAGAAGTGAAGAAAAATAATATTATTATTTTATTAATTTAGTGTCCTTTGGCGTTCTAGCATTTTCCTATAAATAGGTGCTTAGGTTAGAATTAAAAATCACACCAGAAACAAGTTTTCTTTCTCTCTATATTATCAAGCGTATTTTTGTGAGTATTTAGATGCTTTGAGAGTTGCTATTCAGTGCAAATTTACTTCAACATTTCATCCGATATTCCAGTCAGAAGTACTGTTCTTTTGAGGTAAGGGATGTTATTTTTTTTGTAAATGATATTATTTTCTTCAATATCATCATGCTGAAATAGTGATATAAATTTTATTGTGGAATTTCTACCTTATTGTGTAGAGGTTACTATTCACGTATATGGCACTATTCATGTATACGATACTATTCACGAGTACTATTCACGAAGTATAATTTTTCATGTGGAATTTCTACCTTTTTGTGTCGGGGTTACTATTCATGTACACGGTACTATTCACGTATACGGCACTATTCACAAATACGATACTATTCACCGAAAAATAAAATTTCATCTTCTTTGTCCCAAATGTCTATTATGGTTACTATCTTTGATTGTATCCATGTTTTGATCTTCATTCTTGAATTTTACTCCATTATAGTTTATTATGGAGTATTTTTAAACTTGAATTATCTAAAGTACGAATCTCTAATCTTTGTTCTTTTATCTCACTGGATTCGTTCTCTAAAATATTTTTCATCATCCTCAATCTTTAATGGTAATACTTGATGAATATCTTTGGCCTGTAGTGCACAGATGAATGATTACCTGATGAATATCTTTGGTCTGTAGTGCAAAGATGAACAGGTGTTGAGATAAACATGACCAACTGGTGATACAAATGAATATCTTTGGCCAGTAGTGCAAAGATGAATATTTGATGCAAGATGTATATTGATTGATATTACAGGGATAAAATATTGATGATGAACTTTTAAATTCATAGATGATAGTAGATTTCATTCTCTACTTAACTCTTCTAATGAATTATTGTTTCCGCTGCAGTTGTTGATCTAAAACTTGTTGTCCATTATATTCTATTAGATTTTTCCCTGTTGAAGACTAAGGATAATCTGTTGTATATTATCTTAGTCATAATATTCTTTACTGGGCTAGTTGAGCTCACCCTTTTCCTTTTTGTTCCATTTTTCTTCTCAAAAAGTGAGAATATAGCAGGAACCAGTCAGGATATAGAGTGATGGTCCTAGACAGTTGTTTTAGCAGTTCTCACTATTTTTGTAAAATAGTGTATCAATAATTTGTAATGAGGACTTTATTTGAGTGTGGATATTGTCTAGAAGATAATATTTGTATTTAAACTCACAGTATGTGTTGTTGTATTTTGCACGACAATTGTAATAATAAAGTTGTAGTTGTTTTCTGTACCATGTATTTGGCGACTCAGAATGAGTGATGTATACCTATTTTGGGGGGCGTCACATAAAATACGGACTTTTTAAAAAAAATAATTTAAAAAAATTAATATTTTATGGAACTGAAATTTTTCCATAATACAATATTTTGGGTGTGATTTGGATATATTTAACAAATCGGGTCCGGGAGTCTAGACCTGATCATGTGTGTGTGTGTGTGTGTGTGTGTGTGTGTGTGTGTATATATATATATATATATATATATATATATATATATATATAACTTAACTGAGATATCTTTCTGCCAATTATTTTGAAAAATGGGTAATTGGGGGTTCATATAATAAGTCAATTTACAACAAATACTTCATAAAAAAATCCTTTTATTTATCTCAATTCACTTGGCTTCTCAAAATATATTTTTAATAACATTCATCATTAATATTATAACTCACAATATTAACAACTGGATCATTCCCCAGGAAAGAGGGGGCTTTCCGAAAAAGATTTCTCCTTATTAGCACGCAATTAGGTGACCAAACCTCTTTCCTCGACAAAACTTTCTAGACATCGTCAATAATGCAAATAATAATATGAATAATTTTGTCGTCTCAATTATGAATTTAATAATATAAAATACTGTGACAATAATTGAATCAATAACGTGAGATCTTATCGCAAAGCAATTACTATGGCAATAATTGAATAAAACTGAATGACTTCTCACGTAAAGCATCAATAATCAAAGATATTATGCAACATTGTGTGCTACTTATGCAACCACACGTGACGCGTATTCTTTACTTTATATCTTTGGATATTTCAACAGATTAACGGTAAAACTTTCGTAGTTATTTTTATATAAAAAAATATTTATATCGTTTTTCTAATTAAGACAAGAATTCCATTGTGGGGGTTCAATAATGATTGTCTTGCGTCATCTGAATATTTTCTAACCAAACGAATATTTTATGACAAACTTTTGCTACTTTTTGAAAAATTTATAAATATTACCCACAACTATAACATTATATCAAATCCACACCATAATATTCAAAATGATATTTAGAGAAAATTATTCTTTATTCATAAAAGTTGAGGTCTTACAGGTTTGACTCTTAAGGAATCTCAATTCTGATTCCATTTAATTTCCTACTTTTATGAGAATAGTCTGGATTGAGTTCAACTTTCCATCTTTAAAGAGATTGACTTCTATCTAGTATGATAACTACTATGATAAGGAGACCTATTCCAACTTGGGGACGGAGCGATGAGGAGGTGTGATCACTATAAATACACGGTTATACCTTAATTCACAAGTAACACTTCATTGAGCACTAAAGTATTAAGCCTTAATTGTTAATTTATTATTCAGTCTATACTTATTCTCACACCGGAACTATCTCCCGGCGGCATAGATTGTCAGCTTTCTTTGTATGATCTCGTTTCTGTGCAGGATTTATCGCGTTATTTGATGATTGAGCGCATGAACGGATCTTGACATTAACAAATTATTATATTTATAATTGATTAAAATTAAATACTCCACCTTAAATTTAAATTTTAAAATGTATCAATTACTTTTTAAAAAAAAAAAAAAACTTTTCCTATTAAAGTGAAGGATTACGGAATAAATGACATTACTTTTTGTCTCATGCTTGCATAAGGATATCGGCAACAAACACCAAAAGATATAATTTTGTTCAAAACTTTTCAAAATTAAATACAGAATTAAACTTTTGTTCTCACAAAATTCTCGTCCTTCCCTAGTACAAAAATAGATATCATTTATATTCACATCTTCACTCTAGCTGATATTTTTAATAAAATCAAGACCATCCGGACCCGATTAGTGAAGCAACCAAAAATTTACTACCTAATTTGACATAATTAGAGAATCATCCTAAAATTTACAACCTATACATTATAGTCATTGTCCCAAGAACAATATTCTTAAGAGAATAAATACCCGAATAAATAGGGATTCGGTTACTATGAAGTTGATTTCATGGTAAGTTAGTCAATTGACAAATACAGTGCTAACACGTAGAGAGATCATTGATCAATTGACCAAAGTTAACTTCATATTAACCACTCTCAATAAATAGTACTCTCTTTGTTCCTAAAAAATTGTCATTTAAGATTTTTGCACATGAATTAAGAAAATCATTTAATACTACCATTTAACAATTAAAATTTGTTTAAAATTTCATCACAATTAAAATTTAATACTACCATTTAACCATTTAACAATTAACAATTAAAATTTAATACTACCATTTAACAATTAAAATTTAATGACAAATACTACCATTTAACAATTAAAATTTAACCATTTAACAATTTCATCACAATTTTAACAATTAAAATTTAATACTACCATTTAACCATTTAACTATTAATATAAGGAAGAAAATTTCTTGAGACAATGAAAGAAGGTAGGGGTAATATAAGAAAGTAAATAATTTATTCTCCTAAAAAGTTATGAACAACAAATATTTTAGAACAAATTTTTTTCTAAAACGACAATATTTTATGTACTAAATGCTTATTATTACAACTAATTACAAGATCTTCTTGGGCGGAATTCTTATAATACTACTACCATTTATTATGGTAGGTCACAACCTAACTGAATTTTTCACCATTTAATTACTCTGTCCATAAATGGCTTTGTCAAATAATATGACCTGCATCTAACTAGTAAATTAATTAATTAATTGTTCAAAACAAATGGATCCCACCTTTAAAAAAATATGCAATTATATTTACTTCTTTTTGGCAATCACAAATTAATTATTACAGAAATTGTCAAACCGATCTAGATGTGGGTCCTAATTAATTTACCTACGTGGTAGCATGTGTACCACTCCCAACAAGTTGAATTAAAAAAAACACAACAAATAGAGATTTAATTTTCTTAATAATTAAAAGGTTATTCTAGAAAGTTCACATACAAACCCTAGTAAAAAAGAAGAAAAGTCTGGGTTTAATTAATGCAAGAAATCGAATAAGAATTAATCACAAAGTTTGGAGGTTGTAACTCCATGATTAATATTAGAGGTCAAGGGCGGACGCCCCCTAACATATACTCACTTCGTCTCGAGATAAAAATTTTGATGGACTTTTTACCAATATTATGAAAAAAAATGAAATAATAAAATAATCCATAATAATATGTTATTAATTATTTTTAATATTGATAAGAGAATGACTTTCTAGCTTTTCAATTCAAAATATTTTTAACACATAAATAATTATACTTATTAAATATAGAGAGATAATTAGAATAAGAAAAGTATGAGATATTTAATAATACGGGTATAATAGAAAAAAAAGAGTGTAAAAGTTTGGTTATTAAAGGAAAGTGAACATTTAACATGGGACTATTCAAAATAGTAATAAGGACTTTTATCTTGGGACGGAGGAAGTATATTGCTAAGGTTGTAAATTTAACCAAACTGTTCGAGTTGGAATCGAAAAAAATCTAAATAAGACTCGAATTCATTTAATAATATAATTTAAATTTGAATTAAAAAATAGTACGAGTAAAAATACGAACAGACTCTCAATAAGATTATACTCGACTTATTTAAGATTTAAACTACTCAATTTTTTTTTTAAACCCCACTTTTAGGGAATACAATTGTTAACGCCAAATTTTGCACGTCTGATGAAATCACTAAAACAGCAGGCCAAAATCGCGTTAACGATTGATGGAGTAGTTGATTATATAAAATTAACGAAATACACTCACATAAACATAAACAAAGATATAAAATATAAACACAAGAATTTACGTGAAAACTCAATTGAAAAAAAACTACGAAGAGAAAGAAGAAATTCACTATAATAATATGGGGAGTACAAAGTGTTTATTTGTGTCATATGCTCTTGTGTCTTCCTCTCTTCAAACCTTAGCTTGTAGCCGTATATATAGAAGCCACCTCCACCCGCATCCAACTAAGAGAATGGCTCCTTATCCTTCCAAATAAAGAAACACGTACAATCTTATTTTAATAAGGACTCTCCCACTGTCACAATAAATAAATACGGGCCATCACCAGATCCAGACCATTAAATAGATTGGGTTGCACCATGGCTAGACCCAAATAATCACATTCCAACATTGCCCCAGTCTCTTATTTATAAGGAACTTATAAATAAGAGAGTATTCAAAAAGACTCCATGGGATTTTTATCCTCAGAATTTTTTTAAAAAGAGAGTACTCAAATACTCTTCGTGGGATTTTTATTCTCAAAATTTTTATCCGTAGAATGTTATCCTTTCGGGAGATCAAAGTCTTCCCGAAGGACGTTTGGTGCTATTGCTGCTTGGTCCGCCGCCGAATCATGCTTGCGCCATTTTTAATCCCAGCTAACTCGAAGATTGGAAACCATGCATCATGCATAGCTGTCGACTGCCACTTTTATTAAAAAACAATTTCATGGGCATGTCCCTATTTAATATGCCGAATAGTTTCATAATCAGACGGAACCACATGGTAAAATCCCTCGCAGATGAGCACGTTGGCACATGTATAAGAATTGAATCCTTTAATTTCCTTCAGTCTGCGGTTGATGATGAAACTGAAGCCGCCTTTAAAGCACTTCAATGATATAAAAGCTTAAACTTTTATCTCTGCGCTGGCTGAATTCGTTACTAGTGCGGTGACTCAGCACCAATTTATCATCACCTGGACTAAAGTGTTAATGTTTAGATTTTACATGCATCATGTGAATACTACCACTACATGCAAAATATAAGAGAGAGAATATGTAAAGTTGTATCAATAATCAATTACGATCATGTTTCAATTGCTTATTGGCATAATACATATATACACACGTACAAGTATATATTTAATTTAATAAAAAAGAATCACTTATCTCCTTCGGTGAATAAGTGATTCTAAATCGATACTAGAACAATTGTCTTGTTTTCCATAGACGGCGCCAATGTTAACGCAAAATTTTGTACTCCTGGTGAAATCACCAAAATAACAGGCCAAAATCGCGCTAACGGTTGATGGAGTAGTTGATTATATAAAATTAACGAAATACACTCACATAAACATAAACAAAGATATAAAATATGAACACAAGAATTTACGTGGAAACTCAATTGGGAAAAAACCACGAAGAGAGAGAAGAAATTCACTATAATAATATGGAGAGTACAAAGTGTTTATTTGTGTCATATGCATATGTGTCTTTCTCTCTTCAAACCCTAGCTTGTAGTCGTATATATAGAAGCCACCTCCACCCGCATCCAACTAGGAGAAGGACTCTTTATCCCTTCAAATAAGAAAACACAATCCTATTTTAATAAGGACTCTCCCACTGTCACAATAACACTACAACAAAAAGGCTTTATCAGCGGTATCAGCTTATCGGTGACCGCGACACGGTCGTCATGAGATGGTATCAATGACCGTATGCGATCGTTGATAATAATCGCGAGTAATCTGGTCATTTGGATGCACAATAATACCCGATAATAGCGATCAGAATTATTAGCGACCGCAATCGGTGACGAATTTTTCGTTATTATTCGACTCATCTTTGCCGAGTCATTTGTCAGGTGTGATGTGGCACACATGGCAGCGACCAATAATAGCGACCGTTGCGATCGCTAGTTTCCAAGAAGGTGACGCGGTCACTGATATAGTGTTAGAGACCGCATACGGTCGCTGATGGATTTTTTTTAAAATTTTTTTGCCTGTTTTATTGATTTCCCAAAAATAACCTGCTTTTAATCCCAACACAGCAGTATATACAAGCATCCATATTAACATCCATCCTTGATATAACTACTATATGATAAACATTGATCATCCATGAATAAACATTCATCCAACACAATACAATTGTAAACATTCATCCAACACAATACAATCAATATCGTAAACATCCATATAAACCAATACAATTGTCCAAAGAATGAATCTAAAAGAGTACAAGGCTTTAAAAATCTAAAAAAACAAGTGCAAAGCGCTCTTCATGGATCATCCAAATTAGGATCCTGTAATTAACAAAGTAATAAAACATATATGTTACATGTGTTGATGATCTTGCTATGACTTAGGGAAAGCTAAACAATAGACAAATTTAGTGAAACATATAAGTAAGAATGATGACTTAGAGACTATAAACATATAAAACAATGAGCTAAATAATAAGCGATATATATATACATGGGTCGTCTATTCATGCTGTTTATTCTGCTTGCTCTAACATGCTTCTTCTTTGCTTCGCTATTGCCGCCGCCTCCCTCACTTGACTCATCGGGACTCGCAGAGGCTGCAGATGCCCAAGATATCTGAAGAAGATCACGATCTCGACAAATCGCTCTCACACGGTCGGCAGGAGTATGATAATTTGGATCTTTGACGATGTCATGTAGACTAGGTGGCAGAGATGCTTGTGCCACTGATGGTCGGGCGTCGTTTTTGTCCTTGGCCTTTGACATAATTTTTCTTCACGATGGGCGCCATCTCCCATAATTCACGATCAATCGGTGACGACGCGGGGTGCCTTCACGATAAGCGCTCGTTCATTAAGCCCTTATAAGTGTCCGGCGGAAGGTGAACAATTAAATAGTTAAAATAAATAAAAAAAATACTAAAAAAAGGTCGTCACAATTTATAAACAACATATTAGGATAAAGTGAACTTATTATCGCTATATCCCAAGCGACCTCGAGCGGACCATCGTTGGTGGCCACATACACATCAACCAATTGATAGGTTGACCTTGAGGCCGAGACTCCTATAGTTCATTTTATCATATTATTATGTAAACATATGATATTTTAGCTACAAAAGATGGATCAGAACACACATACGCATTACCTGGTAGCAATGTCTTACGGTGATGATATCTTGTCGCCCGTCGTGCCTTTTACCTTCTCGTCGTCGATACACACGAGGATGCATTCGAGGCGGCGGTCTTCTTGCGCCTCTTGACCCAACTCTCACTCTCCATCGATCACACATACGCACCTATATGGGTCATGACGCACCACCGTGGTCTATGCTTTCGTGCATATCTTCGCTCACCCCATCCCGGATGGTCAATCTCAACATTGTCATGAGGGCTTTTTTGTCGTTCCTTGTTGATTATCTTTAGTTGAGGACGGTAGCTTACGCGAGAATAGTGTTTGAGTAATTGATGCCTGTGCGTCGTCCCATCTATACCGCTTCTTTATTAAACCAACAATAATAATATTAAAACTGTTATATTACTAAACAATATTATTTGATTAACTATGTATTATCTATCGAAAGTGATAAAAAAATATACGAAATTCAAATTCAAATCGCATCCTTATGGGCGAGAGGTGTGCTCGCCCATGTAATCACTGGCGTATGCCAGTTCTGTAAGCATAATTGTGAAATGCACTTCACAATTTTACTATCTTGAAAATCACTATAATATACAATAATTTACATTAAAACCCTTACATTAAAATCACTACTATATTTATAAAAATGGAAAAATTAAACCCTTATATATACACGATGTTTAACTTACGTGCTTTCTGGAGGAGGACTGATCTGTATAAGAATGCGATCATCCGGATTAGCCGGGGCCTTCGGCACATGATTAGGGCCCCGACCCAACCCGCGCTTTCGTGCTGCAGGTTCAGAAGACATCTATAAATAAAAAATTTAGGATGTTAGTATGAGTTATAAATGAAAGGTACATAAACATGTCAAGGATATAGAGAACATCAGGATATGTAATTGTATGTAATACAATTAAAACTAAACATATATTTTATAGAAAAGGACAATAGGATAGGATAGTCTAGGCCACTAGGATAGTCTAGGCATGTATATTTAAGTTACTTAAGGTTACTTTTAGCATCACCACACTTTATTTAATCATCTAACTCATTTTGACTTATCAAAGCTCACTTTAGGCTTGAAAAGAGAGCTTAAATTGGTTTTCTTGTTGGCTTTAGTAATGACCATGTTTGGGAATCATTACTAGCATGTATGAGCAACTTTGTATCTGCTCATAATAGTCCTTTAAGGTCAGGTACTGTGAATTGTCCAAAATAGTCCATTTTTGGCTTTAAAATGTGATTTTTAACAAGTCTCATGCTCAAAATGGCTTAGGCTTGGTTCCTTTAGTTTGTGTAGCTTTCTTATGTCCTATTATGACTATTGAAACTTGTGTATGGGGTCCAAGTATGGTGGTTCACTATTTTAGTGTTCATTATTCTATAAAGCTTATTCATTGATTTTTAAGTAAGAATTTGCACAACACACCATGTAGACCTTAACTAACTTAGAGAACCATTTTTACATGTTATCTATAGGCACTATATGTACTCCTCCTTTGCTCTAACAACACGGTCACACAAGTTGGCCATAACAGGTCCCTTATAGGCACAATTTTGGCTACCAAATTCCCAACAGTCTATAATAGAACACATATGGTCTTTAAGCATTTCTATAAACCTTAAATCACCATGAAAACTCATAAGCACATACTCTAGCATGTTTGAAAATTGAGTTCAATCTTTCCATACCCAAAACAGCCTTAAGTGCACATCATAGTTGTACTAATATGTTCCAAATATTAGATAAGTAAGAAAATGGAATAAGAAATCCAATAAGAGTATATGCAAAAATGAATGTGGCATATGATTCGATTGTTATGATCGATTCATTACTCATTGTCACTCATTTATCTTTTAAAGCAAGTTTTCTACTAGTATATATATATAACCTATAGTTTTCTACTAGTATATATTTTTTTACTCACTTCTCTCTCTAGCTTTTGTTTTGTTGGTGAAAAGTGAAGAAAATGAAGTAACTTGACTATTTATGGGCAATATTTTTGCTAGTTTATTAATTGGTCCCTCAACTCTTTTTTTTCTTAGTCAAGTTACTTAACAAGGATACATATATGATTCGAGGGTCCATATCTGAACACAACAAAAAACATCACATATACTCATTTCTATCACATATACACGAATGCATATATGACCATTGGACTTATATATGAAGATTTAGACAAGTATGGATATTTTAGAAACAACTCATTATTTATATGAAACATTAATAGTGTGATTGAAGTTATGGTGCTTGTGTTTGTGTTTGTACTTTTCATTTTCTTTATATTCTAAGCTAAGTCATACTTATAGCATACATATTAATAGTGTGTCATTTTCTTTATCTTCTCGACTGTGAATTATGGAAAAACTTCTTTAAACCTTCTTCTTGATTGAATTATGGATAAACTTAATTCCTAGTTATGTTTTATGTTATACTCATGTTCAAGTTATATGGCCATTTGACTTATATATGAAAAAAATTCGATAGAGTCTCCCTTGTAATATGGACTATCCACATGCACGAGGGCATGCATACTTGACCAATTTTAGCAAAATATAATCCTAACACACAAAATAGAATGTGCACAACTATAATTCTAGGCATAATTTAGGAGAATCCAATATTAGTAACAACAATAAGAAGCCCAAAAATTGTCCCAATTTCAGCAATATCAACAACAATTTATCTAAATTTCAGCAAAAATATATTCAGCAGTAATGTTATATTCAAAAAAATTTCAAATTTCAGCAATTGTTATTCAGTAATAACAAATTATCCAACTTTAGATAATCTCATATTAAAACATGAAACCTAATCATGCATGTTCCCAAATTATTCTTGTGGTGTAAAGTGTGTGTATATATTCTTACAAAATTATAAATATATGATGTATGTGTGTATATATATATATACATATAGGTATCAATCAACTCATAAAAGAATCTCTCTTTCTTAAATTCATTGATTATCCCAAAAGTTTCATACCCATTAGGGTTCTACCCATTTTGAAAAAGACACTGTAAATTAAACTAGATTTTCAATCAAACCCATTTGGATTTTCAGTCAAACTCAAATTAAACACAAATTAAACCCAAAAAATTCAAGAAAATGGCATCTAGAATCAGAACATCAACACATTCACATCTTCCGAAAAACAAATCATTGCCATTCAATCATGCATAACAGAAAAGTAGTTTAATTTAGGGATTAATTAAAGGGGTTACCGGCGGTGGTGAAGGCGTCGGCCGGTGATGTCGGTGGTGAAGGCTTCGACGGCAGCGGCAGTCTTTGTGACACCCCCAAAATAGGTCCAATCCATCCAACCTATTTTGAGTCGCCAAATACATGGTACAGAAAATAACTACAACTTTATTACTACAATTGTCGTGCAAAATACAACAACACATATACTGTGAGTTTTAATACCAATTGTGACTCATGTCCCAACTATGGACAAAGACTCACAAAGTGATACCTTACATAAAGGTACAATCTAGAACTGTTTTAGAAATTAAAATCTTTGGGAAGTGCTCAAGAAACCTTCGTACATAGGATGCCATTAATCTAAGTTATGATAGATATCATATGTCGAGAGAATTATCCTTGGTTGATCCAATAGACCCCAAAAAAAAAATGAGAAGATTACTATCATGTTCCTTCCAATGGTGAGTCTTCTCTTGACATATAACTATCTCCTGCTTTGTAATTGAACATTATGTTTTAACCAAACTCCAAGATTATATAGGTAGTGCTCGTAGATATACTCTAAGAAGTGGATGTGCACAAACATGTCTTATGATAACACGAGGTTATATGTTATTAGACATCTTGTATGATAGTGAAAAAGCACCCTTCAAAGTTGGGTTCACCTCACCCTATTCGGTTCACCAAAATTAAATATCAAATGAGCGTATACAATCGACACACTTATCTAAAGTTCTCAATAAAATTATTTCCATACTATTTAGGAGAACCTCAATGACTATAGACCACTGATTCTATTTTTCTTTATTACCCGCTAAAATGACTACACTCTTGTTACACGAAAGGAATTGTGAAGCAAAAGGGTGAGCACTGTTAGCTAATGAGAAAGAATATCATGACTAAAGATAATTACATTATCAATAGACTTCATCAGTAATAAATCAGAGATTTAGAACATATGATAGATAATAAAACTTTTCAACCATAGTTGCAGCGGAACGAGCAATTCATTAGAAGAGTCAAATAGAATATAAAGTCTATTATCTTCTCCACGTTAAAAGTCCACCAACAATGTTTTATCCCTGTAACATCAATCAACAGTTCCTTTCCACACTCATATGAATAACTCATAATCATAATTGTAATTCTAAATTCCTCTTCGCATCTAAGACAAAGATAATTTTCATCACATGTCTTTACCTGAAACATCAAAGATCATGGTTATACCAAATCACAGTTCCTGTTCATAATCATACTAATAAATTCATCTTTGCACCACGGGCCAAAGATATTCATCAACAGTTCATCTTTGTACTACATGCCAAAGATATTCAACAACAAGTCATCTTTGCACTACGAGCCAAAGATATTCATCAATAATTGATCTTTGCACTACAGGCCAAAGATATTCATATCTCAAAGAAATACATAATCATTTCAGAATTTATATAAACCATAATTATAACCATATATGTTGATCAATTCACCTTTGCACTTAAACTAAAGATATTCAATTATAAATTCAATGGTCATGATTGTATCAGTCAACAATTCAACTTTGCACTACTGGCCAAAGAGAACCCATAGTCACGATCATACCAATAATCTACCCATCATTACACTTAAGTCAAAGAGAAATATCATCATTAGGGTTATAAGAATGTTATATATGATAATAAAAATAATATAATCAACATATAGATTTAATCTCAAGAGTAAGACTCATAAATCAATGATTTCATAACACCTTAATCCAAATATTATAAATCACTTAATAATCTCATAATCTAATATTATTAATACTACCACAATATTTTAATCATTTCTTAAATTTATAAATAATTTATTTTAATTGTTTACACTTTACTAATAAATGCATTTAATCATCCTAAAATGCCAAACTCATAAAATTTCATCACCAATAACCAACACCCTCATCAAAAATCTACATATACCTTATATAGGATTCTCAAGCCATAAAATCATATTTTCCAATTTTGTTACTTCACATAACATATTTAATTCATTTATTCATAACTAGTCTATTTTCATGAAAACTACCAAATCAGTCCCAAAAATATTTCTTTTCTGGGATTTAGCATAATATAGTCCCATATTGAACATATTTTTCTCAAAATTTTTAAAATTCATTTACTATTTTTCATATGGCCAAAACTGTCGAATATTTAGACATTTATCATAAATTGTACTTTTGTCCAAAAATTCCAAAATTTACAGAGTATACTGATATTATATAGATGTAATCCCAATAAAAATTTCATCAATTTTGGAGTTAACCATAAGGAGTTATAAGGGTTTACTTTTAAAATAGTCTTTTCTCATAAAATCCATAACTCCTAATCTATACATCCAAAAATCGCCATTTTTGGACACAATCTATAAAACTCATCAAATTATCATTTAAAATTTTTTCAGAAATTTTGAAGGTTGGAAAACTTACGAAACAGAAAAACATAATAACCCTTTACAATCCCTTACATAATAACGACGATATCCCTTACCTCAAAAGAGCAGTGCTTCTGACTGGAATATCAGATATAACGCTGAAGAAAACTTGCACCGTATATAGAAACACTCAAAGATATCAAAATACTCACAAGAATACGCTCGATAATATAGAGAGAAAACTTCAGTTTCTGGTGTGATTTTCAATTCTAACCTAAACACCTATTTATAGAAAATTACTTAGAACACCAAAGTAGAAAATTGAATATAATAATATTATTAATAACCAAAATCATACGCCTCCTTTGAATTCAGATTCCAGCAATTCCCACATGCAAAAGTACACTTGTGGGGCCCACCTTCTAGAAAAACATGTTTTAAACACCTTTTGTAACAAAATTAATTTAGACTCAATAATCCGGAACTTCAATAATTCATAATAAATAGCCATTTTATTAGAAAAATTCAAATCTTATGTCCATTCTATAGGAAATTTAATTCTCTACAACTTTACAGAAGAAAGTTTTTCCAAATTCCAAACAGAAATTGATCGAAATTCACATACGGATGATTTTGCAGGCTATAATCAAATTTCAGTCAAAAATTGTTTCCACCAACATGTTTAACATGTGTTAAATATTTTTTGTAACAAAAATACTCTTTCTCCTCATTTATTCATATATTACACATTCATTGTAAAAATATCACCTTTATTATATTATTAAAATATAATAATATATTTAAATGAATTATTTTATCAGAAAAGATAAAATATCAATTTTTTTAACAATTATCACTTTAAAATTTTCTCCATCTATATCCACATAAAATGAATATTTTCTTTATCATATAAATCAATAATTAATTATTCACAAATAATATTAAAGAATCACAATAATGACAACCATGCAGTTCCCAGGAAAGTGGAGGCTTTTCGATAAGGATTTCTCCTTACTAGCGCGCAATTAGGTGACCAAACCTCTCCTTGACAGAACTTTCTAGACATTGCCAATAATGCTATCTAATAATATTATTCAAATAATATGAATTATTGATCTGATAATGGGAAATAATGTGCCGTGACAATTATTGAAACAACAATAATATAAAATATCAACGTAGCAATTATTGAATCAATAAAATATAATATTGAACAGTAATTATTGTAACAATTATTGAGTAGTGCCTTCTTACGTAAAAAAAAAATTATCATGCTTCGTGAATAGTACTCATGAATAGTAACTCGTGAATAGTAACTCATGAATAGTAACTCATGAATAGTAATTATAAAAAAAAATTGAATACTTTTATTTCATAAAATTGAGGTCTACTCGCCTTCCTCCTCTTCTCTTCTCCCCTACTCCCTCTTCTCCCTTTCGTCGTTGTCTCCCTCATTTTTTTTTTTCAAGATCTTGATCGAAATTAACTATTTGGTCGATTAAGTTTAGTTTAGAATTAGCGATCACATCATCAATCGCATCGCGATCGCTAATTTTTAATGATGTGGACATATCAGTGACCGCTTCCGGTCACTGACAAAGAGTGGTCGTCGCGCCAAAATTTTGCACCAAATTTTAGGAGGGAATTTCATATCAACGACCGATCAGCGACCGCATGCGGTCACTGATATGAACTAGCGATTAGAATCCATCTCGGTCGCAGATAGCGATTGCTATTACTATTATCAGCTACCGGATAGGGCGGTCGCTGATAATTTTGGTCGCATATAGACCTTTTTCTTGTAGTGTAAATACATACGGGCCATCATCAGATCCAGACCATTAAATAGACTGGGCTACTCCATGGCTAGACCCAAATAATCACGTACATCCCAACAATAATATAATTCATCATCAAGTACATATCACTACTACAATATCAGGAACCAATTAAACCTCACTGAAGGAGAAAGAAATAAACGAACAAACAAGGCTCAGATAAAGAGAAAACAAGTTTCCCATAAGGGGAAAAATAAACTCAAATTTTCTATCATGATTTGTATATATATCTATATATAAATATATAATTAAATAAAATTAGAATAGTTAGTTATTACTCTATCCGTTTCATAATAAACGTCATAATTTGATTTTCATGATCAAATTGACCATTTTTAAAATTATTAATTAAAAATATTTATATAGAATTTTCAAATTCCGAAACTTGACACTAATAGTAAATTCTCCAGTTTATTATGATCATAATCACTTGGCGTATATTTTGATTTTTTAAAAAGATTTATTAATTTAAAAATGGTCAATTTGACCATAAAATCAAATTAAGACGTTTATTATGGGATAAAAGGAGTATTTTTTTTTTTTGGCTTTGTTTTTAATTTTATGTGTAAAGAGTAATTGTAAATATGTTTTTTCATTTTCAAAGTTAGTTACTATGTGGACTCGAATTCAGGCTTGAATTTGAAGCTCGTGGGTAGTTTGAATATAATTCGAATCAAATTTGAGTAAATGAATATTTGAATCAAGTCTGAGTAAATACAATTTAAATCTTAGTCAAATTCGAGCAATAATTTAATCTTCTGAGTCGAATCTAAATAGTTCTCTATTCGATTTAGTTCAAATCGTTTACACCCCTAAATTGTATGTCTCACGCTTAATTTTCACTCGTGTGAGCTTATATATATATGTGTGTTATTTTATTTTAGAATTGTAGTTTTTCTTTATATGTGGAGGCATGATTGTTTATTGATATTGTAATAGTAATTATGTAGTATATTGTTTAGTTTGAATGCCCTGACTTTGGAGGAATATAAGTACGCATACAATTAATTAAATAATAATCCCTTCATTCTTTTTTATATGGCTTTTAGAGTAAAAATTGTTACGTTTTTTTATGTCATTTCTAGGTTTTAAGAAAATATTAATAATTTAGTTTTTTATATTATCTATTCATTAAATACTAATTTTTTCTCTCTCATCTTTTTAATAAATTTTAGAACACTAATATTAAGATTTTGTATCCAATTTAATTAATTAGATAAACTATTAAATATATTTCTTAGTTTTTGAATTTTCTCGTCAATTAAAAAAAAATAGAGGAAGTAATCTCAATAATTTCTAAATATCTCACCACATTAAATATACCCCATACTTTATGGATGAAAATAAAAAGAAAATAAAGTGTCAAACCATCAAACTAATGAAATCATTAATAATGATTATGTAGTTGATTAAGACAATACATTGAATTCCCGAAAGCGGGGTTAAAATAAGTACTTAGAAGGGCAATGGGGTAAATAGTCAAAAAATACAAGTTAGAGGGATATTATAGTCATTTCACTAAGGGAGAGGCAACGGCCACTGAGATCCAAAACGCCCAAAAAGCAAAGGGTGACCTACATGGGCCGGCTTTTAACTATATTTAGCTGGACAGACAAAAACCACTATTATCACCATCGTCGCTATCTGCAGCTGTTGCTGCTTCCCCCTTCTTCTGATTAATTTTCCCCCATTACTCTACACTTATACACAACCATCTTCACTTTCTCTCTCCTCTACACTTTCTCTCTCTATATATATATATATATATATATATATATACACACTATGTCTTTCTTTTCATTTTTTTTACAGTGAGGTATTAATTTAAAACTTTTTCTTTTCTTCCAAACAGGGGCAAAAAGAAAGAAAAAAAAAAGAGGTGAGAGGAAAAAATAATTCATAAAAGATTCCACACAGCTAAAAAAGAAGTGGATTTTTATTTATTTCCGGGGGTGTGAAATTGACAGGCAGATCCCACCGAAAATTAATAAATTAATAAATTCACCATATACCCATCTTCTCATAAAACCCACAGAATTCACCATCATTTTGGGGTTGAAACACATACATATATACTAAATTTTTATTTTTATTTTTCAGCTGTAATTTGCTATTGCTTGTTTTCCCTTTTTCTTCAATTCTCCAACAGTACCTCATGATGCTGCAGCAGGGCGTTGGTAATCCTGTTCCTGGCCTAATAGGCAATTCCGGGGACAGCGCCGCTGCGGCTGAAGCTCGAGAACCAACCGGCGGAGGTGGAGGTAGTGGTGAATTGGGTGGCGGATTTAATGAAGAGGAAAAAGGGAGGAGTGATGAAAGTGAGAGGAATTCTGCCGGAAACCGGTGGCCGAGACAAGAGACTATTGCTTTGTTGAAGATTCGGTCGGAGATGGATGTGGTGTTTAGAGATTCAAGCCTTAAAGGCCCATTGTGGGAAGAAGTTTCAAGGTAAATTGAATTAAATTTGTGGGAGTTAAATTTTGTTTTTGAAATTTAGCTGGTTTGAGTTTTATCAAAGATCTATGGATCATAATTCTACTGAATTTTCTCTCCTGTTTTGGACTATAGGAGTTAGTGAGGTTTAAGTTGGTTCTTGGAAAATTCTATCATGAGTTTCGTTGAATTTAAATTCCGGGTTTTCGTTGTTTTTGTTAAGTTTCTTCCAGCATTCATTCAGACGAAAATTTGGATGTCTTTGGTTTCTTAATTCTTTGAACTCTCCTCTACCTCTTAAAATCTTCACTGATCTTATAAAATAGTAGTATAATTGAATGAAATAAGGAAACAAATTTCATACAGAAAAATATTTATCTTTCAGTACTTTTTTTTTAAAAAAAAAATTAGCATTGAAAAAGCTGGAAAGTACTTAATTAATTTGGAATTTAATTATTTCCATGTCAATATCTTTGATGAGATAGCTAGCTAGCTAGCTAGCTATTTCCTTGTCTTTAATTTCTTGTTGAATTAACTTCAACAACTCTCCTTGTTTTAATTAGTACTGTTAATTAATTTCCATGCTTATTTTATGTTTGAACAGCACTAAACTTTGTTTTATTGAGTAATTCAATATTGGATGAAAACAAAACTGGATTGTGTCTTTATGGAACTGTTGTTATCAGGAAACTAGCGGAGCTCGGATATCATCGCAACGCCAAGAAATGCAAGGAAAAGTTTGAGAATGTTTACAAGTACCACAAGCGAACCAAAGATGGCCGGACTACAAAACCGGACGGCAAAACCTACCGGTTTTTCGAGCAACTAGAAGCCCTCGATACCCATCATTCTCCTTCATTATCATCACCAATTAAACCACATGCACCATCAATGACAGCAGGAATGCTGAGCAGCAATACAAATAATACACAAGTTACTGTTTCATCAACACCAAGTCCTATAACAACTGTGTTTCCACACAATGCCACTCCTATTGTTCATCCTATTAATCTTTCGTCGCAGCAGCCAATGCAACCCATTAATGTAACAATTAGCCCTTCGGTTCCATCTCAAAGCATCGGTGTTTTACCGTCTTATAATGCAAATATGTGTGGGAGCCTCTTGTCGGATTCTACTTCTTCAACTTCGTCTGACGAGGAGCCGCCTGTGAGCTGCCGGAAGAGGAAGTGGGAGGACTTTTTTGGGAGGTTGATGACGGAGGTGATACAGAAGCAAGATGAGTTGCAGAAGAAATTTTTGGACACATTGGAGAAACGAGAGCGAGATCGAATGATTAGAGAGGAGGCTTGGAGGGTCCAAGAAATGGCGAAAATGGATCGAGAGCATGATCTTTTAGTTCAAGAAAGGTCTATTGCAGCTGCCAAAGATGCAGCTGTGATTGCATTTCTGCAAAAGATTACAGAGCAACAGAACTCGAAAAATCCAATTGCTCCGCCTCAGTTGCATCAAATACAAGTCCAATTTAAAGAAAATTCATTGCCAACTGTACCAGCACCAACTCAACCGGTTTCACAACCACAACAACAACCACCGCCACCACAACAACCAACACCAACACCAGCACCAGCTCCAGTACAGTCACCAGCACCATCAGTGAAAAATATGGATCTTGCGCTGCCAGCTAATAATGGCGGTGAAATTTTTCTGTGTCCAAGTCCATCAAGATGGCCTAAAGCGGAGGTTCAAGCATTGATCAAGCTCCGAACAACTCTTGACAACAAATACCATGAAAACGGCCCAAAAGGACCGCTTTGGGAGGAAATATCGGCGTCCATGCGTAAACTCGGATATAACCGGAATGCCAAGAGATGCAAAGAGAAATGGGAGAACATCAACAAGTACTACAAGAAGGTGAAGGAGAGCAACAAGAAGAGACCCGAAGACGCCAAAACCTGCCCATATTTTCATCAGCTTGAAGCCTTGTACAAAGAAAAAGCTAAAACTGATGGTAGTACGAATAATCCTTTCAATCCCGGATTTTCCATCAAGCCGGAGAATCCAATGGTGCCCATAATGGTTCAACCTGAGCAGCAATGGCCTCTTCCACAGCAGCACCAAGATTCCGCAATGGAGGATCATGAGAGCGAGAATTTGGATCAGAATAACGATGATTATGAAGAAGGAGACAACGACAACGACGAGGAGGAGGAGGACGAAGATGACGGAGCTAGGTACGAGTTAGTGACAAACAAGCAGCCATCTTCAGTGCAGGCTACTGCTGAGTGAGGAGAGATAAAGATACAAGGTTCTAGTGGGTGAGTTATATAAAGAACTGTGAAACTATAGTTCTAAGAAGAGTAATGCTAGGTAATCAGACAAAAATTGTCTAGTTTACTTGGACAAAACATTGATATATTGTACTGTCTAATTTACTTGGGCTAAATATTGGTAAATTGTACCATGCATACAATCTATCAATATTTTGTTCGAGTAAAGTATACAGTTTTTTATCTAGTTATCTAGCATTATTCAGTTCGAAATATGGTCGATCGGCCGGACCTAAGGAAGGGAAAGAGAGATGTGGGCCGGGGGAAGATTCCGGTGGGCAAAGAGATGGGAAGGAAAGTGGTGAAAAAGATTGGAAATACATTATACATGGGGAAAACACATGGGGTGTAAGGTTTTCTTAATTAATTTGTAGTGGTAATTAGTATATGTTTGATTTAGTTTTGGTAAAAAGAATTTATTTATTATTTGCTAGATAAATAAAGTTGGGGATTGGGTGGGGGATAAGTGGGAGAGAGAAAGAATAATTAATTTAATAAAGGGATAGTTGTTGTATTTTTTGTTAATTTTATTTTGTCCATTGGGTGTAAATGTTAGAAACGGTTACTTGTGTTTTGTTTCTTAATGAACAATTAAAAAATAATTTCAAAGTTTCATTATTTCCAATATCTGCAAGCAAATACATGATACATATTCATGGTGTGATATACTTTTTGTTTGTTAATATATGTGCACATGAATGGGTGCGTTGACCATTTTAGAAATATTTTCTTTTATAATAATTAGTTTCTCAATTTTTTCATGAAAACAAATAAGAGTCGAAATTATGCATTAAAATAATATTATTCTACCACCTCCCGATGGAATAAAAAATAAGGTGATAAAATAAATTTTTATTCCATTAAAATAATTTATCATCTAAAATGATCGTCAAATACATTATTTTTAATATAGTATTTCTCCATCTCATCCTCTCGATAATATAGTATTTGTTTGAAAAATCTAAAGTTCTAAATAAAAATGAGAACTCATGGGGTTCTGGCCAAATAAGTAAATGAAGTAATAGAATGTAAATATAAATTTATTTATTTTTAACGATTTATATTATTACATTAAACTATATTCTTCTTAAATTTATATTTTTTAACAATTTATTTTATTATATACATTAAACTCCTTTCTTCTGAAATTGTTGTTGTAGAACTTGAACTTGTGTACATGAACATTAAAATAGAGACATTTCAACTAAATTATCATATTAGATTTATGTGGACTTTGAATTATCAAGTTATAATTAATAGTGTATGTGTTCTTTGTATTAAAACAAGAATAGGATAATTATTTATTTTGATATTTCTAATTTTATCATCACCTTGAAACTTATTCATCATTATTACTCCATTAATATTAAAATTGTAGATACATCTATAAAATAATGACTTTACAGAATACATTAATTTTTCAAAATTATATCTAACATTAGTCAAAAATATATTACTGGTGGCACAAAAATACACAATCAACTAAAAATAAAAATAATATGGCATATTTGGAATTAAATGTCACTTTATATAATAAAAACATAAATATATCTCTATTTTTTGCATGGAGGAAAAAATATATATTTTAATTTAATTTGGAACATAATAAGTATTTATCTATCTACCATTTAATAAAAAATTAAAAGAAAAAAAAAAAAAATAAAACATGATAACTAAAAACAATAAACATTTTTCTCAATTAAAATGGCAAAATTGCCACAAAGATACCAGTTTAATTAACTCTCAAGTCTTCACAGTTATTAGGTTTTAGGAGAGTATTTGGAGGTGGCTCCTTTGTTATATGGATATTTATGGATGAATATGAGAAATAAGAAAATTGATAAATTCATTATAAAAAATAATATTTTTACATAAAAATCGTTTATAAATCTTATAACTATAATTTTTACTGTTGTTATACATCTATAGTAATAATTTTTATATAAAAATATCAAAAAATATTATAAAAATATTAATTTTCTATGAGAAACTAGGGGACAATTAGCTACTCAATTGGAAAAGGCCCCTCACCCACACAATTTGCCAACATCACATGAAAACCTTTGAGGTGGGTCCTACCAGAGGAGCTTCCAAATTGAAATCAATATTATACACACACACACACACACATATATATATATATATATGTATAATATAAAATAATATAATATAATATAATTATTTGATGTGTTGACTTTCCACATAACCACAATTGATCATTATTGTTGAGAACATAATCATCATTGTAGTTATAAACCTAATCTAATAATAGTAATCCCTAACTTTGATGAATTGTGACAACTAAAAATTAGTAGTATTATTTATTTTAAACAACTTTGTTGAATTGCAATGTTTGTTTCATCCCTTTGGTCCATTTCATTTGATTAGTGAAAGCCATATGATTTTGTCCACTTTGTTGGGAGACTGTCCATCCAATTTTTGGGTCCACAAATTGAGTGGTGGAGATCTAAGGATAGTGAATAGATATTGCATTTTAACATTATGTGTCTGTCAATTTTTATAAAGTTAAAAATAGTGTTTGATTAAAATAAATTTTTAAAAATAATGAATAATTTAAAAATAAGTGTGTGATATAAAATTTTAATTTTAATTTTCATCTTCAACAATATAAATATAAAAGAATCTCAGTCAAAAATATAAATTTTATGTTTTAGTGAAAAGTGCTTAGAATTCAAATCTGTACTATTTAAAAATATTTTCGAAAAATCACTAAATATTAAAAAAAAAAAAATTTATTTTACAAGTCCTTTTTGTTCATTACACTGCTCTACCAATAATATTTCCTTATCAAGTTGCCCAGATCAATAGAAAAGGAGCCCATCTTCTTGTTCTAATGGCTGTCTTCGGCCATGGATGAGACATAGATGGCTTGTTAATTAGATTTAGACGAAGAACTATGATTTGAGTTTTTTCTTTTTTTTTTTAAATCCCTAGATTGAGAAGAAGAATTATGATTTCCGAGAAATGTTATTATTTTAATATTATAATAATATATTGATTTTTTAAAAGTCACAGTCAACATTATTAAAGTGCGGATTTACAGGATATTTTGGTCAATTTTGTCTGCACTTTAATAATACAGGCACCCTCAAACTAAAGTGTGGATGAATGATACTATTCATGGTTACATCTATAATTTCACGACCACAATATGTTGTAATAATAAATTTAAATTTACAACTATAGTTATGGTTATGGTTATGAATCAACTTCCCCTATATATATATATATATATATATATATATATATATATATATATATATATATGGTCCGACAAATCGTTCGAATTAATATTTATAACGAATTAATTCAATCAATTATAACATATAAAAAACGACGGATATAATTATAGTAACGATGGTTCGTCTCATCATATATAACTCAAAAAATGGGTATTTTTATGATTTACGACGGACGAATCGTCGTTATAATCGATTTGTTTTTTGTTCGTTTTTTTTGATTCGTTGAAAAAATATTTTGTATATATATATATATATATATATATATGTGTGTGTGTGTGTGTGATCGCCATATATATATTTTCATAATTAGAAAAGATATTTTTTCACAATTCCTCACATAAATAATAAAAAATAAATGATTCTAAAAGTGACTTTTTTTATATAAAAAAAGAATAGCAATTTTAATGTATAAAAAATATAATAATAAAAAACACATTTATGCTCCTGTTAGTATCACATCACAGTTGTGCCCAAAAAGCCTTATCTTCTCTATGTTTGAACTTATCAGTTTATATTGGAGGGTGATAAATATATTTCATCTCATGTCACTATACTAGTCTGGCCCTTTAATGGCTCCCATGTTATTAAATCAATTTATTGACCTCCTGCACTTTCCCTATCTTACAAAATGAGCCCAACTTTGACTGTGCAAATACAGTTCACTTTACACTCCTTTATAAGTAAAATAAATCGGGTTATTTACACTTTCTAATATATATATTTTTTAAAAATATAATAAAAGTATATTCAAAAAATATTTACAAAATTAATATATTTTCAATATTTTATTTTCAAAATTAGTGCATTGGTATGCTTTTAATTTAGTTGAGTGTTTTAATGGGTTGTTGATATGGCAAATCAGTTTTTATAATTATGTAACTGTTTCCGGTTGTTTCTCTCAGCTGTGACAATTTGAATTGCATGCCAAACCGTCTTTGTCATTTATCTCTCTTTTTTACTAAAGACTTCTTTAGTTGGAAACCCTTATTTTCTAATTTGTGAACTTGAAAATCAAATTTCTCTTTTTGATTTATGCTTCTTTAGTGGTCGTCGCCGCTCCATCTTTTTTCCTGGTTGTCGCCGTCGATGGTCTTCAATGGAAGAGGTTTCTTTGTTTCGCCGCTCGTCGCTCCAGGTGAGGAATTGACTAACTAGTTTAATTTCTTATGTATTAAACTAGTCTCTGATGAACTTTAATATTAAATCAAAACTTATTGTTGATTTTAATTCATTGGCAATTTCAAATCGTCTCTCATTGGTGATTTTGTATTTTTTGATTTACGATTTATGTTGTATAATATGATTTTTTTCATTTGTTAAGTTTGACAATGTCATTTATTGAATTAGGGAATGAAATTTGGTCTGTTTCCATTTGTGATTTCTTGCGATTTTGTATAGGATGATTTCTACGAGTAAGAATTTTGAGAGGATGGTTGATAGGAAGAATGATGGGAAGAGGAAAAGAATTAGGGAGGATGATTCTCCTAGGAATGAAAAGAAATATTTGAAGGCTGGTGTGGTCAAGCCCCCAAAGCAGGAGAAGAAGGGAGTGGTCAAATCCCCTCTTAAGGATAAGAAATCGGGGAGACAGGTTTCTAAGAAGCGCAAGGAATTGTTGGATTCAGAGTATGATTTTGAAGAACTGCCAAACAAAGTTGGGAATGAAGCTAAAGATGATGCAGAAATTGTTTATGGCACGAATATTATCCCCCACCAAAAACATCTTAAGGGTGCTTTTTTAATTGTTTTTAAAAATTAGGAATCCTTAGTTGTTTCTGGCTACTTGTTAATGTGTTTTGGGAACTGGTGCTGTTATATTTGGTCACTGATGAATGTGTATTTGTTAAAATAATTATGTACCCTCCAAGTGGAGGTTTGGTTACTGTTATATTTTGATTTGGTTACTAGGTAATTTTTGATAATATGGAGATTTGATTAAATTGGTTTTAGAAATCTACTGATTGTGTTTTGGTTACTAGTGCTTAAATATTTGGATACTGTTGATTGTGTAGTTGTTGAAATGATTTTTGTTACTTAAGAGTTGTGGTGTGATGACTGTTCAATTCTGATTTGGTTAATGTGTACGTTATGTTACTGCAGATGCTCATTATTGTTTATTAGTAATGCAGTTTCAATTTGGTTACCTATTTTAATGTGTTTGATTACTTTGGTTTAATTTGAGTTTATGAGTATTTTGTTTGTTTATCTATGGTAATTTATTGTATTTGTAGATTTGAGATCTATATTACGAGGAGCGCCATCACAATTTCACTGCAAAAATCATTTATCGGTCTGACATGGAAGTGCCTTGTAAGAACCCGAATTTTTAGAAAATATTAAAATAAGAATTTAGTAGATAAAATTCTTAAAACATGAGATGGGTTTGAACAAGAATATATAAATGTGTTACGAGGTATGTGGTATTATGTTACATATGGTAATATGAGCTATGTAATAAGTGATGTTGTGTTTAATAAATATATATCATTATTATATATTTGTTATAAATTGTAGAGATGAATTAATAAGAAGATGGATAAGATTTATCTATCGACATTAAATAATTTATAGAATTATTTTATCATAGTAAGTTAGTGACATTAAATATCTTTGATGGATAATCACCATTTTCTTGAATATATATACTAGTAACTTAGTATGATGTAATATGAGTTTTAGTTAGTGCTTTAGCTATCCATGGATAGATTGAGATAGTAAAGCATAAATTAGCTAATTATGAGAATTAACTAACAAGTAGAAATATTTGTTAATTTATATTAAAGTGGAAGTTATATTATGGAATAATATAATTTGAAGGGTTTAAGAATCACTTAAGTAAATAGTGAATATATGATTATAGTGGGTACTTTATATTTGAGTTTTGTGGTAAGAAACCCGTAAAGAAGATTTCATAGTTTGTTAAACTATTAAGAAAAAATAGAAGTTTGATAATTAAATTATTAAAGAAAATAGTAATCCATGATGTGGAATCAAAGAAGAGGTTGATTTTAGATGAGTTACCATTTATGAGTTATATGTGAAGTATTTAGGAGCGTAGATTCTATCTCTGTTAAAACAGAAACTTGTCTGCCTCTGAACTTGGTATGACGCAGCTGCGCCATTTCCAAGCCTACGACTAGCACAGCTGCGCTGGTCTGTAGGATGTTCTGAGAAAGTTTGTAGAATTTAAGATTCAAGAAATGGATACTAATGACTCATAGGGATTAGATTAACACTTAAGATGTGGCTGAATATAAAAATGGAAGAAGTTGTCTTAGGACAATCAAATAATTATACGTATAGTGTATAATTTAAAAAATTAATAGAGTATATATTAATTATTTTAAGTGTAAGATGAGCTAAATAATTTAGCATTAAGGTAAAGTGTGTAACACAAAATTTATAATAAAATAATATAGAATTGAGGAAAAGCCAAACGTGGCCTAGACCCCTAATATTTTATAGTAGAGATAATAAGCTTGAGTTATATAACTCCAGTAAATGAAATAAATGAGCCTTGTGGGGCCTGAGTATTAAAGTTAAACCAGACTGACGGATTGTCTGAAATTATTAAAAGAGAATTAATGGAAAGATAATAGATGATTGATATTAATCATTTTGATAATTATGAGTGATAGAAAGTAATGGGTTGGGAATACCCAACTGAATGATATTTAGCCCAATTAAAATATTATGTGGACTAATGTACATGGAGTATATGATGTGAGTACATAAATAATCCCTAATTTTACTTAGTATAGTAGCATTAACACATTAAAATTTTATTTTGGGAATTAAAGGAACTAAACTAAGCTTTAGTTACTGAGAAATAAGCTTGTCCCAAAATCAGTGGTTAAATAGAACATATAACTACATTGCGTAACTTCCAAACTCAGTTGCACGAACAGTGTTCAAGCTTCCTTTACATGAGCAGTAGATAATGAACAGTAGCTATGCATAGGTGATGATTGCCTATGAAGATGGCTGGGAAGTGGTGGTTGAACAACTCCTTTATAACCATTGTTTTCTTCCATTCTCCACTAAATTAAACCATGGTGTAAGACCATGAACTGGATAATTCTTCCTCTATAAATATAGTCTCCTTCTTCTATTTCACGTTGGTTAAGTGTCTGAGTTTCTGCTATTGGAAGTTAGTAGAATTGGAGAGTCAGTAGAATTGAAAGAATGGAGGAGCTATAGTTAATAATTGCAAGCATTCAAGAGGTAATAATGCTAACTTATATGCTTTTGATTCCTAAGTTTTCAATTCCTTAGAAATGACAAGAAAAACTTTCTTTTGAGTCACAAAATTGATGGCTAAGGATTGTTATAATTCATGAATTGTTGCTAGATTCTGATAATATAGTCAAATGTGAAAACAACGGAAGTTAAATGGACCAAATTGGTTGAGAAACGAATTCGTAGTGAATGAATTCGCTAAATTTGTCAAAACATGAACATTTAGTGTGAACATGAGTTTTAGATTAATATTTGGGTTAGTTAATATTTATGTTAATTGTTGGGTATTTGGTATGTTGTAGTTTTATGAGTTACAAACTCATAGAATTGAAAATGGACTAATTTGGATGAGTATAACTCATGTTATGAAAATCGGAAGGGGCATGGGTCTGTAAAATCACAAAGAACAAAGTCTGAGAAGTTGTTGTGCCTTACTGGGCACAGCTGCGCTGCCCCCAAGGCCATTTGGGGCGCATCTGCGACGGACATCAGTGTCTGGTAGACTACTTTGACCTGCTATAGTAAATTAGGCATAACGTTTTCATACGAACTCCGATTGAGGTGATTCAAGATGATCCGGAATGAAGAAAAATAGACCTACAATTTTTATTCTTTAAGTGTTTCAATTTGAGGTCGTTATAAGGGGTCAAAATAGTCATCTTTGTGACTGTTACGTATTTGGAGACAATCAGAGGGCGTCGAACGAGCACATACGCAAGTATAATGCTCCCGACGATGGAATATGTGATGCCCCCAAAATAGGTATACATCACCCATCTTGAGTCGCCAAATACATGGTACAAAATTTAAATACAACTTAATTATACAACAGTCGTGTAAAATACGACAAAACATAATCTAAGAGTTTTAATAAGAATATTGTCATCTAGACAATATCCACACTCAATGGAGTCCTCATTACATTTATTGTCACACTATTTAACAGAATAGTGAGGACTACTAATGCTATCATCTGCACCGATCACTCTGGTTCCCCGACTAGTCCCCGCCACGTTCTCATTTCTGAAGAGAACAATGAAAGAAAAGGGTGAACTCAACTAGCCCGATGAAATATTATGACTAAGATAATGCGAATAAATTATCATTAGTCTTCAACAATGTTAAACCGATAAAATACAATAGACATCAAGTTTAAGCTGCAGTGGAATAAGCAATCCATTAGAAGAGTCAAGTAGAGCATGATATCTACTATCTTCTATGATTTAAAATGTTTTCATCAATTTTTATCACCGAGACTCAAATTTTTTAATAAATAAACCACATCATCGAGTCATTCTGCAGACTACGGGCCAAGGATATTCATTAAATCATCAATGGTCATGACTATCTTAGAATAATCCTTGGTCATAATCATACCAAAAAGCGTCCATCAATGCACTATAGGCTCTCGAGGACTTTTACCATATCATTTATAACATTCACAAGTCATTATTATACCGAATAATCCTCGGTCATAATCATACCAAGTCCATCTACGACGTAAGCCAAAGATGACTTTCATCACAATATAAGCATGAGGATGATGACAATGACATAATAATTCAATAAAACAAGTTCAAGAATAAATTTTAAAGATTTATAAGTTAATTTATCTTGAAATCAATTACGTCCAAATTGTCAACAAGATCTTTGCTTTGTGGAGTAAAATTCAAGAATGCTCGGAAGAATATTTCCATGAAAAGATCTGGGATGAGCCTTAAATATCCGAGGATATTCTACTAATTTCATGGAGTATAGAAGCCAAAACTTTAACCAAATGAGTATCATAGAATATATGAAACTACAAATGAATTTTCACCGCCATGCAGTAATCCATATAGATGAGATCATTTCCATAATTTAATAAGGAATAAATACGAAGGATCATTCACCGTGCATGTGATAATCCACATGTATAAAAGTTATTCCAATGTAATAATAAAGAATGGAACTAGGTCATGCGTAATCAAGACAAACAGGATATTCCAATGAGAATAATAAAGAATGGAATAATGAGAAGAATTCACCGTGCATGCGGTGAAGCCATGCAGATGCATAAAGTTATTCTAACAGAATAATAAAAGAATGGAACCAGTTCAGCGTAATCCACACATGCACGAGGATATTCCAAATGAATAATAAAGAATGAAATAACAAAGAATTCACCATGCATGCGATAAACCGCATGCATAAAGTTATTCTAATAGAATAATAAAGAATGGAACCAGTCTAGCGTAATCGCTTGCGCATGTGATATTCAAATGAATAATAAAGAATGGAATAATGAAGAATTTCACCGTGTATGCGGTACTTCTCATGTAAACGAGTTATTCCAACATAATAATAAAGAATAGAATAATGTAAGCTCTCTTCATGAATACGAAAGAAATAATACCCTTACCTTACCTTGAGAAGTTGGATACTAGAGTAGAGAGGTAGCAAACTTCTCTTCTTCTTTCTATCTATAATTTCTCTCTATAATAATTGCTCTATAGTTTTAGTGAATTGGTGAGAAATGAAGGAAGAATGAGTTTTTATTTATAGGAAAATATAGTTTCGATAATTGCACGTTTTGGGGCTCAAATATTATTGAGACAATACCTTTAACTTTTCTTTCATTTTAATTTAGTCCTGCAAGTATTATCAAACTTGCACCACCTCCCTAATAGTAAATAATGTGAATCAATAGTTTAATCATGTGAATCAATAGTTATAATCATGTAAAAATACGAATTACAAATATAGTACCCCATCTATACCTCCATTTTTAACTTAGTCATGCAAAGTATTATCAATCTTGCACCAACTCCCCCTAATAGTACAAGAATGTGAATCAATAGTACACACACATGTGAACAAATAGTTATAATCATGTGAATTAATAGCAATTAATTGCTCATTTATCCTAAGGTTAATCCGACGGTGGTCAAGATAACTTCCGGACATCAATTAATATCAAAATAAATGTCAATTTCCACTAACACTAATAATTCCAACACAATGGAACTATCAATTTCATCTTTAATCAACACGAACTTATTCATCATTAATATTATAACTCACAATATTTAACAAACCGGTCATTCCCGGAAAGAGGGGCTTTTCGATAAGGATTTCTCCTTATTGGCGCATGATTAGATGACCAAACCTCTCCTCGATGAACTTCTATACATTGTAAATATTGCGATTTAATAATATGAATAACTTTGTTGTCTCAATTATTGATTTAATAATATATCATATTATGCGGATGATCTTCGTGACAATAATCGAATCAATAATATGAGAGATATGATGCAAAGAATTCTTTGTAGTAATAATTGAGTATAAGCGAATGACTTCTCACGTAAGCATCAATAATCAATACAGGTGTGCTACTTACGCAACCACGTGTGTAAGACCCCGAATTTTATGAAATAAAAGTATTCAATTTTTCTTATAATTACTATTCAAGTAAATGGTTAAATTGATAAAAGTTAAAGTTAAGGGTGATATATGAATTTTTTCAAAATACACAAGTGGTTATAAAATATTCATTGTTGTTGGGAATATTCGTTTGGTCGTGGAATATTCTTTCCGCTTCGGGGAATATTAAATACGTGGTAGCACCATTTGTGGGCCCATAATGTAATAATTGTGGGATGAAAAAAACGACAAAATTAAGTTTTTATAAATAGCGTAATCGTTATCAATTAACATTGTTGGAATAATAGATGGTTAAAAAATAAGTAATATGCGTGTTTTTACACAAGGCTTTACGGTTTTACAGTATTTTTGAATTATTGATCCTTACATATGAAGGCACTACTCAATAATTATTACAGTAATTCTCATTCAATATTTTTATTTATTGATTCAATAATTGCTACGTTGAAATTTTATATTATTATTGTTCAATAATTGTCAACGCATATTTTCCATTATCGGATCAATAATTCATATTATTCGATTAATATTATTTAGATAGCATTATTGGCAATGTCTAGAAAGTTACATCGAGGAGAGGTTTGGTCACCTAATTGCGCGCCGAGAAGGAGAAATCCTTATTGGAAAGCCCCTCTTTCTGAGGCCGCACTGGTTCATTATAATTGTGATTTCGTAATATTATTTGGGAATAATTAATTATTGATTTATATGATAAGAAAATATTTATTTGATATGGATATAAATGATGGATTTATTTATTATATGTGGTTATAATAGAAGGATTTAATGTTGAGGTGTTTTATCAGTATTTTTGTCGGAATGGAGATATTAAAAATAAAATCAGTATTTTTACGATATATTGCGTGAGTTATAATTTTTAATCTGACTGTTGGATCGTTGTAATTTTTGGATATGTTATACATATATAAGTTGAGTATATGTCCACAAATTTTGAACCGTTAAAAATGAACGTATGATTTGTTATGAATTTTAAGAGGTGAATGGTTCAGAAATTATTGAAGTATCCGAATTTAGCATTTTGATGGAAAATTCTAGAATTGAGTGGGCCCCACTTGTGGTTGGTGAAGAAATGTGCTGAATTTTATTTCAAATGTGGTGGGTGGGAATAGTAGCAGGTAAAGCCATCAGGTTGCAGGTCAAGTCTGCTAAAATTTTCCTATAAATAGAGGGCTAAGTTAGAATTGAAAATCACACCAGAAACTGAAGTTTTCTCTCTATTTCTCTCTCGATATTTTGAGCGTATTCTTGTGAGTATTTTGAGTATACTTTGAGTATTGCTATACGGTGCAAGTTCGTTCAACGTTATTCCAGTCCGAAGTACTGATTCTTTGAGGTAAGGGATAGTAAGGGATTTTAAGGGATTGTAAGGGATATTATTTTTTTCGTAATGATATTATTTCTTCAATATCATTATGCTGAAATGTTGATCTGAAGTTTTTATCAAATTTGAACTTTTTTCATGTCGGGTTACTATTCATGAGTTCTATTATTCACGAGTTACTATTCATGAGTTACTATTCACGAGTTCTTATTCACGAGTACTATTAAGCGAAGCGTGAAGATGTTTTTGTGGAATTTCTATCTTTTGGTGTCGGAGTTACTATTCACGATATCTAAGACTTATTCACGATGATCCAAGACTATTCACGATATCTGACTATTCATAGAAAAATAAAATTTCTTCTTTTCGTTCAAAATATCTATTCGGATCTTTGGATTTGATTGTATCCATGTTTTGATTATTCTTGAATTTTACACCACTATGATTATTTTGAGGTATTGTTGGACATGGATAAAACAAAGTACGAATCTTTAATCCTTAATCCTTGTCATTTTGTTTTCCTTTGGATTCGTTCTTTAAAATATTTTTCATCATCCTCGGTCTTAAATGATGATATTATTGAATATCTTTGGGCTGTAGTGCAAAGATGAATGATTTTGAAGAATATCTTTGGCACTGTAGTGCAAAGATGAGCAGTGTTTAAATGAACATGATCGATCGATGAATATCTTTGGCCTTTAGTGCAAAGATGAAGCAGTGTTGAGATGAACATGACCGATCGATGAATATCTTTGGCCTTTAGTGCAAAAAAGATGAGCAGTGTTGAGATGAACATGAATGGATTGATGAATATCTTTGGCACAGTAGTGCAAAGATGAATATTTGATTTGAGATGAATATTGATTGATGTTACTGGGGATAAAATATTGATGATGGACCGTTAAATTCATAGATTATAGTAGATTTCATTCTCTACGTAACTCTTCTATGAATTATTATTTCCATTGCGAATATTGATCCGAAACTTGTTGTCTATTGTATTATATCGATTTTTCCTGTTGGAGACTAACGATAATTTGTTGTATATTATCTTAGTCATAGTATTCTTTATTGGGCTAGTTGAGCTCACCCTTTTCCTTGTTGTTCCATTTTTCTTCTCGGAGAGGCGAGAATGTAGCGAGTACTAGTCGAGGGGTATGGAATGAAGGTTCAGAGAGAGTTGTTTAGTAGTCCTCACCATTTTGTAAAATAATGTATCAATAATTACGATGGGGATTTATTTGTGTGTGGATATTGTCTAGAAGACAATATTATATTTAAACTCACAAGATATATATTGTCGTATTTCACGACATTTGTATTATTGAAGTTGTAGTTTGCTTCTTGTACCATGTATTTGGCGATTTCGAATGGGTGTTGTGTATACCTATTTTGGGGGCGCCACGGTTGTATATCGAGCTTAGGATATGATCTCTGGCGGAGATCGGGGAATAGAACTAGGAGGGAGAGACGAGTAAAACCTTCGCTAGTGTGTCCTACCTAAGCTTATTTGTTGGTTGGTCATAATATAGGGTATTATGTGATTTGTTAATTTATTTAATTAACCCTTGTTTTATGATAGTTTTAAGAATGGTCATTTGAGAGCGTTAACAATGGAGTGAATGAGATCGTGGAGACACCTCTAATCGCCAAACCGGGATAATGTGATGTCGGTGAAGAAGGAATTAGAGATATCCATGTGGTGAGTGAAGAATTGATAGTTACTTTTAGAGATATCCGCAGAGGTAGTAACGGTGAGAGTGAGGAAGAAGAGGAAGAAGAGGTACCAAGAGAGTTTATTGGAGGTATTTTATGATCAAAATGTAGAATTGCAAAATCTATTCATGAGTTAGAAGAGCAGTCAAGAATTGCAGCAATCGTGGAGCAAAAGGATGCAACGATTCAAGCTCAGTGTTACCCGATATGTGATGCTTGAATGAAGCACTCTTTCGCGAGTATAAGATGATAAAGTTGGAATCGAAATGAAAGAAGAAATAAGCGAACAGTGAGAATGAGTGATGCATGGGTAAAAGCCGCATGACGCGTTGATATTATGGAAAGAGATGTCCAATCTAAAAGAGAAGATTTAACGATGACGGAAGACGTCGGCAGCATGACATCGGCACCATCAACAAATTCTAGGGAAGAGAACGATCGCCGAGTTAGATGCTACTGAGATGTGGAGAGGAGGACATATAAGGTCAAACTGTTCAAAGCCTTCCAAGGTATGCTATAATTGTGGAAAAGAAGGACATATCGCTCGAGAGTTATACGATATCGAAACCAGATCCAACGAGAATGGTGACTCAAAAGGATGTCCCGTAAAAGTCAAAGTCAGCGGTTCTTGGAAGAGCGTTTGTCGTGACCGGTCAAAAAATGCGAGGAACCCGAACGAAGTTAGCAGGTTAGTTAATTATAAATTCTTGCAAGTATATACCTTACTAGATATTGGTTCTACCCATTCTTTTATCTCTCTTACTTGCGCTCAACATTTGAACTTGACTACGGAGAAATTAAACTTTGACCTATCTCGTGGAGACTCCATTAGGAGAAACTTTCATTACATCCGTTGTTTAAAAATCTTGCTTGATTCAAGTTGGCACTATCACATTACTGTTAACCTTATTTCTATAGAGATATTTGCTTTTGATGTGATTTTAAGGTTAACTACTCATCATGCCAAATTGATTGCTTTTTGTAAGGTTGTTAGTTTTCATATTCCTAAGCAACCTTGTTATTCAATTCAAGCAATCAAACCATTGTAGTCAAACATTTTCATATCAAGCCATGAAGTCATTCGTTTATTACGGATGTCAAGTTTTCTTAGTCCATGTTATGGATTTGAATAAAGACACGTCGATTTGAATAATATTCCTGTTGTTATTGATTTTTCCGACGTATTTCACGAAGAATTTCTTGGTTTACTCCCAAAACCCGATATTAAATATTGTATCAACTTTGAACCGATAAGACAAAACTCATTTCTAAAATCTCATATCGAATGGCTCTATTGAACTTCGTGGAGTTAAAAATTCAACTATAGAATTTGGTACCGAGCCTTTATCCGGTGACTTCCTTTGTGGAATTTACTAAGCGGACTCTATATGGGGACGTCATATTCGATGCGATAGTAAAGCGATAGGTGTCATTGTGACGTCTATATCAAGATTGGGATATGAGTCACGATTGAGAGCAACCTAAGTCGAGAATCGAAATACGTAGCTTTACAGGCTTAGTTGGTTATTATCGGAGATTCGTTGAAGGATATTCTCGAATCGCTATTCCATTATCGCATCCGACTTCGTAGAGATACAAAATTCGAATGGAGCAAGGAATGTGGGAAGAGCTTGAAGAACTCAAGAGGAGACTCATTTCAAAGACATGTTCGACCATGCCATCATCGGAAAAGTTTAACGTGGTAGTGACGTGTTGAGTAGAAGATCGATATAATCACGAGTACGATATTGTCAAAGACTAATTTCGTATAATTTACAAATAATAGAGATGGAGATGAAAAATCTAGGTACCCACGTGATGATATACGAGTATAATCGACTTTAATCGATAAAGTTAAAGTCGCCTCGCAAAGCCCGCAGGCCGAAATGATGCGTATGAAGAAGAAAGTACAAGAAGGAGCTATTCCGAAGCGAGAATTGATGAAGAAGGAATACTTGAGTCCACTCTAGACTTTGTGTTCCTAACGACTACGATTTGAAGTACAAGATTATGATGGAGGCACACAATACACCATTTGCAATCCATCCGGAAGTACTAAAATGTATCGTGATCTTGACATACATTTTGGTGGAACAATATGAAGAGAGAGATTGCAAAGTTTATCTCGATGTGTTTTAACTTGCCAACGTGTAAAGGCGGAGCATCTAGTACCTAAGGGTCCGTTGCAACCACTTGAGATTCGAAATGGAAGTGGGAACATATTACCATGGATTTCGATTCTGGGTCTTCCTACGGTTTCTCAAGGCATCAATGCTATTTTGGGTTATTGTTGATAGATTAACCAAGTCTGCTGCTCATTTCTTGCCGACACGGAGACTTATTCACTTGAACGTCTTGCTAGTATATACGTGAATGAGATTGTGAGGTTGCATGGCATGCCCGTATCCATAGTTTGGATCGTGACCCAAGATTCACTTCAAGATTTTGGGTTAGCTTTGCAAAAAGCTATGGGCACGGATTTGCGATTTAGTTGACATACCATCCCCAAACAGACGGACAATCGAGAGGACTATTCAAACTCTTGAAGATATATTAAGACTCGTGTCCTAGACTTCAAGGGTAGTTGGGATAAGTATTTACCATTGGTGGAATTCTCCTACAACAACAAAGTTATCGAGCAAGTATAGGTGTGGCTCCATTCAAGCATTATATGGGACGAAAATGTCGTTCTCCAATATGTTGGGATGAGGTGGGTGAAGCAACATTGTTGGGACCCGAGTTAGTACGTATGACTCACCGAAAAGATCCAAATGATTCGGACAACGATATAAACCAAAGCGGCACAAGATCGACAAAAAGAGTTATCGCGGATCTTCATCGAAAGGACGTGGAATTTAGTGTGGGGATCATGTATATTATTGCGAGTTGCTCCATGGAAGGAGTTACAAGATTTGGGAAGAGAGGAAAGCTCAATCCACGATTTATTGGTCCATTTCAAATTCTTGACCGAGTAGGAAATGTAGCCTATAGACTTGCGTTACCTCCAAGTATGTCTCGTGTTCATAAATGTGTTTCACATATCCGTATTCGTAAATATGTGAAAGACCCAACCACGTTATAGAGTTAGAACCAGGACGAGATAGCCAAGACTTAACGTATGAGGAGGTACTGTCAAGATTTTGGATAGGAAGGAGCATGTCCCTACGCCAAGAAAGGTCATACCACAAGTTAAAGTTTTGTGGAGGAATCATGCTATAGAGGAAATGACACGGGAATTGGAAAGCGGAAATGAAAGCGAGGTATCCTCACCTTTTGAAACACAGTGCACGACGTAAATTTGGGGGACGAAATTTCATAAGGAGGGAGATTGTAAGACCCGAATTTTATGAAATAAAAGTATTCAATTTTCTTATAATTATTATTCAAGTAAATGGTTAAATTGATAAAAGTTAAAGTTAAGGGTGATATATGAATTTTTTGCAAAATACACAAGTGGTTATAAAATATTCATTGTTGTTTGGGAATATTCGTTTGGTCGTGGAATATTCTTTTACGTAGGGAATATTAAATATTTACAAGCAGACCATGCATTAGGGCCCCATAATGTAATAATTGTCGGATGAAGAAAACGACAAAATTAAGTTTTTATAAATAACGGCGTAATCGTTACCGTTAACACTGTTGGAATACCCGATGGTTAAAATAAAGAATATGCGTGTTTGCACAAGAGAGGCACACGGTTTTACGGTATTTTGAATTATTGATCCTTACATAAGAAGGCACTACTCAATAATTATTACAGTAATTACTGTTCAATATTTTTATTTATTGATTCAATAATTGCTACGTTGAAATTTTATATTATTATTGTTCAATAATTGTCACTGCACAGTATTTCCCATTATCAGATCAATAATTCATATTATTCGATTAATATTATTTAGATAGCATTATTGGCAATGTCTAGAAAGTTCTGTCAAGGAGAGGTTTGGTCACCTAATTGCGCGCCAGTAAGGAGAAATCCTTATTGGAAAGCCCCTCTTCTGAGGAACCGCTGGTTGTCATAATTGTGATTCTGTAATATTATTTGGGAATAATTAATTATTGATTTATATGATAAGAAAATATTTATTTGATATGGATATAAATGATGGATTTATTTATTATATGTGGTTATAATAGAAGGATTTAATGTTGAGGTGTTTTATAGTGTATTTTTGTTGAATGGAGATATTAAAAATAAAATCGATTATTTTTACGATATATATCATGTGAGTTATAATTTTAATCATTGTTGGATCGTTATAATTTTTGGATATGTTATACATATATAAGTTGAGTATATGTCCACAAATTTTGAACCGTTAAAAATGAACGTATGATTTGTTATGAATTTTAAGAGGTGAATGGTTCGAAATTATCAAGTATCCGAATTTAGCATTTTGATGGAAAATTCTAGAATTGAGTGGGCCCCACTTGTGGTTGGTGAAGAAATGTGCTGAATTTTATTTCAAATGTGGTGGGTGGGAATAGTAGTGGCAGTAAAGCCATCAAAGTTGCGGTCAAGTCTCGCTAAAATTTTCCTATAAATAGAGGGCTAAGTTAGAATTGAAAATCACACCGTAAACTCAAGTTTTCTCTATTTCTCTCTCGATATTTTGAGCGTATTCTTGTGAGTATTTTGAGTATACTTTGAGTATTGCTATACTCTGGTGCAAGTTCGTTCAACGTTATTCCAATCAAGTCATCGATTCTTTGAGGTAAGGATAGTAAGGGATTTTAAAGGATTGTAAGGGATATTATTTTTTCAGAATGATATTATTTCTTCAATATCATTATCTTTGAAATGTTGATCTGAAGTTTTTATCAAATTTGGAACTTTTTCATGTCGGGGTTACTATTCATGAGTTACTATTCACGAGTTACTATTCATGAGTTACTATTCACGAGTTACTATTCACGAGTACTATTCATAAAGCGTGAAGATGTTTTTGTGGAATTTCTATCTTTTAGTGTCGGAGTTACTATTCACGATACTAAGACTATTCACGATCTGACACTATTCACGATATTGCACTATTCATAAAAATAAAATTTCTTCTTTTCGTCCAAAATATCTATTCTGGATACTAGATTTGATTGTATCCATGTTTTGATTATTCTTGAATTTTACACCACTATGATTATTTTTGAGGTATTGTTGGACATGGATAAAACAAAGTACGAATCTTTAATCCTTAATCCTTGTCATTTTGTTTCACTGGATTCGTTCTTTAAAAATATTTTTCATCATCCTCGATCTTAAATGATGATATTATTGAATATCTTTGCCTCAGTAGTGCAAAGATGAATGATTCTGAAGAATATCTTCGGCCCAGTAGTGCAAAGATGAGCAGTGTTTAAATGAACATGATCGATCGATGAATATCTTTGGCCTTTAGTGCAAAGATGAGCAGTGTTGAGATGAACATGACCGATCGATGAATATCTTTGGCCTTTAGTGCAAAGATGAGCAGTGTTGAGATGAACATAATGACCGATTGATGAATATCTTTGGCTTTCAGGTAGCAAAAGATGAATATTTGATTTGAGATGAATATTGATTGATGTTACGAGGATAAAATATTGATGATGGATTTGTTAAATTCATAGATTATAGTAGATTTCATTCTCACGTAACTCTTTCTATGAATTATTATTTCCAATCGCTGAATATTGATCCGAAACTTGTTGTCTATTGTATTCTATCGATTTTTCCTCATTGGAGACTAACGATAATTTGTTGTATATTATCTTAGTCATAGTATTCTTTCTTGGGCTAGTTGAGCTCACCCTTTTCCTTGTTGTTCCATTTTTCATCTCGGGAGGCGAGAATGTAGCGAGTACTAGTCGGGGTATGGAATGAAGGTTCTAGAGAGAGTTGTTTAGTAGTCCTCACCATTTTTGTAAAATAATGTATCAATAATTATGATCGGGATTTATTTGCGTGTGGATATTGTCTAGAAGACAATATTATATTTAAACTCACAGTATATATTGTCGTATTTCACACGACATTTGTATTATTGAAGTTGTAGTTTGCTTCTTGTACCATGTATTTGGCGACTCAGAATGGGTGTTGTGTATACCTATTTTGGGGGCGTCACAACGTGTGTATTATTATACTTTTACTACCGGGTAGTTCAACAGTTTAACGGTAAAACTTCCGCCGTTATTTTTATAAAAAGATAATTTTGTCATTTTCTAACTACGACAATACTTCCGTTGTGGGGTCCACCAATGATTGTGTCGTCGTACGAATATTCCCTATTAAAACGAATATTCCCCGACCAATTGAATATTATATAACCACTTGATTTGCAAAATTTGTAAATATTACCCACAACTATAACATTATATCAAATCCACACCATAATATTCAAAAATATATTTCGAGAAAATTATTCTTTATTCATAAAAGTTGGGGTCTTACAACCTCCCCTTCTTATGAAATTTCATCCTCGAAATTAGGGTGCGTACCTGGTATGTCAAAGAGGTGAGGATACCTTGATTTCATCTCAGATTCTAACTCCCTGGTCATTTCCTCCACATCGTGGTTTCTCCACAAAACTTTGACTTGAGGTATAACTTTAGAGCGTAGAATATGATCCTTCTTATCCAAGATTTTAACAGGTAACTCTTCATACGTTAAATCTTCCTCTATCTCATCTGGTTCTAATTCAATAATATGGTTCGGGTCTTTCACAAATTTACGTAACATAGATATGTGAAAAACGTTATGAACACGAGACATACTTCAAGCAGAAGGCGTAGTCTATATAGCCACAGTTCCTACTCGATCGAGGATTAAAAATGGGCCAATGAATCGAGGATTGAGCTTTCCTCTCTTTTCAAATCTTTTAACTCCTTTCTATGGAGCAACACGTAACAACACATGATCTCCAATATTGAATTCCACGTCATTTCGATGAAGATCAACATAACTTTTTTGTCGATCTTGTGAGGTTTTTATACGTTATCAGATCGTTTGAATCTTTTCCGTAGTCATATGTACCAAATTCGGTCCCAACAACGTTGCTTCACCCACCTCATCCCAGCATACTGGAGAACGACACTATCTTCCATATAATGCCTCAAATGGAGCCATGCCAATACTTGCTTGATAACTATTGTTGTAGGAAAACTCCACCAATGGTAAGAACTTGTCCCAACTTCCCTTGAAGTCAAGGACACAGAGTCTTAATAAATCTTCAAGAGTTTGAATAGTCCTTTCCGACTGCCCATCCGTTTGAGGATGATATGCTGAACTAAATTGTAAATCTGTGTCCATAACTTTTTTCAAACTAACTCAAAATCTTAAAGTGAATCTTGGGTCTCAATCAGAAACTATGGATACTGGCATACCATGCAATCTTACGATCTCGTTTATGTACATACTAGTAAGACGTTCAAGTGTAAAAGTTTCTCGTATCGGTAAGAAATGAGCAGACTTGGTCAATCTATCAACAATGACCTAAATCGCATTTATGCCTTGAGAAACCTTGGGAAAATACCCCCAAACTTAAACCGTTGCTTGTCCCCAAGCAACACAACATAATGCAATGCAATGCAATGAAATGCAACTAATCTATATGCCTACGAATCCAGCAGTATTGATAAACACAAGTCTATTCAACCGACCTCAGCTAAATGAAATAAACATGACAATACTTCATATCAAAACCATTCAACAATTTCCTAGTCAATCATCAAATCTTAAACTGTTATTACTGGTATAGTGCGCGTGTGCTCAACATCCATGCTAACTGATATAATGTTAAATACAACACATAATAGATCTCTTTAAAGGCATCATATAGTGTAAACTCACAAAATTCATGAACAAGCTAGATCAAACTAAAGTCAAACTTCCACCAAATTTAAGAGTCCAATCCGGGATACTTATGATTTACTTTGTATTACGGGGGCTTTTTGCTCTTTTCCCATTTTATTGTTTTTTTTAACCATGACTGTGCAATGTCTCATTCCATTAGGCTAACAAATCATACCCTCAATGAGCTTTCACCAACGACTCCCAGACCATATAAGACTTTAGGCGCTAGGTGTAAAGATAATCCCTAAAGGCATTTTGCTCAAGTAACAAAGGCCCCGAAACAAGACTAGCCACGATTTTTTTTTTTTTTTTTTATCATTTTTTATTGTTTTTTTTAAGCTTATATATCCCAAAATTTTCCCCCAAACTTAAGTTTTTGTCTAAATTTAGCCATATCCGCCTGTTCATGTCTTTCATTTATTTAAACTAATATTATCCTTAAGAAGTTAATTATGTATCAATTTAAACTTAATCAGTCAACAAAGTTGTCTCTAATGTGCTAACCTGATTATACCAGTTTCAAACAGGAAAAGATTCAATTAATAAAAAGAAATCACATTAAAGTTCTAATAATCAGTACTATACTTGTCTACTCAATCCCATTCTCATCATTGGCCAAAATAGTAGAATTATCAAACAATTTGGAATCATGCAAGATGAACATAGTAACTAACTATTATTTTTGAATTTATTTTTTTTACAAGTAACTGAATATAATGCTATTCAAACTATACTACTATGTAACTACTTATGCAGTTGTACTACATGAATGCAAACATAATGAACCTAAACTAAATTAACAACATATGCAAAATAACATAACATAAACATGAAACTAAACATGCAATAAAGAACTAAACTAAACTCACCCAAACTTAGCAATTACAATGTCCTCATTGTAAGAATATAGTGGTAAATAGAAGAGAACTTCCTTGTAATCAGCTAAGCATGAGGTGATGGTGGCGATGGCAGCGACGATCATTTTCCTATCCATTGAATGTAAGACCCAATTTTATGAAATAAAAGTATTCAATTTTTCTATTCAAGTAAATGGTTAAATTGATAAAAGTTAAAGTTAAGGTGATATATGAATTTTTTTCAAAATACACAAGTGGTTATAAAATATTCATTGTTGCCGGAGAATATTCGTTTGGTGTCGTGGAATATTCTTTCGTAAAGAGAATATTAAATGCAATGATGCATCATTGTGGGCCCCATAATGTAATAATAAGCGCCGGATGGAGAAAACGACAAATTTGAGTTTTATAAATAACGGCGTAATCATTCGTATCAATTAACACTGTTGGAATACCCGGTTGGTAAAGTAAAATGTCTGGCGTTGTTGCAAAGAAGACTGCGGTATTGCAAAGATTTTTTCAATTATTGATTCTTACGTGAGAAGGCACTACTCAATAATTGTTACGAGTAATTCTCGCTCAATATTTTATTTTATTGATTCAATAATTGCCGTGTTGATATTTTATTATTGTTGTTCAATAATTATCGGTATTACGATATTTCCATTATCGGATCAATAATTCATATTATTTGAATAATATTATTAGATAGCATTATTGGCAATGTCTAGAAAGTTACATCGAGGAGGTTTGGTCACCTAATTGCGCTGCCAAGAAGGAGAAATTCTTATTGGAAAGCCCCTCTTTCCCAGGAGCAACTTTGGTTGTCATAAATGTGATTACGTAATATTATTTGTGAATAATTAATTATTGATTCATATGATAAGAAAATATTTATTTGATGTGGATATAAATGATGGATTTATTTATGTGGTTATAAGTGAAGGAATTAATGATGAGGTGTTTTATCGGTATTTGTCGAAATGGAGAACAAAATATGGGATTTTCGGAAAAATTAGTTTATTACTTGATTTTGTAAAATCCATAACTCTTTGTGTATAATGAGTTAAGAGATGAGCCATATATCAAAAGAAAGCCCTAAGTAAGCTAACTGTCAGAAATTTGAATCACCCAAAATTCTTTGTAGATATTTCGTGGTGAAATTTTGAATGAAAGCGGTTCAAGGACTAATAGTCCGAAAAATCAGTGTTCTTCAACTATATTGCATGAGTTATAAATTTTGATCCCACCGTTGGATCGTTGTAATTTTGGATATGTTATACATATATAAGTTGAGTATATGTCCACCAATTTTGAACCGTTAAAATGAACGTATGATTTGTTATGAATTTTAAGAGGCTCGATTAGGAAATTAGGTTTTGGTGGAAAATTCTAGAATTGAGTGGGCCCCACTCTTGGTTGTTGGGGAAGATGGCTGATTTTTGGTGGGTGGAATAGTAGCGAGGTAAAGCCATCGGAGTTCTGTGTCAAGTCTCGCTTCTTGTACTTTAACATTTTCCTATAAATAGAGGGCTAAGTTAGAATTGAAAATCACACCGTAAACAAGTTTTCTCTTTTTCTCTAGATTATTGAGTGTATTTTGTGAGTATTTAGATACTTGGTGAGTTGATATTCATCGTCTGCAAGTTTCCTTGATCAATATATCCGATATCCATCCGAAGTCCGCTCTTTTGAGGTAAGGGATAGTAAGGGATGTTATTTTCTTCTCGGATGATATTATTTCTTCAATATCATTATCTTTGAAATGTTGATCTCAAGTTTTTATCAAATTTGGAACTTTTTCATGCTCGGGGTTACTATTCATGAGTTACTATTCATGGGTTACTTATTCACGAAGTTACTATTCATGAGTTACTATTCACGAGTTACTATTCACGAGTACTATTCATGAAGCGTGAAGATGTTTTTTTGTGGAATTTCTATCTTTTTTGGTGTGAGAGTTACTATTCACGATACTGACTATATTCACGATACTAAGACTATTCACGAATCGGCCTTTATTCAATAGAAAAATGAAAATTTTTCTTTTCGACTAAAATATCTATTCGGATACTAGCTTTGATTGTATCCATGTTTTGATCATTCTTGAATTTTACACCACTATGATTATTTTGAGGTATTTTGGATGTATAGATTGAGAGTTATAATTTTATGAGAAAAGACTATTTTAAAAGTAATCGCTTATAACTCCTCATGCAGTTAACTCCAAAATTGATGAAAGTTTTATTGAGAGTACATCTATATAATATCGGTGTACTTCTGTGAATTTGGAATTTTTGGATAAAAGTACAATTTATGATAAATGTTTAAATATTAAATTGGTTTTGGCCATATGAAAAATAGTAAATGAATTTTTAAAATTTCGAGAAAAAATATATGTTCAATATGGGACTATTTTATGCTAAATCCAGAAAAGAAATATTTTGGAACCGATTTGGTATTTTTCATGAAAATGTTCTAGTTATGAGTAAATGAATTAAATATGTTATGTGAAGTAAGAAAATTAGAAAATATGATTTTATGGTTTGAGAATCATATATAGAGGTATATGCTGATTTTTGATGAGGGTTTTGGTTATTGGTGATGAAATTTTATGAGTTTGGCATTTTATGATGATTAAATGCATTAATTAGTAAAGTGTAAACAATTTAATTAAATTGTTTATAAGTTTAAGAAATGATTAAAACATTATTATAATATTAATAATATTAGATTATGAGATTTCTAAGTGATTTATAACATTTGGATTAAGGTGTTATAAATATGGATATGAATTATTGATGAATATCTTTTCATAATGCAAGATGACTTGTTGATGAATATCTTTTAAATCAGAAGTGCAAAAGATGAATTATTGATGAATATCTTTGGCTCATAATGCAAAGATGACTTGTTGATGAATATCTTTGCTTTGTAGTGCAAAGATGAATTATTGATGAATATCTTTGGCTTGTAATGCAAAGATGACTTGTTGATGAATATCTTTGTTTGTAGTGCAAAGATGAATTATTGATGAATATCTTTGGCTCAGTAATGCAAAGATGACTTGTTGATGAATATCTTTGCTTTGTAGTGCAAAAATGAATTATTGATGAATATCTTTGGCTCGTAATGCAAAGATGACATGTTGTTGAATATCTTTAAATTTTGTAGTGCAAAAGATGAATTATTGATGAATATCTTTGGCTTGTAATGCAAAGATGATTGGTTGTTGAATATCTTTAGCTTTGTAGTGTAAAGATGAAATGTTGATGAATATTTTTGGCCCGTAGTGCAAAGATGAATTTATTAGTATGATTATGAGCAGTGAGGCTGTGATTTGGTATAACCATGATCTTTGATGTTTCGGTAAAGACAAGTGATGAAAATTATCTTTGTCTTTGGATGAGGAAAGAAATTTAGAACTACAATTACGATTATGAAGTTATACATGTGATTGTGGATGTGAATTGTTGATTGATGTTACAGGATAAAACATTGTTGGTGGATTTTAACATGAGAAGACAATAGATTTTATAGTATTTGACTCTTCTAATGGATTGCTCATTCCATTTTAAACTATGGTTGAAAAGTTTTATCATCTACCATATGTTCTAAATCTCCGATTTATTCTTGATGAAGACTATTGATAATTTATTTATCTTTAGTCATAATATTTTTCTTGAGCTAGTTGTGCTCACCCTTTGTTTCACAATTCCTTTGTGTAATAAAAGTGTATTCGGGTCGGCGGGGATAGCGAGGGAATAGAGTGGTGGTCTATAGATGTTGAGGGTGAGGTGAATTTAACTTGGAATGGTGTTTTGTCACTATCATACAAGATGTCTAATGACATACAACCTCGTGTTATCATAAGACATGGTTGTGCTCATCCACTTCTTTGAGTATATTTACAAGCACTACCTATATAATCTTGGTGTTTGTTTGGAGTATAATACCCAATTAGAGACAGTGGAGATAATGATATGTCAAGAGAAGACTCACCATTGGGAAGAATATGATAGTAATCTTCTTCGTTTTCTTTGGGGGTTTATTGGGTCAACCAAGGATAATTTCGTGGCCATATGATATCTACCATAACCCAAAAGCATGGCCTCCCATGTATGAAGGTTTCCTTGAGCACTTCCCAAAGATTCTAATTTCTAAAACAGTTTTTGATTGCATGCCTTTTATGTAAGGTGTCATGGTGACGTGTTATCCAAGTTGGTGTCGAGTTACATTTGGTATATATTGGTATCCAAACTCACAAAGATATGTGTTGTTGTATTTTGCACGACAATTGTTGTAATAAAGTTGTAGTTATTTCGTACCATGTATTTAACGACTCAGAATAGGTTGGATGGAATGGACCTATTTTGGGGTTGTTACTCAACCTCTAATACCTGCAATGAAGAGAGATAACATGGATTAGAATAGCACTTTGGAATATAACGTGATTCCTATCTACTAAATAAACTAGGAAAACATATAAATATAAACAAAATTCTTGGGTTGCCTCCCAGTCAGCGCTTGATTTATAGTCTTTCAGCCTGACTTTGTCTGGTCAACGCTATCCAATTCCCCTACGATAAGTTAGGATTCCTCCATCCATTAGAATTGCACTGTGTGTAGGTAGGTTTCCCATCTTACTAATCTATGAATTGAAATAACCTAACATAATTCCTGTACATGATGTCTCTAGTTCCATTGCATAGCTAGGTGTCTCGTCCGTTGTATTTGGGAATAAATTGTTGCATTAAGGCATGGAAAGTACAACGAACTTTTTCTCTTTTATTTTATCTTCCTCAGCCCACCATGGTGTATACGAGGCCTCTTTATCATACTGATCATTGCCTTGGATGTGACTACCTAGGGGACATGGGTGTGCAAAACTCATTGGATTTTTCAACTCTGGTTGAGAAGATACTTGGGGTATAATACAGGTGATATGATATTCTGCATTTTCCAAACGCCCAGTTGTCTCCTCAATGTTCACTCCTTTCAGTTCATCCAGTGGCAGGTACACTTCTGGCTCTCCATCCGTTTCATCATCCATGTTATAGTACCAATTATTTGAGGGCGATTGTTCAAGGCTTCGAACATTTGATCCATCTGATTCTGCAGATTTCGAATTGACCTCTCTTGCTCAATCATCTTCTTCTCAGTTGATGCTACAAACTTGAACCACAAATCCTTCAATCTTGAATTATCTTGTTCAGTTTCGAAATCCATGTATTGAGGACCATTTATTGAGGAGTTAATGAGTTGTTCCATCTGTCTATTAAGATTTTGGGTTGATAACTCCTGACTCATTATCATCTCTTCTTTTTCTGTTATAATCCTTAAAATGAATTCCTTCAACTCTGAATTGTCTTCTTGTCGCATTGGAGGTGGATTTGAGAAATTTGATGGATATGTTGGACTTGGAATGCAGTATTGGTCTTGATAGTTATCACTCCATTCATAATCTGGGTGATAACCCCAACCTTGATGATAATTAGGATTAGCATAGCTGTTGAGGTATTCACCCCCAAAATGTACTTCTCAACAACCGATGTCAGACCGATAACTTTCGGATGCTCGCCAGCACAATATTCACATGTAACTACTATATCCCGAGTACGTTGGGCTGCAAGAACATCCAACCTCTCCGAAAGTGTTGCAATTTGTGCTGACAATGCAGAAAATATATTGAGTCCATCAATCCCCGCTCCCCTTGGTTGAGACATACTCGAATATGGCCTTTGATAATTGCAAGATCCAAACCATGGTACCAAACGAAAAAAAAGAAGATAATAAAATAAAATATAAAGAAAGAAAGAGAAAAAAAATGTTTAAATTAAGACTAATTTGATTGAAGCTAATATTGGCAAAAATGTATTAAACTAATTCCCCGGCAACGGCGTCAAAAACTTGTTGGGTAAAATCTAATTACGCACAACACGCAAGTATACGTGGTCAACAAGTAATATAGTGAAAATAGAGTATCGTTCCCAAGAGAAATTATTAATACAAATTACCAAGTACTAACCCTTAATCAAACTAATTTTATTTAAACAAACAATTTAACAATATAAATTAAATTATCTAATTACACTAATTCTAATTACCACTAATTAAAAATCAGATTATGGAGATTTATGATCATAACTTCACTTATTGCTATATTTAAATTAACACACTTCTCATCAATTATTTTTTATCCTGAATTGTTAATCAAGAACACTAAATCAGATAAAACCACCTCTCGATGCATAATACCTATACTCACTTAAATCCACAATTGATAGAATTAAGCAAGACACCCTAATTAACTAATCCACTATATCTCTATGTGAATTACAATTAAAAAGAATTTAAAGCACAAGTTCTCTATAAGATTACATATGGCGTAAAGTCATATCTCTATCCTAAACATGAATCATGAATTCCATCTATACAGAAATCACAAACACATGTTATCATGATTAGATCTAAAGCTATACTTCATCTCTCGAGTTCATATAGATTATCACGATAATTAATGGCCAATCAATTAAACAATTAAGTCCAAATCACAATAGACAATCTTCACAATAGAACATAATAATTGATAGCGAAGCATATTAAAATAAACTACACAATAAGATCCATTGTAATCTCAAACAAAGAATTAGTTCATTGAATTAAAACTAAGAATCCACAATTGAATAATCATTAAAAGACAAAGATAGAAGAAAATAAGAAGATAGAATCTATTGTCTATAGATTTGATGCTCTCTCATTGCTCTTACTTTGAATCTTCAATGGTCTCCAAGTTGCTTCAATCTCCAAAACTCATTAGAACTAGGGTTTTGATCTAATTTACTCTAATCTAATCTAATGGAATTCTTCCAAAAACTTCTATTAATCATTGTGATTCTCCTCCTTTTATATGCCTCTTCATATGTCTTTAAGTCCTCTTAGAAGTTCTTGAATTAATCAGCTCAAACCAATCCTTATCGGACTCAAATTCGGACAAAAACTACTATTTCTGTGCGTACCCAAGCCCCGGCTTGGGTATTGCCTTGTAAATAGCAAGCCCCGGCTTGCTATGCTACTATTTTTGACTTCAGGACCCCAAGCCCGGCTTGGGTATAAGGCATAAAATAGTAAACCCCGACTTGGGTGCAAGCTGTTAGTTATTTTTTCTGCTGTAGTGTCCTCTGGTAAAATGGCCATAACTTTTGATCCGGGAGGAGTTACGGGGCCTGCTACCTATCAAATCAAAGCTATCGACGAGCTCTAAAACTTTAATTCTAATTGAAAAATAACGAACGGATGAAGGTCAAAATTGGACTGGAAGTGACTGCTATACAAATGACCACCCAAAACAGCGAAATTCAACGTCCGTTGGTACAAATGTCATAACTCTTGCATCCGAACTCCGATTGGAATGATTCAAGATATTCCGGAAAGCTAAGAAGAAGATCTACAATATAGTACAAGTTTCAAGCCAAGAATATGAAATGAACATGAAAACCCAAATGATGTCCGGATTGCTTTTCTTTGCGTTTTCCTACCAATTCTTTGCTATTTCCTTACTTTTCCTTACCAATAGTCGCTCACACCGCTCCCAAACATATAACCTACAAAATGAACACAAAATGAATGAAAAGTAACTAAGACACATGAATATAAGCAACTAATTCAAGTAAAAGATACCGGATAAGTAGGTATAAAATCTACTTATTAGAAGACCAGTAACGAAATCCATGGTAATGTGCTCCCACTTCCATTCTAGAATTTCTAGTGGTTGCAATGGACCTTTTGGCACTTGATGCTCTGCCTTGACTCCTTGACAAGTTAGACACCTTGAGATAAACCCCGCTATCTCTCTCTTCATATTGCTCCACCAAAATGTATGTCAAAGATCACGATACATTTTGGTACTCCCAGGATGGATTGCAAACGGTGTGTTATGCGCCTCCATCATGATTTTATACTTCAAGTCAGAATCGTTAGGAACACAAAGTCTGGAGTTGACTCGAAGTATTCCTTCTTCATCGATTCTTGCTTCTGGAATAACATCTTCTTGCACTTTCTTCTTCATACGCATCAGCTCCAGGTTTGTAGTTTGAGCAGCTTTAACTTTATCGATTAAAGTCGGTTCCACTCGTATATTCGCCATCATCACATGGGTCCCTGGAGTCTTTAACTCTATTTTTATCCTTTCCAAGTCATCCAAAATGGGTCTTTGCGTTGACAATATTGCACTCGTACCCGCATATGATCTTCTACTCAATGCGTCAGCTACTACGTTCGCTTTTCCAGGATGGTATTGGTTGGTATGATCATAATCTTTCAAAAACTCAAGCCATCGTCGTTGCCGCATGTTGAGTTCCTTTTGAGTGAAGAAAAATTGGAGGCTTTTATGATCCGTATAGATCTCCACATTCTCTCCATACAGGTAATGCCTCCAAATCTTAAGCACAAAAACGGCTGTTTCCAACTCTAGATCATGAGTAGGATAATTCCTCTCATATTCTTTAAGTTGTCGAGAGGCATAGGCTATGACTTTCCCATGTTGCATGAGAACACATCCTAACCCTTTTCCTGAAGCATCACTGTAGATGACAAATCCCTCCGAGCGAGATGGTATTGTCAGAACATGTGCTGAAATGAGTCTCCTCTTGAGTTCTTAAAAACGCTTTTCACATTCCTCGTTCCAACCGAATTTTGTATCTTTTTGAGTTAGCTGAGTTAATGGAGTAGCGATTCGAGAAAACCCTTCTAAGAATCTCCGATAATAACCAGCTAAGCCGAGAAAGCTACGTACTTTGGTCACTGACTTAGGTTGCTCCCAGCTTTGAATTGCTTCAATCTTTGTCGGGTCAATAGATATTCCAAAATTTGATATCATGTGCCCAAGGAATGCAACTTCCTCAAGCCAGAACTCGCATTTCTTCAACTTGGCATAAAGCTTGTTTTCACGAAGCTTTTGGAGTATCAGCCTCAAGTGTTGCTCACGGTCTTCGCGAGTTTTAGAATATATGAAGATATCATCAATAAAGACGACCACAAAGTGATCCAAATATTCCTTGAATACCCAGTTCATCATATCCATGAAGGCAGCAGGAGCATTAGTTAATCCAAAAGACATGACTAAGAATTCATAATGCCCATACCGAGTTTTGAAAGCAATCTTTGGAATGTCATCAGTTTTAATCTTCAACTGATGATATCCGGAATGAAGATCAATCTTTGAAAAGAATTTGGCTCCTTGCAACTGGTTAAACAGATCATCAATGCGAGGTAACGGGTACCTATTTTTGATGGTGACATGATTCAACTCTCGATAATCAATACAAAGTCGCATACTTCCATCTTTCTTCTTTACAAATAGAACAGGAGCACCCCAAGGAGACGTACTAGGACGAATGAAACCGATGTCTAATAATTCCTGTAGCTGGGTTTTTAACTCCTGAAGTTCAATAGGAGCCATTCGATATGGGGCTTTGGAAATGGGTTTTGTACCGGATTCAAGGTCGATACAAAATTTAATTTCACGCTCTGGGGGTAGGCCATGAAGTTCTTCAGGGAATACGTCAGAAAATTTATTAACAATAGAAATATCATTCAAATCTGACGTGTCTTTATTTAAATACGTGACATTGAGCGCAAGTAGGAGAAATAAAGGAATGGGTAGAACCGGTATCAAATAAAGTATAAACTTCACTAGAGTTTATGATTAGCTTACCCGTGATCACCTCATTCGGATTTCTCACTTTTTGAGAGGTTACGACAAATGGTCTCCCTTGAACTACCGATTTTGTCTTATCTGGGACACCCTTTGATGCCTCCATCCCAGCTGGACTTGACTTTGGTGCACGACAAAATTGAGCTAGGTGACCTTCTTTTCCACAATTATAACATGCTTTGATGCGCATCGATGCGGTTTGGACTTATGTGTCCTTCCCTCCACATTTGTAACATACGACCGGTGGGCGTTCTCCTTCCTTAATAACAGGTGCTGGTGCTGACGTCTTTCCATCCTTGTTGAATCTCCTCTTCTTGAAATGTCTACTCTTATTGTCATGGCCATGATTACCACCGAAGTGATTATCATTTCTGGCATGTTGATTTCCTCCACGTTTGTTATCACCGCTTCGATGACTGCTACCACTAGTATTATCGACTTGTCAGTTGCTCTCTCTTGGTTGGGTTGACTCATTATCGCGCTCCAATAACTGAGCCCTATTCACAACATCTGAATACAAACACAGTTTGTGAATTGGATTGGACCTTTCAAGTGTGGTTTAAAATACATTTTCAAATAATGAGCTATGATATGTCTATGTAAATAAGATATATACATGTGAGGCATGCTATTAGAGGCTTATTAGCACCAATATATGGTTTAAAGGCTTATAATATCGAATCTTGTCAAAGAAAGTTGCTAAGACTTATTGATTGAAATAAATCATTATGGAGCTAAGTAGATTGAATATGAACTTGAAAATAGATGACAACCTACTTGAGGTATGTTTACAATACGTATCAGAATACGTGTTATGCTAGAAATTATAACGGGTAATAAAAATCCTAAATCTAGTTTGGCCAGGGGACGGCACAGCTGTAAGACCCCAAATTTTTGGAAATAAAAGTATTCAATTTTTCTTATAATTATTATTCTGTAAATGGTGATAAAAAAGTTAAATTTAAGGGTGATATATGTAAAGTTTACAAAATACGAAAGTGGTTATAAAATACTCATTGCTGTCGGGGAATATTCTTTTGGTTGTGGAATATTCTTCTTTGTCGGGAATATTAGAGATGACGACGGTATGACCATTTATGGCTCCATAATGAAAAACCCATCGGATCGAGAAAATGATAAGTATGAGTTTTTATAAATAACAACGTAGTTATTCTGAATTAATAATCGTTGGAATACGGTGGTTAAAGTACGAATGTCTGGCGTGGTTGCGATAAAGAGTAGCTGCGGTATTGCACAATATTTTTGGATTATCGATTCTTACGTAAGAAGACACTACTCAATAATTATTACAGTAATTACTGTTCAATATTTTATTTTATTGATTCAATAATTACTACGTTGATATTTTATATTATTGTTAATTCAATAATTGTCATTGCACAGTATTTTCCATTATCAAATCAATAATTCATATTATTTGAATAATATTATTAGATAGCATTATTGGAAATGTCTAAAGAAGTTCTATCTAGGAAAGGGGTTTGGTCACCTAATTGCGCGCCATTAAGGAGAAATCCTTATCAGAAAGCCCCCTTTTTCCTGAAAATGACCTGATTGTCATTATTGTGATTCTGTAATATTATTTATGAATAATTAATTATTGATTTATATGATAAGAAAATATTTATTTTATATGGCTATAAATGAATGAATTAATGTTGAGGTGTTTTATCAGTATTTTGTCAGAATAGAGGTGTTGAAAATCATCTCGTATGTGAATTTTCGGTCATTTTTCGTTGAGAAGTTGGAAAAACTTTCTTCTACAAAATTGTAGAGAATTAAATTTCATTTGGAATGGACATAAAATTCGTATTTTTTATGATAAAAAGGCTATTTATTATGAATTATTAAAGTTTTGGAAATAAATATTTTTAATTAAAAACATGGGTGGGCCCTATTTTTGTTTTTGGTGGAAAAATGCTGAATTTAGTGGGCCCCACTAGTGGTGTGCTGAATTTGGTTAAGAAGGTGTGCGTAGAAATTTTTTAAAGAATATTAATATTTTATTAATTTAGTCTGCTTTGGTATTTTAATATTTTTCTATAAATATGGTGCTTAGTTATAATTGAAAATCACACCAGAATCTGTGTGACGCCCCCAAAATAGGTATACATCACTCATATTGAGTCGTCAAATACATGGTACAAAATTCAAATACAACTTAATAATACAGCTGTCGTGTAAAATACGACAAAACATAAACTGAGAGTTTTAATAAGAATATTGTCATCAGATAATATCCACACTCAAAGGAGTCCTCATTACATTTATTGTCACACTATTTAAGCAGAATAGTGAGGACTACTAATACTATCATCGGACCATCACCCCGTTCCCGACTAGTCCATTATGTTCTCATTTCACGAAGAAAACGGTGAAAGAAAAGGTGAGCTCAACCAAACCCAAAGAAGAAATATTATGACTAAGATAATGCAGAATAAATTATCATTAGCCTTCAACCATGTTAAACTGATAAAATACAATAGACATCAAGTTTAACTGCAGCGGAACAAACAATCCATTAAAAGAGTCAAGTAGATAATAAAGTCTACTATCTTTTATGATTTTAAAAGTTTTTCATCACTTTTATCGCTGAGACTCAACTTCATAAATAATCCACATCATCAAATCATCCCTGCACTACAGGCCAAGGCTATTATTTAGTATCACGACCACGAATTATCCATGCACTACGGGCCAAACATAATCGTGTTTTCTTCAACGGTCCTGATCATGCCATAAAACAATTCATCTTTGCTCCCTTGGCCGAAGAGAATCCATAGCCATAATCATACCAAAAACTGTCCATCAATGCACTACGGGCTAATGAGGATTTTTTCTACATCATTTGTAACATTACGGTCATGATTATACCGAATAATCCCTTGTCATAATCATACCAAGTCCATCTATGCAATACAGGCCACAGATGACTTTCAACATAATATAAACATGAGGATGATGACAATAACATAATAATTTAATAAAACAAGTTCTAGAATTAATATATCCAAGAACCAATAATGTCCAAATTGTCAACATGATAATGCTTTGTAGAGTAAAATTCAAGAATGCTCAGAAGAATATTTCCATGAAAAGATACTGGATGAAGCGCAAATATCAAGGATATTCCACTAATTTCATGGAGTATAGAAGTCAAAACTTTAACCAACTGAGTATAATAAAGATTGGAATAACAAAAGAAATCACCACGCGCATGCAGTACCCAGCATGAGCGAGTTATTCCAATGAGAATAATAAATAACTAAACCGAAGTCGTATAATACATGCAAGCGAGGATATTCCAACAGAATAATAAAGAATAGAATAACAACAGAAATCACCATGCATGCGGTACTTAGCACAGGCAGTTATTCAACGGGATAATAAATAACGGAACCAGTCCGTAAAAGCTAAGCAGACAGGATATTCTAACAGAATAATAAAGACGGAACCAGGTTCGGCGTAAAATGCACAGACAGGATATTCCAACAGAATAATAAAGACGGAACCAGGTCCGGCATAAAACACATAGACAGGATATTCCAACAGAATAATAAAGAATGGAATAACAACAGAATTTCACCATGTATGCGGTACTTCGCATAGACAGGTTATTCCAGCAGAATAATAAATAATGGAATAACAGAAGAATTTCACCAAGTATAGGGTAGACAGCGTATACAGGTTATTCCAATAGAATAATAAAGAATTGAATAACAGAAGTTCTCTTCATGAATATGAAAAAAATAATAATACCCCTTACCTTATAAGAACTGGATATTGGAAAAGTGAAGTAGCAGAATACTTTTCTTCTTTCTCTCTATAATTTCTCTCTCTACAGTTTCAGTGAATTCGTAAGAAATAATGAAGGAATGAACTTCTATTTATAGAAGAATGGACTGAATAGTAACTAATCCATGAACGATCCAGATTAATTTACTTTTAAACGGACAGTCCAGATTGATTTAATAAAATATTCTAATAAAACAAAAATCTTTTAAATAAAATATAATATATTCTATTTATTGTCTAATAAAATAAATAGCTTTATAAAAGTATTCTATTTTATATAAAAAGATTTTACTATACAAAACACTTATCGTGCACTTTATACAACACTATCATAATAAAATATAATATATTCTAATTATTGTATAATAAAACAAATAACTTTATAAAAGTATTACATTTTATATAAAAGATTTTACTATGCAAAACACTATACATAATTGAATATAATATATTCTAATTATTGCCTAATAAAATGAATAACTTTATAAAAGTATTACATTTTATATATAAAAAGCTTTTATGTTTTATTACACTAATAATACTAATAAAACAAAACTTATATATATAATATAACAATCGACAATAATTGAATCAAATAACGTGAGATCTTGTCAACAACCATCAAGCAATAATTGAACAAAAGCGAGTGTTTTCTCACGTAAGCATCGATAATCAATACTGGTGTGCTCTTATGCAACCATAGCAGATTCTTTGTACTTTTACTACCAGAGTAGTTTAACAAGATTATTACAGTAAAACTTCATAGTTATTTTCATAAAACTATTTTTGTCGTTTTCTCAATCCGGATAATAATTCGTTAATGAGGGTCCACTAATGATTGTCTTAGTCGCATACGAATATTCCCTGTTAAAATGAATATTTCTCGACCAATCGAATATTATATAACAACTTGCATACTTACAAAATTTATAAATATTACCCACAACTATAACATTATATCAAATCCACATCATAATAAAAAAAATATTTCGAGAAAAATTAAATCTTTATTCGTAAAATTTGGGATTTTACAATCTGAAATTTTCTCTCTCTATAATATCGAGCGTATTTTATGAGTATTTAGATACTTTGAGAGTTGCTATTCAGTGCAAGTTTCTTTTAACATTATATCCAATATTTCAGCCAGAAGTATTATTCTTTTGAGGTAAGGGATGTTATTTTCTTCGTAAATGATGTTATTTCTTTCAATATCATTATACTGAAATATTGGTATAAATTTTATTGTGGAATTTCTACATTTTCATGTCGAGGTTACTATTCACGTATACGACACTATTCACGTATACGTCACTATTCACGAATATGGTACTATTCACGAAGTATGATTTTTCTTGTGAAATTTTTACCTTTTCGTGTCGGGGTTACTATTCACGTATACGACATATTCACAAAAAAATTTAAATTTTCTTTTCTTTGTCCAAGTTATCTGTTATTGTTCTTATCTTTGATTGAATCTATGTTTTGATCTTTATTCTTGAATTTTGCTCCACAATTGTTTATTATGGAGTATTTTTGAAGTTGGATAAACTAAAGTACGAATCCTTAATCCTTGTCCTTTTATCTCACTGGATTCTTAAAATATTTTCATCATTCTCAGTCCTAAATGGTGATATAACTGAATATCTTTGGCCTATAGTGCAAAGATGAATGATTACCTTATGAATATCTTTAGCCCGTAATGCAAAGATGGACAGGTGTTGAGATGAACATAACCAACTGGTGATACAAATGAATATATTTGACCCGTAGTGCAAAGATGAATATTTGATTTAAGATGTATATTGATTGATGTCACAGGGATAAAATATTGATGATGGACTTTTAAATCATAGAAGATAGTAGACTTCGTTCTCTACTTAACTCTTTTAATGAATTGTTGTTTCCGTTGCAGTTGTTGATCTAACATTTGTTGTCTATTATATTCTATCAGATTTTTTTTCCCTGTAGAGGACTAAGGATAATTTATTCTACATTATCTTAGTCATAATATTCTTGATTCATTCTTATTATCATTATCATAATTATGTTGAAAGTTATCTTTGGCCCGTAGTGCAAAGATGAAATGTTGAATGATGAATATCTTTGGCCTGTAGTGCAAAGATGACCTGTTGTTGAATATCTTTGGCCTGTAGTGCAAAGATGAACTGTTGATGAATATCTTTGGCCCGTAGTGTAACGATGACCTGTTATTGAATATCTTTGGCCTATAGTGCAAAGATGAACTGTTGATGAATATCTTTGGCCCGTAGTGCAAAGATGAATTTATTAGTATGATTATGAACATGAACTGTGATTTGGTATAACCATGATCTTTGATGTTTCAGGTAAAGATAGGTGATGACAATTATCTTCGTCCTGGGTGCGAAGAGGAATTTAGAACCATAATTATGATTATGAGTTATTCACATGATTGTGGACAGGAACTATTGATTGATGTTACAGGGATAAAATATTATAGGTGGACTTTTAACATGGAGAAGATAATAGACTTTATGGTCTATTTGACTCTTCTAATGGATTGCTCAATCCTCGGTAACTATGGTTGAAAAGTTTTATCATCTACCATGTGTTCTAAATCTCTAATTGATTACTAATGAAGGCTATTGATAATTTAATTATCTTTAGTCATGATATTCTTTACTGGACTAGTTGTGCTCACCCTTTTCTTTCGCAATTCCTTTCAGGTAATAAGAGTGTAGCTGGGTCGAGCGGAGGTAACAGGGGAATAGAACGTTGGTCTATAGCTGTTGAGGTACTCCCTAAACAGTATAAAAATAATTTTATTGAGAGCTTTAGATAAGTGTGTTGTATTTTATACGTCATTTAACCGTTGATTTTGGTGAACCGAATAGGGTGAGGTGAACCCAACTTTGGAAGGGTGTTTTGCCACTATCATACAAGATGTCTAATTACATACGACTTCATGTTATCATAAGACAAGGTTGTGCATATCCACTTGCTGATTATATCTATGAGCACTACCTATTTAATCTTAGAGTTTGGTTGAAATATAATTCTCAATTGGAGACAATGGAGATAATTATATGGCAAGAGAAGACTCACCATTGGAAAGAACATGATAGCAATCTTCTCATTTTTCTTTAGGGTCTATTGGGTCAACCAAGGATAATTCTCAAGTCATATGATATCTATTACAACTTAGATGCATGGTCTCCCATGTACGAAGGTTTCCTTGAACATTTTCCAAAGATTTTAATTTCTAAAATAGTTATTGATTGTACCTTTATGTAAGGTACCATTGTAAGGTATCAATATGAGGTGCTATCCAAGTAAAGGGATGAGAGTCACAGTTGGTATCCACAACATATGTGCTATCATATTTTTCACGACAGTTGGATTAATGAAGTTTGTAGTTGTTTTCTGTATCATGTATTTGGCGACTCAGAATGGGTTGTGTGGACCTATTTTGGGGGCTTTACAACAGCTGCGTCTATCCCAGGCCAAATTACAGCACAACTGTGCCACAGGGCAGTGATGCCTGATTATTTTAACTGTGAATTCAAACCTTAAAGCATACAGGTATGAATGTCTAAAGGTATATACTTAACATAAATGATGATTTAAGTATATGAACAAGTAATGGTTATATAAAACCCAAATTTGTTAAATTTTATTAAAGTTTGTAAAATGAAAGAACGATGTAGATCGCGTATCTATAAACTTTAAATATGTGTCGAACACATAGCGATTCAAGTGTGTGATAAAGATTTATGAATGTTGATATGAAGCATGTGTAGCTAAGGTGTACTATATATACATAGCTATTCTAAGAGTTTACTAAGAAAGCAAATGGAAGGTCTTAAAAACCAAGATAGAGAATAATGTAACATTATTATTACATTAAGAATGTATGAATGTATGACTAATAAATATGTATCCATGATTATATAACTGTGTAGGAATACACGAAGTGCAGACAATCTTTAAACAATTAAGTCGTAGTTATTAAACTACGAATCAGGCAAGTCTTTTAGTTCCTATTTGATATATAAATTCTATAACTGTTAGTTGAGCTATATTATGCTATGAGAATGTTGATGTATATATATGAAATGCATATGAGATATGTATGAAATTTGAAATTTGATCTTTGATGATATGCTTGTGAAGTAAACCTATATGCCTGTTATATGAGAAGTGACATGCGTAGTAAATATTAATGGATTATGAATGTATGAGCTGAGTATGCTATTATATGCTATGTGCTGCATGGAAACATTTAGAATTACTGGATTGTCGAGCTCACCCTTGCAAATAACCATGTTTGTAGGTTAAGGACTCACGGTAAAGATTACGTGCTACTTAATTGATAGAGTTCAATAGTATCGAAGGAGATTGATTTATTGATTTAAATATATGCTCTTGAACCATGTTTAGGTTCTAGGAGATGTACATGATAGTAGTTTACAATGTGTAATACCTGTTGAGTTGTAAAGTTGTACTATATGATGCATAGAGGAATTCTAATCGAGATGTAAAAATTTATACAGTAATTCGAATAGAATGAATCACAAAATAATTTGATTCAAGGGTATATAATTGATTCAAGTTAAGAAATCAATAAAAGATTTTTCAAAGGGGATTGAAAAAGTTTAAATTATTCCGCTTATTTTTATAACATCGAATATGATGTAAGACAGAAATGGTAAATGTCCAAGATTTGAAACTTATAAAAGTTTGGGGTCATTGTACAGATCCTGGAAATGTAAAGAATTTATTTTCTAAATTGTAATAAGCAAAGTTATATTCATTAAGTTATTAATAAAAGATATAAATAGTTTGACGATAATAGTATCGTGGCGGACCAGATCCGAGGTTCGAAGGGACCCGGATTTGGGGGCGTCACAGGTTAGTATCAAAGCTGTAGGTTATAAACTTTAGGTAGGAGTACCTTAGGCTATAACCTGAAGGAGAGAAAGATAAAGATTAAAATATATATAAGCGAAGATTCAAAGAAGAATCTTGAAATATCTAGAGAATGAGAATTCAGGAGTTTCTTAACTCCGGTAATAAAAATGTTAAGATGATGTCTATAAGATAAAGATGACACAGATAATAAGAATGAACTCGAATGGGGTTTAGTTGATAATGGGAAAGAACCTTAAGGTAAACCAATGATCACGACTTGATCAGAATGAGCTAAGAAATGATAAATAGTCTGTAACGACTAAGTGGGTATAACTTGATGCTATAAGAGAAGGTACTATGAAACGGTACAGATGAACTCATGAGGAGTTGTATATGATGGGATACTAAGAATTCATATCGATCAAAGAGAAATTTAAGCATGAGATAGAGTTAGGTGGGATTTTAATTGAGGACTCATGTGAGAGCTGAGTTATACAAACCTTTGTATGGGCGGAAGCTTTGTGCTCACGCTCGATTCCTCACAATGATAATCAATGGAATGTCGGTGTCGCACTATCGATATGCTTATGGTGAGAAGGTGATTCTTTTCTCATATCATATTTGATAGATAGAGACTATTAAGATTAAGATAGAGAATATTAAGATTAGGTGCGAGTTCTTAAAACTAATGCATATGGTAAGTTCGTGACTCATGATCATATGGTATGTTTTGAACTCTTCAGTGAATGGACGCCTATGGTCTGACTAGGATAAGTTCTTAAACTCTTATGATTGTGGCAAGTTCCTGAACTTCCAAAGCGTGATGAGTTTGATGAACTATACTGGGTATAGAAAACTTCTGAGGTAAGAATTAAGAAATTTTGGTATAGTAAGCATTGATGGTGTTAGAGATTAATAGAATGAAGCAATGGAGTAAAGATTGAAGTTGATGGAGAAACATGGATTTTCTAAATCTTCTAGCTCTGCTAGATTTTCAAAATTTATTGACTTCGTGCTGATGTTTGCACTTCTGTTTTCTTAAAAATCATTGGATTATGTGATTGAACCAATGATATTTAAAAATAATATCGTTATTCATATGTCTATGCTAATTGTTTCGGCTAAGACAAAAATGATTTGAAAATTTTCAAAATGTATTTCTAGCCATGTGCATCATTTGATATGGTGTAGAAAATGGTAAACGATGGAGTCATCAATGCAGTCGAACCTAGTGTTAGTTGTGATCGAAAGATCGTCAGCCCACTATGGTATGATGTAATATAACAAAGTCACAAAATGGCAGAATCCTCAACGTACTACTAATCTGGTATGGTATCATGACGTCATAAAAGATTTTTTGGTTTTCTTGTAAATTATGAAGAAGGTCAATTAAGTTGGCTAAATTATTTCGATTGATGTCTGAATTGTGGATAAAAGTCTAAGCTATTTGATTCGGCTAGACAGTTGTTGAAAAATATTTATGGAATTCAAGCATTCTTGTGTATTTATGCCAAACAAGCTTGCTCTGGTGCGAATTCAGATGTTGAAAAACTAAGGTGAACAACCCTATAAGGGGACATGTTTTTGGGGATAATAGTTACGAGCGTAACGCATATAGTCATTATAAAACACTACGTTGCGGCCTAACGTAGTGGTGCAATAGGCTGGCCACCTAGTGTATATGAGGAGGATGTTTTCAGTCTTTGTGATTGATAAACACTCTGGTTAGAGAAGAGTTTACGATCTTGTGACCCCTCAGCATAATTTGGAATCTAACATTTTTCATACTACTTCCCGATTATTGAAGGATGAATGTAGTAAGTAGAATGTTCCTTAGAAAGGAAAAAGTGGTGGAATGGATTGGAGAAAGTTATAATAATAAAAAACTTCCAAAAAGAGAATGAATAAAATTATTCAAAAGAATATGTAAGATTCGGAATAGCACTAAGTAGAGGAGGTTTCGATGATTCCGAGGACGAAATCCTTATAAGGGGGAGAGGATGTAAGAACCCAAATTTTTAGAAAATATTAAAATAAGAATTTAGTAGATAAAATCCTTATAGCATGAGATGGGTTCGAACAAGAATATATAAGTGTATTACGAGGTATGTGGTATTGTGTTACATAGGGTAATATGAGCTATGTAATAAGTGATGTTGTGTTTAATAAATATATATTATTATTATATATTTGTTATAAATTGTTGAGAGGAATTAATAATAAGATGGATAAGATTTATCTATCGACATTAAATAATTTATAGAATTATTTGATCATAGTAAGTTGGTGACATTAAATATCTTTGATGGATAATCACCATTTTCTTGAATATATATACTAGTAACTAGTATGATGTAATATGAGTTTTAGTTAGTGCTTAAGCTAATCGTGGATAGATTGAGATAGTAAAGCATAATTAGTTAATTATGAGAATTAAGTAACAAGTAGAAATATTGGTTAATTTATATTAAATTGGAAGTTATATTATGTAATAATATAATTTGAAGGAGTTTAAGAATCACTTAAGTAAATAGTGAATATGTGATTATAGTGGGTGCTTTATATTTGAGTTTTGTGGTAAGAAATCCGTAACGGAGATTTCATAGTTTGTTAAACTATTAAGGAAAAATAGAAGTTTGATAATTAAATTATTAAAGAAAATAGTAATCCATGATGTGGATTCAAAGAAGAGGTTGATTTTAGATGGGTTACCATTTATGAGGTATATGTGAAGTATTTAGGATCGTAGATTCTATTTCTGTTAAAACAGAAACTTTTCTGCCTCTGAACTTGGTATAAAGGGTTAATGCCATTTGAAAGCTTATGATTACTAATGGCAAATTTACCGAATCTATTGGATGTTCTGAGAAAGTTTGTAGAATTTAAGATTCAAGAAATGGATACTAATTACTCATAGGGATTAGATTAACACTTATGATGTGGCTGAATATAAAAATGGAAGAAGTTGTCTTGGGACAATCAAATAATTATACGTATAGTGTATAATTTAAATAATTAATAGAGTATATATTAATTATTTTAAGTGTAAGATGAGCTAAATAATTTAGCATTAAGGTACAGTGTGTGGCACAAAATTTATAATAAAATAATGTATAATTGTGGAAAAGCCAAACGTGGCCTAGACCCCTAATATTTTATAGTAGAGATAATAATCTTGAGTTATATAACTCTAGTAAATAAAATAAATGAGCCTTGTGGGGCTTGATTATTAAAGTTAAACCAGACTGACAAATTGTCTGAAATTATTAAAAGAGAATTAATGGAAAGATAATAGATGATTGATATTAATCATTTTGATAATTATGTGTGATAGGAAGTAATGGGTTGGGAATACCCAACTGAATGATATTTAGCCCAATTAAAATATTATGTGGACTAATGTATATGGAGTATATGATGTGAGTACATAAATAATGCCTAATTTTACTTAGTGTTGTAGAATTAACACATTAAAATTTTATTTTGGGAATTAAAGGAACTAAACTAAGCTTTAGTTACTGAGAAATAAGCTTGTTGCAAAATCAGTGGCTAAATAGAACATATAACTACATTGCGTAACTTCCAAATTCAGTTGCACGAACAGTGTTCAAGCTTCCTTTACGTGACCAATAGACAATGAACAGTAGCTATGCATAGGTGATGATTGGCTATGAAGATGGCTGGGAAGTGGTGGTTGGACAACTCCTTTATAACCTATGTTTTCTTCCATTCTCCACTAAATTAAACCATGGTGCAAGACCATGAACTGGATAATCCTTCCTCTATAAATATAGTCTCCTTCTTCTATTTCACGTTGGTTGAGTGTCTGAGTTTCTGCTATTGGAAGTTAGTAGAATTGGAGAGTCAGTAAAATTGGAAGAATGGAGGAGCTATAATTAATAATTCCAAGCATTCAAGAGGTAATAATGCTAACTTATATGCTTTTGATTCCTAAGTTTTCAATTCCTTAGAAATGGCAAGAAAAACTTGCTTTTGATTTACAAAATTGATGGCTAAGGATTGTTATAATCCATGAATTATTGCTAAATACTGATAATATAGTAAAATGCAAAAACAACGGAAGTTAAATGGACCAAATTGGTTGAGAAACGAATTTATAGTAAATGAATTCGCTAAATTTATCAAAACATGAACATTTAGTGTGAAAATGAGTTTTAGATTAATATTTGGGTTAGTTAATATTTATGTTAATTGTTCGGTATTTGGTATGTTGTAGTTTTATGAGTTATAAACCCATAGAATCGAAAATGGACTAATTTGGATGAGTATAACTCATTTTATGAAAATTAGAAGGGGTATGGGTCTATAAAATTACGAAGAACAGAGTCTGAGAAGTCGTTGTGCCTCACTGGGCGCAGTTGCGCTGCCCCCAAGGCCATTTGAGGGGCAGTTGTCCTGAACATTAGTGTCTGGTAGACTTCTTTGACCTGCTGTAGTAAATTAGACATAATGTTTTCATACGAACTTCGATTGAGGTGATTTAAGATGATCCGGAACGAGAACGAATAGACCTACAACAGTCATCTTTGTGACTGTTACGTATTTGGAGACAATCGGAAGGCGTCGAACGAGCACATACGTAAGTATAGTGCTCCCGACGATGGAATATATTATTCTAAGTGATAAAACATATATATGCATGATAATAGACATGACATATAAGATTACCTTACTCATAATAGAATGCTTTAGCATGGCTTAATATGTGTTTTGAAAAGAAACTTGGAGTTTTGAAAAATGAATATTGACGAACCTTGAGTCTTTGAAGTTATGATATTTTAACGCATAACTATTGTTGAGTTATGAGTATTCCTAAGCATGAGAAGTGATTTAAATTTGCTTTACTTATTATCAACTTACAATAGCAATGTTGAAAATGATTTCTAAAGAGAACTTGAAACTTTGAGAACGAACTTAAAGTAACTTGTGTACTTAAAGTTCTAAACGTGATAACATACATACATGGCTTAGTTGGCTATGAAATGAGATTAAAAGTTGAACCTAGTTGCTTTAACTTGGCCTAGAATGACTTTTAAAAGTGAACTTGAATGCCTTATGCCTTTAGACATGACGAATATGTTCATCATCTAGCTAAGCATGAATTGGACCTTTCAAGTGTGGTTTAAAATATGCTTTCAAATAATGAGTTATGATATGTCTATGTAAATAAGATAAATACATGTGAGGCATGCTATTAGAGGCTTATTAGCACCAATATATGGTTTAAAGGCTTATAACATCTAATCTTGTCAAAGAAAGTTGTTAAGACTTATTGATTGAAATAAATCATTATGGAGCTAAGTAGATTGAATATGATCTTAAAAATAGATCACAACCTACTTGAGGTATGTTTACAATACGTATTAGAATACGTGTTATGCTAGAAATTATAATGGGTAATAAAAATCCTAAACTGGTTCCGGAAGGGATTGGTGACAGTGCGCATACCATACCAGTTAAAAGAATTAAATTATATGATTATTGGCATAGTGAGCGATGATGCTCGATTATTTTAACTGTGAATCCAAACCTTAAAGAATATAGGTATGAATATCTAAAGTTATAATACTTGACATAAATGATGATTTAAGTATATGAACAAGTAATGGTTATATAAAACCCAAATTTGTTAAATTTTATTAAAGTATGCAAAATGTAAGAACGATGTGGATTACGTATCTATAAACTTTAAATATGCATCGAACACATAGCGAGTCAAGTGTGTGATAAAGATTTATGAATGTTGATATGAAGAATGTGTAGCTAAGGTGTACTATATATACATAGTTATTCTAAGAGTTTACTAAGAAAGCAAATGGAAGGTCTTAAAAACCAAGATAGAGAACAATGTAACATTATTATTACATTAAGAATGTATGAATGTATGACTAATGGATATGAATCCATGATTATATAACTGTGTAGGAATACACGTAGTGCAAATAAGCTTTAAGCAGTTAAGTCGTAGTTATTAAACTACGAATTAGGCAAATCTTTCAGTTCCTATTTGATATATAAATTTTATAATTGTTAGTTGAGCTATATTATGCTATGAGAATGTTGATGTATATATATGAAATGCATATGATATATTTATGAAATTTGAAAGTTGATCTTTGATGATATGCTTGTGAAGTAAACCTATATGCCTGTTATATGAGAAGTGACATGCGTAGTAAATATTAATGGATTATGAATGCATGAGCTGAGTATGCTATTATATGCTATGTGCTGTATGAAAACTGTTAGAATTGCTGGGTTGTCAAGCTCACCCTTGCAAATAAGCACTTTTGCAGGTTAAGGACTCACGGTAAAGATTACGTGCTACTTAATTGATAGAGTTCAATAGTATCGAAGGAGATTGATTTATTGATTTAAATATATGCTCTTGAACCATGTTTAGGTTCTAGGAGATGTAAATGATAATAGTTTACAATGTGTAATACCTGTTGAGTTGTAAAGTTGTACTATGTGATGCATAGAGGAATTCGAATCGAGATGTAAAAATTTATACAGTAATTCGAATAGAATGAATCACAACATAATTTGATTCAAGGGTATGTAATTGATTCAAGTTAAGAAATCAATAAAAGATTTTTCAAAGGAGATTGAAAAAGTTTAAATTATTTCGCTTATTTTTATAACATCGAATATGATGTAAGACAGAAATGGTAAATGACCAAGATTTGAAACTTATACAAGTTTGGGTCAATGTACAGATCCTGGAAATGGAAAGAATTTATTTTGTATATTTTAATAAGCAAAGTTATATTCATTAAGTTATGAATAAAAGATATAAATAGTTTGACGATAGTAGTATCGTGGCGGACCGTATCCGAGGTTCGAAGGGACCTGAATTTGGGGGCGTCACATGCCTAGTGTTATTATGAAGAAATTGACTAAAGATCAATTGGGAAAGCTTGAGTTGACTTGTTTAGAGAACTTTGTAGATGTTGGGGAGCCGCAAATGTTTTCACAATTAATCCATCAGGCTTTGGTGAGAGAAGTTTATCAAAGGGACAAGGGGGATATGTGGTTATTGTTTGGTGAGAAAAGGGTAAGATTCGGGTTGCCATAATTTTTTTTTTTTAATTTCTATTTTGCATTGGCAAGGAAATGAGGATGTGACAACCGAGATTTTGTAATTCAATTGTAATATTTATTGGATTAAATAAATATTTTTCGATGTATTAATTATTAGATTAAATAATTAATTGATGAAGTTGTGATAGATTAATTTAATTATATGTGTTATATTTATTAAATTAATGTGAAGAATTTTATTATTCGAAGTATGTATTTATGTGAGCTTATTGAATTAAAAGAAATATTTAATAAGCCTAATTATATTTTAATTAATTTAATAATTAATTAGAGAATTAATGAATCTTACATAATTAATAAATGAGAAATTTAATTATGTGACTATGTGAATTAATGAGAAATTATTATATGTTATTTTAATTAAATTAAATTAGATGTTTGATTTATTATCTAATTGGATGTGACATGATTTAAACTATATTATAAGGGATTAATTAAATTAAATGGGTATAAGCTTTTTAAAGCTAGCCAAACATGGCCTTAGTGGGAGTTGAGGGAAGTCAACCTATGATGGGTAACTGACCTCCACAACGCGTCAGTTCTTTATTATATACATCTTCCTTTTGTTTTATTATTTGCTAAGTCTGGAAAAGCAAAACAGAGAGGGAGAGAGAGTTTTGAGAATCAGTGAGATTAAAGGAGAAGAAGTGTGGAAATTGGGAGTTATTAACTTGTTATCACCTTGTGTAATCCAAGCAGAGTAATCAAGGGTAATCTCTTCTTCCCCAAATTTCAAATTACGTTGTTTAAATTTTGTAAAATAATTGGCTTTCAAGTTTCTGTAAAGTCTCTGTAAATTGGAAATTGTATTGTTATGTGGATACATGTGATGATATGTTAGCATAACATGTTTTACTATATATTATAGATTCCCATATCATCAGTTTCATAATTTATAACGTATGTTATTTACAGAGTATAGAAATATGGCCATATGGCCCTTATACGTAAATTTAATATGTCAAACATATATTGTTTCGTAAAATTCACACTCGTATATAATTATGCATGTTAAAACGAAGAAAAAAAACCTTGAATGGATGGATTTGGTATTATAACGATTCCGTAGTGTTGATTTTTATGTTTTGTGTTCAAAACCTTCAAGAACATCAAGAATAGTGAAATTGCATGTTTTAATTGGTTAAAATCACTCTATAAAGGTTGGGTAATGATTATGTACGAATTCTAGTATGTGGGTATGTTTAATTTGATGAATTTAATGATCATGTAATGATAGTTTCGCCTGATTCTGTGTTCTTCGCAAACTGGAAATTCAGAAACTAGAGTTTATCGGCCATGGCCAACTCCATGCTACCTAATTCATGGGCCATCAATACTTTGCATGTCTCATGTCTCAAGTGCTGGCCGCCCGTGGCCATGCCAAGAACTAAGAGACTCTTGATGGTGTGCATACCACTTAGCGAAATGGTCCAGAAATGAATTTTTTAATGCTCAAGTCTAGCAATGTGTTAGTAACTTAATCTAATGAACATAAAAATATGTTAGACATATAATGAGGTGTTAAAATAAATTCTTAACATATCAATAACACATTTATATGTGAATTGAATGATTGAATGCATAGTTAGCTTATTGTTTATGAAGTGTAAATTATGTGACAATGAGTACAGTAGTTGACTAAGTATAGTCATAATTCGAGTTAGACAAAAAGAATGAACGTATGATGATTAGTTACATTATATTTAACTGGTGTAAGACCCCAGCTTATTATAAATAAAATTAAATTTCCTCTATTTATTATTTTAAAATAGTAAGGGTTGATTTGATTAATGTGGTTAGTTATGGGTAAAATGCGCAAATATTTCAAATATGCAAGTGGTTATAAAATATTCATTTTATCGGAGAATATTCGTTTGGTCGTGGAATATTCTTCGTCGGGGAATATTAAATGCGGCAGTAGCGACCTTATGTGTGGGCCCCATAAAACAAAGCGATTAGATGAAGAAAAGCACAAGTATAAGTTGTTTATAAATAACTTGGCGTAGTTATTCCAATTATCTTGTTGGAATACCCGGTGGTTAAAACACAAGAAGATACGCAGTATTGCACCAATTATTGATTCTTACGTAGGAAGGCATTACTCAATAATTATTACGATGAGTTCTTATTCAATATTTTATTTTATTGATTCAATAATTACTACGTTGATATTTTATATTATTGTTGTTTCAATAATTATCACTACACAATATTTTCATTATCGGATCAATAATTCATATTATTTGAATAATATTATTAGATAACATTATTGGCAATGTCTAGAAAGTTACATTACAAGGAGAGGTTTGGTCACCTAATTAATTGCGCCAAGATGAGAGAAATCCTTATTGGAAAGCCTCCTCTTTCCAGGGAACCCTAGTTATCGATGATTGTGATTACGTAATATTATCTCGTGAATAATTAATTATTGATTTATATGATAAGGAAGATATTCATTTTATGTGGATATAGATGGAAAAAATTTTTAATGTGACAATTGTTGAAAAATTATTATTTTATCTTTTCTGATAAATAATTCATTTAAATATATTATTATATTTTAATATTATAATAATGGTGATATTTTTACAATGAATATGGGATATATGAGTATATGAGGAGGAGGAGTATTTTTGTTACAATTAATGTTTAAAACATGTTAAACATGTCGGTGGACCCCATTTCTTGACTGAAATTGGTTTATAGCTTGTAAAATCGCCCGTTTGTGGATTTCGGTCAACTTCTGCTTGAAATTTGGAAAAACTTAAACTTACAAAGTTGTAGAGAATGGAATTCCCTATGGAAAGGACATGTGGTTAAAATTTTTCTGATAAAAGGGCTATTTATTATGAATTATTGAAGTTCTGTAGTTCCGAAATAATTGATTTTTGGAAGTTTTAATTATGTTTATTAAGAAAAATGTTTTTTTGTTTTGTGGGCTACACTAATATGTGAAAGATAAGCTAAAATCAGATTTCAAAGATGGGCGTGAAAGTTTTGTAAAAATAATAATATTTTATTAAATTTTCTGCTTTGGTGTTCTAAGCATTTTCCTATAAATAGGGTGCTTAGGTTAGAATTGAAAATCACACCAGAAACTAAAGTTTTCTCTCTCTATATTATCGAGCATATTCTTGTGAGTATTTTGATACTTTGAGTGTTGCTATACGGTGCAAGTTCCTTCAGCACTATATCCAGTATTTCAGTCAGAAGTACTATCTTTTCGAGGTAAGGGATATTATTTTTTTAAAATGATATTATTTCTTCTAATATCATTATGCCGGAATATTGGTAAGATTTTTCTTGTGAAATTCTTGTCTTTTAGTGTCGGGGTTACTATTCGCGTAATGACATAATTATTCAGTATATCGATTAATTATTCACGAATACGACACTATTCACAGAAAAAATTAAATTCTCGTTTTTTGTCCAAAATATTTATTATGGATACTAGCTTTGATTGTATCCATATTTTGATCATTCTTGAATTTTACTTCACTACGGTTATTTATGAAGTATTTTTGAACTTGGATTGTTTGAAATACGAATTCTTAGTATTTATTCTTTTGTTTCACTAGATTCATTGTCTTTAAAATATTTTTCATCATCCTCAGTCCTAAATGATGATATTACTGAATATCTTTGGTCTGTAGTGCAAAGATGAACATGTGTTGAGATGAACATGACCGACTGATGAATGTCTTTATCCTGTAGTGCAAAGATGAATATTTGATTCAAGATATATATTGATCGATGTTACAGGGATAAAATATTGATGATGGACTTTTAAATTAATAGATTATAGTAGATTTCATTCTCTACGTAACTCATCTATGAATTATTATTTTCCGCTGCGAATATTGATCTGAAACTTGTTGTCTATTATATTTTATCAGATTTTTTCCTGTTGAAGACTAACGATAATTTGTTCTATATTATCTTAGTCATAATATTCTTTACTGGGCTAGTTGACCTCACCCTTTTCCTTTTTGTTCCAATTTTCTTCTCAGGAGGCGAGAATGTAGCGAGTTCTAGTCGGGGTGTGGAATGATGGTTCTAGAAAGTTATTTAGTAGTCCTCACTATTTTTGTAAAATAATGTACCAATAATTGTAATGAGGACTTATTTGGGTGTGAATATTGTCTAGATGGTAATATTTGTATTTAAACCCACAGTTTATATGTTGTATTAATAAAGTTGTAGTTGTTTCTGTACCATGTTATTGACTACTCAAAATGGGTGATGTATACCTAATTTGGAGGCGTCACAACTGGTATTATGAACGTAAATGATATGTAGGATTAAATCAAGGAATGAGTATAATTAACGTGTAATCTACGCACGAGGCAAGTTTCCTAACCCTACTTGTTATCTTTATATGAGCTTATAAGTTGTCTCTTTACATCGAGCAAATTCTCGTTATAATTGATCAAGTACATTTTAAAATGTATTAATCTTTCAAAGTATGATTCTGCTATACAATAATTATTCTATTGTATACCTTTTGAGATTGCTATTCAATTTTAAATTATCAGTTACTGTTGAACTTTGTTAGACTAGTGAACCCTTAATGATTCGACTAGTCCATAGTTGATGAGCGTTCTAAATTTCAGAACCCTTGATTAATTACTCAAACCAAACTTCCTTTGGTGCAGACTCTAATGTCAAACTAAGATGAACAACCCTGTATATGGGATTACTTATGCGTTAGCGTTAAGATATTGTTCACAGTATGGTACTAAGGGCTGATCCCCCAAAATGCGAGAAGAAGAGTCCATAGTCTTATAGTATTAAAGGTTTTAAGTATAAACACTTGACAACCTAGGACATAGTTCAAGGTCTTATGACCCTTAGAAGTTCTTTTGTTTCTGGTTATTCATTCTAGATTCAAAAGCTGAGTTTTCATGTTTCAGAAGCCTTTGATTTATTCGCATGTTATTATTTCTTTGTTATATTGTTATACTTGTGGGAAATCGTGCTCACTCTTGCGTAATAATAACATTGCGATTAAGAACGAAAGATCGCGAGCCTTCCACTAGTAAAGGCAAGGGGAAGGTTAACAAATGAGGAAGACTTGCTGTTATTTAAGACTTGATGTGTATTTATTTACAGACTTGGTGTTATTTAAGACTTGCTATTGTTTATGATTCCGCACAGATGTTTAAGGTTAGAGTGACCTGGGATTGTATTTTATGCAGATGATGTAACCCCATTAGTGGAGATTCATTTAATTCTATCTATTGCATGGTTTGCTTTTATTTATGGGTAGATAGATAGATGATATTTGTACAGTGAACACCAAATCCTGCGGAAATGGAAATGCTTAGGATTTGGGGTGTGTCATGAGTTGGTATCAAAGCATGGGTTATGAACCTTAGGTGGGGGAACAACCTTAGGTAGTAGCCTTATAGGAGATTGAGAACATAGTGGTGGTAAACTCTTATCGAGTTATAAGGAATGAATTTCTTAATTCATTGAAGATAATAAAAGACTTTATGTGCTTATGTGTTAAATTATGTGTTAAGCTAGCAGATTAGTAACTAAAACTTAAAATTTTGTTGTCGGGATGTCGGATGTTAGAGGAGCTAGTCGGTGGGGAGGAGGACCCCAGAGTACCCTGAGAGGAGGAGGAGCCCGAGACATTCATATCATCGAGAGCAGTTAGTGCAGAGAGAGCCATCTCCGTTGATCACCGCTTGTTGTTGGTGGGAGCATGAGCCCGAGACTGATCAGAGGAGGATTCGATGAAGAAGAGGAGGAAGAGGAGTTCCCACCAGAACTCCATTGATCTTTGAGATGTATGATGAGCTTTATGATCGTAACATAGAGTTGCAAGACACTGCATTCAGAGTGAAGGAGAGGACTGTTATTCAAAGCAGAGTACCATCGAAAGCGAAGGATGGGAAATTGTGATTCTTCTTCACACACGTTTAGGAAGCGTGGAGTGGGATTTGGTTCACGAGAAGGGTCAAACTGAGAAGAAGTCCAAAGAAATAGAAAAGTTGAAGAAAGATCTAAAAGAAAGCTTAGAAAGACTAGCCTTAGTAGAGGAGGGCTGGGTAAGAGAGTCATGTTGTGCTGATCTTGCTGAGGAGGATTGTCGTGCAAAGAAGGCTAAGCTTGGGGAGACGTATTCTACATTTCACAATGCAATGGATGTGGCCCAGGATCGAGTTATGAAGTATCCAATCTAGTTTGAAGGTCTACCATCATATATGCTAGATCGCAGGACGATGTCCCGCGTCATGGAAGAAGAACGTGGTAGGGCTATTCAGCGCCTTAATAAACAGTGATATGATTAGTTTATTTATGTGAAACCTAACTGGTAGTTAAAGATGTAAATTTTGATGTGTTTATAAATAAAGGAATATTTTAATGTTTTAAATCCTGTAGATTCTTTATCTCGGGATAGTTGATATAAATAGCAGTGATGCTATCGTATGATGTTAAAACTTTTGAATTGAATAAAAATGTCAGAGTTTATTTGAAATAATGTGTTAAGTGAATTATGATTAAATGTTTTAGTTAAGCCTTAAATGTTTAAGTGATTGAATAAAGACCTAATAAGCTTATATTCTTAATAGAATTATACAGCCTAGAAGAAGACAAAACCGTCAACAAGCTCAAGGAGAACCGATGAATAACAACAACGACGCCAATGCTAACCCTGTTCAACAATTGGTGAACCTATTAGACCGGAGCAATTAACAATCAACCACAAGCTCCACCGAATACATCGTTTAAGGATTTCAAAGGCGGTGGGACCTTGAGAGTTTAAGGGTTCCATAAACCCAATCGAGGCTCAAACACAGGTTATGGAGATGGAGAAGGTGTTTAATGTCGCTAGAGTAAGAGAAGACGTAAGAAAACCGCATCTGCAACATTCATCTTTGAAGTCGAAGCCCATTTATTGGTGGCGAAGCAAAACAAAGTATGGGGAGGAGAAGGTGTAATAAACAGGAGAGATTTCAAGGAGATGTTTTTTAAGATGTATTTTCCGACCAGTTCGCAAAACCAAATGGAAGTTCGATTTCTGGAATTAAAACAGGGGAGTATGTTCGTAGCAGATTATGTGGCAAGGTTCAACAAGTTGGCTAGTTTCGCCACATACCAAGTTCATACTGATGAGAAGAAGGCAAGATGTTTCGAGTAGGGACTGAAGCCCTGGTTGTATAGCAAGGTGTCAATGTTCCAATTGAACACTTTTGCTAGAGTGTTAGAGAAAGCCATACTCGGTGAAGGTGGAAGTGATGCGGTAACTAAATATAATCAGGATCAGAAGAAGAAAAAGAGTGAAAATGAAGGAGTTAACAAGACTGGTGGAAGTAGCACGGGAGGTAGTAATAATCAGAAGAGAAAGTGGTCTGATAATTCTTCAGCTGGAAATCAACAAGGAGGGCAGAAGAAGAAGATCGAAGCATGCCAAACCTACAAAAAAGCTCATCTAGGAGTTTGCATGAAGGGAAAATGAGTGTGCTACAATTGTGGTTAGGAAGGCCAGATAGCACCTAACTGTCCTAATCCAAAGAAGGGTGCCTGCTTCACTTGTGGCTCAAAGGATCATCTTGCAAAGGATTGTCCTAAGAAGGGATCTGGAGTGACGGGATTAGGAGGGAATAGAGGAAACAACAGTGGAAGCACTCTGACTATCGCAGGACCAACTGCAACCAACCGACCGACCGCCAGAACATTCAACATGACAGTGCAGGATGTAGTGCAGTCTCGCGATGTGGTGTCAGGTATCATTCCGATCAATAAAGTTAATGCTTATGTATTATTTGATTCGGGTGCTACTTGTTCATTTATATCCGATGACTTTGCTAAGAACTTAGAATTGCTTAAGGATGAGTTAGAATACCCCATGAACATAGAAATTGCGAATAGAGAAATAATCCCTATTAAGTACGTACATAAGAACTGTAGAGTGGATATTAAGGGTAATATTATGAATGTAGATCTTATCCCTATTCGACTTGGAGACTTCGACGTTATTTTGGGTATGGACTAGTTATCCAATTATGGAGCGGTAATTGACTGCCAGAAGAAGCATATTAACCTTATGACTCCGTCAAAGGTTGTGTTTTATGGTAGCAAGTCGCCTAGACAAGTGAGTTATCTGACGATGATGCAGGCCAGTAAGTTGTTAAGACAAGGCTATGTAGGATATCTACCTTACATAGTCGATAGTCGTAAAGAGAATCCAAAAATAGAGGAGATACCAGTAGTGAGGGATTTCGCAAACATATTTCGCAAACATATTTCGCAAACATAGAGCAGTTGAATTTGTGATCGATTTGGCTCCAAGAATAGCTACAATATCGAAGGCATCATACCGAATGGCACCGATAGAGATGAAAGAGATGATGGTTCAACTACAAGAATTACTAGACAAGAAGTATATCCAACCAAGTGTATCATTGTGGGGAGCGCCAGTTTTATTTGTAAAGAAGAAGGATGGGACAATGCGGCTCTGCATCAACTGTAGAGAATTGAATAAGGTCATGATAAAGAATAGATATCCATTATCGCGAATCGACGACCTGTTCGATCAGTTAAAGGGAGAAAGATACTTTTCAAAGATAGACTTGAGGAGTGGTTATCATCAACTGAAGGTGAGACCAGAAGATGTACCGAAGATAGCGTTTAGAACACGATATGGTCACTATGAATTTTTGGTAATGTTATTTGGTCTAACAAATGCTCCTGCAACATTTATGGGCTTAATGAATGGAGTGTTCAAGCCGTTTTTGGACAAATTCGTAATGGTATTTATAGATGATATTTTGGTATATTCAAAAACCAAGGAAGAACATGAAGAGTGTGAGACCCCAGATTTTATCAATAAAGATTTAAATTTTGTCGAAATAATTTTTAATATTATGGTGTGAATTTGAGATAATATTATAGTTGTGGGTAGTATTTATAAATTTTGCAAAGTATGCAAGTGGTTATATTATATTCGATTGGTGGGAATATTACCGGTTTAGCGAGGGAATATTAAATACAACTACTCAATCATTAGTGGACCCCACAATGTAATTATTGTCGGATTGAGAAAGCGACAAAAATATTTTATTGAAATAACGGCGGAAGTTTTCTGGTTGATCATTGTTGAACTACTCGGTAGTAAAAAAGTACGATGAATACGTGTGGTTGCATAGTAGTAGACGGTATTGATTATTGATGCTTATGTGAGAAGTCACTCGGTTTGATTCTATTATTGTCGATTAATAATATGAATTATTATAGCGATAATGGCGTTTTGTTTTATTCATTATTATTAACGTAATAAAAGCGAAACATCTTTTATATAAAATAGAATACTTTATTAAAGTTATTCTATAAATAGAATATATTATATTTTATTATGCATAGTGTTGCATAGTGTTTTGCATAGTGTTTTGCATAGTGTTGCATAGTGTTTGCATAGTAAAATGTTTTTATATAAATAGAATATATTATATTTTATTTAAAAGATTTTTTTTAAATATGGACCGTCAGATTAAAGTAAATTAATACGGACCGTTCATGGATTAATTACTTATCGCATTCCATTTTTTCTATAAATAGAAGCTCATTCCTTCATTATTTTCTTACGAATTCATTGAAACTACAGAGAGAAATTATAGAGAGAAGCTATAGAGAAAAATAGAAAGAAGAAGAGTATATTCGCTACTTCACTACTTCTATATTAGGTTCTTTTTACAGTGAAGGGTGTTATTCTTTCTTCTTGAAGAGAACTTACATTATTCCATTCATTATCATTACATTGGAATAACCTATAAAAAAGTGGCATACCCTATACATAACTTTTGTATGATACGGCATACCCTATATTTGGTGAAATCCTTATGTTATTCCATTGCTTATTATTACTCGTTGGAATAACACATATCTGTGGTTTACCCTATACTTGGTGACATTCTTCATTATTACATTGGAACATCACATGCATGTGTTTTTTACACCGGATTGGTTCCGAATTTTATTATTATTACATTGGAACATCACATGCATCGTGTATTTTACAGGACTGGTTCCGTCTTTATCATTCATTGGAATATCCTATCATGTGTTTTACAGGATCCGGTTCCATCTTTATTATTGTGTTGGAACATCCTATCGGTGTGAATTTCACACGACTGGTTCCGTTATTATTATTCTATTGGAATAACTTTTGTCTATCATGAAATACCGCATGCATGGTGATTTCTTTTGTTATTCCATTCTTTATTATACCTAGTTGGTTAAAACTTTGACTTCTATACTCCATGAAATTAGTAGAATATCCTTGATATTTGTGTTTCATCGATATCTTTTCATGGAAATATTCTTGATCATTCTTGAATTTTACTCACGAAACGATTATCATGTTGACAATTTGGACGTTAATAATTCATGGATTAAATAATTCTTGAACTTGTTTTATTGAATTAGTATGTCATTGTCATCATCCTCATGATATATTATGTTATCTTTTGGCTTACGTGCATAGATGAACTTAGTATGATTATGACCGGGGATCATTCGGTATAATCATGGCTTGTTATAAATGATGTGATAAAAGTCCTCGGTGCTTTGTAATGCAAGGTGATGGATAGTTTTTGGTATGATTATGACCGGGGGTGATTCGGTATAGTCATGACCATTGATAATTTGATGAAAATCCTTGGACCGTGGATGCGAGGATGATTAGATGTGGTGGTTTATTTATTAAAGTGAGTCTCGTGATAAAATTGATGAAAACCTTTTAAAACCTAAAAGATAGTAGATTTTATTCTCTCTTGACTCTTTTAATGGATTGCATATTCAGCCATGATTAAAGCTGGTTGTCTATTGTATTTTATCGGTTTAACACTTTGTTGAAGGCTAATGATAATTTATTACGCATTATCTTAGTCATAATATTTCTTCTTTGGGCTAGTTGAGCTCACCCTTTCTTTCTTTGTTCTCTTGAGAAATGAGAACATAAATTTGGGACGAGTCGGGGAGCAGAGTAATGGTCGAGAGGATAGCATTAGTAGTCCTCACTATTACGTGAAATAGTGTGATAATAGTTGTAATGAGGACTCCTTTTGAGTTTGTATAATATCTAGTAGACAATATTTGTATTCAAACTCACGGATTTATGTCGTATTGTATACTGACAGTTAGGTTAGTAAGTTATATTTGAATTTATGTACCATGTAAGTGGCGACCCAAGATGGGTGGCGTATACCTAATTTTGGGGGCGTCACGGTTGGTATCGAGCTTAGGGATATGATCCTGGCTAAGATGTGAGATAAGAACTAGGAGGGGAGAGGCGGAAATTCCTTCGCTAGTATGACCTACCTAAGTTTATTTGGTATTTAATTGGTCGATTCGAGTATAGGGATAATATTTGATATATTAATTAACCCTTGTGTTGTGGCGGTGTTTGAAATGGCGGTGAAAATATTCACAATGGAGTGAATGTGATAGTTGTGACACCTTTAATCACTAATCGGAGTTAATGCGATGTCGACGAGGAACAAATTAGAGATATCCACGTAGTAAATGAAGAACTAATTGTTGCTTTTAGAGCTAGTTGCAGAGGTAGCGGTGAAAGTGAGGAAGAGAGAAGAAGAAGAGGAAGAAGAGGAACTGAGGAGAATTGGTTAGAAGAAATTTATGATCAAAACTTAGAATTACAAAATCATGCTCGTGAGCTAGAAGAAAACGGAGTTGAAGAGCGGCAAGCGATTCGTGGAACAAAGGGATACAACAATTCAAAATTGGGTTACCCGATATGTGATGCTCGAACAAAATCACGCTTTGGCGAGGTGTAAGATATTAAAGTTGGAATCTAAGAATTTAAAAATCAAAGATCGGTGAAAGAAGAAACAAATCGAGCGAAGGAGAATAGGCGATGCATGGGTAAAAGGCAGACAACGCGTTGATGATAGTGTAGAAAAAGACGTCAGATCGATAAAGCCAAAATAGATGAAATGGACTTTGCTTTTGGACAACGAATTGGGAGAATTTAACATCGAATTGAATTACCACCAATGCATAGCGGTCAACCCGAATTCGATATGGATCGAGAATAATGATTCAAATCATGGATCGGGGAATGTGAAGAAGCACTTAAGGGTGGAATGTACCCTATAGTAAAAAGTCAAACTCGATAATTTAAGCGAGAGCATTTGTCGAGAAACCCGAACGAAGTTATTACGGGTAAGTTAATTATAAATTAATGCTGAAGTCTATACTTTATTCAATACAAGTTCTACCCACTCTTTTATTTTACCTAGTTGTGTTCAACGTTTAAATTTGATTAGAAGAAGTTAAACTTTGACTTATTGGTTGAAACTTCGTTAGGAGGAACCTTCGTTTCCTCCTTTGTTTATTAATCTTGTTGTTTCAAATAAACACTTTCACGTTACCTGTCGATCTTATCTCTTTGAAAATACTTGCCTTTGAGGTAATTTTTGAAAACGATTGATTAACTACTCATTATTCTTTTTGTAAGGTTGTTAGCTTTCATATTCCTAACCAACCTGTTATCTGAATTCAAAGTAACCAAATCCTAAAGTTAATCCTTTGTTATATCAAGCCATAAGTAAAGAGCCCGATCCTTTCGTTGTTGACTTCCTTGTGTGGAATGCACTAGAAGCCGACTTTACGTAGGCGACGTCGTGAATGAAGATGGCAAGTTGATAGGTATCATTGTGAGGTCTTTATCGAGGTTAAGGGATAGAAGTCACGATTGGTATTAATGTGACGTATTATCCAAGTCTTGGACGAGAGTATGATTTTGAATGATATTTCTATCATTAATAAATTTCTTGGCGTATTCTTGAAGACTTCTTAGCCTACCCTAGGCGTGAAATTGAATTTTGTATTGACCCGGTACAAAACCCATTTCTTAAACCCTCAAATATTTCTTCAACTAAAAGGATGCATTTACGAGGATTATGATGAAAGTCATAATAAAAGTATAGAACTGATGAAAATCATGGGTATATGAAGTATTAGTAAGTTTTATGATGAGTCATGTTGGTTAGTATGTGAAAACATGAAAGTTTCTTAGAAATCACAAAGAGTTGAAAATCAGATTTTGGTGAAAAACGTAACACGAAATTCAATTGACTATATCTCTTATTATATTTTGAATTTTTGAATGTGGTCAAGTCCTAGATTTAGATCTATGAGTTACCTAACTAATCCAAGTGGAATTACTAGAAAAGGTGTTGTAGATTTTTGTGGGGACTGATTTTAGCAAAGGAGGCCAAAGCTGTAAATTTCAAAAATGCTACTGCCCAGAAACTTTAAGGGACTGTTTCGGCCACTTAAATTATAAGAAAAAATTCTGGCCTTTAGGGACATGAAGGTATATGGTATAAAGTATCTCCTGTCCAAAAATGAGCTCATTCTGACTTAAAATGAGCAAGTTATGACTCTTTCAATATTTAGGTTTTTTCGAATAAAAAAATGCTATAAGGAGTTCTATAACTCCGATGACCATGAAATTTAAACTAGAAGCTCACGTTAACATGTGTAAGATCCTGCCAAGATTTGGGAATTTTGGAGTTAAACTTGAGGTAGCTAATTTCTTAAGGAATTAATTAGAAATTGATTTTGAAAAATAGTAAATGAATTTTAAAATTCGAAAAAAAATATATGTTCATTATGAGACTATATTATGCTAAATCCCAGAAAAGAAATATTTTTGGCACTGATTTGGTATTTTTCATGAAAATAGTTTAATTCTGAACATATGAGTTAAATATGTTATGTGAAGTAACAAAGTTGAAAATAAGATTTTATGGCTAGAAAATCTTATATAGAGTATATGCATATTTTTTGAGAGATTTGATAATTGGTGATGATATCTTATGAGTATGACATTTTGAATGATTAAATGCATTATATGGTAAAGCGTAAAGCAATTAAGATAAATTGTTTATAAATTTAAGAAGTGATTAAAATATTGTTATAATATTAATGATATTAGATTATGAGATTATTAAGTGATTGAAAACATTGGGATATTCTTGAATCTGGATAAATTATATTATAAATGTTTAATATTTATCCTTTATCTCATTTGATTGATTCTTTATATCATTATCCTCATGCTTATATTATGTTGAAAGTAAATACGTGGTTTTGTAGTGCATAGATGGACTTGGTATGATTATGACCGAGGATTGTTAGGGTATAATCATAACAGTAATTGAATACACAATTATCTTTGGTAGTAGTGCATGGATAATTTGTGGTCGTGATCTTAATGAATACACAATTATCTTTGGTAGTAGTGCATGGATAATTTGTGGATCTTAATGAATACACAATCTTAATGAATACAATTATCTTTACACGTAGTAGTGCATGGATAATTTGTGGTCGTGATACTAATGAATACACAATTATCTTTTGCATGGTAGTAGTGCATGGATAATTTGTGGTGCGTGATCTTAATGAATACACAATTATCTTTGGTAGTAGTGCATGGATAATTTGTGGTCGTGATCTTAATGAATACACAATTATCTTTGGTAGTAGTGCATGGATAATTTGTGGTCGTGATCTTAATGAATACACAATTATCTTTCGTAGTAGTGCATGGATAATTTGTGGTCGTGATACTTAATGAATACACAATTATCTTTGGTAGTAGTGCATGGATAATTTGTGGTCGTGATCTTAATGAATACACAATTATCTTTGGTAGTAGTGCATGGATAATTTGTGGTCGTGATACTAATGAATACACAATTATCTTTGGTAGTAGTGTATGGATAATTTGTGGTCGTGATCTTAATGAATACACAATTATCTTTGGTAGTAGTGCATGGATAATTTGTGGTCGTGATCTTAATGAATGATTATCTTTGGTAGTAGTGCACGTGGATAATAATTCGTGGTTGTGATCTTAATGAATATCCTTGGCACGTAGTGCGGGGATGATTCGATGATATGGATTAATTATTGAAATTTGAGTCTCGCAATGAAATATTAATTCATGGATGTGGTAAAAGTCATCTTTGGTAGTGTGAGACCCCAGATTTTATCAATAAAGATTTAAATTTTGTTGAAATAATTTTTAATATTATGGTGTGAATTTGAGATAATATTATAGTCAGGTAGTATTTATAAATTTTGCAAAGTATGCAAGTGGTTATATTATATTCGATTGGTCTGGGAATATTGGTTTAGTGAGGAATATTCGCAGACAACTACTCAATCATTGGTGGACCTCATTAATGTAATTATTGTTTGATCGAGAAAACGACAAAAAAATATTTTATTGAAATAACGGCGGAAGTTTTACCGTTGATATTGTTGAACTACTTCGGTAGTAAAAGTACAAAGAATACGTGTGTGGTTGCATAGTAGCACACCGGTATTGATTATCGATGCTTATGTGAGAAGTCACTCGGTTTGATTCCATTATCACGATTAATAATATGAATTATTATAAGCGATAATGACGCTTTTGTTTTATTCGTATTATTAACGTAATAAAATGTAAACATCTTTTATATAAAATAGAATACTTTATTAAAGTTATTCTATAAATAGAATATATTATATTTTATTATTATAGTGTTGCATAGTGTTTTTTGCATAGTGTTTTGTGATAGTATTGCATAGTGTTTGCATAGTAAAATGTTTTTATATAAATAGAATATATTATATTTTATTTAAAAGATTTTTCTTTAAATATGGACCGTCAGATTAAAGTAAATCAATCTGGACCGTTTCATGGATTAGTTCTTATGCATTCCATTTTCCTATAAATAAGCTCATTCCTTCATTATTTTCTTACGAATTCATTCAAACTCTCTAGAGAGAAATTTAGAGAGAAGCTATAGAGAGAAAAATAGAAAGAAGAAGAGTATTCTCGCTACTTCACTACTTCTATATTCAGGTTCTTTTTACTAGTAAGGGTGTTATTTTTCTTCTTGAAGAGAACTTCGTTATTCCATTCATTATTATTCTCGTTGAATAACTCGTAAAAGTGGCATACCCTATACATAACCTCAGATATATGCATACCCTATACTTGGTGAAATCCTTATGTTATTCCATTGCTTATTATTCTCATTGGAATAACTCGTATACGCTGATTTACCCTATACTTGGTGACATTCTTCTATTATTCGCTGGAACATCCTGCTCTTTCATGTTTTACAGGACCGGTTCCGCTTTTTTATTATTTCTGTGGAACATCCCGTCTCATGTGTTTTACACCGGATTCGGTTCCGCTCTTTATCATTCGCTGAATATCCTATCATGTGTTTTACACCGGATCCGGTTCCATCTTTATTATTCTCGTTGAACATCCCGCTTGCGTGTGAATTTCACCGACATTCGTTCCGTTATTATTATTCTATTGAATAACCTCGTCTACAATAAGTACCGCATGCATGGTGATTTCTTTTGTTATTCCATTCTTTATTATACCCATAAGTTGGTTAAAACTTTGACTTCTATACTCCATGAAATTAGTAGAATATCCTTGATATTTGCGTTTCATCCAAAGATCTTTTCATGGAAATATTCTTCCGATCATTCTTGAATTTTACTCATCTAAACAAAGATCATGTTGACAATTTGGACGTTAATAATTCATGGATTAAATAATTCTTGAACTTGTTTTATTGAATTATTATGTCATTGTCATCATCCTCATGTTATATTATGTTATCTTTTCGCTTACGTGCATAGATGAACTTAGTATGATTATGACCAGGATCATTCTAAGATAATCATGACTTGATATAAATGATGTGATAAAAGTCCTCGGTGGCCTCTGTAATGCGTTGATGGATAGTTTTTGGTATGATTATGACTGGGGGTGATTTAGATAGTCATTTGACCATTGATAATTTGATGAAAATCCTCGACCGTGGGTACGTGGATGATTAGATGTGGTGGTTTATTTATTGTCGAGTCTCAAATGATAAAAATTGATGAAAACCTTTTAAAACCTAAAAGATAGTAGATTTTATTCTCTACTTGACTCTTTTAATGGATTGCATATTCATCGTAGCTTAAACCGGTTGTCTATTGTATTTTATCGTTTAACATCGTTGAAGGCTAATGATAATTTATTCTCGCATTATCTTAGTCATAATATTTTTATCGGGCTAGTTGAGCTCACCTTTTCTTTCACCGTTTCTTCGTGAAATGAGAACATAGCCGGGACTTAGTCGGGAAACGGAGTAATGGTCCAGAGGATAGCATTAGTAGTCCTCACTATTCGCGTGAAATAGTGTGATAATAGTTGTAATGAGGACCTTTTGAGTTTGTATAATATCTAGTAGACAATATTTGTATTCAAACTCACAGTTTATGTCGTATTGTATACCTACGCTTTAGGTTAGTAAGTTGTATTTGAATTTATGTACCATGTAAGTGGCGACCCAAGATGGGTGACGATACCTAATTTTGGGGCGCCACGGTTGGTATCGTAGCTTAGGATATGATCCCCTGCTAAGATGTGAGATAAGAACTAGGAGGGAGAGACGGAAATTCCTTCGCTAGTATGACCTACCTAAGTTTATTTGGTATTTAATTGGCTCACGTAGTATAGGGATAATATTTGATATATTAATTAACCCTTGTGTTGTGGCGGTGTTTGAAATGGCAAATGAAAATATTCACAATGGAGTGAATGTGACCGCTGTGACACCTTTAATCACTAATCAAAGTTAATGCAAAGGTCGACGAGGAACAAATTAGAGATATCCACGTAGTAAATGAAGAACTAATTGTTGCACCTTGAAGCTAGTTGCAGAGGTAAAATCAAAGTGAGGAAGAGGAAGAAGAGGAAGAAGAGGAAGAAGAGGAACCCGAGGAGAATTCAAGAAGAAATTTATGATCAAAACTTAGAATTACAAAATCGTGTTCGTGAGCTAGAAGAACAAAGTTGAAGAACGGCAAAAACGGTCGTGGAACAAAGGGATACAACAATTCAAAATTGGGTTACCCGATATGTGATGCTCGAACAAAATCACGCTTCAAGGTGGTGTAAGATATTAAAGTTGGAATCGAGAATTTAAAAATCAAAGATCACCGAAAAGAAGAAACAATCGAACGAAGGAGAATAGACGATGCATGGGTAAAAGTCAGCACAACGCGTTGATAGTGTAGAAAAGACGTCCGATCCAATAAAGCCAAAATAGATGAAATGGACTTTGCTTTTGGACAAGAATTGGGAGAATTTAACATCGAATTCTAATTACCGCGTGCATAGCGGCAACCCGAATTCGATATGGATCGAGAATAATGATTCAAATCATGGATCGTGAATGTGAAGAAGCACTTAAGGGTGGAATGTACCCTATAGTAAAGTCAAACTCGATAATTTAAGCGAGAGCGTTTTGTCGAGAAACCCGAACGGGTTATTACGTATAAGTTAATTATAAATTAATGCGAAGTCTATACTTTATTCAATACAAGTTCTACCCACTCTTTTATTTCACCTAGTTGTGTTCAACGTTTAAATTTGACTCCGAAGAAATTAGACTTTGATTTATCTATTGAAACTTCGTTAGGAGAAACCTTCGCTACCTCCACTGCTTATTAATCTTGTTGTTTCAAATAAACACTTTCACGTTAATTCCGTCGATCTTATCTCTTTGAAAATACTTGCCTTTGAGGTAATTTTTGAAAACGATTGATTAACTACTCATTATTCTTTTGTAAGGTTGTTAGCTTTCATATTCCTAACCAACCCGTTATACTAATTCAAAGTAACCAAACCCTAAAGTTAATCACCGTTATATCAAGCCATAAGTAAAGAGCCCGATCCTTTCGTTGTTGACTTCCTTGTGTGGAATGCACCAATCAAGCCGACTTTTCAGTAGGGCGACATCGTGAATGAAGATGGCAAGTTTATAGGTATCATTGTGAGGTGCTATCTAGGTTAAGGGATAGAAGTCTGATTGGTATTAATGTGACGTACTATCCAAGTCTTGGATAAGAGTAGTAGCTTTTTGAATGATATTTCTATCATTAATAAATTTCTTGGCGATTCTTGAAGACTTCTTAGCCTACCCTAGAGCGTGAAATCGAATTTTGTATTGACCCCAAAGATAAAAACCCATTTCTTAAAACCTCAAATATTTCTTCAACTAAAAGGATGCATTTACGTGGTTTATGATGAAAAAGTCATAATAAAAGCATTGAAATAATGAAAATCATGGGTATATGAAGTATTAGTAAGTTTTATGATGAGTTATGTTGGTTAGTATGTGAAAACATGAAAGTTTCTTAGAAATCACAAAGAGTTGAAAATCGATTTTGGTGAAAAACGAATATGAAATTCAATTGACTATATCTCTTATTATATTTTGAATTTTGAATGTGGTCAAGTCCTAGAGTTAGATCTATGAGTTACCTAACTAATCCAAGTGGAATTACTGGAAAAGGTGTTGTAGATTTTTGTGGGGACTGATTTTAGCAAAGGAGGCCAAAGCTGTAAATTTCAAAAAATGCTATCGCCCAGAAACTTTAAGGGACTGTTTTGGCCACTTAAATTATGAGAAAAATTCTGGCCTTTAGGGACATGAAGGTATATGGTATAAAGTATCTCCTGTCCAAAAATGAGCTCATTCTCGACTTAAAATGAGCAAGTTATGACTATTTCAATATTTAGGTTTTTCCGATTTAAAAACGCTATAACCGGAGTTCTATAACTCGATGACCATGAAATTTAAACTAGAAGCTCACGTTAACATGTGTAAGGTCCTGCCAAGATTTGGGAATTTTGGAGTTAAACTTGAGGTAGCTAATTTCTTAAGGAATTAATTAGAAATTGATTTTTGAAAAATAGTAAATGAATTTTAAAAATTCGAAAAAATATATTTTCATTATGGGACTATATTATGCTAAATCCCTTAAAAGAAATATTTTTGGGACTGATTTGGTATTTTTCATGAAAATAGTTTAGTTACTTAACATATGAGTTAAATATGTTATGTGAAGTAACAAAGTTGAAAATAGGATTTTATGGCTAGAGAATCTTATATAGAGTATATGCATATTTTTTGAGAGATTTGATAATTGGTGATGATATATTTATGAGTATGACATTTTGAATGATTAAATGCATTATATGGTAAAGCGTAAACAATTAAGATAAATTGTTTATAAATTTAAGAAGTGATTAAAATATTGTTATAATATTAATGATATTAGATTATGAGATTATTAAGTGATTGAAAACATTGGGATATTCTTGAATCCTCGGATAAATTATATTATAAATGTTTAATATTTATCCTTTATCTCATTTGATTGATTCTTTATATCATTATCCTCATGCTTATATTATGTTGAAAGTCATCCGTGGCTCAGAAGGTAGTGATAGATGGACTTGGTATGATTATGATGTGGATTGTTCTAAGATAATCATAACAGTAATTGAATACACAATTATCTTTGGTAGTAGTGCATGGATAATTTGTGGTCGTGATACTAATGAATACACAATTATCTTCGCCGAAAGTATGGATAATTTGTGGTCGTGATATTAATGAATACACAATTATCTTTCGCCGTAGTGCATGGATAATTTGTGGTCGTGATACTAATGAATACACAATTATCTTTCGCCGTAGTGCATGGATAATTTGTGGTCGTGATCTTAATGAATACACAATTATCTTTCGTAGTAGTCATGGGATACTAATGAATACACAATTATCTTCGGGTCGTAGTGTATGGATAATTTGTGGTCGTGATACTAATGAATACACAATTATCTTTTCGCAGTAGTGCATGGATAATTTGTGGTCGTGATATTAATGAATACACAATTATCTTTCGCCGTAGTGCATGGATAATTTGTGGTCGGATCTTAATAATACAATTATCTTTGGTCAGTAGTGCATGGATAATTTGTGGTCGTGATACTAATGAATACACAATTATCTTTCGCCGTAGTGCATGGATAATTTGTGGTCGTGATACTAATGAATACACAATTATCTTTGGCCGTAGTGCATGGATAATTTGTGGTCGTGATACTAATGAATACACAATTATCTTTGTCAGTAGTGCATGGATAATTTGTGGTCGTGATACTAATGAATACACAATTATCTTTGGCAGTAGTGTATGGATAATTTGTGGTCGTGATACTAATGAATACACAATTATCTTCGGCAGTAGTGCATGGATAATTTGTGGTCGTGATACTAATGAATACACAATTATCTTTCGCAGTAGTGTATGGATAATTCGTGGTCGTGATACTAATGAATATATCCTCGCCCAGTAGTGCGCAGTGTGGATGATTCGATGATATGGATTAATTATCGAAATGAGTCTCAAAGAATGAAATATTAATTCATGGATGTGGTAAAAGTCATCTTTGGCCGTAGTGCATTGATAGACTTGGTATGATTATGACCACGGATTATTCGGCAGATAATCATGATCAGTAATTGAAAACACGTAATATCCTTGGCCAAGAAGTGCATGGATAATTCGTGGTCGTGATACTATTAAGTTAAGTCTCAAAGATTATTGGTTTTATAAGCTTATATATCTTTGAATTGTTCAGTAGTGTAAAAGATGAATTGTTAATGAAATATCTTCGCCGGATTGCAAAAGATGAATTTAATGTTTTCAACGATAAAGGTATTCAAGGTATCCTCACCTCTTTATCATATCAGTAACGTAATTCTAATTTCGAGGGCTTAAATTCCATAAGGAGGGGAGATTGTGAGACCCCGATTTTATCAATAAAGATTTAAATTTTGTTTAAATAATTTTTAATATTATGGTGTGAATTTGAGATAATATTATAGTTGTGGGTAGTATTTATAAATTTTGCAAAGTATGCAAGTGGTTATATTATATTCGATTGGCTCTGGGAATATTCGGTTTAGCAGGAATATTCGCATAACGGCTCAATCATTGGTGGACCCCATTAATGTAATTATCATTTGATCGAGAAAACGATAAAAATATTTTATTGAAATAACGGCGGAAGTTTTACCGTGGTTATCGCTGAACTACTCGGTAGTAAAAGTACAAAGAATACGTCGTGTGGTTGCAAGAGTAGCATTACCTGTATTGATTATCGATGCTTATGTGAGAAGTCACCACGCTTTGATTCTATTATTATCACGATTAATAATATGAATTATTATAATGATAACGACGCTTTTGTTTTATTCGTATTATTAACGTAATAAAATGTAAACATCTTTTTATATAAAATAGAATACTTTATTAAAGTTATTCTATAAATGTAATATATTATATTTTATTATGCATAGTGTTCAGATAGTGTTTTGCATAAGTTTTCAGATAAGTTGCATAAGTGTTTGCATAGTAAAATGTTTTTATATAAATAGAATATATTATATTTTATTTAAAAGATTTTCTTTAAATATGGACCGCCGATTAAAGTAAATCAATCTGGACCGCTCATGGATTAGTTACTATGCATTCCATTTTCCTATAAATAAGCTCATTCCTTCATTATTTTCTTATTTAATTCATTGAAACTCTCAGAGAGAGAAATTATAGAGAAGCTATAGAGAGAAAATTATAGAAAGAAGAAGAGTATTTCGCTACTTCACTACTTCTATATTCGCTTCTTTTTACTAGTAAGGGGTGTTATTCTTTCTTCGAAGAGAACTTCGTTATTCCATTCATTATTATTCGTTGAATAACTCGTAAAAGTGGCATACCCTATACATAACCCTAGATATGCAGATACCCTATACTTGGTGAAATCCTTATGTTATTCCATTGCTTATTATTCTCATTGAATAACTCAGATACGCTGGTTTAATCCTATACTTGGTGACATTCTTCTATTATTTCATTGAACATCCCGTCTGTGTGTTTTACACCGGACTCGGTTCCGCTTTTTTTTATTATTCGTTGGAACATCCGTTCGCTCGTGTGTTTTACACCGACCGGTTCCGCTCTTTATCATTCTCGTTGAATATCCTATCATGTGTTTTACACCGGATCCGGTTCCATCTTTATTATTTTCTGGTTGAACATCCCGCTTGCGGTGTGAATTTCACCGACCGTTCCGTTATTATTATTCTCGTTGAATAACTCGTCTATGCGCGGGCACCGCATGCATGGTGATTTCTTTTGTTATTCCATTCTTTATTATACCCAGTTGGTTAAAACTTTGACTTCTATACTCCATGAAATTAGTAGAATATCCTCGATATTTCGCGCTTCATCCAAAGATCTTTTCATGGAAATATTCTTCCGATCATTCTTGAATTTTACTCTACTTAAACAAAGATCATGTCGACAATTTGACGTTAATAATTCATGGATTAAATAATTTTGAACTTGTTTTATTGAATTATTATGTCATTGTCATCATCCTCATGTTATATTATGTTATCTTCGCTTACGTGCATAGATGAACTTAGTATGATTATGACCGTGGATCATTCTAAGATAATCACGACTTGATATAAATGATGTGACAAAAGTCCTCAAGTGGGCTCTGAATGCAAAGTTGATGGATAGTTTTGGTATGATTATGACTGTGGGTGATTCAGAGATAGTCATGACCATTGATAATTTGATGAAAATCCTCGACCGTGGTACGTGGATGATTAGATGTGGTGGTTTATTTATTGTCGAGTCTCAGCCGATAAAAATTGATGAAAACCTTTTAAAACCTAAAAGATAGTAGATTTTATTCTCTACTTGACTCTTTTAATGGATCGATATTCCACCGCAGCTTAAACCGGGTTGTCTATTGTATTTTATCGCTTTAACACTGTCAAGGCTAATGATAATTTATTCTCGCATTATCTTAGTCATAATATTTTTATCGGGCTAGTTGAGCTCACCTTTTCTTTCACTTTTCTTCGTGAAATGAGAACATAGCCGGGACGCAGTCTGGGAACGGAGTAATGGTCCGCAGGATAGCATTAGTAGTCCCTCACTATTCGTGAAATAGTGTGATAATAGTTGTAATGAGGACTCCTTTCGAGTTTGTATAATATCTAGTAGACAATATTTGTATTCAAACTCACGCTTTATGTCGATTGCATACCTACGCTTAGGTTAGTAAGTTATATTTGAATTTATGTACCATGTAAGTGGCGTACCCAAGATGGGTGACGATACCTAATTTTGGGGGCGCCACCCAAAGTTCAAGTCGTGATTAATCGGGATCAACCAAGACGCCTTCGTAAGTAAGAAGTTTTCTTGTATCAAGGTGTTATTATAGAAGATTCATTGTGATTTTTCCAAGATCGCGATTCAGATTAACGAATTTGACTAGAAAATTGGTGAAATTTGTTCGACGAGAAGTGTGAGGAAAGCTTTCAAGAATTAAAGAAGAGGTTGAGTTCAGCACCTGTGTTATCTCTTCCGGATAATACAGGAAATTTGTGGTTTATAGTGATGCATCGCATAAAGGACTTGGCTGTGTGCTTATGCAGAACGGTAGAGTCATTGCATATGCATCACGAGAATTGAAGGGTTATGAGAAGGGGTATCCGACCCATGACTTGGAGTTAGCTGCAATGGTTTTTCCTTTGAAAATCTGGAGGCACTATCTCTATGGGGAGAAGTGTGAAATATATACAGACCACAAGAGTCTGAAATATATTTTTACACAAAAAGACTTGAACATGCGCCAAAGAAGGTGGTTGGAGTTAATTAAGGACTACGATTGTGAGATTCTATACCATCCATGTGACGCCCCAAAATTAGGTATACGTCACCCATCTTGGGTCGCCACTTACATGGTATGTAATTTAAATACAACTTACTAATATAACTGCTGGGTACAATACGATATAAAACCGTGAGTTTGAATACAAATATTGTCTACTAGATATTATACAAACTCAAAAGGAGTCCTCATTATAATTATTATCACACTATTTCACGTAATAGTGAGGACTACTAATGCTATCCTCTCGACCATTACTCCGCTTCCCGACTCGTCTCAAATTTATATTCTCATTTCTCAAGAATAAAGTGAAAGAAAGGGTGAGCTCAACTAGCCCAAAGAAGAAATATTATAACTAAGATAATGCGAATAAATTATCATTATTCTTCAACAATGTTAAACCGATAAAATACAATAGACAACCAGCTTTAATCATAATGAATATCTTAATCCATTAAAAGAGTCAAGCGAGAAAATAAAGTCTACTATCTTTTAGGTTTTAAAAGGTTTTCATCAATTTTATCACTAAGACTCAGCTTTTAATGAATAAACCACAATATCTAATCATCCCTGTACTACTGGCCAAGGATTTTCATCAAATTATCAATGGTCATGACTATACCGAATCACCCCGGTCATAATCATACCAAAACTATCCATCATCGCATACACAAAGCCATCGAGGACTTTTTTGTCACATCATTTATATCAAGCCATGATTATACCGAATGAACCTCGGTCATAATCATACTAAGTTCATCTATGCACGTAAGCCAAAGATAACTTTCAACATAATATAAATATGAGGATAATGACAATGATATAAGAATTCAATAAAACAAGTTCAAGAATTAATTTATCTAGGAATTATTAACGCCCAAATTGTCAACAAGATACGTTTTTAGAGTAAAAGTCAAGAATGATCGTAAGAATATTTCCATGAAAAGATACCGGATGAAACGCAAATATCAAGAATATTCTACTAATTTCATGGAGTATAGAAGTCAAAGTTTTAACCAACCGGGTATAATAAAGAATGGAATAACAAAGGAAATCACCATGCATGCGATTCAGATGACAAAAGTTATTCCAATGTAATAATAATAACGGATTGTCGTCGTGAAATTCACAATCGATGGGATGTTCCAATGTAATAATAAAGATGGAACCAGATCCGTGTAAAACACATGTATAGGATATTCCAACAGAATCGATAATGATTTTAACCAGTCCCGTAAAACACATACATGTGGATGTTCCAACACAATAATAGAAGAATGTCACCAAGTATAGGTAAACCACGATACAGATTATGTATAGGTATGTCACAGATACAAATTTTATTCCAAATGTAATAATAAAGAATGGAATAACAGAGGATTTCACCAAGTATAGGTATGCCACAGTATAAAGTTATTCCAAATGTAATAATAAAGAATGGAATAATGTAAGTTCTCTTCATGAATAAGAAAGAATAACACCTTTTAATTTGTACAACAAATAATACCCCTTACCGTAAAAGATATCGGATATCAAAGTAAGTGAAGTACCGTATACTCTTCTTCTTTCTCTCTATAGATTTTTCTCTATAGCTTCTCTCTATAATTCTCTCTGTAGTTTCAGTTGAATTCGTAAGAAAATAATGAAGGAATGAGCTTATTTATAGGAAAATAGAACGCACAAGAATTAATCCATGAACAAATTCAGATTGATTTACTTTAATCTGACTCATCCATATTTAAAGCAAAATTTTTAAATAAAATATCATATATTCTATTTATATAAAAACATTTTACTATGCAAACACTATGCAACACTATGCAAAACACTATGCAAAACACTATGCAACACTATGCATAATAAAATATAATATATTCTATTTATGTAATAACTTTAATAAAGTATTCTTTTTTATATAAAGATGTTTCGCTTTTATTACGTTAATAATACTTAATAAAACAAAACGTTATTATCGCTTATAATAATTCATATTATTAATCGACAATAATGGAATCAAACCGAGTGACTTCTCACATAAGCATCAATAATCAATACCGTGCTACTACGCAACTACATGCCAGACATCAGATTTTTACCACCGGTAGTTCAACAAGATCAACCAGAAAACTTCCGCCGTTATTTCAATAAAATATTTTGTCGTTTTCTCAATCCGACAATAATTCGCTCAGGGTCCACCAATGATTGAGTCGTTATTTAATATTCCCTCGCTAAACCGAATATTCCCCACCAATCGAATATAATATAACCACTTGCATACTTTGCAAAATTTATAAATATTACCCACAACTATAACATTATATCAAATTTATTCCATAATATTCAAAAATAATATTTATAAAAAAAATTCATCTTTATTTATAAAAGTCGGGTCTTACAACCTCCCTTCTTATGAAATTTCGCCTCTAAATTAGGGTACATATACCGATATGATAAAGAGGTGAGGATACCTTGAATACCTTTATCGTTAAAAATATTAAATTCATCTTCGTAATCCTACCAAAGATATTCATTAACAATTCATCTTTGCATTACAGCCAAAGATATACAAATCAGAAACCAATAATGCCGAGACGCAATTTTTAATAGTATCACCACCACTAATTATCCATGCACCACCGCCAAGGATATTCGTGTTTTCAATTACGGCCATGATTATACCGAATAATCCTTGGTCATAATCATACCAAGTCTATCAATGCACTACTACCAAAGATGACTTTTACCACATCCATGAATTAATATTTCATCACGAGACTCAAATTTCAATAATTAATCCATATCATCGAATCATCCCCGCACTACGTGCCAAGAATATTCATTAAGATCAACGACCATTTAATTATCCATGCACTACTACCAAAGATAATCGTGGTATTCATTAGTATCACGACCACAAATTATCCATGCACTACTACCAAAGATAATGGTGTATTCATTAAGATCATGACCACAAATTATCCATGCACTACTACCAAAGATAATCGTATTCATTAGTATCACGCACCACAAATTATCCATGCACTACTACCAAAGATAATCGTAGTTTTCAATTACGGTTATGATTATACCGAACAATCCTTGGTCATAATCATACCAAGTCCATCTACGCACTATAAAGCCACAAATGACTTTCAACATAATATAAACATGAGGATAATGATATAAAGAATCAATCAAATGAGATAAAGGATAAATATTAAACATTTATAATATAATTTATCCAAGATTCAAGAATATCCCCATGTTATCAATCACTTAATAATCTCATAATCTAATATCATTAATATTATTACAATATTTTAATCACTTTAAATTTATAAACAATTTATCTCAATTGTTTACGTTTTACCATATAATGCATTTAATCATTCAAAATACCATACTCATAAGATATCATCACCAATTATCAAATCCTCATCAAAAAAATATGCATATACTCTATATAGGATTCTCTAGCCATAAAATCCTATTTTCAACTTTGTTACTTCACATAACATATTTAACTCATATGTTCAGAATTAAACTATTTTCATGAAAATACCAAATCAGTCCCAAAAATATTTCTTTTCTGGGATTTATATAATATAGTCCCATAATGAAAATATATTTTTTTCTGAATTTTAAAATTCATTTACTATTTTCAAAAATCAATTTCTAATTAATTCCTTAAGAAATTTGCTACCTCAAGTTTAACTCCAGAAATTCCCAAATCTTGGCAGGACCTTACACATGTTAATGTGAGCCTCCAGTTTAAATTTCATGGTCATCTGAGTTATAGAACTCCGCTTATATCATTTTTCATCAAAAAACCTAAATATTGAAATAGTCATAACTTGCTTATTTTAAGTCGTAATGAGCTCATTTTTGGACAGGAGGTACTTTATAACATATATTTTCATGTCCCAAAAGGCCTGAATTTTTCTCACTAATTAAGTGGTCGAAACAGCCCTTACAAAAAACGTGGTAAAGCAACTTTTTGGACATTTCAAGTTTTGACTCATTTGCTAAAATCACCCACACACGAAAATCTACAACACCTTTTCATTGATTCCACTTGTATTAGTTAGGTAACTCATAGATCTAACTCTAGGACTTAACCACACTCAAAAATTAAAAATATAATAGGAGATTTGGTCAATTGAATTTCATGTTACGCTTTTCACCAAAACTGGTTTTTTAACTCCTTGTGATTTTTAAGAAACTTTCATGTTTTCACATACTAACCAACATAACTCATCATAACACTTACTAATACCACGATACCCATGATTTTCATTAGTCCAATGCTTTTATTATGACTTTCATCATAAACCACGTAAAGTCGCTCATTTTAGTCAAGAAATATTCGAGGGTTTAAGAAATGGGTTTCAGATCGGGTCAATACAAAATTCGATTTCACGCCTAGGGTAGGCTAGAAATCTTCAAGAATACGCCAAGAAATTTATTAACAATAGAAATATCATTCAAAATCACACTCTCATCCAAGACTTGGATAAGACGTCACATTAATACCAACCGTGACTTCTATCCCTTAACCCGGATAAGCACCTCACAATGATACCTATCAACTTGCCATCTTCAATCACGACGTCGCCTACGTAGAAAGTCCGTTTTGGTGCATTCCACACAAGGAAGTCAACAACGAAAGGATCGGGCTCTTTACTTATGGCTTGATATGACAATGATTGACTTTAGTGGTTCGTTACTTTGAATTCGCATAACAAGTTGGTTAAGAGTATGAAAGCTAACAACCTTACAAAAATCATGATGAGTATTTAACCAATCGATTTCTAAAGTCACATCAAAGACAAATATTTTCAAAGAGATAAGATCGACAGTAACGTGAAAATGTTTATTTGAATCAAACAAGATTTTAAAAAAAAAGAGAGGTAACGAAGGCTCCTACTAACAAAGTTTCAACCAATAAGTCAAAGTTTAACTTCTTCGGAGTCAAATTTAAACGTTGAACACAACTAGGTGAAATAAAAGAGTGGGTAGAATTGGTATCTAACACGGTATAGACTTCACAAGAGCTTATGATTAACTTACCCGTGATAATTTTATTCAGGTTCCTCGTCACGAGAAAAAAATGCCTCTCTTAAACCACCGGCTTTTGGTTTGTCTGGGATAGCCTTTGGTGCCTCCATCCTAGTTGAATTTGTCTTCGGTAAACGACAAAATCGAGCTAAGTGACCTTCTCTTCCACAATTATAACATGCTTTGGACGACATGGCGCAGTTAGGATTGATATGTCCCTCTCCTCCACATTTGAAGCATATGATAGGTGATCTTTCTCCTTCCTTAACAACGGGTGTCGGTGTCGACGACGTCTTTCCATCATTGTTGAATCTCCTTTTCTTGAAATGTCCATTCTTATTGTTTTGGCCTCGATTACCACCAAGTGGTTACCATATCCGCCCATTGATTCCTCCACGCTTGTTGTCACCGCTCGACGACTACTCATTGGTATTAAAATTTTGTTATTGCGCTTCTTTTAGTTGCGTTGACTCGTTATCGAGCTCCACTAATCGAGCCCTATTTACAACATCCGAATACAAACACAGTTTATGAGAAATAAGATGTCGACGTATCTCCCGCTTCAAACCTCTTAAAAACATTCGCGCCATTCTCTTCATTATCCACCAAGTGGGACGAAACCGTGATAACTCCGCAAATTTTGCCTCAGACATTATTACACTGGCCATATTATTTTGTTCCAACTTGATAAACTCCACCTCCTTCATGTGGCGTAATACTTTAGGAAAGTATTTGTCGTTGAACAGCCTCCCGAACTTCTCCCAAGATATCTTCAAGATAAAGAAAGTCGAGTAACGCTTTTACCGATTCCCACCAAGAATCGCTCTCCACAAGAACATAAAAGGCAGAAAGGGAACCTTTGGCTCTTCAGAGCATCCCAAGACATCAAATATCTCGTAACTCGCTTTATCCATGCTTCCGCCGTAAGTGGTTTTGGCTCTCCCTTAAACTCCGGTGGTCCCAGCCTTGAATTGTTTAATGCAAGTGACCGCCCGAGAGTTTTCCGTGTTTCCACCCCACGCTTTTGGACAGAGTCGCTCGCTTTCATGTTCAGATAAATTTCATAAAGTCTCTAAACATTTGATCATTCATCATTTGTTCGGTGTTGTTGTTTGCATGAGGATTGTCACCTTCCCGACGCACATTATCCCGATTATCGATGTGGTGAATCAACGATCGCCTTGTGCTCCATTGCTATTCTCAACATTCTCGATGTCATTTTCAGACATCGCCACAAAACAAAAGATTAACCGACATGTAACAAATTATCCCTATATATTCGATCGACCAATAAAATAGCACATAAACTTAGGTAGGTCATACTAATAAGGAATTCCCCGCCTCTCCCTCCTAGTTCTTATCTCAAGATCTTAGCTGTGGATCATATCCTAAGCTCGATACCAACCGTGACGCCCCAAAATTAGGTATACGCCACCCATCTTGGGTCGCCACTTACATGGTACGTAATTTAAATACAACTTACTAATATAACTGTCGTGTAATAATACAATACATAAACCGTGAGTTTGAATACAAATATTGTCTACTAGATATTATACAAACTCAAAAGGAGTCCTCATTACAATTATTATCACACTATTTCACGTAATAGTGAGGACTACTAATGCTATCCTCTCGACCATTACTCCGTTCCCCGACTCGCCCCGCCTATATTCTCATTTTTCAAGAGAAAGTTGAAAGAAAGGGTGAGCTCAACTAGCCCAAAGAAGAAATATTATAACTAAGATAATGCAGTAATAAATTATCAAGATTCTTCAACAATGTTAAACCGATAAAATACAATAGACAACCAGCTTTAATGCAATGAATATGCAATCCATTAAAAGAGTCAAGTAGAAAATAAAGTCTACTATCTTTTAGGTTTTAAAAGGTTTTCATCAATTTTTATCACTAAGACTCGGTTTAATGAATAAACCACAATATCTAATCATCCTCGCACTCACTGGCCAAGGATTTTCATCAAATTATCAATGGTCATGACTATACCGAATCACCCCGGTCATAATCATACCAAAACTATCCATCATCGCATTATGTGCCACATCGAGGACTTTTGTCACATCATTTATATCAAGCCATGATTATACCGAATGAACCCCGATCATAATCATACTAAGTTCATCTATGCACGTAAAGCCAAAGATAACTTTCAACATAATATAAACATGAGGATGATGACAATGATATAAGAATTCAATAAAACAAGTTCAAGAATTAATTTATCTAGGAATTATTAACGCCCAAATTGTCAACAAGATCTTTGTTTTGTAGAGTAAAATTCAAGAATGATCAAGAATATTTCCATGAAAAGATATGGATGAAACGCAAATATCAAGAATATTCTACTAATTTCATGGAGTATATAAGTCAAAGTTTTAACCAAATGGGTATAATAAAGAATGGAATAACAAGAAATCACCATGCATGCGGTACCTGCAGCATGACAAAAGTTATTCCAATGTAATAATAATAATCGGAACGAAGTCGTGAAATTCACAATCGCAGGATGTTCCAATGTAATAATAAAGATGGAACCAGATCCGGTGTAAAACACATGTATAGGATATTCCAAATGTAATGATAATGACAGTAAATCCAGTGTAAAACACATGATAGGATGTTCCAAATGTAATAATAGAAGAATGTAACCAAGTATATAGGTAAACCACGACATGATTATGATATAGGGTATGTCACAGATACAAAGTTATTCAAATGTAATAATAAAGAATGGAATAACAGAGGATTTCACCAAGTATAGGGTATGTCACATACAAAGTTATTCCAACAGAATAATAAAGAATGGAATAATGTAAGTTCTCTTCATGAATAAGAAAGAATAACACCTTACGAATGTACAACAAATAATACCCTTCACCGTAAAAGACATCGGATATCAAAGTAGTGAAGTACCGTAATACTCTTCTTCTTTCTCTATAGATTTTTCTCTATAGCTTCTCTCTATAATTTCTCTCTCTAGAGTTTCAAAGTGAATTCGTAAGAAAATAATGAAGGAATGAGCTTCTATTTATAGGAAAATAGAATGCATAGTAATTAATCCATGAACGGTCCAGATTGATTTACTTTAAATCATTTTATCCATATTTAAAGAAAAATCTTTTAAATAAAATATCATATATTCTATTTATATAAAAACATTTTACTATGCAAACACTATGCAACACTATGCAAAACACTATGCAAAATACTATGCAACACTATGCATAATAAAATATAATATATTCTATTTATAGTAATAACTTTAATAAAGTATTTGCTTTTATATAAAAAGATGTTTCGCTTTTATTACGTTAATAATACTGAATAAAACAAAACGTCCATTATCGCTATAATAATTCATATTATTAATCGACAATAATGGAATCAAACCGAGTGACTTCTCACATAAGCATCAATAATCAATACCGTGTGTTACTATGCAACTACGCGTAGACATCGTATTTTTTACCATCGGGTAGTTCAACAAGATCAACCAGTAAAACTTCCGCCGTTATTTCAATAAAATATTTTTGTTGTTTTCTCAATCCGATAACAATTTTCGTTGTGGGATCCACCAATGATTAATTGTTATTTAATATTCCTCGCTAAACCTAATATTCCCTAACCAATCTAATATAATATAACCACTTGCATACTTTGCAAAATTTATAAATATTACCCACAACTATAACATTATATCAAATTTATTCCATAATATTCAAAAATAATATTTATAAAAAAAATCATCTTTATTTATAAAAGCTGGGGTCTTACAATCCGGGTAAGGCAAATGTGGTTGTCGACGCCTTAAGTAGATAGGGTCGGGAGAAACTGATGATCTTGACCGATCAGGAGGAGTTAATTTCAGCAATGGAAAAGCTGGAATTGGAAGTGAAGTATCCTATAAAAATTGATGAGAAGCTGTTTCAGATGCAATCTGGTACAACTCTACTGGATAAAGTTAAGGAGGCTCAACTTCAGGATGACGAATATAAAACGGTTAAAAAGAAGATATTCGAAGGAACCAAATTAAGATTCAAGATGGATAGAAGGAAATATCTGAGATTTGAGAATAGAATTTGGGTACCGCCAGCATTCGTAGATTAAGGAAGAAATTTTGAGCGAGGCTCATAACTCACGATATTCGATTCACCCGGTAGTACCAAGATGTACCAAGATCTTCGACAAAGATTTCGGTGGCCAAATTTGAAACGAGAGGTTGAAGAATGTGTTGCCAAGTGTCCGATATGTTATAAAGTGAAAGCGTAACATCGTGAGACCGAGGTGGGTTACTACAACCTTTAGAGATTCCGAGAATGGAAATGGGAACATATTACGATGGATTTCATGGTTGGCCTACCGACAACTCGTAAAGGCTACGACTTTTATGGGTTATTGTTGATCGAATTGAAGAAATCCGCTTTTTACTTCCTTCCGATCAAAATCGATTCAACTTAGATCAGTTGACAAGGTTATATGTGAAAGAGATTATTTCGAGGTACTGAGTCCCGGTGTCAATTGTCTCAGATAGAGATCCGCGCTTTACATCGAACTTCTAGAAATGTTTACGGGAATGCATGGGTACACACATTATGAATGAGCACGTACATATCACCCTCGATAGATGAACAGAGTGAAAGAACAATTCGTACATTAGAAGACATGTTAAGAGCTTCAGATAATAGATTTTAAAGGAAATTGGGATGATCATCTCACCGCCAGAAGTTCGGCTACAACAACAGTTACCACGCTAGTATTGGCATGCCGCCTTATGAAGCGTTATATAGCAGAAAGTGCAGAACTCCGCTATACTGGGATGAAGTTGGCGAAAGATAATTACCAGGCCCGAAATTGGTACAGCAGACAGCAGAAATAGTCAAAGTGATTCGAACATGATTGATAGCAGCTCAAGATAGACAGAAGAAATACGCTGATCCACACCGTAAAAATGTTAAGTTTGAATCAGGTAGTTATGTGTTCTTAAAGGTCTCTCCCTGGAAGGAAAAGATCAGGTTCGAAAAGAAAGAGAAATTAAGCCCAAGATTCATTGGACCCTTTGAAGTACTGCGAAGGGTCGGAGAGGTTGCGTATGAGGTAGCCTTACCTCCAGTTCTCGAGAATGTCCACAATGTTTTCCATGTCTCAGTTCTACGACCCTACAAACCCGATTAGAAGCACGTGATTAAATATGAACCCCTACATTTTGATAAAGACTTATCTTACGAAGAAATTCCTGTTCAGATTGTCGAGCGAAAAGAGCAAATTCTAAGAAATAAAGCAATACATTCTGTTAAGGTAATTTGGAGAAACCACAACGCTGAAGAAGCAACGTGGGAACTAGAAAAGAATATGATGAAGAATTATCCTCATTTATTTATTTAGAGTATTATAAGCGATTCTAGGGACAGAATATTTGTAAGGGGAGGGGAGAATGTAACAGAGATTTAATTATTTGAGTCGTGATTTCGAGGACGTAATCCTTTTAAGGGGGGAAAGATGTGACAACCGAGATTTTATAATTCAATTGTAATATTTATTGGATTAAATAAATAGTTTTCGATGAATTAATTATTAGATCAAATAATTAATTGATGAAGTTGTGATAGATTAATTTAATTATATGTGTTATATTTATTAAATTAATGTGAAGAATTTTATTATTCAAGTATGTATTTATGTGAGCTTATTGAATTAAAAGAAATATTTAATAAGCCTAATGATATTTTAATTAATTTAATAATTAATTAGAGAATTAATGAATCTTACATAATTAATAAATGAGAAATTTAATTATGTGACTATGTGAATTTATGAGAAATTATTATATGTTATTTGAATTAAATTAAATTAGATGTTTGATTTATTATCTAATTGGACGTGACATGATTTAAACTATATTATAAGGGATTAATTAAATTAAATGGGTATAAGCTTTTTTAAAGCTAGCTAAACATGGCCTTAGTGGGAGTTGAGGCGATTAACCCATGATGGGTAATTGACCTCCACAACGCGTTAGTTCTTTATTATATACGTCTTCCTTTTGTTTTATTATTTGCTAAGTCTGGAAAAGCAAAATAGAGAGGGAGGGAGTTTTGAGAATCAGTGAGATTAAAGGAGAAGAAGTGTGGAAATTAGGAGTTGTTAACTTGTTATCACCTTATGTAATCCAAACAGAGTAATCAAGGGTAATCTCTTCTTCCCCAAATTTCAAATTACGTTGTTTAAGTTTTGTAAAATAATTGGCTTTCAAGTTTCGGTAAAGTCTCTGTAAATTGGAAATTGTATTGTTATGTGGATACATGCGATGATATGTTAGCATAACATGTTTTACTATATATTATAGATTCCCATATCACCAGTTTCATAATATTATAACGTATGTTATTTATGTGAGTATAGAAATATGGGCTATATGGCCCTTATATCGTAAATTAAATATTTCAAACATATATTGTTTCATAAAATTCACACTCGTATATATTATGCATGTTAAAACGAAGAAAACAAACCTTGAATGGATGGATTTGGTATTATAACGAATCCGTAGTGTTGATTTTTATGTTTTGTGTTCAAAACCTTCAAGAACATCAAGAATAGTGAAATTGCATGTTTTAATTCTGTAATTATGTGTTTTAATTAGTTAAAATCACTCTATAAAGGTTGAGTAATGATTATGTATGAATTCTAGTATGTGGGTATGTTTAATTTGATGAATTTAATGATCATGTAATGATAATTTCGCCTGATTTTGTGTTCTTCGCGAACTAGAAATTCAGAAACTAGAGTTTCGCGCTGCGGCGCCAACTCCATGCCTAATTTCATGTGCAAGCAAATACACATGTCTCAAGTCGCATATACGCACTATGCCATACCACAAAGGTTAAGAACAAGATAATGTTGAAATAAGCAAATACCACTTTTAGCGTAATGGTCCGTAAATGAATTTTTTAATTCTCAAGTCTAGCAATGTGTTAGTAACTTAATCTAATGAACATAAAAATATGTTAGACATATAATGAGGTGTTAAAATAAATTCTTAACATGTCAATAACACATTTATGTGTGAATTGAATGATTGAACGCATTGTTAGCTTATTGTTCATGAAGTGTAAATTATGTGACAATGAGTATAGTAGTTGACTAAGTATAGTCATAATTCGAGTTAGACAAAAAGAATGAACGTATGATGATTAGTTACATTATATTTGGATTTGGTATTGTGAACGTAAATGATATGTAGGATTAAATCAAGGAACGAGTATAATTAACGTGTAATCTACGCATGAGGCAAGTTTCCTAACCCTACCAAGTTATCTTTATATGAACTTTTAAGTTGTCTCTTTACATCGAGAAAATTTTCGTTATTATTGATCAAGTACATTTTAAAATGTTTTAATCTATCAAAGTATGATTTCGCTATACAATAATTATTCTATTATATACCTTTTGATATTGCTATTCAATTTTAAATTATCGTTATTGTTGAACTTTGTTAGACTAGTGAACCCTTAATGATTCGACTAGTCCATAGTTGATGAGCGTTCTAAAATTCAAAAACCTTGATAAATTATCCAAACCAAACTTCCTTCAAAAGTGCGGACTCTAATGTCAAACCGAGATGAACAACCTCATATAGGGGATTACTTATGCGTTAACGTTAAGATATTGTGCACGTGATGGTACTAAGAAATGATCCCCCCCTAACACGAGAAGAAGAGTCCATAGTCTTTACGATCATTAAAGGTTTCAAGTATAAACACTTGACAACCTAGGACATAGTTCAAGGTCTTATGACCCTCGAAGTTCTTTTGTTTACGGTTATTCATTCTAGATTCAAAAGTCGAGTTTTCATGTTTCGTAAGCCTTTGATTTATTCGCATGTTATTATTTCTTTGTTATATTGTTATACTTGTGGTCAATCGTGCTCACTCTTGCTTAATAATAACATTGCAGATTAAGAACGAAAAGACCGCACGAGCCTTCCACTAGTAAAAGGCAAGGGCAAGGTTAACAAATGAGGAAGACTTCTTTGTTATTTAAGACTTGATGTGTATTTATTTACAAACTTGATGTTATTTAAGACTTGTTATTGTTTATGATTCCGCACAGATGTTTAAGGTTAGAGTGACCTGGGATTGTATTTTATGCAGATGATGTAACCCCATAAGGGGAGATTCATTTATTTAATTCTATCTATTGCATGGTTTACTTTTAATTATGGGTAGATAGATAGATGATATTTGTACAGTGAACACCAAATCCTGCGGAAATGGAAGTACCCGGATTTGGGGGTGTCATAGAGGATATTTCTACATTTAAGGGAAGGGAAAATTAGTTAGTGGAAAAGTTTTTTGGAGATGAGGTTGTGACCCATACTAGTATCGGGAGGATATATCGGAAGGCTGTATTTGATGATGATGAGGAGTCTATCAAGATGTTAAGTATATTCTTAGTTTTAAATTTCTTACTAGTTAGTTTTTCAGATAATCATGTTGATGAGGTATTGCTTAACTTTCTTTCTTATGGGGACCTTGATAGTTATCCGTGGGGGAAATTTTCCTTTGAACAGACGAAGAAGCCTTTATCCCTTATTGTGATGGGACATTTAAAGAAGGGCATGAATGAGGGTGTTATATACAATTTTTACAAGAATAATTATTGTAAATATTATAAGTTAAATGGATTGCCCTATGTTTTTCAAGTTTCTTATTTGAAACCATTCCTACTCTTAAAGTCCGGGGTTTCTGTATTGATGAACATCTGTTAGAAGTTAGATTATTTAGATGAAAGGAATTAGGGAAGGCTCTCAAAAATGACAAGTTGAATAATTTAGTGTTTGGTTCTGGACAGGTACGCCGGTTACCATTAACATTACGTTTGGTTACCTTTATGTCTACATTTGGTTGCTGATTTTAATTTATTATTTTTCATGTAATGTTTTGTTTTTTTTAATTGTTCAATGTTTTAGAGATGCTATATTTATTTTTTTGACTCTGTTTCAGTTAAGGATACACATGCTCATTCCTATGACTGATGAGAAGGATCTTTTGGATTTGGGAGGTTTTCACTTTTTCCGTGGACATGATGGTGGCTTTAATGTTTTTGATATGAAAGTGGATAAAACCAGGAAGGGTGGAGATTTGGGTTTTTCACTTTCTGATATCAAAAATATTGTACATGCACGGATGAGGCATTTGGAAAAGAAGGTGCTTGAAGTATCCTATAAAAATTGATGAGAAGCTGTTTCAGATGCAATCTGGTACAACTCTACTGGATAAAGTTAAGGAGGCTCAACTTCAGGATGACGAATATAAAACGGTTAAAAAGAAGATATTCGAAGGAACCAAATTAAGATTCAAGATGGATAGGGAAGTAATACTGAGATTTGAGAATAGAATTTGGGTACAGCCGGTACCAGAGATTAAGGAAGAAATTTTGAGCGAGGCTCATAACTCACGATATTCGATTCACCCTGGTAGTACCAAGATGTACCAAGATCTTTGACAGCATTTCTGGTGGCCAAATTTGAAACGAGAGGTTGAAGAATGTGTTGCCAAGTGTCTGACATGTTATAAAGTGAAAGCAGAACATCAGAGACCGAGTGGGTTACTACAACCTTTAGAGATTCCAGAATGGAAATGGGAACATATTACGATGGATTTCATGGTTGGCCTACCGACAACTCAGAAAGGCTACGACTTTTATGGGTTATTGTTGACCGATTGAAGAAATCCGCACACTTCCTTCCGATCAAAATCAGATTCAACTTAGATCAGTTGACAAGGTTATATGTGAAAGAGATTATTTCGAGGCACGGAGTCCCGGTGTCAATTGTCTCAGATAGAGATCCGCGCTTTACATCGAACTTCTAGAAATGTTTACAGGAATGCATGGGTACACAGTTGCGAATGAGCACGACATATCACCCTCAGATAGATGAACAGAGTGAAAGAACAATTCAGACATTAGAAGACATGTTAAGAGCTTGTATAATAGATTTTAAAGGAAATTGGGATGATCATCTACCGCTCGTAAAGTTCGGCTACAACAACAGTTACCACGCTAGTATTGGCATGCCGCCTTATGAAGCGTTATATAGCAGAAAGTGCAGAACTCCGCTTATCTTTGGGATGAAGTTGGCGAAAGATAATTACTGGGTTCAAATTGGTACAGATGACAGTGAAATAGTCAAAGTGATTCGAACATGATTGATAGCAGCTCAAGATAGACAGAAGAAATACGCTGATCCACACCGTAAAAATGTTAAGTTTGAATCAGGTAGTTATGTGTTCTTAAAGGTCTCTCCCTGGAAGGAAAAGATCAGGTTCGAAAAGAAAGAGAAATTAAGCCCAAGATTCATTGGACCCTTTGAAGTACTGCGAAGGGTCGGAGAGGTTGCGTATGAGGTAGCCTTACCTCCAGTTCTCGAGAATGTCCACAATGTTTTCCATGTCTCAATTCTACGACCCTACAAACCCGATTAGAAGCACGTGATTAAATATGAACCCCTACATTTTGATAAAGACTTATCTTACGAAGAAATTCCTGTTCAGATTGTCGAGCGAAAAGAGCAAATTCTAAGAAATAAAGCAATACATTCTGTTAAGGTAATTTGGAGAAACCACAACGCTGAAGAAGCAACGTGGGAACTAGAAAAGAATATGATGAAGAATTATCCTCATTTATTTATTTAGAGTATTATAAGCGATTCTAGGGACAGAATATTTGTAAGGGGAGGGGAGAATGTAACGGGACGAATTATTTGAGTCATGATTCTGAGGACAGAATCCTTTTAAGGGGGGAAAGATGTGACAACCGAGATTTTATAATTCAATTGTAATATTTATTGGATTAAATAAATAGTTTTCGATGAATTAATTATTAGATCAAATAATTAATTGATGAAGTTGTGATAGATTAATTTAATTATATGTGTTATATTTATTAAATTAATGTGAAGAATTTTATTATTCGAAGTATGTATTTATGTGAGCTTATTGAATTAAAAGAAATATTTAATAAGCCTAATGATATTTTAATTAATTTAATAATTAATTAGAGAATTAATGAATCTTACATAATTAATAAATGAGAAATTTAATTATGTGACTATGTGAATTTATGAGAAATTATTATATGTTATTTGAATTAAATTAAATTAGATGTTTGATTTATTATCTAATTGGACGTGACATGATTTAAACTATATTATAAGGGATTAATTAAATTAAATGGGTATAAGCTTTTTAAAGCTAGCTAAACATGGCCTTAGTGGGAGTTGAGGGCAGTTAACCCATGATGGGTAACTGACCTCCACAACGCGTTAGTTCTTTATTATATACGTCTTCCTTTTGTTTTATTATTTGCTAAGTCTGGAAAAGCAAAATAGAGAGGGAGAGAGAGTTTTGAGAATCAGTGAGATTAAAGGAGAAGAAGTGTGGAAATTGGGAGTTGTTAACTTGTTATCACCTTGTGTAATCCAAGCAGAGTAATCAAGGGTAATCTCTTCTTCCCCAAATTTCAAATTACGTTGTTTAAGTTTTGTAAAATAATTGGCTTTCAAGTTTCGGTAAAGTCTCTGTAAATTGGAAATTGTATTGTTATGTGGATACATGCGATGATATGTTAGCATAACATGTTTTACTATATATTATAGATTCCCATATCACCAGTTTCATAATATTATAACGTATGTTATTTACAGAGTATAGAAATATGGCCATATGGCCCTTATACGTAAATTAAATATTTCAAACATATATTGTTTCATAAAATTCACACTCGTATATAATTATGCATGTTAAAACGAAGAAAACAAACCTTGAATGGATGGATTTGGTATTATAACGAATCCGTAGTGTTGATTTTTATGTTTTGTGTTCAAAACCTTCAAGAACATCAAGAATAGTGAAATTGCATGTTTTAATTCTGTAATTATGTGTTTTAATTAGTTAAAATCACTCTATAAAGGTTGAGTAATGATTATGTATGAATTCTAGTATGTGGGTATGTTTAATTTGATGAATTTAATGATCATGTAATGATAATTTCGCCTGATTTTATGTTCTTCGCGAACTAGAAATTCAGAAACTAGAGTTTCGCGCTGCGGCGCCAACTCCATGCCTAATTTTCGCAGCAGCCATGTCTCAAGTCAAGTATACTACTACGCCTGGTTACGATGCCAAGAACGAAGATAATGTGAAATAAATAGCAATACCACTTAAAGCGTAATGGTCCGTAAATGAATTTTTAATTCTCAAGTCTAGCAATGTGTTAGTAACTTAATCTAATGAACATAAAAATATGTTAGACATATAATGAGGTGTTAAAATAAATTCTTAACATGTCAATAACACATTTATGTGTGAATTGAATGATTGAACGCATTGTTAGCTTATTGTTCATGAAGTGTAAATTATGTGACAATGAGTATAGTAGTTGACTAAGTATAGTCATAATTCGAGTTAGACAAAAAGAATGAACGTATGATGATTAGTTACATTATATTTGACTGGTATTGTGAACGTAAATGATATGTAGGATTAAATCAAGGAACGAGTATAATTAACGTGTAATCTACGCATGAGGCAAGTTTCCTAACCCTACTCGTTATCTTTATATGAACTTTTAAGTTGTCTCTTTACATCGAGAAAATTCTCGTTATTATTGATCAAGTACATTTTAAAATGTTTTAATCTATCAAAGTATGATTCTGCTATACAATAATTATTCTATTATATACCTTTTGATATTGCTATTCAATTTTAAATTATCAGTTATTGTTGAACTTTGTTAGACTAGTGAACCCTTAATGATTCGACTAGTCCATAGTTGATGAGCGTTCTAAAATTCAAAACCCTTGATAAATTATCCAAACCAAACTTCCTTTGGTGCGGACTCTAATGTCAAACTGAGATGAACAACCCTGTATAGGGGATTACTTATGCGTTAACGTTAAGATATTGTGCACAGTATGGTACTAAGAGCTGATCCCCCTAAGTACGAGAAGAAGAGTCCATAGTCTTATGACTGTTAAAGGTTTCAAGTATAAACACTTGACAACCTAGGACATAGTTCAAGGTCTTATGACCCTCAGAAGTTCTTTTGTTTCTGGTTATTCATTCTAGATTCAAAAGCTGAGTTTTCATGTTTCAGAAGCCTTTGATTTATTCGCATGTTATTATTTCTTTGTTATATTGTTATACTTGTGGTCAATCGTGCTCACTCTTGCTTAATAATAACATTGCAGTTAAGAACGAAAGACCAGACGAGCCTTCCACTAGTAAAGGCAAGGGCAAGGTTAACAAATGAGGAAGACTTGCTGTTATTTAAGACTTGATGTGTATTTATTTACAAACTTGATGTTATTTAAGACTTGTTATTGTTTATGATTCCGCACAGATGTTTAAGGTTAGAGTGACCTGGGATTGTATTTTATGCAGATGATGTAACCCCATAAGGGGAGATTCATTTATTTAATTCTATCTATTGCATGGTTTACTTTTAATTATGGGTAGATAGATAGATGATATTTGTACAGTGAACACCAAATCCTGCGGAAATGGAAGTACCCGGATTTGGGGGTGTCATAGAGGATATTTCTACATTTAAGGGAAGGGAAAATTAGTTAGTGGAAAAGTTTTTTGGAGATGAGGTTGTGACCCATACTAGTATCGGAGGATATATCTAAGGTCAGATTTGATGATGATGAGGAGTCTATCAAGATGTTAAGTATATTCTTAGTTTTAAATTTCTTACTAGTTAGTTTTTCAGATAATCATGTTGATGAGGTATTGCTTAACTTTCTTTCTTATGGGGACCTTGATAGTTATCCGTGGGGGAAATTTTCCTTTGAACAGACGAAGAAGCCTTTATCCCTTATTGTGATGGGACATTTAAAGAAGGGCATGAATGAGGGTGTTATATACAATTTTTACAAGAATAATTATTGTAAATATTATAAGTTAAATGGATTGCCCTATGTTTTTCAAGTTTTCTTATTTGAAACCATTCCTACTCTTAAAGTCCGGGGTTTCTGTATTGATGAACATCTGTTAGAAGTTAGATTATTTAGATGAAAGGAATTAGGGAAGGCTCTCAAAAATGACAAGTTGAATAATTTAGTGTTTGGTTACGGGCAGTACATGGGGTTACCATTAACATTACGTTTGGTTACCTTTATGTCTACATTTGGTTGCTGATTTTAATTTATTATTTTTCATGTAATGTTTTGTTTTTTTTAATTGTTCAATGTTTTAGAGATGCTATATTTATTTTTTGACTGCTTTGATTAAGGATACACATGCTCATTCCTACGGTGATGAGAAGGATCTTTTGGATTTGGGAGGTTTTCACTTTTTCCGTGGACATGATGGTGGCTTTAATGTTTTTGATATGAAAGTGGATAAAACCAGGAAGGGTGGAGATTTGGGTTTTTCACTTTCTGATATCAAAAATATTGTACATGCACGGATGAGGCATTTGGAAAAGAAGGTGCTTGAAGTTAAGAAAGAAATTGAGAAGTTGGGGGTTGATTTGAAGGATGAATTACATGTTTTTCATATCGAGATTTGTAAGGACATAAGGAAGATTTTAAGAAAGAAGCTACGTGGCCGCCCTAATGTTAGTGAAGGTGGGAATGAAGGTGATGATGATGACGGTGGGAATGAAGGTGATGGTGATGATGATGATGATGGTGATGATTGTAAGACCCCAACTTTTTATGAATAAAGATTTAATTTCTCTAATTATTATTTTGAATAATAAGGTGTTGATTTGATATAATGATATTGTTATGGGTGATATGTGCAAATTTTTCAAAGTAAGCAAGTTGTCATAGAATATTCTTTTTGTCGAGGAATATCCGTATGATGATGCAATCATTGGTGGACCACATAACGGAATAACTGTCGGATATAAAAAGCAACAAAAATAACCTTTTTATGAAAATAACGGCAAAGCTTTTACCGTTAACTGTTGAAATACCCAGTGATAAATGTACAGTAATACGCGTTGTTGCACAATAGCACACGGTATTACACAGTATTTCTCATTATTGATTCTTACGTAAGAAGTCACACAGTTTCATTCAATAATTGCCACAGTAACTGTTGCATAGTATCTCTAATTATTGATTCAATTATTGTCACAGTATCATCTGCACAATATTTTATATTATTAAATCAATAATTGACATAACACAATTATTCATATTATTAGTTAGCATTATTGGTAATGTCTAGAAAATTTTGTCGAGAAAAGGGGTTAGGTTATATAATTGTGCGCCAATAAGGATAAATCCTTATCGGAAAGCCCCCTCTTTCTTGTGAATGATCTGGTTGTTAATATTGTGAACTTATAATATTAATTATGAATAATTATTATGTGGTGGATATTGGTTCAATTTTGATATAAATAAAGGAATTTAGCATGAAATATTTGTTGAAAGTTTAGCAATTATCTTCTCCGATAAAATTAAATATTCATTCAAATATATTATTATAATATTACATTATAATAATGTGATAATATAATAATATAATTTTTTATAATTTAAATGGTAATATTACTATTATAATATATACCTTTTTAGCATAAAAGTGGAGTGAAGGTTATCATTTTGGTTTTGAATTATTTTTCCAAAACCATTTTCATGCACTTATTCTTTCCTACCATCTCCTGCAATACAAATCTTTTTGTTCCAAATTTGTGGGCCCCAACCATTGGAAATGATAGGTTAGGCAAAGAAGAAAAGGAAAGTTAGGCGGGAGTGTTAGGCAGAAAATTAGGCAAACCTGCTTATTTTTTTCCTCCGTGATGCACTATAAAAGGGGAGGTAGCCTCCTTCCTAAACACACCAAATATTTTAAACATTCTTACTGAAATATTGTTAGTATTTCTTTTGAGTATAAGAATAATTTGAGTGTAGCTTTTAGTGCAAGATTTTCTCAGGATAATATCCGATATTCCAAGTCAAATCTAGTTTTCTACTAAGGTAAAGGATATTATTTTATTTCAATACTCATAAGAAATATCATTTTCTTCCATATTATGTAAGTGATACTATTTCATTTCATATTCCTAAGTTTAAACTTACTAGGGTAAGTATTGCTTCTATAATTCCTGAAATGATTAGAAATTCCTTAAGTTTTGCGCTTCATCTAATATCATTTCACTGGAATATTGATCTGAACTCTCTTATTAAATTTTAAATCTTTTCATGTCAGGGTATTATTTATACGGTACTATTCATACGGTACTATTCATGAATATTGTTCACAACAAAATTTAAATTTTTTTTGTCAAAATTATTTTTGATACATGAATATCATTATTGAATTTTACTCCACAATTAGTTATCATGTTAATAATTTGGATAATTTTTGAACACGGGATAAATTAAATTATAAATCTCTAATATTTATCCATGATCTCACTTGATTGATTCTTTATATTATTGTCATAATCCTCATGCTTATATTGTGTGGAAAGTCATCCTTGGCCCGTAGTGCAAAGATAGACTGTTGATTGGTATGATCATGACTAGAAATTGTGTATTAGTATAATCATAACCTTTAATGTTACATATAAGGTTTGTGGTGAAAGTCCTCTTTAGCCCGTAGTGCATAGATGGACAGGTGTTTGGCATGATCATGACCACTGGTGATACAAACGATTATCTATGGCCCGTAGTGCATAGATAATTCGTTGATTGGAAATAATTATTGATTGATGTTATAGGGATAAAATATTGATGATGAACTTTTAAATCATAGAAGATAGTAGATATCATGCTCTACTTGACTCTTCTAATGAATTGTTGTTTCCGCTGCAATTTTTGATTTAAAACTTGTTGTCTATTGTATTCTCTCAGATTTTCCCTATTGAGGACTAAGGATAATTTGTTCTGCATTATCTTAGTCATAATATTTTTTACTAGGCTAGTTGAGCTCACCCTTTTCCTTTTGGTTCCATTGTTCTTCTCAAGAGGTGAGAATGTAGCCAGGACTAGTCGAGGAGTGGAGTAATGGTCCAAGATGGTTATTTTAGTAATCATCACTATTTTTCAAAATAGTGTGACAATAATTATAATGAGGATTTTATTTGACTTTGGATATTGTCTACGAGATAATATTTGTATTAAAACTCACAGCGTATGTTTTGTCATATTTTACGCGACAATTAATAGTTGTATAAATGAAGTTGTATTTGAATTCTAGACCATGTATTTGGCAACTCAGAATGGGTTGTGTGGACCTATTTTGGGGACGTCACAATGATGATGATGATGATGATGATGATGATGGTTCCGATGATTTAGGTAATGGTTCTGTTGATGCAAACTAGTTTGATGGAAAAACTGATGATGATGTTGGTGGTATGGGTGGGGCTCACAGTGATGGAGATGATGACAAGGTTAAACATATTTGTTTGTTTTTTCTATGTTATATGTTTTTGTTTTATTGATTATTTAGTGTTTTTTATTTTTACAGATTAGCAAGAACAATGACAAACCAACTTTGGATAATTTAAGCAAGACTTATGGGAAAGAGCTTGATGTTTTTACCCCTACCGGGGTTCACAGTTATGGAGATGATGACAAGGTTAAACATATTTGTTTGTTTTTTCTGTGTTATATGTTTTTGTTTTATTGATTATTTACTATTTTTTATTTTTACAGATTGGCAAGAACAATGACAAACCAACTTTTAATATTTTAAGTTAGTCTTCTAGGAAAGAGCTTGTTGTTTTTACCCCTAATGAGGTTCATGCTTTTTTCAATCTTAGTTACCTTCATAGATTGGATTGGTTACTTCCTTATAGTATTTTTGTTACTACTCAGTCAGTTTGGAGTTTGTAGTTGAAATTCTAATATTATTTGTGACCTATTTTGTCAATTGCTAAAGGGGGTAAAATCGAGGCAAAAAATAGTTCAATTTTTGATGAAATGATTGTAACTACTCAGGATATGGTTCATTGTGTTAAAGTGGAGAGAAGTACTTCTAAAATTTGTGGTAGACTGGTTCATGCTTCTACGAAGAGTTTGATTTGTCCACATACAACGAAGATTGGTTTTGTTGCTTCATCTTCTTCTGTTGTGGTTCCTACACAAATACGCAGAGTTCTTTTTGCATTTCCCAATGTTTGCATGGGTATGCCATCCAAATTTGACGATGTATTGTTTGATCTATGGTTTAAGATTGTCATGAATAACAAGAAAATGTATGTTATTTGTAGTTTAACAATAATATAGTTTTTTGTTAAAAAGAATTTGTTTTCTTTTACTTATATGATTTTATATTGAAGGATTGAATAATTCTTTGGAGATAATGATAAGATTGAACCTGCATTCAGAATTGGGTTTGTCCCAATCTCATCTAAAATGTGGTTCTACAAATGAAAGACTCCTGGACAGTGGCTTGACGATGATGTGAGTTTCTTGATTTTTGAAATTTTGTTGTATTAGTTTTAATTCCTTTCAAGTTTTTTGTAAATTGATTTTCTTCTCTGATATTGTAGAAAATTATTTATGGTTACCTTATTTAATTATTTTGGTCACTAGTTTTGATAGTGTTGGTGTAAGACCCCAAATTATTAATAAATAAAATTTATTTTCCTCTATTTATTATTTTGAAATAGTAAGGGTTGATTTGATTAATGTGGATAGTTATGGGTAAAATACATAAATAATTGAATAAGCAAGTGGTTATAAAATATTCATTATTATAGGAGAATATTCGTTTGGTCATGGAATATTAAATCTTTTGGGGAATATTTGTATGACGACACGATCTTTTTGTGGGCCCCATAACGGAAAGCGATTGGATGAAGAAAACGACAAATATAAGTTGTTTATAAGTATGGTAGTAGTTATTCTCAATTAATATTGTTGGAATACGGTGGTTAAAACACACTAATACGGCGTTGTTGAGCAGTGCTTTACGGTATTGCACCAATTATTGATTCTACGTAAAGAAGGCACTACTCAATAATTATTACGATAATTTGCTCAAAGATTTTATTTTATTTCTTGATTCAATAATTGATGCATTGATGTTTTATATTATTATCGTTGTTTCAATAAATTGTCATTACAAGATTTTCCATTATCTGAGTAATAATTCATATTATCCGAATAATATTATTGGATAGTATTATTGGCAATGTCTAGAAAGTTCATCTAAGGAGAGGTTTGGTCACCTAATTAATTGGCGCAAGATAAGGAGAGATCCTTATTGGAAAGCCCTCTTTCACAGGAACTACGGTTGCAAGATTGTGATTCTGTAATATTATTTGTGAATAATTAATTATTGATTTATATGATGAGGAAAATATTGATTTTATGTGGATATAGATGGAGAAAATTTTTAAAATGACAATTGTTGAAAATTAATATTTTATCTTTTACTGATAAAATAATTCATTTAAATATATTATTTTAATAATATATTAACGGTGATATTTTTATAATGAATGTGGGATATATGAGTATATGAGGAGGAAGAGTATTTTTGTGGCATTAAATGTTTAACACATATTTTGTGTGTTGGTGGACACAATTATTGACCGAAATTTGATTATAGCCTGTAAAATTACCCGTTTGTGGATTTCGGTCAATTTTTGTTTGGAATTTGGAAAAACTTTCTTCTACAAAGTTGTAGAGAATTGAATTTCCTATAAAAATTCGCGAGATTCAAATTTTCTGATAAAAGGGCTATTTATTATGAATTATTGAAGTTTCTGAGTTCCAAAATAATTAATTTTTGGAAGTATAAAATATTTAAAATGACAAAAACGTTTTTTGTCATTGTTGTGGGTCTTACATGTGTTAGAAGTGGCTGAATTCAGATCCTTAGAAGTGGGCGTAGGAATTTTAATATTAATATTAATATTTTAAAAAAATTTCTACTTTGGTGTTCTAAGAATTTTCCTATAAATAGGGTGCTTAGGTTAGAATTGAAAATCACACCAGAAACTGAAGTTTTCTCTCTCTATATTATCGAGCATATTCTTGTGAGTATTTTGAGGTTACTTTGAGTATTGCTATATGGTGCAAGTTCAAGTCATAGCCTATATCCGGTGTTTCAACTAGAAGTACTGTCTTTCGAGGTAAGGGATGTTACTTTATTCAAAAATGATATTATTTCTTCAATATCATTATGCTGAAATATTGGTTGGAAAAATTTTATCAAATTTAGAACTTTTTCATGTCGGGGTTACTATTCATGAGTTACTATTCATGAGTTACTATTCACGAGTACTATTCACAAAGCGTGAAGATTTTTTTTTGTGAAATTTCTATCTTTTGTTGTCGAAGTTACTATTCACGTATACGCCACTATTCACGTATACGACACTATTCACGAATACGACACTATTCACCGAAAAATGAAATTTCTTCTTTTTGTCCAAAATATCTATTATGGATACTAGCTTTGATTGTATCCATGTTTTGATCATTCTTGAATTTTACTCCACTCTGGTTATTTATGAAGTATTTTTGAATGGAAATTGTTTAAAGTACGAATCCTTAATATTTGTTCTTTTGTTTCACTGGATTCGTTTCCTTTAAAATATTTTTCATCATCCTCAGTCCTAAATGATGATATTACTGAATATCTTTGGCCTGTAGTGCAAAGATGAATGATTTCTTGATGAATATCTTTGGCCCGTAGTGCAAAGATGAACAGGTGTTGAGATGAACATGACCGACTAATTAATATCTTTGGCCCGTAGTGCAAAGATGAACAGGTGTTTAGATGAACATGACCAACTGATGAATATCTTTGGCCTGTAGTGCAAAGATGAATATTTGATTCCAGATATATATTGATTGATGTTACATGGATAAAATATCGACGATGAACTTTTAAATTCATATATAGAAGATAGTAGTTTGCATTCTCTACTTAACTCTTCTAATGAATTATAATTTCCGCTGCGAAGATTGATTTAAAATTGGTTGTCTATTGTATTCTATTAGATTTTTCCCTGTTGAAGACTAACGATAATTTGTTGTATATTATCTTAGTCATAATATTCTTTACTGGGCTAGTTGAGCTCACCCTTTTCCTTTTTGTTCCATTTTTCTTCTCGTGGCGAGAATGTAAGCGAAGTCTGCAGTGGGGTATGGAATGATGGTTATAGAGAGAGTTGTTTAGTAGTCCTCACCATTTTGTAAAATAATGTATAAATAATTGTGATGAGGATTTATTTGGGTATGTATATTGTCTAGAAGATAATAATTGTATTTAAACTCATAGTATATATGTTATCGTATTTTTGCACGACAAATGTATTAATAAAGTTGTAGTTATTTACGCACCATGTATTTGGCGACGAGAATGGGTTGGATGGAATGGACCTATTTTGGGGCGCCATAGTTGGTATCGAGCTTAGGGATATGATCTCTGGCGGAGATCGGGAATAGAACTAGGAGGAGAGGCGAGTAAATCCTTTCTTTAGTGTGTCTCCTCTAAGCTTATTTGTTCATTGGTCATAATATAGGGGTATTATGTGATTTTGTTAATTTTTTAATTAACCCTTGTTTTATGATGATGATTTGAGAATGTCATTTGAGAATATTAACAATGGAGTAAATGAGACCGTAGAGATGCTGATTTTACCAACGAGGAGAGCGTGCAACAGTTTGGCAATGTACTTCCGTGAACAACACCCATTGAAAGAGATGATGAAGCGAGGGGATATTTAGAAGCTTTTTGCAGTTCATGCAAAATTAGACGAGGAGATTCGTGTTCAAAATCTGAGGAGGAAATGATAGTAATTCACGGTGGTCACAACCAAGCGATTCAAAGAGTTGGGACCACCGTAATCTGGGAAAGCGGATCCGATTAAAGGCGGAGATGTGGGTCAAACAAATTACCAATATATTCGATGTCTTGGGATGCACGCGGAGGAGCAGAAAGTTCCATTCGCTACTTTTATGTTCAGTAATGAGGCGGACATCGGTGGGAATCATGAAGCATACCCATCCATTTGCACTCAACATGTCATGGGAGACGTTTGAAATAGTTCAATGACAAGTACTTCCACGAAAGTATTCGTCTATATGAAGGAAGTGGAGTTTATTAGACTGGAGCAGAATAACATGGCGGTGTCCCAAAGACGAGGCGAAGTTCGCGGAGTTATCCGTGTTTGCACCTCATTTGGTGGAGAATGAGGAACGTATGACGCGGATGTTTACGAGAGTTTTGAAACCCAAGATACGCCAATTATCTCATTTCTCATAATTTTCTCTCTATTCGGATGTTGTCAGTGAGGCTCGGTTGTTAGAAGCGAGATAACGAGTACGTTCAACCGAGGGACCATAACCAGGATTATACTCAAGATAGCAGTCATCAGAATAACGATAACCAGCGGAGAAAGAAGAATACGGACAAAGGCGGTAACCACTCTGGTGGTAATCGTGGCCATAAAAATAGAAGAAGCGAGTCGGGAGGAGATTTTAAAAGAGGAGATTCAACAACGACCATGTGAAGCGTCAACACCCAAGAGAACTGGTTCGAGGAGGAGAAAGACCACCGGTCAGTATGTTAAAAATGCGGAAAGAGGGACATATCACCCAAACCGCCCACAACAGTTTAAGGTATGCTATAATTGTGGAAAAAAGAAGGACATATCGCTCGAGATTATACGCAGTATCGAAACCAGATCCGGTGGGAATGGTGACTCAAAAGGATGTCCCAGAAAATTCATAGTCAACGATTCCTGGAAGAGCGTTTGTCGTGACCGGTCAAAATGCGAGGAACCCGAACGAAGTTAGCACGGGTTAGTTAATTATAAATTCTTGTGAAGTTTATACCTTACTAGATATCGGTTCTACCCATTATTTTATCTCTCTTGCTTGCACTCAACGTTTGAACTTGACTACGGAGAAATAAGACTTTGACCTATTTATGGAGACTTTCGTTAGGAGAAACTTTCATTACATCCGTTGTTTAGAAATCTTGCTTGATTCAAAGTTAGACTATCACATTACCCGTTAACCTTATTTCTATAGAGATATTTGCTTTTGATGTGATTTTAAGGTTAACTACTCATCATGCCGAAATTGATTACTTTTCGTAAGGTTGTTAGTTTTCATATTCCTAAGCAACTTGTTATTCGAATTCAAGCAATCAAACCATTGTAGTCAAACATTTTCATATCAAGCCATGAAGTCATTCGTTTATTACGGATGTCAAGTTTTCTTAGTCCATGTTATGGATTTAAATAAAGACACGTCAGATTTGAAAAATATTCCTGTTGTTATTAATTTTTCCTGACGTATTTCCTGAAGAATTTCTTAGCTTACTCCCAAAGACTGATATTAAATTTTGTATCGACTTTGAACCCGGTACAAAACTCATTTCTAAAATCTTCTATCGAATGGCTCCTATTGAACTTCGTGAGTTAAAAATTCAACTATAGAATTTGGTACTGAGCCTTTATCCGGTGACTTCCTTTGTGGAATGCACAAAGCCAGACTCTCGTAAGTAGGGACACCATATTAAATGCGATAGTAAACTAATAGGTGTCATTGTAACGTGTTATCCAAGGTTGGGATATGAGTCAGAGTTGAGAACAACCTAAGTCGGTAATTGAAATATGTAGCTTTCTAGGCTTAGTTAGTTATTATCGGAGATTCGTTGAAGGATATTCTCGAATCGCTATTCCATTAACGCAGCTAACTCGTAGAGATACAAAATTTGAATGGAGCAAGGAATGTGGGAAGAGCTTCGAAGAACTCAAGAGGAGACTCATTTCAGACATGTTCGACCATGCCATCCTCGGAAAAAGCGAACGTGGTAGTTGACGTGTTGAGTAGAAGATCGTATACAAATGAATACGATATTGTCACAGACTAATTTCATATAATTTACAAATAATAGAGATGGAGATGAAAACTATAGGTACCCACGTGATGATATATGAGTATAATCGACTTTAATAGATAAAGTTAAAGCTGTTCAAGCTATACACTGGAGCTGATGAATTTGAAGAAGGAGGTGCAAGAAGTTGTTATTTCAAAAACGAGAATCGGTGAGGTGAGGAAAGCTCAAACCATCGATTTATTAATCCATTTGAAATTCTCGATCGAATAGGAATTGTGGCCTATAGACTCGCTTTTACCGCCAAGTATGACGCGTGTTCATAACTTTTTCACGATCGATGTTACGTAAATATTTGGATGACCAACCACGTGATTGAGTTAGAACCCGGATGAGATAGCCAAAGACTTAACGTACGAGGAGGTACCTGTCAAGATCTTGTAGAGGAAAGAACATGTCCTATGTACCGAGGTTATACCACAAGTTAAAGTTTTGTAGAGAAACCATGCTATTGAGGAAATGACCTGGGAGTTGGAAATGGAAATGAAAGCGAGGTATTCTCATCTTTTCGAAATACCAGGTACGTACGTCAATTTCGAGGACAAAATTTCATAAGGAGGGGAGGTTGTAAGACCCCAAATTATTAATAAATGAAATTTATTTTCCTCTATTTATTATTTTGAAATAGTAAGGGTTGATTTGATTAATGTGGATAGTTATGGGTAAAATACGCAAATATTTTGAATAAGCAAGTGGTTATAAAATATTCATTATTGTCGGGGAATATTCGTTTGGTCGTGGAATATTCATACCGTTTGGGAATATTAAATGCTGACCAAGTAGCGATCTTTTGTGGGCCCCATAACGAAAGCGATTGGATGAAGAAAGCGACAAATATAAGTTGTTTATAAATAACTTGGCGTAGTTATTCTGATTATCTTTCATTGAATACCCGGTGGTTAAAACACACTAATCTGCGTTGTTGAGCAAGAAGCACGCAGTATTGCACCAATTATTGATTCTTACATAAGAAGGCACTACTCAATAATTGTTACGATAATTCTTATTTTAGTATTTTATTTTATTGATTCAATAATTCTTTGCATTGATGTTTTATATTCTTGTTGTTTCAATAAATTGTCATTACACGGTATTTTCCATTATCGGAGACAATAATTCATATTATCTCGAATAATATTATTGGATAACATTATTGGCAATGTCTAGAAATTTCATCTAAGGAGAGGTTTGGTCACCTAATCAATGCGCCAAGAAGGAGAAATCCTTATTGGAAAGCCCCTCTTTCTGGAGCGGCACGGTTGCCAAGATCTTGTGATTCTGTAATATTATTTGGGAATAATTAATTATTAATTTATATGATGAGGAAAATATTTATTTTATGTGGATATAGATGGAGAAAATTTTAAAGCGACAATTGTTGAAAATTAATATTTTATCTTTTTACGATAAAATAATTCATTTAAATATATTATTTTAATAATATATTAACGGTGATATTTTTATAATGAATGTGGGATATATGAGTATATGAGGAGGAAGAGTATTTTTGTGGCATTAAATGTTTAACACATATTTTGTGTGTTGGTGGACACAATTATCGATAGAAATTTGATTATACACGTAAAATCGCTTGGATTTGTGGATTTTGGCCAATTTCTCTTTGGAATTTGGAAAAACTTTCTTCTGCAAAGTTGTAGAGAATTGAATTTCCTATAAAAATTCGCGAGATTCGAATTTTCTAATAAAAGGGCTATTTATTATGAATTATTGAAGTTTCGGAGTTCCAAAATAATTAATTTTTGGAAGTATAAAATATTTAAAATGACAAAAATGTTTTTTGTCATTGTTGTGGGTCTTACATGTGTTAGAACTGGCTGAATTCAAATCCTTAGAAGTGGGCGTAGGAATTGTAATATTAATATTAATATTTTAAAAAAATTTCTACTTTGGTGTTCTAAGCATTTTCCTATAAATAGGGTGCTTAGGTTAGAATTGAAAATCACACCAAAAACTGAAGTTTTCTCTCTCTATATTATCGAGCATATTCTTGTGAGTATTTTGAGTATACTTTGAGTATTGCTATCTGTGCAAGTTCAAGTCATAGCCTTTATGTCAGGTGTTTCAACTAAGTCTTGTCTTTTCGAGGTAAGGGATGTTATTTTATTTGAAAATGATATTATTTTTTCAATATCATTATGCCAAAATATTGGCTGGAAATTTTATCAAATTTGGAACTTTTTCATGTATGGGGTTACTATTCATGAGTTACTATTCACGTGAAGTTGTTATTCATGAAATTTCTATCTTATTCACGAGTTTCTTATTCACGAGTACTATTCACGAAGCGTGAAGATGTTTTTTGTGAAAAATGAAATTTTTCTTTTTTGTCCAAAATATCTATTATGGATACTAGCTTTGATTGTATCCATGTTTTGATCATTCTTGAATTTTACTCCACTTTGGTTATTTATGAAGTATTTTTGAATTGGAATTGTTTAAAGTACGAATCCTTAATATTTGTTCTTTTGTTTCCTTTGGATTCGTTTCCTTTAAAATATTTTTCATCATCCTCGGTCCTAAATGATGATATTCTTGAATATCTTTGGCACGTAGTGCAAAGATGAATGATTTCTTGATGAATATCTTTGGCCGTAGTGTAAAGATGATCAGTGTTGAGATGAACACGACCGATCGATTAATATCTTTGGCCCGTAGTGCAAAAGATGAACAGGGGTTTAGATGAACATGACTAAGTGATGAATATCTTTGGCTTTGTAGTGCAAAGATGAATATTTGATTCGGATATATATTGATTGATGTTTACAGGATAAAATATCGACGATGAACTTTTAAATTAATATATAGAAGATAGTAGTTTGCATTCTCTACTTAACTCTTCTAATGAATTATTATTTCATTGCGAAGATTGATTTAAAAGCGGGTTGTCTATTGTATTCTATTAGATTTTTCCTGTTGAAGACTAACGATAATTTGTTGTATATTATCTTAGTCATAATATTCTTTCTTGGGCTAGTTGAGCTCACCTTTTCCTTTTGTTCCATTTTATTCTCGAAGCGAGAATGTAAGCGAGTACAAGTCGGGGTATGGATGGATGGTTATAGAGAGAGTTGTTTAGTAGTCCTCACCATTTTTGTAAAATAATGTATAAATAATTGTGATGAGGATTTATTTGGGTATGTATATTGTTTAGAAGACAATAATTGTATTTAAACTCACAGTATATATGTTGTCGTATTTTGCACGACAAATGTATTAATAAAGTTTTAGTTATTTCTGTACCATGTATTTGGTGACTCAGAATGGGTTGGATGGAATGGACCTATTTTGGGGGCGTCACAATTACCTTTATCAAAAAGTTTTAATTTTTGGCAATGGTTTATAGCTTATGGATTTTGGTTTATTTATTGGTCTAGCATATCAACATTTCCTTCTACTACTACCAGAAATTTGCTAGGCACTCTGCCAATATTCAAATTAGGGTCACTACTACAGATTGTTAGTTTTATGTGAAGTTGTCTACTTTATATGGTCAATATTGTCTTAAAAATGCGAATATGACTCTACTGTCGGGGGAGGGTGATGACGCTGAATACATTCGTGGATATTTGATGGATGTTAACACACCTTGTGTTGCTGTTGATTATGTTTTGTTTCCCATTCATAAGACAGATCCAGATCATTGGTTTTTGTTAATCTTTAATGTGCATCTTAGACTTCTAGTAGTTTACAATTCTCTTTAACCAACCAGGACAATCACACGAACAAATATAATGGATGTTTGTGAGGATTAAATTTTCATTCTACCCATAATCTTGTCTAAGTGTGGGTTTTGAAAGGGTATGTCAGATATTAATTTTTATAGTGAACCATATTTTCAGAAAGGGGAACATGATATTATTGAACTTGAATTTGCAGAAGGGGTTCCTAAACAAATTGAGGGTTAAGGTTTATATTGTTTCCATTTCTTTAATTATTCCATCGATTATGATGTTTGGTTTAATTTGTTTTCTATTTTGTTTGTTTTTGCAATGATTGCGGTATGTTCACAATTTGTTTTCCTGAACATTTTCTTCACCAAAAGTTTGCTGAAATGCCTAATCCATTCCCATTATCCAATACCAGAAGAAATTATGTGTTAACCTCTTCATGCATGTTAGGAATAAGCAAGTAGGGGGATACGATTCTGATATAGAATATCAAGGCAGATTTGTTCCAGAAGAATAGTTTGGTTGTATAGGTCATTTCCTTGTAAAGTTTTTTATTATATTGGTTTTTTTTTGGATATTCATAACCATTTGTTATGGTTACTGACTTTTTATTGTTTAGTGAATGATTTTGTTAATGGAATTACATCTTTGATTATATTACTAGTAGTTTGAGATTGTTTGTTTGTTCATATTGAGTTTTTTGGATTTTTTTTCTTTAGAGGTAACCAAATGCGTATTAGTAAGTGATAGAAATTCATCATGTTGATTACTATTTACCTTTTGATAATTTTAACACATTGAACATGTTAAGGAATTCCATTATTACTTATCTAATTTACAATATTTTTTGAATTTTAATTTGAAAGTATCTTGTTATGGTATGTCGAAGTTCTAATGTATAATATACCCAAATTAGACAGTGCAATAAACAGGTGTTCAATTGTCTAATATGTAGTGACCAGTAAATTGTATCCCAAATGATCAATTTTATAGTGATGGTAATGTATGTACGATTAATTATTATTTTTAACAGAAGGTGCAGATGGTATCCGAAATGCCATGTAAGAGTTCCCATTTATGTAACTGCTGGTTACTTATAAATAACCTTTTACAAATAAAATTATTTTGAATATGGTGCAGTTGGTAGCCAAACCTTCATACAAAGGTAACCATTTTAGTTTTTGTGGGTAACCAAATAGTCATAAAAAAATTTCAGAATAGTTACCAAGTGTTACATGTATTTGTTTTCTTTATCTTGTTAAACCATGATGAAATCGGAGAGTAGTCGTGTGGTTTTCCTCTTACTTAACGTAAGAAGAAAAAAATGCAAAAATTTATTTAATATTGTGTAACAAAATCTCGGTTACCTTAGATCAATAAAAAGGCTACCATATGTCTGGTTATTGGTTACTCATAGTAAACATCTAGATGTTTTTGTAGTTACACTTTTTTTGCTGATGTACTATATCAGACCTTTTTTGGTCATAATATTGGTGGATTATTGCATATTTTCTTGTTGTGTCCTTTTTCTTGGTACCTACTGCATTTGTTTTGAATTCTATTTTCAGATCCATGCTTGTACCTCCCTATCTTTGGTCTTCCCGCTGGGCTTCTTGTATTTGGTGGTTTTACACATATGTTTCTTATTTCTCCTGGTACATCCCAATTCTCTTTGTCATCTAATGGCAGGATAGAAGTTGAATATGTGTCTACCTAAGTTGTTATTGAGTACTTTTTTGAGCAAAATGCATAACAGTTCAAATTCCTTTTATTGATAACAGCAACAACGTGTGGACAAGGCATCTCGTGGTAATGAAATTTATGATATGTGCATGTCCTTTGTTCCATGTCCACAATAAACTGTTTGGTGACATCTTAAACAGTGAAAATCACTAGGTTTGATGTCTCAACCTATCACATAATTTAAGGGTGTAGTTAGTATGTATACTCATTTATTTTCTTTAATTCGGAATAATGGAAGGCATATGTACTGTTGGTAACTTTTTCAGCATATACAGGTAACCAATTATGACTAATGTTGTTTCCATAAAATGAAAATGCAATTTCTGGTAGACATGCATGTAATAACTTAAAACTTGTATTACTGACCTTAAGTTTCTTTGATTCAATGATATTAAATTGTAGTCTTCTCTCAGCTGTTGTGGAAAGGGTAGTGAATGTTGATATGGTGCTTATTTGTTTGTGAAATACCATCTTTGAACCATACAAAGGAGGCATTCAATCATTGTTGTAACTGGAAATTCTCTGATTCCCTTGATTGCATTGTTGATAGATTCGACTGTGTTTGAAGTCATTGTTGAGTACCTGCTTACAGTGTGATGCCCCCAAAATAAGTATACACAACACCCATTCTGAGTCGCCAAATACATGGTACAAAAAGAAAACTACAACTTCAATAATACAAATGTCGTGTGAAATACGACAATATATACTCTGAGTTTAAATATAATATTGTCTTCTAGACAATATCCACATGCAAATAAATCCCCATCATAATTATTGATTCATTATTTTACAAAAATGGTGAGGACTACTAAACAACTCTCTCTAGAACCTTCATTCCATACCCAGACTAGTACTGCATTTACATTCTCGCCGCCTCACGAGAAGAAAAATGGAACAACAAGGAAAAGGGTGAGCTCAACTAGCCCGAAGAAAGAATATTATGACTAAGATAATATACAACAAATTATCGTTAGTCTTCAACAGGGAAAAATCGATAGAATACAATAGACAACAAGTTTCGAGATCAATATTCGTTAATGAAATAATAATTCATAGAGGAGTTACGTAGAGAATGAAATCTACTATAATCTATGAATTTAAACGGTCCATCATCAATATTTTATCCTCGTAACATCAATCAATATGCATACGGAATCAAATATTCATCTTTGCACTACTGAGCCAAAGATATTCATCGATTGGTCATGTTCATTTAAACACTGTTCATCTTTTTCACAGGCCAAAGATATTAATCAATCAGTCATGTTCATCTCAACACTGTTCATCTTTGCACTCTGAAGCCAAAGATATTCTTGAGAAATCATTCATCTTTGCACTACTGGGCCAAAGATATTCAATAGATCGAGATTCAATAATGCCAAACTTCGGATCCAAGCAAGCATAGGAGACCGAGGATGATGAAAAATATTTTTAAGAAAACGAATCCGGTGAAACAAAATGACAAGGATTAAGGATTAAGGATTCAGTACTTGGTTTTATCCACGCCCAAAAATACCTCAAAAATAATCATAGTGGTGTAAAATTCAAGAATGATCAAAACATTGATACAATCGAGTTAGTATCCGAATAGATGTTTTGGACGAAAAGAAGAAATTTTATTTTTCTATTGAATAAGATCAGAGTATCGTGAATAGTGTCAGATATCGTGAATAAAGTCCGTATACGTGAATAGTAACTCTCGACACCAAAAGATAGAAATTCCACAAAAACATCTTCACGCTTCATGAATAGTACTCGTGAATAGTAACTTCGTGAATAGTAACTCATGAATAGTAACTAGTGAATAGTAATTCGTGAATAGTAACTTCATAAATAGTAACTCGTGAATAGTAACTCGTGAATAAGTAACCCATGAATAGTAACCAGACATGAAAAAGTTCCAAATTTGATAAAACTTCAGATCAACATTTCAGATTATAATGATATTGAAGAAATAATATCATTACGAAAAAATAATATCCCTTACCTCGAAAGATCAAGATTCTAAATTTGAAACAGGATAAAGGCTATGACTTGGACTTGCACCAGTATAGCAATACTCAAAGTAAACTCAAAATACTCACAAGAATATGCTCGATAATATAGAGAGAAAAACTTGTTTACGGTGTGATTTTCAATTCTAACCTAAGCACCCTATTTTTAGGAAATTGCTTAGAACACCAAAAGTAGAAAATTTAATAAATTAATAATATAATTATATTATTTTCTACACATGTCTAGAATCTGATTTCAGCCATCAAACACATGCCACCTTCTAGAAAAAATAAGAAAAAACATTTTTCTAATTTTAAATATTTTAAACTTCCAAAATCAATTATTTGAACTTGAACTTCAATAATTCATAATAAATAGCCCTTTCATCAGAAAAATTCGAATCTCGCGAGTTTTATAGGAAATTCAATTCTCTACAACTTTGCAGAAAAAAGTTTTTCCAAATTCCAATCAGAAATTGACCGAAATCCACAAGCGGGCAATTTTTAAAGTTATAATCAAATTCGATCAATAAATGGGGTCCACCGAGCATGTTTAACATGTTTTAAACATTTATTGCAACAAAAATACTCTTCCTCCTCGTATACTCATATATCCCACATTCGTTGTAAAAATATCACCGTTAATATATTATTAAAATAATATATTTAAATGAATTATTTTATCGAAAAAGATAAAATATTAATTTTCAACAATTGTCATTTTAAAATTTTCTCCATCTATATCCACATAAAATCAATATTTTCCTCATCATATAAATCAATAATTAATTATTTACAAATAATATTACGAGAATCACAATATTGACAACGGGCGGTTCGGGAAGAGGGGCTTTCCAATAAGAATTTCTTCTTCTTGGTGCGCAATTAGGTGACCAAACCTCTCCTTAGAGAGAACTTTCTAGACATTGCCAATAATGTTATCTAATAATATTATTCAGATAATATGAATTATTGCTTCGATAATGAAAGATACTGTGTAATGACAATTATTGAAACAACAACAATATAAAATATCAACGCTGACAATTATTAACTCGATAAAATCAATAAGCAATAATTCTTTGTAACCATTATTGAGTAGTGCCTTCTTTACGTAAGAATCAATAATTGGTGCAATCTGGTGTGCTTCTCTTGTTCAACAACGCGTATTAGTGTGTTTTAACCCACGGGTATTCCAAGCGATGATAATTGGTGAATAACTACGCCTGTTATTTAAAACAACTTATATTTGTCGTTTTCTTCATCCAATCGCTTTAGTTATGGGGCCCACACATGGTCTGGCCGTGCTGCATCGAATATTCCCCGACAATAATGAATATTTTATAACCACTTGCTTATTTTGAAATATTTGCGTATTTAACCCTTAACTATCCACATTAATCAAATCAACCCTTACTATTTCAAAATAATAAATAAAGGAAATTTCTTTTTATTTAAAAATTTGAGGTCTTACAACCTCCCTCCTTATGAAATTTCGTCCTCGAAATTGACGTGACGTATACTGGTGTTTTGAAAAGGTGAGGATACCTCGCTTTCATTTCCGTTTCCAACTCCCGTGTCATTCCTCTATAAGCATGATTCCTCCACAAAACTTTAACTTGTGGTATAACCTTTCTTAGCGTAGGGGACATGCTCCTTCCTATCCAAAATCTTGACAGTACCTCCTCATACGTTAAGTCTCTTGGCTATCTCGTCCGGTTCTAACTCTATAACGTGGTTCGGGTCTTTCACATATTTACGTAAAATACGGATATGTGAAACACATTATGAACACGAGACATTCTCGGAGGTAACGCAAGTCTATAGGCTACATTTCCTACTCGGTCAAGAATTTGAAATGGACCGATAAATCGTGGATTGAGCTTTCCTCTCTTCCCAAATCTTGTAACTCCCTTCCATGGAGCAACTCGCAACAATACATGATCCCCTACATTAAATTCCACATCCTTTCGATGAAGATCCGCATAACTCTTTTGTCGATCTTGTGCCGTTTGTATACGTTGTCGAATCATTTGGATCTTTTCGGTAGTCATACGTACTAACTCGGGTCCCAACAATGTTGCTTCACCCACCTCATCCCAACATATTGGAGAACGACATTTTCGTCCATATAATGCTTCGAATGGAACCATGCCTATATTTGTTTAATAACTATTGTTGTATGAGAATTCCACCAATGGCAAGTACTTATCCCAACTTCCTTTGAAATCTAGGACACAGAGTTTTAATATATCTTCAAGAGTTTGAGTAGTCCTTTCTGATTGCCCATCCGTTTGAGGATGGTATGCCAAATCAGAATCGTAAATTCGTGCCCATAGCTTTTCTAACCCAAAATCATGAAGTGAATCTTGGGTCACGATCTAAAACTATGGATCTTGGCATGCCATGAAATCTCAATTGCATTGCATTTACATCATACGAGAAAGGCGTTCAAGGAATAAGTCTCTCGTATTTCAGAAGAAATGAGGAGACTTGGTTAATCTAATAACCCAAATAGCATTGATGCCTTGAGAAACCGCAGGAAGACCCGTAATCTGAAATCCATAGTAATGTGTTCCCACTTCCATTCAGGAATCTCAAGTGGTTGCAACGGACCCTTAGGTACAAGATGCTCGCCTTTACACGTTGGCAAGTTAAACACATCGAGATAAACTTTGCAATCTCTCTCTTCATATTGTTCCACCAAAATGTATGTCGAAGATCACGATACATTTTAGTACTTCGAGATGGATTGCAAATGGCGTATTGTGTGCCTCCATCATAATCTTGTACTTCAAATCGAGTCGTTAGGAACACAAAGTCTAGAGTGGACTCAAGTATTCCTTCTTCATCAATTCTCGCTTAGGAATAGCTCCTTCTTGTACTTTCTTCTTCATACGCATCAGCTCAGAAGTCGGTGGCTTGAGCAATCTTAATTTTTCTATTAAAGTTGGCTCTGTCGTATACTTGACATCATCGCTTTTCGTTCCGCATATAATCTTCTACTCATCGCGTCACTACCACGTTCGCTTTTCAGGATGGCATGATCGTCGAACATGTCTTTGAAATGAGTCTCCTCTTGAGTTCTTCAAGCTCTTCCCACATTCCTTGCTCCATTCGAATTTTGTATCTCTACGAGTCATTTGCGTTAATGGAATAGCGATTCGAGAATATCCTTCAACGAATCTCGATAATAACCAACTAAGCCTGAAAGCTACGTATTTCGACATCGACTTAGGTTGCTCTCAATCGTGACTCATATCCCAATCTTGGATAGCAGACGTCACAATGACACCTATCGATTTACTATCGCACTAATATAGCGCCCCCTACAGAGAGTTCGCTTAGGTGAATTCCACAAAGGAAGTCACAAGATAAAGGCTCGGTACCAAATTCTATAGTTGAATTTTTAACTCACGAAGTTCAATAGGAGCCATTCGATATGAGATTTTAGAAATGAGTTTTGTCTGGGGTTCAAAGTCGATACAAAATTTAATATCGGGCTTTGGGAGTAAGCAAGAAATTCTTCAGAAATACGGCGGGAAAAATCAATAACAACAGAATATTATTCAAATCGACGTGTCTTTATTCAAATCCATAACATGGACTAAGAAAACTTGACATCCGTAATAAACGAATGACTTCATGGCTTGATATGAAAATGTTTGACTACAATGGTTTGATTGCTTGAATTGAATAACGAGTTGCTTAGGAATATGAAAACTAACAACCTTACAAAAGCAATCAATTTGGCATGATGAGTAGTTAACCTTAAAATCACATCAAAAGCAAATATCTCTATAGAAATAAGGTTAACGAGTAATGTGATAGTTCCAACTTGAATCAAGCAAGATTTTTAAACAACGGATGTAATGAAAGTTTCTCCTAATGGAGTCTCCACAGATAGGTCAAAGTTTAATTTCTCCGTAGTCAAGTTCAAACGTTGAAGCGCAAGTAAGAGAGATAAAAGAATGGGTAGAACCAATATCTAGTAAGGTATATACTTGTCAAGAATTTATAATTAACTAACCGTGCTTAACCGTTCGGGTTCCTCGCATTTTGACCACCACAACAAACGCTCTTCCCGAAATCGTTGACTTTGACTTTTTATGGGACGATCTTTTTGAGTCACCGTCCTCTCATTGAACTAGGTTTCGCCATTGCATAAATCTCGAGCGATATGTCCTTCCTTTCCATAATTATAGCATACCTTGAAGCTGTTATGGGCGGTTTGGTCGATATGTCCCTCTTTTCCGCATTTGTAGCATATGAATGGGTGGTCGTTCTCCTCCTTAAAACTAGTTACATCTTGGCCGACGTCTTCACATGGTCGTTGTTGAATCTCCTCTTTTTAAAATCTCCTCCCGACTCGCTTCTTCTATTTTCATGGCCACGATTACCACTAGAGTGGTTACCGCCTTTGTCTGTATTCTTCTTTCTCCATTTGGTTATCGTTATTCGATGGATCGCTATCTTCAGATGATCCTCGGTTATGGTCCCTCGGTTGAACGTATTTCGTTATCTCGCTTCTAACAAGCGAGCCCCTATTGACAACATCTCGAATAGAGAGAAAATTTATGAGAAATGAGATATCGACGTATGTCGAGTTTCAAACCTCTCGTAAACATCCGCGTCATAACGTTCCTCATTCTCCACCAAATGAGGTGCAAACACAGATAACTCCGCGAACTTCGCTGCATCTTTGGGACACCGTCATGTTATTCGCTTCTAGTCTAATAAACTCACTTCCTCCTTATACGACGAATACTTTCGGGGAAGTACTTGTCATTGAAGCTGCTTTTCAAACGTCTCCCATGACATGATGAGGCAATTTGGATGGGTACGCTTCACGATTCCCACCCGAATCTGCCTCGCCACGGAACATAAAGGCGGCGAATGGAACTTTCTGTTTCTCCGTGCATCCCAAGACATCGAATATCTTGGTAATTTGTTTGACCCACGTCTCACTTTAATCGGATCCGCTTTCCCTGCACTCGTGGTCCTAACTCTTTGAATCGCTTGCATTTTGTGACCACCGTGAATTGCTATCATTTCCTCCTCGTATTTTGAACACGAGTCTCTCGTCGATTTTGCATGAGCGCAAAAGCTTCTAAACATCCCTCGCTCATCATCTACTACTCGGTGGTGTTGTTCACGGGAGGAACATTACACGACTGTTGCACGTTCTCCTCGTTGGTGAGTACAGCATCTCCACGGCCTCATTTGCTCCAATGTTAATATTCTCAGTCGACATTCTCAAATATTGTCATAAAATAAGGGTTAATTAAGGAAATCAATATATCACATAATATCCCTATATCTCGACCAACTAACAAATAAGCTTAGGTAGGACACACTAGTGAAGGATTTACTCGTCTCTCCCTCCTAGTTTTATTCCCGATCTCCGCTTGAGAGATCATATCCCTAAGCTCGATACCAACCGTGACGCCCCCAAAATAAGTATACACAACACCCATTCTGAGTCGCCAAATACATGGTACAAAAAGCAAACTACAACTTCAATAATACAAATGTCGTGTGAAATACGACAATATATACTCTGAGTTTAAATATAATATTGTCTTCTAGACAATATCCACATGCAAATAAATCCCCATCATAATTATTGTTTCATTATTTTACAAAAATGGTGAGGACTACTAAACAACTCTCTCTAGAACCTTCATTCCATACCCAGAACTAGTACTCATTACATTCTCGCCTCCCGAGAAGAAAAATGGAACAACAAGGAAAAGGGTGAGCTCAACTAGCCCAAGTAAAGAATATTATGACTAAGATAATATACAACAAATTATCGTTAGTCTTCAACAGGAAAAATCGATGAGAATACAATAGACAACAAGTTTCGGATCAATATTCGCAGTGAAATAATAATTCATAGAGGAGTTACGTAGAGAATGAAATCTACTATAATCTATGAATTTAACGATCCATCATCAATATTTTATCCTGTAACATCAATCAATATGCATCTGGAATCAAATATTCATCTTTGCACTACTGAGCCAAAGATATTCATCAATTGGTCATGTTCATTTAAACACTGTTCATCTTTGCACTCTGTGCCAAAGATATTAATCAATCGGTCATGTTCATCTCAACACTGTTCATCTTTTGCACTATGTGCCAAAGATATTCTTCAGAAATCATTCATCTTTGATACTACAGCCAAAGATATTCAATAATATCATCATTTAAGACCGAGGATGATGAAAATATTTTTAAGAAACGAATCCAAATTGAAACAAAATGACAAGGATTAAGGATTAAGGATTCAGTACTTGGTTTTATCCACGCCCCAAAAATACCTCAAAATAATCATAGTGGTGTAAAATTCAAGAATGATCAAAACATGGATACAATCGAGTTAGTATCCGAATAGATGTTTTAGACGAAAAGAAGAAATTTTATTTTTTAATTGAATAAGACCAGATATCGTGAATAGGTCAGATATCGTGAATAGTCGATATCGTGAATAGTAACTCAGACACCAAAAGATAGAAATTCCACAAAAACATCTTCACGCTTCATGAATAGTACTCGTGAATAGTAACTCGTGAATAGTAACTCATGAATAGTAACTAGTGAATAGTAACTTTCGTGAATAGTAACTTTCATAAATAGTAACTTCGTGAATAGTAACTCATGAATAGTAACCCATGAATAGTAACCCAGAGCATGAAAAAGTTCCAAATTTGATAAAACTTCAGATCAACATTTCAAAGATAATGATATTGAAGAAATAATATCATTACTGAAAAAAATAATATCCCTTACCTCGAAAGATCGATTACTTTAAATTTAAAAACATGGGATATAGGCTATGACTTGGACTTGCCAGTATAGCAATACTCAAAGTATACTCAAAATACTCACAAGAATACGCTTCGATAATATAGAGAGAAAAACTTGCGGTGTGATTTTCAATTCTAACCCTAAGACCCTATTTATAGAAATTGCTTAGAACACCAAAAGCAGAAAATTTAATAAATTAATAATATAATTATATTATTTTCTACACATGTCTAGAATCTGATTTCAGCCATCAAACACATGCCACCTTCTAGAAAAAATAAGAAAAACGTTTTTCTAATTTTAAATATTTTAAACTTCCAAAATCAATTATTTGAACTTGAACTTCAATAATTCATAATAAATAGCCCTTTCATCAGAAAATTCGAATCTCATGAGTTTTTATAGGAAATTCAATTCTCTACAACTTTGCAGAAAAAAGTTTTCCAAATTCCAATCAGAAATTGACCGAAATCCACAAACGGGCAATTTTACAGGCTATAATCAAATTTCAGTCAATAAATGGGGTCCACCGACATGTTTAACATGTTTTAAACATTTATTGCAACAAAAATACTCTTCCTCCTCGTATACTCATATATCCCACATTCGTTTGTAAAAATATCTTAGTTAATATATTATTAAAATAATATATTTAAATGAATTATTTTATCAGAAAAAGATAAAATATTAATTTTCAACAATTGTCATTTTAAAAAATTTCTCCATCTATATCCACATAAAATCAATATTTTCCTCATCATATAAATCAATAATTAATTATTCATAAATAATATTACTGAGAATCACAATATTGACAACTGTGCAGGTTTCAGAAAGAGGGGCTTTCCAATAAGAATTTCTTCACTCATGGCGTGCAATTAGGTGACCAAACCTCTCCTTAGACAGAACTTTCTAGACATTGCCAATAATGTTATCTAATAATATTATTCAGATAATATGAATTATTGCTTCGATAATGAAAGATACTGTGTAATGACAATTATTGAAACAACAACAATATAAAATATCAACGCAAAGAATTATTAACTCAATAAAATTGAGCAATAAGAATTATCGTAACCATTATTGAGTAGTGCCTTCTTACGTAAGAATCAATAATTGGTGCAATCTGGTGCTTCTTGTTCAACAACGCGTATTAGTGTGTTTTAACCATAAGGGTATTCCAACAAGATAATGGTAATAACTACGCCGTTATTTAAAAACAACTTATATTTGTGCGTTTTCTTCATCCAATCGCTTTAGTTATGGGGCCCACACATGGTCTGCTTATGGTAAGTGCATTTAATATTCCCCGACAATAATGAATATTTTATAACCACTTGCTTATTTTAAAATATTTGCGTATTTAACCCTTAACTATCCACATTAATCAAATCAACCCTTACTATTTCAAAATAATAAATAAAGGAAATTCCTTTTTATTTAAAAATTTCGGGGTCTTACATACAGTCCCATGGAGCCTTGTGTACTTCTCTAACTTAACCTCTTCCTCCAAATATGTCCTTATTCGAGCATCAATTGCATCAAGTTTAGTCATGTGTCTATTGAATTATTCAATAGTGTAAGCTCTACGAGCCCCGTTGTATTCTTTTTTAAGTTCTTATCCTTTCTTTCTGAATCTTTTTTTATATTTTTCAAGGAATGATATGTACATGAACCATGCATGACATCGGGGAACACAAAGTTCAGTCCCTGTACAATGGCTTCATGTCTATCTGAAACAATGCATTGGACTTCCCTAACTCCACAAGCCTTTCTCAAATTGACAAAAAATCATCTCTAAGAGAATTCATTTTCACTGTCAACCACTGCAAAAGTAATCGGAGTAATGTTTCTGTTTGCATCCTGGATGCTTGCTATGAGGAGTGTTCCCCTGTAGGTTGATTGTATGAATGTGCCATCAATTACAATGATTGGGAAGAAATGATACCATGCTTCAATGGATGCTCCTATGGCAAAGAAGAGATACTTGAAACAAACATTAATTGTACTTAAAGGACATTCTTTTGAAATCAGAGGGAGTATGATATTGTGATAAACTTCAAATTTGTGATGCTATCCGATCCATCACTCTCTATAGTCTCTAAATTATACCATCTTCATTCCAACTGTAACATTAATATTGACTTTTGAAAATTATATTTTTAAATTTAAAATTGAGTTAATTCATTAAAAAAATTTCTCCATGAACGTTCTAGTTTTATTCTCATAGTCAAATTAATTATTTTAAAATTAATATATCTTTAAAAAGATTAAGATATATTAGAAAAATTATGATTATAATAAACTACAAAGGATTTAATACTAATGCCAAGTTTTGAGATTTAAAAATACTATATAAATATTTTTAATTATTAATTTTAAAAGCGGTCAATTTGAATATTAAAGTCAAACTATGACGTTTATTATAGACGGATGGAGTATAAAACCATAAATCTTATCACAAGTAGTTCTTTTTAAATAGTTTATAATATTCATCATTATATTGACTAAAATTAAAATAATTTATGTCAATTTTGAATTTAAAAATATTTTAATTTGACTTTAAAAATTAATAATGATCTTATAATTAAAAATGAGAGACTATTTAGCAATGAAGCTTAAGTGATTTTCAATTATTGGAACGGAGGTAATATATAACCAACTATTTCGAGCATGGTTATTAAATCCGGATCGGACAGCCGGTTCAACCGGTAAAAATCAAAATCAGTCGACACTCTAGTTTGATTTGACCCGACTTTATTGATTTGGTCAAAAACTAGTTGACCTGGTTAACCACTAGTAGAACTGATGGTTTAATCGGTAAAACCACTTTTAGTAATATTATAACTCTACTTTATTTTGTTTTAGTTCATATAAAATGGGATTTTTAAATTTTTTATTAATTACTAATATATATATATATATATATATTATATATTAATGATGTCACTAGGTCAATAATGTTTCGACCACTAGTTGAATCAGTGATCCATCCACCCGGTACCTTTTCGGGTTCGATGACCGATCCATGTCTTTAGTATACTCAGAACGACCATTTATTGTTACTACTATGCGTTCATAACGTTAAGCATTTTACATTACCTCATTCATAACTTATAACATCCGGTTCATTCAACTCGGAGCGTTATCAAAGTTATAATCATTAACTCGGCTTCTTATCGTTATACGTTAGTGTCATTAACTCAGTTTCTTCATCGTTCATAGATTTAATCAGTAGTCTTTATTACCTTACAGTCAAACCATACACGGTGTGTAGGTTGAGCACATTTAACATTCGCGTACACTCAAGAACCTTATGTCGATTAAAGTGTTTAACGCTTATGTTTCATTCTAACATTCTCTATCCGACTCACACTAGGAATTTCATTAATCTTGTTACCGTTCATTAAGACTTTCTTGATAATTTCATATCATACTTACTACCTTCGTCAACGTCTAAGTCATACCACTAAGGTATTCTTAGAACATTCTTTCGACGCGAATACGATTCACAAAGATTGTTTATGTATTCAGCGTTCACGTTGTTTATCTTTTAATCATTCATTCCACCTTTACTTGATGTTCTAATCACTTTCCCTAGCGATTCATTACGTGAACATCACGTTCATCGCCATCCCTCAATGTCTAAGCCATACAATTCGTTGTATGCTAAGACCGATCGTTCATCGCAATTTCATTGCGTTCACAGCGTTTATACGTTTTACACTTAACTCTCATTATGGATTTATAACATTGAAATGTTATAAGTTACCATTATTACCCAATGTTCAAGGAAGTAAAACCTTTGTAATCCTAAACGTTCACTTAATGCGAGTACGATTCTCGAATTTTGATTCCGTACTTTGCATTTACATTCTTTGTCTTTTAATCTCGTTCAATTTTTCCGTTCAACCTTTACTAAAGGTTTAAATTACTTGTTTAAGTGTTAAATTATTTGAACTATATGTTCACAATCGTCCCGTACATATTCCCCAACTATTTCCCTGAGCCGGCGCTGCGGCACCCCATTTCTAGTTGAAACTGGAGCTGCAACGCCAAATCAAAAACTCAGTTTTTCTTTAAGTGTTTAAACATAGTTGAGACGCTTACTTTGAAATCCTATAACTTCTTCGTGATAACTCAGAATGAGGTCGTAACAAGGCCATTTTCTTCCTTATCTTATGTACTTGAATTTCCCCCGGACATAATTTCATTCTGAATATGTTAACGAGGATTTTCGTTAGCTCATATTTCATCGCTTATTTGTTTTACGTTATTAACATTCTTCATTCGTTCGTCCATAATTCGGTCATTCGAACTCGAAATTTATTCATTCTTGAGTCCAAGACTCACGTTTTTAATGCTCTTCAACATTATTATAAAACCGTACTAATTAGGGTTCATTATCTTACTTTCTCCTTTTTTCTCGTCTTTTACGAAATTTCGCCATAACTTCGTTATAGCTAAGTTTAAACCGTTCTTCATGAAAATTTTTCTAAATCCTAACCAAGTAATATGCATCTAACTTATACGCAATGGTTTTAAATATGTACATCAACAACAAATTTTATCTATGATGGTTTTTAATTTGTCCATCAACAACGTTTTTTACGTGTTCTTCGCGTTCTTCGTTCGTTTTTCATTTTTAATCGATACTTTGATTATGATTTCACTTTTTTTTTGGAATTTGGTTTTATAACTCACCAATTCTTACTTATTTCATCGAATCAATCATATGATTCATTCGGATTGTTCAAATTCATTAAGCAAATCATAGTTCCTATGAAAGCTTTTAAGAATTTTTTTATAACTAAATTTAAATTATTATTTCTTCATTTTCTCATGATTTCAACCATATGAAAATCATTCTTAAAATTTGTTACTTCTATTTTCATTAAGCTATATGATTCCATATAAAAACTTAAAGAAAATTAGATTAAAGTTAGGTTTTGGATTACCTTTCTTCTTTAATTTTCTTCCGTTAGGCGAAGCTTGGTCTTGGGCTAGCTTTTCCTCTTCTTTTCCCCATTTGAATTCTCTCTCTCTCTCTCTCTCTCTCTCTCTCTCTCTCTCTCAATTGTTGGTGATTTTTCAAATCACCAACAAATGAGCTAAGGCTATCCTTTTATAAGCTTTCAAGGCTAGGGGTTAAATAGTCATTTTGCCCCAAAGTTACTATTCCCGCCTCCTTTCCTAACCTCTTTATTATTAACAAAGCTTCTCTTGGAAGCTTCGTGGTTCCGTCTTGCGAAATTCGTCCGACAGTTCAAGAAATTGCGATTCCCGGAATTAAATTATTTTTGGATATTCTATTTTTCCTCTACAAAATTACTTTTATGCGTTCTTTAGAACTTCAACAAACTGGAAAACACTTTTTGATGAATAGTTTTTTTTTGTCATATTTTCCCAAAACGTAGTTAAATGAATGAAAAGTACATAACAGTACTTTTCGTCGTTTTTATTTCGTTTGATTTTTGCACGTTTTTCGAGAAAACTTTTATCGCCTAACTTAAATTTTCACGACATATTATCGTCAAATCTTTCGACGGAATGTCATTTCGACATACCGATCTCTCGAAAAGGCTTAAGTTATTCAAACCCTAACCCTTAGGTTTCGTCGGGTGAATATTGTCTATTTTGTCTTTTTCCTCAAAAATATTTTTGTTCCCAATTTTTTATTATTATTTTTTTGAAAATTCTTACTCGTTCAGTGTAGCTTGTAACCAGAATCCTCCCGTTTTATAATCATCCTAGGTTCTAGAATGATTAATAAACACATAACATAGAATATTATTAATAAAAATTTATTTTATTAATAACTAATTCTTTAAAATAAATTTCTGGACAATCTAATTTTTCGATTTTCAAGTTGTCACATCCATGATCCACGGGTCCTATCACCCTCATTTAACTTTAACAACCCTTTTAGCCGACATCTTGTACATGTAAACGCATAAAAAAAAAAAAAAAATATTGAAAACAACACCATAGCAAATGTTTGTTTTATAAAACAAATGTTTTTATTTTTGTTATAAAATATAGCAAATGTTTGTTTATTTTATACAAATGTTTTTATAATATATTTTATACATTGTTATAAAATATTTTTTTTATAAAACAAAAATAATAAAAAAAACATGTTTTATTAACTTTAACATTGAAATCATTTATAACAAAAATAAAAAACATTTTTATAAAATAAACGCTTTTTTTATATATATATATATATATATATATATATATATATAATTATTTATATTAATTATTTTTTTTTTTTTTATTTTACTTACAATGTCGTCCCAAAAAAGGGTTACGCATAATATTTTAATATATATACATTTAGATATTAAAGTGAGTAAACTTAAACTAAAATCCTAAATATGATTTTTAAGTTGAAATTTATTATATAACTAAATATCTAAATGATTCTTAAAAAAATAAAATTATTACAAAATAATAAGTTAATATTAAAGTTTGGAGGACCATAAAGAGAGTTTTAGTTATAGTTGAATTAATTTAGCATTATACGGGGAGCATAAAAATGTTTTACTTCTAGTTAAATTTTAGGTTTATATCAAAAATCAAAGACCAAAAACTAAAGATGAAGACTAAAAATGTTTTACTTCAAGTTTTTCTTACTATATATTTATTAGCTAAGTGTCATGTGAGAAGCATGAATTTTTTAAAATAAAATTATTTCTACTTTTTAATTTATTTTATATAGTGGTTATAAAATATATTTTTGAATTTTAAATTTACGTACTACTATTTATTTTGCTTGAAAATGAATGACTAAAAATCACATATAATTGTCGAATACTCACAATTGAGTGTTACTAATGTGATTTTTTTTTATATTTAATTTAATATTAAGTTTTTATATAACTTCAAATTTTAATATTTAGTTTTTATAATCAATTCTTTGTATTTATATATATGCATTTTTAATTAGAGTTCAAAAAATTGAGTTGAAAATTGAAAGTATAAACATAGTGTTTAATTAGTCATACTTAATTGTATAATTAATTAACTAAATAAATTTTCTAAAAATAAATTGTCATAAAATAATAAGTTACAATCATGATTTTAGTTTAAAAGGTAATTAAATTTTAATTAGTAATATATAAGTCAATATGTTTTTAACATAAATTAACTTAAGGTCTCTTATATGAAATAAAGTTGATTAATAAATTTTAATCGTTAATATATTTTGTAATATACATTATAATTTTTTTTATATGAATTATTATTTACTCATAATATTTTCTTATATTTTAGTATATAATTATTTAGGAATATAATTGTTGTAAATAATGAGTTGACATTATGATTTTAATTTTGAAAGCTAGCTAACTAAATTTTAATAACTAATATATAGGTTAGAATTATTTTGCAACATTAACTAACTAAATGTCTCGCATATGTAATAGAATTGGTAACTAAAGTAATCATTAATATATATATATATATATATATATTAAAATATAATTTTTATATTAATTATTATGTACTCATAATATTTTTAATATATAGTCATTTAGAGATTAAAGTTGAGTATAAACTTAATCTAAAATCCTAAATATAATTTTATCTTAAAATTTATTATATGACTAAGTAACTAAAGGACTTATAAAACAAATAAAATTGTTGCAGAATAATAAATTAATACTAAAGTTTGTAGAACTATAGAGTTCTAGTTTTAGTAAAATTAATCCTAACATTATATAGGGGCATAAAGAGTGTTTTACTTCTAGTTAAATTCTAGACTTATACCAAAGATCAAAAAACCAAGTTTCGTCTTATTATATATTTATATAGATATAGAAGATGAAAGCATTGTAATAAAATAACTGAGACATTAATTCTTTCAAAAAAAAAATAACATATAATTAGGAAAAATGACCAATCGTAGAAACAACGCTTGTTGGGGCGTAATTATTTGGGCTCGAATTTTATTGTGGGCCAAAGTCCACGTGGAGGTATTTAACCCTGCGTAGGAGTTTGTTTTGGCAGTTGAGTATTTTAAGGAATCTAAGATTCCTAATTACATTTATTTTCCGACTCCTAAGGAAAGTGTCATGATATAATTCGACTTCCTTTCTTTATAGAGATTCTATTTAATTCCATTGAGGAATCATACCTAATGAGGAATCTTAATTCTATAGTGGGAAGGAGGTGTGATTACTATAAATACAATGTTATACCCTAATCATCAGGTGCACATTCATATTATTTTACAGCACTAGAGCATTAAGCCTCCATTGTTAAACCTTATTCAGCCTATATTTATTCTCACATCAAAGTTATCCCCCGATAACCCAAGCCGTCATGCTTTTGGTGTGACCTCGTTTCTGTGCAGGATTTGACGTTCTTAGGTTGTAAGACCCCGAATTTTATGAAATGAAAGTATTCAATTTTCTTATAATTATTATTTTATTTAGTAAATGGTTAAATTGATAAAACGATTAAAACTAAGGATGATATGTGAATTTTTTTGCAAAGTAAAGCAAGTTGTTATAAAATATTCTTTTGGTCGGGGAATATTCTTTTTATTAGAGAATATTCATACAACGACACAATCATTGGTGGACCCCACAACAGAATTATTTTCGGAGTTAGAAAATGTCAAAATTATCTTTTTATAAAAAATAATGGCGAAAGTTTTACCGTTAACTGTTGAAATATCCAGTAATAAAAGTCTAGTAATACGCGTGGTTGAATAGTAGCACACGGTATTGATTATTGATTCCTACGTGAGAAGTCACTCAGTTATACTCAATTATTGCTACAGTAGTTACTGTTCAATATTTTATTTTATTGATTCAATAATTGCTACGTTGATATTGTATATTATTGATTCAATAATTATCATTGCACAATATTTCAAATTATGAAATCAATAATTCATATTATTTGAATAATATTATTAAATAGCATTATTGACAATGTCTAGAAAGTTTTGTCGAGAAAAGGGTTTGGTCACCTAATTGCACGCCAATAGGGAGAAATTCTTATCAGAAAGCCCCCTCTTTCGTGAGAACGACCTGGTTGTTAATATTGTAGTTTTGTAATATTATTTGTGAATAATAAATTATTGATATATATGAAAAGGAAATATTTATTTAATATGGATTTAAACGGATGAATGTTTAGCATGTGACATTTGTTGAAAGTTGGTATTTTATCTTTTCTGATAAAATAATTTATTCAAATATATTATTATAATATTACATTATAGTAGCACGCTGTGATTATATAATAGTATAATTTTTAATTTGAATGGTAGCATTATTATAGTAAATTCATGGTATAAAAGTAAAAGGAGGTGGAAGAGAACAAATTGAATTTGAATTCTGATGATGTAAGCAATGATGTCATCAAAACGATGAGGTAAGCAATGATGTCATATGATCGATGATGTCATAAATTATGGCGAAAAGACTATTTTATCCTTACTCTGCCAAGCCTATAAATAGAAGCTCATTTCATCATTATTTTTCACGGATTCATTCAAGCTATAGAGAGAGAAAGTATAGAGAGAATAAGAGAGAAAGAAGAAGAGTATTCTAATATTACACTATTTCAGTATCAAATCTCCTACTAAGGTAAGGGGTATTATTTCTTTCGTATTCATGAAGAGATTTATTTCTTTCAATACTCGTAAGGGTTGTTATTCCATTCTTTATTATTCTGTTGGAATAACCTATTTACGCGGACTACCGCACGCATGGTGAAATCCTTTTGTTATTCTATTCTTTATTATTCTATGGGAATAATCTGTCTACGCGGACTACCGCATGCCTGGTGAATAACCCTTCGTATTTATTTGTTTTTAAATTATGGAAATGATCTGTCTACTCGGACTACCGCATGACAGTTGAAAATCCATTTGTAGTTTCGTATATTGTTCATTTCAGATTCCTAAATTTAAACTTATTATGGTAAGTATTGCTTCTATAATTCCTAAAATTAGTAGAATATCCTTGATATTTGCACTTCATCTAGTATCTTTTCATAAAAATATTATTCTGAGAATTCTTGATAAGTTTTAAACTTTTCATGCTGGAGTACTATTCATGGGGTACTATTCACTTAGGTACTATTCACACGGGATACTATTTGTAAGACCCCAAATTATTAATAAATGAAATTTATTTTCCTCTATTTATTATTTTGAAATAGTAAGGGTTGATTTGATTAATGTGGATAGTTATGGGTAAAATACGCAAATATTTGAATAAGCAAGTGGTTATAAAATATTCATTATTGTTTAGGAGAATATTCGTTTGGTCTTGGAATATTAAATGACGACAGTATGAGCTTTTTTGGGCCCATAACTGAAAGCGATTGGATGAAGAAAAGCGACAAATATAAGTTATTTATAAATAACGGCGTAGTTATTCACAGATTAATCTTGTTGGAAACCCCCGTTGGTTAAAACACACTAATACGCGTTGTTGAACAAAGAGTAGCACACGGTATTGCACCAATTATTGATTCTTACGTAAGAAGACACTAATCAATAATGGTTATGATGAATTTATTCAAAGATTTTATTTTATTGATTCAATAATTCTTTGCATTGATATTTTATATTATTGTTGTTTGTCATTTACAAGTATTTTCCATTATCGAACAATAATTCATATTATCTGAATAATATTATTGGATAACATTATTGGCAATGTCTAGAAAGTTACATCTAATGAGAGGTTTGGTCACCTAATTGCGTGCCAAGAAGGAGAGATCCTTATTGGAAAAACCCTCTTTCCCGAAGGAGCGGCACGGTTGCGATCTTGTGATTCTGTAATATTATTTATGAATAATTAATTATTGATTTATATGATGAGAAAAATATTGATTTTATGTGGATATAGATGGAGAAAATTTTTTAAACTGACAATTGTTGAAAATTAATATTTTATCTTTTCTCGATAAAATAATTCATTTAAATATATTATTTTAATAATATATTAATAGGTGATATTTTATAATGAATGTGGGATATATGAGTATATGAGGAGGAAGAGTATTTTTGTGGCATTAAATGTTTAACACATATTTTGTGTGTTGGTGGACACAATTCTTCAATAGAAATTTGATTATAGCTTGTAAAATCGTCCATTTATGGATTTCGGTCAATTTCTGTTTGGAATTTGGAAAAATTTTCTTCTACAAAGTTGTAGAGAATTGACTTTCTTAAAAAAAGTCGCGAGATTCGAATTTTCTGATAAAAGGGCTATTTATTATGAATTATTGAAGTTTTGGAGTTCCAAAATAATTAATTTTTGGAAGTATAAAATCTTTAAAATGACAAAAACGTTTTTTGTCATTGTTGTAGGTCTTACATGTGTTAGAAGTGGCTGAATTCAGATCCTTAGAAGTGGGCGTAGGAATTGTAATATTAATATTAATATTTTAATAAATTTTCTACTTTGGTGTTCTAAGCATTTTCCTATAAATAGGGTGCTTAGGTTAGAATTGAAAATCACACTAAAGCAAGTTTTTCTCTCTATATTATCGAGCATATTCTTGTGAGTATTTTGAGTATACTTTGAGTATTTCTATACGGTGCAAGTTCAAGTCATAGCCCATATCCGGTGTTTCAACTAGAAGTACTGATCTTTCGAGATAAGGGATGTTATTTTATTCGAAAATGATATTATTTCTTCAATATCATTATGCCGAAATATTGGTTGGAAATTTTTATCAAATTTGGAACTTTTTCATGTCGGAGTTACTATTCATGAGTTACTCTATTCACGAGTTACTATTCATGAGTACTATTCACGAAGCGTGATGATGTTTTTTGTAAAATTTCTATCTTTTGGTGTCGGAGTTACTATTCACGTATATGGCACTATTCACGTATACGACACTATTCACAAAACGGCACTATTCACCGAAAAATGAAATTTCTTCTTTTTGTCCAAAATATCTATTATGGATACTAGCTTTGATTGTATCCATGTTTTGATCATTCTTGAATTTTACTCCACTCTGATTACTTATGTAGTATTTTTGAACTTGGATTGTTTAAAATACGAATCCTTAATATTTGTTCATTTGTTTCACTGGATTCATTTCCTTTAAAATATTTTTCATCATCCTCATTCCTAAATGATGATATTACTGAATATCTTTGGCCTGTAGTGCAAAGATGAATGATTTCTTGATGAATATCTTTGGCCGTAGTGCAAAGATGATGAGCAGTGTTGAGATGAACATGATTAATCGATTAATATCTTTGGCACAGTAGTGCAAAGATGAGCAGTGTTTAGATGAACATGACCTAATCGATGAATATCTTTGGCATGTAGTGCAAAAGATGAATATTTGATTCGGATATATATTGATTGATGTTACGAGGATAAAATATCGACGATGAACTTTTAAATTCATATATAGAAGATAATAGTAGTTTGCATTCTCTATTTAACTCTTCTAATGAATTATTATTTTCGCTGCGAAGATTGATTTAAAACTGGTTGTCTATTGTATTCTATTAGATTTTTCCCTGTTGAAGACTAAAGATAATTTGTTGTATATTATCTTAGTCATAATATTCTTTCTTGGGCTAGTTGAGCTCACCCTTTTCCTTTTTGTTCCATTTTTCTTCTCAGGAGGCGAGAATGTAGCGAGTACTAGTCGGGGTATGGAATGAAGGTTCTAGAGAGAGTTGTTTAGTAGTCCTCACCGTTTTTTGTAAAATAATATATCAATAATTGTGATGGGGATTTATTTGCGTGTGGATATTGTCTAGAAGACAATAATTTTATTTAAACTCACAGTATATATGTTGTCGTATTTTGTACGACAAATGTAATAATAAAGTTGTAGTTATTTCTGTACCATGTATTTGGCGACTCAGAATGGGTTGGATGGAATGGACCTATTTTGGGGGCGTTACACTATTCATGACAAAAATTGATTTCTTTTTGGTCCAAATAATTTTTGATACAATATTATTCTTGAATTTTACTCCACAAAGCAGTATCATGTTGACAATTTGGACTTTATTGAATTCTGGATAAATTAAATTATAAATATTTAAAATTTATCCTTTGCTTTCATTTAATTGAATTCTTATATCATTGTCTTCATCCTCATGTTTATATTGTTATGAAAGTCATCTTTGGCCCGTGGTGCATAGATGGACTATTGATTGGTATGATTATGACTAGGAATCATTCGGTATAATCATGACCTGTAATGTTACAAATTATGTGGTAAAAGTCCTCATTGGCCCATAGTGCATTGATGGATAGTTGTTGAGATGAACAATGCCATTGGTGATAATAATGAATATCCTTGGCCCGTAGTGCTTGGATAATTCAGTGATATGGATTATTTATTAAGCTGAGTCTCATTGATAAAATTGATGATAAACCTTTTAAATCATAGAAGATAGTAGATATCATGCTCTACTTGACTCTTCTAATGGATTGCTTGTTCCGCTGCAGTTAAACTTGATGTTAATTATATTTTATCAGTTTACCACTGTTGAAGGCTAACGATAATTTATTCTGCATTATCTTAGTCATAATATTTCTTACTGGGCTAGTTGAGCTCACCCCTTTGCTTTCATTGTTTTCTTCAAGAAATGAGAATATAGCTGGGACTAGTTGGGGAACGGAGTGATGGTCCAGATGTTTGTAATAGTAGTCCTCACTATTCTGTGAGATAGTGTGATAATAAATGTATTGAGGACTTATTTTGAGCTGTCTAGAAGATAATATTTGTATTAAAACTCACAACTCATGTTGTATATTTAAGTTTGTATTTGTATTCTATACCATGTATTTGGCGACTCAGAATGGGTGATGTATACCTATTTTGGGGGGCGTCACAGTTGGTATTAAAGCTTAAGGATATGATCCCTGGCAAAGATGTGAGACTAGTGTTAGGTTTGTAATTTTCATGTGCGCAATCAAATTGCATAAATAAGCGGAAGCGAGTAAAATCAGAGTTTAAAAAATTTACAAACCATAAACCCGGATCATCCTTTATGCACAATTATTAATTAAACGAAAAGATAAAGAATAAATCATACCCTTGAAGATCGAGCTTCCTCGGTACAAGTTCACCTCCAAATTCTTTCGCGTTCAATCTTGAATCCTAGGGTTTGGTTCCTTCCTTTGATCAACGTTAGCCACCCAAATGTTTGGCCTCTAGAGGTGATCCACCAAGGAAGAAGAAAATTCAAGAAGAAGGGTGGTTGGCTAAACCCTAGTTTTTCTATCTCTATAGAAAAGGTGTACTCTCCCAACAATTGGAATTATGTCGTTTGTTGAAAAAATCAACAACCCCCATCACCCATAATAAGACTCCTCTTATTTATAGATGTGGGCAACCCACCTTAACAATTAAGGAATTGGGATTTATTTAATTAATTAAATTATTTTAATTAATTAAGCTCCCTAATCTTATTAGGGATAATTAATTAAACTCCTTTAACTAATTTTCCTTCCTAATCCAATTAGGAATAAATGAGAGTACTTATATTAAATTAATTCCTAAACTCTTTTAGAAATTAAAATAATAATAATTGTAACAATATTAATAAGACTCCTCTTATTAATTTATATTTAATATTTCTAAAATATTAAATAATAAATATTAAGCTATTTAATTTACTCTATCACCATAGATTAAATTAAATATACTTAACAATATATTATTACGATTATGCCATTAACTTCTTAAATAATTATTCTTCCTTTTATGGTGTGACCTTTAGGTTCTCCATATTAAACCGGTTGTGAATAAATCAATTAGAACAATTCTAATCTTATTTAAATAAATAAATTAAACAATTAATTTATTTAAATAAATAATATTTATTCTACAATAGGATAAGCCTCCCTAGCGATCAACGACTTTCCGGATAATATAGATTTCAACATTAATCATAAAAGAACCTTTGAGTAAATATTCTACCAAGTACAATTCAATCCTTCCACCATACAATGTCCCAATTAAATATAAGGCATGGAATTCTTTGTCAAGTCTTATTTTATTTAATTATATGTATTTTCGATCCTTAAATGCACAACTCAAATAATGCAAATTAGAAACTCCTTTCTAATTTCATTACGCCTTGCCAAGGACTCTTGGGTTGTCATTTATCGAATCACATAGGACATTTCTTCTTTTATTAGAAGTGGTAGATTCTTTATTGATCATACATTATCTCCATGTACAACTTATTATACCCAAGCATACCCTTTGATATACCCTAAGGGTCTTAAGGAATAAGTCAAAGTATAACTCATCATACACAAGATACTATGATGATCTCAAGTCCAAGGATTACTTCAGACTACTATCACTACTGAGAATTCCTATTGACAGCAAATAAAACTCCATTAGGTATTCCTTAGCGAGCCACGTTCGATGAACTTATTCTCTAATAAGCACCTACATACTTGCTTTAGTGTCTCCACACAAATGATCATGAGATCAATCATCCTCATCCAATGAAAGCAAGCAACGTATGTACCAATCTATCCAGGATTCACTAATCCCCAATTTAGTAATCCAATTATTGGGAACTATTTTAGTTTTAAGCTTTCTAAGAATTTAGATCTCATTAGAATGATCATCATCATTATTCTAAAAGCATTGCTTAAAACTATGGGTTTATCACATATTATAAAACAAAGATCATGTAGATAATTAAAAGCCTTTAATAAATTAATACTTTTATTAATAAATGAATAAGATTGTTACAAAGTATATGCTTTATCATCAAACATGATTGGCTTGTGTGCATACTACTTTCAATCTCCCACTTGCACTAAAGCCAATCGCCATGGTATCTCATACTCTTCTTCTCTAAGTGACGATTATCCTGCTGTTGGATAAGCTTTAGTTAATGGATATGTAATGTTGTTAATGAGAGTCCACTATCTCTATAGTGATTTCCCATCTTTCAATGCTTCTAATAATCAAATAAAAGTGCCACAACATATGTTTAGATCCAAGATGAGACTTGGGAACTATTCCTAGTTGAGCCAACGTCATTGCCGCATGTTGAGCACCTTTTGAGTGAAGAAATATTTGAGGCTTTTATGATCCATATATATCTCCACCTTCTCTCGATATAGGTAATACCTCCAAATTTTAAGTGCGAAGACAACAGCTGCCAACTTTAGATCATGAGTAGGATAATTCCTCTCATATTCTTTAAGTTGTCGAGAGGCATAGGCTATGACTTTCCCATGTTGCATGAGAACACATCCTAACCCTTTCAATAGAAGCATCACTTTGTAGATGACAAATCCTTCGAGCGGATGGTATTGTCGAGCAGTAATTTGAAATGAGTCTCCTCTTGAGTTCTTGAAAACTCTTCTCACATTCTTCGCTCCAACCGAATTGTGTATCTTTCTGAGTTAGCTGAGATAATGGAGTAGCGATTCGAGAAAACCCTTTTACAAATCTCCGATAATAACTAGCTAAGCCGAGAAAGCTACGTACTTCGGTCACTGATTTAGGTTGCTCCCAGCTTTGAATAGCTTCAATCTTTGCCGGGTCAATAGATATTTCATGACTTGATACTACGTGCCCAAGGAATGCTACTTACTCAAGCTAGAACTCGCATTTCTTCAACTTGGCATAAAGCTTGTTTTCACGAAGCTTTTGGAGTATCAGCCTCAAGTGTTGCTCATGATCTTCATGGCTTTTGGAATATATGAGGATGTCATCAATAAAGACGACCACAAAGTGATCCAAATATTCCTTGAATACTCGGTTCATCATATCCATGAAGGCAGCTAGAGCATTAGTCAATCCAAAAGACATGACTAGGAATTCATAATGCCCGTACCGAGTTCTAAAAGCCATCTTTGGAATGTCATCGGTTCTAATCTTTAATTGATGATATCAGGAACGAAGATCGATCTTTGAAAAGAATTTGGCGCCTTGCAACTGGTCAAACATGTCATTAATTCGAGGCAACAGATATCTATTTTTGATAGTGACATGGTTCAACTCCCAATAATCAATACAAAGTCACATACTTCCATCTTTCTTCTTTACGAATAGAACAGGAGCAACCCAAGGAGACGTACTAGGACGACTGAAATCGATGTCTAACAATTCCTGCAATTGGGTCTTTAACTCCTGAAGTTCAATAGGAGCCATTCGATATGGGGCTTTGGAAATGTGTTTTGTACTAGGTTCAAGGTCGATACAAAATTCAATTTCACAGTCTGGGGGTAGGCCAGGAAGTTCTTCAGGGAATACGTCAGGAAATTTATTAACAATAGAAATATCATTCAAAACTGATGTATTTTTGTTTAAATCTGTGACATGAGCTAAGAAAGCTTGACATTCGTTTTTCAATAAATGAATAGCTTTATGGCTTGAGATGATAGTGATTGATTTTAATGGTTTGGTTGCTTGAATTCACACAATAGGTTGGATAAGAATATGAAAGCTAACAACCTTACGAAAACAATCAATTTTTGCATGATGAGTAGTTAACCAATCAATCCCTAGAATTACATCAAATGCAAGTATTTTCAATGAAATAAGATCGACAGGTAATGTGAGGGTACCGATTTGAACCAAACAAGACTTATAAATAGTGGATGTAATGAAGGTTTCTCCCAATGAGTTTTTCAACAGATAAGTCAAAGTCTAATTTCTCCGAGTCAAATTTAAGCGTTGAGCGCAAGTAGGAGAAATAAAAGAATGGGTATAACTTAGGTATCAAATAAGGTATAGACTTCGCTAGAATTTATGATAAGCTTACCCGTGATGACCTCGTTCGGGTTCCTTGCTTTCTGGGAGGTTACGACAAACGCTCTCACTTGAACTACTAGTTTTGACTTTTCTGGAACGGCCTTTGGTGCCTCCATCCCAGCTGGACTTAGCTTCCCTGAATGATAAAATCGAGCTAGGTGACCTTTTTTTCCACAATTGTAACACGTTTTGGACTGATATGTCCCTCCCCTCCGCATTTGAAGCATATGATAGGTGGTCGTTCTCCTTCCTTAATAACAGGTGCTAATGCTGACGTCTTTCCATCATTGTTAAATCTCCTCTTCTTGAAATGTCCATTCTTATTGTCTTGGCCATGATTACCACCGAAGTGGTTAGCATTTCTGGCATGTTGATTCCCTCCACGTTTGTTGTTACCGAAAGCGATGATCGCTACCACTGGTATTATCATTTTGTCGACTGCTCTCTCTTGGTTGGATTGACTCATTATCACACTCCAATAACTGAGCCCTATTTACAACATCTGAATACAAACATAGTTTATGAGAGATAAGATATTGACGTATCTCGGGCTTCAAACCTCTTAGAAACAGTCGCGTCATTCTCTCCTCATTATCAACTAAGTGGGACACAAACCGGGATAACTCGGCAAACTTGGCTTCGTACTGCGACACTGTCATATTGTATTGCTCCAACTTGATGAACTCTACCTCTTTCATGTGATGAATACTTTCAAGAAAGTACTTGTCATTGAACAGTTCTTGGAACTTCTCCCAAGACAATTTGAGTGCGGCAGGCTGGGTACACTTTACAGATTCCCACTAGTAATCTGCCTCTCCTCGCAACATGAAGGTGGAAAAGGGAACCTTTTGCTCCTCGGAACATCCCAAGATATCAAATATCTTGGTGATCTGCTTTATCCACGTCTCTGCCTTAAGTGGTTTTGGCTCTCCAATAAACTCTGGTGGTCCCAGCTCTTTGAACTGCTTAGCGGTGACCGTCCGAGAGTTGCCAGTGTTTCCACCAGCATTTTGGACAGGATTCGCTCTCGCCTGATGTTGCATGAATTACATAAAGCCTCTGAACATTCCATTATTCATCATTTGATCAGTGTTGTTGTTTACCTAAGGATTATTGTCTTCCTGTTGCACATTATCCTGGGTATGGATCTGTGGAGACTCAACGGTCTCCTGTGCTCCATTGCTATTCTCAACATTCTCGGATGTCATTTTTAAATACTGCCACAAAACAAGAGTTAATTGACATGCAACATATTATCCCTATATTCTGACCGACCAATTAAATACTAATTAAACTTAGGTAGGTTATACTAGCGAAGGAATTTCCTGTCTCTCCCCTCCTAGTTCTTGTCTCACATCTCAGCCAAAGATCATATACCTAAGCTTTGATACCAACTGTGACGCCCCCAAAATAGGTATACATCTCCCATCTTGAGTCGCCAAATACATGGTACAAAATTTAAATATAACTTAATAATACAACTGTCGTGTAAAATACGACAAAACATAAAATGAGAGTTTTAATACGAATATTGTCTTCTAGACACTATTCAAACTCAAATGGAGTCCTCAATATATTTATTATCACACTATTTCATAGAATAGTGAGGACTACTAATGCTATCATCTGGACCGTCACTCCGTTTCCCGACTAGTCCCGGCTACGTTCTCATTTCTTGAAGAGAACAATGAAAGCAAAAGGGCAAGCTCAACTAGCCCAATAAGAAATATTATGACTTAAGATAATGTAAAATAATTTATCGTTAGCCTTCAGCACTGTTAAACTAATAAAATATAACAAACATCAAGTTTAACTGCAGCGTAACAAGTAATCCATTAGAAGAGTCAATTAGAGCACAAAATCTACTATCTTCTATGATTTAAAAGGTTTTTCATCACTTTTATCGCTGAGACTCAGCTTAATAAATAATCCACATCATTGAATCACCCCTTACACTTTACTGACCGAGGATATTCTTTAGTATTACGACCACAAATTATCCATGCACTATGGGCCAAGGATATTCATGTATTCATCAATGGTCATGATCATGCCAACAACTGTCCATCAATGCACTACGGGCCAATGAGGACTTTTACCACATCATTTGTAACACTACGGTCATGATTATACCGAATAATCCCTGGTCATAATCATACCAAATCCATCTATGCACTACAGGTCACAGATGACTTTAAACATAATATAAGCATGAGGATGATGACAATGATATAAGAATTCAATTAAAAGAAAGCAAAGGATAAATTTTAAAAGATTTATAATTAAATTTATCCAGAATTCAATAATATCCAAATTGTCAACATGGTACTTCTTTGTGGAGTAAAATTCAAGAATAATATTGTACCAAAAATGATTTGGACCAAAAACGAATAAATTTTTATCATGAATAGTACTCCAGGTGAATAGTACTCGAGTGAATAGTACTCCGTGAATAGTACTTCATGAATAGTATCTCGTGAATAGTACTCCGACATGAAAAAGTTAAAACTTATCAAGAATGCTCATAATAATATTTTCATGAAAAGATACTGGATAAAGCGCAGATATCAATGATATTCTACTAATTTCACGGAGTATAGAAGCCAAAACTTTAACCAAATGAGTATAGAATTTGAAATCTGAAACGAAATAATATTACTTACATACTACAAAGTATGGAAGAAAATATTATTTCAAGCGAATATTGAGCAAAAATAACATCCCTTACCTTGAAAAGAAGAGTATTCCAACTGGTATAACGGGGATATTCTTGAAGAAAACTTTCACTAGTTTCTAATCAAAGATTTCTAAAACTCGAAAGAAATACGCTCAATATTATAGAAGAAGAATTCTCTGATTCTGGTGCGATTTTCAATTCTAACTAAGCATCCTATTTATAGGAGAATGGAAATGATACTATTTGATTTTTAGAAAATCACGGAGCAACAGTAACTTTCACAGGCGAAATTCGGTGAGAAATCTGATTTTTACTGTTCCTTACTGTGCAATAAAATATTCTAATAAAATAAAAACTTTAAATAAAATATAATATATTCTATTTATAATCTAATAAAACAAAACTTATTATAATATATATAATATATAATAATCATTTCGTGCTCCCACGTGAATTCTCCCCTGCCAACTTTTCAAACCATTACATATATATATATATATATATATATATATATATATATATATATATATATAATACTCCTTCCCGTGACTACTTCCTCCACCAAAATCAATTATCATCATATATATATATAAAATAAAAGTACTTCCCTCCTTCCCACGCCTTACTTCCCCCTAATTTTCATATATATAAAACAAAAACTAAGATAACTTTCTCCTGACTATTTTGAAAAATGGGTAAGTGAGAATCCAAATAATATGCAAAAATTACATCAAATACTTCATAAATATTACCTCAATATTTTTAACAACATTTATCATTTTTATTATAATTTGCAATATTTAACAATCAGGTCGTTCCCAGGAAAGAGGGCTTTCCAATAAATTTCTCCTATCATAGTAGCAATTAGGTGACCAAACCTCTCCTTGACAGAACTTCTAGACATCGTCAATATTGCAAATAATAATATTAATAACTTTGTTGTCTCAATTATCGAATTAATAATATATAAAAATATCGACAATAATTGAATCAAATAACATGAGATACTATGCAGCAATTACTGTAGCAATAATTAAACAAAACTGAGTGACTTCTCACGTAAGCATCTATAATCAATACCATGTGCTACTATGCAACCACGCGTATTACTGTACTTTTAAGACCGGGTGTTTCAACAGTTAACAGTAAAACTTTCGTCGTTATTTTTATAAAAAGATATTTTTGTCATTTTCTCGATCCGACAAAAATTCCGTTGTAGGATCCACCAATGATTGTGCCGTCGTACGAATATTCCCTATTAAAACTAATATTCCCTGACCAATCGAATATAATATAACAACTTGCGTACTTTGCAAAATTTATAAATTGTACCCACAACTATAACATTATATTAAATTCACTCCATAATATTCAAAAATGATATTTATAGAAAATTCATCTTTATTCATAAAAGTTGGGGTCTTACATTAAATATAAATTAACTTAGAGGAGTCTTATTATTATCATTATTACTATTACTATTAATTTAATTCCTAAAGGAGTTTAGGAATTAATTAATAAAATTACTCTTATATATTCCTAATTAGATTAGGAGCCTAATAAATTAAAAGAGTTTAATTAATTAAAATAAAACCGTATTCCTAAATGGTTTAGGATGGTTTCTTACATCTATAAATAAGAGGAGTCTTATTTTGATTTTGGGTTAATGACAATTCAAAGATTTGGGAGAGTACGTATAATTCTATAGAGATGGAATCTAAGTTTTTTCAAGCATCTATATTCTTGAATACTTATTCTTTCTTGGTGGATCACCTCTAGAGGCCAAACACTTGGGTGGCTAACGTTGATCAAAAGAAGGAATCCAACCAGGTGAATTCAAGGAGAACGTGAAAAGAATTGGAGGTGAACTCATACCTGAGGAAGCTAGTTTCTACAAGGGTATGAATCTGATCTCCACCTCTTTTTTATTGATTGATAATTATGCACAAATTAAGTTCATGGTGATGGTTTGCATGGAAAATTTTAAAATCAATTTTATCGCGCTTCCGCACCTTTTATGTAATTTATTTGCATGATTGCGTTATATACAAACCTAACAATGGTGACCGGTAAGAAAGTTACTGGAAGAGGAGAGTAGACGACTAAACTATCTACTCATTCAAAAAGGATCTATCAAGGACATGTTGGGTCAGTCTAAATGTATCCAGGATAGGCTCGAACCCCACTGCCAGTCGGTGGGTCAAAAGGACAAATATGGCGGAGACGTCAAATGTCGATTGTTGTCAATAGACAAAAAAGAGACTAAACCCTATTAACGCGTTGAGGGATCAAGATTCCAGATGTGATGATCGAGATGAAAGGTAAACCGTCTTTGTAAAGAAGGTTGAAGAAGCCAACGACAGAGTGAAAGCCTTGCTCCTCAAGTAAAAGGAGTGGGACGCTCAGTTAGCTCTACTAGATGGTGCTTCCAGCCTTAGCCGAAGGCAGGAGTGATCGCCAGGCAATTAGTCCAGGACACATCGTTTGGACGATTCTCGGTGAACCGGGAGAATGCTTCAAAGTCATTCTCGAGATAGGAGAAGACACCGAAGCCGCTAGCAGGAGAGGAACAGACCCCAAGGCCGTTTCACGGAAAGAAGCAGACATATAAGTCGCTCCTAGGTGGCAAGTTCGGGAACCAGACAGAGATCAGAATGGAAAAGGTGAGATGCCTCTCCATAACATAAAGGTCGGGACAAGCATGAGTCCCCCCCACCTAAAGCAGATGGCCTCGAGGCGTTGGCCCAAATATTTACGGATTTGCAAAAACAGTTGGCCGAGGTCAAATATAAGAAGGTGAATATACACAAATCATTATCACCGTTCTCCCCAGAGATTATTCAGGAGAAGGCCGATCCGAACAAAAAAGCCCCTCACATGGAAAGTTATGATGGCTTGGGAGATCCGTATAGCACAGTCAGGCTTATGATCGGCTAATAGATTATTATGACTACTCCGATGCCGCCAAGTGTCAGATGTTCATGACGACCTTGAAGAAGGATGCTCGGCAGTGGATGATGACGCTGGCCCTAAACTTAGTTTTATCCTCGAAAGTGCTCTACGATAAAGGTTCGGCAGCAACAAGAGGATGGGAAAACCGACCAGATTCTTGGCTTAAATTAGGCAGTATTCGAATGAGACTTTTGGCTAGTACGTGAAAAGATTTCGAGAAGCGGTCAGATAAAGGGTGGATTTAACCGATCTTCAGGCATTTGGTATGTTTCAAAATTGTTTGGATATTGTAAAATCAAAGAAGTTGGTGAAAGATTTGATGTTCAACCATCTGAAGAACTTGGCAGAAGCATTCGATAGGACCGAAGGCTATATAGTAGTGAAGGAGGCGATGAGCAGTCTAAGGCAAGGCTCATCAGAGAAGCCAAAAGACAAGGAGAAGAATAGTTACATAAAAGGGGAAAAAATAATAATAAGTTAGATGGAAAATAGAAGAAGTACAAAAATAAAAATGGTGGTTCGAGAGGAGGACGCCCACCTTTCTTGAACCCGAGGGTCAATAAAATCTATACTCCCTTCAACACAGGTCTGGGCAATATTTTGGAGTAGATAAAGGACAAGTCATAACCGAAATAGGTACTGCAATTACCATGAGTCGGTCGGACACTCTGCTGAATCCTTTTGGGGATTGAAGGACTTAATCGAGAAAAATGTCCAAAACGAAGAATTGGTTCAGTTTGTCATGGGACGGTATACTTTGGAAGCAAAGTGGGCTAATAACACCCCAGTACAGAACCCGACTACCTAGCCCCAACAACCGGATCAGACCCAGGCAACACGCCGGGTGGTGGATGTGATCACGAGGTTACGGGGAAGAAAAGATGAGGATACTTGGATGTGGTGTTCTTGCTGTCTGATCAAACTGTTAGGCGAGAATGACAGTACCCAGGAACAATAATATCTTTCACAGATGAGGATTATTCTTCAGAGTCGATCAATCCACATGAAGGGGCTTTGGTCATCATGGCCCAGGTGGGCCAATTGATATGAATAGAATGGTGATTGATAATGGCTCATCGGTAGATATTCTGTATGTTCACGCCTACTAGAGGATGGATCTGAAAGGCATAAAGATGGAGATCGAGCAGGAGCCACCCTTCTACGGCTTCAACAATGATCCAGTTCGGGTTTCAGGGACCATCAAGTTGCTAGTGATCTTCGGGATGGCTCCTCAGTAGGTGGAGATAATGTGCAGATTCTTTTTGGTACATGTGGATTCTTCGTATAATGTCATTCTCGGGAGACTAGCCTTAACAACTTTATAGGCATTGACTTTGATTCCTCAATTTAATATCATGTTCCTTACGTCGAATGGAGTTGGAAAAGTTGTTGGGGATCTCGATCTGGCAAAGATGTGCTACAGAAACACACTGATCTCCTCGGGAGTAGGAGTCGACAAGCAAAAGCAGACTACGACTATAGAGATTGAGTCATTTACCAAAGGCAATAAAGAGCCTCTTGGCATGCCTGTCGAAGAGATGGAAGAGGTCGAGTTGGTACCGAGAAAGAAAGACAAGACGGTTAAGATTGGATCAAGCTTGGAAGAACCTTTTCGTACAATCTTAGTTAAGTTATTTCAAGGTTATGCAGACATATTTGCATGGGTTACCAGTGACATGCCTGGTGTTGAGGAGAGAGTGGTTGTGCACAAGTTACACGTGGACCCGGCTAAAAAATTGGTTAGGCTGAAAAAGAGGATATTCGACCAAGAGAGGCAGGAGAAAATTAATGAGGAAATAGCAAAAATTTTGGAAGCTGACTTCATTTTTTAGATTGATTACTCGGAGCAGTTGACAAATGTGGTTTTGGTACAGAAGTAGTACGGGAAGTGGCGGGTTTGCATCGACTATATGGACTTGAATAAAGCGTATCCGAAGGACTTCTATCCACTGTCGCATATCAACCAACTAATCGACGCCACTTCGGAGTATGCCTTGCTTAGTTTCATGGATGCTTTTTTGGGGTATCATCAGATATCGATGTGTAAAGAGGATATTCCGAAAACAACATTCATCGCTCATCGAACAGTTTATGCTTATAAGAAGATAACTTTTGAATTGTTAAATACGGGGTGACTTACTAGAGATTGGTGAATTATGTATTTCACAGACAGATGGGTCGCAATATGGAAGTGTATGTGGACGACATGTGTAAGAACTTAACTTTTTATGAATAAAGATTTATTTTTCTCTAAATACTATTCTAAATAGTAAGGTATTAATTTAATAAATGTTATAGTTAAGGGTGATATATGTAAATTATCAGATAAATAGTTTGTCAGGGAATATTCATTTTGTCGGGAATATTATATTCAGTAAAGTACGACGGCGCCGAAATAATAAATCATCGGTGGGCCCTAAAATGGAATAACTTTCGGGTATAGAAAGAGACATAAATAACCTTTTTTAAAATTTACGACAAAACTTTTACCGTTAAACTGTTGAAATACCCGATGATAAAAGTAAAGTAATACGCGTTGTTCCACAATAGTACGCAGTATTGCACAGTAACATACGGTATTGCACAATATCTCTGATTATTAATTCTTATGTAAGAAGTCACTCAATATTTCATTTAATAATTGCCACAGTAGTTGTTGCATAGTATCTCATATTATTGATTTAATAATTATTACAGTAACATCTACACAATATTTTATATTATTAAATCAATAATTGTCACAATACAGTTACTCATATTATTTGATATGATATAATTATTAGTTAGCATTATTGTCAATGTCTAGAAAGTTCTGTCGAGGAAAGGGGTTAGGTTATCTAATTGCGCGTTAATAAGGAGAAATCCTTATCTAAAGCCCCTTTTTCTTGGGAACGATCTAGTTGTCAGTATTGTGAGTTTATAATATTAATTAGGAATAATTATTGAAAGATTGAAGACTTGTAAATAATTGATGAATAAAAATTATTGATAAATATGTGAAGTAAATATTAGTTCAATTTTGATACAAATGGAGTAATTTAGCATGAGACATTTGTTGAAAGTTTGATATATTTTCTATGGAACCATAATTATTTTCTCCGATAAAATATTCATTCAAATATATTATTATAATATTATATTATAATATTATAATGTGATAATATAACAGTATAATTTTATAATTTATAATTGTTTAAATAGTAACATTAAATAATAATATATATATATATATATATATATATATATCAAGTGATATACCTCAACAACCTGTAGTTAACAACCTATTAAATATAGAAAATGTTAGACAATTTTCTGATGGAACGGTCAAAATAAGTTTTGAACGTACTAGAAGACCAGTTATTATAGAAGACTTTACCAGTTCTTCAGCACCTTTGGTTCATACTAGAAGAGATACTGAAGTACTTAGTAACCCTTCTATTAGAGATATAAAAATGAAAGGTATCCTTAATCATGGTCAAACTAGTCATCCTTGTTATACTCAAAATGACCCTGTAGAGGAAGAAGGTTCTTCTTCTCCTACCCTTCCGAAGTTTCTCTACTCAATCGATTTCAAGTTCTATTAATAACCAATTAAGAGTCATTAAAAAGAAATTCAAATTAGATTGGGATAATCTCGTTAAAGATTTTAATTCCAAGTCTAATAAAGAAAAAAGACATTCATTTCATTCTAATCACCTGTCTGATAAAGAACGAGATAAAGTAGTTAATAGATGGAAGCGATTTATCATTAATGAGCAGTTAAACATTACTTTTTACGTTTGGTATGACCAATATCAAGGTAAATGTAATGTTATAACCAAATCCCAATGGATTAAAGAAGATAAATCAAAAGTTTCTTCTAGTCATCCTATGAGACCCCAAATTTTATGAATAAAGATTTAAATTTCTCGAAATATTTTTTTTAATATTATGGTGTGGATTTGATATAATGTTATAGTTGTGGGTAATATTTATAAATTTTATAAAGTACGCAAGTTGTTATATAATATTCGATTGGTCGGGGAATATTCGTTTTAATGGGGAATATTCAATACAACGACACAATCATCAGTGGACCTATTAACGGAATTATTATTTCGGATTGAGAAAACGACAAAAATATTTTATGAAAATAATGGCGAAGTTTTACTGTTAAGCTGTTGAAAACACCCGTTATTAAAAGTATGCGAATACGTGTGGTTGCATAAGTAGACACGTATTTATTATTGATGCTTACGTGAGAAGTCACTAAGTTTTGTTCAATTATTGCTATAGTAATTGTCAGATAGTATCTCACGTTATTTGATTCAATTATTATCGATATATTTTTATATTATTAAATCAATAATTGAGATAACAAAGTTATTAATATTATTATTTGCAATATTAACGATGTCTAGAAGTTCTGTCAAGGAGAGGTTTGGTCACCTAATTGCGCGCCAATAGGGAGAAATCCTTATTGGAAAACGCCCTCTTTCCTGGGAACGACATGGTCGATTAATAGTGTGAATTATAATAATGATGATGAATTTTGTTTTATTATTATTATAAATGTAATAAAATAGAAAACTTTTTATATAAAACAGAATACTTTTTATAAAGTTTTATTTTATTTGATTATAAATAGAATATAATATATTTTATTATGCATAGTATTTGCATAGTAAAATCTTTTTATATAAAATAGAATACTTTTATAAAGTTATTTGTTTTATTAGACTATAAATAGAATATATTATATTTTATTATGCATAATGTTTGCATAATGTCCGCTAAGTATTTGCACAAGTAAAATCTTTTTATATAAAACATAATACTTTTATAAAGTTATTTGTTTTATATATATTTTAATATATATATATATATATATATATTATCAATAGAATATATTATATTTTATTACATAGTATCCTTTCTATTTTCCTATAAATAGGATGCTTAGTTAGAATTGAAACACACTGCTAAGTTTAGAGAATTCTTCTTCTATAATCTTGAGCATATTTCTTTAGAGTTTAAGAAAGCTTTGAGCGTAGTAAGTTTTCTTCAAGTATATCCTCGCTTCTACCCGGCATTTAATACTCTTCTTTTTTAAGGTAAGGGTATTATTCTTTCGTATTCATGAAGAGAATTATTTTCTTTCAATACTCATAAGAGTTTATTCCATTCTTTATTATTATGTTGAATAACCATACATCTTACAGTACCGCATACATGGTGAAATTCTTCGTTATTCCATTCTTTATTATTCGTTAGAATAACATGCATCGTATGGTCTATCGCATGCCTGGTGAATTTTGTTGTTATTCCATTCTTTATTATTCTGTTGGAATATACTGTATGTGTGGATTACGCATGACCTGGTTCCATTCTTTATTATTCGTTTGGAATAAGCTGTCCATGCGGATTACGCACGCCTGGTGAATTCTTCTGTTATTCCATTATTTATTATTCTATTGGAATAACCTGTCTATGTGGATTACCGCATGCATGGTGAATGATCCTTCGTATTCATTCCTTATTAAATTGTGGAAATGATCTGTCTGCGTGGATTACCGCATGGCGGGCGAAAATCCATTTGCAGTTTCATATATTCTATTATACACAGTTGGATAAAGTTTTGGCTTCTATACTCCATGAAATTAGTAGAATATCCTGGATATTTGCGCTTCATCCAGTATCTTTTCATGAAAATATTCTTCTGAGCATTCTTGAATTTTACTCCACAAAGAGGTTTCATGTTGACAATTTGGACGTTATTGATTTTTGGATAAACTAAAATTTTAAATCTTTAAAATTTATCCTGGAACTTATTTTATTGAATTATTATGTCATTGTCATCATCCTCATGCTTATATTGTGATGAAAGTCATCTTTGGCTTACGTGCATAGATGGACTTGGTATGATTATGACTGTGAGATTATTTTGGTATAATCATGACTGTAATGTTATAAATGATGTGGTAAAAGTCCCTCGTATTTTGTAGTGCATTGATGAACCATTTTTGGTATGATTATGACCAGGGATTATTCGGTATAGTCATGACCATTGATGATTTAATGAATATCCTTGGCCCGTAGTGCAGGGATGACTCGATAATGTGGTTTATTTATTAAGCTGAGTCTCAGTGATAAAAATTGATGAAAACATTTTAAATCATAGAAGATAGTACATATCATGCTCTATTTGACTCTTCTAATGGATTTCTTATTCCGCTGCAGTTAAACATGATGTCTATTGTATTTTATCAGTTTAACATTGTTGAAGACTAATGATAATTTATTCTGCATTATCTTAGTCATAATATTTCTTACTGGGCTAGTTGAGCTCACCCTTTTGCTTTCATTGTTCTCTTCAGGAAATGAGAACGTAGCCGGGACTAGTCGGGGAACGGAGTGATGGTCCGAGATGGTGTATTACTATTCTATAAAATAGTGTGACAATAAATATAATAAGGACTCTATTTGAGAGTGGATATTGTCTAGAAGGCAACATTCATGTTTAAACTCTCAGCTATGTTTTATCGTATATTACACGATGGTTGAATAATTAAGTTTGTATTTGTATTTTGTACCATGTATTTAGCGACTCAAGATGGGTGATGTATACATGTTTTGGGGGCGTCACAGTTGGTATCAAAGCTTAGGGATATGATCCCTGACTGAGATGTGAGACAAGAACTAAGAAGGGAGAGATGGAGAATTCTTTCGCTAGTATGACCTACCTAAGTTTATTTGGTATTTAATTGGTCGGTTAGAGTATAGGGATAATATGTGATACGATAATTAACCCTTGTTTTATGGCAGTATTTGAAAATGGCCTCCAAGGGTGTCCCAGACAAGACAAAACTGGTAGTTTAAGGGAGAGCATTTGTCGTAACCTCCCAAAAAGTGAGGAATCCAAACGAGGTGATCACTATTAGGTTTGTAATATTCATGAACGCAATCAAATTGCATAAAAGGTTTAAACGTGAAAAATCGAGTTTAAAATTTTACAAACCATATACCCGGATCCCCTTTATGCACAATTATTAATTAAACGAAAAAGATGAATAAGAAACATACCTTGAAGATCCGAGCTTCCTCGTACAAGTTCACCTCCAATCCTTTTACGCTCAACTGAATCCACCGGGTTTGGTTCCTTCCTTTCGATCAACATTAGTCACCCAAATGTTTGGCCTCTAAAGGTGATCCACCAAGGAAAAATAAAGATTCAAGAAGATGGTGGTTCACTAAACCCTAGTTTTTCTATCTCTATAGAAAAGAACGATTTTCCAACAAATTGGAATTATTACGTATGTTATAAAGTTAACAACCCCCACCACCCATAATAAGACCTCTTATTTATAGATGTGGGCAACCCACCTTAACAATTAAGGAATTGGGTTTTATTTAATTAATTAAATTCTTTTAATTAATTAAGCCCTAATCTAATTAGGAATAATTAATTAAACTCCTTTAACTAATTTTCCTCCTAATCCTATTAGAATAAATGAGAGTACTTATATTAAATTAATTCCTAAACTCTTTTAGAAATAAAAAATAATAATAATTGTAATAATATTAATAAGACTCCTCTTATTAATTTATATTTAATATTTCTAAAATATTAAATAATAAATATTAAGCTATTTAATTTATTCTATCACCATAGATTAAATTAAATATACATAACATATTATTACGATTATGCCATTAACTTCTTAAATAATTATTCTTCCTTTTATGATGTGAATCTTTAGGTTCTCCATATTAAACCTAGGTTGTGAATAAATCAATTAGAACAATTTAATCTTATTTAAATAAATAAATTAAACAATTAATTTATTTAAATAAATAATATTTATTCTACAAATAGGATGTTCTCTCCTCAATGATCAACGACTTTCCGTATAATATAGATTTCAACATTAATCATTAAAGAACCTTTGAGTAAATAGTTATCAGATAATTCAATCCTTCCACCATACAATGTCCCAATTAAATATAAGACATGGAATTATCACAAGTCTTATTTTATTTAATTATATGTATTTCGATCCTTAAATGCACAACTCCAAATAATGCAAATTAGAAACTCCTTTCTAATTTCATTCGCTTTCGCCAAGAACTACCGGGTTGTCATTTATCTAATCACATAGACATTTCTCTTCTTTAATAGAAGTGGTAGATTCTTTATCGATCATACATTATCTCCACGTACAACTTATTATACCCAAGCATACCCTTTGATATACCCTAAGGGTCTTAAGGAATAAGTCAAAGTATAACTCATCATACACAAGATACTATGATGATCTCAAGTCCAAGGATCACTCAGACTACTATCACTACAGAATTCCTATCGATGTGCAAGTAAAACTCCATTAGGTATTCCTTAATGAGCCACGCTCAAATGAACTTATTCTCTAATAAGCACTTACATACTTGCTTTTAGTGTTCCACACAAATGATCATGAGATCAATCATCCTCATCCAATGAGCAAGAACGATGTATCAATCTATCCGGATTCACTAATCCCAATTTAGTAATCCAACGATTGGGAACTATTTTAGTTTTAAGCTTTCTAAGAATTTAGATCTCATTAGAATTATCATCATCATTATTCTAAAAGCATTGCTTAAAAGTATGGGTTTATCACATATTATAAAACAAAGATCACGTAGATAATTAAAAGCCTTTAATAAATTAATACTTTTTATTAATAAATGAATAAGATTGTTACAAAGTATACGCTTTATCATCAAACATGATCGCTTTGTGTGCATACTTACTTTCAATCTCCCACTTGCACTAAAGCCAATCGCCATGGTATCTCATACTCTTTCTTCTCTAAGTGACGATTATCCAACATTGTTGGATAAGCTTTAGTTAATGGATATGTAATGTTGTTCATGAGAGTCCACTATCTCTATAGTGATTTCCCATATTTCAATGATTCTAATAATCAAATGAAAGTGCCACAACACATGTTTAGATCCAAGATGAGACTTAGAACTATTCCTAGTTCTCAGAATGAACTTTTAATCCAAACAATCAACTTGGGTAGCCTTCATTTATAGCTATATACTTTGTCTTTATCACTAAACCAAAGAACTCTTTCATTGCTTGGAACCTTTCCAATTCATCGCACCACCGCTCAAGATAACGCTTTACCTTAAAGTGGATTTTTTCGTCATCTTGGTCCGTCTGAAAAACTTGAGTCTGTTAAGCCCTCTAGTTTTAATTTAGACCCACCATGAATATGATCACATCCTTAGTGCTTAGGCTAAGCACTTTAAGATGTTTTTCATCGACTCATAGTGAACTTCTCCATAATACGACCGATCAACATCAGTCTCGTGATATTTCATTGTATACATGATTGTCACTCATGCGATCTCTCTTCTTTAATAGTTTGTGGGGACTATAAGAGAGATACACTCCATAGCTCATCAACATGAGACATCTCTCGAGTTTGCCATGCTAAACGACTTTTAGCATCAAATGAATATACGCTCCTCGGGTTAAGTCGAGCATCCTTTTAAATCTATCTATATAGATTTATATCCCCAATTAAGATACTCTTCCAAATCATTCATGGAGGAATGTTTAGACAACTTTATCTTTACTTGATCATAGCATTGGTATGTCATTCCTTATCCGTAGTATATCAACATATAAGACTAGGAATGTCACGATGTTCTAATCGACCTTTTTTGTACACACTAGGTTCATTCTTATTTTTGATAAAATCAAACTCTTTTGATTGCTTTCATCAAAACGAATGTTCCATATTTGAGAAACTTGCTTCAATCCATTTCTCCGAAAGTGTCTACAACACTTACCTCATCGTATGTAATCGGATCATCATCTTCTATGATGTGTACCTCATCATCATCATCATCTATGATGAATCCATACCTCCTGTATCTTCAGTACTATTCGATTTATTTATCTGGGCTTGTGGTATAATAGGTCTATCTATAGGTTCCTCTTATTCGACTTATAGATTTTTGTGGTTCTTGAACTCTTCAAGATCTATTATCCTCCCACTAGCCCCTTTTAATGATAAACACCTTTATCTTGAAGGCGCGTGTTTTTCAGAACAAATACCTTTTGCTAAGTAGAATTATAGAACATATACCCTAAACTTACTTTAGGATGTCCCACAAATCAGTACATGTCAAATCTTGTCCCAAGCTTATCCTCTCAAACCTTTTCACATAAGTTCGACAACCCTTATCTTAACATACTTAAGATTAGGAATCCTCCCCGCCCATTACTTTTACGGAGTCTTGGGGCTAGATTTTGAGGTTATCATTTTCAGAGATATATGTACCATTTTAGGACATTATCCCAAAAGGATATTGGAATGTTTCAGTAAAATCATTATGGATCACACCATCTCCAACAAGGTACGATTTTTTCATTCAGATACATCAATCAATTATCACAGATCGATGTGTCCATTATGAGAAAATCATTTGAGATGATCTAGAAACTTATTGCTCAAGTATTTATTCCTCGATCTAATCAAAGAATCTTAATACTTTGCCAATTTGTTTCACTTCAATTCTTTGAACCTTTCAAATAATTTACACTTCAGATTTCAACAAATACATACATTCAACTCTTTGAATGATCATCTCCTTTTCTTATACTAGCTTGTTTAATTTACAAAATAATTTTTCACGAAGTCAATTATACAAAATCCATTAAGTAATCTTTTCATTTATATTTAAACATTATTATTATAAATAACAACAATTGTTCTTAATTATAATACCAAAATTTTATCATTCAACAATAAAATGGAAATAATGTTTCTAACAAGAATTGGAATACAATAACAACTTATCGACTTAATAGATTTTCCCAGTAAATCTTAAACTATAAGTTTCTATAGCTAATGCAAAGAACCTTTCGCTTCATTTTCATGTGATTACTTACATAGGATTAATTATCTTTGTTTAACTTTCTATTTCGTTGGTCCCTTCATAAATCTATATTTATGATAACCAAAGTCAGTATCCAATACCCAGTAGAACCTTAAACATGTGAGACCCCAGAGTTCTTGGAGTGTGTGAGATCCCAGATTTTATTAATAAAGATTTAAATTTTGTCGAAATAATTTTTTAATATTATGGTGTGAATTTGAGATAATATTATAGTTGTGGGTAGTATTTATAAATTTTGCAAAGTATGCAAGTGGTTATATTATATTCGATTAATTCTGGGAATATTCGGTTTAGCAGGAATATTCGCATAACTACCAATCATGGTGGACCTCTATTAATGTAATTATCATTTGATTCGAGAAAACGACAAAAATATTTTATCGAAATAACGCATTTAAGTTTTACCGTGGTTACCGCTGAACTACTTGGTAGTAAAAGTACAAAGAATACGTGTGGTTGCATAGTAGCAATACCAGATTGATTATCGATGCTTATGTGAGAAGTCACTCACTTTGATTCCATTATCACGATTAATAATATGAATTATTATAATGATAATGACGCTTTTGTTTTATTCAGATTATTAACGTAATAAAATGTAAACATCTTTTTATATAAAATAGAATACTTTATTAAAGTTATTCTATAAATAATATATTATATTTTATTATTATGTGTTGCATAGTGTCAGATAGTTTTTTGCATAAGATTGTTCAGATAGTAAAATGTTTTTATATAAATAGAATATATTATATTTTATTTAAAAGATTTTTCTTTAAATATGGACCGCCGATTAAAGTAAATCAACTGGACCGCTCATGGATTAGTTATTACGCATTCCATTTTCCTATAAATAAGCTCATTCCTTCATTATTTTCTTACTTAATTCATCAAACTCTAGAGAGAGAAATTATAGAGAGAAGTTTATAGAGAGAAAATTATAGAAAGAAGAAGAGTATTCTCGCTACTTCACTACTTCTATATTCATTTCTTTTACTAGTAGTGGGTGTTATTCTTCTTCAAGAGAACTTTTGTTATTCCATTCATTATTATTCCGTTGAATAACTCGTAAAAAAGTGCATACCCTATACATAACCTCAGAGACACGCCAGATACCCTATACTTGGTGAAATCCTTATGTTATTCCATTGCTTATTATTCTGTTGAATAACTCAGATACGCCATTACCCTATACTTGGTGACATTCTTCTATTATTCTCATTGAACATCCCGTCTCTGTGTTTTACAACCGACTCGGGTTCCGCTTTTTATTATTCGCTTGAACATCTTGCTCACAGTGTTTTACACCCGACCGGTTCCGCTTTTTATCATTCTCGTTTGAATATCCTATCGCATGTGTTTTACACCGGATCTCGTTCCATCTTTATTATTCTCGTTGAACATCCCGCTTGTGAATTTCAACCGACCCGGTTCCGTTATTATTATTCGTTGAATAACCTCGTCTATGCCAAGCACCGCATGCACGGTGATTTCTTTTGTTATTCCATTCTTTATTATACCCCAATGGTTAAAACTTTGACTTCTATACTCCATGAAATTAGTAGAATATCCTCGATATTTCATGCTTCATCCAAAGATTCTTTCACGGAAATATCTTTCCGATCATTCTTGAATTTTACTCATGAAACAAAGATTATGTCGACAATTTGGACGTTAATAATTCATGGATTAAATAATTTTGAACTTGTTTTATTGAATTATTATGTCATTGTCATCATCCTCATGTTATATTATGTTATCTTCGCTTACAGCATAGATGAACTTAGTATGATTATGACCACTGTGGATCATTCTAAGATAATCACGACTTGATATAAATGATGTGACAAAAGTCCTCAAAGGGCCTGTAATGCAGTTGATGGATAGTTTTTGGTATGATTATGACTGTGGGTGATTCTAAGATAGTCGCTGATTATCGATAATTTGATGAAAATCCTCGACCGTGGTATGTGATGATTAGATGTGGTGGTTTATTTATTGTCGAGTCTCTCGATAAAAATTGATGAAAACCTTTAAAACCTAAAAGATAGTAGATTTTATTCTCTACTGACTTTTTAATGGATCGCTTATTCACCGCAGCTTAAACTTGTTGTCTATTGTATTTTATCGCTTAACATCGTTCAAGGCTAATGATAATTTATTCTCGCATTATCTTAGTCATAATATTTCATCGGGCTAGTTGAGCTCACCTTTTCTTTCACCGTTTTCTTCGTGAAATGAGAACATAGCCGGGACGAGTAGCCTGGGAACTAAGTAATGGTCCAGAGGATAGCATTAGTAGTCCTCACTATTCTCGTGAAATAGTGTGATAATAGTTGTAATGAGGACCTTTTGAGTTTGTATAATATCTAGTAGACAATATTTGTATTCAAACTCACGCTTTATGTCGATTGTATAATACTACGCTTATATTAGTAAGTCAGTTGTATTTGAATTTACGTACCATGTAAGTGGCGACACCAAGATGGGTGACGATACCTAATTTTTGGGGCGCCACAGCTTGTATCAGAGTCATAAGTGTGAAGAGCCCCGAGCCTCTCACGGTGACTTCGTTGATGGGGAATGCATAAGACTCTCCGTAGGGGACGCCGCCTTCTATTCCGGCAAGTCGACAGTACTAATGTGAGGTGTCGACACAAGTTGGTGTCCAGAGTCACAATTGGTATCGAGCCATAAGTGTGAAGAGCCCCAGCCCTCTGACGATTGTTGATGGGGAATGCACCGGCCGACATTCGTAGGGGACGGCATCTTTCAAAATGTCGATAGTACTAATGTGAGGTGTCGACACAAGTTGGTGTCCAGAGTCACGCTTGGTATCGAGCCATAAATGTGAAGAGCCCGAGCCTCTCAACAACACTTCGTTGATGGGGAATGCACCGCCGTACATCCGTAGGGACGCCATCTTTTCATGGCAAACGATAGTACTAATGTGAGGTGTTGACACAAGTTGGTGTCCAGAGTCACAATTGGTATCGAGCCATAAGTGTGAAGAGCCCCGAGCCTCTCAATGGTGACTTTCGTTGATGGGGAATGCAACCGCCGACTCTCGTAGGGGACGCCCGCCTTTCTAAGTGGCAAGTCGACAGTACTAATGTGAGGTGTCGACACAAGTGGTGTCCAGAGTCACAGCAGTATCGTAGCTTTAGGATATGATCCCTGCTAAGATGCGTAGATAAGAACTAGAGAGGGAGAGACGGAAATTCTTCGCTAGTATTTGACCTACCTAAGTTTATTTATTATTTAATTGGCTCATTGGAGTATAGTGGATAATATTTGATATATTACTTAACCCTTTTGTTTCACAATTCCTTTCGTGTAATAAGAGTGTAGTAGCTAGGTCGAGCGGGTAACAAAGGAATAGAATCTATGGTCATCATTTAGTAGTTATATTTGGTGAATCAACTAGGTGAGGTGAACCCAACGTTGAAAGAGTGTTTTGCCACTATCATACAAGATGTCTAATGACATACAACCTCGTGTCATCATAAGATGTGGTTGTGCTCATCCACTTGTCGAGTATATTTACGAGCACTACCTATATGATCTTGGTGTTTGTTTGAAGTATAATTTCAATTTGAGACAAGTGGAGATAATGATAAATCAAGAGAAGACTCACCATCGGTAAGAATATGATCAGTAATCTTCTCATTTTTCTTTTGGGGTCTATTGGGTAAACCAAGAATAATTTCGTGGCTATATGATATCTATCATAACCTAGAAGCATGGCCTCCCATGTAACGAAGGTTTTCTTGAGCACTTTCCAAAGATTCTAATTTCTAAAATAGTTTTTGACTATACATTTATGTAAGGTGTCATTGTGAGGTGTTATTCAAAGTTAAGGGATGAAGTCACAGTTGGTATCAATGTGACGACTATCCAAGTCTTGGATGAGAGTAATACAGCTTTTGAATGATATTTCTATTATTAATAAATTTCTCAACGATTCTTGAAGACTTTTAGCCTACCTTAGAGCGTGAAATCGAATTTTGTATCAACCCAAAGACAAAACCCATTTCTTAAACCTCAAATATTTCTTCAACTAAAATGAATCAGCTTTTACGTGGTTTATGATGAAAGTCATAATAAAAGCATTGGAATAATGAAAATCATGGGTATTCGTGGTATTAGTAAGTTTTATGATGAGTTATGTTGGTTAGTATGTAAAAACATGAAAGTTTCTTAGAAATCACAAAGAGTTGAAAATCGATTTTGGTGAAAAACGAATATGAAATTCAATTGACCATATCTCTTATTATATTTTGAATTTTTGAATGTGGTTAAGTCCTAGAGTTAGATCTATGAGTTACCTAACTAATCCAAGTGGAATTACTGGAAAAGGTGTTGTAGATTTTGTGTGGACTGATTTTAGCAAAGGAGGCCAAAGCTGTAAAAACCAAAATGCTACTGCCCAGAAACTTTAAGGGACTGTTTTGGCCACTTAAATTATGAGAAAATTCTGGCCTTTTGGGGACATGAAAGTATATGGTATAAAGTACCTCCTGTCCAAAAATGAGCTCATTCGACTTAAAATGAGCAAGTTATGACTATTTCAATATTTAGGTTTTTCCGATTTAAAAACGCTATAACCGAAAGTTCTATAACTCCACGACTATGAAATTTAAACTGAAGCTCACGTTAACATGTGTAAGGTCCTGCCAAGATTTGGGAATTTTTGGAGTTAAACTTGAGGTAGCTAATTTCTTAAGGAATTAATTAGAAATTGATTTTTGAAAAATAGTAAATGAATTTTAAAATTCGAGAAAAATATATTTTCATTATGGGACTATATTATGCTAAATCCCTTAAAAGAAATATTTTTGGGACTGATTTGGTATTTTTCATGAAAATAGTTTAGTTACTTAACATATGAGTTAAATATGTTATGTGAAGTAACAAAGTTGAAAATAGATTTTATGGCTAGAGAATCCTATATATAGAGTATATGCATATTTTTTTGATGAGGGATTTGATAATTGGTGATGATATTTTATGAGTATGGCATTTTTGAATGATTAAATGCATTATATGGTAAAGCGTAAACAATTGAGATAAATTGTTTATAAATTTAAGAAGTGATTAAAATATTGTTATAATATTAATGTTATTAGATTATGAGATTATTAAGTGATTGATAACATGTGGATATTCTTGAATCCTCGGATAAATTATATTATAAATGTTTAATATTTATCCTTTATCTCATTTGATTGATTCTTTATATCATTATCCTCATGTTTATATTACGTTGAAAGTCATCTCGTATTCAGAAGGTAAGTATAGATGGACTTGGTATGATTATGACCGTGGATTATTCTCAGATAATCATAACAGAATTGAATACACAATTATCTTTTCGCCAGTAGTGCATGGATAATTTGTGGTCGTGATACTAATGAATACACAATTATCTTCGTCAGAAAGTGCATGGATAATTTGTGGTCGTGATATTAATGAATACACAATTATCTTTCGTCAGTAGTAATGGATAATTTGTGGTCGTGATACTAATGAATACACAATTATCTTTCGCCGTAGAAAGTATGGATAATTTGTGGTCGGATACTAATGAATACACAATTATCTTCTTCGCCAGTAGTGCGGATGGATAATTTGTGGTCGGATACTAATGAATACATGAATACATTATTATCTTTGGCAGTAGTGCATGGATAATTGTGGTCGTGATACTAATGAATACACAATTATCTTCGTCAGAGTGCATGGATAATTTGTGGTCGTGATACTAATGAATACACGATTATCTTTCGTCGAAGTGCATGGATAATTGTGGTCGTGATACTAATGAATACACAATTATCTTCGCCGTAGTGCATGGATAATTTGTGGTCGTGATACTAATGAATACACGATTATCTTTCGTCAGAGTGCATGGATAATTTGTGGGTCGGATACTAATGAATACACAATTATCTTCGCAGTAGTGCTTGGATAATTTGTGGTCGTGATATTAATGAATACACAATTATCTTCGTCAGAAGTGTATGGATAATTTGTGGTCGTGATACTAATGAATATCCTCGGCCCAGAAAAGGTGGATGATTCGATGATATGGATTAATTATCGAAATGAGTCTCAAAGAATGAAATATTAATTTCGGATGTGGTAAAAGTCATCTTCGTCAGTAGTGCATTGATAGACTTGGTATGATGATTATTTTGACCAAGGATTATCTTAAGATAATCACGATCAGATTGAAAAACACGAATATCCTCGCCAAAGAAAGTGTATGGATAATTCGTGGTCGTGATACTATTGTCGCTGGTCTCAAAGATTATTGGTTTTATAGCTTGTATATCTTTAGCCCAGAAGTGCAAAAGATGAATTGTTAATGAATATCTTCTTTCGCATGATTTCAAAGATGAATTTAATATTTTTAAACGATAAAGGTATTCAAGGTATCCTCATCTCTTTATCATACCAGTATCGCACTCTAATTTCGAGGGCTTAAATTCCATAAGGAGGGAGATCAGGAGACCCGTGATTTTATCAATAAAGATTTAAATTTTGTCAAAATAATTTTTAATATTATGGTGTGAATTTGAGATAATATTATATTGTGGGTAGTATTTATAAATTTTGCAAAGTATGCAAGTGGTTATATTATATTCGATTGGGTTTGGGAATATTCGGTTTAGCAGGAATATTCGCATAACTACCAATCATTGGTGGACCCCATTAATGTAATTATCATCATTTGATTGAGAAAACGCATAAAAATATTTTATCAAATAACTACGGAAGTTTTACCGTGGTTACCGCTGAACTACTTCTGTAGTAAAAGTACAAAGAATACGTGTGGTTGCATAAGAAAGATACCCAGATCGATTATCGATGCTTATGTGAGAAGTCACTCACTTTGATTCCATTATCACGATTAATAATAATGAATTATTATAATGATAACGACGCTTTTGTTTTATTCAGATTATTAACGTAATAAAATGTAAACATCTTTTATATAAAATAGAATACTTTATTAAAGTTATTCTATAAATAATATATTATATTTTATTACGCATAAGGTTGCAGATGTTATTTTGCATGTTGTTTTGCATTGCATAAAGTGTTTGCATAGTAAAATGTTTTTATATAAATAGAATATATTATATTTTATTTAAAAGATTTTTCTTTAAATATGGACCGCCGATTAAAGTAAATCAACTGGACCGCTCATGGATTAGTTATTACGCATTCCATTTTCCTATAAATAAGCTCATTCCTTCATTATTTTCTTACTTAATTCATTGAAACTCCTAGAGAGAAATTATGAGAGAAGTTTATAGAGAGAAAATTATAGAAAGAAGAAGAGATTCTCGCTACTTCACTACTTCTATATTCGGGCCTTTTACTAGTAAGGGTGTTATTCTTTCTTCTTCAAGAGAACTTCGTTATTCCATTCATTATTATTCGTTGAATAACTCGTAAAAGTGGCATACCCTATACATAACCTCAGATACGCCAGATACCCTATACTTGGTGAAATCCTTATGTTATTCCATCGCTTATTATTCTCATTGAATAACTCAGATACGCTATTTACCCTATACTTGGTGACATTCTTCTATTATTCGTTGAACATCCTCGTCTGCAGGTGTTTTACAACCGACTCGGTTCCGCTTTTTTATTATTCTCATTGAACATCTTGTCTCAGTGTGTTTTTACAACCGACTGGTTCCGCCTTTTATCATTCTCGCTGAATATCCTATCTCGTGTGTTTTACACCGGATCTCGTTCCATCTTTATTATTCGTTGAACATCCCGCTTTGTGTGAATTTCAACCGACTCGTTCCGTTATTATTATTCTCGTTGAATAACTCCGCCTGGCGCCAAGCACCGCATGCATGGTGATTTCTTTTGTTATTCCATTCTTTATTATACCCAAATTGGTTAAAACTTTGACTTCTATACTCCATGAAATTAGTAGAATATCCTCGATATTTCATGTTTCATCCAAAGATCTTTTCATGGAAATATTCTTCCGATCATTCTTGAATTTTACTTCTTAAAAAAAGATCATGTCGACAATTTGGACGTTAATAATTCATTGATTAAAATATTTTTGAACTTGTTTTATTGAATTATTATGTCATTGTCATCATCCTCATGTTATATTATGTTATCTTCGCTTACGTGCATAGATGAACTTAGTATGATTATGACTGTGGATCATTCTAAGATAATCACGACTTGATATAAATGATGTGACAAAAGTCCTCAAAGGGTCTGTAATGCGTTGATGGATAGTTTTTGGTATGATTATGACTGTGGGTGATTCTAAGATAGTTGACCATTGATAATTTGATGAAAATCCTCGATCGTGGCATGTGGATGATTAGATGTGGTGGTTTATTTATTGTCGAGTCTCAGCGATAAAAATTGATGAAAACCTTTTAAAACCTAAAAGATAGTAGACTTTATTCTCTACTGACTTTTTAATGGATTTCTTATTCACCGCAGCTTAAACCGGTTGTCTATTGTATTTTATCGCTTTAACATCGTCAAGGCTAATGATAATTTATTCTCGCATTATCTTAGTCATAATATTTCATCGGGCTAGTTGAGCTCACCCTTTCTTTCACCGCTTTTCTTCGTGAAATGAGAACATAGCCGGGACGAGTCTGGGAACGTAAGTAATGGTCCGTGAGGATAAGATTAGTAGTCCTCACTATTTCGTGAAATAGTGTGATAATAGTTGTAATGAGGACTCTTTTGAGTTTGTATAATATCTAGTAGACAATATTTGTATTCAAACTCACGCATTTTACGTCAGATTGCATACACTACGCTTATATTAGTAAGTTGTATTTGAATTTATGTACCATGTAAGTGGCGACCCAAGATGGGTGACGTATACCTAATTTTGGGGGCGTCACATTAACTTAAAGGAAAATTATTTTAAATCATGAACAAATTTGTATTTGTAACCAGAAAAACTTCACTAAGCTTCTTTGGTTAGCCTCTCCGCAAGATGCTTTCGCTTTCTTTCCAAAGGTCCGAAGCTTATAGTAAAGGAAGCAAACTCCTTTGTTATCCGTATGACGCTTTGTTCTTATTATCCTTTGTTTTTGCCCTTTCTATTTACTTTCTTTGAATCGTTCTTCTTTTCGTAAGATCGCTTTGGCCCCTACCAAGAAGACATGGTCTTTCTTGGTTGGAAAGTGACTCTCATCATTTTTCAACATGTTAAGCAAATCAAACGGTCGATATCTAGCTTGTTTATATGAAAAATTCACAACAATTGTGAAAGGAGTCCGGAGTGAGTGCAAGATCAAATCTTCGCTCAACTCTCCATCCATGACAAAACCAGTTGTCCTAATTGATCAATCAAATTGATTATGTTAAGAACTTTTTGTTCATACTATAGTGCCATTGGTCATTCTAGATCTAAGAGCTCCTTAGATATCTCGATATCTATCGCCCTACTTTCCTCACCATCAACTACTTGATGTGCAGGAATATAGTAGGAGCATCCATAGTTTCATGCTGACGCTGAAGCTCGTTACTCATGGATGCGAGCATGATGCATTGAGCCAACTGTGCATCATCTTGCCACTTTCTAAAAGTAGCAATCTCTTTCTCAGAGGCATTATCTGCAACCATTGCAGGGATAGGCATATTAAGGATATAAGATAGCTTTTTAGCCGTGAGAACTATTCTCAATTTTCTTAACCAATCCGTTTAATTCGGTCCGATTAAATAACATCTAATATGCTTCGCAGTTGATAGTATTTAGACATTGTAAAATTTTGTAAATGAATTTGTAATTAACAACATTTTAACATACATTCTTTTATTAATTACCAAAATAATTTAGGTCTTGTTTTAAATTGGTATCTCCCACTATTTTCTTCAAACTATATTACCCTCACTTATATAGTTAAGCAAAATCTAATTAAATATTTGCTAGTGAGAATAAGGATCCCATTTCAAATGTATATAGCCTTGTGGTAACACAACAAACTATATATAAATAAATAGGTAGACAACTTTGTCAATTACATCAACTATGCAACTCCTCAGATTTTGCCTCTTAGATTATTTTGATCAAGTGGTGACACATCCGAATCAAAACTATCCAAGTTAAGTCCGACCTAGCACTTCATATATTCAAAAAGAAAAATATCATCCTTGTGGTGACACAACAAAACAATATTGTTCAATTTTCTTTATAAGCATCAAATGTGATAAATTAACATCTTAAATACTTAATACTTACCTTGTGGTGACACAACAAACTCATATTAAATATTTAATACTCTATTAATTTTATCATGCTAGAAGGCTTAACGCTCGATATTCCAAATATCTTTGAACGCTTAGGACTTAATATAAAAAATTTGAGGGTTTGTTATTAATTTGTCTCATCTTGCTTTATATATATGCACATATATATATATATAAAATACGTCATTATATTAATGAACATGCAAGCATGTTTGCATAATATATAATATATATAGTATAAGCATGCACATATAGAATACTATATTCTACCCGGATTGATTATGGACTTTTATTCTAGTTTGGTTCACTAGAGCCACCAAGTGAACCAAAAGGTCAAACCCTAGGGGTTCAAGAAATAATATTTAAATATAACTATTACATTTAAACCCTGCTCCATTTACAAACGGGTCTTCAAGCGCCTCGCTTTCCTCGATCTCCAATTTTTCAAAATTAATTCTAACTATTCCTATTACAAAACTAATTAAAATAATTAGAAACCTCGATCGCCAGTCAAGGGAAGTACATAGAGGGAGATAGAATTTACATTAAGAAAAAAATTAGAGAAGACGAGGTACGCTTTGTAACCCCATTTAATAAAACCCATACATTCACGCATCCAACTAAAATAAAATCCAATCACATCGTCAATAGTCCATAATCAATCCCATTTATTATCATACACATCATCATACGCATCAATAAATAACATTCATCTTATGAATAATAAACATTTAATATATATATTTATATCATTTAATGGGCAAATTTAGTTAGTATAAAATCTAATTTTGAATCAAAATAAACTCCTTTATTTTAATCCAAATTTAAATCAAAATAAAACTATTTTATTTTAATTTATCCAATTTTGAATAAAATAAACTATTTTATTTTAATCAAAATCTTTAATCAAAATAAACTCCTTTATTTTAATTAATTATGGAATCCAATTCCATGTAAAAAAAAATCCTTTATTAAAAGAAACATGATTTCTCTTTTCCTATTCACAAATAAACTCCTTTATTTTGAATAATATGAAATCTTATTTCATATCTAAATAAACTCCTTTATTTAAGGAAAGACTGATTCTTTTTCCTATTCACAAATAAACTCCTTTATTTTGAATAATATGAAATCTTATTTCATATCTAAATAAACTCCTTTATTTAAGGAAACATAGAATCCAATTTTAACTCCAATTAGTTATCATGGAATCCAATTCCAACTCTAATTAGTTAAGATGAAATTTAATTTTAAAATTAAAATAAACCTTTTATTTTAAAATTAAAATTATTGAGAATAATATATTATATATATATAATATATATATATATATTAAATAACCGAATATTATTATATATATATATATATATATATATATATATATATATCCGAATGGTTTGAAAAAGAAAACAGAGGATCAAGTTTTTCAAAATCATTAAGAATCATGATTACGTAATCTTTGAAAATGAAAATTGCAAGTCCTTTTACAAGTTTTTTTTATATAAGGTATGGTTACTTCCTTAGATTTCCTTAGTTTCTTCGCCACGTGACCATGAATCTCCTATCACGACTATCACGTATCCTCAAGCTTTTGAATATGCCTGTTAACTTTTTGAATCACAACAAGAAAGAAAGACGGAAAAACACGCGAATCACTAAAAAATTATTATTATTATTATTATTATTATTATTATTATTATTATTATTATTATTATTATTATTATTATTATTATTATTTATTTATTTAAATTTTATACAATAAAATTATGCCCAATTAAATTGTTCTAAACACATATCAATATACATATCAAATTAAAACAATTAATAATTTGCATAAAAGTTTGGCTCTGATACCACTGTTAGGTTTGTAATATTCATGAACGCAATCAAATTTCATAAAAGGTGCAAAAACGTGGAAAATCAGAGTTTAAAAATTTTACAAACAATATACCCGGATCACCCTTTATGCACAATTATTAATTAAACGAAAAAGATGAATAAGAAACATACCCTCAAGATCCGAAGCTTCCTCGTGTACAAGTTCACCTCCAATCCTTTTCGCTCAACTTGAATCTCACCGGTTTGGTTCCTTCCTTCGATCAACATTAGCCACCCAAATGTTTGGCCTCTAAAGGTGATCCACCAAGGAAAAATAAAGATTCAAGAAGATGGTGGTTGGTTAAACCCTAGTTTTTCTATCTCTATGTAAAAGAAACGATTCTCCAACAAATTGGAATTATTACGATGTTATAAAGTTAACAACCCCCACCACCCATAATAAGACTCCTCTTATTTATAGATATCAAGCAACCCACCTTAACAATTAAGGAATTGGGTTTTATTTAATTAATTAAATTCTTTTAATTAATTAAGCTCCCTAATCTAATTAGGGATAATTAATTAAACTCCTTTAACTAATTTTCCTCCTAATCCTATTAGGAATAAATGAGAGTATTTATATTAAATTAATTCCTAAACTCTTTTAGAAATTAAAATAATAATAATTGTAATAATATTAATAAGACTCTCTTATTAATTTATATTTAATATTTCTAAAATATTAAATAATAATATTAAGCTATTTAATTTATTCTATCACCATAGATTAAATTAAATATACTTAACATATTATTACGATTATGCCATTAACTTCTTAAATAATTATTCTTCCTTTTATGGTGTGACCCTTTGTGTTCTCCATATTAAACCCTAATGAATAAATCAATTAGAACAATTCTAATCTTATTTAAATAAATAAATTAAACAATTAATTTATTTAAATAAATAATATTTATTCTACAATAGGATAAGTTCTCCCAAATGATCAACGACTTTCCAGATAATATAGATTTCAACATTAATCATTAAAGAACCTTTGAGTAAATAATTACCTGATAATTCAATCCTTCCACCATACAATGTCCCAATTAAATATAAGATATGGAATTATCACAAGTCTTATTTTATTTAATTATATGTATTTCGATCCTTAAATGCACAACTCCAAATAAAGACCCCAACTTATTATAAATAAAATTAAAATTTTTTTCTATTCATTATTCTAAATTAATAAGGTGTTAATTTGATATAATGCTTTGGTTATGGGTGAAATGTGCAAATTTTTTTTAAAAAAAAAGTGGTTATTAAAAAATCATTTTATTTTTGGGAATTTCGTCGTGGGAATATTTTGAATATTCGTATTTATTTACAAGTACCATTCGTGGGGCCCCATAATTAAAAAACGTTGATGAAAGAAAACGACAAAGTATGAGTTTTTATAAATAACTACATGTAATTGTTACTGCTAACATCGTTGGATTACCCGTGGTTAAAATACAAGAATACGCGTGGTCAGCACAAAAGAAGACATACCTCAGACACACAAGATTGTTGAATTATTGATTCGTGACGTAAGAAGGCACTACTCAATAATTGTTACAAAGAGTTATCGCTCAATATTTTATTTTATCGATTCAATAATTGTCATATTGATATTTTATATTATTATTGTTTCAATAATTGTCATCGCACAAGATTTTCCATTATCGATCAATAATTCATATTATTTGAATAATATTATTAGATAAAACATTATTGGCAATGTCTAGAAAGTTCGTCAAGGAGAGGTTTGGTCACCTAATCAAGCCGCCAAGAAGGAGAAATCCTTATCGAAAGCCCCCTCTTCCGGGAACTCCACCTGTCATTGTCATATTGTGATTCGTAATATTATTTGTGAATAATTAATTATCGATTTATATGATAAGGAAATATTTATTTGATGTGGATATAAATGATGGATTTATTTATTTTATGTGGTTATAAATGAAGGAATTAATGCCGAGGTGTTTTATCAAGAGATTTGTTTGAAATGGAGGTATTAAAATCATCCGCTTCAGGATTTTTGATATTTTTATTTGGAATTTGAAAACTCAAAGCTACAAAGTTGTAGAGAATTCGATTTCGTGTGAATGGACATAAAATTTGTATTTTTTCGATAAAATGGGCTATTTTCTATGAATTATTGAAGTTAAAAAATAAAATGATTTTTATTAAATTTATGGGTGGGACCCACTTTTTGTGTTAAAACATGTGGGTGGCCGGATTTTTTTCAAAGGTGGTGGCCGGGTTCTTGGTCAATTGAAAGCATAGAGAGAATTATTATTTTAAATATTAATATTTTATTAATTTAGTCTCCCATGCATTCTAGCATTTTTTCCTATAAATAGACGCTTAGGTTAGAATTGAAAATCACACCGTAAACAAGTTTTTTTTCTCTAGATTATCGAGTTTATTTTTGTGAGTATTTTGATACTTTGAGAGTTGTTATTCTAAGACAAGTTTCCTTCTCGCTTTATATCCGATATTCCATCGTAAGTACCGCTATTTCGAGGTAAGTGGATGTTATTTTCTTCTTAAATGATATTATTTTCTTCAATATCATTATGCCAAAATATTGGTTTGAACTTTTTAATCAAATTTGGAACTTTTTGTGTTGGGTTATTATTCACGTATAATAGACTATTATTAACACTATTCATTAAATATAAGACTATTCACCAAAAAAATGAAAAAATTTTCCTTTTGTCCAAGATGTCTATTATGGTTACTATCTTTGATCAGATCCATGTTTTGATCTTTATTTTTGAATTTCGCTTCACAATTGGTTTATTATGAAGTATTATCGATCTTCGATAAACCGTTATACTAATCCCTAATATTTGTTCTTCGTCTCATCGATTCGCTTTTTTTTAAAATATTTTTCATCATCCTCTACCTTAAATGATGATATTATCGAATATCTTTGGCCAGTAGGCAAAAGATGAATGATTAATCGATGAATATCTTTCGCCCAGTAAAGCAAAAGATGAAAAAGTGTCGAGATGAATACGACCAACCGGTGATATAAATGAATATCTTCGGCTCAGTGCAAAAGATGAATATTTGATTAAAGATGTATATCGATTGTTGTTACAGGATAAAATATTGATGATGGACTTTTAAATCTTAGAAGATAGTAGAACTCATTCTCTACGCGACTCTTCTAATGGATTGTTGTTTTCACCGCATTTGTTGATCTAAAACTTGTTGTCTATTATATTTTATCGATTTTTTTCCTCGTTGAAGACTAATGATAATTTGTTGTATATTATCTTAGTCATAATATTCTTTATCGGGCTAGTTGAGCTCACCCTTTCCTTTTTGTTCCATTTTTCTTCTCGAGAGGTGGTGATAATAAAGCAGATCTAGCCTGGGTAATGGAGTGATGGTTCTAGAAAGATGTTTTAAAAATTCCTCACTATTTCTCGTAAAATAGTGTTTGAATAATTGTAATGAGGACTTATTTGAGTGTTGATATTGTCTAGAAGACAATATTTGTATTTAAACTCACAAGATGTGTGTGTCGATTTTGCACACACAATGTATTATTGAAGTTGTAGTTTGCTTTTCTGTATCATGTATTTGGCACTCGTAATGGGTGTCAGATACCTATTTTGGGGCGCCACAAGCTTGGTATCAAAGCTTAGGATATGGTCTCCAAGTGAGATCGGGAATAGAACCAGAGGGGAGAGATGAGTAAATCCTTCGCTAAAGTGTGTCCTATCTAAGCTTATTTATTTGTCTGGTCATACCATATATAGGATATTATGTGATATGTTAATTTGTTTAATTAACCCCTGTTTTTTTTATGGCAAGATTTAAGAATGGTCACGAGAACGTTAACAATGGAGTGTATGAGACCGTGGAACAACCTTTAGTCACAAACCAGAGAACGCAACAGAAGGCAATATTCCTCCGTATAAACAACACTACCGAGCAAACGATGAACGATGGAATGTTTAGGAGCTTTTTTTGTAGCTCATGCAAAATCGCATTTAGGGAGACTCGTGTACAAAAAATACGGTGGAAATGATGGCAACGCTGCGCATTCGTCACAACCAAGCAGCTTCAAGGAGTTGGGACCACCAGATTGGGGAAAGCCCGATCCGATTAAGGCGTAAACATGGGTCAAGCAAATTACCAAGATATTCGATGTCTTGGGATGCACGGAGGAATGTAAGGTTCCATTCGCCACCTTTATGTTCCGTGGTGAGGCAGACATCGTGGGAATCAGGAAGCGCACTCACCACCGCACTCAACATGTCTTGGGAAAGATTTTAGAATCGTTCAAATGACAAGTACTTTCCCGAAAGTATTCGCTATACGAAGGAGGTAGAGTTTATTAGATCGAATGTAACAAATACGATTTGTCTCAAAGACGAGGCTAAGTTCATGAGTTATCCGTGTTCAGCACCTCATTTGGTAGAGAATGAGGAACGATGACGCGGATGTTTCGAGAGGTCTAAAACCCGAGATTCACAATACCTTATCTCTCATAAATTTTCTCTCAGATTCAGATGTTGTCAATGTGGCTCAATTATTAGAGCGAGATAATGAGTATACTCAACCGAGGGACCACAAACTGTGGTCATACCTAATGACAAAGAAATCATCGTAAGCGATGATAACCACGAGGAGAGGGAAAAATACTTGACAAAGCGCAGAACCACTCTGGGTGGTAATCGTGGGCCATGATAATAGAGAGGTGAGTCAAGTGGAAATTTCAAAAGAGGAGATTCAACAATGACGGAAGACATCAAATCAGCAAAGACCAAAGACCAACAACAAATTCTAGGGAGGAGAACGACCGCCGCTTAGATGTTACAAATGCGGAAAGAGGGACATATCACCCAAACCGCCCACAACAATCCAAGGTATGTTATAATTGTGGAAAGGAAGGACATATAGCTCGAGATTGTTCTATAGCAAAACCAAGTTCAGTGGGGATGGTGACTCCAAAAGTCGTCCTGATAAGTCAAAATCACGATTCTCGGAAGAGCGCTTTGTCGCGATCGCCAAAACGTGAGGAACCCAAACGAGGTGATCACGGTAAGCTAATCTTGAATCTTCGCAAAGTTTATACCTTACTAGATACCGGTTCTACCCATTCTTTTATCTCTCCCCGCCAGTGCTCAACGCTTAAACTCGACCGAGAAATTGGATTTTAACTTATCTCGCTGAAACTCCATTGGGTGAAACCTTCGTTACATCTACATTTTATAAATCTTGCTTGATCCAAGTTGGCACTATCACATTACCCGCCGATCTTATCTCTTTAAAGATACTTGCTTTTGATGTGATTTTAGGAATTGATCGTTAACCACTCATCATGCCAAAATTGATTATTTTCGTAAGGTCATAGTTTTCATATTCCTAACCAAACCGTTATAATTAATTCAAACAACTAAACCACTAAAATCACCATATCATATCAAGCCACAAAGCTATTCGCTTATTAAAAAATGGATGTCAAGCTTTCTTAGCCCATGTTATGGATTTGAATAAAGACAAGTCGATTTGGATAATATTTCGTTGTTAGAGAATTTCCCGATGTATTTCCTCAAGAACTTCCTGGCCTACCCCGTAACGTGATGTTCAATTTTTTATCGACCTTGAACCGCACAAAACCCATTTCTAAAACCCCATATCGAATGGCTCCTATTGAACTTCGTGGAGTTAAAAGTCCAACTACAGTGAATTATTAGACATCGGTTTCATCTGGCCCTAAGACATCTCCTCGGGGTGCTCCTGCTTTTATTCAGAAAGAAGAAAGACGGAGTATGCGATTTTTGTATCGACTATCGAGAATTAAACCATGTCACCATCAAGAATAGGTATCCGCTACCTCGCATTGATGATTAATTGCTCGACCAGCCATAAGGAGCACAATTTTTTCAAAGATCGATCTTCGCTCGATATCATCACCAAGATTAAAATCGAGGATATTCCAAAGACCGCCTTCGTAACTCCCAGAGACGGCATTATGAATTTTAGTCATGTCTTTTGATCGACTAATGCTCCCGCCGCTTTCATGGATATGATGAACCGAGTATTCAAGGAATATTTGGATCATTCGTTGTTGTCTTTATTGATGACATCCTCATCTATTCCAAAAGCCGTGAAGATCATGAGCACCATTTGAAGTCGATACTTGAAAGGCTTCGTGAAAACAAGCTTTATGCCAAGTCAAGAAATGCGAAGTTCGCTTCGAGGAAGTAGCATTCCTTGGGCACGGTGTCAAAACATGGAGTATCCGCTGACCCGGCCAAGATCAAGCAATACAAAGTTGGGAGCAACCAAGTCTGGGATGAGGATCAAGTACGCAGTTTTTCGGGCTTAGCCGGTTATTATCGGAGATTCGTGGAAGGATTTTTCGAATCGCTACTCCATTAACTCACCGACTTTAAAGATACAAAATTTGTATGGAGCGAGGAATGCGAGAAGAGTTTCCAAGAGCTCAAGAGGAGACTCATTTTAAGCACTGCTCGCAATACCATCCGGTTCGGATGGATTTGTTATCTACAACGATGCTTCGTGCAAAGGGTTAGGATGTGTTCTCATGCAACATGGGAAAGTCATAGTTTATGCTCTCGCGATAACTCAAAGAATATGAGAGGAATTATCCTACTCATGATCTAGAGTCAGCAAGCAAAATGATGCGCGTTGAAAATATGGAGAGACACTACCAGATGGGGAGAAAGTGGAGATTTATACTGACCATAAAAGCCTCAAATATTTCTTCACCCAAAAAGAACTCAACATGCATGCAAAACGACGCTGGCTTGAGCTGTTGAAAGATTACGATCACACTATTCAATATCATCCCGAAAACGAACGAAGAGTCGACGATCGAGTGTAAGATCATATGCAAGTACGAAAAGCGATATTGTCAACACAAAGGCCCATTTTGTATGACTTGCAAAGGATGGAGATAGAATTAAAGACCCAGGACCCACATGATGATGGCGAATATACGAGTAGAACCGACTTTAATCGATAAAGTTAAAGTCGCCAAGCTACTTTGATTCGGGCCGATGCGTATGAAGAAGAAAGTGCAAGAAGGAGCTATTCCGTAAGCAAGAATCGATGAAGAAGGAATACTTGAGTCAACTCTAGACTTTGCGTTCCTAACGATTCTCGACTTTGAAGCATAGAATCATGATGGAGGCACACAACACCCCGCTTTGTAATCCATCTCGGGAGTACCAAATGTATCATGATATTCGACATACATTTTGGTGGAACAATATGAAGAGAGAGATCGCATGAGTTTATCTCGAGGTGTTTAACTTGTCAACGGTAAAGGCGCGAGCATCAAGTGCCAAAAGGTCCATCAGAACCACTGAGATTCCAAATGGAAGTGGGAACACATTACCATGGATTTCGTTATGTGTCTTCCCAAAGTTTCTCAAGGCATAGATGCGATTTGGGTTATTGTTGATAGATTAACCAAGTCCGCCATTTTTGCCTATACGTGAGACTTATTCCTCGAACGCCTTGCTCAGATGTATTTGAATGAGATTGTGAGATTGCATGGCATGCCAAGATCCATAGTTTTGGATCGCGACCCAAGATTCACTTCAAGATTTTGGGTTAGCTCTGCAGTAAAGCTACGGGCACGGATTTACGATTGGGCTTCAAAGATACCATCCTCAAACGGACGGACAATCGAGAGGACTATTCAAACCTCAAGATCTATTAAGACTCAGGTCCTAGATTTCAAAGGAAGTTGGGATAAGTATTTCCATCGGTGGAATTCTCCTACAACAACAGCTTATCAAGCAAGTATAAAATGGCTCCATTCGAGGCGTCAGATGGACGAAAGTGTCGTTCTCCAAAGATGTCGGGACGAGGAAGGGAGAAACAACGTTGTTGGGACCGTAATTAGTACGCATGACTACGTAAAAGATCCAAATGATTCGACAACGATTCAAACCTCACAAGATCGATAAAAAGAGTTATGCCGATCTTCATCGAAAGGACGTGGAATTTAATATCGGGGATCATGTATTGTTTACGTGTTGCTCCATGGAAGGGAGTTACAAGATTTGGAAAGAGAGGAAAGCTCAATCCAAGATTTGTTGGTCCATTTGAGATTCTCGACCTAATAGGAAATGTGGCCTATAGACTCAGATTACCTCCAAACATGCCTCTCGTGTTCATAATGTTTTTCATATATCTATGCTTCAGTAAATATGTGAAAGACCCAAACCACATTATCGAAGTTAGAACTGCAGACGAGATAGTCAAGATTTAACATACGAGGAGGTACCGTTAAGATCTTGGATAGAAAAGAGCATGTCCTACGCATCAAGGTTATACCACAAGTTAAGGTTTTGTGGAGAAACCATGCTATCGAAGAAATGACCTGGGAGTTGAATCTAAATGAAAGCGAGGTACCTCACCGCTCGAAACACCAGTACGTACGCCAATTTCGAGGACTAAATTTTATAAGGAGGGAGGTCAGAAGACCCCAACTTATTATAAATAAAATTAATTTTTTTTTTCTATTCATTATTCTAAATTAATAAGGTGTTAATTTGATATAATGCTTTCGTTATGGGTGAAATGTGCAAAATTTTACAAAATAAGCAAGTGGTTATAAAATATTCATTTTTGTTTGGGAATATTCTTTCGTCGTGGAATATTCTTTTTTTTCGGGAATATTCGCACGATTTGCAGCAGCCATTTGTGGGCCCCATAATGTAAAAAAACTATTGGATGAAAGAAAATGACAAAGTATGAGTTTTATAAATAACTACAGAATTGTTACTGCTAACATCGTTTGATTACCCCGTGGTTAAAATACAAGAATACGCTGTGGTCAGCAAAAAAGAAGACACCAGATCAAGCATAAAGATTGTTGAATTATTGATTCGTACGTAGAAGGCACTACTCAATAATTGTTACAAAGAGTTATCGCTCAATATTTTATTTTATCGATTCAATAATTCATCGCATTGATATTTTATATTATCATTGTTTCAATAATTGTCATCGCACAAGATTTTCCATTATCGATCAATAATTCATATTATTTGAATAATATTATTAGATAACATTATTGGCAATGTCTAGAAAGTTTCGTCAAGAGAGGTTTGGTCACCTAATCGCGCGCCAAGAAGAGAAATCCTTATCGAAAGCCCCCTCTTCCGGGAACTACCTCGTCATTATAATTGTGGATTCGTAATATTATTTGTGAATAATTAATTATCGATTTATATGATAAGGAAATATTTATTTGATGTGGATATAAATGATGGATTTATTTATTTTATGTGGTTATAAATGAAGGAATTAATGCCGAGGTGTTTTATCAAGATTTTGTTTGAACGGAGGTATTAAAAATCATCCGCTTGTGGATTTTTTTGATATTTTCTATTTGGAATTTGGAAAACTCAAAGCTACAAAGTTGTAGAGAATTTGATTTCAGTGTGGAATGGACATAAAATTTGTATTTTTCTGATAAATGGGCTATTTTCTATGAATTATTGAAGTTTCGGAAAATAAAATAATTTTTATTAAATTTATGGGTGGGACCCACTTTTTTTTTGTTATAAACATGTGGGTCATTGAAATTTTTCAAAGGTGGTGGGTGGTCTTGGTCATTGAAAGCATACGAGAAGAATTGAAAAAAAAAATAATATTATTTTATTAATTTAGTCTCCTATCATGTTTCTAAAGATTTTCCTATAAATAGACGCTTAGGTTAGAATTGAAAATCACACCGTAAACAAGTTTTCTTTCTCTCTAGATTATCGAGTTGTATTTTTGTGAGTATTTTGATACTTTGAGAGTCATTATTTGGTACAAGTTTCCTTCTACTTTATATCCGATATTCATCGTAAGTATCGCTTATTTCGAGGTAAGTGGATGTTATTTTCTTCTTAAATGATATTATTTTCTTCAATATCATTATGCCAAAATATTGGTTTGAACTTTTTAATCAAATTTGGAACTTTTTGTGTCTGGGGTTACTATTCACGATACTAACACTATTCACGATATATTACACTATTCACTTAATATCAAGACTATTCACCAAAAAAATGAAAATTTTTCTTTTTGTCCAAGATGTCTATTTTGGTTACTATCTTTGATCAGATCCATGTTTTGATCTTTATTTTTGAATTTCGCTTCACAATTGGTTATTATGAAGTATTATCGATCTTCGATAAACCGTTATACTTAATCCCTAATATTTGTTCTTCTTCGTCTCAATCGGATTCTTTTCTTTAAAATATTTTTCATCATCCTCAATCTTAAATGATGATATTATCGAATATCTTTGGCTCAGAGTGCAAAGATGAATGATTAATCGATGAATATCTTTCGCCCAGTAGCAAAAAAGATGAACAGTGTTGAGATGAATACGACCAATCGGGTGATATAAATGAATATCTTCGCCTCAGAAAGCAAAAGATGAATATTTGATTAAAGATGTATATCGATTGTTGTTACATGTGGATAAAATATTGATGATGGACTTTTAAATCTTAGAAGATAGTAGAACTCATTCTCTACGTGACTCTTCTAATGGATTGCTATTTTCACGCAGATTTGTTGATCTAAAACTTGTTGCTCTATTATATTTTATCGATTTTTTCCTCGTCAAGACTAATGATAATTTGTTGTATATTATCTTAGTCATAATATTCTTTATCGGGCTAGTTGAGCTCACCCTTTTCCTTTTTGTTCCATTTTTCTTCTCGTGGAGGTGAGAACATAGCAAGATCTAAAGCCTGGGGTATGGAGTGATGGTTCTAGAAAGATGTTTTATAAATCCTCACTATTTCGTAAAATAGTGTTTGAATAATTGTAATGAGGACTTATTTGAGTGTTGATATTGTCTAGAAGACAATATTTGTATTTAAACTCACAGATGTGTTGTCGATTTTCACGTAGTATCAAGTCATGGAATATCCGTTGACCCGTCAAAGATTGAAGCTATTCAAAGTCGGGAGCAACCTAAATCGCTGTGACCAAGCACGTAGCTTTCTCGGCTTATTTGGTTATTATCGGAGATTCGTGGAAGGATTTTCTCGAATTGCTACTCCACTAACTTCGGTTTGACTCAAAAAATACAAAATTTGGTTGAGCGAGGAATGTGAGAAGAGTTTTCAAGAACTCAAGAGGAGACTCATTTCAAAGACCTGCTCGGCATAATACCATCCGCCTCGGAGGGATTTGTCATCTACAGTGATGCTTCGGGCAAAGGGTTAGGATGTGTTGTCATGCAACATGGGAAATTCGTAGCCTATGCCTCTCGACAACTCAAAGAATATGAGAGGAATTATCCTACGCATGATCTAGAGTTGGCAGTTGTTGTCTTCGCACTTAAAATTTGGAGGCATTACTTGTATGGGGAGAAAGTGGAGATCTTTACGGATTATAAAAGCCTCAAATATTTTTTCACTCAAAAGGAACTCAACATGCGACAACGACGTTGGCTTGAACTGTTGAAAGATTATGATCATACCATCCAATACCACCCTAGAAAAGCGAACGTGGTAGCTGACGCATTGAGTAAAAAATCATATGCGGGTACGAGTGCAATATTATCAACGCAAAGACCCATTTTGTATGACTTATAAAGGATGGAGATAGAGTTAAAGACTCCATGGGCCAATGCGATGATGAAATATATACGAGTAGAATCGACTTTAATCGATAAAGTTAAAAGCTGCTCAAGCTGCAGACTCAGAACTGATGAATAAGAAGAAGAAGGTTTAAGAGGGCGTTATTCTAGAAGCAAGAATTGATGAAGAAGGAATACTTCTAGTCAACTCCAGACTTTGTGTTCCTAACGACCCTGATTTAAAGTATAAAATCATAATAGAGGCGCACAACACACTGTTTGCAATCCATCCTTGGAGTACCAAAATGTATCATGATCTTCGACATATATTTTGGTGGAACAATATCAAGAGAGATAGCGAAATTCATCTCATGGGGTTTAACTTGTCAACGAATCAAGGTGGAGCATCAAGTACCTAAGGGTCCATGGCAACCACTTGAAATTCCAGAATGGAAGTGGGAGCACATTACCATGGATTTTGTTACTAGTCTTCCCAAGGTTTCTCAAGGCATAGATGCAATTTGGGTCATTGTTGATAGATTGACCAAGTCTGCTCACTTCTTACCTATACGAGAAACTTATACACTTGAATGTCTTGCTCTTATGTACATAAACGAGGTTGTAAGATTGTATGGTATGCCAGTATCCATAGTTTTTTATCGAGACCCAAGATTCACTTTAAGATTTTGCGTTAGTTTGCAAAAAGCTATGGGCACGGATTTACGATTTAGTTCGGCATATCATCCTCAGACGGATGGACAATCAGAGAGCACTATTCAAACTCTTAAAGATTTATTAAGACTCTGTGTCCTTGACTTCAAGAGAAGTTGGGACAAGTTCTTACCGTTGGTGGAGTTTTACTACAATAACAACTATCAAGCAAGTATTGGCATGGCTCCATTAGAGGCGTTGTATGGAAGAAAGTGTCGTTCTCCAGTATGTTGGGATGAGGTGGGTGAAGCAACGTTGTTGGGACCGGAGTTGGTACGTATGACTAAGGGAAAGATTCAAATGATCCAACAACGTATAAAAATCTCACAAGATCGACAAAAGAGTTATGCTGATCTTCATCGAAAGAACGTGGAATTCGATATTGGAGATCATGTGTTGTTACGTGTTGCTCCATGTCAAGGAGTTATGAGATTTGGATAGAGAGGAAAGCTCAATCCTCGATTCATTGGCCCATTTTTAATTCTTGATCGAGAGTAGGGCGCGGCCTATAGACTCGCCATCCGCCAAATATGTCTCGTGTTCATAACGTTTTTCACATATCCATGTTATGTAAATATGTGGAAGACTCGAACCACATTATTAAGTTAGAACCGGATGAAATAGCGGAAGATTTAACGTATGAAGATGTTCCTGTTCAAATCTTGGATAAGAAGGAACGTATTCAACACTCAAAGGTTATACCTCAAGAGTTAGAATCTGAAATAAAGTCAAGGTATCCTCATCATACCAGGTACGTACGTAAATTTCGAGGGTGAAATTCCATAAGGAGGGGAGATTGTGAGACCCCAAATTTTATGAATAAAGATTTAAATTTCTCGAAATATTTTTTTTAATATTATGGTGTGGATTTGATATAATGTTATAGTTGTGGATAATATTTATAAATTTTACAAAGTACGCAAGTTGTTATATAATATTCGATTGGTCGGGGAATATTCGTTTTAACAGGAAATATTCGTACAACGACACAATCATTGGTGGACCCCACAACAGAATTATTTCGGATTGAGAAAACGACAAAATTTTTTTATGAAAATAACGGCGGAAGTTTTACCAATTAATCGTTGAAACACCGGTGTTAAAAGTATAGTAATACGCTGGCGTGGTTGCGTAGTAAGACACAAGATTGATTATTGATGCTTTACGTGAGAAGTCACTCGCTTTTATTCAATTATTGCTACAAAGAATTGTTGCACAAGTATCTCACGTTATTTGATTCAATTATTGTCGATATTTTATATATTATTAAATAAATAATTGAGATAACAAAGTTATTAATATTATTATTTACAATATTAACGATGTCTAGAAATTTCACAAGTAGAGATTTGGTCACCTAATCAAGCGCTAACAAGGGAAAATCCTTATTGGAAAGCCCCTCTTTCTTGGGAGCGACACGGTCGATTAATAGTGTGAATTATAATAATGATGATGAATTTTGTTTTATTATTATTATAAATATAATAAAATGTAAAACTTTTATATAAAATGAGAATACTTTTTATAATGTTTTTTATTTGATTATAAATAGAATATAATATATTTTATTACGCATAGTATTTGCATAAAGGCTCTGCATAGTATTTGCATAGTAAAATCATTTATATAAAATAGAATACTTTTATAAAGTTATTTATTTTATTAGACTATAAATAGAATATATTATATTTTATTATGCATAGTGCCTATATAGTGTTTGCATAATAAAATCTTTTTATATAAAATAGAATACTTTTATAAAGTTATTTGTTTTATTAGATTTTAAATAATATATATATATATATATTATAAATAGAATATATTATATTTTTTTTGCATAGTATCATTTCTATTTTCCTATAAATAGGATGCTTAGTTAGAATTGAAAACACACCAGAAGTTCAGAGAATTCTTCTTTTATAATCTTGAGCATATTTCTTTAGAGTTTAAGAAAGCTTTGAGCGTAGTGCAAGTTTTCTTCAAGTATATCCTCGCCCTACCCGTCGAAATAGTCTTCTTTTTAAGGTAAAAGGTATTATTCTTTCATATTCATGAAGAGAATTATTTTCTTTCAATACTCGTAAGAGTTGTGATTGCATTCTTTATTTTTATGTTGGAATAACCTGTCTATGCGAAGTACCGCATACATGGTAAAATTCTTCTGTTATTCAATTCTTTATTATTCTGTTGGAATAACCTGTCTGTGCGGTCTATCGCATGCCTGGTGAATTCTGTTGTTATTCCATTATTTATTATTCTCGTTGGAATATCACGTGCATGCAGATTACATCATGAATTGGTTCCATTCTTTATTATTCTGTTGGAATATCCTGTCTGTGCGGTTTATGCATGACCTAGTTCCATTCTTTATTATTCTGTTGGAATATCCTATCTGTGCGGTTTACGCATGACCTGGTTCCATTCTTTATTATTCTCGTTGAATAACTCGTCTGCATGGATTACGATGCCTCGATGAATTCTTATGTTATTCCATTCTTTATTATTCTGTTGGAATAACCTGTCTATGTGGATTACCGCATGTGTGGTGAATGATCCTTCGTATTCATTCCTTATTAAATTATGGAAATGATCTGTCTACGTGGATTACCGCATGGCGGGCAAAAATCAATTTACAGTTTCATATATTCTATTATACTCAGTTGGTTAAAGTTTTGGCTTCTATACTCCATGAAATTAGTAGAATATCCTCGGATATTTCAAGGCTTCATCCAAAGATCTTTTCATGGAAATATTCTTCTAAGCATTCTTAAATTGTACTCCACAAAGAGGTTTCATGTTGACAATTTGGACGTTATTGATTTTTGGATAAACTAAAATTTTAAATCTTTAAAATTTATCCTTGAACTTATTTTATTGAATTATTACGTCATTGTCATCATCCTCATGATTATATTTTGATGAAAGTCATCTTTGGCTTACGTGCATAGATAGACTTGGTATGATTATGACCAGGGATTATTCAGTATAATCATGACCTGTAATGTTTTAAATGATGTGGTAAAAGTCCTCAAGTTATTCTGTAGTGCATTGATGGACCATTTTGGTATGATTATGACTGTGGATTATTTGGTATAGTCATGACCATTGATGATTTAATGAATATCCTTGGCCCAGAAAAGCAAAGAATAAAATTTTAAATTATAGAAGATAGTAGATATCACGCCTACTCGACTCTTCTAATGGATTTCTTATTCATTGCAGATTAAACTTGATGTCAATTGTATTTTATCAGTTTAACATTGTTGAAGACTAATGATAATTTATTCTGCATTATTATAGTCATAATATTTCTTACTGGGCTAATTGAGCTCACCTTTTTGCTTTTATTGTTCTCTTCAGGAAATGAGAACGTAGCCAAAACTAGTCGGGGAATGGAGTGATGGTCCGAGATGGTGTATTAGTAGTCCTCACTATTCTATAAAATAGTGTGACAATAAATGTAATGAGGACTCTATTTGAGAGTGGATATTGTCTAGAAGGCAACATTCCTGTTTAAACTCTCAGATATGTTTTGTCGTATATTACACGACGGTTGAATAATTAAGTTTGTATTTGTATTTTGTACCATGTATTTGGCGACTCAAGATGGGTGATGTATACATGTTTTGGGGGTGTCACACATCCCCCTCTTGAAACTGCCCTCCTTCCAGTTAGAAACACATCTGTTGTTGCCAGTCCTTTTAAAATTTTATATGGTAATAAAGATGATAAAAAGATTATTGAACAATTAAATTTCAAGAATCAAAGATCTAGCAAATTGTAAAGGTAGTTACTAGATAGAATTGAAGAAAAATTTGAAGAAACCGTTGTTAAAAAACCCGATTCAAAAATTGAACAACCTTTGTTAAAGTTACCAGAAAATAGAAGTAAATTAGGTTTACCCAATAAAGATGGTGAACTTACCCGAGCAATAGATAAGTTATTTAAAAAATTAAAAACTGAACCTGAAACAAGCGGCACTATAGCAATCAGTGATCAAGTTGAAACTGACAATGAGAGCAATAGCCAGTCGGATCATTCTGATACTACTTCAGTCCCAAATTTTATTGATCAGTTTAATATATTAACAGTTAATAACACTAGTATAACCAGGAATTGGTACTCTAGACCTACTCCTCCGGATCTACAGTTCGTAGAGAGAAATTTAGATAAACAATTCTTTGTCACTTCTAATAAAATATATGAATGGAACATTGATGGTTTCAATGAACAAGAAATTTTAAACAAGTTAAATCATATGTTAATGGTAGCTAATAGCTATATAACTAAATTTAAGAATCTGACTTAGCCAGACATTGTTGAATTATTAGCTAGTGGATTATTGGTATTCTTAGATCTTGGTGGGAGAAACATCTCATTGAAGATACTAGATTATCAATAATCCATGATGTCCAATTGGATAATGTTGGTTCACCTGATGGAGTTAACACTTTAATATTTACCATAATTAAACATTTTGTTGGAACTCCTAGTAATATCACTGAAAGAATTCACGATCAGTTAAGTAATCTCACTTGTCCCACTCTAAGTGATTTTTTATGGTACAAAGATGTGTTTACTTCTAGAGTTATGATGTGTAATGATAGCAATAAACCATTCTGGAAAGAAAAATTCGTTAATGGTTTACCTTCATTATTTGCTCATAAGGTTTGTGAAGAATTAAGTAAAAATTTAGGATATATTGATTATGATAATCTAACTTATGATGACATAATCAGTTATATTCAAAAAATTGGATTAAAAATGTGTATCGATTTTAAATTAGCCAAACAAGCTAGTAAAGATAAAAATAAAGCTAAGTATGAGTTAGGAACCTTCTGTGAACATTATGGTTTACCCCCTGTTGCTCCCTCTAGAAGGAAGCACAAGCATAAACATATTGATTCTCATAGAAGTCACAGGCGTCATAAACAAAAATGCAGTCATAAAAAAGATAAAATTTAAGATGACTATTATACCAAACCTAAATCCACAAGTAAAAAATACAACAGAAAATCTAAAAAATTTGATAAAAGTAAAATTGTTTGCCACAATTGTGGGTAAAAAGGGCACTACAAAAATGAGTGCAAAATAAAACAAAAATTATCTCAATTAAATGTTTTGAATGAAGATATTGAACAACTATTAGAATTAATGAGGATAGAGAACAACGTCAATAATGACGAGGGTTCTGATATTCCTTATTCATCTAATAGTAGTACTAGTAACAATGAAACAGATAGTGACAATGAAGAAGTTACTATTTATGCTAATAATTGTAACAAAAAATGTTGAAATAAAAGATTAAATGTAATTACCAAAGAAGATGAAGAAAGCTCTTTGTTAATTGATTTAATTAGCAAAATCTCTGATCCAGAGTTAAAAGTTCAATACACTAAACAATTAAAAGATTTATTAACTAAAGATAATAGAGTTAAAGACAAGATTATTAAAGCTAAAGAAAAACCAATATTTAGCCTTAATAAAACCCTTGAGAGATTTAAAGCTCCGGTAAAAGAAGTTACCCTTCCAGAATTAAATCAAGAAGTTAATAAACTAAAAGGAGAGATTTCTAACTTAAAATTGGAAGTTTCTAATTTAAAAAAAGAGTTTGATGACAAAAAATCTGACCTTCAAGTTCATGATTCTTCTTCTAGTGATGAAGATCATGATGAACCAGAGTCTTCAGGAACTAAAGAAGAGACATATCTCTTTGTTTAGGGTCTTTCTCTTAAAAGAATTAAAGATATTACCATTCAGAAATGGTATATCTCTATTAACTTGGTTATTGACAAAACCTTTTCAATACAACTTCCTACCTTAGTTGATACTGGCGTGGATCTAAATTATATTCAAGAAGGTTTAATCTCGACTAAGTACTACAAGAAAACTAGTGAAAAAATTAATTCAGCTAATGGTAGTCAAATGGAAATAAAATATAAACTTCCCAGAGTTCATATTTGTCAAGATAATATTTGTTTTAAAACATCATTTGTTTTAATCCGTAATCTTGCAGATAAGATCATCTTGGGATTACCGTTTATATATTTATTATATCCTTTTACTACCAGTAATGAAGGTTTAAGTTCTAGACATTTAGGAAAAAGAATAACATTTAAATTTCTTATTAAACCCAAAGAGAGAGATTTAAGATTTATTCAAGATGAATCTATCTCTAAATCTTTGAATTTGTTAAATTGTAAATCTATACATTTAAATTTCTTAAAGGAAGAAATTAAATATAAACATATTGAAGAACAGCTTAAGAACCAAGGTATTCAGGAAAAAATTGAAGAATTAAAAACCTATTTAAAGGATAACCTTTGTTCTGATTCTCCTAACGCTCTTTGGCATCAGAAAAAGCACGTTGTAAGGCTTCCTTATGCTAAGGAATTCAAAGAGCATTTGATTCCTACTAAGGCCGGGCCAATATAAATGAATCATGAATAAATGGAGTTATGTAAAACAGAAATTAATGATCTTCTTAGTAAAGGATTAATTAAGCCCAATAAATCTCCCTAGTCATGTCCCGCCTTTTATGTCAATAACGAAGCAGAAAAGGAGAGAGGTGTTCCCCATGTAGTTATTAACTACAAGCCATTAAACAAGGTCTTAGAATGGATTAGATATCCTCTACCTAATAAAGAAGACCTCATAAATAGATTAAGCAATGCCACAATCCTTAGTAAGTTTGACCTTAAATCTGGTTTCTAGCAAGTTGCCATTCACCCCGATGATAGGTATAAAATAGCCTTTACTTCCCCATTTGGTCATTATGAATGGAATGTTCAGGCATTTGGTTTAAAAAATGCTCCCAGTGAATTTCAGCATATCCTCAATGACATTTTGAATCCTTTCAGTCATTTTGTAGTCGTCTACATTGATGATATCCTCATTTTTTCCAAATTCATTGAAGAACACATTAAACATTTAAAATCGTTCTTCAAAATAGTTAAAGATAATGGACTTGTTCTATCCCCTTCCAAATGCAGCTTGTTTCAAGCTAAAGTTCGATTTCTTGGTCTTAATATTTATCAAGGACTTATTCAGCCTATTGATAGAGCTGTTCAATTTGCTGACAGATTTCCTGATAAAATCACCAATAAAACCCAACTGCAGATATTTTTAGGCTCGCTCAATTATATTGGCAAGTTCTATAAAAATCTCAGAAAGTTTTGCAAACCTCTCTTTTAGCGTTTGAAAGACAATCCTCCCCCTTGGTCTGACATCCACACTTCTGTCGTCTAGCAAGTCAAAAGATATGTTAAGGCATTGCCTTGCCTTGGTATTTCCAACAATTCAGCTTTTAAAATTGTTGAAATTGATGCCTCAGATATAGGATTCGGAGGTATTCTCAAGCAAAAATTAACCCTCAATTCTCCTGAACAAATTGTTCGTTTTCATTCTGGTGCATTGAATAGTACACACTTAAATTACAGAACTATTAAAAAGGAAATACTTTCTTTAGTTTTATGTATCAATAAATTCCAAAGTGACTTATTAAATCAAAAGTTTTTGGTTCGTATTGATTGCAAATCTACAAAATATGTTTTAGAAAAAGATGTAGAAAATATAGCCTCTAAACATTCATTTGCGAGATGGAAAGCCCTATTGAGTATTTTTGATTTTTAGATTAAGTATATTAAAGGCAGTAATAATTCCATTCCTGATTTTCTCACTCGGGAATTCATTAACACAGGTACCGTTCAACCAAAATGAGCATCCGAGGAACGTCATCTTCTCGTGGTCCGGGTCGCCCTTCAGGCCCAAGTAATCAGCTAAAAGGAACTTTAGTTCCTCATCCAGTCAATCCAGTTCCTAAACCTAACCCAGTTAATAGGTCCCATGTCCTTGGCTCTATCCCCAAGCCTTATAGTTAAGCTTTAGCCAGTAACCCTAAACCAGCTGATCCTTTCTATAGTCAAACTAAGGACTCTTCTTCAAACTCCAGTTACCCTTCCTCTGATTACATGCTCAGATGGAATAATCACTTATTTCATATCGAACCTCATATGCAACCAAAAAATGACCCTATTAAACTAGTTTCCTAGTATTTTCCTACTGGATGGCACTTCGTCCCTCTTGCTCCTTATAAATCCCTTGTGTATTATAAGGATATTCTCATTGAAACCGAGTCAATCTTTATTAAACCTATTTATGCTAATAATTATAAATCCAAAGTCCTCTATCATTCTCTATACATTAAACAATTCATTTAGATGACTGACTGGGGAAATCATCACTCTAATCTTAAACAACTCTCTAATCAAGATAACTCTTTCTGTTATTTTGATTATATGGAAGCTTGAAATAAGATCTTCCTTTATCAGAATGAATCAAATAGTCACTCTTGCTTCTTACAATTCGACTACAAATTTAAAATTCATATCCCTTTTTGGTTCACTCTGTGGTGGTCGAGATTTGGTTCGACTTTCGATCTCCTTCCTGATCTTCTACAGGATCAACTTAGTCATTTTTGCAATCACAGTAAACATCAACAAAAAAATGATGGTATCCCTGTTATTCTTCAATTTGTAAGTAAATATAAAGTTCCTTGGATTCTTAAATGGCAATACGACTGTAAGACCCTAGCTTTTATAAATAAAGATGAATTTTTTATAAATATTATTTTTGAATATTATGGAATAAATTTGATATAATGTTATAGTTGTGGGTAATATTTATAAATTTTGCAAAGTAAGCAAGTTGTTATAAAATATTCGTTTGGTCTGGGAATATTCTTTTTGTTTGGGAATATTCATACGACTACTCAATCATTGGTGGACCCCTACAATAAGTAAGTATTGTCGTAGTTAGAAAACGACAAAATTATTTTTATATAAAAATAACGGCAGAGGTGTTACCGCCAAAACCGTTGAACTACCCGGTGGTAAAAGTACAAAGAATACGTCTGGTCGATAAGTAGACACCAGATTGATTATCGATGCTTACGTGAGAAGTCACTTAGCTATACTCAATTATTGCTACAAAGAATTGCCGATCATATCTCTTATATTATCGATTCAATTATTGTCACAAAGATCATCTCAGATAATATGTTATATTATTAATCGAGACGACAAGTTATAAATGATTAATAATTGTTGAAAGATTAAATATGTGTTGATTAAAATAAAATGATTTGTGGTAATATTTATTCAATCCTTGATGTATATAAAGAGTCTCATTATGAGACGCTTGTGGTAAGTTTGATTATTTTATGGGGGCCCATATGTCATCATCTAAGAGTCTCTTCACAATAGTATTTATCTTTGTGAATAGTAATTACCTTTGTGAATAGTAATTACCTTCATCAATAGTATTTACCTTTGTGAATAAGTAATTACCTTTGTGAATAGTAAGTACCTTCATCAATAGTATTTACCTTATTAATCAGATTTACCTTTGTGAATAGTAATTACCTTTGTGAATAGTAATTACCTTCACAATAGTATTTACCTTCATCAATAGTAATTACCTTCGACAATAGTAATTACCTTCGTCAATAGTAATTACCCCTTCGCAAATAGTAGTTGTCCCTTCAATATTACCAAGAGTTAATCGCTTCTTCTGTTCCAAGGGTTAATTACCCCTTCAAGAAATAGTAGTTGTCTCTTCAATATTACCAAGAGTCATTTTGACCCTTCGTTAACACCAAGAGCCACCCTCGGTTTTTCAATATAAATAGAAAGCTCATTCCTTCATTATTTCATTTAATTCATCAAACTCTAGAGAGAGAAACTATAGAGAGAAAAAAGAAAAGTATTCTGTTACTTCACTTTTCCAATATTCATTTCTTCTAAGGTAAGGGATATTATTTGTTGTAATTCGTAAGGGGTGTTATTCTTTCTTATTCATGAAGAGAACTTCGTTATTCCATTCTTTATTATTCTCGTTGAATAACTCAGATATACGGCATACCCTATACTTGGTGAAATCCTCTCGTTATTCCATTCTTTTATTATTCGTTGAATAACTCAGATACGGCAGATACCCTATACATAATCAGATACATGGTTTACCCTATACTTGGTGACATTCTTCTATTATTCTCGCTGAACATCCTGCTCTGTGTTTTACACCGACTCGGTTCCGCATTTTTATTATTATTCTCATTGGAACATCCTGTCAAGTGTGGTTTACACCAGGACCGGTTCCGCTCTTTATCATTCTGTTGGAATATCCTATCTGTGTTTTACAACCGATCCGGGTTCCATCTTTATTATTCTGTTGGAACATCCCGTCATGTGAATTTCACCCGACCGGTTCTCGTTATTATTACTCGTTGGAATAACTCGCCATGGGCACCGCATGCATGGTGATTTCTTTGTTATTCCATTCTTTATTATACCCAGTTGGTTAAAACTTTGACTTCTATACTCCATGAAATTAGTAGAATATTCTTGATATTTGCGTTTCATCCAAAGTATCTTTTCATGGAAATATTCTTTCCGATCATTCTTGAATTTTACTCTACAAAGCAAAGATCATGTTGACAATTTGACGTTATAATTCCCGGATAAAATATTGAACTTGTTTTATTGAATTATTAAATTAATCCTCGTTAATTATGTTATCTTTTTATAGATGAATTAGTATGATCATGACCAGGATCATTCATCATCCTGGCTTGTTATAAATGATGTGATAAAAGTTCTCGCTGGCCTATTCGCTTGATGGATATATGATGAACTGAGTAAGATAGTATGACCATTGATAATTTGATGAAAATCATCTGGGTACGTGGATGATAGATATTGTGGTTTATTATAAATGAGTCTTGAAAAAAGTCTTTTAAAACCTAAAAGATAGTAGACTTTATTTTCTGTGAATGCAAATGGATTGATGGATAGTTTTGTGTATGATTTTATCGCTTAACATTTGAAGGCTAATGATAATTTGATTCGCATTATCTTAGTCATAATATTTCTTATTGGGCTATTGATCAATTTGATGAAAATCGGAAAAAAGAGTGATGGTCCCGAAGATAGCATTAGTGGATTGATGTAAGATATGTAATGAGGACCTTGTGGTTTATTCATTAAACCGAGTCTTAGTGATAAAAATTTATGAAAACCTTTTAAAACCTAAAAGATAGTAGACTTTATTTTCTATTTGACTCTTTTAATGGATCGTATATTCCGTCCGCAGCTTAAATTGGTTGTCTATTGTATTTTTTCGCTTTAACATTGTGAAGACTATTGATAATTTATTCGCATTATCTTAGTTATAATATTTCATCGGGCTAGTTGAGCTCACCTTTTCTTTCACTCGTTTTTCTTCGTGAAATGAGAATATAGCCGGGATTTAGCCGGGGAAAAGAGTAATGGTCCGAAGATAGCATTAGTAGTCCTCACTATTCTCGTGAAATAGTGTGATAATAATCGTAATGAGGACTCCTTTTGAGTTTGTATAATATCTAGTAGACAATATTTGTATTCAAACTCACGCTTTTATGCCGTATTGCATACCTACGCTTATATTAGTAAGTTGTATTTAAATTTATACCATGTAAGTGGCGACCCAAGATGGGTGACGATACCTAATTTTGGGGGCGCCACAGGTTTGGTATCGTAGCTTAGGATATGATCCATGGCTAAAATGCTAGATAAGAACTAGGAGGGAGAGACGGGGAATTCTTCGCTAGTATGACCTACCTAAGTTTATTTGTTATTTAATTGGCTCACGTAGTATAGGGATAATATTTGATATATTAATTAACCCTTGTTTTGTGACAAAGTGTTTGAGAATGACATCCGAAAATGCCGAGATAAGCAATGAAGCACATGAGAGTGTTGATTCACCAAACAAAAGGTAACGACCAACAACACGATAATAATCATATTGGTGGCAACGGCTATCGTAACAATGATAACCATCGCGGGGAAATTATTATGCTAAGAATGGTAACCACTTTTGGTAATCATGGCAAAGATAATAGAAGTGGAAATTGCAAGAAGAGAAGGTCATTTAGCTCAATTTTGTTGTGCACCAAAGTCAAGTCTAATTTGGGACGGTGGCACCAAAGGTGGATATGGACAAAACAAAGTCCTTGGTTTTAGGAAGTGCATTTTTCATGACTTCTCAAAAGCTTAGTAAACCGAACGATGTTAGCACGGGTTAGTTAATTATAAATTCATAAGTCTATACCTTATAAGATACCGCTTCTACCCATTATTTTATCTCTCTTGCTTGTGTTCAACGCTTAAATTTGACCAAGAAGTTAAACTTTGACTTATCGGGTCAAACTTCGTTAGTAGGAGCCTTCATATCGCTTACTATTTTTAAATCTTGTTTGATTCAAATAAACATTTTCACGCTAATTCGTCGATCTTATCTTTTGAAAATATTTGTCTTTGATGTGATTTTAGGAATCAATTGGTTAACTACTCATCATGCTTTTCGTAAGGTTGTTAGCTTTTATATTCATAACCAACTTGTTGTGCGAATTCAAGTAACCAAACTACTAAAGTCAATTATTGTCATATCAAGCCATAAGTAAAGAGCCCCCCTAACCTTTCGTTGTTGACTTCCTTGTGTGGAATGCACCAAAGCTTTAATTTCAGAGGCTTACATCGTGAATGAAGATGGCAAGTTTATAGGTATCATTGTGAGGTCTTATCTAGGTTAAGGGATGAAGTCACATTGGTATCAATGTGACGCACTATCCAAGTCTTGGATGAGAGTCATAGTTTTGAATGATATTTCAATTATTAATAAATTTCCGGTGTATTCTTGAAGACTTCTTAGCCTACTTAGAGCGTGAAATCGAATTTTGTATTGACCCCAGTACAAAACCCATTTCTTAAACCCTCAAATATTTCTTCAACTAAAATGAACAGTTTACGTGGTTTATGATGAAAGTCATAATAAAAGCATTGGACTAATGAAAATCATGGGTATACGTGGTATTAGTAAGTGTTATGATGAGTTATGTTGGTTAGAATGTGAAAACATGAAAGTTTCTTAAAAATCACAAGGAGTTAAAAACCAGATTTTGGTGAAAAACGTAATATGAAATTCAATCGACCAAATCTCCTATTATATTTTGAATTTTGAGTGTGGTCAAGTCCTAGAGTTAGATCTATGAGTTACCTAACTAATCCAAGTGGAATCACCTGAAAAAGGTGTTGTAGATTTTCGTGTGGACTGATTTTAGCAAAGGAGTCAAAACTTCAAAATGTCCAAAAAAGTCTGCTGCCACGTTTTTTGTAAGGCCTGTTTCGGCCACTTAATTAGTGAGAGAAAATTCAGGCCTTTTGGGACATAAAAGTATATGGTATAAAGAACATCGTGTCCAAAAAATGAGCTCATTCAGACTTAAAATGAGCAAGTTATGACCATTTCAATATTTAGGATTTTTTGACGAAAAATGCTATAACTGGAGTTCTATAACTCCGATGACCATGAAATTTAAACTGGAGGCTCACATTAACATGTGTAAGGTTCTTCCAAGATTTGGGAATTTTTGGAGTTAAACTTGAGGTAGCTAATTTCATAAGGAATTAATTAGAAATTGATTTTTGAAAAATAGTAAATGAATTTTAAAAATTTCGAGAAAAATATATTTTCATTATGGGACTATATTATGCTAAATCCCAGAAAAGAAATATTTTTGGGACTGATTTGGTATTTGTCATGAAAATAGTTTAGTTACGAACATATGAGTTAAATATGTTATGTGAAGTAACAAAGTTGAAAATAGGATTTTATGGCTAGAGAATCCTATATAGAGTATATGCATATTTTTTTGAGAGATTTGATAATTGGTGATGATATCTTATGAGTATGGCATTTTTGAATGATTAAATGCATTATATGGTAAAGCGTAAACAATTGAGATAAATTGTTTATAAATTTTAGAAGTGATTAAAATATTGTTATAATATTAATGATATTAGATTATGAGATTATTAAGTGATTGATAACATGGGGATATTCTTGAATCCTCGGATAAATTATATTATAAATGTTTAATATTTATCCTTTATCTCATTTGATTGATTCTTTATATCATTATCCTCATGCTTATATTATGTTGAAAGTCATTTGTGGTCATGCAGAAAGTGCATAGATGGACTTGGTATGATTATGATTGTGGATTGTTCGGTAGATAATCATAACCGTAATTGAAAACACGATTATCTTTGGTCGTAGAAGGCATGGATAATTTGTGGTCGTGATACTAATGAATACACGATTATCTTCGCGCAAGAGTGCATGGATAATTTGTGGTCGTGATACTAATGAATACACGATTATCTTCGCCGTAGAAGTGCATGGATAATTTGTGATCGTGGTACTAATGAATACACGATTATCTTTGGTCGTAGTGCATGGATAATTTGTGGTCGTGATACTAATGAATACACGATTATCTTTCGTCGTAGTGCATGGATAATTTGTGGTCGTGATACTAATGAATACACGATTATCTTTCGCCATAGTGCATGGATAATTTGTGGTCGTGATACTAATGAATACACGATTATCTTTGGCCAAAGTGTATGGATAATTTGTGGTCGTGATACTAATGAATACACGATTATCTTTGGCCGTAGTGCATGGATAATTTGTGGTCGGATACTAATGAATACACGATTATCTTCGCCGTAAAGTGTATGGATAATTTGTGGTCGTGATACTAATGAATACACGATTATCTTTCGCCGTAGTGCATGGATAATTTGTGGTCGTGATACTAATGAATAAACGATTATCTTTGCCATAAAGTGCATGGATAATTTGTGGTCGTGATACTAATGAATACACGATTATCTTCGGGTCAGTAGTACATGGATAATTCGCGTTTCGTGATACTAATGAATATCCTCGGCCCGTAGTAGCAAGGTGGATGATTCGATGATATGGATTAATTATCGAAATGAGTCTCAAAGAATGAAATATTAATTCATGGATGTGGTAAAAGTCATCTTCGTCAGTAGTGTATTGATAGACTTGGTATGATTACGACCAAGGATTATTCTAGTATAATCATAATCAGATTGAAAAAACACGAATATCCTGGCCAATTGGTGCATAGATAATTCGTGGTCGTGATACTATTAAGTTGCGCCTCAAGATTATTGGTTTTTGAGCTTGTATATCTTTTGCCCCAGAAGGCAAAGATGAATTGTTAATGAATATCTTCGCCGGATCACAAGATGAATTTAATATTTTTAACCATAAAGGTATTCAAGGTATCCTCACCTCTTTATCATATCGCACGCACTCTAATTTCGAGGGCAAAATTTCATAAGAAGGGAGGTTGTAAGACCCCAACTTTTATAAATAAAGATGAATTTTTATAAATATTATTTTTGAATATTATGGAATAAATTTGATATAATGTTATAGTTGTGGGTAATATTTATAAATTTTGCAAAGTAAGTAAGTTGTTATAAAATATTCGTTTGGCTCTGGGAATATTCTTTTTATCTGGGGAATATTCGTGACGACGGCTCAATCATGGTGGACCCCATAACTAAGTATTGTCGTAGTTAGAAAAACGACAAAATTATTTTTCTATAAAAATAACTAGCAGAGGTGTTACCGTTAAAACCGTTGAACTACCCTAGTGGTAAAAGTACAAGAATACGCTGGTGGTTCAGATAAGAAGACACCAGATTGATTATCGATGCTTACATGAGAAGTCACTTAGCTATACTCAATTATTGCAAAGAATTCACGTGATCATATCTCTTATATTATCGATTCAATTATTGTCACAAAGATCATCTCAGATAATATGTTATATTATTAATTGAGACGACAAGTTATAAATGATTAATAATTGTTGAAAGATTAAATATGTGTTGATTAAAAATAAAATGATTTGTGGTAATATTTATTCAATCCTCGATGTATATAAAGAGTCCTCATTATGAGACGCTTGTGGTAAGTTTTATTATTTTATGGGGGGCCCATATGTCATCATCTAAGAGTCTCTTCGTCAATAGTATTTACCTTTGTGAATAGTAATTACCTTTGTAAATAGTAATTATCTTCGTCAATAGTATTTATATTCGTCAAAAGTATTTACCTTTGTGAATAGTAATTACCTTTGTGAATAGTAATTACCTTCGTCAATAGTATTTACCTTCGTCAATAGTATTTACTTTTGTGAATAGTAATTACCTTTGTGAATAGTAATTACCTTCGTCAATAGTATTTACCTTCGTCAATAGTATTTACCTTCGTCAATAGTAATTACCTTCTTCAATAGTAATTACCTTCGACAATAGTAATTACCTTCGTCAATAGTAATTACCCTTCGCAAATAGTAGTTGTCCCTTCAATATTACCAAGAGTTAACGCGCTTCTTCTTGTTCCAAGGGTTAATTACCCCTTCGCAAATAGTGTTATCTCTTCAATATTACCAAGAGTCATTTTGACCCTTCGTTAAGCACCAAGAGCCACCCTCGCTTTTTCTATAAATAAAGCTCATTCCTTCATTATTTCTTATGAATTCATCGAAACTCTTGAGAGAGAAACTATATAGAGAAAGAAGAAAAGTATTCTGCTACTTCACTTTTCCAATATTCAGTTCTTCTAAGGTAAGGGATATTATTTGTTGTGCCCGTAAGGGGTGTTATTCTTTCTTATTCATGAAGAGAACTTCTGTTATTCCATTCTTTATTATTCGCATTGAATAACTCGTATACGCCAGATACCCTATACTTGGTGAAATCCTCCGTTATTCCATTCTTTATTATTCTCATTGAATAACTCAGATACGCCAGATACCCTATACATAATCAGATACGTGGTTTACCCTATACTTGGTGACATTCTTCTATTATTCTCATTGGAACATCCTGTCATGTGTTTTACACGGACCGGTTCCGCTTCTTTATTATTATTCGTTGAACATCCCGTCGTGTGTTTTACACCGCACTGGTTAAAATCTTTATCATTCCGTTGGAATATCCTATCTCGTGTGTGTTTTACACCCGGATCCGGGTTCCATCTTTATTATTCTGTTGGAACATCCCGCTTGTGTGAATTTCACACCGACCGTTCTCGTTATTATTATTCGTTGAATAACTCCGCTCTGCGCTGGCCTATCGCGATTCATGGTGATTTCTTTTGTTATTCCATTCTTTATTATACCCAGTTGGTTAAAACTTTGACTTCTATACTCCATGAAATTAGTGGAATATTTTTGACATTCAAGGCTTCATCCAAAGATCCTTTCATGGAAATATTCTTCTTAATATTCTTGAATTTTACTCTACAAAGCAAAAGATCATGTCGACAATTTGGACGTTATTAGTTCCTAATAAATTAATTCGTGAACTTGTTTTATTGAATTATTATGTCATTGTCATCATCCTCATGTTATATTATGTTATCTTCGCTTACGTGCAAGAGAAGAACTTAGTATGATTATGACCAGGATCATTCTAAGTATAATCACGGCTTGTTATAAATGATGTGATAAAAGTCCTCAGTATTCTGTAATGCGTTGATGGATAGTTTTTGGTATGATTATGACCTGTGGGTGATTCTAAGATAGTCGCTTGATTATTGATAATTTGATGAAAATCCTCGACCGTGGTACGTGGATGATTAGATATTGTGGTTTATTCATTAAACCGAGTCTTAGTGATAAAAATTTATGAAAACCTTTTAAAACCTAAAAGATAGTAGACTTTATTTTCTACTTGACTCTTTTAATGGATTGATATTCACCGCAGCTTATAAATTGGTTGTCTATTGTATTTTATTAGTTTAACATTGTTGAAGACTATTGATAATTTATTCTCGCATTATCTTAGTTATAATATTTCTTATCGGGCTAGTTGAGCTCACCCTTTCTTTCACCGTTCTCTTCGTGAAATGAGAATATAGCCGGGACGAGTCTGGGAAAGAGTAATGGTCCAGAGGATAAGATTAGTAGTCCTCACTATTCGTGAAATAGTGTGATAATAATCGTAATGAGGACTCCTTTTGAGTTTGTATAATATCTAGTAGACAATATTTGTATTCAAAACTCACGCTTTATGTCGATTGTATACCTACGCTTATATTAGTAAGTTGTATTTAAATTCTGTACCATGTAAGTGGCGACCCAAGATGGGTGACGTATACCTAATTTTGGGGGCGTCACAACGACATTCAAACTCCAATTAAAGTAACAGATTTTCAGTCTCAAGAATATAGTTAATTGGTATCTTGTGCCACCGTTTCACCAATTCCTCATGTCTCCCGACAATTCTTTATTAAATGGTGGGATAAGTTTGATGTTAATAAAATTGTTGGTTAGGTTCAGAAGGAGTTTCCTATAGTCCCTCTCCCAGTTCTACCAGTCACAGTTATCCCAGCAAAAGAGTCTACCAGTAAATTAAAAGAGTCTAGAGGTAGTCCAACTGGTTCAGCTTGTTCCCGTGGCATTTCAAATATTAAAAATTGTTCCAGTAAAGAATTAAAGTTAATAGCCCAAGCCCTGCATGACAGAATTGATGAGTTACATGAAGAAGCCTCTGCATATTCTTCATCCTCTTCTAGGAACGCTTCTACCAGTAAATTTGAAGATGATGATGACCCATATGATGTTATCAACCTGCAAGATGCTCAGGACCCATTTGCCTGACATCTCAGTTAATTATTACCCCTGATCAAGTCAAGAGATGCTCTTCCACCGAAAGCAGTCCTCTACCATATGCGTATGTTTCTGCTTTTCCATCGAAAGCTTCTTCCAAGTCAAAAGTTTCGGCCACTTTGTCAAAAGTTGCTAAAAGCATCCATGCATAGTAAAAAGTCAGCACTATTTTACTATTCATCAATAGTATTTATTGTTTGTAATCATTTACTTTCTGTAATAGTAACTTTGTAATAGTTCTTTCCTTATTCTATAAAAGGAACTTGAACTTAGTTAGCAAGACAGACTTAGAAAGACTCAGAGCTCCTTCTCTAACAAATCTTTAGCCTCTGTTCTCCCTTCTCTTCATCTACCAATCTTAATGTTCTAAGTAAACTTGTAAGTCAATTTATTTTTCGGTATTGTAAATATTTTATTTTCAGTTATCAATAAAATTATGTTTTAGTAATTAAATTGTGTTGTTTATATGCGCCATTCAGTTCTACTTCTATCTTCTTTTATATTCGTCTTCCATCCCCAAATGGTATATATATATAAGCATGTGATAAAAGGGGTGGAGGTGAGCAAGTTGTATTTGGATGCTTTGTTTTCAAAATCAGTGTGTGCAGCATCCTCCTGCATATTTTTTTTCAAACCTGGTGTGCTTCTATTTTCCTATAAATAGGTTGCTTAGTTAAATAATGAAACTCACACCAGAATCAGAAAATTCTTCCTCAATAATATTGTGTGTATTTTTTTGAGTATAAGGATATTTTAAGTGTAGCTAATAGTGCAAGATTTCATCAAGATAATCTTCATTATTCTAGTCAAATCTAGTATCCTATTAAGGTAAAGGATGTTATTTTCTTTCAATACTCAAAAATGATATTGTTACCTTCCATACTCGTAAGGGATATCATTTTCTTTCATACTCCATATTATGTAAGTGATATTATTTTATTTCATATTCCTAAATCTAAACTTATTATGGTAAATATTGCTTCTGTAATTCCTAAAATGATTAGAAATTCCTTGAGGAAAATCACTGGTGGGAATCAGTGAAGCGCGCACATCACTCAGCACTCAAAAGTATTTCTCAGAGAGCATTTGTCACATAAAGAAAGTGGAATTTATTATGTTGGAGCAGAATGATATGACTGTCTCACAATAGGAAGCCAAATTTTTCGATTTATCCCGATTTACACCCATTTGGTGGATAACGAAGAACGCATGACCCGAATGTTCTTATGAGGTTTAAAATTTGAGATTCGTGAACATCTTATTTCTCATAAACTTCGTTTATATTCAGATATCATGGATATGGCTCAATTTTTGGAATGAGGGAAAGAAACAATACAACCAGGAGATAACAACCGACAGTGAGAGATGAGCTACGATAATAGTTATACTAGTGGCAATAGTCATCCAAACAATGATAACTAGCATGGGAGAAATTATCATGCTAAAAATGGTAATCATTTCGGTGGTAATCCTGGCCCAGATAATAGGAGAAGTGAGTCGAGTGGAAATAACTTCAAAAAAAGAATCAACAATGACCATGGAAAGACACCGACACCAGCACTAGCACCAATTTTTAGGGGAGGAGAACGACTACCAGTCAGATGTTACAAATGCGGACAGAAGGGACACATCGGTCCAAAATGTACACAGCAACCCAAGGCGTGTTTCAGTTATGGAAAGGAAGGTCACATAATTCAATTTTATCCTTTAAAAAACTCAAGTCCAGCTGTAATGGTGACACCAAAGGCTGCTCCGGACAAATCAAAGCCGGTGGTCCAGGGGAGAGATTTTGTCGTAACTTCCCAAAAAGCAAGGAATCCAAACAAAGTTATCACAGGAAAGTTAATCATAAACTCTTGCAAAGTCTATGCCTTATTATATACTTGTTCTACCCACTCTTTTATTTCCCCAGCTTGTGCTCAACGTTTGAAGTTGACCCCTGAGAAATTAGATTTTTACTTATCTGTTAAAACTTTGTTAAGAGAAACCTTCATCACATCCACTATTTATAAATCTTGTTTAATTGAAATCGTCACCCTCACTTTACCCGTTGATCTCATATATTTGGAAAAACTTAAATTTGATGTGATTTTAGGAATTAACTAAAATTGATTATTTTCGTAAGGTCGTTAGTTTTCATATTCCTAATCAATCACTGTAATCTCTAGCCATAAAGCCATTCATTTATTGAAAAATGGATGTCAAGCTTTCTTAGCCCATGTTACCGATTTAAACAAAAATACGTCAAATTTAAATGAAATTTCTATTGCTAATAAATTCTCTGACGTATTTCCTGAAGAACTTCCTGGCCTATCCCTAGAACGTGAAATCAAATTTTGTATTGACCTTCAACCTGATACAAAACCCATTTCCAGAAGTGTTTGAATTTCTAGCTGAGATTACAGGAAAATGCATCTTGTGCAAGGACACTCCACATGATACTGTAAGTGATCTACAACTAAGAATCATGACTGCAATCATTATAAAACAATAGATAAACTTTAGAGTTCTTCTAATTGATTGGTTAACCAAATGGGTGGAGAAGGCTGAGATGAAGAAGTCTATAGATAAACCTCTCACGAAGGTATTTCATGGAAGACTCTTAAGCATTATTCTGAAGAAGAAACTGGGAAGCAAGATAAAGGATGATGAGGGAGAACCACTGAATGTTCATAAAGTGATGTCCCCACAGTTGTTCAAAAACTGGAAGAAAAATCCCAAGGAAAACAAGAGGCTAATGACATCTGACAGCAACAAGAGATTTCTACAAAGAAGATGAAGGCACAAGAGGTGTAAAGCAAGCCATCCCACTCTGATGACTCTGTATCTGTAAAAACCACACCAGAAAAGAAGAAGTCTAAGAGTGTGAAGAAAATAGAGGCTCCACCAAGCAGTCTCTCCACTGAAAACAAAAGACAAGGAGAAAAACAAGCATCAACATCAGAAACCCCAAGAGAAGAAGGAGTAACATATTACTCCAAGGGCCTTCCAAGAAGAAAGCAAAGGTAATGAAGAAGTCAGTTCCAGTTCCTAAAAGAAGCCTATCTACTTAAGAAGAAAGATAAATATTAGAGTCCAAAAATGAGAAGGGATCTAAAAGCTTCAAAGGTAAATCCTCAAAGAGTAATTCTAGCAATGAAGAAGAAGCTGAGTCTATAAAAGAAATAGCCAAATCTGACAATGAAGAAGAAGTACAAGTCCTATAGACAACACTCAGAGTTACCACTCTGCTGAAGAAAGATTGGAAGTTGAAATAATTGCATTTCCTATTGAAAATGCTCTAACAAGTTCACACAATGACTCAAAAGATGTTTAGTCCGAAAAAGAATGACCTGCCCATACTAATGCTGAACATCAAGAAAGCTTGTCTGGTGATTCAGAGGCTTCAAATTCTGAAGAAAAAGAAAATTCTGACTCTTCTATAGCTGAACCTCCAAGGAGAAGAAAGAGCAATGATCGCCTTGCGGATCGTTTCTAAAGAAGAAAGGAGAATCTTCTACTGTTGTCATTGATTTGAGTGATGATGAGTCTGAATCCAAGGGAGAAGATTCTGAAGAAGATACTAGTAATGAAAATCAGCAAGAAGGATTCACTGATGAATCAGATAATAGAAGTCAGCATGATTCAAGCTCAGAAGGTGAAGAACTGGAAAAAGATTCTAGTTCTGCAAATCAAGAATCAGAGGAACCAACAGACTGTCCAGTTCTCTTTCCAGCAAAAATTAGCAGAAAAATAGTGGTGGAAGTTTTTGATGAACCACCAGCTGAACCAACATCAAGATGGATAAGCCATGGAAATGAACAACTCAGAGTTGTAAGAATGACTACAAACAAGGTGCTTAACAACTGAAAAAATATGGAGTTAGATTGCACAACAATGCTGTACAATGCTGATGATCTTCTGATGAGATGGTTCTTCCCGTGGATGCCTTGGTTAAAAGAAAATATTGATAAAGATGGGAGCTACTTCAGCTGGTGTTACTCAAAGTTTCGAACTTGGAGCTGGTATCTCAAAACTTTCCAAGGGTAAAAGAGTTTGCAATCAAGATGATCAAAGACCGATCTCACTTCAAAGTCTATCGACATACTAGTAACCACTACATTCCCTACGATTATAGAGTGGGTTCTGATGGAAAAAGGATTATGCCCAAGTTAATGATCGTAGAGTCCTCTCACTCTACCACTAAAGATGATCAAGATCTAAATGACAAGCTTCCCTCTGACCAAGCAAAATTGTCTAATATCCCTTCATCCTCTACCAGTGAGTGGCACTCAATGATTTATCAGATTCTCACTGCCTTAGAAAATCTGTCCAAAAATGAAAATCGTGGAGTCCAGTCAGGTGTTCAACAAAAGTCTACCCAAACACATGACCAAACTTCTACGGAGCAGAAGTTACTAAAGAATTCTAATGAGTTGGTCAAGCAGATGACTATCATCACTGAAGAGGCCAAGATGTTGACTGAAGCAGGAGGCAATGTAGTTCAAGAAAGACTTCAAGAAACTATATCTGATATATCTGTCAAAATCAAAGAGAGAGAGAGAGAGAGATCAAATCTATCTGAAGGATATAAATGATCAAAAGGCATAAGCTTTACAAGCATAGAAGGCTAATGAAGAATAAATCATTAGTCAAGTTCATCACAAGGACCAGGACAGACAACGATCATAGAATAGATTCTGAAGCAACCTCGATAATCATAGTGTAACCTCAATGATCGTAGAGTAGGCTCGACGATTGCAGTCTTCCTAGAGGATACACTTGCTTATGGGGAGCTCGGAAGAACTACACATGCTCAATTATTTAGATTGTGTGGAGATAAGTTTGGAAAGAAGCCCTGTAGACTCACCTCAGAAGTTCAGTGACCAAACTATCATAAAAAACATCAGTGGTTAAGCTATGCAACTTCAAGATAAGGATTAGTGTCCAATCATCCACTGAAGAATCTCTCAGAAAACGATCGTTGAGTCAACAAAGAAAACCGTAGAATCCACAACCAACTCTACATACTAAAAAGGTCAACGGTCAATCTACGTCAAGAATGCTTATTTTCTTAAAGGAAATTAAAACCGAAAAGCTATTCGGTTCTACGGGAGTTATAATTTCTTATTGGGCGTCAGGAAATCAATGACCGGTTGACACATCACGCCTTATGCAGAGTCGTAAGGAACCGCCATAAAGACAAATTCAAAATCTCAAAAGCTTATATCGAAAGTTATCGAACCGCTTCTCCTCCCTTTTTCAAACCCTAAAATCCTCTCCAAAGCCTGAATCCATTAAACATCTAGATTCGCCCAAATCACATTCAACAATCTCTCATAGAAGGTCTGAAACTAAATACCCATACATCTCGAACTCTCAAAATGGAATAATGGCGTGTTATAACCAAAATTCAACTCGGCTTCAAGAAGTTCAAAAGATCAGAAAAAAAGTTCAAGGATATACTTGAAATTGTAAAGAATGCTAGGTTTTATGAGTGCTTGGAAGCTAACACTCCAGTCTATACCGAACTAGTGAAGCAATTCTATTCCAATTCAACAATAGGTTCTGGGTTTCTGTCCACAAAGGTCAGAGGAGCAAGTCTGAAGATAAAGGCATTAGACTTCAACTAATGTCTAGGGTTTCCCAACTAAGGTATGATAAACCTCGATGAGGTTGACATTAAAGAAGGTAAGTGGTTAAGGCATTACAAGAAAAATGCAAATCTGAAGAATATAAAGAAGGAGTTTCCAGAAGAGTTTGAATTTCTTGCTGAGATTACAGGAAAATACATCTTGTGCAAGGACACTGCACATGATACTGTAAGTGATCTACAACTAAGAATCATGACTGCAATCTTCATGAAACAACAAATAAACTTTGGAGCTCTTCTAATTGATTGGCTAACCAAATGGGTGGAGAAGGCTGAGATGAAGAAGTCTACAGATAAACCTCTCACGAAGGTATTTCATGGAAGACTCTTAAGCATTATGCTGAAGAAGAAACTGGGAAGAAAGATAAAGGATAATGAGGGAGAACCACTGAATGTTCATAAAGTGATGTCCCCACAGTTGTTCGAAAACTGGAAGAAAAATCCTTAGGAAAACAAGAGGCTAATGACATTTAACAGCAACAACAAGGTCTCTGCAAAGAAGAGGAAGGCACAAGAGGTGGAAAGAAAGCCATCCCACTCTGATGACTCTGTATCTGAAAAAGCCACACTAGCAAAGAAGAAGTCTAAGAGTGTGAATAAAACAGAGGCTCCACCAAGCAGTCTCCCCACTAAAAAAAAGAGACAAGGAGAAGAATAAGCATCAACATCAGAAAGCCCAAAGAGAAGAAGGAGTAACAGATTACTCCAAGGGCCTTCCAAGAAGAAATCAAAGGTAATGAAGAAGTCAGTTCTAGTTCCTCAAAGAAGCCTATCTACTCAAGAAGAAAGAGAAATTGTAGAGTCAGAAAATGAGAAGGGATCTGAAAGCGTCAAAGGTAAATCCTCAAAGAGTAATTCTAGCAATGAAGAAGAAGCTGAGTCTATAAAACAAATAGCCAAATCTGGTAATGAAAAAGAATGTACAAGTCCTATGGATAACACTCAAAGTTGCCACTCTGCTGAGGAAAGGTTGGAAGTTGAAACAATTGCATTTCCTATTGAAAATGCTCTAACAAGTTAACACCATGACTCAAAAGATGTTGAGTCCAAAAAAGAAGGACCTGCCCATACTAATGCTGAACATCAAGGAAGATTGTCTGGTGATTCAGAGGCTTCAGATTCTGAAGAAAAAGAAAAGTCTGACTCTTCTATAGCTGAACCTCCAAGGAGAAGAAAGAGCAACAGACTGCTTGCCAGATCTGTTCTAAAGAAGAAAGGAGAATCTTCTACTGCTGTCATTGATTTGAGTGATGATGAGTCTGAATCCAAGGGAGAAGAATCTGAAGAAGATACTAGTAATGAAAATCAACAAGAAGGATTCACTAATGAATTAGATAAAAGAAGTCAGCATGATTCAAGCTTAGAAGGTGAAGAAATGGAAAAAGGTTCTAGTTCTGCAAATCAAGAATCAGAGGAACCAACAGACTATCCAGTTCTCTCTCCAACAAAAATTAGCAGAAGAATAGTGGTGGAAGTTTTTGATGAACCACCAGCTGAACCAACAACAAGATGGATAAGCCATGGAAACGAACAACTCAGAGTTATAAGAATGACTACAGACAAGGTGCTTAACAACTGGAAAAATATGGAGTTAGATTGCACAACAATATTGTGCAATCCTGATGATCTTCTGATGAGATGGTTCTTCCCGTGGATGCCTTGGTTAAAAGCACATACTGATAAGGATGGGAGCTACTTCAGCTGGTGTTACTCAAAATTTCCAAACTTGGAGCTGGTATCTCAAAACTTTCCAAGGGTAAAGGAGTTTACAATCGTGATGATCAAAGAATGATCTCACTTCAAAGTATACCGACATGCTGGTAACCACTACATTCCCTACGATTATAAAGTGGGTTCTGATGGCAAAAGGATTATGCCCAAGTTGATGATCGTAGAGTCCTCTCACCCTACCACTAAAGATGATCAAGATCTAAATGAGAAGCTTCCTCCAGGCCAAGCAAATTTGTCTCGTATCCTTCATCCTCTACCAGTGAGTGGCACTCAACGATTTATCAGATTTTCACTGCCTTATAAAATCTGTCCAAAAATGAAAATCGTGGAGTCCAGTCGGTGTAATCAACAAAAGTCTACCCAAACACATGACCAAACTTCTACGGAGCAGAAGTTACTAAAGAATCTTGATGATTTGGTCAAGCAGATGTCTATCATCACTAAAGAGGCAAAGATGTTGACCGAAGCAGGAGCCAATGTAGTTCAAGAAAGTCTTTAAGACACTATGTCTGATATATCTCTCAAATTCAAAGAGAAAGATCAAATCTATTTGAAGGCTATAAATGATCAGAAGGCAGAAGCTTTACGAGCACAGAAGGCTAATGAAGAACAAATCATATCCCTCTCTGACAAGATTGACAATTTGAATCAGTCTCTTTCCCTACAACTTGAGTTGAGCCAACAAGAACTTAAGATGGATGTTAGAAACTCATCTTACTTGATGGAACAACTTATGTCCAAAATGGAGCATCTCTCACAAGTGATTAATGACAAAAAGTGGGAGAAAAAGAGGCATAGAAAAAGGAACTCAAGGAAGAGCAAGGAGATCAGAAGAAAAGAAGATAAGAAAGCCAAGAGGAAGGCAAAGAAGAAGATTGCAGCAGCAGTAGCAGAATCATCATCTAAGGGGGAGTCAAAGGATGATCCCATGAATGCAAAGTTTGAGGGGGAGCCAGAAAAAGAAGAAGAGCATGAATCTGAGGAGGAGCAGAGAAAAGAAATGGAGTCACCATCTCAGGGGGAGCAAGAGCAAAAAGATCAAACAGATAAATAGCTGATCAACAGATATCCTAGAAGACACACATAGAGCCAAAAAGGTACATCTCTATCTAGTTAGGTATATTTTGGATCCAAGATGTAAAAGGTCATAGTTTATGTAGTTCCATATTATTATCAATGACATTCATGATTTTCTGTCTTAGAAATACAGCTGCTCACTGTATATAAGATTCATTCATATCATGCATATGCACTAATTATTTTTGTCATATTCAAATTGAGGGAGATTATTAGGAATAAGCATGTGAATGATATTCCTATTTATATATGATTTGATTATGATATAAATGAATGAATATACAAGTATGCTTGCATCAAGAAAAGCTTTAAAGTCTTTTGAATAGATAATAGGAACATATGTACAAGGACTTAAAATGAATTGATCAAATGTGTTATGTTGATCCTACATAAGCAAAACATCTTTGTAAAGTCCTTAAAAAGAAATGATGTACAAGGCCTATAAATATAGAAAGATCAAGCTTGTTAGGTTGATCTTATAATGTAATAGATAGACTTCTCTGATCGTCAAGAACTGCACCAGAAATCGTAGTCTGCCAGGAGAGTCAAGGAAAACTTGAGAGCTATCAAGGCAGAATCGTAGTCTGCAAGATAGTAGATCTCGGAGTTCATAGACTGTAAGGAGACAAGAGGAAGGATCGTAGTGTGTCCAGAAGAACTTCCTCAAAGCTGAGGAAGTCATATTCAGAATTATAGACCACACTCGGAGTCGTAGAGTCTACTGATCAAATAAGAGGCAGAGATCGTAGTTGAGCCAAATCAGATGAAGATAACAAGCTTAAGGATAGAGATCATAGAGTGTCGACATCTGATCTCGGAGTCGTAGTGTCTGCACAACCAAAGCTAAATCGTAGAGTGTAGAACTAAGGCTTCAACAAAGGTGCTCATAATGCCAAGACAGAATCGTAAAGTAAACATGATTATCAATAAATGAGCACTCCCTGAATATCAGAAAAAGACTTCAGTTAAACTGGCTAAGGAAAGTCAGCAAGAGCAGTATCTGTCAAATAAATAGAAGAGAACGATCTTGGGGTCAACCAGGATCGTAGTGTTTGCCAAGCAAAGAAGGAACTGATATAGTTTACATAGAGATACTGGCCATCTTCTGAAGAACAAGGCTAAAGTGATTAAGCATGGGTTAGTCCAATGATGATAAGTGAACAGGAGATTACAAGGAGAAAGTGAGCTGGCCATGCCACAAATCTGAGGTGTCTTGATATTCAAAAGAGACCAGAAAAAGGATTCAAGCTATCAGTTCCTGAGATCAGTCAAAGGCAAACAGAAGTGTTGAAGCACTGTACAAATGGATAAAGAAGTGTTCTACATTGAAGATCCCATGAACACTCTTCAGGATCGTAGTGTTGTCTCAACCTGTCAATGAGCAACATTCAACCAGACACTACGATTAGGTCCAAGAATATGCATCAGAATCGTAGAGTTTGGTCATTTGAAGATTGAAGCATTGGCAATGGTTCAATTTGAAGAGTGATATTCGAATATAGTTTATTAAGAGCATCGATGCAAAAGGACAATCTCTGATGTTCTAATCGAGAAATCAGAAGGGAGAAATAAAGTTGACTACCTGCCCAAGACATAAAAGTGACATCTCTGACGGGAGTAGGTGAAACAGTAGACTGCAGTGTCAGACAGATGAAAAAGGGGATGTTATGTCATATCTGTAGTCTACATCAAATAACTCGAGATTTGTGAGGAAATTTAAACTACTTTCAATGGCTATATTCTAACGAGAAGATTGGGAAGGAGTTTATATCAGCCAGAGCTTTAAAGATCAAGAGTTGCTGAGTTGAAGGATCGTTGAGTTGTTGGAATGCTATAGTGTTGACTCAACGAGTTCCACCAGAACTAAATAGAACAAGTCTTAATGATAGTGAGATTACAAAGGTGGAAGTGAAGCAGCTTTGAAGAAGTACTTGAACAGACTAAAGCTTCACTCAACAAAGATGAGAATGCCACTGAAGATGGCAACTAAGCTGAGAGCCGAGAAGGCCAAGAATATAGCATTCAGAAGAGTGGCAAAGTACAAAAAAGATCAAGAGAGACACTCTACGAATCACCAAAAACCAAAAACTGAATCAGAATAGATGCAGAACCATGTTTGCAAACCACTCAAGAAGGGTTCAGGGAATGCTAAGTGCAGAAACGAAGTCTACCAAAAGCTCAAACACTTAGCAAACACAAATGGTTATGGTGCACAGCTAACATTAGATGAAGATGAGCAGAAAAGAGTAAAGATCTGTAATGACCCCAAAAAACATACAATTTAATTCTCAACTTTGGTCGTTAATAACACATCTACCTTTTGATTTTACATCATTATTCGATGTTAAACTTTATAAAATGCAGAATAATTTAAACTTTTATGTCTTTTTACTTTAATTCCTTGAATCAAAACCTTTATCATCTACATGTCTTTGAATCAATCTTATTTTGGGATTCGCTTTATCACAGTTATTGTATAAAATTTTACATTTTAATCCGATAACCTTTACATATCAAATAACTCTAACTTTTTCTTTACAACTCAACATAAAACTATACATCATAAAACATTTAGTACATCTCATGAATCTTAATCATGGTATAAAGAAATAACAACATTAGCTAAAATGTTAATCTTCGTGTATTATTTCTGATCCACGTCATTCAAGTAGCACATAGTATTTCCTTCAATCCTTAACCTGCAAAAATGGTTATTTGCAAGGTTGAGCTCAATAAAAACCAAAGAAGATCTAACGGTTTTCACGCATCACGTGTACATAATAACATGCTCAACATATATCTCATAAACATTAAACTAATATAACATACATACTACAGTTCATTTAACAAGTATAAAGATTGAGTTCCTTACTCAATCACCATGCTTTACTCAATCAACGTAGTCATAAGTTGACTTTAATCATTTCATACATTCACATATATATAACACATCATGCTCTTTGTAATAAAAATTTAAAACAGTTAATCACCAAGTTCACATAGCAAATAGGAACTGAAAGACTTGCCTGGTTCGTAGATTACCAATTACCCAAAAATAGCTTAAATGCTTTGCATACATCCTACAACAGTTCAAAGGTTCATATTCACATTCATTAGTTACACATATAATGAAACCACAATGACTCTTAGTCTTAATCTTTTATAACTTGCGTCTCTTTGAAACTTAACACATATCATCAAGTATTTACTCCTCTTCATATGACACTAATCATTACATAATCCTATTTTGTGTTTCTTTATACTTCTTTCATAACCGACACTTAACGTTCATTAAAGTCGTCATAGATTCCATTACCTCATATTAGATGTATTACACTTGCTAACAACAACTAGGTTATATAACCTCCACCTTATATCTCGTTACACTTCTCTTACAATTGACAATTAAGTCTTCTAACGCGTATTTACATCCTTTTAAACATATATTAGACTAACTAATCAAGTTAACATTCAAATCATTCTTTCAACTTATATCTCTTTATAAACCAACATAAACCTTATCATTTATCTTCAACTTTTGAAAACATCACATTTAGTTTCATTTCATAACTTATTTAAATAATTACTTAAAATCTTCCCATTTTATATTACATCTCATTACAATCTGTTATTATAGTCCACAATATGTCTTAACATCATTAACATGCTTGCCAAACTAGATTAAGTCCATTAGTCATGACCTATAAATAAGCAGACTTCACTACCTAGGCTTAGGACACTGCCAAGCATTTCTGCTTATCCCAAGCTCTCGCACTTGCCAATGATTAACGTTGGTGTTGACTATGAGAAACCATACTTGCCATGAATTATTTTCTTTTTCATTGTGGTGACAATGAGTCAAGGCTACACCTGCATGTAAACCTGTAGTAGAAGAGTTCGATATACTACCAAACCCAATTCAACCCAATATTCACCGAAAACACCACACTCAACTTCTAGAACTTTATAATAACATATTGACACATGCTACACATCATTCTATCTACAAAATCATCACATAAACACAGATTTGAAGAATCAAAAACCCCCAATTTCCAAATTTCTTCATTTTTTACACATTTAGCGAATTCGATCATAATAAACAACTTATTTAATTTACTTATTTTCTTTCATAATAAATAACTCATTTAATTTAATTAATTCATTAAATTAAATCTTTTAAATAAAAATTACCATTATTCAATTTCATTACTAAATTAATGCACCACAATTCATCGTTATTTATTTATCTCAATAAATAAATTAATTAGAATATTTATTTAATTCAATAAATATTTAAAATTAATTACAAAATTCATTTAATTTCTTCAATAGTTAACTTAACTATTAAACCTCACTTTTCCAATATATAAATATATATTTCTCTTCACACCAGATCATATATTTCAACATATATAGCACATATATATATACATACTCAAACTCAAAACATCTCATAATAAGAATTTTAATTATTAAATTCTTATTTTAATAATTTATAAAAATTCGGGTTGTCACATCTTTCCCCCTTATAAGGATTCCGTCCTTGAATCAACGAAACCTCCCTTACTCGGTTTTCACCAAATCTCTTTTCAAAATTTATCGTTGAATAACTTCATCATATTACCTTAATATAGGTTTTATATTTCTTACTCCCACCATTATTCATAATAAATTCTTATAAGTTTTATTTCATAACTTTTACTTAAACTCAATTATATTTGAGTATTACATATTCGTTAACCCATTCATTTCCTTTTCTAAGGATCGTTATCATATACTCAACTCATAAACACTCGGGATATTACATTCACCCCTTCTTCTAAGAATTTCGTCCTCGAAAGTTTTGACTTACTAATTTTCATTCATTCCATTTATCAAAATAGATTTTATGTTAATATCTATTTATTCATTAGGTTTTGTAACCAAATTCTTTCTCTACGGATCTTTCTAAGATCATCATATTCCTCACCTCATCCTCTTTTAAGAGTTTTACATTTCTCTTCTTTCTGGAATTCTATTTCTTTCTTGAAATTATTATGTTTTGCTTAATTTTCTCATCCTTTCCACTTTTACCTTTCAGAATAATAAGAATCTTCCATAATTGCTCAATAATTGGGAAGCGATATGAATAACAGGAATTTAAAACATTCCAAATTATGTTGAGGGGTCATAAGACCTTGAACTACATCCCTAGGTTATCAAGTATCTCAACTTGAACCTTTAACAGTCATAAGACTATACGGACCTTGAACTCTTCTCCAGGTTTAACGATTGCATCACCATGTAGAACCGTCTTTAATGTAATGTTTAGCAATCACACGTGATCGAAAACACTCTCTGCAAGTACTTTAGGTGATCAGCCTATCGTACCCCTACGTCGTGCACAACGTATTACATCTTAACATCGTAACGATTATATGCGTTACTTTCGGAACCATTGTCTCCGATAACATGTCCCCTTTTACAGGGTTGTTCACCTCAGTTTTTCAACATCTGAACCCGCAACAAAACAATTTGGTTTGGCATAACTTATCAAGAAACGCTTGAATTTCATAAACATCTTTCAATATTCGTCTAGCTGAATCAAATAGCATAGACTTCTATAATAATTCGGACATCAATCGAAATATACATATACATACATACACACACACACACACACACACACACACACACACACACACACACACACATATATATATATATATATATTCTCATATATTAATGAAATCTCAAAAATCTTTTTATGGCTTCATGATTATGACGTTGTCATACTACATCTCACCATAGTAAGCTGACGATCATATGATCACATCCAACACCAAGTTCCATTGTATTGATGACTCCATCGTTTATCATATCACCCGATATATATAGTTAAAATGTATTTTGAAATTTAAAAATCATTTTTTTTATTTAGCCGAAACAAATAGCATAGATACGCGAATAATAGCACTGTTTTAAAAAAAAATTCTCTGGTTCACTAGTGTGACCCAACATTTTTCAAAAATCAAAAGTACAACCATCAGCATGAAGTCAATAAATTTCAAAAATCTAGCAAAGCTAGAAGATTTGGAAAACCTATGTCTCCACTTTCTATACTGATCCATTGCTTAATAATTCTATCTATTTCTATAATCCTCAATTCTTCATTCATAGCTTATCTATACCCCAGTTTAGTTCATCAAACTTACCGCACATTGGAAGTTCAGGAACTTGCCACAATAATATGAGTTTAAGAACTTACCCTAGTCAGACCATAGGCGTCCATTCGTTGAGGGGTTCAAAACATACCATATTATTATAAGTCACGAACTTACCATATGCATTAGTTTTAACAACCGCACCTAATCTTAATAATATCTGACTAATCTTAATAGTTTCTAACTATCAAATATACACATGAGAAAAGAATCACCTTTTCGCCACATATACATTGATAGCGCGACACCAACATTCCAATGATTATCAATGTGATAAACTAAGTGCAAGCACAAAACCCTTGCCCATACAAAGGTTTGTACAACTCAGCCATCACATGAGTCCTCAATTGAAATTCGACCTAGTCTATCCTACTCATAACTTGCTCTTAACTTGCTCTTTGCTCGATACGAATTCCTCGTATCTCATGAGTTTATCTCGTACTATATCATAGTACATTACCTTCATAGCATCAAGCTATAATTATTCAAATATTACAAACCATCTTTCCTTTATAACTTAAACAGATCACGTCTTGATCTTATTCTATAATCATCTCCCTTAAAATTCTTTTCTTAACTCGTGATCGTTTTGTTTTACGATCCTTTTTCTTTCCTTTTTCATCATTTACGATTTTATTTATGCTTTTAATGTTATAGACTTTGTCTATTCATCATTATTCATTATCTTGGCTATTGGAGTTAGTTAACTCCCATTCCTTATCTTTATATCTCTTCAAGATTCTTCGTTGAATTGTCTTGTTTATATAACAATTCCTCCTTTAAGAATTTCTAACTTCATTTATATTGCCCAACATTTCATTCGAGTTCCATATTTTCATCATACGTATCCATTTTCTATACTTGGTACACATCGAGTCTCTAATTGTTTCAATATGGTACGCTGAGTGATTTCCCACAAACAACCAACAAACTAGGTTCCGAGTTGCTAGTTCGTATATACCTCTGCTCTATAAAGGAATCGTTTAGCCCAGATACCATATATCAACTATTAAAGAGTACAATTATACCATACCTAAATATAACTTTTTTTTAAACTTCTTTATCATTATCTTCTTATAGACATTGTCTATTTATTATCACCTTACATCCTTATTATTGGAGTTGGGTAACCCCACATTCCTATTCCTTATAATTCTGCGAGATTCTTTTTTGAATCCTCTCACGCATGTTTTAATCCCTTCATTATAAATTTCTTAAATTACTTCTTATTGTTCAAACTCTATTTGAGCTTATTCTTTCATTATCTTCACCTTCCTTCTCTAAGGTTATAGCCTACGGTACTCCTACCTAAATTTTATAACCTACAGCTTTGATACCAACTGTAACGACCCCAAAAAACATACAATTTAATTCTCAACTTTGGTCGTCAATAACACATCTACCTTCTGATTTTACATCATTATTCGATGTTAAACTTTATAAAATGAGGAATAATTTAACATATATCTTCATGTATTTACTCCTCTCCGTATAACACTAATCATTACATAATCCCATTTTGTGTTTCTTTATACTTCTTTCGTAACCGACACTTAACGTTCATTAAAGTCGTCATAGATTCCATTACCTCATATTAGATGTATTACACTTGTTAACAACAACTAGGTTATATAACCTCCGCCTTATATCTCGTTACACTTCTCTTATAACTGACAATTAAGTCTTCTAACGCGTATTTACATCCTTTTAAACATATATTAGACTAACTAATCAAGTTAACATTCAAATCATTCTTTCAACTTATATCTCGCTATAAACCAACATAAACCTTATCATTTATCTTCAACTTTTGAAAACATCACATTTAGTTTCATTTCATAACTTATTTAAATAATTACTTAAAATCTTCCCATTTTATATTACATCTCATTACAATCTGTTATTATAGTCCACAATATGTCTTAACATCATTAACATGCTTGCCAAACTAGATTAAGTCCATTAGTCATGACCTATAAATAAGCAGACTTCACTACCTAAAGCTCAGAGATTACTTGTGCAGTATTGCTACCAAACCCCAAGCCTCGCACCCCGAGTAGTTACGTTGGTGCTTGTTGCTGCGAAAAACCATACTGGCAGCGACTAGCTTTAAGCTTCACTTTGTGGTGAAGTGAGTCTGCATTACACCCGAGATGAAACTGTAGTAGCAGCTCTGATATACGGCTGAAACCCAATTCAACCCAATATTCACCGAAAACGCCACACTCAACTTCTAAAACTTTATAATAACATATTTACACATGTTACACATCATTCTATCTACAAAATCATCACATAAACACAAATTTGAAGAATCAAAAACCCCCAATTTCCAAATTTCTTCATTTTTTACACATTTAGCGAATTCGATCACCACGACTTCGTTACTTAACCGATTAACACGATTTAAAGTACGCTGCTTTTGTTTCTTAACGTACTAACACGAATAGTGTTTTGCATAGTAAAATCTTTTTATATAAAACATAATACTTTTATAAAGTTATTCATTTTATTAGATATAAATAGAATATATATTATATTTTATTTAAAAGATTTTTCTTTAAATCTGGACCGTCCGATTAAAAGTAAATCAATCTGGACCGTTTATGAATTAGTTACTATGGAGTCCATTCTTCTATAAATAGAAGCTCATTCCTTCATTATTTCTTAGGAATTCACTAAAACTCTAGAGAGAAAAACTATAAAGAGAATTCTTCTTCCATAATCTTGAGCGTATTTCTTTGGAGTTTAAGAAAGCTTTGAGCATAGTGCAAGTTTTCTTCGAGTATATCATCGCCCTACTAGTCGGAGTACTCTTCTTTCAAAGGTAAGGGATATTATTTGTTGTACTCGTAAGGGGTATTATTTCTTTCGTATTCATGGAGAGAACTTCTGTTATTCCATTATTTATTATTCTGTCTAAATAACCTGTATACATGGTCTACCCTATACTTGGTGAAATTCTTCTGTTATTCCATTCTTTATTATTACATTGGAATATCTCGTCTCAGACGTTTACGCCTGCGGACTGGGTTAAAATCATTATTATTTCATTGAATATCCATGCATGCGTTTTTGTGGGACGGGTTCCATTATTTATTATTCTATTATAACTTGTCTATCACGAAGCACCGCATGCATGGTGATTTCGTTGTTATTCCATTCTTTATTATTACATTGGAACATCACGTCGGTCGTAATTTACCGACCTAGTTCCGTTATTTATTATTCTGTTGGAATAACCTGTCTATGCGAAGTACCACATGCATGGTGATTTCTGTTGTTATTCCATTCTTAATTATTCTATTGGAATATCATGTCGATGCGTATTACGCCTGACCTGGTTCCGTTATTTATTATTCTGTTGGAATAACTTGTCTATGCTAAATCTGCATGCATAGTGATTTCTTTTGTTATTCCATTCTTTATTATACTCAGTTGATTAAAGTTTTGACTTCTATACTCCATGAAATTAGTGGAATATCCTTGATATTTGCGCTTCATCCAAAGATATCTTTTCATAGAAATATTCTTACGAGCATTCTTAAATTTTTTCTACAAAGAAGTATCATGTTGACAATTTGGACGTTATTAGTTTCTGAATAATTTAATTCTTGAACTGCTTTTATTGAATTCTTATATCATTGTCATCATCCTCATGTTTATATTTTGTTGAAAGTCAATATCATGTATTCAGTAGTGCATAGATGGACTTGGTATGATTATAACCGAGAGATTATTCGGTATAATCATGACCATAATGTTACAAATGATGTGGAAAAAGTCCTCATTGGCCCGTAGTGCATTGATGGACAGTTTTTGGTATGATTATGGCTATGGATTCTCTTCGGCCAAGGGAGGAAAGATGAATTGTTTTATGGCATGATCAGGACCGCTGATGAAAACACGATTATCTTTGGCCCGTAGTGCATGGATAATTCGTGGTCGTGATACTAAATAATATCCTTGGCCTGTAGTGCAGGGATGATTTGATGATGTGGATTATTTATTAAGCTGAGTCTCGGCGATAAAAGTGATGAAAAAAATTTTAAATCATAAAAGATAGTAGATTTTATTCTCTACTTGACTCTTTTAATGGATTGTTTGTTCCGATGCAGTTAAACTTGATGTCTATTGTCTTTTATCAGTTTAACATTGTTGAAGACTAATGATAATTTATTCTGCATTATCTTAGTCAAAATATTTCTTACTGGGCTAGTTGAGCTCACCCTTTCTTTCACTGTTCTGTTCAGGAAATGAGAATATAGCTGGGACGAGTCAGGGAACGGAGTGACGGTCCGAGATTGTGTCTTAGTAGTCCTCACTATTCTATAAAATAGTATGATAATAAATGTCTAGATGACAATATACGTATTAAAACTCTTAGATTATGTTTTGTCGTATTGTTTACACGACGTTTGTATAATTAAGTTGTATTTGTATTTTGTACCATGTATTTGGCGACTCAAGATGGGTGATGTATACCTATTTTTGGGGGCATCACAGTTGGTATCAAAGCTTAGGGATATGATCCCGGCTGAGATGTGAGACAAGAACTAGGAGGGGAGAGATGGGGAATTCCTTCGTTAGTATAACCTACCTAAGTTTATTTAGTATTTAATTTGTCGGTCAGAGTATAGGGATAATATGTGATTTCTTAGTTAACCCTTGTTTTGTGACAGTATTTGAAAGTGACATCGGAGAATGTTGAGAATAACAATGGAGCACAGGAGACCGTTGAGTCTCCATATATCAATAATCAGGATAATGTGCATCAGGAAGGCGACAATCCTCAGGCAAACAACAACACTGACCAAATGATGAACGATGGAATGTTCAGAGGCTTTATGCAATTCATGCAACAACAGGTAAGAGAGACTCATATTCAAAATATAGGTGGAAATAATGGCAACCCACGGTTGGTCACCGCTAAGCAGTTCAAAGAGCTGGGACCACCGGAGTTTTTGAGAAAGCCAGAACCACTTAAGGCAGAGACGTGGTTAAAGTAGATCACCAAGATATTTGATGTCTTGGGATGCTTAGAGGAGCAAAAGGTTCCATTTGCCACCTTTATGTTGCATGAAGAGGTAGATTACTGGTGGGAATCTGTAAAACGTACCCAGCCTGACGCACTCAAGATGTCTTGGGAGAAATTTCAAGAATTGTTCAATGACAAGTACTTTCCTGAAAGTATTCGTCACATGAAGGAGGTGGAATTTATCAAGCTGGAGCAAAACAATATGACCATGTCGCAGTACGAGGCTAAGTTTGTAGAATTATCCCGGTTTGCATCCCATTTGGTCGATAATGAGGAACGAATGACGTGAATGTTTCTGTGAGGTTTGAAACCTAATGTACGTCAATACCTCATTTCTCACAAACTTTGTTTATATTCAGATGTTGTGAATAGGGCTCAGTTATTGGAGCGCGATAATGAGTCAGCACAACCAAAAGGCAACAACCAACAACACGATAATAATTGTACCTGTGGCAACGGCCATCGGAACAATGATAACCATCGTGGGGGAAATTATCATGCCAAGAATGGTAACCACTTCGGTGGTAATCATGGCTAAGATAATAGAAGTGGAAATTTCAAGAAGAGAAGGTTCAATAATGATGGAAAGACAGCAGCACCTGTTTCAAAGGAAGAAGAACGACCACCGGTTGTATATTTCAAATGCGGACAGGAAGGACACATCAGTCTAAACTGTATGCAGTAATCCAAAGCGTGTTTTAATTACGGAAGAGAAGGTCACCTAGCTCGATTTTGTCGTATGGTGAAGTCAAGTCCAACTTGGATGGTGATGCCAAAGGATGTTCCAGACAAGCCAAAGCCGGTAGTTTAAGAGAGCATTTTTTTTTGTGACGAGGAACCTGAATAAAATTATCACGGGTAAGTTAATCCTAAACTCTTGCGAAGTCTATAACGTGTTAGATACCGGTTCTACTCACTCTTTCATTTCACCTAGTGGTGTTCAATGTTTGAATTTAACTCCGGAGAAGTTAGACTTTGATTTATCTGTTGAAACTCAGTTAGAAGAAACCTTCGTTACCTCCACTATTTATAAATCTTGTTTGATTCAAATCCACACTTTCACGTTACCTGTCGATCTTATCTCTTTGAAAATACTTGCCTTTGATGTGATTTTAGGAATCAATTGGTTAACTACTCATCATGCTTTTAGTAAGGTTGTTAGCTTTCATATTTCTAACCAACCTGTTATGCAAATTCAAGCAACCAAACCACTAAAGTCAATCATTATTATATCAAGCCATAAGTAAAGAGCCCTGATCCTTTCGTTGTTGACTTCTTTATGTGGAATGCACCGAAGCCAGACTTTTCGTAGGGGACGTTGTGAATAACGATGGCAAGTTGATAGGTATCAATGTGACGTGTTATCCAAGTCTTGGATGAGTGTCACAGTTGTGAATGATATTTCTATTATTAATAAATTTCCTGATGTATTCTTGAAGACTTTTTAGCCCACCCCTAGAGCGTGAAATCGAATTTTTTACTGACCCCAGTACATAACCCAATTTCTAAAACCCTTAAATATTTCTTCAACTAAAATGAACGTAACATGCGCCAAAGATGTTGGCTCGAGCTGTTGAAGATTACGATCGTACCATTCAATACCATCGTGGAAAAGCGAACGTGGTAGCTGATGCGTTGAGTAGAAGATCATATGCGTTTATGAGTGCGAATATACGAACCCACTTGAAGATAACGAATATACGAGTAGAATTGACTTTAATCGATAAAGTTAAAGCCGCTCAAGCTAAATACTCAGAGCTGATGAAATGTGAAGAAGACGGTTCAAGAGGGCGTTATTCTAGAAGCAAGAATCGATGAAGAGAGGAAATCTAAACCCTCGATTTTATTGGCCCATTTGAAATCCTTGATCGAGTAGGAACTGTGGCCTATAGACTCGTTTTACCGCCAAGTATGTCGCATGTTCATAATGTTTTTCACATATCGATGTTACGTAAATATGTGGACGACCCGAACCACATTATTGATTTAGAACCGGACGAGATAGCGGATAAATTAACATATAAAGATGTACCTGTTAAAATCTTGGATAAGAAGGATCATATTCGACACTCAAAGGTTATACCTCAAGAGTTAGAATCTAACGAAGTGTCCTCATTTGTTCGGCATACCAGGTACGTACGTAAATTTCGAGGGCGAAATTTCATAAGGAGGGGAGATTTTAAAATTCCAAATTTTACGAATAAAGATTTAAATTTCTCGAATTTTTTTTTTGAATATTATGGTGTGGATTTAATATAATGTTATAGTTGTGGGTAATATTTATAAATTTTTCAAAGTATGCAAGTTGTTATATTATATTCGATTGGTGGGGAATATATTAAATATTCAAGACAATCATCAATCATTAGTCGACCCCACAACGAAATTATTATCCGATTGAGAAAATGACAAAATATTTTTATGAAAATAACGGCGGAAGTTTACTGTTAATATTGTTGAACTACTCGGTAGTAAAAGTACAGTAATACGCGTGGTTGCATAGTAGCACACGGTATTGATTATTGATGCTTACATGATAAGTCACTCAGTTTTTTTTTATTGATATTATTAATGTAATAAAACAGAAAAGCTTTTTATATAAAACAAAATACTTTTATAAAGTTATTCTATAAATAGAATATATTATATTCTATTATGCATATTGTTTTGCATAGAAAAATCTTTTTATATAAAAAGCAGAATACTTTTATAAAGTTACTTTATAAATAGAATATATAATATTTTATTATGCATAGTGGTGCATAGTGTCTGCATAGTGTTTTGTATAGTAAAATCTTTTTATATAAAACAAAATACTTTTATAAAGTTATTCGTTTTATTAGATTATAAATAGAATATATTATATTTTATTTAAAAGATTTTGCTTTAAATCTGGACCGTCCGATTAAAAGTAAATTAATCTGGACCGTTTATGAATTAGTTACTATGCAGTCCATTCTTCTATAAATAAAAGCTCATTCCTTTATTATTTCTTACGAATTCACTGAAATTCTAGAGAGATAAACTATAGAGAGAATTTTTCTTCTATAATCTTAAGCGTATTTCTTTGGAGTTTAAGAAAGCTTTGAGCATAGTGCAAGTTTTCTTCGAGTATATCCTCGCCCTACCAGTTAGAGTACTCTTCTTTCAAAGGTAAGGGATATTATTTGTTGTACTCGTAAGGGGTATTATTTCTTTAGTATTCATGAAGAGAACTTCTGTTATTCCATTATTTATTATTACATTGGAATAACTTTTATATGCTGGCCTACCCTATACTTGGTGAAATTCTTACATTATTCCATTCTTTATTATTACATTGGAATATCCACATCAGGCGCGTTTTAAGTTTCGGGACACGGTTCCGTTATTTATAATTTTGTTGGAATAGCACTTTGCCATATGCTAAGCACCGAATGCATGGTGATTTACATTGTTATTCCATTCTTTATTATTTTGTGGAACATCCCGCTCGGTTCGAATTTACTTTGACACGGTTCCGTTATTTATTATTCTATTGGAATAACTCCATCTGGCGATAAATACCGCATGTATGGTGATTTCTTCTTTATTATTACATTTGAATATCCCGCCGGTGCGTATTACGCTTTGACACAGTTCAATTATTTATTATTCATTGGAATAACCCATCTATCTAATGGGCACCGTATGCATGGTGATTTTTTTTTCATTCTATTCTTTATTATACTCGATTGATTAAAGTTTTGACTTCTATACTCCATGAAATTAGTGGAATATCCTTGATATTTGCGTTTTATCCAAAGATCTTTTCATGAAAATATTCTTCCGAGCATTCTTGAATTTTCTTTGCATAAAGAAGTATCATGTTGACAATTTGGACGTTATTAGTTCTGAATAATTTAATTCTTGAACTTGTTTTGTATTGAATTCTTATAACATTGTCATCATCCTCATGTTTATATTTTGTTGAAAGTCATTTGTGGCTCTGTAGTGCATAGATGGACTTGGTATGATTATGACTGAGGATTATTCGGTATAATCATAAGTAGTAATGTTACAAATGATGTGGAAAAAGTCCTCATTTGCCCGTAGTGCATTGATGGGACGATTTTTGGTATGATTATGGCTATGGATTCTCTTGACCATGGTAGCAAAGATGAATTGTTTTATGGCATGATCGGGGATAGTTGATGAAAACACGATTATCTTTGGCCGTAGTGTATGGATAATTCGTGGTCGTGATCTTAAATAATATCCTTGGCACATGTAGTGCGGGGATGATTTGATGATGTGGATTATTTATTGTGAGTCTCGGCGATAAAAGTAATGAAAATTTTTTAAATCATAAAAGATAGTAGATTTTATTCTCTACTTGACTCTTTTAATGGATTATTTGTTTCATGCAGATTAAACTTGATGTCTATTATATTTTATCGGTTTTAACATTGTTGAAGACTAATGATAATTTATTCTCGCATTATCTTAGTCATAATATTTTTCTTCTTGGGCTAGTTGAGCTCACCCTTTCTTTCCTTTGTTCTCTTCAGGAAATGAGAATATAGTTGGGACGAGTCGGGGAACGGAGTGACGATCCGAGATGGTGTCTTAGTAGTCCTCGCTATTCTATAAAATAGTGTGATAATAAATATAATGAGGACTTCATTGAGTTTGTATACTATCTAGATGACAATATATGTATTAAAACTCTTAGATTATGTTTTGTCGTATTGTTTACACGACGTTTGTATAATTAAGTTATATTTGTATTTTGTACCATGTATTTGGCGACTCAAGATGGATGATGTATACCTATTTTTGGGGGCATCACAATAACAACATACATACATGTCTCAATCCAATATAACTACCAAAATTTACAGTACATAATCACTAAGAAATCAAAACCTAGACATTAGTAGAAATTTATACCTTAAATCCTTGATTGGGAAGAAGAATAATGAGAACCTTGATACTCCAACTCTTTAGCAAAATAAACAGAGAATCACTCTCTTCCTCACAACTCTCTTTCTCTGCTCTAAGGCTTTAGAAGAATACGTGAAATAAAATAAGCCAACTGATAATCGTGAATATCAGTTAACAAGAACCAATAGGCGTAAGTTACAGTAAGCCAAAGGCCACAAAGCCTTGTTTGGCTACCCCATATCCCCCAAACTAGATTATATTAATAATATTATATTATATAGTTTGTATTTGTCACACCTGTAACCAATTTACATAACTTACAATAATAATTATAATAATTATAATTTTTATTATAATTCCTCCGATGATTAATAAATAATCACATATCTAATTTAATTAATAAATTAGACTTAAACATCGCTTTATTTAATTTACTTATTTTCTTTCATAATAAACAACTCATTTAATTTAATTAATTCATTAAATTAAATCTTTTAAATAAAAATTACCATTATTCAATTTCATTACTAAATTAATGCACCACAATTCATCGTTATTTATTTATCTCAATAAATAAATTAATTAGAATATTTATTTAATTCAATTAATATTTAAAATTAATTACAAAATTCATTTAATTTCTTGATAGTTAACTTAACTATTAAACCTCACTTTTCCAATATATAAATATATATTTCTCTTCACACCAGATCATATATTTCAACATATATAGCACGTATATATATATATATATATATACATACATACTCAAACTCAAAACATCTCATAATAAGAATTTTAATTATTAAATTCTTATTTTAAAAATTTATAAAAATTTGGGTTGTCATAAGATCAGCTGCACCAAAGAAAATGTGGTCCAGACTCGAAGCAGAATGAAAGAGGACCACGCCAAGCTGCTAAGTACAGAAGATGTTTAAGCTTAAAGACATCTTGGCAGCAAGGAAACAACAACAACAACAATAACACCAACAAGAAGCCAAGGCCTGAGGGGTCCTTATTCGGAGGGACTAAATGAAGTTCCAAACCCGCTGGGCTTGAAGAGTTCCTAGAGAACTAGAGGAGTTCCAAGCCTACTGGGCTTGAAGAGTTCTTAATGAACTGAAGTTTCAAGGCTGCTGACCTTGAAGGAATCTTAGTGATTCAGGGTGCTGCCCTTCCTTAGTGGAAATCTTGCGAGTTAAAGCAAAAGAGTGGATTAGGAACTTGAGTCTCTAAACCACTTAAAATCCATTGTGTCATTTACTTACTGTTATTTACATTATGTACATAACTGCTATGTATGTATTAACTGCTTACCACTTAACTAATTCTAAGAACAATGTATGTATGATTGAATATATCAATGAAGGGGATCTTTTACTTATTTCGTTGTACTTGAAAAGATTCTTATGTTTGTCATATGTTAATTCATTAGCAATACAAAATAAATAAGAAAAGTATTTAAAACGAAAAAAGGATCTATTCAACCACCCTTCTAGATCTATTTTGTGCCTACTAGGAACTAATAATTGGTATCAGAGCAGGTTCTCATGCTATATTTAAAAGCTAATCGCTTTGAGTCTGATCCAAGGCATAAACATTATTCTAAACTTAGTTTAGTAGTAAGTCACTTTTAAGTGCAGATAAGCTCACAAGTTGGAAATATTGTGTACAGGTAAATGTGTATATACACTGAAGCTGCTCAGATTGGTCCATGTTCTTAAATGCCATAACAACAAGACCAATCATTGCCTATAATCAATCTTGTAGTCTGAAGAGCAGATATGGGAGCTCAAAAGGCATCAACAACAAAGAGTCAAGCATCCATTAAGCTGAAAGATGAAAAGGCCATATGTGCTAAGAAGTACTCATTCAGAGAAGAAAGAAGAATCTCTCAAATCTATATTTGGCCGACCAACATCTGAATGTGAACCTTGAGGACTCAAGGTTGTCAAAGAACTAAAGATGTCAAGATTCTTTAGGCCTACATCTTCAAGACTATGACTGATTGATCAAAGGACAACTGGAGCAACATGTTGTCAGAAGTGAAGGAAAAAGTATGCACATTAATGCCTAAGCTCAGTATATCAAGATAAATGACTGTCAAGAAACTGACAATGTAAAGGTACGGTTCCTCAACAGTATAAATGTGTACATCATGTTGCACCACCTTATGCACTATAACAGTATTCTATTAAGAGACCATACTTTACTTATAAATGAGAAGAAAGAAAGTACACTGAAGTTGGAAACTCAAATGCTAACAAACTTTCTTTCCATCCAAGTCTTAGGTTGAAGATAACATCTTGAAAGAAGTCTGAAATAGGTCATATGCATACCAAAGTTTAATTATTCTTAAGTGGAGTAATCTTTGCTAACAGGTTAGTATGTATGTACAAACCTATGTTCTAAGTTTTTGATAACACGTAGAGTATGATTAGTTTTACAAGAGTAACTTGAAGATTCATAGAAACTGATCACCTCCATGAATCAAACAGATACAAATGAGTAACAGAGTTGATTCTAACTCTATGAACATAACTAAGCAAATGATAAAACCATCAAAGAAAAAGAGTGCTTTGTTAAATTGATTGATCTTATACACACTTATCATCATGCATCATAAAATGTCATGTATAAATTGGATAAATGCATGAATATGATTGTTGGTAATCAACATGATGAAAATTCAAATATATGAGGAACAAGGATTTTGAAAGCTGATCTAGCAGGACCCATTTAACCATGGGTACCAAAAATAGAAATTTATCTAACCTACAGGTGCTTGGTCTATCTGACCACACTAAGGAATGCTGAAGTAGAAGATTTCAGTCAAGAAGATTAAACCAACAGAAGGCTTGAGACATTTTCAAAAGAATTTCTGACTAAATCTTTATCTGTCAAAGTCTATTTTTGGAGACTTGATGAGGTAACATGAATGAAGCTCACATGGTTACTGATCTCCATATGAAAGCACACCAGTCGTGCTAAGATGAAATGGCCTCATATGCTTAATCATCCAAAGCATATCATTTGAGAAGAACACTCGAAAAACTCATTATAAAAGCAAAACTCCATAAGTATAACTGTCAAAGAAGACTACGTTCGAAGTTCTGTAGAGGGATCAATTCTGAAGATATCTACTTCTATGATCCAAGGAGGTTTAAACAATCGAGATAACTTTAGTCAGAAGGAGATATGCAAGGCTGTCCTGTGATGCACATAAAGAAGAAGAACTCACATCTCTCTGAGAAGATAGTATCAACTATGGGGGAAAAGTGATCTAGTAAAGGACATTAGCACTAAAAGTATCAGAGGTGCACTATAAAGCAATATACCAATTACAAAGTCCTAAAACTTTATGGCTAATGAACCAAATGAAGATCCATAATCAGTAGGAACATCTCAAAATGTACTACTGATAACCTTGTCAACCACCCAACTCAAAATCATGAAGCACCTACGATCAAAACATCTGATCGTAGTGTAAGAGCATGAGGACATCACGATTAAAACCAATGCAAATGTCTAAAGTTGATAGATGAACTTCTCAGCAGAAAAGGTCAAATGAGATATCAGTACTAATCACTTCTAAAGTTTTTCATCTGGAAAGCGCCTCAGGGACAAACCTGACCCTTAGTTCAATCTAAGAGGTTGGCCCTTCCTGAGCTACCTTAACCCAGAAGGAATGCTTAGTCAAGTTCATCACAAGGACCAGGACAGACAACGATCATAGAATAGATTCTGAAGTAACCTCGATAATCATAGTGTAACCTCAATGATCGTAGAGTAGGCTCGACGATCGCAGTCTTCCTAGAGGATACACTTGCTTATGGGGAGCTCGGAAGAACTACACATGCTCAATTATTCAAATTGTGTGGAGATAAGTTTGGAAAGATGCCCTGTAGACTCACCTCAGAAGTTCAGTGACCAAACTATCATAAAATACATCAGTGGTTAAGCTATGCAACTTCAAGATAAGGATTAGTGTCCAATCATCCACTGAAGAATCTCTCAGAAAATGATCGTTGAGTCAACAAAGAAAACCGTAGAATCCACAACCAACTCTACATACTAAAAAGGTCAACGGTCAATCTACGTCAGTAATGCTTATTTTCTTAAAAGGAAATTAAAACTGAAAAGCTATTCAGTTCATGGGGAGTTATAATTTCTTATTGGGCATCGTGCAATCAATGACTGGTTGACACATCACAGCTTATGCAGAGTCAGAAGGAACTGCCATAAAGACAAATTCAAAATCTCAAAACAGTTATCAGAAGCTATCGAACCTCTCTCCCTCCCTTTTTCAAACCCTAAAATCCTCTCCAAAGCCTGAATCCATTAAACATCTAGATTCGCCCAAATCACATTCAACAATCTCTCATAGAAGGTCTGAAACTAAATACCCATACATCTCGAACTCTCAAAATGGAAGAATGGCGTGTTATAACCAAAATTCAACTCGGCTTCAAGAAGTTCAAAATATCAGAAAAGAAGTTCAAGGATATACTTGAAATTGTAAAGAATGCTGGGTTTTATGAGTGCTTGGAAGCTAACACTCCAGTCTATACCGAACTAGTGAAGCAATTCTATTCCAATTCAACAATAGGTTCTGGGTTTCTGTCCACAAAGGTCAGAGGAGCAAGTCTGAAGATAAAGGCAATAGACTTCAACTAATGTCTAGGGTTTCCCAACTAAGGTATGATAAACCTCGATGAGGTTGACATTAAAGAAGGCAAGTGGTTAATGCATTACAAGAAAAATACAAATCTGAAGAATATAAAGAAGAAGGAGTTTCCAGAAGAGTTTGAATTTCTTGCTGAGATTACAGGAAAATACATCTTGTGCAAGGACACTGCACATGATACTGTAAGTGATCTACAACTAAGAATCATGACTGCAATCTTCATGAAACAACAAATAAACTTTGGAGCTCTTCTAATTGATTGGTTAACTAAATGGGTGGAGAAGGCTGAGATGAAGAAGTCTACAAATAAACCTCTCACGAAGGTATTTTATGGAAGACTCTTAAGCATTATGCTGAAGAAGAAACTGGGAAGAAAGATAAAGGATAATGAGGGAGAACCACTGAATGTTCATAAAGTAATGTCCCCACAGTTGTTCGAAAACTGGAAGAAAAATCCTTAGGAAAACAAGAGGCTAATGACATCTGACAGCAACAACAAGGTCTCTGCAAAGAAGAGGAAGGCACAAGAGGTGGAAAGAAAGCCATCCCACTCTGATGACTCTGTATCTGTAAAAGCCACAGCAGCAAAGAAGAAGTCTAAGAGTGTGAATAAAACAGAGGCTCCACCAAGCAGTCTCCCCACTAAAAACAAGAGACAAGGAGAAGAATAAGCATCAACATCAGAAACCCCAAAGAGAAGAAGGAGTAACAGATTACTCCAAGGGCCTTCCAAGAAGAAATCAAAGGTAATGAAGAAGTCAATTCCAGTTCCTCAAAGAAGCCTATCTACTCAAGAAGAAAGAGAGATTGTAGAGTCAGAAAATGAGAAGGGATCTGAAAGCTTTAAAGGTAAATCCTCAAAGAGTCATTTTAGCAATGAAGAAGAAGCTGAGTCTATAAAAGAAATAGCCAAATCTGGTAATGAAAAAGAATGTACAAGTCCTATGGATAACACTCAGAGTTGCCACTCTGCTGAAGAAAGGTTGGAAGTTGAAACAATTGCATTTCCTATTGAAAATGCTCTAACAAGTTCACACAATGACTCAAAAGATGTTGAGTCCAAAAAAGAAGGACCTGCCCATACTAATGCTGAACATCAAGGAAGCTTGTCTGGTGATTCAGAGGCTTCAGATTCTGAAGAAAAAGAAAAGTCTGACTCTTCTATAGCTGAACCTCCAGGAAGAAGAAAGAGCAATGATCAATTGCTTGCGGATCTATTCTAAAGAAGAAAAAGAATCTTCATCATTGTCATTGATTTGAGTGATGATGAGTCTGAATCCAAGGGAGAAGATTCTGAAGAAGATACTAGTAATGAAAATTAACAAGAAGGATTCACTAATGAATTAGATAAAAGAAGTCAGCATGATTCAAGCTTAGAAGGTGAAGAAATGGAAAAAGGTTCTAGTTCTGCAAATCAAGAATCAGAGGAACCAACAGACTATCCAGTTCTCTCTCCAACAAAAATTAGCAGAAGAATAGTGGTGGAAGTTTTTGATGAACCACCAGCTGAACCAACAGCAAGATGGATAAGCTATGGAAACGAACAACTCAGAGTTATAAGAATGACTACAGACAAGGTGCTTAACAACTGGAAAAATATGGAGTTAGATTGCACAACAATATTGTACAATCCTGATGATCTTCTGATGAGATGGTTCTTCCCGTGGATGCCTTGGTTAAAAGCACATACTGATAAGGATGGGAGCTACTTCAGCTGGTGTTACTCAAAATTTCCGAACTTGGAGCTGGTATCTCAAAACTTTCCAAGGGTAAAGGAGTTTGCAATCGTGATGATCAAAGAATGATCTCACTTCAAAGTATACCGACATGCTGGTAACCACTACATTCTCTACGATTATAAAGTGGGTTCTGATGGCAAAAGGATTATGCCCAAGCTGATGATCGTAGAGTCCTCTCACTCTACCACTAAAGATGATCAAGATCTAAATGAGAAGCTTCCCTCCGACCAAGCAAAATTGTCTGATATCCCTTCATCCTCTACCAATGAGTGGCACTCAACGATTTATCAGATTTTCACTGCCTTAGAAAATATGTCCAAAAATTAAAATCGTGGAGTCCAGTCAGGTGTTCAACAAAAGTCTACCCAAACACATGACCAAACTTCTACGGAGCAGAAGTTACTAAAGAATTCTGATGAGTTGGTCAAGCAGATGTCTATCATCACTGAAGAGGCCAAGATGTTGACCGAAGCAGGAGGCAATGTAGTTCAAGAAAGACTTCAAGAAACTATGTCTAATATATCTATCAAAATCAAAGAGAGAGAGAGAGAGATCAAATCTATCTGAAGGATATAAATGATCAGAAGGCATAAGCTTTACGAGCATAGAAGGCTAATGAAGAATAAATCATATCCCTCTCTGACAAGATTGACAATTTGAATCAATCTCTTTCCCTACAGCTTGAGCTGAGCCAACAAGAACTTAAGATGGACGTTGGTAACTCATCTTACTTGATGGAACAAGTTATGTCCAAAATGGAGCAACTCTCACAAATGACTAATGACAAAAATGGGGAGAAAAAGAGGCATAGAAAAAGGAACTCAAGGAAGAGCAAGGAGATCAGAAGAAAAGAAGATAAGAAAGCCAAGAGGAAGTCAAAGAAGAAGATAGCAGTAGCAATAGCAGAATCATCATCTAAGGGGGAGTCAAAGGATGATCCCATGAATAAAAAGTTTGAGGGGGAGCCAGAAAAAGAAGAAGAGCATGAATCTGAGGAGGAGCAGAGAAAAGAAATGGAGTCACCATCTCAGGGGGAGCAAGAGAAAAAAGATTAAATAGATAAATAACTGATCAACAGACATCCTGGAAGACATAAATGGAGCCAAAAAGGTGCATCTCTATCTAGTTAGGTATGTTCTGGATCCAGGATGTAAAGGGACATAGTTTATGTATTTCCATATTATTATCAATGACATTCATGATTATCTATTTTAGAAATACAGTTGCTCACTGTATATAAGATTCATTCATATCATGCATATGCACTAATTATTTTTGTCATAATCAAATTGAGGGAGATTGTTAGGAATAAGCATGTGAATGATATTCCTATTTATATATGATTTGATTATGATATAAATGAATGAAAATGCAAGTATGCTTGCATCAAGAAAAGCTGTAAAGTCCTTTGAATAGATAATAGGAACATATGTACAAGGACTTAAAATGAATTGATCAAATGTGTTAGGTTGATCCTACATAAGCAAAACAGCTTTGTAAAGTCCTTAAAAAGAAATGATGTACAAGGACTATAAATATAGAAAGATCAAGCTTGTTAGGTTGATCTTATAATGTAATAGATAGGCTTGTCTGATCATCGAACACTGCACTAGAAATCATAGTTTTCCAAGAGAGTCAAGGAAAACTTGAGAGCTATCAAGGCAGAATCGTAGTCTGCAAGATAGTAGATCTCGGAGTTCGTAGACTGCCAGGAGAGATGAGGAAGGATAGTAGTGTATTGAGAAGAACTTCCTCAAAGCTGAAGAAGTCATGTTCAAAATCGTAGAGATAGTTTGTCTAAGAGCCGACTGAGCATCTACCAAAGCCAAGTCAAGAATCGTAGACAACACTCGGAGTCGTAGAGTCTACTGATCAAATAAGAGATAGAGATCATAGTCGAGCCATATCGAATGCAGACAACAAGCTTAAGGATAGAGATCGTAGAGTGTCGACATCTGATCTCGGAGTCGTAGTGTCTGCACAACCAAAGCTAAATCGTAAAGTGTAGAACTAACGCTTCAACAAAGGTGCTCACAATGCTAAGACAGAATTATAAAGTAAACACGATTCTCAACAAATGAGTACTCCCAGAATATCCAAAGGATGAAGCCTCTGGTCAGAGCTATAAAGTTACACTCCACCTAAAGGAAACCAGAGAGCACTTAACGAATGGCCGACAAGCTAACGGAAGATCTAAGCACCAACCCAATCATCATCTAGATTAAGTTTTCAAGCCATTCAAGATGAAGTCTTCCACAAGTTGATCAGAAGAAGACTTCAGTCAAACTGGCTAAGGAAAGTCAGCAAGAGCAGTAGCTGTCAAAAGAACAGAGGACAACGATCTTGGGGTCAACCAGGATCGTAGTGTTTGCTAAGCAAAGAAGGAACTGATATAGTTTATGCAGAGATACTAGCCAGCTTCTGAAGAACAAGGCTAAAGTGATTAAGCATGAGTCAGTCCATTGATGATAAGTGAATGGGAGATCACAAGGAGAAAGCGAGCTGGGCATGCCACAAATCTGAGGTGTCTTGCTATTCAGAAGAGACCAGAACAAGGAGTCAAGCTATCAGTTCCTGAGATTAGTCAAAGGCAAACAGAAGTGTTGAAGCACTACACAAATGGAGAAAGAAGTGTTCTACATTGAAGATTCCATGAACACTCTTCAAGATCGTAGTGTTGTCTTAACCAGGATCGTAGTGTTGTCTCAACTCGTCAATGAGCAACACTCTACCAGACACTAAGATTAAATCCAAGAATATGCATCAGAATCGAAGAGTTTGGTCATCTGAAGATTGAAGCATTGGCAACGGTTCAATCTAAAGAGTGATATTCGAATATAGCTTATTGAGAGCATCAATGCAAAAGGACAATCTTTGATGTTCTAATCGAGAAATCAGAAGGGAGAAATAAAGTTGACTACCTGCCCAAGACATCAAAGTGACATCTCTGACGAGGTAGGTGAAACAGTAGACTATAGTGTCAGAAAGATGAAAAAGGGGATGTCATGTCACATCTGCAGTCTACATCAAATAAATTGAGATCTGCGAGGCAATTTAAACTACTTTCAATGGCTATATTCTAACGGGAAGATTGGGAAGGAGTATATATCAGCCAGAGCTTCAAAGATCAAGAGTTGCTGAGTTGAAGGATCGTTGAGTTGTTGGAATGATATAGTGTTGACTCTACGAGTTCCACCAGAACTAAACAGAATAAGTCTTAGTGATAGTGAAATTACAAAAGTGGAAGTGAAGTAGCTTTGAAGAAGTACTTGAACAGACTAAAGCTTCACTAAACAAAGATGAGAATGCCACTGAAGATGGAAGCGAAGCTGAGAGCCGAGAAGGCCAAGAAGATAGCATTCAGAAAAGTGACAGAGTACTAAGAAGATCAAGAGAGCCACTCTAAGAATCACCAAGAACTGAAAGCTGAATTAGAACAGATGCAGAACCATGTCTGTAAACCACTCAAGAAGGGTTCGAGGAATTCTAAGTGCCAGACGAAGTCTACCAAAAGCTCAAACACTTAGCAAACCCAAATGGTGATGGTGCACAGCAGACATCAGATCAAGATGAGCAGAAAAGAGTGAAGATCAGCTGCCCCAAAGAAGATGTGGTTCAAAATCAAAGCAGAATGAAAGAGGACCACGCCAAGCTGCTAAGTACAGAAAATGTTCAAGCTTAAATACATCTTAGCAGCAAGGCAACAACAACAACAACACCAACAATAATAACACCAACAAGAAGCTGGGGCACGAGGGTCCTTGTAGGAGGGGACTAAATGAAGTTCCAAGCCCGCTGGGCTTGAAGAGTTCCTAGGGAACTAGAGGAGTTCTAAGCCTACTGGGCTTGAAGAGTTCTTAGTGAATTGAAGTTCCAAGGCTGCAGACCTTGAAGGAATCTTAGTGATTCAGGGTGCTGCCCTTCCTTAGTGGAAATCCTGTGAGTTAAAACAGAAGAGTGGATTAGGAGCTTGAGTCTCTGAACCACTTAAAATCCCTTGTGTCATTTACTTACTGTCATTTACATTATGTACTTAACTGCTATGTATGTATTAACTGCTTTCCACTTAACTAATTCTAAGAACAATGTATGTATGATTGAATATATCAATGAAGGGGATCTTTTACTTATTCCATTGTGCTTGAAAAGATTCTTATGTTCGTCATATGCTAATTCATTAACAATACAAAATAAATGAGAAAAGTATTTGAAACGAAAAAGGATCTATTCAACCCCCCCCCCCCCCCCTTCTAGATCTATTGTGTGCCTACTGAGAACTAACAGATCCTATTGAACTTTAGGAGTTAAAAGTCCAACTTCAGGAATTATTAGACATCGGCTTCATACGTCCTAGTACATCGCCTTGGGGTGCTCTTATTTTATTCGTAAAGAAGAAAGACGGGAGTATGAGACTCTGCATTGACTATCGAGAGTTGAACCATGTCACCATTAAAAATTGGTACCCGTTACCTCGCATTGATGAACTTTTTAACCAGTTGCAAGGTGTTCAATTCTTTTCAAAGATCGATCTCCATTCTGGATATCATCAGTTAAGGATTAAAACTAATGACATTCCAAAGACTGCCTTCAGAACTCGGTACAGGCATTATGAATTTTTAGTCATATCTTTTGGATTGACTAATGCTCCTGCTGCCTTCATGGATATGATGAACCGAATATTCAAAAAATATTTGGATCATTTTGTGGTTGTCTTTATTGATGACATCCTCATATACTCCAAAAGTTGTGAGGATCACAAACACTTGAGGCTGATACTCCAAAAGTTTCGTGAAAACAAGCTATATGCCAAGTTAAAGAAATGTGAGTTCTGGCTTGAGAAAGTAGCATTCCTTGGTCACATGATATCGAAAACATAGAATATCAGTTGACCCAAAGAAGATTGAAGCAGTATCAAATTGGGAGTAACCAAAGTCAGTAACCGAAGTACATAACTTTCTTGGCCTAGCTAGTTATTATCATAGATTTACAGAAGGATTTTCTCAATTGAAACTCCATTAACTCAGCTGACTCGAAAAGATACAAAATTCAAATGGAGCGAGAAATATGAGAAGAGCTTCCAAGAACTCAAGAGGAGACTCATTTCAGCACCTGTTTTAACAATACCATCAAATTTGGAGGGATTTGTCATCTACAGCGATGCTTCAAATAGAGGTCTAGGTTGTGTTCTCTTGCAACACAAAAAATTCATAGCCTATGCCTCTCGACAACTCAAAGAATATGAGAGGAATTATCCTACTCATGATCTAAAGTTGGCAGCAGTCGTTTTTGCGTTAAAGATCTGGAGACACTACCTGTATGGGGAGAAAGTGGAGATCTATATTGATTATAAAAGCCTTAAATATTTTTTTACCCAAAAGGAACTCAACATGCTGCAACAACGTTGGCTTGAGCTATTGAAAGATTACAACCGTACCATCCAATATCATCTTGGAAAAGTGAACGTGGTAGCTGACGCGTTGAGTAAAAGATCATATGCGGGAATGAGTGTGATATTTTTAACACAAAGGCCCATTTTGTATAACTTACAAAAGATGGAAATAGAGTTAAAGACTTCAGGGACCCGTGTGAAGATGGAAAATATACGAGTAGAACCGACTTTAATCGATAAAGTTAAAGTTGCTCAAGCTACAGACCTAGAGTAGGTGAATATAAAGAAGAAAGTACAAGAAGGTGTTGTTCTAGAAGCAAGGATCGACAAGGAAGGGATACTTCGAGTCAACTCTAGACTTTGTGTCCCTAACGATCTTGATTTAAAATATAAAATTATGATGGACGCACACAACACACCATTTGCAATCCATCTGGAAGTACCAAAATGTATCGTGATCTTCGACATACATTTTGGTGGAGCAATATGAAGAGAGAGTTCGCGGAGTTTATCTCAATGTGTCTAACTTGTCATCGTGTCAAGGCAGAGCATCAAGTGTAGAAGGGTCCATTGCAACCACTTGAAATTCCAGAATAAAAGTGGGAACACGTTAATATGGATTTCTTGACAGGTCTTCCTAAGGTTTCTCAAGGTGTGAACGCAATTTAGTTCATTGTCGATATGTTAACCAAGTCTTCTAATTTCTTACCTATATGAAAAACTTATTCACTTAAGCATCTGGCTAATATGTACATAAGTGAGATTGTAAGATTGCATAGCATGTCAGTATCCATAGTTTCTTATCAAAACCCTAAACTGACTTCAAAATTTTTGTCAGCTTGCAAAAAGCTACGGGCACTGAATTACGATTCAGTTCTACATACCATCCTCAGACTATTTATACTCTTGAAGATCTATTGAGACTTTGCAAACTAGACTTCAAAGGAAGTTGGAACAAGTACTTACCATTGGTGGAATTCTCCTACAACAACAGTTGTCAAGCGAGTATAGGCATTGCTCCATTCGAGGCGTTGTATGGAAGAAAGTGTAAGACCTCGAATTTTATAAAATAAAAGTATTCAATTTTTCTTATAATTATTATTCTATTCAGTAAATGGTTAAATTGATAAAAGGTTAAAGTTAAGTGTGATATGTGAAAATTTTACAAAGTAAGCAAGTTGTCATAAAATATTCTTTGTGTCAGGGAATATTCCTTTGGTTGGGGAATATTCTTTTTGTCAGGGAATATTCGTACGATGACGCAATCATTGGTGGAACCCATATGAATAATAAATCGGGCGGATATAGAAAGTTTATGTAAACAACCTTTTTATAAAAATAAAGGCAAAACTTTTACCGCTAAACTGTTGAAATACCTGGTGATAAAAGTACAATAATACGCATTTTTCCACAATGGTACGTAGTATTGAAAAGTAGCACACGATATTGCACAGTATCTCTGATTCTTGATGCTTATGTAAGAAGTTACTCAGTTTTATTCAATAATTGTCACAGTAGTTGCTGCATAGTATCTCATATTATTGATTCAATTATTGTCACAATATCATCTTCATAATATTTTATATTATTAAATTAATAATTGAGATGACACAGTTATTCATATTATTATTTATATTATTGACAATATCTAGAAAATTCTGTCGGGGAAAGGGTTTGATTATTTAATTACGCGCCAGTAAGGAGAAATCCTTATTAGAAAGCTCCCTCTTTCCTGGGAACGATCTGGTTGTCAGTATTGTGAGTTATAACATTAATGATAAATATTTTTTGAAAGATTAAATATGTGTTATATATATTTAATAACGATAAGTGATGAGATTTAATTTAATACACTACTATAAAACAGTAAATAGACAACGCAGAAAAACGTTGTAGTTTCAGTTAGAAAAACGTCGTGGTTAAGGGTGTTATCTATTTGACACCCTTACACAACGTTTTAAAAACGTTGTAGTTAAGCACAATACACAACGTTTTTTAGAAAAAAAAACGTTGTAGATTTATTTTTCAAAAATTAACAGATGCTTAAAAATGTTGTAGAAGGTATGATTCCACAACGTTTTTTAGATAAAAATGTTGTTGTTTAGTATATCAGACAACGTTTAAACATATTTACACAACATTTTTAAAATGTTGTAGATTAAAAAAAAAAAAAAAAAAGTTGTTCACCTACATTACCAATACACCTGCAATATGCTAATGCCTGAAAGATTAGCATATTGTAGCCTGAAAAATTAAAAGAATTGTAACTTCAATCATTTATCAAAGATTCCAAGTAATCCAACCACACAATTCTACAGTTTCGATAAACACCATAATGGAAAACCATAATTGTTGTTACATCTTTACATACAATAGTCGAAGACCATAATTGTTGTTACAAAGGAGAGGAACATACAATAGTCGAAGACCATAATTGTTGTTACATCTTTACATAAAATCTAAGCACCAATGTTCTTTTTTTTCCCCAAATATCTTCATCACTGCCAAATTGATTCCTCATATAATAGGAAGAATGAAAAAGAAAATCCAAGTAGTATATAAACAACAGTATTTCTCTACACCAAAAGTAAAGAATAAACTAAGAAGCCAAGGGTTAAATGCACAACCTTCAACTCTTCTGCCAAGCCATTTTTCGATACTCCAATCCCCCGCAAACATCCATTTCCCAGTGACAACTCTGGATCTGACATGCTTCCAGAACCCTGCAAGCACCCATGGTTCTCACTATCTTCAAAAATTCTAGAATGCTCATGGCCATCTGCTAATTTCTAACCCAAAAATCTTCAAAATGAAGAAACTCACCTCGCAACTGAAATTATGAATCTTGTAATTTGATCTAAATACACTTTCAGCTCCTAAAGTTCGCTTACATGGATCAGCCAGCTGTCTGTCACCCTGAACAACACCTTCGCAGACATCACACTCACAACCAAATCTTTCCCCTCAGCAAAACCATCCTTGATCTGCACCCAATATATAACCATCAGAAATCCATACAGATGACAAAATTAACAGGTATTTGCCATACCTTTGTATTCTTCTTTGGGTCGTTAGTAAGGCTGAGATCTGAATCATCTTCCTTGAATGTTCGAATGAATTTTTTTGCACCCATCATGATAAGCCTTTCTAACATGAAAAGTTGGTAGTTATTCTCAATCAATGGATCCAATATGTTGTTGTAATTGGATGAATATGCTAACTTGTACCTGTAACATTAGCCATCAGCTAAAACGGTTAAATTTATAGATGCATGTAATGATTCTCACAAAAACACAGATTACAGTTGCATTTAAGTCATATACAAATTAAATAATTATAAATGTTTAATTTATTATGGGCAGCATTAAAACTACAGTTTGTTTTCGTTCAGATGCGAACATATATCAGTTTGGCTCATGCAGCATGTAGTCAGTAAGTGAAGATACAGAAGAATTGCAACAAAACTAATTACCTCACAGAGAGAGGAGAAAAGAAACCTGGGGTCCTCTCATTTGAAGCAATAAAAAGAGTTCGTCCTGGTGGAACCCATTTTGAAATTCTACAAAGAATAAATTCTGCACGTGTGTCCCTATCGAGATGTGGATGTAAGCTCCTATCAACCCCATATCTATCATTCATAGTTTTTAATTTATCACCTCGACGAACATGGACAGCATCATAATCACCAAGGAGCATCTTAATCTGCAGGGTTGACATTAATTCATTGATGAGAACCGATCACAACAAAAATGGAACATATCTCCAATGCGTTGATGCCAAAAAACATAAAATACAATGAGGAATGAAGGATATGAGAATGCCATTTTATTACACATGATTACACAGCAACTGTGGCTGCATGTTAACAACACAAGTTTGAAATGGTTGTATAATTTATATGCTATGTCATCCCTCTTACAGCCAGAACTCTGTGAAAGACTCAGGGATATAAGCACCGTCTCCTTAAAGTCCTTTGAATATTTCCACATTACAGTATATAGGCATCAGATAAAATGTCATTGTCGTGTCTGTTTTTATGAACTCTTCGCCTTGATATATTTTTTTGAATTACAAATATATTAACAGTTATAAGAATCGTTTGAAGTTGTGGCCTCAAATTTATGAAAAACAATAAGAAATAATTATTTAACTTATTTTGATCCACATAAGGTTTAAATAGAAAAACAAAACCAATAAATTATATATTATTTACCTAAACAGTGTTATGGGATTTTACATGCCTAAAATTAAAATTTACGAAAAAAACAACCTTTTACTGCACCAAACAGTTTCAATTTTCAATCTGGCCTTTGTACTGAAATCATCTCAATTTCCCAATAACGGCTATCATTAAAAACCATTGCAATGACAAAATATCTCACTAGAAGTCGCATAAAGCACATCAAAGTAAAAAAAAAAATCCTCTTTAGCTTAGAACAAATTTTGAATTCATCGTACCTTGGCAATGAGCTGAAATGTATTAAAAACCTTGGTGACAGTCAATGCTTCAGGTTTACGCATCAAAGATTGAGAGGAACGGCTTGCTTTTGCAACAAGGCCCAAATCTCCCAATTCCTATCATTTAATAACACAATAAAGATAGTAATTAGAAAAATAGTCAATAGGAAACGAAAAATGAAGGCCCAACAAGAACATAAATGTTTATTTCAAAGGCATATATCACAGCAAATAATAACACAATCATGAAGCAGTTGCATTACTTCAGAGGTCAAAAGAATAAGAATACATAAACAGACTTCATAAGGTTAAGTCTGCAAATAAAAAAGGAAAAAGAAAGATTCCCAAGAAAAAAAGAAGTATATAAGACGCATATACCATCCATTATATAGGATTACTTAGCCCTGTGTTAAAATGGAATACACTAAATTTATGTTGTAACATGATTATAGTGGTCATTTTTTCTGTTTTATATATGGTCAAAACACAGAACTTCTGAAAGTAAAAAAAATATCATAGAAGTTGAACGTCAAGTGCATTGAGTAGACAAAAAAGACGAAAGTCAAAGAAGAATTATTTTACTCATTACTTCGTATTGCTTTTTAATTTGCGCTTCTCTGCGTCCACAAGCTTATGCCACAAGAGATCCGTGAACAGATTTTCCTTCCTTCAGTCTAGCTGACCTACCACAAGCAGTAACCACAGTCACCATGGTCGTATCATTACCTTTAAACCCCATCCCAACCATTTGCCGAAAGAGCTTTAACCCACACCCTGGGTTCCCACCATTCAAGTACCCCGCAATCAAAACATTCCAAGAAATCACATTTCTGTAAGTCATTAAATTAAACAGCTTATGTGCAACACTCAATTCACCGAACTTAACAAAGGCATCAACCATAGAATTCCAAGACACCAAATCCCTCACTGACATTTCAGCAAATACCTGCCTAAAAATCTCAATCAACCCAAAACAAGAATACATATGAATTAAAGAATTCTCCACTCGCAACAACCCATCAACACCATTTTTGACAGCCTGCCCATAAGATTTTTGCCCTAATCCCAAACACCCCATTTTAGCGCAAGTGCTAAAAAGCGAAGGAAAAGTAAAAAAATAAAACCACAACATTTTTTTTAACCCCATTTTTTTTAGCTCCGTGTTATCTATTTAAAACCAAAAAAATACCCTTTTAAATAGATAACGTTTTTGCATATATATCTATAATATTTTTTTTAAAACGTTGTAAAAAAAATACCACAATATTTTTATAAAAAATGTTGTGATTTAAGTGTTGTCTATTTAGTATTTTGTAGTAGTGATAGTTATTCAAGACTAATTAAATAGTTTGAACTAAGAAAGCAAAAGTGTGTATAAAACATAAGAAAATGAAATTAAAACTCAAATTTGAGTTCGAAATAGAATTTGGAGACACGAACGAGATATTTGAGTTCGGGGCGATGAAATTAGTCAAAATAGACTATAAATACAAAATTTATCGGGGTTAACTTTTTGGTCAAAAAGTCAACATTTGATTTTTTCGAAAAAAGTCAAACTTCAAAATTTTAAATATGAATATATTGATAAATTATTTCCATTGTGTTGGAAATATTAATGTTAGTGAAAATCGACATTTATTTCGATAATAGTTGATTTCTGGATGTTAAATTGACCAAACGGGTAATTAATCGAATAAATGAGAAATTAATTGCTATTCGTTCACATGCAGGGAACTATTGGTTCACATGTAAGTACTATTAAGGGAGGTTATGCAAGATTGATAATACTTGAGGGACTAAATTAAAAATGGAGGCAAAGATGAAGGTACTAAAGTATAATTAATCTTGTAATTTACCACCTTTTCCTAGCCTATAAATACTCCTCCATCCATTCATTATTTCCTACCAATTTGAAGAGCAAAGTAATAATCACAAGTTATAGTGGGAGAAACTATAGAGAGAAAGAAGAAGAGTATTCTGCTACTTCACTATTGCAGTATCCAATCTCCTACTAAGGTAAGGGATATTATTTTTCGTATTCGTAAGGGGTATCGTTTCTATCGTATTTATAAAGGATGTTATTTAATTCATACTCATAAGGGTTGTCATTGTATTCCTTATTAATCTGTGGGAATAGCATGTCTACACGGATTACCGCATGCCTGGTGAATAACCATTAGTATTCATTATTTATTAATATGCGGGAGTAACCTATGTACGCGGATTATCGCATGCATGGTGAATAACCCTTCGTATTCATTCTTTATTAATCTGAGGGAGTAACTTGTTTACGTGGATCACCACATGCATGGTGAATATCCCTTCGTATTTATTCTTAATTAATCTGCGGGTGTGACGCCCCCAAATTCGAGTACTTAAAACCTGTACTTGGTGCTCCACGATAACATTCATTCAAACTACTTAATGTATTAATTAAACAAAAGTATTATATCAAAGTTGTCTACCTTCCCAGTTACGATAACCTTTAAGTAATTCATTACATGATAAATAGTAAATTATCATAAATACAGCTATTACAAATAACATTATATAACCTAGCCCTTCAGCTTTCCCTTCCCTTTGTTCTTGTCGGAACCTTCGGGTCGATCTAGCATAGCTGAAAATATTTAAATTTAAAACAACAATGAGCACTTAATTGCCCAGCAAGTAATATCAATTAATAAATATTAGCTAAAAGAAATAAATATCTTCGTTGAACTACACTTCTATAACGAGGCAATAGTTGTGAAGTAACCTGAAACAATACTGAACAACATATCAAATTAATTACATTTTTTAAACTATGTACTGACTATGAATGATGAACGATCAATAGACTATGAACTTTTATTTTTAATTTTTAAAAAGGTTATACAGAAATTCATCCGCAAACCGTTATGACTTACGGGCACGAAGGGTGATCAGCCCGTTATGCCCTGTATTGATCAATACTACGTGTTAGAACGATATTTTCGCTCATCATATCCGCATTTGGCTCACAAAAGTTTTCCAGGTTCGGGATGTTCATACTCAGTCTGGAATCCTAACCAAAACAATTCAATTGGACGACAATAATGTTCTATCATGTTCAACGATATATTTCAATCTATGTCTAGCCGAGTCAAATAGCTTAGAAGGCTTTTAATTAATGTATACATACCGCAATTCAATAAGTATGTATCAACAAGTATTTAAATACAACAATTATCCAAGTGAGGACACTTGCATAACGAAACTTAGCAATTAACAAACAGAATATATCTTGATCAATGAAAGTAGAGTTAAGAAACTTGTACAACAAGAATATAATTCAGTAACTTACTTACACATGTTCATTGCATAAAGTAAATGCAAAGGTTAAGATACTTGCCTGACTTGCTACTTACGACTACACAACTTAGTTCTATATTTTATATAAAGACCTATCATTAATAAGATTATTTTTTCGATTAGAATAATATATCGTAACACATAATAATGCTATTTTCAGTCATCACATAACTTAAGCACATTGTCACATATTTATATCTGTTCTTAGAACATAAATAACCACTTATAAGGTCAAACTATATAGGTCCGGATTAATTTCAGAAACAATTCAGTGTACCGACGACTTTATCAGATAATTATCGAGTTTATTTTCAATTAAACTCTATTTAAAAGCTTCAATATTCTTTCAGATAATTCAAATATCAGTCATATTATTTTTCAGTGGCTTATAATAATTTTCAAATAATTATTATCATTTATCATGATTTTTCAACCATTAATATTATTTTTAAATGATTTAATTATTAACTAATCTCTTTATCATTAATATTTAAATAATTAAAATATTAATGAAATCCATGTCAAAATATTGAAAGTTATTTATTATAACATAAAATATTTTTAAAACATTAATATCACCTTTAAATGATTTTTGAAGTATTAAAATCATTTTAAATAATTACTATTATTATTAAAATATTAATTTATTTCATGTCAAAATATTAAAATTTATGTTTTATAACTTAAAACATTTTTTAAACCTTTAAATCATTTTTTTATGATTTTTAAAACATTAAAACTATTTTTCCAAAATTTATTTAAGAAAATTCTTAAATAAATTTGTTATCATTAATATTTAATTATTAATGAAATTCATTCCAAAATATTAAAAGTCATTCAAAATAACTTACAATATTTTCTAACACTTTAATATATTTTTAAATGATTTTTAAACTAGTAAAAACATTTTTAAGTAATGTATTTAATATAATTATTAAATAAATTAAATACCATTAATATATAAATAAATTAAAATATTAATGAAATATATCTTAAATTATTAAAAATTAATTTTTATGCTTTAAAATAATTTTTCATAATTATTTTCCATTTTATTCTAATTATTTAAATTAAATAATTTATTTTTATTAAAACTGTCGCTAAAGGGGCCTATCGCCACAAAACTGTTGCTAAAGGGGCCTATCGCGACAAAACTGTTATTATAGGTGTTCTTGAGTCCTCAAGAACATTCAAAGTCAGTGTCTTAGTAGCCTAGTTTGACCACTTATAGAGCTTTGATCTTGATGTTTCTGGGCATGTAGATGTATAGGTTATGTAGTATTGATGTAATACTACATATACAAACTAAGTTCAGGGTCAAATTACATCACATCAGGAAGATATAAGCTTTCAAAAATCATTTTAGAGTTGTTATTCATTTTCTAGGTTACCCAAAAAATAAGAACAGTGTGAGTGGTTACTTTTGGGCTTTAATATCTTGGATTCTATACATGTTCTAGGTAATCCATTGTTACACTTTTGTAGTATACATGTCATTGTTGAAAAGTGTTACACTTATCAAGCTTAACAACATAATAGGAGCAAGATCTGGCTTGGTAAAAGTACTTGCCAGAACTTGTTCTTGAAGATTCTGGGTTTTTCAGAAATCTTTCCCAGGCAGTTGGTCAACCCATATTTGACCATCAATATCTTTGATCCTGTTGATGATCTTGGTGTTCTAGTGTCATGGTTTGGTAGTCCATATGTCAAACTACAAAAGCTATACATTAACAAGGCCTAACATCTTAACAACTACAAGATTTAAGGTCGGAAAGATCTTGTCAGACAGTTTCTGGAAATCTGGATTTTCCAGATTCTGTGACCGGTCAACCATGTTTGACCATGAATAATTTGTGATCTAGAACTTCTATGGACTTGGTTTCACTTCTAGTGTACTCTACTCATGGCATATAACATGAATAATACACTTAGCCATCCTAACATCTAACAGATTAAGATCTTAAGGCTCGGACATATGGTTGTCAGACTTTAAAATTAGGAATCTTGACTGTTTCTTAAATCTTGTTTTTCTTGTATTTAAATGTTATAGATCCATGGTTTATCATTATAGATCATCAAATAACACATCATAGCACCTATATAAACATAAAAACATATAATCTACCTAAGCATACAAGATCTAAGCTAGGGTTAGGGTTTATACCTTCTTGAGCACAATTTGATTTATGTCCTTTGATTGGTTGTTGGTTAGTTTATGGAGTGAATCTCACTTAACTTTTGACTGATTTCCTTAAGAAATTTCAGGGTCTAGGAGAGAGAGAGAGAGAGTTGGCTAGCTAATGAACATAAAGTAAAGGTTTTCTTAACTTTTAAGTTTTTCAATCATTGATTCAATGTATATGGAAGGCATAGGTGGCTTGTAATGATTGATCTTAGTTGGATTTTTAGCACATGGGATAATCTTGGCTTGGTGACTCACTAGATTTGCCAAATCTTTTGCTTAAAACATAAGTAAAGGGGTATTTCGCATATAAAAGGATATTTTGGTCATTCCCTCATAATTTTAAGGGTAGTTTGGTCATTTCATATACTTCCCTTAACTTTTAACCCTTAGGGTTTAATAATCACCATTAGGATTCGTTAATCACCACTTAAGTTTTGAAATTTAGAGTTTAAGGTTACCGATTAGGGTTTAAGGTTTTCCAGAACTGAAATTAGGGTTTCTAACTAATCGTTAGGGTTTCTGCATATATTTTAAAATATTATTATTGATACCAATATTCATAATAATTAATAAAAAAATTATTCGCAAAAATATAGATATAATTGTCTGAAAATTCCTGGTCTTTATAGCGGGAGTAACTTGTCTACGTGGAGTACAGCATGCATGGTGAATAACCCTTCGTATTCATTCTTTATTAATCTAAGGGAGTAACCTGTTTACGCGGATTACCGCATGCATGGTGAATAACCCTTCCTATTCATTCTTTATTAATCTGCGGAAGTAACATGTCTACACGGATGACCGTATGCATGGTGAATAACCCTTCGTATTTATTCTTTATTAATCTGCGGGAGTAACCTGTCTACGGGGATTACCGCATGCATGGTGAATAACCATTCATATTCATTCTTTATTAATCTGCGGGAGTAACCTGTCTATACGCGGATGGTGAATAACCCTTTATATTCATTCTTTATTAAATTATTGAAATGATTTGTCTACGCGGATTACCGCATGGTGAAAATCCATTTGCAGTTTCTTATATACTTTCATACTTGTATGGGATATCATTTCTTTTGTACTCATCAAGGGATATTGTTTTCTTTCGTATTCTCCATTTATGGGTACTATTCATACCAGAGTACTATTCATTCAGGGTACTTTACATGATGGGGTACTATTCATTCAGGGTACTTCGTATGACGGGGTACTATTCATTCGGGGTACTTTGTATGATGGGATACTATTTATTCGGGTACTATTCACGACAAAATTGGTTTCTTTCTATCCAAATTATTTTTTATACATGAATATAAATCTTGAATTTTACTCCACAATTAGTTATCATGTTGACAATTTGGACATTTTTGAAGTCTGGATAAATTGAATTATAAATATTTAATATTTATCCTTAATCTCACTTGATATATTCTTTATATCATTGTCATCATCCTAATGCTTATATTGTGTTGGAAAGTTATCTTTCGCCCGTAGTGCAAAGATGAACTGTTGATTTGTATGATTATGACTAGGAATTATGTATTGGTATAATCATAACCATTGATATTACAGTTGAATATATTTGGCCCGTAGTGAAAAGATAGACAATTGATTGATATGAGCATGACCATTGTTGTTACATTTGAATGTCTTTGGTGTAAGATGTAAAGACGATATGATTATTGAGTATTTTTAGCTTTTGTGGCAAGGACATTGACTGAAAGTTCTATTAAGACTTTGTGGTAAGTGTTGGTTGATTTCTCTATTGCTAAATCGCGCGCAAGCGTACGCGGTCCACAAGTAATATAAGATAAGTTGAGTGTCGAACCCACGAGGACAAAGTCTTAAAAGATAGACAAATACTAAGGTAAAGTCTTTACTACCTTATCAAAAGGAGTGAAACAAGATGGTTGGTTAAGCTATGTGATTAAAACTATAAGAATAAGAGAAGTAGTTGTGCTAGGAAGTTAAAATAAGATTACAAATCCCCTAATGCGTCGCCTAATCTCCTAACTCTCCACATTACAAACGAATCAAGGAATGGTCAACCGAGAACAGTAAATACGCATAAGCTTCTGTCGAAGGTCAAATGCACATCCCTAGCCAGATAAATCACAATATGTCTATTGGTGAAAATAACTAGGGTAAGGTCATTAAGCTAAGTCTCAAGGCCACACAAGGCAAATAGAGATATGTCTATCCTATTAGCATCTTATGCACACATTCCATTGGCATGGTCATAATAGGTGTTGTTGTATTTAAAAGATAGATAATAACATCCATTTGTTAATTTCCATTACTATCAATACCAATTTCTCTATCAAGCAATTAGTTATTAAGTAAGAAATACAACACCCCATTCCAAAATGATTCATTATATAAAATAGGAGAGAAAGTTAATTAAGCTAAACAAAAGGTTACATTGCAATCCTAAAAATGGAATTAGTTCATATCCATGGTACTAAAACACATTTTTAATACATTCCACATTATCAGTAATACACAAATAAATGGGAGATTTGGAATAAGAAAATCCCTGTTTGGAAGTATTCTGTCTCCAAATCTTCTCTTCTGTGCGTAGCTCCTGAGCTTCTGTCGGATGCAATAAATCTTCCTCCTTGAAGCACAACTTCTTTCTCTTCTAGAATTTAATGTCCTGTAATAACTATTTTTAAGCTAAGCTAACTGTCTGGTTTTCTATCGCAGTTGGCTAGAAATTAAGTATATCTCTCTTCCCTCTCTTTAGGTCATTTAAATCCCTTTACTGTATGGACACCGGAGCTCGCGCCACGGCACGAGTATTAAAGTAGCAAGTGAACATTGCTGCGCCACGTAGGTTAAGAGACCGTCAGAGGTCGTCGCTGCCACGACTCCATGGGAAGGGCTCTGTCTGTGTGTGAGGAAGAATAATTTGGGCACCGAGTATGGCGCCTAGGCGCTAAGTATGGTATACTGGGGTGCCTATTTCAGTTGTGTTCAATATAAAGCGACGCTACTAGCGTGCTCTTTATATAATCCTTGGGTTGCTTGGTGTGGACGCCCCAAAATTAGGTATACATCACCCATCTTAGGTCGCCACTTACATGGTATGTAATTTAAATACAACTTACTAACATAACTGCTGTGGTATAATACGACATAAATCGTGAGTTTAAATACAAATATCGCCTACTAGATATTATACAAACTCAAAAAGGAGTCCTCATTACAATTATTATCACACTATTTCACGTAATAGTGAGGACTACTAATGCTATCTTCGTGACCATCACTCGCTTCCCGACTCGTCTCCCGGCCTATATTCTCATTTCAAGAGAATAAAGTGAAAGAAAGGGTGAGCTCAACCAAATTTCAAAGAAGAAATATTATGACTAAGATAATGCGTAATAAATTATCAATAGTCTTCAACAATGTTAAACCGATAAAATACAATGTATAAACCGGTTTAATCAGCAGTGGAATACGCAATCCATTAAAAGAGTCAAGTAGAAAATAAAGTCCACTATCTTTTAGGTTTTAAAAGGTTTTTCATCATCGTTATAAATGAGACTCACCTTTAATAAATATTCCACATCATCGAATCACCCCGTGACTACTTACCAAGGATATTCTTTAGTATCACGACCACAATTATTCACGCACTACGCCAAGAATATTTGTGTATTCATTAATGGTCATGATCATGCCAACAACTGGCCCACCAATGCACCACTACGGCCATCGAGGATTTTTATCACATCATTTGTAACATTACGGGCCATGATTATAACCGAATAGTCTCTCGGTCATAATCATACCAAGTCCATCTACGCACTATGTGCCATGTATGACTTTCAACATAATAAAAACATGAGGATGATGACAATGATATAAGAATTCAATAAAACAAGTTCAAGAATTATTTTATCCAGAATTATTAACGCCCAAATTATCAACATGACATTGTTTTGTAGAGTAAAATTCAAGAATGATCGGAAGAATATTTCCATGAAAAGATATTGGATGTAAACGCAAATATCAAGGATATTCCACTAATTTCATGGAGTATAGAAGTCAAAGTTTTAACCAACCGGGTATAATAAAGAATAGAATAACAAAAGAAATCACCACGCATGCGATAGATCGATACAGCAAAAGTTATTCCAACAGAATAATAAATAACGGAACCAGTGTCCCACAGAAAAACGCATGCATGAGGATGTTCCAACAGAATAATAAAGAATGGAACCAGTCCTACAGAAAACACACGCATGTGATGTTCCAACAGTAATAATAATAAAGAGCGGAAACAGTCCTGTAAAAACACATGCATGTGATGTTCCAATGTAATAATAATAAAGATGGAACCGTGTCAGGTGTAAAACACACGCATGTGATGTTCCCAACATAATAATAGAAGAATGTCACCAAGTATAGGGTAAACCACGATACAAAGTTATTCCAATGTAATAATAAGCAATGGAATAACAACATTCTTCTTCATAAATAAGAAAGAATAACACCCTTACTTTTGGTAGGAGATTGAATCTTTACTTCGCAGGTATAAGTAAGAACAAAATACTCTTCTTTTTTTCTCTTATCAGAAACCGAAATTTTTTAAATAAAAGGAATTTCCTTTATTTATTATTTTGAAATAGTAAGGGTTGATTTGATTAATGTGGATAGTTAGGGTTAAATACACAAATATTTCAAAATAAGCAAGTGGTTATAAAATATTCATTGTTGTCTGGGAATATTCGTTTGGTCGTGGAATATTCAGATCGCTTTTGGGAATATTCGTATTTACGGCACAAGGTACCATGTGTGGGCCCCATAACGGAAAGTTTATTGGATGAAGAAAACGACAAATATAAGTTGGTTAAAAATAATCTACAGAGTTGTTACCGTTAAGATCGCTGAATACCTTTGGTTGGTTAAAATACAAGAATACGCTGTGGTCGCATAAAGAAAGACACCAGATTGCACAAAGATTGTTGAATTATTGATCCTTACGTAAGAAGGCACTACTCAATAATTTTCACAAAGAGTTATCGCTCAATATTTTATTTTATCGATTCAATAATTGTCATTGATATTTTATATTATCATTGTTCAATAATTGTCACCGCATTATCTCCATTATCGATCAATAATTCATATTATTTGAATAATATTATTAGATAGCATTATTGGCAATGTCTAGAAAGTTTCACAAGGAGAGGTTTGGTCACCTAAATGCGCGCCAAGAAGGAGAAATCCTTATCTGAAAGCCCCTCTTTCCCGGAACTACCGGGTCATTATAATTGCGGATTCTCAGAATATTATTTGTGAATAATTAATTATTGATTCATATGATAAAGAAATATTTATTTTATGTGGATATAAATGATGGATTTATTTATGTGGTTATAAATGAAGAAATTATTGTTGAGGTGTTTTATCAAGATTTTACCGTATTGGAGGTATTAAAAATTAAATCGTGGGTTTGAGATATATCATGGGGTTATAATTTTTAATCCGACCGCTTGATTGTGGTAATTTTTGGGTATGTTATACATACATAAGTTGAGTATATGTCCACAAATTTTGAACCGTTAAAAATGCACGAATGATTTGTTGTGAATTTTAAGAGGTGTCTGATTCAAAATTAGGTTTATAATTGATTTTGGTGGAAAATTTAGAATTGAGTGGGCCCCACTTGTGGTTGGTGAAGAAATGTGCTGAATTTTATTTCAAATGTGGTGGGTGGCAATAGTAGAAGTAGTAAAGCCATCGTGTAAGGTGTCAAGTCTGCTTTACGGCTAACATTTTCCTATAAATAGAGGGCTAAGTTAGAATTGAAAATCACACCGTAAACAAAGTTTTTCTTTCTCTCTATATTATTGAGCGATTTTGTGAGTATTTAGATACTTTGAGAGTTGTTGCTCAAAGATAAGTTTCATTCAAAGATCACTTCCGACCTTTCCTTCCAAGTAATCGATTCTTTCGAGGTAAGGGATATTATTTTTTTTTCAGAATGATATTATTTCTTCAATATCATTACGCCGAAATGTCGATCCAAGTTTTTATCAAATTTGGAACTTTTTCATGCTCTGGGTTACTATTCATGAGTTACTATTCACGAAGTTACTATTCATGAGTTACTATTCACGAAGTTACTATTCATTTAGTACTATTCATGAAGCGTGAAAATATTTTTTTTGTGGAATTTCTATCTTTTGGTGTCTGAGTTACTATTCACGATACTGCAAGACTATTCACGATACCAAGACTATTCACGATATGGTACTATTCATCTAAAAATAAAATTTTTCTTTTCGTCCAAAATATCTATTCTCGGATACTAGCTTTGATCAGATCCATGTTTTGATCATTCTTGAATTTTACACCACTACGATTATTTTTGAGGTATTGTTGGACATGGATAAAACAAAGTACTAATCATTAATCCTTAATCCTTGTCATTTTGTTTCAATCGGATTCGTTCTTTAAAAAATATTTTTCATCATCCTCGCCTTAAATGATGATATTATTGAATATCTTGGCCCAGAGTGCAAAGATGAATGATTTTCAAGAATATCTTTGGCCTCAGAAAGTGCAAAAGATGAATGTGTGTTTAAATGAATATGATTAATCGATGAATATCTTTCGCCTCAGAGTGCAAAGATGAACAGTGTTGAGATGAATACGATCGATCGATGAATATCTTTCGCCTCAGAAGGCAAAGATGAATGTTTGATTTGAGATGAATATTGATTGATGTTACAGGATAAAATATTGATGATGGATCGTTAAATTCATAGATTATAGTAGATTTCATTCTCTACGTAACTCTTCTATGAATTATTATTTTCACGTAATATTGATCCGAAACTTGTGTTGTCTATCAGATTCTATTAAATTTTTCCTCGTTCAAGACTAACGATAATTTGTTGATATTATCTTAGTCATAATATTCTTTATCGAAGCTAGTTGAGCTCACCCTTTTCCTTTTTGTTCCATTCTCTCGTGGAGGCTAGAATATAGCGAGTATTTAGCCTGGGTATGGAATGAAGGTTTTAGAAAGGATTGTTTAGTAGTCCTCACCATTTTTGTAAAATAATGTATCAATAAATGTGATGAGGATTTATTTGAGTATAAATATCGTCTAGTAAGATAATATTTGTATTTAAACTCACAGCCATCGTTGTAATAATAAAGTTGTAGTTGTTTCGCATCATGTATCGACAACTCGTAATGGGTGATGTATACCTATTTTGGGGGCGCCACAATTGGTATCGTAGCTTAGGATATGATCTCCATGAGATCGGGAATAGAACTAGGAGGGAGAGACGAGTAAATCCTTCGCTAAAGTGTGTCCTACCTAAGCTTATTTGTTAGTTGGTCAAGATATAGGGATATTATGTGATATATTGATTTCTTTAATTAACCCTTGTTTTATGACAAGATTTGAGAATGTCAATCGAGAATATTAATAAAGGAGTAAATGAGACCGTGGAGATGCCTCAGACTTACCAACGAGGAGAACGTGCAACAGTCGGGCAATGTTCCTCCCATGAACAACACCATGGAGCAGATGATGAACGAGGGATGTTTAGAAGTTTTTTGCAGCTCATGCAAAATCGCATTTAGGAGACTCGTGTTCAAAATACAGAGGAAATGATAGTAATTCACCAAGTTGTCACAAACCAAGCAGCTTCAAAGAGTTGGGACCACCGTAATTTAAGGGAAAGCCGATCCGATCACGGCGGAAACACGGGTCAAACAAATTACCAAGATATTCGATGTCTCTGGGATGCACGGAGGAACAGAAGGTTCCATTCGCCACCTTTATGTTCCGGTGGCGAGGCAGACCATCGGTGGGAGTCTGTGGAAGCGCACTCCATCCAACCCGCACTCAAAGATGTCTGGGAGACGCTTTCAGAGACTATTTAATGACAAATACTTTCCCGAAAGTGTTCGCTATATGAAGGAAGTGGAGTTCATCGATTAGAAGAGCAAAACAACACGACGGTGTCTCAAAGACGAGGCAAAGTTTGCAGAGTTATCCGTGTTCAGACCTCATTTGGTGGAGAATGAGGAACGATGACGCGGATGTTTCTTAGAGGTTTGAAACCCAAGATACGCCCAAGATCTCATTTCTCATAAACTTTCTTTATTCAGATGTCAAAACAGGCTCAATTATTAGAGCGAGATAACGAGTACTGGCCAATCGAGGGACCATAACCGTGGATCGCATCGTAGATAAGCAGCCAATGTAATAATGATAACTCAAGAGAAAGAAATGAGATTTTGATGTAAATGGTAACCACTCTGGTGGTAATCATGGTCATGAAAAATGTAAGAAGAAAGTGAGGAGATTTTAAAAGAGGAGATTTAACAACGACTATGTGAGACGACGATAAAGGTTTCAAGAAGAATCGGTTCTAATGGAGGAGATCGACCACCCATTATATGCTACAAATGCGAAAAGAGGGACATATCGGCCCAAACCGCCCACAACAGCTCAAGGTATGCTATAGTTGTGGAAAGGAAGGACATATCGCCGAGATCAGACGCAGAATAAACCTAGTTCATGGGGGGATCGGTGACTCAAAAGATCCGTCCCGTAAAAGTCAAAGTCAACGATTCCGGAAGAGCGTTTGTTGTGATCGGGTCATAATGCGAGGAACCCAAACGAGGTGATCACGGTAAGCTATTTATAAATTCTCATAAGTTTATACCTTACTTGATACCGGCATACCCATTCATTTATCTCTCCCGCATGTGCTCAACGCTTAAACTCGACTCCAGAGAAATTAGACTTTGATCTATCTCGTGGAAACTCCGTTAGAGAAACTTTCATCACATCCAATCGCTTATAAATCTTGTTTGATTCAAGTTGGCACCATTACCTTACCCGCTGACCTTATCTCTTTAAAGATACTTGCTTTTGATGTGATTTTAGGATTGATCGTTAACTACTCATCATGCCAAAATTGATTGTTTTCGTAAGTGTCGTTAGTTTTCATATTCCTAACCAACCCGTTGTATTTAATTCAAGCAACTAAACCATTAAAATCAATCACCATCATATCTAATCATAAAGCTATTCGCTTATTGAAAAACGGATGTCAAGCTTTCTTAGCCCATGTTATGGATTTGAATAAAGACACGCCAAATTTGAATAATATTCCCGTTGTTATCGATTTTCCGACGATTTCAAGAACTTCCTTGCCTACCCCGTAACGTGAAGTCAATTCTTTATTGATCTTGAACCCGCACAAAGCCCATTTCTAAAACCCCATATCGAATGGCTCCTATTGAACTTCAGAGTTAAAGGTCCAACTACGTGAATTGTTGGACATTGGTTTCATTCGCCCCAAGACATCTCCTCGGGGTGCCCTGCTTTATTTGTAAAGAAGAAAGACGGAGTATGCGATTTTTGTATCGACTATCTGGAATTGAACCATGTCACCATCAAGAATAGGTATCCTCTACCTCGTATTGATGACTTGTTTGACCAAATAGCAAGGGGCACAATTCTTTTCAAAATCGATCTTCGCTCGATATCATCACCAAGATTAGAATCGAGGATATTCCAAAGACCCGCCGTAACTCCCAGATGGGTATTATGAATTCTTAGTCATGTCTTTTCTGACTAACTAATGCTCCCGCGGCTTTCATGGATATGATGAACCGAGTATTCAAGGAATATTTCGATCGCTCGTTGTTGTTGTCTTTATTGATGACATCCTTATATATTCCAAAAGTCGTGAAGATCATGAGCACCATTTGAAGTCGGTACTCCAAAGGCTTCGTGAAAACCAACTATATGCCAAATTGAAGAAATGCGAAGTTCGCTCGAGGAAGTAGCATTTCTTGGGCATGTGGTGTCAAAACATGGAGTATCCGCTGATCCCGCCAAGATCAAGCAATAAAAGTTGGAGCAACCAAGTTCATGGATCAAGCACGTAGCTTTTTTGGGCTTACCGGTTATTATCGGAGATTCGTGGAAGGGTTTTCTAATCGCTACTCCATTAACTCGCCTAACTCGAAAGGATACAAAATTCGCTTGGAGCGTAAGAATGCGAGAAAAGTTTCCAAGAGCTTAAGAGAGACTTATTTCTAAGACTGTTTCTAACAATACCATCCGGTTCGGATGGATTTGTTATCTACAAATGATGCTTCGTGCAAAGGGTTAGGATGTGTTCTCATGCAACGTGGGAAAGTCATAGCCTATGCCTCGACAACTTAAAGAGTATGAGAGGAATTATCCTACTCATGATCTAGAGTCAAAAGCAATTTGCCGCTTAAAGATATGGAGGCACTATCTATATGGGGAGAAAGTGGAGATATATTCGCATCATAAAAGCCTTAAATATTTCTTCACTCAAAAGAACTCAACACGCGGCAATGACGCTGGCTCGAGCTATTGAAAGACTACGACCACACTATTCAATACCATCCCGTAAAGTTTAACGTGGTAGCCGACGACGATCGAGTAGAAGATCATATGCGGAACGAAAAGCGATGATGTCAAGTATACGACAGAGCCAACTTTAATAGAAAAAGTTAAGGTTGCTCAAGCCACCGAACCCGAGCCGATGCGTATGAAGAAGAAAGTACAAGAAGGAGCTATTCCTAAGCGAGAATTGATGAAGAAGGAATACTTTGAGTCCACTCTAGACTTTCAGGTTCCTAACGACTGATTTGAAGTACAAGATTACGATGGAGGCACACAATACACCATTTGCAATCCATCTCGAAGTACTAAAATGTATCGTGATCTTCACATACATTTTGGTGGAATAATATGAAGAGAGAGATTGCAAAGTTTATCTCGATGTGTTTAACTTGCTAACGTAAAGGCGCGAGCATCTAGTACCTAAGGGTCCGCTGCAACCACTTGAGATTCCGGAATGGAAGTGGGAACACATTACCATGGATTTCAATACGGGTCTTCCTACGGCTTTCAAGGCATCAATGCTATTTGGGTTATTGTTGATAGATTAACCAAGTTCCGCTTCATTTCTTGCCGATACGGAGACTTATTCACTTGAACGCCTTGCTAGTATGTACGTAAATGAGATTGTGAGGTTGCATGGCATGCCCAGATCCATAGTTTTGGATCGCGACCCAAGATTCACTTCAAGATTTTGGGTTAGCTTGCAAAAAGCTACGGGCACGGATTTGCGATTTAGTTCGCATACCATCCCCAAACGGACGGACAATCGAGAGGACTATTCAAACTCTTGAAGATTTATTAAGACTCGTGTCCTAGACTTCAAGGGTAGTTGGGATAAGTATTTACCATTGGTGGAATTCTCCTACAACAACAGCTTATCGTGCAAGTATAGGTGTGGCTCCATTCAAGCATTATATGGATTTAAAATGTCGCTCTCCAATATGTTGGGATGAGGTGGGTGAAGCAACATTGTTGGGACCCGAAAGTTAAGACGCGATGATCACCGAAAAGATCCAAATGATTCGATAACGATACAAACTACAAGATCGACAAAAGAGTTATGCGGATCTTCATCGAAAGGACGGAATTTAATGTAGGGATCATGATTGTCATGAGTTGCTCCATGGAAGGGAGTTACAAGATTTGGGAAGAGAGGAAAGCTCAATCCACGCATTTATCGTCCATTTCAAATTTCGACCGAGTAGGAAATGTAGTTTATAGACTTCAAGCATCTCGAGTATGTCTCGTGTTCATAATGTGTTTCATATATCCGCATTTCAGTAAATATGTGAAAGACCCAACCACGCTATCGAAGTTAGAACCGGACGAGATAGCCAAGACTTAACGATGAGGAGGTACTATCAAGATCTTGGATAGAAGGAGCACGTCCTACGCCAAGAAAGGTCATACCACAAGTTAAAGTTTTGTGGAGGAATCATGCTATAGAGGAAATGACCGGGAATTGGAAACGGAAATGAAAGCGAGGTATCCTCACCTTTTCAAACACTGTGTACGTACGCCAATTTCGAGGACTAAATTTCATAAGAAGGGGAGGTCAGAAGACCTCAAATTTTTTTAAATAAAAAGGAATTTCCTTTATTTATTATTTTGAAATAGTAAGGGTTGATTTGATTAATGTGGATAGTTAAGGGTTAAATACGCAAATATTTCAAAATAAGCAAGTGGTTATAAAATATTCATTGTTGTTTGGGAATATTCGCTTGGTCGTGGAATATTCAGATCGCTTGGGAATATTCGCAGACGATTTGCCAAAGCCCATGTGTGGGCCCCATAACGAAAAGCGATTGGATGAAGAAAACGACAAATATAAGTTGGTTAAAAATAACTACGTAGTTGTTACCTGCTAAGATCGTTGAATACCCTAAGTGGTTAAAATACAAGAATACGCGTGGTCGCACAAAGAAGACACCAGATCGCATAAAGATTGTTGAATTATTGATCCTTACGTAAGAAGGCACTACTCAATAATTTTCACAAGAGTTATCGCTCAATATTTTATTTTATTGATTCAATAATCATTGCGTTGATATTTTATATTATCGTTGTTCAATAATTGTCACCGCACATTATCTCCATTATCGATCAATAATTCATATTATTTGAATAATATTATTAGATAAAGATTATTGGCAATGTCTAGAAAGTTCGTCAAGGAGAGAGTTTGGTCACCTAATCATAAGGCCAAGAAGGAGAAATCCTTATCTAAAAGCCCCTTTCCCGGAACTACCGTCATTATAATCAGGATTCTCGTAATATTATTTGTGAATAATTAATTATTGATTCTATGATAAAGAAATATTTATTTTATGTGGATATAAATGATGGATTTATTTATGTGGTTATAAATGAAGAAATTATTGTTGAGGTGTTTTATCAAGATTTTTATCTGATGGAGGTATTAAAATTAAATCGTGGTTTTTAGATATATCATGGGGTTATAATTTTTAATCCGACCGTTGATTGTGGTAATTTTTGGTATGTTATACATACATAAGTTGAGTATATGTCCACAAATTTTGAACCGTTAAAATGCACTAATGATTTGTTGTGAATTTTAAGAGGTGTCTGATTCAAAATTAGGTTTATAATTGATTTTGGTGGAAAATTTAGAATTGAGTGGGCCCCACTTGTGGTTGGTGAAGAAATGTGCTGAATTTTATTTCAAATGTGGTGGGTGGCAATAAGGTGTAAAGCCATCGTGTAAAGTGTCAAGTCCGCTTTTACGGCTAACATTTTCCTATAAATAGAGGGCTGTTAGAATTGAAAATCACACCGTAAACAAAGTTTTTTTTCTCTCTATATTATTGAGCATATTTTGTGAGTATTTAGATACTTTGAGAGTTGTCGCTCAAGATAAGTTTCATTCAAAGATCACTTCCGAACCTTCCTTCCAAGTAATCGATTCTTCGAGGTAAGTGGATATTATTTTTTTCAGAATGATATTATTTCTTCAATATCATTACGTCAAATGTCGATCCGAAGTTTTTATCAAATTTGGAACTTTTTCATGCTCTGGGGTTACTATTCATGAGTTACTATTCACGAGTTACTATTCATGAGTTACTATTCACGAAGTTACTATTCACGAAAGTACTATTCATGAAGCGTGAAAATATTTTTTTTTGTGGAATTTCTATCTTTTGGTGTCTGAGTTACTATTCACGATACTCAAGACTATTCACGTGATACCAAGACTATTCACGATATCAAGACTATTCACCTAAAAATAAAATTTCTTCTTTTTGTCCAAAATATCTATTCGGATACTAGCTTTGATCAGTATCCATGTTTTGATCATTCTCGAATTTTACACCACTACGATTATTTTTGAGGTATTTTTGATATGGATAAAACAAAGTACTAATCATTAATCCTTAATCCTTGTCATTTTGTTTCAATCGGATTCGCTTCTTTAAAAATATTTTTCATCATCCTCGCCTTAAATGATGATATTATTGAATATCTTCGGCCCAGAAGGCAAAGATGAATGATTTCAAGAATATCTTGGCCTCAGAAGTGTAAAAGATGAACAGTGTTTAAATGAATACGATTAATCGATGAATATCTTTGGCCTCAGAGTAAAAGATGAACAAAGTGTTGAGATGAACACGACCGATCGATGAATATCTTCGGCTCAGAAAGTAAAAGATGAATGTTTGATTTGAGATGAATATCGATTGATGTTACAGGATAAAATATTGATGATGGATCGTTAAATTCATAGATTATAGTAGATTTCATTCTCTACGTAACTCTTCTATGAATTATTATTTCACCGCTAATATTGATCCGAAACTTGTTGTCTATCAGATTCTATTAAATTTTTCCTCGTCAAGACTAACGATAATTTGTTGTATATTATCTTAGTCATAATATTCTTTTTATCGAGCTAGTTGAGCTCACCCTTTCCTTTTTGTTCCATTCTTCTCGTGGAGGCTAGAATATAATAGTATTTAGCTCAAAAATGGAATGAAGGTTTTAGAAAGGATTGTTTAGTAGTCCTCACCATTTTTGTAAAATAATGTATCAATAAATGTGATGAGGATTTATTTGAGTATAAATATTGTCGTTGTAAGATAATATTTGTATTTAAACTCAGAACAGCCATTATTGTAATAATAAAATGAAGTAGTTGCTATTCGCATTTCTATGTATCGACAACTCGTAATGGGTGATGTATACCTATTTTGGGGTGACGATTTAAGAGACTCTTAGATGATGACATATGAGCCCCCATAAAATAATCAAACTTACCACAAATCATTTTATTTTTAATCAACACATATTTAATCTTTCAACAATTATTAATCATTTATAACTTATCGCCTCAATTATTGATTTAATATTATAACATATTATATACAGATGATAATTGTGACAATAATTGAATCAATAATATAAGAGATATGATCGCAACAATTATCAGAGTAATAATTAAATATAATGAGTGACTTCTCATGTAAGCATCAATAATCAATACAGCAGTGCTACTATGCAACCACGCAGACATTGCAGACTTTTACCACCGGGTAGTTCAACAGCTTTTAATCAGTAACACCTCCGCCGTTATTTTTATAAAATATTTTTGTCGCTTTCAATCCGACAATAATTACATTATAGGGGTCCACCAATGATTGAGCCATTGCAGTTATTTAATATTCCTAACAAAAAGAATATTCCCCACCAAACTAATATTTTATAACAACTTACATACTTTGCAAAATTTATAAATATTACCCACAACTATAACATTATATCAAATTTATTCCATAATATTCAAAAATAATATTTATAGAAAAATTCATCTTTATTTATAAAAGTTGGGGTCTTACAGCGGCACCGAACTGCAATATGCTCCAACATGCAATGGCATTGCGGCACGGATTCTTAGTGTATCCCTGGCGCTACGGCGCCAATACAGTAATATTACCTATTTTGCCCCTGGAAGCTGGAAAACATCTGTAAAGCCTTGCATTATAGAAATTAGACAAAATAGCCATAAAACATAAATAAAAGCTAACTAAATGACTGAAAATAGGCAACAACTTAAGCCATAAAGGATCTGATTCGCAGGTATAAATCACACTCATCAAATACCCCCAAACTTAAGCTTTTGCTTGTCCTCAAGCAAACTATCAGACATTCATACCCCATTACTGCAAGATACGAATGAAAACTAATCCTTTAGACTAATATTATGGCCTCTAAGCCCAATCATAAACATCCTCTAAGAATAGGTTAAAACGCATACAAACGAGGGCTTAATGTCTATTAATAAACATGAGACTGTAATCGATCCATTCTCTGTGTGTGCAGACCAAACATCTTAACCAGCCATAACCCAAATTAAGATCACACAGTCAAATTTGATAACCAATAAGCTTGCTATGTAACCCACATAAATAACAAGCATTAAGAACAAGACGCAAAAACAAGAAAGGATCAAAAGGTTCTAATAATATGAAGTAAATTCTGACTCAGACAATACTTGATTACTTTTAGGCTAAATAGAGCACTCATTAGCGAGCTTTAGATCAATGACTCCCAAGCCAGATGACTTTAGGGCATTAGGTATAAAACACCCCTAAGAATCTAATAACTCAAGCAACAAAGGCCACGTAATCAACATAAGTCCAAAATAGATTTTACCAGTCTGCGTTTATGGGCGAGTGCGTTTCCACGCTCCATCTCAACCCACCGCTGGACTATTTTTTTTCCACTATAGATCCGAAAGTGTAAAAGCCTCTAAGTCTTTTATTACCTTGAAATCAACAGAGTTTTACAGTATGTCCCATTTTGTCTGGCGCTGCGGTGCGGATTTACAGTATGTCCCATTTTGTCCGGCGCTGCAGCGTGAAAATCAAGGTTGTAGCGTGAGTATGGCGCTGCGACGCGAATACCAATACAAACCTTGGCACCGCGGCGTGGAGTATAAACTTCTGATATTGAGTTAAGCAATCCTTCTTAGGCCAAAATCTCATATCAGCAGTCAACACAACAAATACAGTATTCACAAGTTCTAACTACTGAAAACCATTAAACACATACTAATATACATGCACTACACAGACTACAGGTTATACTAAGAACTACAGACAGTAACTAATGACAACCAAAATAAGACTGAAGTTAATAAAAACAAAAACAATTTTTTTGATACTGAGATGGGGATGCCTCCCATCAAGCGCTTGATTTAGAGTCGTTGGCTTGACTATTATCCCGTCTTACACTGGGTCTCCCAAGGTGATGGAGGTATTTTGCAGGTCTTCCTCACCGCCCCAGTATTGCTTCAAGTGCTGACCATTAGCCTTGAAGGTTTTGTCTGAATGAGGGTCATGAACTTTTATTACCCTATACGGATACACCTTGGCAACCGTGAAAGGCCCCGACCACCGAGACTTCAGTTTCCCGAGGAATAATTTGAGTCGGGAGTTGAAGAGAAGAACCTTCTGGCCCGGTTCGAAACTTCTTTGGACGATCTTCTTATCGTGCCACGACTTGGTGTTCTCCTTGTATAACTTAGCATTTTCATACGCTAGCAGACAAAACTCATCTGATTCATTTAGTTATAAGAGCCTTTTTTCACCGGCTGCATCTAAATCAAAGTTTAGCTTCTCAATAGCCCAATAAGCATTGTGCTCCAACTCCACTGGAAGATGGCACGCCTTACCATAGACAAGCCTATACGGAGACATTCTGATAGGCGTTTTGTAAGTTGTGCGGTAAGCCCACAAGGCATCGTCCAGCTTCTTCGACCAGTCCTTGCGATTGGGGTTAATAATCTTCTCCAAGATTCGTTTTACCTTTCTATTGGAAATTTCAGCTTGGCCACTAGTCTGTGGATGATAAGTAGTGGTTATCTTATGGGTCACCCCATACTTAGCTAGAAGGGCTTCAAAGTATTTGTTATAAAAATGAGGCCCTTCATCATTGATAATAGCCAGAGGCGTGCCAAAACGAGTGAAAATGTTTTTCTTGAGGAAATGAATCACTACCTTCGCATCATTAGTCGGCAAGGCAACTGCTTCAACCCGCTTGGAGACATAATCCATCGCCACAAGAATATAGATATTGTTGTAGGAGGACGTGAATGGACCTATGAAGTCAATGCCCTAGACATCAAATAATTCAACTTCAAGGATGTTTTGCAAGGGCAGTTCATGCCTTCTCAAAATGGTTCCCACCCTTTGGCATTTATCGCAGTGAAACACATATGTGTGTGCATCTTTGAATAGGGTGGGCCAGTAAAATCCAGACTGAAGCACCTTAGTTGCAGTTCTTTGACCCCCAAAGTGACCTCCATAATTTGAAGAATGGCAGTGATGTAACACACCTTCAATTTCCTCATCCGGCAAGCATCTCCGCGGAATTTGATCAAAACAGTACTTGAACAAGAAGGGCTCATCCCACAAATATTGCTTGGCATCTTTTAAGAATTTCTTCCTCTGTTGATAGCTCAGGTTTGGAGGAAGCACTTGGCAAGCAACAAAATTGGCAAAGTCCGCATACCACGGGGCTTTGCTTTGGACGACAAAGAGTTGTTCGTCTGGGAAGAAATTATTGATGGCTTTTCCAGTATCTCCTGAATGCGGGGTGTTTTCCAACCTTGATAAGTGATTCCCTACCTGATTTTCTGTCCCCTTCTTAACTCGGATCTCTAGATCGAACTCTTGGAGAAGCAGTACCCACCTTATCAATCTTAGCTTTGTATCTTTCTTTTCAATCGAGTATTTGATTGCCGATTGATCTGTGTAGACGATCACCTTCGTCCCGATGAGGTAGGAACGGAACTTATCAAACGCATAAACTACTGCCAGCAGTTCCTTCTCAGTGGTAGTATAATTCAGCTGAGCATCAGTCAAAGTTTTGCTAGCATAGTATATTGTGTAGAATACCTTATCCCTCCATTGGCCTAGAACCGTCCCTATAGCAAAATCGTTTGCGTCACACATTAGTTCAAAAGGGAAGGTCCAGTGGGGGTACCACAATAGGAGCCGAGACAAGTCTTTCCTTTAATAAATCGAACGCACTCAAGCAGGCTTCATCAAAGTAGAAAGGCATGTCCTTTTCCAATAGCGTACACAGCGGTTTAGTTATCCATGAGAAGTCCTGGATAAACCTCCTGTAAAACCTAGCGTGCCCAAGGAAACTCCTTATCCCTTTAATTGATGTCGATGGTGGAAGGTTATTAATGACATCAATTTTTGCTTTGTCAACCTCTATGCTGCCAATAAAAACCCGATGGTCGAGAATAATGCCCTCCTCAACCATGAAGTGGCACTTCTCCCAATTCAATACAAGGTTAGTCTCAACACATTTGTGGAGAACAGCAGTCAGATTTCTCAGGAATTTATCAAATGGGCTCCCAAAAACCAAAAAGTCATCCATGAAGACCTCGAGGGTCTTTTCAACCATGTCGGACATTATGCATCGCTGAAATGTAGCAGGAGCATTGTACAACCCAAAAGACATTTTTTGAAATGAAAACATCCCATATGGGCATGTGAAAGTAGTTTTCTCCTGATCTTCAGGAGCAATTGATATCTGATTATACCCAGAGTAACCATCTAGCAGACAATAAAATTCATGCCCATCAAGTCTATCGAGCATCTGATCAATAAATGGAAGAGGAAAGTGATCCTTACAGGTAGATTTGTTCAATTACCTGTAATCCATACACACCCTCCATCTCATCACCGTTCTGGTTGGAATCAGCTCGTTGTTTTCGTTGGGCACTATAGTCATTCCGCCCTTCTTTGGCACGCATTGGATAGGACTGACCCAAGGACTATCAGATATGGGGTAGATGATGCCCGCATCCAGTAATTTTATAATCTCCTTGCGAACCACCTCTTTCATGATGGGATTCAACCGTCGCTGATGTTCAATAGACGGCTTAGACCCTTATTCCAGTAAGATTTTGTGCATGCATAGTGTTGGATTAATCCCTTTAATATCAAAAATTGACTATCCTAGGGACGTTTTATATTGCTTAAGCACTAGCAGTAACTTTTCTTCTTGACAGTCGATTAAAGAAGCAGAAATTATCACAGGTAAAGTGGATGAGTCCCCTAAGTACGCATACCTCAAGTGATTTGGCAAAGGATTTAATTCAAGGACAGGAGGTTCTATGATCGACGGCTGAGCCTTGGAAGTTGACGCCTCATTATCATTTAGAGACTCAAACTATCGTTGGAATTGTTTCGATCTTTGGGGTTCATCTAGCTACTTGGCACATTCCACATATATGGGCTCTTCTGTAGTATTGGCCCCTGTCAATGTGGCTTCTAAAGGGTCCGTGATGTAGGTCTCTGAGAACACCTCCCTAACTGAATTATCAATCTCATTAATCTGGAAGCAGTCCTCAGGAGTATTAGGATATTTCATCGATCGGAAGACATTGAAAGTTACTTCTTGATCCTGAACCCTCATTGTCAACTCCCCTTTCTGTACATCAATTAGGGTCCTCCCCGTCGCCAAGAACGACCTGCCCAATATTATAGGGATTTCCCTATCTTCTTCAAAATCTAGGATAATAAATTTAGCTGGGAAAATGAACTTGTCAACCTTGACAAGCACATCCTCTACTATCCCTTTTGGGTATGTAAGAGATCTATCAGCCAATTATAGAGTGACACTTATAGGTTTTGCTTCATTTAGCCCCAGCTTCTTATATATAGACAGAGGCATCATGTTGATGCTAGCCCCTAGGTCACACAAAGCCTTGGCAATGAATTGGTCCCTGATAGTGCAAGGAATTGTGAAGCTTCCTGGATCTTTTAGCTTCGACGGAAGCTTGTTTTGTAGGATGGCACCGCACTCCTCTGTCAGCGCCACAGTTTTATAATCCCCCATTTTTTGCTTCTTAGATAATATTGTTAGGTTTGTAATATTCATGAACGCAATCAAATTGCATAAAAATGCGGAAGCGTGTAAAAATCAGAGTTTAAAAATTTTACAAACCATATACCCGGATCACCCTTTATGCACAATTATTAATTAAACGAAAAAGAAAGAACAAGAATCATACCCTTGAAGATTCGAGCTTCCTCAGGTACAAGTTCACCTCCAATCCTTTTCGCGTTCAACTTGAATCCACCGGGTTTGGTTCCTTCCTTTGATCAACGTTAGCCACCCAAGTGTTTGGCCTCTAGAGGTGATCCACCAAGGAAAAAGATTTTTCAAGAAGAAGGGGTATTTGGCTAAACCCTAGTTTTCTATCTCTATAGAAAAGGCTTACTCTCCAACAAATTGGAATTATGTCGTTTGTTGTAAAAGTCAACAACAAAAAAAAACATCACCCATAATAAGACTCCTCTTATTTATAGATGTGGGCAACCCACCTTAACAATTAAGGAATTGAGTTTTATTTAATTAATTAAATTCTTTTAATTAATTAAGCTCCCTAATCTTATTAGGGATAATTAATTAAACAAATTTAACTAATTTTCCTTCCTAATCCAATTAGGAATAAATGAGAGTACTTATATTAAATTAATTCCTAAACTCTTTTAGAAATTAAAATAATAATAATTGTAATAATATTAATAAGACTCCTCTTATTAATTTATATTTAATATTTCTAAAATATTAAATAATAATATTAAGTTATTTAATTTATTCTATCACCATAGATTAAATTAAATATACTTAATTATATTATTACGATTATGCCATTAACTTCTTAAATAATTATTCTTCCTTTTATGGTGTGACCTCTTTAGGTTCTCCATATTAAACCGATGTGAATAAATCAATTAGAACATTTTAATCTTATTTAAATAAATAAATTAAATAATTAATTTATTTAAATAAATAATATTTATTCTACAATAGGGATAAGTCTCCCTAATGATCAACGACTTTCCAGATAATATAGATTTCAACATTAATCATAAAAGAACCTTTGAGTAAATAGTTACTCAGATAATTCAATCCTTCCACCATACAATGTCCCAATTAAATATAAGACATGGAATTATCGTCAAGTCTTATTTTATTTAATTATATGTATTTCGATCCTTAAATGCACAACTCTAAATAATGCAAATTAGAAACTCCTTTCTAATTTCATTACGCTGCCAAGGACTACTGGGTTGTCATTTATCGAATCACATAGACATTTCTCTTCTTTTATTAGAAGTGGTAGATTCTTTATTGATCATACATTATCTCCATGTACAACTTATTATACCCAAGCATACCCTTTGATATACCCTAAGGGTCTTAAGGAATAAGTCAAAGTATAACTCATCATACACAAGATACTATGATGATCTCAAGTCCAAGGATCACTCAGATTACTATCACTACAGGAATTCCTATTGACAGCAAGTAAAACTCCATTAGGTATTCCTTAGCGAGCCAATGCTCAATGAACTTATTCTCTAATAAGCACCTACATACTTGCTTTAGTGTCTCCACACAAATGATCATGAGATCAATCATCCTCATCCAATGAGCAAGCAACGATGTACTCAATCTATCCGGATTCAATAATCCCCAATTTAGTAATCCAATGATTGGGAACTATTTTAGTTTTAAGCTTTCTAAGAATTTATATCTCATTAGAATGATCATCATCATTATTCTAAAAGCATTGCTTAAAACTATGGGTTTATCACATATTATAAAACAGCATCATGTAGATAATTAAAAGCCTTTAATAAATAAATACTTTTTATTAATAAATGAATAAGATTGTTACAAAGTATATGCTTTATCATCAAACATGATTGGCTTGTGTGCATACTACTTTCAAATATGTCCTTCATAAACTTGACATAACTTGGCATTCCCTCCAATGCCTCCGCAAATGGGATGTTTATGTGAAGCCTCTTGAACACCTCTAGGAATTTGGAAAACTGTTTGTCCAGCTTTTGTTTCTACAGACGCTAGGGGAAAGGCAACTGAGGGAGAGGAGGATTGATTTTACTCATAGGAGGGGTTGGTGTTGTAGGGCTAACTTGAGTACTTTCCTCACCCACACATTTCTCATTATTCTGTTCCACTACAGGTTCTTTTTCAGTAACTTCATCTTCCACTGGAGAACTATCTCCACCTTGTTCATTAGTAGTTTGCCCACTTCTAAGTGTAACTGCTTTGCATTGTTCTTTGCCTTCCCATTTCGGGTTGACATCAGTGTCGCTAGGCAATGTGCCTTGTGGACGACTGTTTAAACCAGTGGCCATTTGTCCCATTTGGACTTCAAGATTACGAATGGACGCTTCTTGATTGTTACTCCTTTTTTTCATTCTGGGCAATATACCGCGACAGGAGATCTTTCGAACTGGGTTTTCTCTCCTGTTGAGGTGGTGGATGGTGGAACTGATTTTGAGCGCTCTGCAGTTCTGGATTATACTGATTTTGAGATTGAAAACCTGGAGGGTTAGAAAAATTCGGCCTGGTGGATGAAGATTGTGCTTGATTGGTATTATTGTTGTTGTTGTTGTTGTTGCCCCAAGAGAAGTTGGGATGATTTCTCAAGCCCAGGTGGTAATGAGTGGGGAGATTAGCATTTTGTTGTCGCCCATAGTTGGAAACAAATTGAACTGACTCAAGGCTTATTTCACACTGATCAGTAGGGTGGCTTCCTTGACACAATTCGCACTGGACTACGACACTCTGCATATTCTGCACTGCAGACGCTCCCATGGTGTCTAGCCGTTTCATTATTGCTGCAACATGAGCCGCTAATGATGTGAACAAGTCAACCTCATATACCCCCGCTGCTCTTCTGGGGGCTTGCCTATCATTAGGCCATTGATAATTATTGGTTACCATTGTTTCCACTAGTTCGTACCCTGCTGTGTGATGTTTAGCCATGAAGGCCCTTCTAGAGGCGGCATCGATACTCAAACGAGTTAATCCGGATAGTCTATTATAAAAGGTCTGGATAGGAAGCCATTCTGCCAATCCATGATGAGGGAATTTCCTCAAAAGATCCTTGAATCGCTCCCACGAGTCGTACAAGGATTCTGATTTGAACTGGACGAAAGAAGTGATATCATGCCTGAGCCTGGCTGTTTTGGCTGGCGGAAAAAACTTCGCCATGAACTTCTGTGCTAAGTCAACCCATGTGGTGATGGAGCCTGATGGTAATGAATATAGCCAGCTCTTGACTTTGTCCCTTAAGGTGAATGGAAACAACCGAAGTCTGATGGCATCGTCAGACACTCCGTTGCATTTAAATGTGTCACAGATCTCCACAAAATTAATTAAGTGATCATTGAGATCATCATTCGGTAGTCCCCCAAACTGAAAATTGGTGCACATTTGAATGGTGCGCGGCTTGATCTCAAAATTATTAGCTTGGATGGCGGGCCTAAGAATGCTCGCCTGGAGATCGTCGATATGAGGCATAGCGTACTCCCTCAAAGATTTTTGATGTTCCTCAGCCATTTGGATAGGAGTAGGTATTGTGACGCCCCCAAAATAGGTATACATCACCCATTCTGAGTTGTCAATACATGCTACAGAAACAACTACAACTTTATTATTACAACAGTAAAACTGTGAGTTTAAATACAAATATTATCTTCTAGACAATATCTATACTCAAATAAATCCTCATCACATTTATTGATACATTATTTTACAAAAATGGTGAGGACTACTAAACAACTCTCTCTAGAACCTTCATTCCATACCCAGGCTTCTGTACTCGCTTATATTCTCGCCTCCCGAGAAAAATGGAACAAAAAGGAAAAGGGTGAGCTCAACTAGCCCAAGAAGAATATTATGACTAAGATAATATACAACAAATTATCGTTAGTCTTCAATAGGAAAAATCTAATAGAATACAATAGACAACAAATTTTAAATCCATATTCGCAATGAAATAATAATTCATTAGAAGAGTTAAGTAGAGAATGCAAACTACTATCTTCTATGTATGAATTTAAAAGTTCATCGTCTATCTTTTATCCCTGTAACATCAATCAATATACATCCGAATCAAATATTCATCTTTGCACTACAGCCAAAGATATTCATCGATTGGTCATGTTCATCTAAACACTGTTCATCTTTGCACTACTACCAAAGATATTCTTCAGAAATCATTCATCTTTGACTACAAAAGCCAAAGATATTCAATAATATCATCATTTAAGACCGAGGATAATGAAAATATTTTTTAAAGAAACGAATCCGGTGAAACAAAATGACAAGAATTAAGGATTAAGGATTCAGTACTTTGTTTTATCCATGTCCAAAAAACCTCAAAATAATCACAGTGGTGTAAAATTCAAGAATGATCAAAACATGGATACAATCAAAGCTAGTATCCGAATAGATATTTTGGACAAAGAGAAGAAATTTCATTTTTCTGAATAATAGTGCCATATCGTGAATAGTGCCATATACGTGAATAGTAACTCCGACACCAAAAGATAGAAATTCCACAAAAAATATCTTCACGCTTCATTGAATAGTACTCGTGAATAAGAACTCGCTGAATAATAACTTTCGTGAATAGTAACTCGTGAATAGTAACTCATGAATAGTAACCCCGATATGAAAAAGTTCCAAATTTGATAAAAGTTCCAACTAATATTTCAAAGATAATGATATTGAAGAAATAATATCATTTGAGAAGAAAATAACATCCCTTACCTCGAAAGATTAAGACTTTAAATTTGGAATACTGTGTATAGTCTTTCAAGGAACTTGCACCGCCTAACAATACTCAGAGTATACTCAAAATACTCACAAGAATACGCTCGATAATATAGAGAGAAAACTTCAGTTTTACGGTGTGATTTTCAATTCTAACCTAAGCACCCTATTTATAGGAAAATGCTTAGAACACCAAAGTTAGTAAAATTTAATATAATATTAATATATATATTAAGATTTCTATGCCCACCTTCCTAGATCTGATCTCAGCTCATTATGCACATGTTGTAGCCCACAAAACAAACAAAAAACGTTTTATTATTTAAAATATTTTAAACTTCCAAAATCAATTATTTCGGAGCTTCGGAACTTTAATAATTCATAATAAATAGCCCTTCTATCATAAAATTCGAATCTCGCGTGTTTTTATAGGAAATTCAATTCTCTACAACTTTGCAGAAGAAAGTTTTTCCAAATTCCAAACAGAAATTGACCGAAATCCACAAACGGAGGATTTTACAGGCTATAATCAAATTTCAGTCAATAAATGGGGTCCACCGACATGTTTAACATGTTTTAAACATTTATTACAACAAAAATACTCTTCCTCCTCGTATACTCATATATCCCACATTCGTTGTAAAAATATCACCATTATTATATTATTAAAATATAATAATACATTATCTTATCAGAAAAAGATAAAATTTCAATTTTCAACAATTGTCACATTAAAATTTTTCTCCATCTATATCCACATAAAATCAATATTTTCCTCATCATATGAATCAATAATTAATTATTCACAAATAATATTATGTAATCACAATATTGACAAACTGTGCAGTTCCCTGAAAGAGGAGGTTTTCCAATAAGAATTTATTCTACCATGGCAAGCAATTAGGTGACCAAACCTCTCCTTGTACGTAACTTTCTAGACATTGCCAATAATGTTATCTAATAATATTATTCAGATAATATGAATTATTGCTTCGATAATGAAAAATACTTGTAATGACAATTATTCAAACAACAAAGAATATAAAATATCAACGCGAAGAATTATTAACTCAATAAAATACCGAATAAAGTAATTATCGTAACCATTATTGAGTAGTGCCTTCTTACGTAAGAATCAACAATTGGTGCAATACTGGTGCTATCGTGTTTTAACCACCGGGTATTTTAACAAAGATATTCAGAATAACTACGCCGTTATTTTTAAACCACTTATATTTCGCCGTTTTCTTCATCCAATCGCTTTCCAGTTATGGGCCCACACGGTGGTCGCTACTTGTCTGCATTTAATATTCCCCGACAAATCATTTAATATTCCACGACCAAACGAATATTCCCGACAACAATAAATATTTTATAACTACTTGCTTATTTTGAAATATTTGCGTATTTTACCCCTTACTATCCACATTAATCACATCAACCCTTACTATTTCAAAATAATAAATAGAGAAAATTAAATTTCATTAATAATAAGTTGGGGTCTTACAGGTATGTCCTTGGATTTTTCTCTCGCAGTCATCTGTATGTTCTATCAACCTCGGGATCGAGAGGTATTATATTCTGACGATTTCGAGGTGGTATAAACAATGAAGACTACCTGAAAAGAGAGTTAAACAGATGAATCGATTTAAAGTAAGATCATAATGACTTAGGTTTAATATTGAAAAATAATTAATACTAAGTCCCCAGCAACGGCGCCAAAAACTTGTTGGTTGATTTCGCTATTGCTAAATCGCGCGCAAGCATACAGGGTCCACAAGTAATATAAGATAAGTTGAGTGTCGAACCAACGAGGACAAAGTCTTAAAAGATAGACAAATACTAAGGTAAAGTCTTTGCTACCTTATCTAAACGAGTGAAACAAGATGGTTGGTTAAGCTATGTGATTAAAACTATAAGAATAAGAGAAGTAGTTGTGCTAGGAAGTCAAAATAAGATTACAAATCCCCTAATGCGTCGCCTAATCTCCTAACTCTCCACATTACAAACGAATCAAGGAATGGTCAATCGAGAACAGTAAATACGCATAAGCTTCTATCAAAGGTCAAATGCACATCCCTAGCCAGATAAATCACAATATGTCTATTAGTGAAAATAACTAGGCTAAGGTCATTAAGCTGTCTCAAGGCCACACAAGGAAAATAGAGATATGTCTATCCTATTAGCATCTTATGCACACATTCCACTGGCATGGTCATAACAGGTGTTGTTGTATTTAAAAGATAGATAATAACATCCATTTGTCAATTTCCATTACTATCAATACCAATTTCTCTATCAAGCAATTATTCATTAAGTAAGAAATACAACACCCCATTCCAAAATGATTCATTATATAAAATAAGAGAGAAATTTAATTAAGCTAAGCAAAAGGTTACATTGCAATCCTAAAAATGGAATTAGTTCATATCCATGGTACTAAAACACATTTTCAATACATTCCACATTATCAGTAATACACAAATAAATGGGAGATTTGGAATAAGAAAACCCTTGTTTGGAATTATTCTGTCTCCAAATCTTCTCTTCTGTGCGTAGCTCCTGAGCTTCTGTCGGATGCAATAAATATTCCTCCTTGAAGCATAGCTTCTTTCTCTTCTAGAATTTAATGTAATGTAATAACTATTTCTAAGCTAAGTTATTTGTCTGGTTTTCTATCACATGCGGCTTGAAATTAAGTATATCTCTTTTCCATCTCTTTAGGTCATTTAAACCCCTTTACTATCTGAACATCAAAGCTCGTATACTACTGTGCGAAAGCATTAGTAATAACAAGAAATAATGCAAAGGCCACGTAGGGTTAAAGAGACTGAAGGTCACGCTGCGGCGCGACTCCATGGGAAAGGCTCACGTACAATTCACAAGACGAGGAAGAATAACGTTCAAGGCTGAGTATATAATAACCAAAGCTGGGTAGGGCGAGGGGTGGCGAGTATGGCACTGGGGCGCCTATTTCCAGTTTGTTCCAATGTGAAGCGGCGTTGCGGCGCAACTCTTTATGTATTCCATGGCGCTGCGGCGCCGAATTCCAGTATGCTCCAACATGCAATGGCGATGCGGTGCAGATTCTTAGTGTATCCCTGGCGTTGCGGCGCCAATACAGTAATATTGCCCATTATGCCCTGGAAGCTTGAAAACATCTGTAAAACCTTGCATTATAGAAATTAGACAAAATAACCATAAAACATAAATAAAAGCCTACTAAATGACTGAAAATAGGCAACAACTTAAGCCACAAAGGATCTGATTCGCAGGTATAAATCCCACTCATCAGTAAAGATAAACTGTTGATTTACATTATTATAAACATGAATTGTGAATTTAACTATAATCTTTGGTGGTTCAGGTGAGGACAGGTGATGAAAGTTCTCTTTGTCTTGGGTACAACAAAGAACTGTTGATGGGTATTACAGGGATGAAATATTAATGATGGACTTTTGATTTGGAGGAGATAATAGACATTATGTTCTACTTGACTCTTCTAATAGATTGTTGTTTCCGTTGTAGTTGTTGATCTAAAACTTGTTGTATATTATATTCTATCAGACTTTTCCCTGTTGAGGACTAAGGATAATTTGTTCTACATTATCTTAGTCATAATATTCTTTACTAGGCTATTTATGCTCACCCTTTTGCTTCACAATTCCTTTCAGGTAATAAGAGTGTAGCTGGGTCGAGCAGGAATAACATGGGAATAGAGTGATGGTCTATGACTGTTGAAGTTTCTCAATACATTATAAAACAACATAACAATATATAATTGTATTGAGGACTTAAAATGTGTGTGTCATATTTTATACGTCGTTTAATAGTTAATTTTGGTGAACATCAGTAGGGTGATGAGAACCAGACTTTGAAAGCGTCAAAAATGCACCCTATTAGAATGAGGAGGACATAAATCTTCTCGTGTTCCTTTGAAGACTTTAAATATTTGTTGTTGTATTTTATACGACATTGTAATAATTTGGGTGTGTATATTTTCATATTATATTTAGTATAATATTTGTATAAAAACTCACAGTTTATGTGTTATCGTATTTTGCTCGACAGTTTAATAATTGTATAAATGAAGATTTGTATTTGAATTCTGTACCGTGTATTTGGCGACCCAGAATGGGTTGTATGGGCCTATTTTGGGGGCGCCATAGAAAGTGTCGTTCTCCAGTATGTTGGGATGATGTGGGTGAAGCAACATTGTTGGGACCAGAATTGGTACGCATGACTACGGAAAAGATTCAAATGATCCGGCAACGTATACAGACAAAATAAGATCGAGAAAAGAGTTATGTTGATCTTCATCGAAAGGACATGGAATTCAATGTCGAAGACCATGTATTATTACTTGTTGCTCCATGGAAAGGAGTTACGAGATTTGTAAAGAGAGAAAAGCTCAACCCTCGATTTATTGGTCCATTTGAAGTCCTCGACCGAGTAAGAACTATGTCCTATAGACTTGCCTTACTGTAAAGCATGTCTCGTGTTCATAACGTTTTTCACATATCCATGCTATATGAATATGTGGAAGACTCAAACCACATTATTGAATTAGAACCAAACGAGATAGCAGAAGATTTAACGTATGAAGATGTACATGTCAAGATCTTGGGGAACATATTCTACGCTCAAAGATTATACCTCAGGTTAAAGTTTTATTGGAAAACCATGATATTGAGGAAATGACCTGAGAGTTAGAATCTGAAATGAAAACAAGGTATGCTCACCTCTTCGAAATACCAGATACGTACATCAATTTCGAGGAAGAAATTTTATAAGAAGGGGAGGTCGTAAGACCCCAACTTTTTTTGAATAAAGATTTAATTTTCTCTAAATATTATTCTAAATAGTAAGGTATTAATTTAATAAATGTTATAGTTAAGGGTTATATATGCAAATTATCAAATAAATAGTTTGTCAGGGAATATTCATTTTGTCGGGGACTATTCTTTCTGTCGGGAATATTATATTCTATTGAAGTACTATTCATTCGGGGTACTATTCATGCCAGAGTACTATTCACGACGAAATTTAGTTTCTTTTCATTATCCAAATTATCTTTGAAATATGAATCTTAAATATCTTTCTTGAAATTTACTCCATAATTAATTATCATGTTGACAATTTGGACATTCTTGAATTATGGATAAATTAAATTACAAATCTTTAATATTTATCCTTGATCTCACTTTTATTCACCCTTTATATCATTGTCATCATCCCCATGCTTAAATTTGTGGTGGAAAGTTATCTTTAGCCCGTAGTGAAAAGATGAACTATTCATTGGTATGATTATTACCAGGAACTGTGTATTAGTATAATCATGACCTTTGGTGTCACAAACAAATGATTATTGTGAAAGTTCTCTTTGGTCCGTAGTGCAAAGATAGACTGTGGATTGACATGATCATGACCATTGGTGTATAAATGAATATTTTTTTCCCGTAGTGCAAAGATGAACCGTTGATTGGTGTTACAAATGAATATCTTTGGCCTGTAGTGTAAGACCCCGAAATTTTTAAATAAAAAGGAATTTCCTTTATTTTGAAATAGTAAGGGTTGATTTGATTAATGTGGATAGTTAAGGGTTAAATACGCAAATATTTCAAAATAAGCAAGTGGTTATAAAATATTCATTGTTGTGGGGAATATTAGTTTTGGTCGTGGAATATTAAATCTTGCTTGGGAATATTCATACGACGGTATGCGTGACCAATGTGGGCCCCATAACTAAAGCGATTGGATGAAGAAAACGCACAAATATAAGTTGTTTTTAAATAACGGCGTAGTTGTTGCTTGAATTATCTTCGTTGGAATACCCGGTGGTTAAAACACACTATCTCGGCGTTGTTGAAAGTAGTTATACAGTATTGCACCAATTATTGATTCTTACGTGTAAAGGCACTACTCAATAATGGTTACGATAATTCTTGATTCGATATTTTATTGAGTTAATAATTGTTGCGTTGATATTTTATATTCTTCATTGTTTCAATAATTGTCATTACACGATTATCTTTCATTATCGAAGCAATAATTCATATTATCCGAATAATATTATTAGATAACATTATTGGAAATGTCTAGAAAGTTACATAAGGAGAGGTTTGTGTCATCTAATTGCGCCATGATGAAGAAATTCTTATTGAAAGCCCTCTTTCCTGAACCGCTACTTGGTTGTCAATATTGTGATTACGTAATATTATTTGTGAATAATTAATTATTGATTTATATGATGAGGAAAATATTGATTTTATGTGGATATAGATGGAGAAAAATTTTAAAATGACAATTGTTGAAAATTAATATTTTATCTTTTACGATAAAATAATTCATTTAAATATATTATTTTAATAATATATTAACGGTGATATTTTTACAATGAATGTGGGATATATGAGTATATGAGGAGGAAGAGTATTTTGTGGCATTAAATGTTTTAACACATTTTGTGTGTTGGTGGACACAATTATTGATAGAAATTTGATTATAGCCGTAAAATCGCTTGGTTTGTGGATTTGGTCAATTTTGTTTGGAATTTGGAAAAACTTTCTTCTGCAAAGTTGTAGAGAATTGAATTTCCTATAAAACTCATGAGATTCGAATTTTCTGATGAAAGGGCTATTTATTATGAATTATTGAAGTTCAAGTTCAAATAATTGATTTTTGGGAGTTTAAATTATTTTTGTTTAGAAAAACGTTTTTGTATTTTTTGGACATCATTAACATGTGTGGCTGGTGTTTTGACCAAAAGGTGGGCTAAGGAAAATTTGTATAATTATATTAATATTATATTAAATTTTACGCTTTGGTGTTCTAAGCATTTTCCTATAAATAGGGTCTTGGGTTAGAATTGAAAATCACACCGTAAACTGAAGTTTTCTCTATTTCTCTCTCGATATTTTGAGCGTATTCTTGTGAGTATTTTGAGTATACTTTGAGTATTGCTAGGCGGATCTGCAAGTTCCCTTCAAAGACTATACCATTATTCTAGCTGTAAATACCGATCTTTCGAGGTAAGGGATATTATTTTTTGTAATGATATTATTTCTTCAATATCATTATCTTTGAAATGTTGATCCTGAAGTTTTATCAAATTTAGAACTTTTTTACGTATCTGGGGTTACTATTCACGAGTTACTATTCACGAAAGTTACTATTCATGAGTTCTTATTCACGAGTTCTATTCATTTATCTACTATTCATGAAGCGTGAAGATGTTTTTGTGGAATTTCTATCTTTTGGTGTGAGTTACTTATTCACGATAATTAAGACTATTCACGATATAAGATTATTCATAGAAAAATAAAATTTCTTCTTTTCGTCAAAATATCTATTCGGATACTAACTTCGATTGTATCCATGTTTTGATCATTCTTGAATTTTACACCACTATGATTATTTTTGAGGTATTTTTGGACGTGGATAAAACCAAGTACTAATCCTTAATCCTTAATCCTTGTCATTTTGTTTATTTGGATTCGTTTTCTTTAAAAATATTTTCATCATCCTCGATCTTAAATGATGATATTATGGAATATCTTTGGCTGTAGTCAAAGATGAATGATTTCTTAAGAATATCTTTGGCACGTAGTGCAAAGATGAATGATTTCTGAAGAATATCTTTGGGCCCGTAGTGCAAAGAAGATGAGCAGGTGTTGAGATGAACATGGCCGATTGATTAATATCTTTGGCCTCAGAAGTAAAGATGAGCAGTGTTTAAATGAACATGATTAATCGATGAATATCTTTGGCTGTAGCAAAAGATGAATATTTGATTCAGATGTATATTGATTGATGTTACGAGGATAAAATATTGATGATGGACCGTTAAATTCATAGATTATAGTAGATTTCATTCTACGTAACTCTTCTATGAATTATTATTTCCGCTGCGAATATTGATCTAAAACTTGTTGTCTACATTGTATTCATCGATTTTTTTCCTGTTGAAGACTAACGATAATTTGTTGTATATTATCTTAGTCATAATATTCTTTCTTGGGCTAGTTGAGCTCACCCTTTTTCCTTGTTGTTTTTTTTTCTCGGGGAGGCGAGAATATAGCGAGTATGCAGTGGGGTATGGAATGAAGGTTTTAGAAAGGATTGTTTAGTAGTCCTCACCATTTTGCAAAATGATGTATCAATAAATGTGATGAGGATTTATTTGAGTATAGATATTATCTAGAAGATAATATTTGTATTCAAACTCACGATTTCTTGTTGTAATAATAAAGTTGTAGTTGTTTACGCACCATGTATTTGGCGACTCGAATGGGTGTTGTGTATACCTATTTTTGGGGCGTCTTGGTTGGTATCGAGCTTAGGGATATGATCTCCGGCGGAGATCGGGGAATAGAACTAGGAGGAGAGGCGAGTAAATCCTTCGCTAGTGTGTCCTACCTAAGCTTATTTGTTAGTTGGTTAGTATATAGGGATATTATGTGTTATATTGATTTCCTTAATTAACCCTTATTTTATGATGATTTGAGAATGTCGTGAGAATATTAATGATGGAGTAAATGAGACCGTGGAGATGCCTGTACTCACTCAACGAGGAGAAGCGTCTGCAACAGTGGCAATGTTCCTCCCGTGAACAACACCACTGAAGCGAGATGATGAACGAGGGATGTTTAGAAGCTTTTTGCGGTTCATGCAAAATCGACGAGGAGACTCGTGTTCAAAATCTGAGGAGAAATGATAGCGATTCACGAGTGGTCTGACCAAGCGGTTCAAAGAGTTGGGACCACGAGTGCATCTGGGAAAGCCGGATCCGATTAAAGGCGGAGGCGTGGGTCAAACAAATTACCAAGATATTCGATGTCTTGGGATACGGAGGAACAGAAAGTTCCATTCGCCACCTTTATGTTCCGTGGCGAGGTGACATTGGTGGGAATCATGAAGCGTACCCATCCAAATTTGTACTTTCGGCATATCGTAGAGACGTTTGAATTGATTCAATGACAAGTACTTCCACGAAAGTATTCGTCGTATGAAGGAAGTGGAGTTTATTAGACTAGAAGCGAGAATAACATGGCGGTGTCCCGAAGACTGGCGAAGTTCATGAGTTATCCGAGTTTGCACCTCATTTGGTGGAGAATGAGGAGCATTATATGGCGGATGTTTAACGAGAGGTTTGAAACCCGACATACGTCGATATCTCATTTCTCATAAATTTTCTCTCTATTCGAGATGTTGTCAATGAGGGCTCGGTTGTTAGAGCGAGATAACGAGTACGTTCAACCGAGGGACCATAAGCCGAGGATCATATAGAAGATAGCGATCATCGAATAACGATAACCGGCGGAGAAAGAAGAATACGGACAAAGGTAGAACCACTCTGGTGGTAATCGTGGCCGTGAAAATAGAAGAAGAGAGTCGGGAGGAGATTTTAAAAGAGGAGATTCAAACGCGACCATATGAAGGCGTCGGCGCTTGAAGAGTGCACTAGTTTTAAGGGAGGAGAAGCGACCACCGGTCGTATGTTACAAATCTTGGGAAAGAGGGACATATCATTCAACCCGCCCACAACAGTTTAAGGTATGCTATAGTTGTGGAAAGGAAGGACATATCGCTTCGAGATTATGCGAGTGAGCGAAACCTAGTTCAATGGGACGGTGACTCAAAAGATCCCGAGAAAAGTCAAAGTCAGCGATTAGGGAAGAAGCGTTTGTCGTGGCCGGTCAAAAATGCAAGGAACCCGAACGAAGTTAGCAGCAGGTTAGTTAATTATAAATTCTTGCGAAGTTTATACCTTACTAGATATCGGTTCTACCCATTCTCTTTATCTCTCTTACTTGCGCTCAACGTTTAAACTTGACTCAGGAGAAATTAGACTTTGACCTATCTGTGGAAACTCCGTTAGGAGAAACTTTCATCACATCCAATCATTTATAAATCTTGCTTGATTCGGGTTGGCACTATCACATTACACATTAACCTTATTTCTATAGAGATATTTGTTTTTGATGTGATTTTAAGGTTAACTACTCATCATGCCGAAATTGATTATTTTCGTAAGGTTGTTAGTTTTCATATTCCTAAGCAACTTTGTTATTCAATTCAAGCAATCAAACCATTGTAGTCAAACATTTTCATATCAAGCCATGAAGTCATTCGTTTATTACGGATGTCAAATTTTCTTAGTCCATGTTATGGATTTGAATAAAGACACGCGTCGATTTGAATAATATTCTTGTTGTTATTGATTTTCTGGCGTATTTTAAAGAAGAATTTCTTGGCTTACTCCCAAAGCACGATATTAAATTTTGTATCGACTTTGAACCCCAGACAAAAACTCATTTCTAAAATCTCATATCGAATGGCTCTATTGAACTTCGAGAGTTAAAAATTCAACAATAGAATTTGGTACGAGCCTTTATCTTGTGACTTCCTTTGTGGAATTCACCTAAGCGAGACTCTCTGTAGGGGCGTCATATTAGATGCGATAGTATCTCGATAGGTGTCATTGTGACGTCTTATCCAAGATTGGGATATGAGTCACGGTTGAAAGCAACCTAAGTCGGTTATCGAAATACGTAGCTTTTTAGGCTTAGTTGGTTATTATCGGAGATTCGTTGAAGGATATTCTCAAAGTCGCTATTAGTTAACTTAGTGACTTGAAAAGATACAAAATTCGATTATGGAGCGAGGAATGCGAGAAGATTTTCCAAGAGCTCAAGAGGCGACTCATTTCGCACATATTCTAACCATACCATCTTGGAAGCGAGCGTGGTAGGTGACGCGTTGAGTAGAGAAGATCATATGCGGGATCGAAAGTGCGATGATGTCAAGTATCTGCGAGAGAGCCAACTTTAATAGAAAAAGTTAAGGTTGCTCAAGCCACCGGCAGGCGATGTCGACGAAGAAAGTACAAGAAGGAGCTATTAGGGCGAGAATTGATGAAGAAGGAATACTTGAGTCGACTCGGACTTTGCATTCCTAATGATTTTGATTTGAAGCATAGAATCATGATGGAGGCACACAACACATTGTTTGCAATCCATCTGGGGAGTACCAAAATGTATTATGATCTTCAACATACATTTTGGTGGAAGCAATACGAGGAGAGAGATCGCGTAGTTTATCTCGATGTGTTTAACTTGCCAACGTGTAAAGGCGGAACATCTTGTACCTAAGAATGGGTCCGTTGCAACCACTTGAGATTTTGAAATGGAAGTGGGAACACATTACCACGAATTTCATTACTAATCTTCCTGGGTTTCTCAAGGCATAGATGCTATTTGGGTTATTGTTGATAGATTAACCAAGTGCGCTCATTTCTTATCGATCGAGAGACTTATTCCCTGAACGTCTTTTCCGTATATATGCGTAAATGAGATTGTGAGATTGCATGGCATGCCGGTATCCATAGTTTTAGATCGTGACCCAAGATTCACTTCATGATTTTGGGTTAGTTGTAGAAAGCTATGGGCGCAATTTCTGATTCGATTTGGCATACCATCCTCAAAGCGGATGGGCAATCGAAAGGACTACTCAAACTCTTGAAGATATATTAAAACTCGTGTCTTAGATTTCAAAGGAAGTTGGGATAAGTACTTGCCATTGGTGGAATTCTCATACAACAATAGTTATTAAACAAATATAGGCATGGTTCCATTGAAGCATTATATGGACAAAAAATGTCGTTCTCGATATGTTGGGATGAGGTGGGTGAAGCAACATTGTTGGGACCCGAGTTAATGCACGTATGACTAATGATTCGACAAGCGTATCTAAAGCAAGCACAAGATCGAAAAAGAGTTATGCGAATCTTCATCGAAAGGACGTGGAATTTAGTGTAGGGGATCATGTATTGTTGCGAGTTTCTCCATGGAAGGGAGTTACAAGATTTGGGAAGAGAGGAAAGCTCGATCCACGATTTATCGGTCCATTTCAAATTCTTGACCGAGTAGGAAATGTAGCCTATAGACTTGCGTTACCTACGAGTATGTCGTGTTCATAATGTGTTTCATATATCGCACTTCAGTAAATATGTGAAAGACCGAACCACGTTATTGAATTAGAAGCCGGGCAAGATAGTAGAAGACTTAACGTATGAGGAGGTACTATCAAGATTTTGGATAGGAAGGAGCATGTCCTACAGCCATGAAAGGTTATACCACAAGTTAAAGTTTTGTGGAGGAATCATCTTTATAGAGGAAATGACACAGGAATTGGAAAGCGAAAATGAAAGCGAGGTATCCTCACCTTTTCAAAACACGAGTGCGTATCGTCAATTTCGAGGACGAAATTTCATAAGGAGGGAGGTTGTAAGACCCAAATTTTTAAATAAAAAGGAATTTCCTTTATTTTGAAATAGTAAGGGTTGATTTGATTAATGTGGATAGTTAAGGGTTAAATACGCAAATATTTCAAAATAAGCAAGTGGTTATAAAATATTCATTGTTGTCGGGGAATATTCGTTTGGTCGTGGAATATTAAATCTTTGTCGGGAATATTCATACGAGCCGCAGCTTAAATGTGTGTGGGCCCCATAACTGAAAGCGATTGGATGAAGAAAGCGACAAATATAAGTTGTTTTTAAATAGCAGGCGTAGTTGTTGCCGTTATTATCTTGTTGGAATACCGGTGGTTAAAAACACACTTGTCGCGTTGTTGAAAGAAGTAGCTTTGCGGTATTGCACCAATTATTGATTCTTACGTAAGAAGGCACTACTCGATAATGGTTCTGATAATTCTTTATTCGATATTTTATTGAGTTAATAATTGTTGCGTTGATATTTTATATTCTTTGTTGTTTGATAATTGTCATTTTACGGTATCTTTCATTATCAAGCAATAATTCATATTATCTGAATAATATTATTAGATAACATTATTGGAAATGTCTAGAAAGTTACATCTAAGGAGAGGTTTGGTCATCTAATTGCTTATTATTTAGTAAGAAGAAATTCTTATTGGAAAGCCCCTCTTTCACAGGAGGCGCACAGTTGTCAATATTGTGATTACGTAATATTATTTGTGAATAATTAATTATTGATTTATATGATGAGGAAAATATTGATTTTATGTGGATATAGATGGAGAAAATTTTAAAATGACAATTGTTGAAAATTAATATTTTATCTTTTTTCGATAAAATAATTCATTTAAATATATTATTTTAATAATATATTAACGGTGATATTTTTACAATGAATGTGGGATATATGAGTATATGAGGAGGAAGAGTATTTTTGTGGCATTAAATGTTTAACTTACATGTTTTGTGTGTTGGTGGACACAATTATTAATTAGAAATTTGATTATAGCACGTAAAATCGCCTCGTTGTGGATTTCGGTCAATTTTGTTTGGAATTTGAAAAACTTTCTTCTGTAAAGTTGTGTAGAGAATTGAATTTCCTATAAAAACTCGCGAGATTCGAATTTTCTGATGAAAGGGATATTTATTATGAATTATTGAAGTTCAAGTTCAAAATAATTGATTTTTGGGAGTTTAAATTATTTTTGTTTAGAAAAACGTTTTTTGTATTTTTTGGACATCATTAACATGTGTGGCTGGTGTTTTGACCAAAAGGTGGGCTAAGGAAAATTTGTATAATTATATTAATATTATATTAAATTTTACGCTTTGGTGTTCTAAGCATTTTCTATAAATAGGGTGCTTAGGTTAGAATTGAAAATCACACCTAAAGCGAAGTTTTCTCTATTTCTCTCTCGATATTTTGAGCGTATTCTTGTGAGTATTTTGAGTATACTTTGAGTATTGCTAGACGGTGCAAGTTCCTTCAAACCTTATACAGGTATTCTAAATGTAGAAATGCGATCTTTCGAGGTAAGGGATATTATTTTTTTTTGTAATGATATTATTTCTTCAATATCATTATCTTTGAAATGTTGATCTGAAGTTTTATCAAATTTAGAACTTTTTCATGTCGGGTTACTATTCACGAGTTACTATTCACGATTCTTATTCATGAGTTACTATTCACGAGTTCTTATTCAAAGTACTATTAATGAAGCGTGAAGATGTTTTGTGGAATTTCTATCTTTTGGTGTCTGAGTTACTATTCACGATATCTTGGCCTTATTCACGATATCTCTGACTATTCACGTATCTGGTCTTATTCACCGAAAAATAAAATTTCTTCTTTTCGTCTAAAATATCTATTCGGATACTAACTCGATTGTATCCATGTTTTGATCATTCTTGAATTTTACACCACTATATGATTATTTTTGAGGTATTTTTGGACGTGGATAAAACCAAGTACTAATCCTTAATCCTTAATCCTTGTCATTTTGTTTCCTTTGGATTCGTTTCTTTAAAAATATTTTTCATCATCCTCGGTCTTAAATGATGATATTATGGAATATCTTTGGCCCTGTAGTGCAAAGATGAATGATTTCTTAAGAATATCTTTGGCTTGTGAGTGCAAAGATGAGCAGTGTTGAGATGAACATGGCCAGATTGATTAATATCTTTGGCTGTAGTGCAAAGATGATGAGCAGTGTTTAAATGAACATGACTAATCGGTGATGAATATCTTTGGCACGTAGTGCAAAGATGAATATTTGATTCGGATGTATATTGATTGATGTTCTGAGGATAAAATATTGATGATGGACCTATTAAATTCATAGATTATAGTAGATTTCATCTCTCACGTAACTCTTCTATGAATTATTATTTCATTCGCGAATATTGATCCGAAACTTGTATACATTGTATTCTATCGATTTTTCCTGTTGAAGACTAACGATAATTTGTTGTATATTATCTTAGTCATAATATTCTTTCTTGGGCTAGTTGAGCTCACCCTTTTCCTTGTTGTTCCATTTTTCTTCTCGGGAGGCGAATATATAAGTAATGCAGTCTGGGTATGGAATGAAGGTTTTAGAAAGGATTGTTTAGTAGTCCTCACCATTTTTGCAAAATGATGTATCAATAAATGTGATGAGGATTTATTTGAGTATAGATATTATCTAGAAGATAATATTTGTATTCAAACTCACAGTTTTACTGTTGTAATAATAAAGTTGTAGTTGTTTCTGTACCATGTATTTGGCGACTCAGAATGGGTGTTGTGTATACCTATTTTGGGGGCGTCACATGTAGTACAAAGATGAACTCTTGATTAGTGTTACAGGGATAAAATATTAGTGGTCTACTTGACCCTTCTAATGGATTGCTATTTGCGCTGCAGTTGTTGATTTAAAACTTGTTGTCTATTATATTTTATCTGATTTATCACTGTTGAAGACTAAGAATAATTTACTCTTCATTATCTTAGTCATAATATTCTTTATTGGGCTAGTTGAGCTCACTCTTTTCTTTTTTGTTCCATTGTTCTTCTCAGGAAATGAAAGTGTAACTAGGACTAGTTAGGGAGTGGAGTAATAGTCTAAGATAGTTACTATAGAATTCTTCACTATATTGTAAACTAGTGTGACAATAATTGTAATAAGGACTCAATTTGAGTGTGGATATTATCGTATGATATATGATACAATATTTTTATTGAAAAACTCACAGTATATGTGGTCGTATTTTGCACGAAGGCCTAATAATTGTAAATAGGAAAATTTGTATTGGAATTTTGTTGTATGTTTTTTTGCTACTCGGAATGGGTTATATAGACCTAATTTTGGGGACGTCACAACATGATTGTCAAAAGCATGTCAATTCAGGGTCATCTGGATAATTTAGAGGATTACTTTCAGATTGGTAGGCATTACAAACTCAGGTAAAATCCGACAAAGTGCACCTTCGGATTAGGAGCAGGGAAGTTTCTGGGTTATCTAATCAGCAAGAAGGGAATAGAGGCGAACCTAGAGAAGATCAGGGATATTTTGGATATGAAATCTCCTCAGTCGTATAAGGATGTTCAGCGTCTAACGGGTCGGATAACAGCTTTAAGGAGGTTCATGTCCAAGTTAGCAGAAAGGTGTTTGCCATTTTTTAATACATTGATAGGGTCGAAGAATGAGAAGACCTTCCAATGGACTTCAGAATGTGAGGATAATTTTCAGGGGATTAAAAGGTAGTTATGTTTGGGTCCTTTTATGGTAAAACTGGTTCCTTTCGAACCCTTGTTTCTATATTTAGCTGCGAGTTCATTGGCGGTTGGTGCGGTATTGGTTCGAGAGATTGGAGGAAAGCAGCATCCGGTTTATTACGTGAATCATGTTCTTCGGGATGCAGAAACAGGATATTCGAATATTGAGAAGTTTGTCTATTTATTAATAATAGCTAGTTGGAAACTAAGACAATACTTCCAAAGTCGGTTGATTATGGTGTATACGGATCAGCCCTTAAAGAAAGTGTTGAGTAAGCTAGACGTCTCGGGTCGATTTGTTGCCTATGTGATGGAATTGATGCAATTTATCTTAGAATATCATCCTCAACCAACAATAAAAGGTTAGGCCTCAGTCGACTTTGTGGTGGAGTGTTCATTCTATGAGTCGGATGACAATGATGGCCGAATAAAAGGGGTAGTTTAGACGTTTATGAATGCTCAGCAGGTTCAGACTTCTTGGACGTTGTATGCGGATGGGTCTTCAACGTCAGATATCAGTGGGGCTGGATTTATTTTGACAAGTCCGGAGGGGTTCAAAGTACAGCAAGCGATTCGCTTCAGGTTCAAAGCGACTAACAATGAGGCAGAGTATGAAGCAATCTTAGCAGGTCCACAGCTAGAGATGAGTCTTGAGGTGCAGAGGTTGATAATTTTCGGTGACTCTCAGGTAGTTCACTACAAGAAATTCTTGATTTTGTGATGGAATTCATTCCTTCATATTAGGTGTTTTTTAGTGAAAGAACAGTGAAGGAAAAAATGCAGTGACAATTTAGTTATTAACAAAAGAAATATCCTTCACAATTTATATATTTTTCCTCGCAAAATTGGGGTGATAGAAGGATTTTTGGCGATAATTTATGATAAAAAATTCGAGGAAAAAATCTATTAATGAAGAAATTATTACTCAATATATATTATTGTTCAGATATTTTTTGTGAGAGATAAAATCACTATTTTGTTCTAAGTAAATTTTTTAAAATTAATTGTGGTGAATATAAATACATTAAATTTTTTACAATAGTAAATTTACTTTTAATAACAATAACTTATAATATCGACGATTTGTTTAAGTAGATTCGGCGCGTAAAAACCCACCCATTTTTTTCCCTAAATCATTTCATTATTTTCGCTCCCATTTTTCCTCCCAAATCTTCAGTCCTCTCTCTCCTGTACTCTCGTTACTCTTCTTCTACTGCTAGCTTTCCTCTATAACCCAAATCATTTTTTGCCTCTCGTTACTCGATCAGCCGCTCTAGTATCGTCTGTCGCTCGGTACTCGATCAGCTGCTTGTCATTTTCTACTCGAATTGGCCATAATTTTTTGAATGGCAAAACCCTAGGCATCAGACTACCGCTTCTCATCTCGACACTTCCATTCGGATTGTAAGTCGCAACAAAACAAACAGTTCATTTACAAATATACTTAATTGTTTTTAATTGTAGGAATAGATATTTTTCCTCTGTTTTTCATATTATAGATTTACAATTTAAGACATATTTGTTTCAAAGTGAATAATGGAACTTTTATTAATATGAAGGTATGTATAAAAAGATTTTAGAGTTGAAGTCCTTTAATTTGTAACAGAAAACGCTATGATATCTTCCTTTATGGGTTTTTTGAATGCATTAGTAAATTTCCTTTGGGGATTTAGTTTTTGGGGCCAAGTAAAATGATGATGATTGGACTATAGATGAAAAACAAAGAAGTTTTTCCTCTATATGGCAGGTGTGGAGTGCAGATTGAATGTATTTCATTTAGATAAAAGAATAGTTTCAATAGAAAGAAGACTAAATGTTAAAAAGATGAGAAGGGAGGAGAAACAAGATACAAAGATTGATAAGTTCAGTTAAATTTGGAACAAAATTGTCAGTGACATTAGCTTCGAGATATTATTTCTAAAAATAACTAGAACCATACTATGCTTTGTCACTTTCAAACTATCCATGCAAGTCCATTTATGCTAATTTCATGAGGTTATGCCTTCAAATCATACTAGAATATAAAAAAGTTCGTATACAACCTACACTAGCATGCAATTTCAAGATTTTTTTCTTAACACTGGGAACCATTCTGTTCAATGAGAGCTTTTTCAAACAACTGTCATGGATTACTTGTAATATATGTGGTTGGCAGATTAATAATTAAGATGATTGCATGTCTTTAGAAGCCAGGTAGTCATGGAGGGACCGTAGGGGTTGGATGGATAGTTTTTTCATTTGTGTTAAAGGAATCTAATTCCTTTTTTTTACAAGGGATGTTATTTCCAGGTTAGTAATTCACTGAAGCTTGGAATGTCAATTGATATTGCCTATAGTACATCACTACAAACTTGGGGATCTTGGGTAGAGGCAAATATCAGGCCAAAAAGAACGTGTGTCTTCTTTAGAACTTTTGAGCCATCTCATTAGAGGTACTGTCTGAATAATGTTTGTTTACTACGTCTATTAATACGAAGTTCTCTGAAATGTCTAGCCCCAGTTCAATGCAGTATAGTTTATGATGGACATAATATCCCTTCTTTTAATTGAGAAGAGTTTTCATATTGTGCCTAAAGCTTTGCATCAAAATTTTACATCTCTTATTCTTTCCACTAGAATAAATAAAACTGGTTCTTTGTTCTTAATTCTTATTGGAGTTGCAATTATTACAAATATTTCCACCCATCTTTTTGACTCTTTGGCCTGGTCATGCTAATCTTCTGTTTCCTGGTTTAGTTGCCCGAAGAATTCTCCTATGGTATACAATTGATAAGTATTATCCTGTTGAGATGACTGATAATGGTATTCTTTTTTTCTGCATCAGTAATCTAACCCTGAAATTGTGCAATATGACACATCATCCTCTGTCAAAATCTGGAAGGAAAGACCAAAGCTTATTTTCAGACACCATGTGACACCCCCAAATCTGGGTGCTCCAATTTCCCATGGATTTGGTGTTCACTCATCAAAATAAATAGCAAACAATGTGACACCCATAAATAAATAAACTCATAAATGAAATAGAAATCTTCCCAATATAGGGTTACAATAGCTTAAACAAATCAATCCCAGGTCATCTAACCTTAATACATCAATGCAAAAACTTCATAAATAAACAAGTCTTAAACATAACGTCATAAGTCTTAACAATATCAATCTCAAATAACAGCAAACAAATCTTCATCACTTGCTTGCTTTGCCTTTGCCCTTACTAGTAGATGACTCGTCAACTCTTTCAGTCTTAGCTGCAATGTTATTATGCAAGAGTAAGCAACAATTGCCCACAAGTTTAACAACAGTAATAATAATAACATGCGAGTAAACAATAGGTTCTGAACAAAAGATAACTCGGCTTTTGAATCAAGATTAGAATAGGAATCAAAAGTACATTTGAGGGTCACTAGACCATGAACTATGTCACAGGCTTTCAAGTATTTCTACTTTAAACCTTTAACAGTCGTAAGACTATACGGACCTTACTTCTCATATTTATGGGGGATCAGCCCTTAGTACCATGTATGTGCATAACATCTTAACTTTATCGCGTAATATAATCCCCTGTAACAGGGTTGTTCATCTCAGTTTTGACATTAGAGTCTGCGCCAAAGGAAGTTTGGCTTGGATTGATCTCAATGGTAATTTAGAGTTCAATAATTATCAACTAAGGATTAATTGAATCAATAAGGATTCACTATCTATTCAAGGTTTCAATGCACTATTGAAATCAATACTCAAATCAAGATTTAAATCTCAACTCTATACATTTGAATGAACATTGTATAACAAAAGTAATACTTCAAATGAGTTAGAACAATTCATTTAGAATCATGAAATTGAATGATTAAGATCTAAACAATTTGAAATAAGAATATGAAGCTTGTTCAACAATAATAAAGTTTAAGAACTTACTCAATGAAAGTTTAGAAATAGAAATCTTGTTCAATCGTAATATATAATAAGATCTTGCTCAATCTAAATTAGGGTTTGGCTTGCTCAAAGAAATTTTAGGGTTAGGGAGTTTTCATAATCATAATCATAATCATAATCATAATCAAGATAGGGTAAAGAACTTGCTCGCCATAAGAGTATGGTTCAGAAACTTGCCTCGTGCGTACATTACACGTTTAATATTCATGTTCCTAAATTTAATCATACATACCATTTATATTCACAATACTAGTTAATTATAACATAATCGACATCATAAGTATATCCTCTTTTGTCTAAACTCTGATTATGATTATGTTAATCAAATCGCAACACTAGTTTTCAAGTATTATTAGACTTCACGAATGACGAGTTAACTACGCATTTTAAATATCATTTAAACACGTAAGAACATTATTGGCATGTTAAGAATCTGTTTTAACATCACATTACATGTTTAATACATTTTTGTGTTCACTAGATTGGGTTTAAATTACATTCTCTGGACTTGAACAATTAAATAAAACTTTCTGGGCAATTTTGATAAGTGGTCTTTGCGGTTGCACCCCATCGCTTTCAAGAATAGGTATCTTTATGCTGACCACAGGCTTAGACTTTCTTATTAAGCCTATGGGTGACAGAAGCGCCGCCATATGCACTGGAGACCGACAAACAGATGGCCTTAAACAAGCTTTCTAGCGGTCTTTATGATTGCTTAGCGATTTTGTTTCTGCAGTTCGCGAAGAACACAGAACAAGGTCAAATTAGGCCAAAACTTCACACAAACAACGAATTCAATATTACCCATGTGTTCTGAACTTATCAGAAACATTTAATGACATTCCTAGCAAGCTTTTAACATCTTAAGTCACATAAACAACAAGATTTAAAGCTATAATTTTGATGTTTTGTCAAAAACTCTATTTTTTACATTCTTAACGAAATCAACTACTACGAACTCATTTTATAACCAAATCAGTCCATAAAAGTTTTGTTCTTTTCATTTTTACATGTATAAACACAATCAATTATCAATTTACCGATTAATAGGAATTTTAGGCATCAATTTTTGTACATAATTCAAAAATATTTATCTTTTTATAAACTTCAAAACTTTAATTTAAACATAATTTCATGGATTAATTACTCTAAAATCATTTATAAACATCATATAGCAGATTATACATGCATATTAACGATTACAAACAATTTCTCAACAATTTGGCCATAAAAACTCAATTACAGAGAACCAAAATAATATTTTCACTGTAAACTCAAAACTCAGATTTTAAGCATTTTTTCATGGCTTTGATTATTTTAAATCCCATACAAGTTGTAAAACATGTTATAGACACATATAACATCATATATTCAACAATCATGCATAAAAATTCAAATACAAGAAGTTAAAAATTGATTTCATGAAGAACTTTTAAGAGCGTAATTTAAACTTGAGATTAAGGGATTACCCTTGATTTCTCTGTTATGATTAGGCAAGATGATAGGAACTCTTTAATTCTTTAACTTTTTCTTCTTCAATCTCAATTTCTCTCAAAGTTTCTCTCTTTTTCTCTTTGTGTTTTTCCCAGACTTGCAAAACAAATGAACTGACAATGTGTATAATATATTAACTGGTGTGTATATGGTAGCAGTTAAGCACGGTAAGGCCTTAACTGCACCCATGTTCTTAAGGCCATATTTGGCTAGGTTACTTAATTCCCTTTCTAATTTATGTTAATTAATTTATTTATTATATAGACAAACTTTAATTAATCAAATAATATTATTTAAACTTAATTAAATAAAAGGCAATATTATCCATTAAATCACGTCATCACATAATTAAAATTCTCATTTATTAATTATGACTAATCATTAAATCTCTAATTAATTATTAAATTAATTAGAATAACATTAAAAAAATTTAACAACTCTTTTAATTTAATTATCTCAATTAAATTTACACTTTGAATTATAACATTATTTCTCACATTAATTTAATCGATGTAATACATTTAATTAAATTAATCTACCATAATTCCATCAAATATTAATTTAACTCAATAAATAAATTAACAAAATATTTATTTAATTCAATAAATATTTAAAAATTAAATACAAAAGTCTCGTTTTTCACACACCATAGCGAATGTCGTAAAGAATATGACAGTTCATGTGATTGTACAGCACATTACTTCTATGTCGGCCTTTCGGAGCAACGTACAAACCTGTTTGCTATCTGATTATAGCCACTGGTGTCTACCTGGGCTACCTGATGTGTGGAATGAAATTTTCATGTCATACCTATTTGCTAACTTTGGAGATCCATTCATTTGAAATGATTCATAAGGTAGGTTTTATTCCTTTCAGTCAAACAGTAATACCAAGTTAAAGGAATCTCTTTTCACTATGAAGGAATGGTATGGTTTGACTGAATAATTTATACCACAACTTGCTCAATTATTAGTTTATCAAATAATATGGCATGATTACTTAAAATTACAATATATATAGATATATGTAAAGCATTTGTGAAAATTTTCTAGCTTTTTATCTTTGGCTCATTCCTGTTTTCCGTCAACGAATTTACGAGGTCACTTCTGTTGATTTTCTACATTCAACTTCACCTCTTGCAATTTGTAAATATTTCACATACTGATACTTTTAACCGTCTTCGGTAACTGTTTTTATCTTTTGACTTTTCTTTGATGTTTTTGTTTTTACTCTTATGATATCTTTTATGGTTTAATCTCAGGTCTCTCCATAAATGTGTCTTCGTACTTTAACCCATTCGAAATTTCACATTTAATTTTTTCTAACAGTGTAGTTGTTAAATGGAGCTCCCTGTGACGCCCCCAAAATAGGTATACATCACTCATTCTGAGTCACCAAATACATGGTACAAAATTTAAATATAATCTTAATTATACAACTATCGTGTAAAATACGACAAAACATAACTGAGAGTTTCAACACGAATATTGTCTTCTAGACAATATCCAAACTCAAATGGAGTCCTCATTACAATTATTATTATACTATTTCATAGAATAGTGAGGACTACTATATCTATCATCTCGGACTATCACTCCATTCCCCGACTAATCCCAAATTTATGTTTCTCATTTTTAGAAGAAACAATGAAAGAAAAGGTGAAATTTCAATGGCAAATTTCAAGAAGAAATATTATGGTAAGATAATGCAGAATAAATTATCGTTAGCTTCAACAATGTTAAACCGATAAAATATAATAAACATCAAGTTTAAGCAATGAACAACAAACGGTCAATTGAAGAAGTCAAGTAGTAAGCGTGATATCTAATATCTTCTATGATTTAAAAAGTTTATCATCAATTTTATCATTTGAGACTAATTACCAATAAATATTCCACATTCTTGAATTATTCATGCACTACGGTAAAGATATTCATTAGTATCACGTCACGAATTATCCATGACTACTACTGGCAAAGGATATTCATGTTATCACCAATGGTCGTGATAAATGCCAACATATTCGTCCCATCAATGCACTACGGACAATGATGACTTTTTCTGACATCATTTGTAACATTACTGGTCGTGATTATACCGAATGATCGCCTGTTATAATCATGCTTAATCAATAATCCATCTACGCACTACTAACAAAAGAAGATGACTTTCATAACAATATAAGCGTGAGGATGATGACAATGATATAAGAATTCAATTAAATAAAAGAAAAGGATAAATTTTAAAGATTTATAATTCAATTTATCCGAATTTAATAATGTCCAAATTATCAACACAATCTCGCTTTTGTGGAATAAAATTCAAGAATAATATCAGATCAAAAATGATTTAAACCGAAAAGAAATTAATTTTTGTCATGAATAAGACTAAAGTGAATAAGACTGCTGAGTGAATAATCTTACATGAATAGTAATTTAGGAATAATACCTCGTGAATAGTACTCTGACATGAAAAGATCAAAAATTATCAAGAATGTCAAAAATAATATTTTCGTGAAAAGATATTAGATGAAGCACAACTTTCAAGGATATTCTACTAATTTCAAGGAGTATATAAGCCATACTTTAACAAAATGAGTGTATAATTCAGAATCTGAAACGAAATAATATTATTTACATACTACAGAGTATGGAAGAAAATATTATTTCATACGAATATTGAACAAAAATAATATCCCTTACCTTAAAAAAGAGAGTATTCCAACTTGTATAGCGGAGATATTTTTGAAGAAAACTTACACTATTTTCTACACTCGAAGCTTCCTAAAACTTGAAAGAAATACGCTCAATATTATAGAAGAAGAATTCTCTAATTCTGGTGTGATTTTCTTTTCTAAACTGAACATCCTATTTATAGGAGAATGGAAAGATACTATTTGTATGCATAGTAAAGGAAAAATCACGGACTACACAGTAGAAGTTCACGGGTTTTGGACTGAATTTCTAATTTTACTATGCAGTTACTATGCAAACACTATGCAAATACTATTCATAATAAAATATAATATATTCTATTTTTCATAAAAAAATAAAACTTTTTATAATATATATATATATATATATATATATATAATAAAAACTGAGATAACTTTCTTCCAACTATTTTGAAAAATGGGTATGTGAGGGGTCCATATAATAAGCAAAATTTTCAAGAAATACTTCATAAAAATTCCCTCAATATTTTTAACAACATTTATTTATCAATAATATAACTTGTAATATTAACAACCAGATCATTCCCAGGAAAGAGGGGGATTTTTGATAAGAATTTCTCCCTATTGGCGCGCAATTAGGTGACCAAACCCCTTTCCTCGACAAAACTTTATAGACATTATCAATAATGCAAATAATAATATGAATAACTTGTCATCTTAATTATTGATTTAATAATATAAAATATTGTGCAGATGATACTGTGACAATAATAGAATCAATAATGTGAGATACCACAATAAAGAATTACTATATAGCAATAATTTAGTATAATCGAGTGACTTCTCACCGTAAAGATCAATAATCGATATTGTGTGCTACTATGCAACCATATGTATTACTGTACTTTTCATCACCGGGTATTTCAACAGTTAATGGTAAAACTTTCGCCTTTATTTTTATAAAACAATATTTACATGCGTTTTAACTCACTCCGACAAGAATTTCATGAAGTTCAATTCCACTAATGATTGTGCCATCGTACAAATATGCCCTGTTAAAACGAATATTCTTCGACCAATTGAATATTTTATAAAAACTTGCTTACTTTGCAAAATTTGTAAATATTACCCATAACTATAATATTATAATAAATCCATACCATAATATTCAAAAATGATATTTAGAGAAAAATTCATTTTTATTCATAAAGGTTGGAGTCTTACGCTCCCTGTTTATTTAGTTCTTTCCACTTGGTGCAAATTGGCCAAAGTGTATCAGATTACAAGCGATATTATACATTTTAGTCCACTAATATACTATCCTTTGGAAGAAAGGGAAGGATGCTGCAATTTTCAAGATAGCAACAAAGATGTGAAGGTAAATGTATACTCACATTGAGAGAAACAAGCTTCTTAGCTAGCGGAGTCGATATTCTTTTTCATTCTTTGAGGTATGATAGGAAAGAATGAACTTTTAAAATTTCCACAACATTTATTTTGTTTATTTCTGTTCATTGATCAAGATTAATGTGACAAAGTTCCATAAAAAAGGATGTTAAGAAAAGAATGAAAATTAATCATTATAATTGCATGTCTTCTTTGTACTTGAGATGTATGCCTTGATTACCAATTTACCATTTCTTCTATAATCCGATTACTTTTTTCTGTTTTCATTGCTTGAGGTATAAATAGGGAGGAAAAAGGGAATTAAAACTAGAAATATTAAGTGTGTTTTTCAATACAAATAATGGCAGCCCTTCAAAATCTTAGTCAGAGAGTCAAGTCACCAAAAGCTTAGAAGTATACACAAAACATGCTGAACAATTCAAACTCTTACTCAACAAATTATAAAAAGATATTGGAAACAAACATACCACCACAAACTCAATCCATTACCTTCATTTCTTTCATTAAATTGCAATGGCTTCTACCAAAAACTATGATTACAACTTCCCTTATTTCCCTCCAACACCACCTCATAACTCTTCATCTCCACCAAAAACGCCATCTTCCCACAACCCTCATAATGTATCACCCACTTCTCATCTACTACCATCAGTCGAATGATGACTATAGAAACAACAATGTACTGGGAGATTCACAGACACTAGACTTTAGTCTTTATGTAACCAGGCAAACATAGAATAAGAATAAAGACATATCTTGAAATTCTTATTTATTTCAACTATGAAATTGCTTGAATTACTAGAATAAGAATAAATAGTTTATGCGCTAAACTATGAAATTGCTTGAATTACTAGAATTTCCTAAATGACACAAGTAAATCACTAGCTTATCTATTGGGCCATAAAACAAAATAATAATAAAAGAAAGATAACATAAATAAATCCCTAGATTACACATTATGCCTCATCAGCACCTTCTTTTATCATAGATACTTATGTGGCACATCAAGTCCATTAGGGTCTCCATCAAACAGTAAAGATCGAAAGTGATATTTTCTTATTATTAGGATTTGTTCTTTATTCTACCTCTTCGTAAGTTGTAAAAATAAGTTGCTCAAATTGATTTTATAACATTTTGATGCCTTGTAAACACAAATGTAATTGAGTCAAAATTAAATGATTTACGAAAAAATTTCATAAACTGTGGAAATGAATGTGTTAATATCTATGCTGAACCATTGCTCTCCTGTTTGTGATACAGATATGCTATGAGTTTTGGTGCTAACTATTTGAAAATGTTATACGTGAAGAGAACACCTGAATCAAACAAAACCATCTATGTCATTTCTAGTGCATTCAAGGCTACTTTAACTTGGCATGACATGAGGACTTTTTAGTTTGTAAGCACAACTTACAAGTGGTAGTAGTTGACATTCTTGTAAAGCCTCCTCTCACTAATGTTTTATTAATGTATGAATCACGAATGTCGTGAAGTTTGTAAGCACAACTTACAAGTGGTAGTAGTTGACATTCTTGTAAAGCCTCCTCTCACTGATGTTTTATTAATGTATGAATCAGGAATGTCGTGAAGCCATTGGATAACAACGTTTAAAGCAACAAGTATTTTCATGATGCTCATGGTGATGGAATATGTAGCAGGCGTGATGCCAATTGACACAAATAGATGTATCAGGAAGCTACAACTAGGGCCTTAACTTTCAGTTTTCTTATGTTAGTTAATAAATATTGTAGATACTATGGTCCTTGGTAGACCAAGATACAATAAAAAAATATGTAGTTATCAGGACTTGAGCATTATCTATATATATGTGGAGTATTGGTTTTAATTATTGGATCTTTATATATTAGTTTATCAATTAGTTTGAAACTAGCATGGAATTTATATTAACTTGAAATATTAAATTTAATATTTATTATAGCAATTAATAATAATAATAATAATAATAAATATGAGATCACCGATTGAAAATTAATTATAATTTGTAATGAATTTTGATTATTTACTAATTAATTTTTTATTTATAAATTTATAATTTGTGAAAAATTTTACTTGAGAAATGGAAATGGACATTAGTGAAGGATTCTTTTCCTCACTAAAATCTTTTCTAGTTAATTAGTTAGTCATCAATGAAGGAATTTTTTCTCACTAATTTGAAGAAAGATTCTTAATTTATAATTAGTGAGGAAAATCTTCTCTAGTTAAATAAATTTGTTCTTCATAATATATTTTTTGTGAGAGAATAAAGTTATTCTCTAAATTTAAATAGTCCTTCTAAAAATATTATTTGTAGAGGAAACCATCCTTTCACTAAATAAGATTATTCCATTACCAAACATAATTTGTGAATAAAAAGTTATTCACAATATATCCTTTACAAAAGACATTTAGTTACTACTTAGCGAAGGATACCCTATTGCGAAGAGGTCTTATACGAGCGATCGTGCGAAGGAAATATTTATTCACAATAAATCTCTTGTGAGTGATATATTATGTCTTGTGAAGGATTTATCCTTCACTAGATGCCATTTTTGGTATAGTGGTTGTTAAACAGATTTCAGGGGATTATGAGGCCCTGAGGGAAAAGATGGTAAAATATCTTTCTGAAGTCAAAGATCGACTTCATTACTTTAGTTCGTTTGCTTTTCAGGGAGTCAATAGCTCTAATAATACCATAGTCGATTCTCTAGCAAGATTGGCTACTACATATGTAAATATGATGAATGAGTTTTATACCCATGAATTAAGTGCGTTTGAGCTTAATCTTTTCATAGTTTGTAAGTGTTTATGTCTATTCATGCGTGTTTTACTTTATATTTTAGGAATTGGGACAAAATTTATTTGGATCGACATTTAGAGTTGCTAGATTCACATTTTCGGCTTACCATTTACATAGCATCCATTTCAAGGCCAATTTTGGCATTGCTCAACCCGTATTTCGAAGAACTCAAAGAATTAAAGTTGTAGATCTACTTCTCCTCTTTCCAGAACATCTTGTATCATCTATATTAGAGTGCGGATGAAGAAGTTAGGGCCATTTTCCTAAAGGACGTTAGAGCAAAAAATTTAAGAAAAGTGCCCAACATCGTTGCACCTAATCCTAGGCTATTTCTAGCATCGGGGCTCCTAGAGTCAGAATACCAGCGCCGTGAGTAGTGTCGAGGCATTGGGGTCGGGACGAATCAAATTGGGCCATAACCAAATCGTGAAGTTGTGATCTTAATTCTCCATAACCTGATTTTACTCCAGGGGTATTTAATAATAGTTTTATTAATTATTTTAATTCACAATCCTAAATCATTTGTTTAAATAAAATTAATTTGGTTATGAATAGCATTTGATACTTTTTATTAAATAATTCCTCGTGGGAACGATACTTTTCTTATCACTTTGTTACTTGTTGACCATGTATACTTACACGTATTCATTGATTGCAAAATCAACCAACAAGTTTCAAGCACCGTTGTCGGGGAATTAGTTTAATAATTTTTCTCAATATTGATTTCAATCAAATTAATCTTAATTTAAATATTTTTTATTTATTTATATTCCTATTTTACTTTCTTTTCAGGTACCATGGCTGAATTTAATTATTAGTGGTCGTATTAGAGTATAACTCAGCCAAGGGGAGCGGAGATTAATGGACTCGATGCACTTTCTGCATTATTAGCACAGATAAAGACACTTTTGAGGAAGTTGGATGCTTTTATAGGACAACGAAGTCAAACTGTGGCGTTTATTTGTGATTATTGTGCTGGAAACCATCCGAGTCGCCAATGCGCCATTAGTTTAAAGTGTACAATTTAACGGTGATTACCCCAACAATTATGCCTATCCCAACAACTATAATCAGGATTGGGGGCATCACCTAGATTTTTCATGTAGCCAAAATCATCAAGATCAATTTTCTGCTCCAATTCCAACATACCCACAGGAATTCTCATGTCCACCTCCACTACAACAAGAAGAACATTCAAATTTGGAGGAAATTTTGTCCAAGTCCATAGCTTCAAGTGAGGAGAGGAGGATTAGTCAGGAGATGTCGAGTCAAATTTTTTTGAATTAGATGGAATAGTTCATCAATGCCTCGAACATTTTTCCTTAAGACACTTGGCCCTGTGACATGGATTACGAGACTAAAGGAGAGCCTGAACCAAAACTGCAACTGGATGTGCCAAATGATGTAGATGTTGAAAGAGAGGAGACAATTGGGGCTCAAGAAAAGGAGGTCAGCGAAGATCTAACTTTGAGTTTCAACGAAGATGAACCGATTTTGATAGTGCCCCATGTAACTTCTCCACCAATGTTCAAGAATTTGGGCAGTTTTGCAATCTCGTGCCCTAATCGGTAGTCATGTCGTCGGCAAAACTCTTTGTGACGTGAGACCTAGTATTACTTTGGAGCCATGGTGGGATGAGAAAGGGAAGATAGACGAAGAGCCCATTGTGTTTGAAAAACTTTAATGTCACAATTTCTTCACAGACACAATTGGGCAAAAGCCTAGCTACTTGAAGGTGTTAAAGAAGAATTTATTTAAAAAGAGCATGCTAGGTGGATGTGATTCAATGGCCCTTTCTGTTAGGAAGCTCTCAAAAGATACATTGCTACTAATGGATGGAGGGTTCCTCAATTTTTGAAGGGGAATTGGATAGAGATTTGAAGAAGTCGGTCTGAGACTATAAAACAAGCGCTTATTGGGAGGCAACCCAAGTTTAATTTTTAGTTTTTGTTTTTATTAGGTTTTATATTCGTAGATTTGAATTTTCATTTATTTAGGATTTAATAAAATTGTTTCTATCGTGGTTTTATAGGTTATTCAAGTCAAATTCAAGTGTGGTGCCCAATTTGTTCCATGTGTTTAGCTTATTCTCCAAACTTAGCAGACAAGGACGAAGATTGCTATATTTTTCAGGGAAGTCCTCTTTTTTACTTTTTTTTATTTCAGCCATTGAGGACAATGTTTAGTTTAAGTTTGGGGGAATTTTAGTGTCATACTGCATATAGTTTGTTATTTGCATGGTAGTTCGTTGTTTTTATGTGTTAGGATAGTGTTGCCTTTAGTTTGTATAATACATGGTAGTTAATTGCATATTCATATATTTATTGCATTAGAATGTGTTCATGTAGTATAAATGCATTTTTGTATGAATTTATACGATAGGTTGGTGTGGTCTTAGCTTGGCCAATGATGAGATTGGTATTTTATGTTAATTTGAAAAGAATTGATAATTGGTGCTTAACTTTAAATTGACTCATGATGGTAATCTAAGTTTGTCAGAAGCTTGTGTAACTGGTTAGCACGTAGATTTGCTTATTTTAACTGATTTGGATCAATGGAATTCATAATTATATTCTAGGGGAAATTGAAGTTCAAATGTTAATGACATCTGTTAATGTTGATAGGAAGACTAAAAGGAACTAAATAAACAAATTTGGGGGAATCCATGGGGCATAGATATTAAAAAAAGAAAAAAAGAAGAAAAATATTTATATATGCATTATTATATTAACTTGTTTGGTTTTGTGGCCTTTACTACTCAAACGAGTAAGCCCTAGGGGATGTCTCTACACCTAGTTTCCTAAAACCATCTGGTTTGTGAGTTGTTGGTCGAAAGTCCACTAAATAGGTAGTTCTGAAAAGCCTAAGAGAATCAAACATTCCACAGTCAAGTGTTAGCACGTGATGGAGCGTAACACGCACTCGTGAAGAAATAAAGTAGGAATAAAACACCATAGGGACCCTCGAGCATGGTAAATATGTGATTTTTGATGGAATTGTTTTGTTTACAAAAATAGTTGATTTGAATGGTGAATTTTGTCTCGTAAGAAATAAATTATGAAATCCAGTTTGGTCTGTAGTTGGTTGGAATAAGTAAACGATCACACACACACTACATGGGTAATGATGGGTTTAGATTATTTTAGTGGTTTTAGTTTTTGATTTGAATTGATTAGATGTTCTATTTGCGTTTCTTGAGGATATCTTTGAGGCATGTTGTTGAAACTCATAATACTTTGTTGCCAGATTCATAGGATTGTATAGTATAGTTCACATGTGCATCATCTTTGGTTTTGTTATGCATAGCATTGGTTTGTTTTGCTTGAGGACAAGCAAAGGTAAGTTTGGATGTATTTGATGAGTGGATTTCATATCTATGAATTGAGTGCGTTTGAGCTTAATCTTTTGGTAGTTTTTAATTGTTTGTGTCTATTCATACGTGTTTTACTTTTTTTTGTAGGAATTGGGACGAAAGTTACTTGGATCAACGTTTGGGTTTGCTAGATTCTCATTTTCGGCTTGCTATTTATAGCAGACACTTCAGGCCAATTTTGACATTGTTTTAACCCTTATTTCGAAGAACTCAAAGAATTAAAGTTGTAGATCTACTTCTCCTCTTTCTGAAACATCTTGAATCATCTATACTGGAGTTCAAAAAATTCCAAAAAAATGCCAAGCGCTGGGGCGCCCAATCCTAGGCTATTTCCAATGTCGGGGCATCCAGATTCAGAATACCAGCGCCGTGAACAGAGTCGGGACACTGGGGTCGGGCCACATTAAGTTGGGACGCATTTTTGGGCAAATTTTGATACCTTTTTAACTCCAAATTGGATTAGGTTACCTCTTAAGCTAGGGATTTGTCTATTATGATTTGTGCATAATTGTCTAATTAACGATTACTGTGATAATTTATATGAATTCGGGAGATGAAATATAGATTTAGATCTGATCATAATAGCATGTGATTGTGTTTTCTGCATGGTGATGGATTTTATTATTTGTGTTTAGGATAGGGATATACCTTTACGCCGCATGTAATATGATAGGGAACATGTGCTTCAAATCTGTTTTAATTATAATTCACATAGGAATATAGTGAATTAGTTAATTATGATGTTTGATTCAATTCTATCAACTATGGATTTAGATTAATATGTTTGTGATGCATCGAAAGGTGGTTATAAATACTAGTAAGTTCATGATTAACAGTCCAGAATTGTAAGCATAATTAATAAGAAGAATATTTATATAAGTGAGCAATAAGTGAAGTTGTGATATTAATTCTCCATAACCTGATTTTAATATAGTGGTATTTAATAGTAGTTTTATTAATTATTTTAATTCACAATCCTAAATCATTTGTTTCAATAAAAATAATTTGGTTACGAGTTAGTATTTGATACTTTTATTAAATAATTCCTCTTGGGAACGATACTTTTCTTATCACCTTATTACTTGTTGATCGTGTATACTTATTGTAAGACCCCAACTTTTATGAATAAAGATTAAATTTTCTCAAAATATTATTTTTGAATAATAAGGTGTGGATATGATATAATATTATAGTTGTGGGTAATATTTACAAATTTTACAAAGTAAGCAAGTTGTCATAAAATATTCGATTGGTCGAGAAATATTCGTTTTATCAGAGAATATTCATACGACGGCACAATCATTGGTGGACCCCACTACAAAATTACTGTCGGAGTTAGAAAATGATAGAAATAACTTTTTATAAAAATAACGGCAAAAGTTTTACCGTTAACTGTTGAAATACCCGATGATAAAAGTACAGTAATACGCGTGGTTGTATAGTAGCACGTGGTATTGTTCAGTATCTTTGATTATTGATGCTTACGTGAGAAGTCACTCAGTTTTATTTAATTATTGCCACAGTAATTGTTGCATAGTATCTCACATTATTGATTCAATTATTGTCACAATATTTTATATTATTAAATCAATAATTGAGACGACAAATTCATATTATTATTTACATTATTGACGATGTCTAGAAAGTTCTGTTGAGGAAAGGGGTTTGGTCACCTAATTGTGCGCCAATAAATAGAAGTCCTTATCGGAAAGCCCCCTCTTTTCTGAGAATGATCTGGTTGTTAATATTGCGATTTATAATATTAATGATGAATAAATGTTGTTAAAAATGTGTTTTGAAAAGCCAAGTGAATTGAGATAAATAAAGGGGTTTGTCATGAAGTATTTGTTGTAAATTTGGTTTATTACATGGACCCCCACTACCCATTTTTCAAAATCGTCGGTAGAAAGTTATCTGAGTTTTGTTTTATACATATAAGTATATATATATATATATATATATATATATATTATAAGTTTTATTTTACTTGGATATTATATTATTATTTTAAAAATTGGACGTCTGAAGTTTTCATCCGTGATTCTGCAACTGTTTGTCCGTGAATTTTTTTTTCTAAATAATACCTTGTCATTCTCCTATAAATAGGAAGCTTAGTTTAGAAATGAAAATCATACCAGAATAAGAGAATTCTTCTTCTATAATATTGAGCGTATTTTTTTTGAGTTTAAGAAAGCTTTGAGTGTAGAAAACAATGCAAGTTTTCTTCAAGATTATCTCCGCTATACTAGTTAGAATTACTCTCCTACTAAGGTAAGGGGTATTATTTATTTTATATTCAGAAGAGATATTATTTTTTGTATTCGTATGAATATTATTTTCGTTCAATATTCAATATTCGTAAGGGATATTGTCTTCGTTTAATATTCGTAAGGAATATTATTTTCGTTCAATATTCATAAGGGATATTATTTTATTCAGTATTCGTAAGAAATAATATTTTCTTCCATACTTTGTAGTATATAAGTAATATTATTTCGTTTCATATTCCTAATTCTACACTTATATTCATAAGTATTGCTTCTATACTCCTTAAAATTAGTAGAATATCCTTGAAATTTGTGCTTCATCTAGTATCTTTTCACAAGAATATTTTTTTGAATATTCTTGTTAAATTTTGATCTTTTCATGTCGGGGTACTATTCACGGTGTACTATGCATGAAGTACTATTCACAAGGTACTATTCACTTGGGGTACTATTCACGACAAAAATTATTTCTTTTCTGTCCAAATTATTTTTGAAACATGTATATTAATCTTGAATTTTACTCCACAAAGCAGTTATCATGTTGTCAATTTGGACATTCTTGAACTCTGGATAAATTGATTTATAAATTTTTAAAATTTATCCTTGCTCTTACTTAATTGAATTTTTATATCATTGTCATCATCCTCATGCTTATATTGTGATGAAAGTCAAATTTGGCTTGTAGTGCATGGATGCATTTTGATTGGTATGATTATGATTATGTATCGATATAATCATGACCTGTAATGTTATAAATGATGTGGTAAAAGTCCGCATTGGCCCGTATTGCATTGATGGACAGTTGTTGGCATAATCATGACCATTAGTGATAATAACGAATATCCATGGCCCGTAGTGCATGTGTGAGATCCTGAATTTTATGAAATAAAAGTATTCAATTTTTCTATTTAGTAAATAGTTAAATTGATAAAAGTTTAAAGTTAAGGGTGATATATATATAATTTTCAAAATACGCAAATGGTTATAAAATACTCATTTCTGTTGGGGAATATTCGTTTGGTCGTGGAATATTCTTGTTTATCGGGAAAATTAAATGCTACCACATGTGGCCATTTGTGGGTCCCATAATGAATATAGCTGCCGGATGAAGAAAACGACAAGTTTGAGTTTTATAAATAATGGCATAGTTATTCACAATTAACACTTTGTTGGAATACACAGTGGTTAAAATACGATGTCGTGTGGGTCGCACAAGAAAGCATTACGGTATTGCATGCGATATTTTGAATTATTGATCCTTACGTAAGAAGGCACTACTCAATAATTGTTACAGTAATTACTTTTCAATATTTTATTTTATTGATTCAATAATTGTTGCGTTGATATTTTATATTTTTGTTGTTTCAATAATTGTCATTGCACAGTATTTTCCATTATCAAATCAATAATTCATATTATTTGAATAATATTATTAGATAGCATTGTGAGACCCCAGATTTTATGAATAAAGATTTAAATTTCTCAAAAAAAAAATTTGAATATTATGGAATGAATTTGATATAATGTTATAGTTGTGGGTAATATTTATAAATTTTACAAAGTATGCAAGTTGTTGTATTATATTTGATTGGTCGAGGAATATTATTTTTATCAGGGAATATTCGTACGTCGGCACAATCATTGGTGGACCCCACAACGGAATTATTGTCGGATTGAGAAAATGACAAAAATATTTTATAAAAATAACGGCGGAAGTTTTACCGTTAAAACTGTTGAACTACTCGGTAGTAAAAATACGATGTCTGGCGTGGTTGCATAGTAGCACTACCAGTATAGATTATTGATGTTTACGTGAGAAGTCACTCGGTTTTGTTCAATTATTGCTACTCGAGAATTGTTGCATAGTATCTCACGTTATTTGATTCAATTATTGTCGATATTTTATATATTATTAAATCAATAATTTAGATGACAGAGTTATTAATATTATTATTTGTAATATTAACGATGTCTAGAAGTTCTGCCAAGGAGAGGTTTAGTCACCTAATTGTGCGCCAATAGGGAGAAATCCTTATTGGAAAGCCCCCTCTTTCTTGGAAATGACTTGGTCGATTAATATTGTGAATTATAATAATGATGATAAATGTTGTTAAATATATTGAGGTGTCTTTTTATGAAGTCACGAAGTTTATATATATATTACGGTCCGGATCAAGTGCATACCCCTTATCTTACTCACCTGTGCTCACCCCCTTTAACGAGCGGACCCGTGACGATTCGATCGATACGATATAGTAAATACATACTTTTAGCGACGCTATATGTTGTTCGTCACTAAAAGTATAGGCAGACAGTTGTATGACCAAAACCGCCGCCAGTCCGTCCGCTAAAGGGGGGGTATGCTGAGTTGAAAGATGAAGGGTACTCTGATCTGATCTCTCTCTCTCTCTCTATATATATATATATATATATATATATAAATTTTGTTTTATTAGTTTATTAATGTAATAAAAGCAGAAAAGCTTTTTATATAAAATGTAATACTTTTATAAAGTTATTTATTTTATTAGACTATGAATTGAATATATTATATTCTATTATGCATAGTTTTTTGCATAGTAAAATCTTTTATATAAAAGCAGAATACTTTTATAAAGTTATTTATTTTATTAGACAATAATTAGAATATATTATATTTTATTATACATAGTGTTTTTGCATAGTGTTTGCATAGTGTCTCGCATAGTGTTTGCATAGTAAATTTTTTTTATATAAAAATGAATAATTTTATAAAGTTATTTGTTTTATTAGACAATAATTAGAATATATTATATTTTATTATGCATAGTGTTTGGATAGTGCATGTATAGTATTTGCATATCAAGTAAAATCTTTTTATATAAAGCGGGATACTTTTATAAATTTATTCATTTTATTAGATTATAAATAGAATATATTATATTTTATTTAAAATATTTTGTTTTATTAGAATATTTTATTAATCTTGCATAGTAAATCAATATGGATCGTCCGTTTAAAAGTAAATCAATCTGGACCGTTCATGAATTAGTTCTTATTCAGGTCCATTCTCCTATAAAAATAAGCTCATTCATTCATTATTTCTTATGAATTCTTTGAAACTACAGTGAGAGAAACTATAGAGAGAAAGAAGAAAAGTATTCTCGCTACTTCACTACTCCTATATCCGGTTCCTTCTAAGGTAAGGGTATTATTTCTTTCAATTCATGAAGAGAACTTCGTTATTCCATTCTTTGTTATTACATTGGAATAACTTTCGTATACGTGGGCTACCCTATACTTGGTGAAATTCTTCATTATTCTATTCTTTATCATTATGTTGGAATAACTTTCTCATCACAAGTACCGCATACATGGTGAAATTCTTCTGTTATTCCATTATTTATTATTCTGTTGGAACATCTTGTTTGTACGTTTACGCATGACCTGGTTCCGTTATTTATTGTTACACCCCTAAACTCAGGTACTTCATTCCCACAGGATTTGGTGTTCACTTAATCAAACATTCATATCTAACTACCAATCATAATAAAATTGAATAAATAAAACCTTCCCCATTAAAGGGTTACATAATAAAAATCTCCCAGGTTGTCTAACCTTGAAATACAATCATTCAAATGCGAAAATAAATAAACTTCATTACAACCATTCAATTAAAATCTGATAATAAAATATTAACATAATACAAGTCTTCAATACTTGTTCATCTTTCCTTTTCCCTTACTGGTGCTACGTACATCAACCTTTTCATCTTTAACTGTAATAGTTATATAAGCAAGAGTGAGCAAACAAAGCTCACTTGAAACAACAATGAATAAAAATCTTTACAACAACGGTCAAATAAGATGCTCGATAGAATTAAGTAATATGATTTATCAACACTCTGAAGTATATAACTGAGGGTCCTAAGACCACGAACTATGTCCATAGTTATAAGTAATTTTTTAACTTAAACTTTAACAGTCATAAGACTATAGGGACTCCTCGTACTTAGGGGGATCAGCCCTTCGTACAATGTATTGTGCACAAACATTTCAACGCTAAGCGTAAATTACCCCTAATAATAGGGTTGTTCATCTCAGTATTTAGAGTACAAGTCCGCACCATAGTGAGTTTGGTTTGGATACATTTAAAGGTAATTTGGAATTCAACGAACATCAACTAAGGATTAATTAAATAAAATTAATAACATCATACTATGGAATAATTATAACTGAATCGACATGGTGAATTAAATCATACTTTAGGAATAATCTAATAGCATACATGTTGAATAACTATAACACACCTTGCTTGAACAATATTAAGCCAAGGTTATTTAGAATTGAATACTAAGCATGCATAGCCATTTGAACGATAAAATTGTTCAACATTAGTATATATAAATTTGCATGCTAAATAACAAGTTAAATACAAGAATAACTTGCACAATAAAGTTTAGAAATCTTGCATCATAATATGGTAATCGAATTGGAAACAATAATTGGCTCAACAAGATAATAGATTTAGAGAACTTGTCTTGCTCGTAGGCTAAACCGAACAATTCGAATCACAATACCCTATATATATATATGTCATCATGACATAGTTAGTCACTACCACATTACATACATAACTAAGTACATTCATCATGTAAGATTTGATTTTTAATCACATAATCAAGTTACAAAACTAGTTAATTGTTAATAACATGCTCATTCTTGGTATAGAAATACTGAAATCATAATTTAACAGTCCTACTATTAACACATAACAACTCCTTCAGACTTTGTGTACAAAAATAACACCGTTCTCGACCATTCTTCTACTAACTTCATGACTACGCCTACGCTTTATCTTGTGGGTCGAAGTCATGGCCATGGTGATGGCGCGTTAAATAAAAAACACGAAGCCACTAAAGAGGCCATGGCACGACAAATATATATATTATTCGTATTGTGCTGATGCGATGCCGAATCTGCGAGACTTCTACGACCATCTTCTAATAATAACATGAACAATAGCCAATTTTGGCCTACAAGCTCCTTTCTAACAGCCTAATTAACATGTAATTCATATAGAGACTTCATATAAACATAATTCAAAGACTCTTAACATGTTTCTACTCATAAAACAACATAAACATTGAAATTAAAACATCCAATTTCACTGTTTTTGATAAAACCTCACTTTTTGATGTTTTCAATGAAAATCAACACTGTGATTTTATTTTTCAACCAAAACAGTTAATTTAAAATACCTTGTTTATGATTATACATACTCTTTCAAATTTAATAGTCAATTTATCAATTTAACAACTAAATAAACCTTAATTTTACCTTAAACTAAACTATATTCATATATATTCATATAAACTCACTGTAATATAGTTTTCTTCATAATTTACTTACATATCATAAATTCATTGACTATACTCATATATAAACTTATGAAAATAGTTTCACAACACTAGTTTATCATATAAAGCCACATAAAATCAAACAATTTATCCTTTCACAAGAATTTTATAGAGAATTAAAGAAGAGAAAACTAAAATTTTAAAACTTAAAAAGGTAGGATGATACCTTGTTTTAGAAGATGATACGATTCTCTTTGATCAACAAGCTTTTCTCCAAGTTCACTCTCAAATTCTCAAGGATTCTCTCAAGTTTTTCTCTCACTTTTCTTCTTCTCTTCTTCTTCTTCCTCTGAGTCTTTCTTCCTAACTCTAACTAACGTACTAACAAAAATATAACGTAAATAATATAATATGTAATAATTGTATAATATAATTATATCAATTAACTGACATCAGTTTTTTTAAAAAAAAAAACTCAAAAGCCATAAGGCTTGTTTGGCTAACTAACTAAAAAATAACCCATTAACTCTTACACCTTGTTTGGTAAAACACATTTAAAATAAAGACTTAATATGCATTAAGCCTTGTTTGACAAAACTGAATTAAACTCCTTTAATTTATTTTAATAACAATTTTATAGAAGGTTATTTGTCACACTTTTATTTAATTAATTTTTTTCAAAAATCAATTAAATTAATTCTAATAACAATTTATTAAATTACCTTAACACATAAATCAATACCACAAAATTATAATTTTCTATATAATTATAACTTTATTTAATCAACTAACACATCCTTTTAATTACAAATTCAAATTAAAATATAATAATTCATTCAATCAAAACTCTCTAACCTAATAATTAAATTAAATTAGAATATAATAATTAGTTTCCTTAATTATTTATTTAACAAATAATTAACCAAATCGAATCAATTTGAACAATTATTTATTCAACAATAAACACATCCATTAAATACTTATATAATTCAATAAATATTTAATATAATAATTTAAAAAATTCTAGAATGTTACATTTATTATTACATTGGAATATCCGTTGGTGCGTATTACGCTTTGACACAGTTCCATTAATTATTATTACATTGGAATAACTCATGCATGCGGTCATCGCATGCGTGGTGATTTCGTTGTTATTCCATTCTTTATTATTACTTTGGAATATCATATCGGCATGTAATTTCGCCTCAATTGGTTCATTATTTATTATTCATTGGAATAACACATGCATGGATTCATCGCATGTACGGTGATTTCTTTTGTTATTCCATTCTTTATTATACTCGGTTGGTTAAAGTTTTGACTTCTATACTACATGAAATTAGTGGAATATCCTTGATATTTAAGGCTTCATCCGATATCTTTTCATGGAAATATTCTTACGAGCATTCTTGAATTTTACTCTACAAATAAGTATCATGTTGACAATTTGGACGTTATTAGTTCCTGGATAAATTAATTCTTGAACTTGTTTTATTGAATTCTTATATCATTGTCATCATCCTCATGTTTATTTTATGTTGAAAGTCATATGTGGCCTGTAGTGCATAGATAGACTTGGTATGATTATGACCATGGATTAATCAGTATAATCATGACCGTAATGTTACAAATGATGTGGTAAAAGTCCTCATTAGCCCGTAGTGTATTGATGGACAGTTATTGGCATGATCATGACCATTGATGAATACACAAATATCCTTGGCCCGTAGTGCATGGATAATTTGTTGTTGTGATACTATTGAATATCCTTGGCTGTAGTGCAGGGATGATGTGGATTATTTATTAAGTTGAGTCTCAGCGATAAAAGTGATGAAAAACCTTTTAAATCATAAAAGATAGTAGATTTTATTCTCTATTTGACTCTTTTAATGGATTGCTTGTTTCGCTGCAGTAAAACTTGATATTTGTTATATTTTATAAGTTTAACATTGTTGAAGACTAATGATCATTTATTCTACATTATCTTAGTCATAATATTTCTTACTGGGCTAGTTGAGCTCACCCTTTTCTTTCACTGTTCTCTTCAGGAAATGAGAACGTAGTCGGGACTAGTCGGGGAATGTTGTGACGGTCCAGATGATAGTATTAGTAGTCCTCACTATTCTGTTAAATAGTGTGACAATAAATGTAATGAGGACTCCTTTGAGTGTGGATATTGTCTAGATGACAATATTCTTATTAAAACTCTTAGTTTATGTTTTGTCGTATTTTACACGACTGTTGTATAACTAGTTTGTATTTGTATTCAGTACCTTGTATCTGGCGACCCAAGATGGGTGATGTATACCTATTTTTGGGGTGTCACAGTTGGTATCAAAGCATAGGGAAATGATCCCTAGCTGAGATGTGAGACAAGAACTAGGAGGGGAGAGACGGAGAATTCCTTCGCTAGTATGACCTACCTATGTTTATTTGGTATTTAATTGGTCGGTCAAAGTATAGGGATAATATGTTATATGTTAATTAACCCTTGTTTTGTGACAGTGTTTGAAAATGGCATCTGAAATGTTGAGATAAGCAATAGAGCAAAATAATATGACTGTATCGCAGTACGAGGCTAAGTTTTTGGAGTTATCCCGGTTTGCATCCCATTTGGTCGATAATGAGGAGCGAATGACGCGAATGTTTCTAAGAGGTTTGAAACTCGATAAACATCAATACCTCATTTCTCATAAACTTTGTTTATATTCAGATGTTATGAATAGGGCTCAGTTATTGGAGCGCGATAATGAGTTAGCACAACCAAATGGTAACGACCAACAACACGATAATAATCGTACCAGTGGCAATGGATTGGAACAATGATGACCATCATGGGGGAAATTATCATGCCAAGAATGGTAACCACTTCGGTGGTAATCATGGCCAAGATAATAGAAGTGGAAATTTCAAGAAGAGAAGGTCATTTAGCTCGATTTTGTCATATAGTGAAGTCAAGTCCAGCTAGGACGGTGGCACCAAAGACGGATATGGACAAAACAAAGTCGGTGGTTTCAGGAAGAGCGTTTTTTGTGACTTCTCAAAAAGCGAGTAACCCGAACGAAGTTAGCACGGGTAAGTTAATCATAAATTCTTGCGAAGTCTATACCTTATTAGATACCGGTTCTACCCATTCTTTTATCTCTCTTTCTTGCGCTCAACGTTTAAATTTGACTCCTGAGAAATTAGACTTTGACTTATCTGTTGAAACTCCGTTAGGAGAAACCTTCGTTACCTCCACTGTTTATAAATCTTGTTTGATTCATAGTGATACCCTCACGTTACCTGTCGATCTTATCTCTTTGAAAATACTTGCCTTTGATGTGATTTTAGGAATCGATTGGTTAACTACTCATTATGCTTTTCATAAGGTTGTTAGCTTTCATATTCCTAACCAACCTGTTATGCGAATTCAAGCAACCAAACCACTAAAGTCAAACATTGTCATATCAATCCATAAGTAAAGAGCCCCGAACCTTTCGTCGATGACTTCCTTGTGTGGAATGTACTTAAGCCAGACTTTCCGTAGGGGACGTCGTGAATAACGGTGGCATATTGATAGGTATCAATGTGACGTGTTATCCAAGTCTTGGATGAGGGTCACAGTTTTTAAACGATATGTCTATTGTTAATAAATTTCTTGACGTATTCTTGAAGACTTCTTAGCCTACCCCAGAGCGTGAAATCGAATTTTGTATTGACCCCAGTACAAAACCTATTTTTTGAACCCTTAAATATGTCTTCAACCAAAACGAACGTATAATGCGCCAAAGACGTTGGCTCGAGCTGTTGAAGATTACGATCATACCATTCAATATCATTGTGGAAGAGAGAACGTGGTAGCTGACGCGTTGAGTAGAAGATCGTATGCGTTTACGAGTGCGATGTTGTTAACACAAAAACCCGTTTCGTATAACTTACAAATGATGAAGATAGAGTTAAAGCCTCTGAGACCCACGTTAAGATAGCGAATATACGAGTAGAATCGACTTTAATTGATAAAGTTAAAGTCGCTCAAGTTACACACCCGGAGCTGATGAATGCGAAGAAGAAGGTTCAAGAGGGCGTTATTTTAAAAGCAAGAGTTGCTGAAGAGAGGAAATCTCAACCCTCAATTTTATTGGCCCATTTGAAATCCTCGATCGAGTAGGAACTGTGGCTTATAGACTCGTTTTACCGCCAAGTATGTCGCGTGTTCATAACATTTTTCACGTATCGATGTTACGTAATTATGTGGACGACCCGAACCATGTTATTAAATTAGAACTAGACAAGATAGCAGAAGATTTAATGTATGAGGAGATACGTGTTAAAATTTTGGATAAGAAGGACCGTATTCAATACTCAAAGATTATACCTCACGAGTTAGAATATTCTGAAATGAAGTCAAGGTATCCTCACCTTTTCGGCATGCCAAGTACGTACGTAAATTTCGAGAGCAAAATTTCATAAGGAGGGGAGATTGTGAGACCCCGGATTTTATGAATAAAGATTTAAATTTCTCAAAAAAAAAATTTGAATATTATGGAATGAGTTTGATATAATGTTATAGTTGTGGGTAATATTTATAAATTTTACAAAGTATGCAAGTTGTTATATTTTATTCGATTGGTCGAGGAATATTATTTTTATCAGGGAATATTCGTACGATGGCACAATCATTGGTGGACCCCACAACAGAATTATTGTCGGATTGAGAAAATGATAAAAATATTTTATGAAAATAACAAATGGAAGTTTTACCGAATTAAAATTGTTGAACTACTTTCAGTAGTAAAATACGATGTCTGGCGTGGTTGTATAGTAGCACACACGGTATTGATTATTGATGTTTACGTCGAAGTCACTCGGTTTTGTTCAATTATTGCTTTATGATAATTGTTGAAATAGTATCTCACGTTATTTGATTCAATTATTGGCGATATTTTATATATTATTAAATCAATAATTGAGATGATGATTTATTAATATTATTATTCGCAATATTAACGATGTCTAGAAGTTACGCCAAGGAGTGGTTTGGTCACCTAATTACGGCACTGATAGGGAGAAATCCTTATTGGAAAGTCCCTCTTTCACAGGAGCGACACGGTCGATTAATATTGTGAATTATAATAATAATGATAAATGTTGTTAAATATATTGAGGTGTCTTTTTATGAAGTCACGGAAGTTTATATATATATAAATTTTTTTTTATTAATTTATTAATGTAATAAAATAGAAAAGTTTTTATATAAAACATAATACTTTTATAAAATTATTTGTTTTATTAGACTATAAATAGAATATATTATATTCTATTATGCATAGTGTTTTTGCATAGTAAAATCTTTTTATATAAAATGAATACTTTTATAAAGTTATTTGTTTTATTAGACTATAAATTGAATATATTATATTCTATTATGCATAGTATTTTGCATAGTAAATTTTTTTATATAAAGCAGAATACTTTTATAAAATTATTTATTTTATTAGACAATAATTAGAATATATTATATTTTTTATTATGCATAGTATTTGCATAGTGCTGTATAGTGTTTTGATAGTAAAATCTTTTATATAAAAGCGAATACTTTTATAAAGTTATTTTATTTTATTAGACAATAATTAGAATATATTATATTTTATTATCATAGTGCTGCGATAGTGTTTGCATAGTAAAATCTTATTATATATAAGCAGAATACTTTTATAAAGTTATTCGTTTTATTAGATTATAAATAGAATATATTATATTTTATTTAAAATATTTTGTTTTATTAGAATATTTTATTAATCTTTGATAGTAAATCAATATGGACCGTCAGTTTAAAAGTAAATCAATACGGACTGTTCATGAATTAGTTACTATTCAGGTCCATTCTCTATAAATAGAAGCTCATTCCTTCATTATTTCTTATGAATTCTTTGAAACTCTAGAGAGAGAAACTATAGAGAGAAAAGAAAAAGTATTACATTACTTCACGACTCCTATATCCAGTTCCTTCTAAGGTAAGGGGTATTATTTCTTTCGTATTCATGAAGAGAGAGAACATTATTTCATTCTTTATTATTACATTGGAATAACTTTGTATCATGAGCTATACCTATACTTGGTGAAATTCTTACATTATTCCATTCTTTATCATTATGTTGGAATAACACATACATCAAAATCGCATACATGGTGAAATTCTTACATTATTCCATTCTTTAATATTCATTGGAACATCATATGCGTGTGTTTACGCATGACTTTTTAGATTATTTATTATTAGGTTGGAATATCACAGCCGATGCGCGTATTACACCTAGTTCCATTAATTATTATTACATTGGAATAACACATGCATGCATGCGGTATATCGCATGCATGGTGATTTCATTGTTATTCCATTCTTTATTATTCTCGTTAAAATATCATGTATGGTGCTTAAATTTACCGACTTTGGTTCCGTTATTTATTATTACATTGGAATAACTTTATGCGTGTGGTCTATCGCATGCTTGGTGATTTCTTTTGTTATTCCATTCTTTATTATACTCAGTTGGTTAAAGTTTTGACTTCTATACTCCATGAAATTAGTGGAATATCCTTGATATTTGCGCTTCATCCAGTATCTTTTCATGGAAATATTCTTCTGAGCATTCTTGAATATTACTCTACAAATAAGTATCATGTTGACAATTTGGATGTTATTAGTTCCTAGATAAATTAATTCTTGAACTTGTTTTATTGAATTCTTATATCATTGTCATCATCCTCATGTTTATTTTATGTTGAAAGTCATATGTGGCCTGTAGTGCATAGATGGACTTGGTATGATTATGACCATGGATTAATTGGTATAATCATGACCATAATGTTACAAATGATGTGGTAAAAGTCCTCATTGGCCCGTAGTGTATTGATGGACAGTTATTGGCATGATCATGACCATTGATGAATACACGAATATCCTTGGCCCGTAGTGCATGGATAATTTGTTGTTGTGATACTATTGAATATCCTTGGCTGTAGTGCAGGGATGATGTGGATTATTTATTAATTTGAGTCTCAGCAATAAAAGTGATGAAAAACCTTTTAAATCATAAAAGATAGTAGATTTTATTTCTCTATTTGACTCTTTTAATGGATTACTTGTTCTGCTGCAGTTAAACTTGATGTTTGTTATATTTTATCAGTTTAACATTGTTGAAGACTAATGATAATTTATTCTACATTATCTTAGTCATAATATTTCATACTGGGCTAGTTGAGCTCACCCTTTTCTTTCACTGTTCTCTTTAGGAAATGAGAATGTAGCCGGGACTAGTCGGGGAACGGAGTGACGGTCCAGATGATAATATTAGTAGTCCTCACTATTCTGTTAAATAGTATGACAATAAATGTAATGAGGACTCCTTTGAGTGTGCATATTGTCTAGATGACAATATTCTTATTAAAACTCTCAGTTTACATTTTGTCGTATTTTACACGATTGTTGTATAACTAGTTTGTATTTGTATTCAGTACCTTGTATCTGGCGACCCAAGATGGGTGATGTGTACCTATTTTGGGGGCGTCACAAGCATTATTGGCAATGTCTAGAAAGTTCTGTCAAGGAGAGGTTTGGTCACCTAATTGCGCGCCATTAAGGAGAAATCCTTATCGGAAAGACCCTTCTTTCCTTGGAACGGCCTGGTTGTCATTATTGTGATTCTGTAATATTATTTGTGAATAATTAATTATTGATTTATATGATAAAGAAATATTCATTTTATGTGGACATAAATGATAGATAGGAAAATATTTATTTTATGTGATTATAATTGAAGGAATTAATGTTGAGGTATTTTATCAGTATTTTTGTCGGAAGGGAGGTAATAAAAATCAAATCGGTGTTCTTAAAGCTCTATTACGTGAGTTATATTTTTGAATATGTTATACATATATAAGTTGAGTATATGTCCACAAATTTTGAACCGTTAAAAATTAACGTATGATTTGTTATGAATTTTAGGAAGTGTTGAAAATCATTCGTTTGTGGATTTCGGATATTTTTTGTCTGAAATTTGGAAAAACTTAAAGCTACAAAGTTGTAGAGAATTCGATTTCGTTTGGAAAGGACATAAAATTCTTATTTTTTCTGATAAAAGGGCTATTTATTATGAATTACTGAAGTTTCAGAAAATAAAATGATTTTTATTAAAATTGGGTGGGACCCACTTTTTGTTGGTGTTGAATACATGTGCAGAATTGAGTTTCAATTGTGGGGGGGCTGCTGATTTTCAAATCTAGCATGCGTAGAATAATAAATATATTATTTTATTAATTTAGTCTCCTTTGGCGTTCTAGCATTTTCCTATAAATAGGTGCTTAGGTTAGAATTGAAAATCACACTAGAAACATAAGTTTTCTCTCTCTATATTATCGAGTGTATTTTTGTGAGTATTTAGATGCTTTGAGAGTTACTATTCAGTGCAAGTTTCCTTCGGCTTTACATCCGATATTTCAGTCAGAAGTACTCCTCTTTTAAGGTAAGGGATTTTAAGGATTATTATGTTTTTCATGTTTCGTAATTTTTCTGACCTTCAAAAATTCTGGAAAAAATTGAAATGATAATTTAATGAGTTTTCTTGATTGTGTCCAAAAATGGCGATTTTTGGATGTATAGATTAGGAGTTATGAATTTTATGGGAAAAGACAATTTTAAAAGTAAACCCTTATAACTCCTTGTGGTTAACTCCAAAATTGGTGAAATTTTTATTGGGAGTACATGTATATAATGAATATACTCAGTAAATTTGAAATTTTTGGACAAACGTACGGTTTATGATAAATGTCTAAATATTCGATGGCTTTTGGCCATATGAAAATAGTAAAAGAATTTTAAAAATTCGAGAAAAAATATATGTTCAATATGGGACTATATTACTCGCTAAATCCCGAGAGAAAAATTTGTTTGTCTTGATTTGATATTTTTCATGAAAATGGACTAGTTATGAGTAAATGAATTAAATATGTTATGTGAAGTAAGAAAATTGAAAAATAAGATTTTATGACTTGAGAATCCTATATAAGGTATATGCAGATTTTTTTTTATGAGGGTTTTGGTTATTGGTGATGAAATCTTATGAGTTTGGCATTTTAGGATGATTAAATGCATTAATTAGTAAAGTGTAAACAATTAAAATAAATTATTTATAAGTTTAAGAAATGATTAAAATATTGTTATAATATTAATGATATTAGATTATGAGATTATTAAGTGATTGATAACATTTAGATATTCTTGAACTATGGATAAATTGTATTATAGATGTTTAATATTTATCCTTTATCTCATTTAATTGAATTCTTATATCATTGTCATCATCCTCATGCTTATATTGTGTTGAAAGTCATCTTTGGCCGTAGTGCATAGATGGACTTGGTATGATTATGACCAGGGATTTTTTGGTATAATCATGATCGTAATGTTACAAATGATGTGGTAAAAGTCCTCATTGGCCCGTAGTGCATTGATGGACAGTTTTTGGTATGATCACGACCATGGGTTCTCTTCGACCAAGGGTGCAAAGATGAATTGTTTTATGGCGTGATCATGACTGTTGATGAAAACACGAATATCCTTGGCCCGTAGTGCATGGATAACTCGTGGTCGTGATACTAATGAATTTCCTTGGCTTGTAGTGCAGGGATGATTCGATGATGTGGATTAATTATTCAGCTGAGTATCAGCGATGAAATATTAATTCATGGATGTGATAATAATGAATATCTTTGGCCCGTAGTGCATGGATGATTCATGGATGTGATACTAATGAATATCCTTGGCCGCAATGCATGGATAATTCGGTGATGTGGATTATTTATTAAGCTGAGTCTCAGCATTATTGGTTTTACAGCTGTATATATTTGGCCTGTAGTGCAAAGATGGACTTTTGATTATTGGTTTTATAGTTGTATATCTTTGGCCTGTAGTGCAAAGATGGACTGTTGATTATTGGTTTTTCAGTTGTATATCTTTGGCCTGTAGTGCAAATATGGACTGTTGATTTACTTAATTATTATTATTATAAATGTAATAAAATAGAAAACTTTTTATATAAAACAAAATACTTTTTATAAAGTTTTGTTTTATTTGATTATAAATAGAATATAATATATTTTATTATGCATAGTGTTTCAGATAAGTACTGCATAGTGTTTCTATAGTAAAATCTTTTTATATTAAAAGCAGAATACTATTATAAAGTTATTTATTTTATTAGATTATAAATAGAATATATTATATTTTATTATGCATAGTGTTTGCATAGTGTCTACATAGTATTTGCATAGTAAAATCTTTTTATATAAAACAGAATACTTTTATAAAGTTATTTATTTTATTAGATTTTAAATAAAATATATAAATATATATATATATAGAATATATTATATTTTATTGCATAGTATCCTTTCCATTCTCCTATAAATAGGATGCTTAGTTAGAATTGAAAATCACACCAGAAGTTCAGAGAATTTTTCTTCCATACTCTTGAGCGTATTTCTTTAGAGTTTAAGAAAGCTTTGAGCGTAGAAAATAGTGCAAGTTTTTTCAAGTATATCACCGCCTTACCCGTCGGAATACTCTTCTTTTTAAGGTAAGGGGTATTATTTCTTTAGTATTCATGAAGAGAATTATTTTCTTTCAATACTTGTAAGGGGTATTATTCTTTTGTATTCATGAAGAGAATTATTTTCTTTCAATACTCGTAAGAGCTGTTATTCAATTCTTTATTATTATGTTGAAATAACCTGTCTATGCGAAGTACCGCATACATGGTGAAATTCTTTTGTTATTCCATTCTTTATTATTCTGTTAGAATATCCTGTCGGTGCGGTTTACGTATGACCTGGTTCCATTCTTTATTATTACATTGGAAATATCACATGCATGCGGATTATGAATTCGTTCCATTGTTTATTATTACGTTAGAATATCACATGCATGCGAATTACGCGTGACTGGTTCCATTCTTTATTATTCTATTGGAATATCCCGCCGGTCGCGGTTTACGCGTGACTAATTGGTTCCATTCTTTATTATTACTGTTGGAATATATCACATGCATGCGGTTTACGCGTGACTGGTTCCATTCTTTATTATTCGTTGGAATAACACATGCATGCGGATTACATGCTTTGGTGAATTCTTACATTATTCTATTCTTTATTATTCTGTTGGAATAACCTATCTATGTGGATTACCGCATGCATAGTGAATGATCCTTCGTATTCATTCCTTATTCAATTATGGAAATGATCTGTCTACGTGGATTACCGCATGGCGGACGAAAATCCATTTGCACTTTCATATATTCTATTATTCTGATCAGTTGGTTAAAGTTTTGGCTTCTATACTCCATGAAATTAGTAGAATATGTTGGATATTTGAGCTTCATCCAGTATCTTTTCATAGAAATATTCTTCTGAGCATTCTTGAATTTTACTCCACAAAGCAGTATCATGTTAACAATTTAGACATTATTGAGTTCAGGATAAATCTTTAAAATTTATTCTTGAACTTATTTTATTGAATTATTATGTCATTGTCATCATCCTCATGCTTATATTGTGATGAAAGTCATCTTTGGCTTACGTGCATAGATGGACTTGGTATGATTATGACCAGGGATGATTCGGTATAATCATGACCTGTAATGTTATAAATGATGTGGTAAAAGTCCTCAGTGGCCTGTAGTGCATTGATGGACCATTTTTGGTATGATTATGACCATGGATTATTCGGTATAGTTATGACCATTGATGATTTAATGAATATCCTTGGCCCGTAGTGCAGGGATGACTCGATGATGTGGTTTATTTATTAAGCTGAGTCTTAGCGATAAAAATTGATGAAAACATTTTAAATCATAGAAGATAGTAGATATCATGCTCTACTTGACTCTTATAATGGATTGTTTATTCCGCTGCAGTTAAACTTGATGTCTATTGCATTTTATCAGTTTAACATTGTTGAAGACTAATGATAATTTATTCTGCATTATCTTAGTCAAATTATTTCTTACTGGGCTAGTTGAGCTCACCCTTTTGCTTTCATTGTTCTCTTCTGGAAATGAGAACGTAGCCGGGACTAGTCGGGGAATGGAGTGATGGTCTGAGATGGTGTATTAGTAGTCCTCACTATTCTATAAAATAGTGTGACAATAAATGTAATGAGGACTCTATTTGAGAGTGGATATTGTCTAGAAGGCAATATTCATGTTTAAACTCTTAGCTATGTTTTGTCGTATATTATACGACGTTTGTATAATTATGTTTTGTATTTATTTTCTTTACCATGTATTTGGCGACTCAAAATAGGTGATGTATACCTATTTTGGGGGCGTCACAGTTGGTATCAAAGCTTAGGGATATGATCCCTGGCTGAGATGTGAGACAAGAACTACGAGGGGAGAGACGGGGAATTCCTTCGCTAGTATGACCTACCTAAGTTTATTTGGTATTTAATTGGTCGGTCAGAGTATAGGTATAATATGTGATATGATAATTAACCATTGTTTTGTGGCAGTATTTGAAAATGGCATCCGAAAATGTTGAGATAAGCAATGGAGCACAGGAGACCGTTGAGTCTCCACAGATCAATAATCAGGATAATGTGCATCAGGAAGGCGATAATCCACATGCAAATAACAACACTGACCAAATGATGAACGATGGAATGTTCAGAGGCTTTATGCAATTCATGCAACATCAGGAAAGAGCGGCTCCTGTCCAAAATGCATGTCGAAACACTGGCAACTCTCGGACGGTCACCGCTAAGCAGTTTAAGGAACTGGGACCACCGGAGTTTTTTTGGAGAGCCAAAACCACTTAAGGTGAAGATGTGGATAAAGCAGATCTGCAAGATATTTGATGTCTTGGGATGCTCCGAGGAGCAAAAGGTTACCTTTGCTACCTTTATGTTGCGTGAAGAAGTAGATCATTGGTGGGAATCTGTAAAATGTACCCAGCCTGATGCACTCAAGATGTCTTGGGAGAAGTTCCAAGAATTTTTTAACGACAAGTACTTTTCCGAAAGTATTCGTCACATGAAAGAGATAGAGTTCATCAAGCTGGAGAAAAACAACATGACCGTGTCGCAGTACGAAGCCAAGTTTGTCGAGCTGCCCCGATTTGCGTCCCATTTGGTTAATAATGAGGAGAGAATGATGTGAATGTTTCTAAGAGGTTTGAAACCCGAGATACGTCAATATCTTATCTCTCATAAATTGTGTTTGTATTCAGATGTTGTTAATAGGGCTCAGTTATTGGAGCGCGATAATGAGTCAACCCAACTAAAAGAGAGCAGCCGGCAAAATGATAATACCAGTGATAGCAATCATCGAAGCGGTGACAATAACCATGGAGGGAATCAACATGCCAGAGATGGTAACCACTTCAGTGGTAATCATGGCCAAAACAATAAGAATGGACATTTCAAGAAGAGGAGATTCAACAATGATGGAAAGATGACAGCATCAGCACCGTTGTTAAGGAAGGAGAACGACCACCTATCGTATGTTTTAAATGTGGAGGGGAGGGAAATATCAGTCCAAATTGTGTGATGCAGTCCAAAGCATGTTACAATTATGGAAAAGAAGATCACCTAGCCCAATTTTGTCGTGCACCAAAGTCAAGTCCAGCTGGGACGGTGGCACCAAAGGCGGATACAGAGAAAACAAAGTCGGTGGTTTCAGGAAGAGCATTTTTTATGACTTCTCAAAAAGCGAGTAACTTGAACGAAGTTAGCATGGGTTAGTTAATTATAAATTCTTGTGAAGTCTATACATTATTAGATACCGGTTCTACCCATTATTTTATCTCTCTTGCTTGCGCTCAACATTTAAATTAACCACAGAGAAGTTAGACTTTGACTTATTAGTTGAAACTTCGTTAGTAGAAACCTTCATTACCTCCACTGTTTATAAATCTTGCTGATTTAAATCGACACTTTCACGTTACCTGTCGATCTTATCTCTTTGAAAATACTTGCCTTTGATGCGATTTTAGGAATCGATTGGTTAACTACTCATCATGTTTTTCGTAAGGTTGTTAGCTTTCATATTCCTAACCAACTTGTTATGCGAATTCAAGCAACCAAACTACTAAAGTCAATCAATGTCATATCAAACCATAAGTAAAGAGCTCCGAGCCTTTCGCTGGTGACTTCCTTGTGTGGAATGCACCGAAGCCAGACTTTTTGTAGGGGAAGTCGTGAATAACGGTGGCAAGTTGATAGGTATCAATGTGACGTGCTATCCAAGTCTTGGATGAGGGTCACAGTTTTGAATGATATTTCTATCGTTAATAAATTTTATAACGTATTCTTGAAGACTTCTTAGCCTACCCCTAGAGCGTGAAATCGAATTTTGTGTTGACCCCAGTACAAAACTCATTTCTTCAACCCTTAAATATTTCTTCAACCAGAATGAACGTATAATGCGCCAAAGAAGTTGGCTCGAGTCATTGAAGATTACGATTATACCATTGATAATATTATCGTGGAAAAGCGAGCGTAGTAGTGACGGCGTTGAGTAGAAGATCGTATGCGTTTCACGAGTGCGATGTTGTTAACACAAAACCCATTTCATATAACTTACAAATGATGAAGATAGAGTTCAAGACTCTAGAGACCCACGTGAAGATAACGAATATACGAGTAGAATCGACTTTAATCGATAAAGTTAAAGTCGTGCAAGCTACATACTTAGAGCTGATAAATGTGAAGAAGAAGGTTCAAGAGGGCGTTATTCTAGAAGCAAGAATCGATGAAGAGAGGAAATCTCAACCATCGATTTAATTGGCCCATTTGAAATCCTCGATTGAGTAGGGCGTGGCTATAGACTCGTTTTTACCGCCAAGTATGTCGCGTGTTCATAACGTTTTTCACGTATCGATGTTACGTAATTATGTGGACGACCCGAACCACATTATTAAATTAGAACTAGACGATATAGCAGAAGATTTAACGTATGAGAAAATACGTGTTAAAATCTTGGATTAGAAGGAATATATTCTACGCTCAAAGGTTATACCTCTAGAGTTAGAATCAAACGAGGTATCCTCACCTGTTCGGCATACCAGGTACGTACGTAAATTTCGAGGGCAAAATTTCATAAGGAGTGGAGATTGTAAGACCCCGAATTTTATGAATAAAGATTTAATTTTCTCGAAATATTATTTTGAATATTATGGTGTGGATTTGATATACTGTTATAGTTGTGGGTAATATTTATAAATTTTGCAAAGTACGCAAGTTGTTATATAATATTCGATTGGTCGGGGAATATTCATTTTAGCAAGGAATATTCATACAACGGCACAATCATTGGTGGACCCCACTACGGAATAATTTTCGAATTGAGAAAATGACAAAAATATTTTATGAAAATAACGGCGGAAGTTTTATCGTTAAAACTATTGAACTACTCGGTAGTAAAAGTACAGTAATATGCGTGGTTGCATAGTAGCACACGATATTAATTATTGATGCTTATGTAAGAAGTCACTCAGTTTTATTCAATTATTGCTACAGTAATTGCTGCATAGTATCTCACGTTATTTGATTCCATTATTGTCAGTATTTTATATATTATTAAATTAATAATTGAGATGACGAAGTTATTCTTATTATTATTCGCAATATTGACGATGTCTAGAAGTTCTGTCAAGGAGAGGTTTGGTCACCTAATTGCGCGCCAATAGGGAGAAATCCTTATTAGAAAGCCCCTCATTCTTGGGAGAAGCGACACAGTCGATTAATAGTGTGAATTATAATAATGATGATGAATTTTTTTATTATTATTATAAATGTAATAAAAGCAGAAAACTTTTATATAAAGCAGAATACTTTTATAAAGTTATTTGTTTTATTAGATTATAAATAGAATATAATATATTTTATTATGCATAGTATTTTGCATAGTGTTTTGCATAGTGTTTGTATAGTAAAAAATCTTTTATATAAAAGCAGAATACTTTTATAAAGTTATTTGTTTTATTAGATTATACATAGAATATATTATATTTTATTATGCATAGTGCATAGTGTGTTTGCATAGTAAAATCTTTTATATAAAGCAGAATACTTTTATAAAGTTATTTGTTTTATTAGATTTTAAATAAAATATATAAATATATAAATATATATATATATATAGAATATATTATATTTTATTGCATAGTATCTTTTCCATTCTCCTATAAATAGGATGCTTAGTTAGAATTGAAAATCACACCAGAAGTTCAGAGAATTTTTCTTCTATAATCTTGAACGTATTTCTTTAGAGTTTAAGAAAGCTTTAAGCGTAGAAAATAGTGCAAGTTTCTTCAAGTATATCCCCGCCCTACCCGTCGGAATACTTTTCTTTTAAGGTAAGGGGTATTATTTCTTTAGTATTCATGAAGAGAATTATTTTCTTTCAATACTTGTAAGGGATATTATTTCTTTAGTATTCATGAAGAGAATTATTTTATTTCAATACTTGTAAGGGGTATTATTCTTTCATATTCATGAAGATAATTATTTTCTTTCAATACTCGTAAGAGTTGTTATTCCATTCTTTATTATTATGTTGAAATAACCTGTCTATCCGAAGTACCGCATACATGGTGAAATTCTTCTTGTGACGCCCCCAAAATTAGGTATACGTCACCCATCTTGGGTCGCCACTTTCATGGTACATAAATTCAAATACAACTTACTAATATAAGCGTAGGTGTACAATCGACATAAATTGTGAGTTTGAATACAAATTTTATCTACTAGATATTATACAAACTCAAAAGGAGTCCTCATTACGACTATTATCACACTATTTCACAGAATAGTGAGGACTACTAATGCTATCCTACGGACCATTACTCCGTTCCCAGAGCTCGTCCCGGCTATGTTCTCATTTCACGATGAGAACAATGAAAGAAAGGGTGAGCTCAACTAGCTAAAGAAGAAATATTATGACTAAGATAATGCGAGAATAAATTATCATTAGCCTTCAACAAAATATTAAAGCGATAAAATACAATAGACAACCGGTTTAAGCTGCAGCAGAATTAGCAATCCATTTAAAAGTCAAGTAGAGAATAAAGTCTACTATCTTTTAGGTTTTAAAAGGTTTTCATCAATTTTTATCATTTGAGACTCGATTTTAATAAATAAACCACCACATCTAATCATCCACGCATTCCACGGTCCAAGGATTTTCATCAAATTATCAATGGTCATAACTATCTTAGAATCACCCCCGGTCATAATCATACCAAAAACTATCCATCATCGCATTCTGTGCCAGCGAGGACTTTAGTCACATCATTTATATCAAGTCATGATTATACCGAATGATCCACGGTCATAATCATACTAAGTTCATCTATGCACGTAAGCAAAGATAACATAATATAACATGAGGATGATGACAATGACATAATAATTCAATAAAACAAGTTCAAGAATTATTTAATCCATGAATTATTAACGTCCAAATTGTCAACATGATACTGTTTCGTAGAGTAAAATTCAAGAATGATCAGAAGAATATTTCCATGAAAAGATACTAGATGAAACACAAATATCAAGGATATTCTACTAATTTCATGGAGTATAGAAGTCAAAGTTTTAACCAACTAGGTATAATAAAGAATGGAATAACAAAAGAAATCACCGTGCATGCGGTGCCGCGCATAGGCAGGTTATTCAACATAATAATAATAACGGAACGGGTCGGTGAAATTCACGCAAGCGGGATGTTCCAACAGAATAATAAAGATGGAACCGGATCCGGTGTAAAACATACGAGATAGGATATTCAACGAGAATGATAAAAAGGCGGAACCGGTCGGGTGTAAAAAACACATGAGCAGGATGTTCCAACAGAATAATAAAAAGCGGAACCGGTGGGTGTAAAACACCTGCGACGGGATGTTCCAACGTAATAATAGAAGAATGTCACCAAGTATAGGGTAAGCTGGCAGCGTATAAGAGTTATTCCAATGAATAATAAGCAATGGAATAACATAAGGATTTCACCAAGTATAGGGTATCTGGCGTATCACGAGGTTATGTATAGGGTATGCCACTTTTTACGGGTTATTCCAATGGAATAATAATGAATGGAATAATGAAGTTTTCTTCAAGAAGAAAGAATAACACCACCTACTAGTAAAAAGAACCTGAATATAGAAGTAGTGAAGTAGCGAAGAATACTCTTCTTCTTTCTATAACTTTCTCTCTATAAGCTTCTCTCTATAATTTCTCTCTCTAGAGTTTCAATGAATTAGTAAGAAAATAATGAAGGAATGAGCTTCTATTTATAGGAAAATGGAATGCATAGTAACTAATCCATGAAGCGGTCCGATTGATTTACTTTAATCGACGGTCCATATTTAAAGAAAAATCTTTTAAATAAAATATAATATATTTTATTTATATAAAAACATTTTACTATGCAAACACTATGCAATACTATGCAAAACACTATGCAAAATACTATGCAACACTATGCATAATAAAATATAATATATTCTATTTATAGAATAACTTTAATAAAGTATTCTATTTTATATAAAAAGATGTTTACATTTTATTACGTTAATAATACGAATAAAACAAAAGCGTCATTATCATTATAATAATTCATATTATTAATCAACAATAATGGAATCAAATGGTGACTTCTCACATAAGCATCGATAATCAATCTGGTGTCTTCTTATGCGACCACGCGTGACATTGTACTTTTACTACTGAAAGTAGTTCAACGGTAACCACGGTAAAACTTCCGTAGTTATTTTGATAAAATATTTTTGTCGCTTTCTCAATCAAACAATAATTACATTATTAGGGTCCACCAATGATTGAGTAGTTATGCGAATATTCCTGCTAAGCCAAGAATATTCCCTGACCAATCGAATATAATATAACCACTTGCATACTTTGCAAAATTTATAAATACTACCTACAACTATAATATTATCTTAAATTCACACCATAATATTAAAAATTATTTCAACAAAATTTAAATCTTTATTGATAAAATCTGGGTCTCACTGATCTCCCCTCTTATGGAATTTAAGCCCTCGAAATTAGGGTGCGACACGATATGATAAAGAGGTGAGGATACCTTGAATACCTTTATCGTTGAAAACATTAAATTCATTTTTGTAATCAGGCCAAAGATATTCATTAACAATTCATCTTTGCACTCTGGGCCAAAGATAACTTTTACCACATCCATGAATTAATATTTCATTCTTTGAGACTCAAATTTCAATAATTAATCCATATCATCGAATCATCCCGCACTATCTTGCCAAGGATATTCATTAGTATTATCATGACCACGAATTATCCATGCACTACTACCAAAGATAATCGTGTATTCATTAGTATCACGACCACAAATTATCCATGCACTATGGCAAAAGATAATCGTTTATTCATTAGTATCACGACCACAAATTATCCATGCACTACGGACCAAAGATAATCGTGTATTCATTAGTATCACGACCACAAATTATCCATGCACTACTACCAAAGATAATTGTGTATTCATTAAGATATCACGACCACAAATTATCCATGCACTACGGCCAAAGATAATTGTGTATTCATTAGTATCACGACCACAAATTATCCATGCACTACGGCCAAAGATAATTGTGTATTCATTAGTATCACGACCACAAATTATCCATGCACTACGGACAAAGATAATTGTGTATTCATTAGTATCACGACCACAAATTATCCATGCACTACGGCCAAAGATAATTGTGTATTCATTAGTATCACGACCACAAATTATCCATGCACTACGGCCAAAGATAATTGTGTATTCATTAGTATCACGACCACAAATTATCCATGCACTACGGACAAAGATAATTGTGTATTCATTAGTATCACGACCACAAATTATCCATGCACTACTTCCAAAGATAATTGTGTATTCATTAGTATCACGACCACAAATTATCCATGCACTACGGCCAAAGATAATTGTGTATTCATTTACGGTTATGATTATCTTAGAACAATCCTCGGTCATAATCATACCAAGTCCATCTAGATGTGCCATGAGATGACTTTTAACATAATATAAGCGTGAGGATAATGATATAAAGAATCAATCAAAATGAGATAAAGGATAAATATTAAACATTTATAATATAATTTATCGAGATTCAAGAATATCCCCATGTTTTCAATTACTTAATAATCTCATAATCTAATATCATTAATATTATAACAATATTTTAATCACTTCTTAAATTTATAAACAATTTATCTTAATTGTTTACGCTTTACCATATAATGCATTTAATCATTCAAAAATGTCATACTCATAAAATATCATCACCAATTATCAAATCCCTCATCAAAAAATATGCATATACTCTATATAGGATTCTCTAGCCATAAAATCCTATTTTCAACTTTGTTACTTCACATAACATATTTAACTCATATGTTTGTAACTAAACTATTTTCATGAAAAATACCAAATCAGCCCCGAAAATATTATTTTTATGGGATTTAGCATAATATAGTCCCATAATGAAAATATATTTTCTCGGAATTTTAAAATTCATTTACTATTTTTAAAAATCAATTTCCACTTAATTCCTTAAGAAATTAGCTACCTCAAGTTTAACTCCAAAAATTCCCAAATCTTGGCAGGACCTTACACATGTTAACGTGAGCTTCAGTTTAAATTTCATGGTCCTGAGTTATAGAACTCCGGTTATAGCGTTTTAAATCGGAAAAACCTAAATATTGAAATAGTCATAACTTGCTCATTTTAAGTCGAGAATGAGCTCATTTTTGGACAGGAGGTACTTTATACCATATACTTTCATGTCCCAAAAGGCCAGAATTTTTCTCATAATTTAAGTGGCCGAAACAGCCTCTAAAATCATGGCGAGAAGCTTTTTGGTTTTTGCAACTTTGCACTCCTTTGCTAAAATCAGTCCACACAAAAATCTACAACACATTTTCCAGTAATTCCACTTGGATTAGTTAGGTAACTCATAGATCTAACTCTAGGACTTGACCACACTCAAAAATTCAAAATATAATAAGAGATTTGGTCAATTGAATTTCATGTTACGTTTTTTCACCAAAATCGATTTTCAACTCTTTGTGATTTCTAAAAAACTTTCATGTTTTCACATACTAACCAACATAACTCATCATAACACTTACTAATACCACGAATACCCATGATTTTCATTAGTCCAATGCTTTTATTATGACTTTCATCATAAACCACGTAAAGCTATTTACTTTAGTTGAAGAAATATTTGAGGTTTAAGAAATGGGTTTTATCTTTGGGGTCAATACAAAATTCGATTTCACGTTCTAGGGTAGGCTAGGAAGTCTTCAAGAATACGCCAAGAAATTTATTAATGATAGAAATATCATTCAAAATCATTACTCTCGTCCAAGACTTGGATAGTACGTCACATTAATACCAATTGTGACTTCTATCCCTTAACTGAGATAGCACCTCACAATGATACCTATCAACTTGCCATCTTGATCATGGCGTCGCGCTCTGAGAAAGTGCGGCGGTGCATTCCACACAAGGAAGTCAACAACGAAAGGATCGGGCTCTTTACTTGTAAGCGATATAACGGTGATTAACTTTAGGATTTTGTTACTTTGAATTAGTATAACAGGTTGGTTAGGAATATGAAAGCTAACAACCTTACAAAAAAAGAATAATGAGTAGTTAATCAATCGTTTTCAAAAATTACCTCAAAGGCAAGTATTTTCAAAGAGATAAGATAGGCGAAGTAGCGTGAAAGTGTTTATTTGAAACAACAAGATTAATAAGCAAGTGGAGGTAACGAAGGTTTCTCCCAACGAAGTTTCGATAGATAAATCAAAGTCTAATTTCTCCGAGTCAAATTTAAGCGTTGAACATAACTAGGTGAAATAAAAGAGTGGGTAGAACCGGTATCTAATAAGGTATAGACTTGTAAGAATTTATAATTAACTAACCTGCGTGCTAACTTCGCTCTCGGGTTACCCACTTTTGAGAAGTCGAAAAACGCTTCTTCCAAAAACCACCGATTTTGTTTTTGTCCAGATCCGCTTTGGTGCCACTATCCCAATTTGGACTTGACTTCTTTATCGACAAAATCGAGCTAAATGACCTTCTCTTCTTGAAATTTCCACTTCTATTATCTTTGCCATGATTACCACCAAAGTGGTTACCATTCTTAGCATGATAATTTCCCCACGATGGTTATCATTGTTCGATAATAGTTGCCACCAATATGATTATTATCGTGTTGTTGGTCGTTACCTTTTGTTTGATTTGAATCAACACTCTCATGTGCTTCATTGCTTATCTCAAAGCATTTTGGATGCCATTCTCAAACACTGTCACAAAACAAGGGTTAATTAACATATCACATATTATCCCTATATTCTGACCGACCAATAAAATAGCACATAAACTTAGGTAGGTCATTCTAGCGAAGGAATTCCCGTCTCTCCCTCCTAGTACTATTCTCACATCTTAGCTGGGGATCATATCCTAAGCTACGATACCTGTTGTGGCGCCCCAAAATTAGGTATCGTCACCCATCTTGGGTCGCCACTTTCATGGTACATAAATTCAAATACAACTTACTAATATAAGCGTAGGTATGCAATCGACATAAGCGTGAGTTTGAATACAAATTTTGTCTACTAGATATTATACAAACTCAAAAGGAGTCCTCATTACAACTATTATCACACTATTTCACGAATAGTGAGGACTACTAATCTTATCCTACGGACCATTACTGCGTTCCCCGAGCTCGTCCCAAATTTATGTTCTCATTTCGAAGAGAACAATGAAAGAAAGGGTGAGCTCAACTAGCCCGAAGAAGAAATATTATGACTAAGATAATGCGAGAATAAATTATCATTAGCCTTCAATGATATTAAAGCGATAAAATACAATAGACAACCAGTTTAAGCTGCGGTATGAATTAGCAATCCATTTAAAAGTCGAGTAGAGAATAAAGTCTACTATCTTTTAGGTTTTAAAAGGTTTTCATCAATTTTTATCATTTGAGACTCGTTTAATAAATAAACCACCACATCTAATCATCCCTGTACCACGGTCAAGGATTTTCATCAAATTATCAATGGTCATGACTATACCGAATCACCCCGGTCATAATCATACCAAAACTATCCATCATCGCATTACAGCCACCGAGGACTTTAGTCACATCATTTATATCAAGTCGTGATTATCCGAATGATCCCGGTCATAATCATACTAAGTTCATCTATGCACGTAAGCCAAAGATAACATAATATAACATGAGGATGATGACAATGACATAATAATTCAATAAAACAAGTTCAAGAATTATTTAATCCATGAATTATTAACGTCAAATTGTCAACATGATCTTTGTTTTCGTAGAGTAAAATTCAAGAATGATCGGAAGAATATTTCCATGAAAGATACTTAGATGAAACGCAAATATCAAGGATATTCTACTAATTTCATGGAGTATAGAAGTCAAAGTTTTAACCAACTAGGTATAATAAAGAATGGAATAACAAAAGAAATCACCCGTGCATGCGATTGCCGCATGTACAAAAGTTATTCAACATAATAATAATAACGGAACGGGTCGGTGAAATTCACACGCAAGCGGATGTTCCAAATGAGAATAATAAAGATGGAACGGATCCGGTGTAAAACACACGGATAAGATATTCAACAGAATGATAAAGAGCGGAACCAGTCGGTGTAAAACATGTGATGAGGATGTTCCAGCGCAGAATAATAAAAGCGGAACGGTCGGTGTAAAACACATGCATAGCGAGGATGTTCCAGCAGAATAATAGAAGAATGTCACCAAGTATAAGGTAAACCAGCGTATGAGTTATTCAGCGAGAATAATAAGCAATGGAATAACATAAGGATTTCACCAAGTATAGGGTACGCCTGCGTATACTGAGTTATGTATAGGGTATGCCACTTTTACAGAGTAATTCAATAGAATAATAGTGAATGGAATAATGAAGTTCTCTTCAAGAAGAAAGAATAACACCCACTTACCGTGGTAAAAAGAACCGAATATAGAAGTAGTGAAGTAGCGAGAATACTCTTCTTCTTTCTATAACTTTCTCTCTATAGCTTCTCTCTATAATTTCTCTCTCAGAGTTTCAATGAATTAAAGTAAGAAAATAATGAAGGAATGAGCTTATTTATAGGAAAATGGAATGCATAGTAACTAATCCATGAAGCGGTCAGATTGATTTACTTTAATCGTGACGGTCCATAGTTAAAGAAAAATCTTTTAAATAAAATATAATATATTCTATTTATATAAAAACATTTTACTATGCAAACACTATGCAATACTATGCAAAACACTATGCAAAAACACTATGCAACACTATGCGTAATAAAATATAATATATTCTATTTATAGAATAACTTTAATAAAGTATTCTATTTTATATAAAAAGATGTTTACATTTTATTACGTTAATAATATGAATAAAAAAAAAGCGTCATTATCATTATAATAATTCATATTATTAATCGACAATAATGGAATCAAACCGAGTGACTTCTCACATAAGCATCGATAATCAATCACAGGTGTGCTACTATGCAACCACACGTATTCATTGTACTTTTACTACCAGAGTAGTTCAACAAGAATTAACCACGGTAAAACTTCCGCCGTTATTTCAATAAAATATTTTGTCGTTTTTCTCAATCAATGATAATTACATTGTGGGGTCACCAATGATTGAGTAGTTATGCGAATATTCCTCGCTAAACCGAATATTCCCAGACCAATCGAATATAATATAACCACTTGCATACTTTGCAAAATTTATAAATACTACCCACAACTATAATATTATCTTAAAATCACACCATAATATTAAAAATTATTTCAACAAAATTTAAATCTTTATTGATAAAATCACGGGGTCTCACAATCTCCCTCCTTATGGAATTTCGCCCTCGAAATTAGGGTACGTACCTGATATGATAAAGAGGTGAGGATACCTTGAATACCTTTATCGTTGAAAACATTAAATTCATTTTTGTAATCCGGCCAAAGATATTCATTAACAATTCATCTTTGCACTACAGGCCAAAGATAACTTTTACCACATCCATGAATTAATATTTCATTCTTTGAGACTCAGATTTCAATAATTAATCCATATCATCGAATCATCCCCGCACTACGGGGCGAGGATATTCATTAGTATCACGACCACGAATTATCCATTACTACTACCAAAGATAATCGTGTATTCATTAAGTATCACGACCACAAATTATCCATGCACTACTACCAAAGATAATTGTGTATTCATTAATATCACGACCACAAATTATCCATGCACTACTACCAAAGATAATTGTGTATTCATTAGTATCACGACCACAAATTATCCATGCACTACTACCAAAGATAATTGTGTATTCATTAATATCACGACCACAAATTATCCATGCACTACTACCAAAGATAATTGTGTATTCATTAGTATCCGACCACAAATTATCCATGCACTACTACCAAAGATAATTGTGTATTCATTAAATATCACGACCACAAATTATCCATGCACTACTACCAAAGATAATTGTGTATTCATTAGTATCACGACCACAAATTATCCATGCACTACTTTACCAAAGATAATTGTGTATTCATTTACTGTTATGATTATCTAGAACAATCCCAGTCATAATCATACCAAGTCCATCTCTGAACCTGAGATGACTTTTAACATAATATAAGCATGAGGATAATGATATAAAGAATCAATCAAATGAGATAAAGGATAAATATTAAACATTTATAATATAATTTATCCGAGATTCAAGAATATCCCCATGTTTTTAATCACTTAATAATCTCATAATCTAATATCATTAATATTATAACAATATTTTAATCACTTCTTAAATTTATAAACAATTTATCTTAATTGTTTACGCTTTACCATATAATGCATTTAATCATTCAAAAATGTCATACTCATAAAATATCATCACCAATTATCAAATCCCTCATAAAAAAATATGCATATACTCTATATAGGATTCTCTAGCCATAAAATCCTATTTTCAACTTTGTTACTTCACATAACATATTTAACTCATATGTTCGTAACTAAACTATTTTCATGAAAAATACCAAATCAGCCCCAAAAATATTTTTTTTCTGGGATTTAGCATAATATAGTCCCATAATGAAAATATATTTTTCTCGGAATTTTTAAAATTCATTTACTATTTTTTAAAAATCAATTTCCACTTAATTCCTTAAGAAATTAGCTACCTCAAGTTTAACTCCAAAAATTCCCAAATCTTGGCAGGACCTTACACATGTTAACGTGAGCTTCCAGTTTAAATTTCATGGTCATTGGAGTTATAGAACTCCGGTTATAGCGTTTTTCGTTAGAAAAACCTAAATATTGAAATAGTCATAACTTGCTCATTTTAAGTCAGAATGAGCTCATTTTTGGACAGGAGGTACTTTATACCATATACTTTCATGTCCCAAAAGGCCAGAAGTTTTCTCATAATTTAAGTGGCCGAAACAGCCTCTCTAAAATCATGGCGAAGCTTTTTTGGTTTTTGCAGCTTTGCACTCCTTTGCTAAAATCAGTCCACACAAAAATCTACAACACATTTTCCAGTAATTCCACTTGGATTAGTTAGGTAACTCATAGATCTAACTCTAGGACTTGACCACACTCAAAAATTCAAAATATAATAAGAGATTTGGTCAATTGAATTTCATGTTACGTTTTCACCAAAATCGATTTTCAACTCTTTGTGATTTCTAAAAAAACTTTCATGTTTTCACATACTAACCAACATAACTCATCATAACACTTACTAATACCACGAATACCCATGATTTTCATTAGTCCAATGCTTTTATTATGACTTTCATCATAAACCACGTAAACTGTTTACTTTAGTTGAAGAAATATTTGAGGGTTTAAGAAATGGGTTTTATCTTTGGGGTCAATACAAAATTGATTTCACGTTCTAGGGTAGGCTAGGAAGTCTTCAAGAATACGCCAAGAAATTTATTAATGATAGAAATATCATTCAAAAGCTGTACTCTCGTCAAGACTTGGATAAGACGTCACATTAATACCAACTGTGACTTCTATCCCTTAACTGGATAGCACCTCACAATGATACCTATCAACTTGCCATCTTCGATCATGGCGTCGCCTCTGAGAAAGTTCGGCTTTTGCTTCCACACAAGGAAGTCAACAACGAAAGGATCGGGCTCTTTACTTATGGCTTGATATAACAGTGATTAACTTTAGGATTTTGTTACTTTGAATTCAGATATAACGGGTTGGTTAGGAATATGAAAGCTAACAACCTTACAAAAAGAATAATGAGTAGTTAATCAATCGTTTTCAAAAATTACCTCAAAGGCAAGTATTTTCAAAGAGATAAGATAGGCGAAGTAACGTGAAAGTGATTATTTGAAACAACAAGATTAATAAACGATTGGAGGTAATGAAGGTTTCTCCCAACGAAGTTTCGATAGATAAATCAAAGTCTAATTTCTCCTGAGTCAAATTTAAGCGTTGAACTTAACTAGAAGTGAAATAAAAGAGTGGGTAGAACCCAGGTATCTAATAAGGTATAGACTTAGTAAGAATTTATAATTAACTAACCCGTGCTAACTTCGTTCGGGTTACCCACTTTTGAGAAGTCATGAAAACGCGCTTCTTCCTCAAAAACCACCGATTTTGTTTTGTCCAGATCGCCTTTGGTGCCACTATCCCACCTGGACTTGACTTCACTTTATACGACAAAATCGAGCTAAATGACCTTCTCTTCTTGAAATTTCCACTTCTATTATCTTTGCCATGATTACCAAAGTGGTTACCATTCTTAGCATGATAATTTCCCCACGATGGTTATCATTGTTACGATAAAATGGTTGCCACCCGATATGATTATTATCGTGTTGTTGGTGCGTTACCTTTTGTTTGAAATTTGAATCAACACTCTCATGTGCTTCATTGCTTATCTCGGCATTTTCGGATGCCATTCTCAAACCTTGTCACAAAACAAGGGTTAATTAACATATCACATATTATCCCTATATTTCGTGACCAATAAAATAGCACATAAACTTAGGTAGGTCATTCTAGCGAAGGAATTCCCGTCTCTCCCCTCCTAGTACTATTCTCACATCTTAGCCGTGGATCATATCCCTAAGCTACGATACCTGTTGTGACGCCCCAAAATTAGGTATCGTCACCCATCTTGGGTCGCCACTTTCATGGTACATAAATTCAAATACAACTTAATAATATAAGCGTAGGTATACAATACGACATAAAGCGTGAGTTTGAATACAAATTTTGTCTACTAGATATTATACAAACTCAAAAGGAGTCCTCATTACAACTATTATCACACTATTTCACGAGAATAGTGAGGACTACTAATGCTATCCTGCGGACCATTACTTCGTTCCCCGGCTTCGTCCCGGCCTATGTTCTCATTTCTGAAGAGAACAATGAAAGAAAAGGTGAGCTCAACTAGCCCAAAGAAGAAATATTATGACTAAGATAATGCGTAATAAATTATCATTAGCCTTCAACAAAGATTAAACCGATAAAATACAATAGACAAACCGGTTTAAGCTGCGGTGAATTAGCAATCCATTTAAAGAGTCAAGTAGAGAATAAAGTCTACTATCTTTTAGGTTTTAAAAGGTTTTCATCAATTTTATCATTTGAGACTAGAAATTTTAATAAATAAACCACCACATCTAATCATCCCCTGTACCACGGTCAAGGATTTTCATCAAATTATCAATGGTCATGACTATCTTAGAATCACCCCTGGTCATAATCATACCAAAACTATCCATCAACGCATTACTGAGGCCATCGAGGACTTTAGTCACATCATTTATATCAAGTCGTGATTATCTTAGAATGATCCACGGTCATAATCATACTAAGTTCATCTATGCACGTAAGCGAAGATAACATAATATAACATGAGGATGATGACAATGACATAATAATTCAATAAAACAAGTTCAAGAATTATTTAATCCATGAATTATTAACGTCAAATTGTCAACATGATCTTTGCTTTGTAGAGTAAAATTCAAGAATGATCGGAAGAATATTTCCATGAAAAGATCTTTAGATGAAACGCGAAATATCAAGGATATTCTACTAATTTCATGGAGTATAGAAGTCAAAGTTTTAACCAACTAGGTATAATAAAGAATGGAATAACAAAAGAAATCACCGTGCATGCGGTACTTCGCATAGACAAAGTTATTCAACATAATAATAATAACGGAACGAGGTCGGTGAAATTCACGCACCGGCAGGATGTTCAACAGAATAATAAAGATGGAACCGGATCAGGTGTAAAACACATGATAAGATATTCAGCGAGGAGAACGATAAAGAGCGGAACCGTGTCGGTGTAAAACACATGCATGGATGTTCCAACAGAATAATAAAAGCGGAACAGTCCGTGTAAAACACACGAGATATGATGTTCCAACAGAATAATAGAAGAATGTCACCAAGTATAGGTAAATCAGCAGATACAAAAGTTATTCAACAGAATAATAAGCAATGGAATAACATAAGGATTTCACCAAGTATAGGGTACGCCGCATATACAAAGTTATGTATAGGGTATGCCACTTTTACGGAGTAATTCCAAATGAATAATAGTGAATGGAATAATGAAGTTCTCTTCAAGAAGAAAGAATAACACCAACTACTAGTAAAAAGAATGAATATAGAAGTAGTGAAGTAGCAGAATACTCTTCTTCTTTCTATAATTTTCTCTATAGCTTCTCTCTATAATTTCTCTCTCTAGAGTTTCAATGAATTCGTAAGAAAATAATGAAGGAATGAGCTTTATTTATAGGAAAATGGAATGCATAGTAACTAATCCATGAACGGTCAGATTGATTTACTTTAATCGACGGTCCATAGTTAAAGAAAATCTTTTAAATAAAATATAATATATTCTATTTATATAAAAACATTTTACTATGCAAACCTTATGCAATACTATGCAAAACACTATGCAAAAAACACTATGCAACACTATGCATAATAAAATATAATATATTTATTTATAGAATAACTTTAATAAAGTATTCTATTTTATATAAAAAGATGTTTACATTTTATTACGTTAATAATAATGAATAAAACAAAAGCGTCATTATCATTATAATAATTCATATTATTAATCGACAATAATGGAATCAAACCGAGTGACTTCTCACATAAGCATCAATAATCAATACCGTGTGCTACTATGCAACCACACGATTCTTGTACTTTTACTCTGAAAGTAGTTCAACAAGAATCACGGTAAAACTTCCGCCGTTATTTCAATAAAATATTTTGTAATTTTTCTCAATCCGACAATAATTACATTGTAGGGTCCACCAATGATTGAGTAGTTTGTACGAATATTCCCTCGCTAAACCGAATATTCCCCAGACCAATCGAATATAATATAACCACTTGCATACTTTGCAAAATTTATAAATACTACCCACAACTATAATATTATCTTAAAATCACACCATAATATTAAAAATTATTTCAACAAAATTTAAATCTTTATTGATAAAATCTGGGGTCTCACAATCTCCCTCCTTATGGAATTTTCCTCGAAATTAGAGTGCGATACGATATGATAAAGAGGTGAGGATACCTTGAATACCTTTATCGTTGAAAACATTAAATTCATTTTTGTAATCCTACCAAAGATATTCATTAACAATTCATCTTTGCACTACGTGCCAAAGATAACTTTTACCACATCCATGAATTAATATTTCATTGCTGAGACTCAGCTCAATAATTAATCCATATCATCGAATCATCCCTGCACTACAGGCCAAGGATATTCATTAGTATCACGACCACGAATTATCCATGCACTACTACCAAAGATAATCGTGTATTCATTAGTATCACGACCACAAATTATCCATGCACTACTACCAAAGATAATTGTGTATTCATTAGTATCACGACCACAAATTATCCATGCACTACTACCAAAGATAATTGTGTATTCATTAATATCACGACCACAAATTATCCATGCACTACTACCAAAGATAATTGTGTATTCATTAGTATCACGACCACAAATTATCCATGCACTACTACCAAAGATAATTGTGTATTCATTAGTATCACGACCACAAATTATCCATGCACTACTACCAAAGATAATTGTGTATTCATTAAGTATCACGACCACAAATTATCCATGCACTACTACCCAAAGATAATTGTGTATTCATTAGATTATCGCGACCACAAATTATCCATGCACTACTACCAAAGATAATTGTGTATTCATTTACTGATTATGATTATACCTAACAATCCACGGTCATAATCATACCAAGTCCATCTACGTGCCATGTAGATGACTTTTAACATAATATAAGCATGAGGATAATGATATAAAGAATCAATCAAATGAGATAAAGGATAAATATTAAACATTTATAATATAATTTATCCAGGATTCAAGAATATCCCCATGTTTTTAATCACTTAATAATCTCATAATCTAATATCATTAATATTATAACAATATTTTAATCACTTCTTAAATTTATAAACAATTTATCTTAATTGTTTACGCTTTACCATATAATGCATTTAATCATTCAAAATGTCATACTCATAAAATATCATCACCAATTATCAAATCCTCATCAAAAAATATGCATATACTCTATATAGGATTCTCTAGCCATAAAATCCTATTTTCAACTTTTGTTACTTCACATAACATATTTAACTCATATGTTCGTAACTAAACTATTTTCATGAAAAATACCAAATCAGCCCCAAAAATATTTTTTTTCTGGGATTTAGCATAATATAGTCCCATAATGAAAATATATTTTTCTCGAATTTTTAAAATTCATTTACTATTTTTAAAAATCAATTTCACTTAATTCCTTAAGAAATTAGCTACCTCAAGTTTAACTCCAAAATTCCCAAATCTTGGCAGGACCTTACACATGTTAACGTGAGCTTCCAGTTTAAATTTCATGGTCATCTGAGTTATAGAACTCAGGTTATAGCGTTTTCATCGGAAAAACCTAAATATTGAAATAGTCATAACTTGCTCATTTTAAGTCAGAATGAGCTCATTTTTGGACAGGAGGTACTTTATACCATATACTTTCATGTCCCAAAAGGCCAGAAGTTTTCTCATAATTTAAGTGGCCGAAACAGCCTCTCTAAAATCATGGCGAAGCTTTTTTGGTTTTGCAGCTTTGCACTCCTTTGCTAAAATCAGTCCACACAAAAATCTACAACACATTTTCCAGTAATTCCACTTGGATTAGTTAGGTAACTCATAGATCTAACTCTAGGACTTGACCACACTCAAAAATTCAAAATATAATAAGAGATTTGGTCAATTGAATTTCATGTTACGTTTTTCACCAAAATCTGATTTTCAACTCTTTGTGATTTCTAAAAAACTTTCATGTTTTCACATACTAACCAACATAACTCATCATAACACTTACTAATACCACGAATACCCATGATTTTCATTAGTCCAATGCTTTTATTATGACTTTCATCATAAACCACGTAAACTGTTTACTTTAGTTGAAGAAATATTTGAGGGTTTAAGAAATGGGTTTTGTACTGGGGTCAATACAAAATTCGATTTCACGTTCTAGGGTAGGCTAGGAAGTCTTCAAGAATACGCCAAGAAATTTATTAATGATAGAAATATCATTCAAAACTGTTACTCTCGTCCAAGACTTGGATAGTACGTCACATTAATACCAACTGTGACTTCTATCCTTAACTCGGATAGCACCTCACAATGATACCTATCAACTTGCCATCTTCAATCATGGCGTCGCTTTTCTGAAAGTCGCGGCCGTTTTGCTTCCACACAAGGAAGTCAACAACGAAAGGATCGGGCTCTTTACTTATGGCTTGATATAACGTTGATTAACTTTAGGATTTTGTTACTTTGAATTCGTATAACAGTTGGTTAGGAATATGAAAGCTAACAACCTTACAAAAGAATAATGAGTAGTTAATCAATCGTTTTCAAAAATTACCTCAAAGGCAAGTATTTTCAAAGAGATAAGATAGGCAGTAACGTGAAAGTGTTTATTTGAAACAACAAGATTAATAAATGATTGGAGGTAACGAAGGTTTCTCCCAACGAAGTTTCAATAGATAAATCAAAGTCTAATTTCTCCTGAGTCAAATTTAAACGTTGAACATAACTAGGTGAAATAAAAGAGTGGGTAGAACCCAGATCTAATAAGGTATAGACTTCGCAAGAATTTATAATTAACTAACCAAGCTAACTTCGTTCGGGTTACCCACTTTTGAGAAGTCACTAAAAACGCTCTTCCGAAACCACCGATTTTGTTTTGTCCGTATCCGCCTTTGGTGCCACTATCCCAACTGGACTTGACTTCACTATAATGACAAAATCGAGCTAAATGACCTTCTCTTCTTGAAATTTCCACTTTATTATCTTTGCCATGATTACCATCAAGTGGTTACCATTCTTAGCATGATAATTTCCCCACGATGGTTATCATTGTTCGACGGTACCGTTGCCACCAATATGATTATTATCGTGTTGTTGGTCGTTACCTTTTGTTTGAAAGTGAATCAACACTCTCATGTGCTTCATTGCTTATCTCAAAGATTTTCAGATGCCATTCTCAAACACCGTCACAAAACAAGGGTTAATTAACATATCACATATTATCCCTATATTACGAATCGACCAATAAAATAGCACATAAACTTGGGTAGGTCATTCTAGCGAAGGAATTCCCCTCTCTCCCTCCTAGTACTATTCTCACATCTTAGCCAGGATCATATCCTAAGCTCGATACTGTTGTGACGCCCCCAAAATTAGGTATACGCCACCCATCTTGGGTCGCCACTTTCATGGTACATAAATTCAAATACAACTTACTAATATAAGCTGTGGTATACAATATCGACATATAAACCGTGAGTTTGAATACAAATTTTGTCTACTAGATATTATACAAACTCAAAAGGAGTCCTCATTACAACTATTATCACACTATTTCACTGAATAGTGAGGACTACTAATGCTATCCTCTCGGACCATTACTTGCGTTCCCCGACTCGTCCAAATTTATGTTCTCATTTCTTCAGAGAGAACAATGAAAGAAAGGGTGAGCTCAACTAGCCCAAGAAGAAATATTATGACTAAGATAATGCGGAATAAATTATCATTAGCCTTCAACAAATATTAAAGCGATAAAATACAATAGACAACCAGTTTAATCGCAGTGATGAATTAAGCAATCCATTTAAAGAGTCAAGTAGAGAATAAAGTCTACTATCTTTTAGGTTTTAAAAAGGTTTTCATCAATTTTTATCATTTGAGACTCAAATTTTAATAAATAAACCACCACATCTAATCATCCCTGCATACCGCGGTCAAGGATTTTCATCAAATTATCAATGGTCATGACTATATAGAATCACCCCTGGTCATAATCATACCAAAAACTATCCATCACGCATTACGAGCCACCGAGGACTTTAGTCACATCATTTATATCAAGTCATGATTATACCGAATGATCCTGGTCATAATCATACTAAGTTCATCTATGCACGTAAGCCAAAGATAACATAATATAACATGAGGATGATGACAATGACATAATAATTCAATAAAACAAGTTCAAGAATTATTTAATCCATGAATTATTAACGCCCAAATTGTCAACATGATCTTTGTTTCAGTAGAGTAAAATTCAAGAATGATCGGAAGAATATTTCCATGAAAAGATTAGATGAAACGCAAATATCAAGGATATTCTACTAATTTCATGGAGTATATAAGTCAAAGTTTTAACCAACTAGGTATAATAAAGAATGGAATAACAAAAAGAAATCACCATGCATGCGGTACCGCGACAGACAAAGTTATTCCAACATAATAATAATAACGGAACCGGTCGGTGAAATTCACACCGGCTGGGATGTTCCAACGTAATAATAAAGATGGAACCGGATCCGGTGTAAAACACATGATAAGATATTCCAACAGAATGATAAAGAGCGGAACCAGTCCTGTGTAAAACACATGCATGTGATGTTCAACAGAATAATAAAAAGCGGAACCGGTGTGTGGTGTAAAACACATGCATACAGTGATGTTCCAAACAGAATAATAGAAGAATGTCACCAAGTATAGGGTAAATCAGCGTGATACAAAAGTTATTCCAGCAGAATAATAAGCAATGGAATAACATAAGGATTTCACCAAGTATAGGGTATGCCGCATATACAAAAGTTATGTATAGGGTATGCCACTTTTAAAAGTAATTCCAATGGAATAATAGTGAATGGAATAATGTAAGTTCTTCAAGAAGAAAGAATAACACCCTTACCGTAGTAAAAGAACTGAATATAGAAGTAGTGAAGTAGCGAATACTCTTCTTCTTTCTATAACTTTCTCTCTATAGCTTCTCTATAATTTCTCTCTCTAGAGTTTCAATGAATTAAGTAAGAAAATAATGAAGGAATGAGCTTTATTTATAGGAAAATGGAATGCATAGTAACTAATCCATGAACGGTCCAGATTGATTTACTTTAATCGACGGTCCATAGTTAAAGAAAAATCTTTTAAATAAAATATAATATATTCTATTTATATAAAAACATTTTACTATGCAAACACTATGCAATACTATGCAAAACACTATGCAAAACACTATGCAACACTATGCATAATAAAATATAATATATTCTATTTATAGAATAACTTTAATAAAGTATTCTATTTTATATAAAAGATGTTTCGCATTTTATTACGTTAATAATCTGAATAAAACAAAACGTCATTATCGCTTATAATAATTCATATTATTAATCGACAATAATGGAATCAAACCGAGTGACTTCTCACATAAGCATCAATAATCAATACCGTGTGCTACTATGCAACCACACGTACATCGTACTTTTTACTACCGAAAGTAGTTCAACAAGAACTACGGTAAAACTTCCGCCGTTATTTCAATAAAATATTTTTGTCGCTTTCTCAATCCGGATAATAATTACATTGTAGGGTCCACCAATGATTGAGTAGTTATGCGAATATTCCCGCTAAACCGAATATTCCCACCAATCGAATATAATATAACCACTTGCATACTTTTGCAAAATTTATAAATACTACCCACAACTATAATATTATCTTAAAATCACACCATAATATTAAAAATTATTTCAACAAAATTTAAATCTTTATTGATAAAAAACTGGGGTCTCACAATCTCCCTCCTTATGGAATTTCCCTCGAAATTAGGGTACGTACTGATATGATAAAGAGGTGAGGATACCTTGAATACCTTTATCGTTGAAAACATTAAATTCATTTTTGTAATCCTACCAAAGATATTCATTAACAATTCATCTTTTGCACTACGGTGCCAAAGATAACTTTTACCACATCCATGAATTAATATTTCATTCTTTGAGACTCATTTCAATAATTAATCCATATCATCGAATCATCCACACTCTGTGCCAAGGATATTCATTAGTATCACGACCACGAATTATCCATACCTACTGACCAATGCATTCATTACTACCAAAGATAATCAAAGTATTCATTCAAGATTATCACGACCACAAATTATCCATGCACTACTACCAAAGATAATTGTGTATTCATTAGTATCACGACCACAAATTATCCATGCACTACTACCAAAGATAATTGTGTATTCATTCATTAAGTATCACGACCACAAATTATCCATGCACTACTACCAAAGATAATTGTGTATTCATTAGTATCACGACCACAAATTATCCATGCACTACTACCAAAGATAATTGTGTATTCATTAGTATCACGACCACAAATTATCCATGCACTACTACCAAAGATAATTGTGTATTCATTAAGATATCACGACCACAAATTATCCATGCACTACTACCAAAGATAATTGTGTATTCATTAGTATCACGACCACAAATTATCCATGCACTACTACCAAAGATAATTGTGTATTCATTTACTGAGTTATGATTATACCGAACAATCTCGGTCATAATCATACCAAGTCCATCTACGTGCCATGAGATGACTTTTTAACATAATATAAGCATGAGGATAATGATATAAAGAATCAATCAAATGAGATAAAGGATAAATATTAAACATTTATAATATAATTTATCCGAGGATTCAAGAATATCCCCATGTTTTTAATCACTTAATAATCTCATAATCTAATATCATTAATATTATAACAATATTTTAATCACTTCTTAAATTTATAAACAATTTATCTTAATTGTTTACGCTTTACCATATAATGCATTTAATCATTCAAAATGTCATACTCATAAAATATCATCACCAATTATCAAATCCCTCATCAAAAAATATGCATATACTCTATATATAGGATTCTCTAGCCATAAAATCCTATTTTCAACTTTGTTACTTCACATAACATATTTAACTCATATGTTCAGTAATTAAACTATTTTCATGAAAAATACCAAATCAGCCCCAAAAATATTTTTTTTCTGGGATTTAGCATAATATAGTCCCATAATGAAAATATATTTTCTCGAATTTTTAAAATTCATTTACTATTTTTTAAAAATCAATTTCCACTTAATTCCTTAAGAAATTAGCTACCTCAAGTTTAACTCCAAAAATTCCCAAATCTTGGCAGGACCTTACACATGTTAACGTGAGCTTCCAGTTTAAATTTCATGGTCATCGGAGTTATAGAACTCCGGTTATAGCGCTTTTTCTGGAAAAACCTAAATATTGAAATAGTCATAACTTGCTCATTTTAAGTCAGAATGAGCTCATTTTTGGACAGGAGGTACTTTATACCATATACTTTCATGTCCCAAAAGGCCAGAAGTTTTCTCATAATTTAAGTGGCCGAAACAGCCTCTCTAAAATCATGGCAGAAGCTTTTTCGGTTTTTGCAGCTTTGCACTCCTTTGCTAAAATCAGTCCACACAAAAATCTACAACACATTTTCCAGTAATTCCACTTGGATTAGTTAGGTAACTCATAGATCTAACTCTAGGACTTGACCACACTCAAAAATTCAAAATATAATAAGAGATTTGGTCAATTGAATTTCATGTTACGTTTTCACCAAAAATCGATTTTCAACTCTTTGTGATTTCTAAAAAACTTTCATGTTTTCACATACTAACCAACATAACTCATCATAACACTTACTAATACCACTAATACCCATGATTTTCATTAGTCCAATGCTTTTATTATGACTTTCATCATAAACCACGTAAAACCATTTACTTTAGTTGAAGAAATATTTGAGGTTTAAGAAATGGGTTTTTCTTGGGTCAATACAAAATTCGATTTCACGTTCTAGGGTAGGCTAGGAAGTCTTCAAGAATACGCCAAGAAATTTATTAATGATAGAAATATCATTCAAAATCGTTACTCTCGTCCAAGACTTGGATAGACGTCACATTAATACCAACTGTGACTTCTATCCCTTAACTCGATAAGACTCACAATGATACCTATCAACTTGCCATCTTGATCATGGACGTCGCCTACGTAAAGTTCGGCTTTGCTTCCACACAAGGAAGTCAACAACGAAAGGATCGGGCTCTTTACTTATGGCTTGATATAACGGTGATTAACTTTAGGATTTTGTTACTTTGAATTCGTATAACAGGTTGGTTAGGAATATGAAAGCTAACAACCTTACAAAAAGAATAATGAGTAGTTAATCAATCGTTTTCAAAAATTACCTCAAAGGCAAGTATTTTCAAAGAGATAAGATAGACAGGTAACGTGAAAGTGTTTATTTGAAACAACAAGATTAATAAACAGTGGAGGTAACGAAGGTTTCTCCCAACGAAGTTTCAATAGATAAATCAAAGTCTAATTTCTCCGGAGTCAAATTTAAACGTTGAACGCAACTAGGTGAAATAAAAGAGTGGGTAGAACCGGTATCTAATAAGGTATAGACTTCGCAAGAATTTATAATTAACTAACCCGTGCTAACTTCGTTCGGGTTACCCACTTTTTGAGAAGTCACGAAAAACGCTCTTCCTGAAACCACCGATTTTGTTTTGTCCGTATCCGCCTTTGGTGCCACTATCCCAATTTGGACTTGACTTCACTATACGACAAAATCGAGCTAAATGACCTTCTCTTCTTGAAATTTCCATTTATTATCTTTGCCATGATTACCCACCGAAGTGGTTACCATTCTTAGCATGATAATTTCCCCACGATGGTTATCATTGTTCGACGGTTGTTGCCACCAATATGATTATTATCGTGTTGTTGGTCGTTACCTTTTGTTTGAGCTGAATCAACACTCTCATGTGCTTCATTGCTTATCTCAGCATTTTCAGATGCCATTCTCAAACACTGTCACAAAACAAGGGTTAATTAACATATCACATATTATCCCTATATTCTGACCGACCAATAAAATAGCACATAAACTTAGGTAGGTCATTCTAGCGAAGGAATTCCCCGTCTCTCCCCTCCTAGTACTATTCTCACATCTTAGCCAGGGATCATATCCCTAAGCTCTGATACCAACTGTGACGCCCCCAAAATTAGGTATACGTCACCCATCTTGGGTCGCCACTTTCATGGTACATAAATTCAAATACAACTTACTAATATAACTGTCGTGTACAATACGACATAAACTGTGAGTTTGAATACAAATTTTGTCTACTAGATATTATACAAACTCAAAAGGAGTCCTCATTACAGCTATTATCACACTATTTCACGTAATAGTGAGGACTACTAATGCTATCCTCCGGACCATTACTTACGTTCCCCGACTCGTCCCAACTATGTTCTCATTTCACGAAGAGAACAATGAAAGAAAAGGTGAGCTCAACTAGCCCAAGAAGAAATATTATGACTAAGATAATGCGTAATAAATTATCATTAGCCTTCAACAAAGATTAAAGCGATAAAATACAATAGACAACAGTTTAGCTGCAGCGGAATTAGCAATCCATTTAAAGAGTCAGTAGAGAATAAAGTCTACTATCTTTTAGGTTTTAAAAGGTTTTCATCAATTTTTATCACGAGACTCGATTTTAATAAATAAACCACCACATCTAATCATCCCCGTACTACGGTCAAGGATTTTCATCAAATTATCAATGGTCATAACTATACCGAATCACCCCTGGTCATAATCATACCAAAACTATCCATCACCGCATTACAAAGCCAATCGAGGACTTTAGTCACATCATTTATATCAAGTCATGATTATACCGAATGATCCTCGGTCATAATCATACTAAGTTCATCTATGCACGTAAGCCAAAGATAACATAATATAACATGAGGATGATGACAATGACATAATAATTCAATAAAACAAGTTCAAGAATTATTTAATCCATGAATTATTAACGTCCAAATTGTCAACATGATATCAATTTAAGTGAGAGTAAAATTCAAGAATGATCGGAAGAATATTTCCATGAAAGATACTAGATGAAACGCAAATATCAAGGATATTCTACTAATTTCATGGAGTATAGAAGTCAAAGTTTTAACCAACTAGGTATAATAAAGAATGGAATAACAAAAGAAATCACCATGCATGCGGTGATGTATGACAAAAGTTATTCCAACATAATAATAATAAACGGAACCGAGTCGGGTGAAATTCACACCAAGCTGGGATGTTCCAATGTAATAATAAAGATGGAACCAGATCCGGTGTAAACACACACGATAAGATATTCCAATGAGAATGATAAAAAGGCGGAACCAGTCGGTGTAAAACACATGCATGTGATGTTCCAACGAGAATAATAAAAAGCGGAACCAGTCGATTGTAAAACACATGCAGACATGATGTTCCAACAGTAATAATAGAAGAATGTCACCAAGTATAGGGTAAATGGCAGATACAAAAGTTATTCCAATGTAATAATAAGCAATGGAATAACATAAGGATTTCACCAAGTATAGGGTATGCCGCATATACAAAGTTATATATAGGTATGCCACTTTTACGGAGTAATTCAATGAATAATAGTGAATGGAATAACATGAAGTTCTCTTCAAGAAGAAAGAATAACACCTTAAAGTAAAAGAACCTGAATATAGAAGTAGTGAAGTAGCGAATACTCTTCTTCTTTCTATAACTTTCTCTATAGCTTCTCTCTATAATTTCTCTCTCAGAGTTTCAATGAATTCGTAAGAAAATAATGAAGGAATGAGCTTCTATTTATAGGAAAATGGAATGCATAAGTAACTAATCCATGAACGGTCCAGATTGATTTACTTTAATCGATTTTATCCATAGTTAAAGAAAAATCTTTTAAATAAAATATAATATATTCTATTTATATAAAAACATTTTACTATGCAAACACTATGCAATACTATGCAAAAACACTATGCAAAATACTATGCAACACTATGCATAATAAAATATAATATATTCTATTTATGTAATAACTTTAATAAAGTATTCTATTTTATATAAAAGATGTTTCGCTGTTTTATTACGTTAATAATACTGAATAAAACAAAACGCCATTATCGCTATAATAATTCATATTATTAATCGACAATAATGGAATCAAACCGAGTGACTTCTCACATAAGCATCAATAATCAATACTGGTATCTTCTACTATGCAACCCACACGACATCGCATTTTTTACTACCGAGTAGTTCAACAAGAACTACATGTAAAACTTCCGCCGTTATTTCAATAAAATATTTTTGTCGCTTTCTCAATCCGGCAATAATTACATTGTGGGGTCCACCAATGATTGAGTAGTTATGCGAATATTCCTCGCTAAACCGAATATTCCCCGACCAATCGAATATAATATAACCACTTGCATACTTTGCAAAATTTATAAATACTACCCACAACTATAATATTATCTTAAATTCACACCATAATATTAAAAAATTATTTCAACAAAATTTAAATCTTTATTGATAAAATCTGGGGTCTCACACTTCTGTTATTCCATTCTTTATTATTCTGTTGGAATATCCTGTCTGTGCGGATTACGCATAACCTGGTTCCATTCTTTATTATTCTGTTAGAATATCCTGTCTGTGCGATTTACGCATGATGTAACGATCCGAAATTTTAAAGTGTAATTCAAATATTTATTGAGTTATATAAATATTATTTGAGGTGTTTATTGTTAAGTAAATATTTTATTGATGTGATGGTTGATGAATCTAAAAGTATTAGAGAATTTTATAAATTAGATTAATTATTAAATAATTAATTAGAACATGAGGTGTTATGTTGTTGTGTTGATTTAATAATTTAGGTGGTGTGTTAAATTATTAAATAAAGTTATAATGAAAAATTATAATTTGGTGGTATTTGCTAAAAAAAAGCTATATTTAATTAAAATATAGTATGTGATTAATTTAATGGGTTAATGTTGAATATGAAAATAATATGTGATTATAGTTTATAAACTAAAGTGTTTATTAAAATATATAAAAAGGATTTAAATTAGTTTTTGCCAAACAAGGTTTAAAATATTAAGTCTTTAAATTTAAAAGGTTTTGCCAAACAAAGTCTTGTGGCTTTTGGATTATTTTTGATTTTTGAATTTAAATAAATAATATAAATAAAATAAAATAAATAAATAAATATTTATAACTGATGATTTAATAGGACCATTAGTATAACGTCAGTTTTTAGACGGTTGAAACTTTGTGTTGTCTGTAGTTATATTTGTTTTACGCATTCTATTTACTAAAGCTTAGAGAAGAGAAGAGTTTGAGAGTTCAGAGAATTACAGATAGAATTGAGTGAGTTTGAGAGCTTCAGAGATAATTGAGAGAGAATTACGAATTTTCACAGCAAATTCAAGTGATTAGCAGCGATTGTATAAGCTAATTGAAGGTATGTTCTACTACTTTGATATTATTTATAAGTATCTTGGTAAAGTTTTGCTATACTCTGTGAATTATATTTTTCTGAATTGTTGTTAGGTAACTAAGTTATGGTGGTTGTACATGCTTATAATGATTAGATAGTATGCTTAAACAATAATTGCATGCTAATTTCGGTTTACAGTAGAAGAAAATTTCGACAGTGTATGTTTATATGTATTTTTTTCATACGTTCATGAAAAGTATCAATTTTAGTGGTCAATTAGTATGTGAAATTATAAATTGAAGCTTATATATGTTAGCTCAATGAGATACGAGCATAACGTAATTGGAATGGAATGATTTGGCTAAATAATGAATTCACAGTGATGATTTTTAGGATAGTCAAGAAAATTGAGTTTTTATGAAAAACATGAAAATTGAAGAATTAAAATAGTTTTAGTTGTTGTTAAATTGTGCTAAGTGATTGAATAGGTGAGCACTCATGTTTATGATAGTTGTATAATTATTTTACGTGTTAATTTCACTATTTGGTGGGTGAAATTTGTGTTTGTTGGGCTAAAGTCGACTACTTTTCATTAGCCTTCTCTGCGTCTCAATACAAGCACTAAATAGCAATTGCTACCGGTGCCAAGGCAAAAAATGGCGCGAAATTTCTTAGGTTCTGAAGCCTTTGTATGGCGCAAATTGCCGCTGCATACCCTCGGTTCGAGATTTTGGTTTCATTCTTTATTCTTTGTAGAATCGAGGATAGCATCATAGCATGGTCTGAAGTTATTTTAGCATGTTAAATGGGTAATGTTAAGGTTAACATAACATAGTGAAATATGGTTAGTAATTCGAACGTTGTAAATATTGGTAAACTATGAAAGGGACGTGTTTTGATTTATTAAGCATGATAAATAGTGAATAGGTGTTGCGAAGTAAAACACTTGGATTTTCTGATATTTGAATAGTAACTTAAGATTGTGTTATCATAACAAGTCTAACTAGAAATGCATGTGTTATCTTTGGTGCGGACTTGTACTCTAAATACTGAGATGAACAACCCTATTATTATTAAGGGATAACTTACGCGTAGCATTAAATGTTTGTGCACAATACATGGCACGAAGGGTTGATCCCCCTAAGTACGAGGAGTCCTTATAGTCTTATGACTGTTAAAGTTGGAGTTGAAAGATTACTCACAACTGTGGACATAGTTCATGGTCTTATGACCCTCAGTTAGATATATTCCATATTTTGGATTCCAGTTTTTGATTATCATCGTTAGAGTACTATCCAGTTTTTGATGAGCCTATTTGTTGGCAGATATTATTGTTATTCTTCTGTTGATTCATTATTATATCCAGTGAGCAATTATTTTGCTCACTCTTGCATATTTATATACTCAATGCAGCTAAAGTTGAGAAGGTAGATGAGCCTTCAACTAGTAAAGGAAATGGAAAAATGTACAAGTGATGCTGATTTGTACTTTTGATTACTGTTATGATCATAGACATTTAATAATGATGTAATGTAATAATTTAATTCCGCACTTGAATGATGTTTTAAGGTTAGATAACCTGGGATGTTTTTGAAGTAATTGATGTAACCCTATTTGAAGGGAGGATTATGGTTTAAATAATATTTTATTTTGACAGATAGTATGAATGTATGGATAGTGAGCACCAAATCTTGTGGGAATAAAGTACCTAGATTTGGGGGTGTCACACATGACCTGGTTCCATTCTTTATTATTCTGTTGGAATATCCTGTTTGTGCAATTTACGCATGACCTGGTTCCATTCTTTATTATTCTGTTGGAATAACCTGTCTGTGCGGATTATGCACGCCTGGTGAATTCTTTTGTTATTATATTCTTTATTATTCTATTAGAATATCCTGTCTATGTGGATTACCGCATGCATGGTGAATGATCCTTCGTATTCATTCCTTATTAAATTGTGGAAATGATCTGTCTACGTGGATTATCGCATGGCGGGTGAAAATCCATTTGTAGTTTCATATATTCTATTATACTGATCAGTTGGTTAAATTTTTGGCTTCTATACTCCATGAAATTAGTAGAATATCTTGGATATTTGTGCTTCATCCAGTATCTTTTCATGAAACTATTCTTCTGAGCATTCTTGAATTTTACTCCACAAAGCAGTATCATGTTGACAAATTGGACATTATTGAGTTCAGGCTAAATTAACTTATAAATCTTTAAAATTTATTCTTGAACTTGTTTTATTGAATTATTATGTCATTGTCATCATCCTCATGCTTATATTGTGATGAAAGTCATCTTTGGCTTACGTGCATAGATGGACTTGGTATGATTATGACCGTGGATTATTCGGTATAATCATGACTGTAATGTTATAAATGATGTGGTAAAAGTCCTCAAAATTCAGAAGTGCATTGATGGAAAGTTTTTAGTATGATTATGACCGAGGATTATTCGGTATAAATAATGACCATTGATGATTTAATGAATATCCTTGGCAGAAGTAGTGGAGGATAACTTCGATGATGTGGTTTATTTATTAAAGTCGAGTCTCGATGATAAAATTGATGAAAACATTTTAAATCATAGAAGATAGTAGATATCATGCTCTACTTGACTCTTCTAATGGATTGCTTATTCTGCTGCAGTTAAACTTGATGTCTATTGTATTTTATTAGTTTAACATTGTTGAAGACTAATGATAATTTATTTTGCATTATCTTAGTCATAATATTTCTTACTGGGCTAGTTGAGCTCAACCTTTTGCTTTCATTGTTCTCTTCAGGAAATGAGAACGTAGCCGAGACTAGTCGGGGAACGGAGTGATGGTCCGAGATGGTGTATTAGTAGTCCTCACTATTCTATAAAATAGTGTGACAATAAATGTAATGAGGACTCTATTTGAGAGTGGATATTGTCTAGAAGGCAATATTCCTATTTAAACTATCAGCTATATTTGTCGTATATTATACAACGTTTGTATAATTAAGTTTGTATTTGTTTTCTGTACCATGTATTTGGCCATTCAGAATAGGTGATGTATACCTATTTTGGGGGCGTCACACATTCCATTAGAATGAGGAGAACAGAAATCTTCTCGTGTTCCTTTGGGGACTTGATATATTTGCTGTTGTACTTTATATGGCATTGTAATAATTTAAATATGAATATTGTCGTATTATATACGTAACAATATTTGTATTGAAACTCATAGTATATGAGTCGTCGTATTTTGCACGACAGTTGTATAAATGGAGTTTGAGTTTGAATACTGCCTAGAAGACAATATTTGTATTTAACTCGCAGCTCATGTTGTATATTTAAGTTTGTATTTGAATCTTGTACCATGTATCTGGTGACCGAAGATGGGTGATGTATACATATTTTGGGGGCGTCACAACATGGATAATTCGTGGATGTGATACTAACGAATATCCTTGGCCCGTAGTGCATGGATAATTCGATGATCTGGATTATTAATTGAGTTGTGTTACACCGATAAAATATTGATGATGAACTTTTAAATCATAGAAGATAGTAGATATCATGCTTTACTTAACTCTTCTAATGGATTGCTTGTTTCACTGTAGTTAAACGTGTTGTCTATTGTATTCTATCAGTTTTACACTGTTGAAGGCTAACGATAATTTATTCTGTATTATCTTAGTCATAATATTCTTTACTGTGCTAGTTGAGCTCACCCTTTGCTTTCATTGTTCTTTTCAGGAAATGAGAATATAGCTGGGACTAGTCGGGGAATGGAGTGATGGTCCATGATGGTGGCTATAGTAGTCCTCACTATTTTATAAAATAGTGTGATAATAATTATAATGAGGAATCCATTTTAGTTTGGATATTGTCTAAAAGATAATATTCGTGTTAAAACTCTCAGCTTATGTTTTGTCGTATTTTGCACGACAATTGTATAATTAAGTTGTATTTGAATTTTGTACCATGTATTTTGCAACTCAGAATGGGTTGTGTATACCTATTTTGGGGGCGTTACAGTTGGTATCAAAGCTTAGGGATATGATCCCTGCTTGAGATTTGATGCTAGAATTAAGAGGGAAGAGACGGGTAAATCCTTCACTAGTATTACCTACCTTAGCTTAATTATTATTTAACTGGTCGGTCAGAATATAGGGATACTATGTGGCATGTCAATTAACCCTTGTTTTGTAGCAGTGTTTGAAAATGACATTTAAAAATCAAGAGATGAACTCGTATAGAGTTTTAAGTGTTGAATCGAGGAGATTCATATAAAGAATACATATTGGAGTATAATATCTTGTTGTAACAAAGATTTTTATTGGGGAGTACTAATTAAGTTATCAAACTTGATTAAAGGATGTCAATCAAAGAAGAAATTAGAGATATCCATGTGACGAGTGAAGAATTAATAGTTGCACCCGAGTTAGTTGCAGAGGTAGCAACTGAGAGTGAGGAAGAAGAAGAACCTGAGGAGGATTTATTAGGAGAACTTTATGATCGAAATGTAGAATTGAAAAATCATATCAGGCGGTCGTGGAGCAAAGGGATGCAACAATTCAAGATTTTGCTACCCGATATGCGATGCTTGAACAGAAGCTCTCTTTGGCAGAGTATATGATAATAAAGCTAAAATCTGATAATGCAAATGTCAAAGATCATCTGAAAGAAGAAACAACTGAACGAGTGAGAATGGAGGATGCATGGGTAAAAGCTGCACAACACGTTAATATTATAGAAAGAGAAGTCTGATCCAAGAAGGCTAAAATAGATGATATGTAAGACCCCAATTTTTTTAAATAAAATCAAATTTCCTCTATTCATTATCTTGAAATAATAAGGAGTTAATTTGATATAATGCTTTGGTTATGGGTGAAATGTGTAAATTTTGCAAAATAAAAAAGTGGTTATAAAATATTCATTGTTGTCGGAGAATATTCGTTTGGTCGTGGAATATTCTTGCTGTAGAGGAATATTCGTACGATGGCGCAGCCATTTGTGGGCTCCATAACGGAAAACGGTTGGATGAAGAAAACGATAAGTTTGAGTTTTTATAAATAACGGCGTAATTATACCACTAATTAACGGTGGATTACACGGTGGTTAAAATACGATGAATCTACGCATGGTTGCGCGAAGAATATACGGATTATTGCGGTGATTTTTGAATTATTGATTCTTACGTAAGAAGGTACTACTCAATAATTGTTACAGTAATTACTGTTCAATATTTTATTTTATTGATTCAATAATTGCTAGGTTGATATTTTATATTATTAATATTTCAATAATTGTCACTACATAGTATTTTCCATTATCAGATCAATAATTCATATTATTTGAATAATATTATTTGATAGCATTATTGGCAATGTCTAAGGAAGTTCTGTCTAGGAAAGGGGTTTGGTCACCTAATTGCACACCAGAAAGGAGAAATTCTTATCGAAAAACCCCCTTTTTCCTGGGAACGACCTAGTTATTATAATTGTGATTCTGTAATATTATTTGTGAATAATTAATTATTGATTTATATGATAAAGAAAATTTTATTTTATGTGGATATAAATGAATGATAGGAAAATATTTATTTTGTGTGGATATAAATGAAGGAATTAATGCTGAGGTATTTTATCAGTATTTTGTCGGAATGGAAGTATTAAAAATCATCCGTATGTGGATTTCGGACATTTTCTGTTTGGAATTTAGAAAAATTTCTTCTACAAAGTTGTAGAGAATTTAATTTATTATGGAATGGACATAAAATTTGAATTTTCTGATAAAAAAGGCTATTTATTATGAATTATTGAAGTTTCTAATTATTATTTAAATGGTAAAACATTTTGGAAATTTCTAGAATGGGTGGGCCCCACTTTTAGTTGTTGAGAAATATGCTGAAATTTTATTTCAAAAGTGGTGGGCATGAATAGTAACAGGTAAAGCCATCAGGTAGCAGGTTAGTCTGCTTTGGCATTCTAATATTTTTCTATAAATAGGGTGCTTAGTTAGAATTGAAAATCACACCAGAAACACAAGTTTTCTCTCTCTATATTATCGAGCGTATTTTTGTGAGTATTTAGATAATTTGAGAGTTGTTATTCAGTGCAAGTTTCCTTCAGCATCATATCCGATATTCCATTCAGAAATACTGTTCTTTTGAGGTAAGGGACGCTATTTTCCTCGTAAATGATATTATTTCTTTCAATATCATTATGCTGAAATATTGGTATGAATTTTATTGTGGAATTTTTACCTTTTTGTGTCGGGGTTACTATTCACGTATACGGCACTATTCACGAATACGACACTACTCACCGAAAAATAAATTTTCTCTTCTTTGTCCAAGATATCTATTATGGTTACTATTTTTTATTGTATCCATGTTTTGATCTTTATTCTTGAATTTTACTCCACTATGGTTTATTATGGAGTATTTTTAAGCTTGAATTATCTAAAGTACGAATCTCTAATCTTTGTCCTTTTATCTCACTGGATTCGTTCTTTAAAATATTTCATCATCCTCAGTCCTTAATGGTGATACTTGATGAATATCTTTGGCCTGTAGTGCAAAGATGAATGATTACCTGATGAATATCTTTGGCCCGTAGTGCAAAGATGGACAGGTGTTGAGATGAACATGACCAACTGGTGATACAAATGAATATCTTTGGCCCGTAGTGCAAAGATGAATATTTGATTCAAGATGTATATTTATTGATGTAACAGAGATAAAATATTGATGATGGACTTTTAAATTCATAGATGATAGTAGATTTCCTTCTCTACTAAACTCTTCTAATGAATTGTTATTTCTGCTGCAAATATTGTGAAAATATTATGCACACAAGCCAATCATGTTTGATGATAAAGCATATACTTTGTAACAATCTTATTCATTTATTAATAAAAAGTATTAATTTATTAAAGGCTTTTAATTATCTACATGATGTTGTTTTATAATATGTGATAAACCCATAGTTTTAAGAAATGCTTTTAGAATAATGATGATGATCATTCTAATGAGATCTAAATTCTTAGAAAGCTTAAAACTAAAATAGTTCCCAATCGTTGGATTACTAAATTGGGGATTAGTGAATCCGGATAAATTGGTAAATACGTTGTTTGCTCATTGGATGAGGATGATTGATCTCATGATCATTTGTGTGGAGACACTAAAGTAAGTATGTAGGTGCTTATTAGAGAATAAGTTCACTGAACGTGGCTCGCTAAGGAATACCTAATGGAGTTTTACTTGCATGTCAATAGGAATTCCTATAGTGATAGTAGTACAAGTGAACATTGGACTTGAGATCATCATAGTATCTTGTGTATGAGAGTTATACTTTGACTTATTCCTTAAGACCTTTAGGGTATATCAAAGGGTATGCTTGGGTATAATAAGTTGTACATGGAGATAATGTATGATCAATAAAGAATCTACCACTTCTAGTAAAAGAAGAGAAATGTCCTATGTGATTCGATAAATGACAACCCAGTAGTCCTTGGCCAAGGCATAATGAAATTAGAAAGGTGTTTCTAATTTACATTATTTGGAGTTGTGCATTTAAGAATCGAAATACATATAATTAAATAAAATAAGACTTGACGGTAATTCCATGTCTTATATTTAATTGGGACATTGTGTGGTGGAAGGATTGAATTGTTCGGTAACTATTTACTCAAATGTTCTTTTATGATTAATGTTAAAATCTATATTATTTGGAAAGTCGTTGATCGCTAGGGAGGCTTATCCCCATTGTAGAATAAATATTATTTATTTAAATAAATTAATAATTTAATTTATTTATTTAAATAAGATTAGAATTGTTCTAATTGATTTATTCACAACCGGTTTAATATGGAGAACCTAAAGGGTCACACCATAAAAGGAAGAATAATTATTTAAGAAGTTAATGGCATAATTGTAATAATAAGTTAAGTATATTTAATTTAATCTATGGTGATAGAATAAATTAAATAGCTTAATATTTATTATTTAATATTTTTAAAAATATTAAATATAAATTAATAAGATGAGTCTTATTATTATTATTACTATTATTATTATTATTTAATTCCTAAAGGAGTTTAGAAATTAATTAATAAAAGTACTCTCATTTATTCCTAATAAGATTAGGAGGCTAATTAATTAAAAGTTTAATTAATTATTCTTAATAAGATTAGGAGCTTAATTAATTAAAGGAGTTTAATTAATTAAAATAAAACCAAATCCTTAATTGTTAAGGAGGGTTGCCCATATCTATAAATAAGAGAGTCTTATTATTATGGGTGTGGAGAGTTGTTGTTGACTTTTTCACAATATACGTGATTCCAATTGTTGGACAGTACGCACCTTTTCTATTCTATGAGAGATAGAAAAACTAGGGTTTTGTCAAACACCCATCTTCTTGAATCTTTATTCTTTCTTGGTGGATCACCTCTAGAGGTCAAACTCTTGGGTGGCTAACGTTGATTAAAGGAAGGAACCAAACCCGATGGATTCAAGTTGAACGCGAAAAGAATTGGAGGTGAACTTGTACCTGAGGAAGCTCGAATCTTCAAGGGTATGATTCTTGTTCTTCATATCTTTTCGTTTAATTAATAATTGTGCATAAAGAATGATCCAGGTTTATGGTTTATAAAATTTTAAAACTCTGATTTTCCACGTTTCCGCTTACTTTGTGTAATTTGATTGCATTATGAATATTACAAACCTAAAAGTGGAATCAAAGCCAAACCTTTATGCGAATTATTAATTATTTTAATTTGATATGTATATTGATATTTGTTTAGAAAAATTTAATTGGACATAATTTATTGTATAAAAATAACTCCAATTCGCGAAACTTGTTTTTATATTCAGCGTTTTACAAGACCACGGTTTACTAATATATATATATAATGAGATTCCATGTGATTACTTATCCTGAATCATTAGAATTTAATGTTTCACGTGATACTATATATATATATATATATATAGAATTCATATGGTAATATGATTACTTATTATAAATATATATATTAGTACTAACTGTACGGAATATATATATAATATATTATTAATTATTTTATAATTAAAATAAAAGTTTATTTTAATTTTAAAATTAGATTTCATGCTAACTAATTAGAGTTAGAATTGAATTCTATGATAACTAATTAGAGTTGAAGTTGAAATCCATGTTTTTTTAAATAAAAGAGTTTATTTAGATATGAAATAAGATTTCATATTATTCAAAATAAAAAAGTTTATTTGTGAATAGGAAAGAAAATCAAGTGTTTCCTTTAATAAAGGAGTTTTATTTTTATTTTTACTTGGATTTGGATTCCATAACTAATTAAAATAAATGAGTTTATTTTGATTAAAGATTTTGATTAAAATAAAATAGTTTATTTTATTTAAAAAATAAATTAAAATAAAAGAGGTTTATTTTGATTTAAATTTGGATTAAAATAAAAGAATTTATTTTGATTCAAAATTAGATTTTATACTAACTAAATTTTCCCATTAAATGATATCAATATATATATTGAATGTTTATTATTCATGAGATGAATATTATTTATTGATGCATATGGTGATGTGTATGATAATAAATGAGATTGATTATGGACTATTGACCAATGTGATTGGATTGTATTTTAGTTCGATGCATGAATGTATGGGTTTTATTAAATGGGGTCTGCGTACCTCATCTTCTCTAATTTTTCTTAATGTAAATTTTATCTTCCTCCTATGTACTTCCCCTTGACTGCTGATCAAGGTTTCTATTTATTTTAAAATAATTTTGTAATAGGAATAGTTAGAATTAATTTTGAAGAATTAGAGATTAAGGATCAAGGAGCGCTTGAAGACCCGTTTATAATGGAGCCCGGGTTTAAATGTAATAGTTATATTTAAATATTAATTCTTGCACCCTTAGGATTTGACCTTTTGGTTCACTTGGTGGCTCTAGTGAACCAAACTAGAATAAAAGTCCATAATCAATCTGGGTAGAATATAGTATTCTATATGTGCATGTTTATACTATATATATATTATATATTATGCAAACATGCTTCGCATGTTCATTAATATGACACGGATTTTATATATATATATATATATATATATATATATGTGTGTGTGTGTGTGTGTGTGTGTGTGTGTGTGTGTGTGTGTGTGTGTGTGTGTGCATGCGAGCTAAACAAGATGAGACAAATTAATAACAAATCCCTCAAATTTTTTATATTAAGTTGTAACGTTCAAAGATATTTGGAATATCGAATGTCGCCTTCTAGCATGGTAAAATAATAGAGTATTAAATATTTAATATGAGTTTATTGTGCACACACAAGGCAAGTATTAAATATTTAAGATGTTGTTTTATCACATTTAATGCTTATAAATAGACTGAACAATGCTGTTTTGTTGTGCACACACAAGGATAGTGTTTTTCTTTCGAATATATGGAAGTGCTAGGTATGACTTAACTTAAGATCATTTTAGTTCGGATGTGCACACACTTGACCATTATGATCTAAGAGGCAAAATACAAGGAGTTACATAGTTGATGTAATTGACAAGAGTTGTCTACCTATTTATTTATATATAGTTTGTTATGCACACACAAGGCTATATACATTTAAAATGGGATCCTTTTTCTCACTAGCATATCTTTAATTAGATATTGTCAAACTATATATATTGAGGGTAATATAGTCTGAAGAAAATAGTGGGAGATACCAATTTAAAACAAGACCTAATTTATTTTGGTAATTAATAAAAGAATGTATGCTAAAATATTGTTAATAACAAATTCATTTACAGAATTTTATAATGTCTAATTACTATCACTGCATAGCATATTAGATGTTAAATTAATAAGACCGAATTAAATGGATTGGTTAAGAAATTTGAGAATAGTTCTCATGGCTGAAAAGCTATCTTATGTCCTTAATACGTCTATCCCTACAATGGTTGCAGACAATGCCTCTGAGGAAGAGATTGATACTTTTAGAAAGTGGCAAGATGATGCACAGTTGGCTCAATGTATCATTCTCACATCCATGAGTAACGTGCTTCAGCGTCAGCATAAAACTATGGATGTTCCTACTATATTTCTGCACAGCAAGTAGTTGATGGTGGAAAAAGTAGGACTGATAGATATCAGATATCTAAGGAGCTCTTCCGATCTAGAATTACCGATGACACTATAGTAAAGACAAAAGTCCTTAACATGATCAATTTGATTGAACAATTAGGACAACAGGATTTGTCATGGATGGAGAGTTGAGCCAAGATTTGATCTTACACTCACTCCCGGACTCCTTTCACAATTGTTGTAAATTTTTCATATGAACAAGCTAGATATCAGCCTCGCTGATTTGCTTAACATGTTGAAAAATGTTGAGAGTCACTTTCCAACCAAGAAAGACCATGTCTTACTGGTAGGAGCCAAATGATCTTCTGAAAAGAAGAACGATTCAAAGAAGGTAAATTGAAAGGCAAAAACAAAGGATAATAAGAATAAAACAGATACGGATAGCAAAGGAGTTTGCTTCCACTGTAATAAGCCTGGACACTGGAAAGAAACTGCAAGAAGCATCTTGTAGAGGCTAAACAGAAGGAGCTTAGTGAAGTTTCGGTTACAAATATAATTTTGTTCATGATTTAAAATAAATTTTTCTTTAAGTTAAAGTTCTACTTGGGTATTGGATACCGACCTTGGTTATCATAAATATAGATTTATGAAGGGACAAAGCAGAAGTAGAAAGCTAAACAAAGATAAGTAATCCTATATGTGGAAAATGAAGAAAAGGTTGCTACATTAGCCATAGACACTTATAGTTTAGCATTGCCTACGAGCAAACCTATTAAGTTAATAAGTTGTTATTGTATTCCAGTTCTCGTTGAAAACATTATTTCCATTTGGTTGTTGGACAATGAAATTTGGTATTATATTTAAGAACAATTGTTGTTCTATTTATAATAATAATGTTTTGTATAGAACTGGAATATTACTTAATGGATTTAGTATACTTGACTTACGTGAAAATAATTTTGCATATTGAACAAATTAGTATAAGAAAAGGAGATGAACATTCAAAGAGTTGAATGTGTGTATTTGCTAAAATACAAGTGCGAATTATATGAAAGGTTCAAAGAATTCAAAAGTGAAACAAATTGGCACAGTATTAGGATTCTTTGATCGGATCAAGGAAGGAATACTTGTGCAATGAGTTTCTAGATCATCTCAAATGGTTTTCTCATAATGGACGCCTCCTGATACACAATAATTGATTGATGTATCTAAAAGAAAAATCATACCTTGTTGGACATGGTGCGGTCCATAATGATTTTACCGACATTCCAGTATCCTTTTGGGATAATGTCCTAGAAATGGCTGCATATCTACGAAAAGGTAATCTCAAAATCCGGCCCCAAGACTCCATAAAAGTTATGGACAGGGAGGATTCCTAATCTTAAGTATGTTAAGATAAGTGGTTGTCCAACTTATATGAAAAGGTTTCAAAGGATAAGCTTGGGATAAGATTTGACAAGTGTCGATTTGTGGGACATTCTAAAGTAAGTTTAGGGTATATGTTCTATAATTCTACTTAGCAAAAGGTGTTTGTTGTGAAACACGCTACCTTCTAAGATTTTATCATTGATGGGACTAGTGGGAGGATAATAGAATCTTGAAGAGTTCAAGAACCACAAAATATTATAAGTCAAATAAGAGGAACTTGTAGATAGACCTATTGTACCACAAAAAGAATCATAAAACGGAATAAGAAGAAGATACCTAGGAGGTATGGATTCATCATAGATGGTGATAATGAGGTACACATCATAGAAGATGATGATCCAGTTACATACGATGAGGTAAGAGTTGTAGACACTAAGAGAAATGGATTGAAGCAATCTTCTCAAAAATGGAACATTTATTTTGATGAAATAATCAAAAGAGTTTGATTTTATCACAAATGAGAATGAACCTAGTGTGTACAAAAGGGTCAGTGGGAGCATCGTGACATTCCTAATATTATATGTTGATATATTACGAATAAGGAATGACATACTAATGCTACAATCAGTAAAGATAAAGTTGTCTAAACATTCCCCCATGAATGATTTGGGAAGAGTATCATTATTGGGGATACAAATCTATATAGATAGATTTAAGATGATGCTCGACTTAACCCAAGGAACGTATATTCATTTGATGCTAAAGTAGTTTAGCATGGCAAACTCCAAGAGATGTCTCATGTTGATGAGCCATGGAGTGTATCTCTCTTAATAGTCCTCATAGACTCATGAAAAGAGAGATCGCATGAGTGACAATCATGTATGCAATGAAATATACGAGACCTGATGTTGATCAGTCATATTCTGGAGAAGATCACTTTCAGATAGTGAAAAACATCTTAAAGTACTTAACCGGCACTAAGGATGTGATCAGATTTATGGTGGGTCTGAATTAAAACTAGAAGGTATAACAGACTCAGGTTTTTCAGACAGACCAAGACAACAGAAAATCCACTTTAAGGTAAAGCGTTACCTTGAACGGTGGTGTAGTGAAATTAGAAAGGTTCCAAACAGCAAAGAGTTATTGGTTTAGTGATAAAGACAAAATACATAGCTATAAATGAAGCTGCAAGTTGATTGTTTGGATTAAAAGTTCATTAGAGAACTAGGAATAGTTCCTAAATCTCATCTTGGATCTAAACATGTGTTGTGGCACTTTTATTTGATTATGAAATCATTGAAAGATGGAAAATCACTATAGAGATAGTGGACTCTCAAGAACAACATTACATATCCATTAACTAAAGCTTATCCAACAGTAGGATAATCATCACTTAGAGAAGAAAGGTGTGAGATACCATGGCGATTGACTTTAGTGCAAGTGGGAGATTGAAAGTAGTATGCACACAAGACAATCATGTTTGATGATAAAGCATATACTTTGTAACAATCTTATTCATTTATTAATAAAAAGTATTAATTTATTAAAGGCTTTTAATTATCTACATGATGCTGTTTTATAATATGTGATAAACCCATAGTTTTAAGCAATGATTTTAGAATAATGATGATGATCATTCTAATGAGATCTAAATTCTTAGAAAGCTTAAAACTAAAATAGTTCCCAATCGTTGGATTACTAATTGGGGATTAGTGAATCTGGATAGATTGGTACATACGTTACTTGCTCATTGGATGAGGATGATTGATCCCATGATCATTTGTGTGGAGACACTAAAGTAAGTATGTAGGTGCTTATTAGAGAATAAGTTCCTTTGAGCGTGGCTCGCTAAGGAATACCTAATGGAGTTTTACTTGCTGTCGATAGGAATTCTCAGTAGTGATAGTAGTACAAGTGATCCTTGGACTTGAGATCATCATAGTATCTTGTGTATGATGAGTTATACTTTGATTTATTCCTTAAGACCCTTAGGGTCTATCAAACGGTATGCTTGGGTATAATAAGTTGTACATGGAGATAATGTATGATCAATAAAGAATCTACCACTTCTAGTAAAAGAAGAGAAATGTCCTATGTGATTCGATAAATGACAACCAAGTAGTCCTTGGCCAAGGCAAAATGAAATTAGAAAGGAGTTTCTAATTTGCATTATTTGAAGTTGTGCATTTAAGAGTTGAAATACATATAATTAAAAAAAATAAGACTTGACAGTAATTCCATGTCTTATATTTAATTGGGACATTGTATGGTGGAAGGATTGAATTGTACGGTAACTATTTACTCAAAGGTTCTTTTATGATTAATGTTGAAATCTATATTATCTGGAAAGTCGTTGATCGTTAGGGAGGCTTATCCCTATTGTAGAATAAATATTTAAATAAGATTAGAATTGTTCTAATTGATTTATTCACAACCGGTTTAATATGAAGAAGCTAAAGGGTCACACCATAAAAGGAAGAATAATTATTTAAGAAGTTAATGGCATAATCGTAATAATAAGTTAAGTATATTTAATTTAATCTATGGTGATAGAATAAATTAAATAGCTTAATATTTATTATTTAATATTTTAGAAATATTAAATATAAATTAATAAGAGGAGTCTTATTATTATTATTACTATTATTATTATTATTTAATTCCTAAAGGAGTTTGGAAATTAATTAATAAAAGTACTCTCATTTATTCCTAATAAGATTAGGAGGCTAATTAATAAAAAGTTTAATTAATTATTCCTAATAAGATTAGGAGCTTAATTAATTAAAGGAGTTTAATTAATTAAAATAAAATCAAATCCTTAATTGTTAAGGAGGGTTGCCCACATCTATAAATAAGAGGAGTCTTATTATGGGTGTGGAGAGTTGTTGTTGACTTTTTCACAATATACGTGATTCCAATTGTTGGAGAGTACGCTCTTTTTCTTTGAGAGATAGAAAAACTAGGGTTTTGCCAAACACCCATCTTCTTGAATCTTTATTCATTCTTGGTGGATCACCTCTAAAGGCCAAACACTTGGGTGGCTAACGTTGATCAAAGGAAGGAACCAAACCCAGTGGATTCAAGTTGAACGCGAAAAGGATTGGAGGTGAACTTGTACCTGAGGAAGCTTGAATCTTCAAGGGTATGATTCTTGTTCTTTATATCTTTTCATTTAATTAATAATTGTGCATAAAGAATGATCCGGGTTTATGGTTTGTAAAATTTTAAAACTCTGATTTTTCACGTTTTCGCTTACTTTGTGCATTTTGATTGCGTTATGAATATTACAAACCTAACATATTGATCTAAAACTTGTTGTCCATTATATTTTATCTTATTTGTTGTTCATTATCTTAGTCATAATATTTTTTACTGGGCTAGTTGAGCTCACCCTTTTCTTTTTTGTTCCATTTTTCTTCTCAGGAAGTGAGAATTTAGCAGGAACTAGCCGGGGTATGGAGTGATGGTTCAAGATAGTTGTTTTAGTAGTCCTCACTATTATGTAAAATAGTGCATCAATAATTATAATGAGAACTTTATCTGAGTGTGGATATTGTCTAGAAGATAATATTTGTATTTAAACTCACAGTTTATGTGTTGTCGTATTTTGCACGATAATTGTATTAATAAAGTTGTAGTTGTTTCTGTACCATGTATTTGGAAACTCAGAATGGGTGATGTATACCTATTTTAGGGGTGTCACATGATATGTATTTCTCTTTTTGGATAGCAATTAAGAGAACTCAACATCAAGTTTTGAATTACCCTGTACATTGCGGTCAACCCCAATTCGATATGGATCGAAGATTAATGATTCAGATCATGGATCAGGAGTACGACAAAGCAGTTGAGGGTGGAATATGCCCTATAGTAAAAGTCAATTCCAGCGGTAATGATGACACTAGAGGCTGTCCCAAACAAGTCAAAGTCGGTGGTTCAAGGGAGAATGTTTTTTGTGACTTCCCAAAAAGCGAGGAACCCGAACAAAGTTATCACGGATAAGTTAATCATAAACTCTTGCGAAGTCTATACCTTATCTGATACCGGTTCTACCTATTCTTTTATTTCTCCTACTTGCGCTCAACGTTTAAATTTAACTCCGGAGAAATTAGACTTTGACTTATCTGTTAAAACTTCGTTGGGAGAAACCTTCATTACATCAACTGTTTATAAATCTTATTTTATTCAAATTGGCACCGTCACATTACCTGTCGATCTTATCTCTTTGAAAATACTTGTATTTGATGTGATTTTAGGGATTGCTTGGTTAACTACTCATCATGCTAAAATTGATTATTTGTGTAAGGTTATTAGCTTTCATATTCCTAACCAACCTATTATGAGAATTCAAGCAACCAAACCACTAAAGTCAATCATTGTTATATCAAGCCATAAAGTCATTCGTTTATTGAAAAACGGATGTCAAGCTTTTTTAGCCTATGTTACGGATTTAAACAAAAATATGTCAGATTTAAATGATATGTCATATGTCAGATTTAAACAAAATGGATGTCTAGAAAATTCTGTCGAGGAGAGGTTTGGTCACCTAATTGAGCCCCAATAGGGAGAAATCATTATCGGAAATCCCCCTCTTTCCCGGGAATGATCTGGTTGTTAAATATTGTGAGTTATAATATTAATGATGAATAATTGTTGAAGTATTAAAAATGTGTTTATTGAAGATAAGTGAATTACAAAAGTTAGAGGGGAATAATGCAAACTTGGAAATCAATCTGGATCATTACAAAAGGGGAAAAATGTGTTTATTGAAGATAAGTGAATTACAAAAGTTAGTGGGTACTAAAGTGTAATAAGTTAAATCAATCTGGATCATTGATGGTGGTTGTAATAGTAAATCAATCAGGACCATTGATGGTGGTTTTAATAATTAATCAATCTGGACCATTGATGGTGGTTTTAATAGTAAATCAATCTAGACCATTGATGGTGGTTTTAATAGTAAATCAATCTGGATCGTCGGTGGTGGTTTTAAAAGTAAATCAATCTGGACCGTCGGTGGTGGTTTTAAAAGTACTTTAATCTGGACCGTCGATGGTGGTTTTAAAAGTAAATCAATCTGGATCGTCGGTTGTGGTTTTAATAGTAATCAATATGAACCATCCGTTCTACTAGTAAATCAATATGCATCATTCGTGAATTAGTTACTATTTAGTCCATTCTCCTATAAATAGAATCTTAATTCTTCTTTCATTCTCACCAATTCACTGAGATTCACAAGAGACACTATAGAGAGAGAAACTATAGAGAGCAAGAAGAAGAGTATTCTGCTACTTTACTATTACAGTATCCAGCCTTCTACTAAGGTAAGGAGTATTATTTTTTTCGTATTCATAAGGAATACTATTTTTCATATTCATCCTTTAATATGTCGGAATAACCTGTCTACGCGGATTACGTACCATATGACAGGTGAAAATCCATTTGCAGTTTCGTATGTTATTTCTTATTCTTAAATCCAAACTTACTATGGTAAGTATTGCTTCCATAATCCTTGAAATTAGTGGAATATCCTTGAGTTTTGCGCTTCATCTAGTATCATTTTATTGGAATATTGATCTGAACTTTCTTATTAAATATCAATATTTTCACCCGGGGTACTATTCACGAGTTACTATTTATCCGATTACTATTCACTATAATATTATTCACTCGGGTATTCGGGGCACTTTTCATAATGAGAAGTACTATTCACTTCAAGTTACTATTCACCGAGTTACTATTCACTTAAATATTGTTCACTCGGGTATTCGGGGTACTTTTTATGTCGGGGTACTATTCCCGAAGTACTATTCATAGGGTACTATTCACGGGGTACTATTCACCGAAAAATTTATTTCTTTTCTGTCCAAATTATTTTTGATACATGGATATTATTCTTGAATTTTACTCCACAAAGCAGTATCATGTTGACAATTTGGACATTATTGAATTTTGGATAAATTAAGTTATAAATCTTTAAAAATTTATCCTTTGCTTTCTTTTAATTGAATTCGTATATCATTGTCATCATCCTCATGCTTATATTGTGATGAAAGTCATCTTTGGCTTGCGTGCATAGATGGACTATTAATTGGTATGATTATGACCAGGGATAATTCGGTATGATCATGACCATTGATGATTACACGAATATTCATTGCCCGTAGTGCAAGAATAATTTGTGGACGTGATACTAATAAATATCCTTGGCCTGTAGTGCAGGGATGATTCGATGATGTGATTTATTTATTAAGTTGAGTCCCAGCGATAAAGTTAATGATAAACTTTTTAAATCATAAAAGATAGTAGATATCATGCTCTACTTGACTCTTTTAATGGATTGCTTGTTCCGCTACAGTTAAACTTGTTGTCTATTATATTCTTTCAATTTAACATTGTTGAAGGCTAATGATAACTTATTCTGCATTATCTTAGTCATAATATTTCTTACTGGGCTAGTTAAGCTCACCCTTTTATTTCCATTGTTCTCTTCAGGAAATGAGAACGTAGCCGAAACTAGTCGGGGAATGGAGTGATGGTCCGAGATGGTGTTATAGTAGTCCTCACTATTCTATAAAATTGTGTGACAATAAATGTAATGAGAACTCTATTTGAGTTTAGATATTGTTTAGAAGACAATATTCGTGTAAAAACTCTCAGCTCATGTTGTATAATTAAGTTTGTATTTGTATTCAGTACCATGTATTTAGCGACTCAAGATGGGGGATGTATACCTATTTTGGGGGCGTCACAGTTGGTATCAAAGCTTAGGGATATGATCCCTGGCTTAGATGTCAGACAAGAACTAGGAGGGGAGAGATGGGAAATTCCTTCGCTAGTATGACCTACCTAAGTTTATTTGGTATTTAATTGGTCGGTCAGAGTATAGGGATAATATATGGCATGTCAATTAACCCTTGTTTTGTGGCAGTGTTTGAAAATGGCATCTGAAATTATCGAGATAAGCAATGAAGCACATGAGACCGTTGAGTCACCAACGATCAATATCAAGGATAATGTGCAACAGGAAGACAATAATCTTCAAGAAAACAACAACACCGATCAAATGATGAGCGATGGGATGTTCAGAGGCTTTATGAAATTCATGTAACATCAAGCGAGAGCGGCTCCCGTTCAAAATGCAGGTGGAAACCCTGGCAACTCTCGAATGGTCACTGCTAAGCAGTTCAAAGAGTTGGGACCACCGGAGTTTTTGGGAGAGCCAAAACCACTTAAGGCAGAGACGTGGATAAAGCAGATCACCAAGATATTTGATGTCTTGGGATGCTCCGAGGAGCAAAAGGTTCCCTTTGCCACCTTCATGTTAAGAGGAGAGAGAGACATTGGTGGGAATCAAGAAATGTACTTCAAAATGTCTTGGGAGAAGTTCCGCTGTTCAACGACAAGTACTTTCCTAAAAGTATTCGTCACATGAAGGAGGTGGAGTTTATCAAGTTGGAGCAAAATAATATGACCGTGTCACAGTACGAGGCTAAGTTTGCCGAGTTATCCCGGTTCGCATCCCATTTGGTTGATAATGAGGAGAGAATGACGTGAATGTTTCTATGAAGTTTGAGACCCGAAATACATCAATACCTCATTTCTCACAAACTGTGTTTATATTCAGATGTTGTAAATAGGGCTCAGTTATTGAAGCGCGATAATGAGTCAACCCAACCAAAGAGAGCGGCAATGGCAAGTCGATAATACCAAATGGTAGATCATCGAAGCGGTGACAACAAACGTGGAGGGAATCAACATGCCAGAAATGGTAACCACTTCGGTGGTAATCATAGCCAAGATAATAGAAGTGGAAATTTCAAGAAGAGGAAATTCAATAATGATGGAAAGACGTCAGCACCAGCACCTGTTGTTAAGGAAGAAGAACAACCGTCGGTCGTATGTTACAAATACGGAGGGGAGGGACACATCAGTCCAAACTGTATGCAGCAGTCCAAAGCATGTTACAATTGTGGAAGAGAATGTCACCTAGCCCGATTTTATCGTGCACCAAAGTCAAGTCCAGCTGGGATGGAGGCATCAAAGGCCGTCCCAGACAAGACAAAATCGGTAGTTCAAGGGAGAGCGTTTGTCGTAACCTCCCAAAAAGCGAGAAATCCGAACGAGGTGATCACGGGTAAGCTAATCATAAACTCTAGCGAAGTTTATACCTTATTTGATACCGGTTCTACCCATTCTTTTATTTCTCCTACATGCGCTCAACGTTTAAATTTAACTCCGGAGAAATTAGACTTTGATTTATCTGTTGAAACTCCGTTGGGAGAAACCTTCATTACATCCACTGTTTATAAGTCTTGTTTGATTTAAATCGGTAACCGCACGTTACTTGTCGATCTTATCTCTTTAAAAATACTTGCATTCGATGTAATTTTAGGAATTGATTGGTTGACTACTCATCATCCTAAAATTGATTATTTTCGTAAGGTTGTTAGTTTTATATTCCTAACCAACCTATTATGAGAATTCAAGCAACCAAACCATTAAAGTCAATCACGGTTATCTCAAGCCATAAACCTATTCGTTTATTGAAAAATGGATGTCAAGCTTTCTTAGCTCATGTCACGGATTTGAAATAAAATACGTCAGTCTTGAATGATATTTCTATTGTTAATAAATTTCCTGACGTATTCCCTGAAGAACTTCCTGGCCTACCCCCAGAGCGTGAAATTAAATTTTGTATCGACCTTGAACTTGGTACAAAACCCATTTTCAAAGCCCCATATCGAATGGATCCTATTGAACTTTAAGAGTTAAAGACCTAACTACAGGAATTGTTAGACATCGGTTTCATTCGTCCTAGTATGTCTCCTTGGGGTGCTCCTGTTTTCTTCGTAAAGAAGAAAGATGGAAGTATGTGACTTTGTATTGATTATCGGGAGTTGAATCATGACACCATCAAAAATAGGTACCCGTTGCCACGCATTGATGACCTGTTTGACTAGTTGCAAGGCGCCAAATTCTTTTCAAAGATCGATCTTCGTTCCAAATATCTGAAGTTAAAGATTAAAACCGATGACATCCCAAAAACTGCTTTCAGAACTCGGTACGGGCATTACAAATTCCTAGTCATGTCTTTTGGATTGACTAATGCTCTTGCTGCCTTCATGGATATGATGAACCGAGTATTCAAGGAATATTTGGATCACTTTGTGGTCGTCTTTATTGATGACATCCTTATTTACTCCAAATGCCGTGAAGATCATGAGCAACACTTGAGGCTGATGCTCCAAAAGCTTCGTGAGAACAAGTTATATGCCAAGTTGAAGAAATGCAAGTTTTGGCTTGAGGAAGTAGCATTTCTTGGGTACGTGATATCAAATCATGGAATATCTGTTGACCCGGCAAAGATTGAAGCAATTCAAAGCTGGGAGCAACCTAAGTCAGTGACTGAAGTACGTAGCTTTCTCGGCTTAGCTGGTTATTATCGGAGATTCATAGAAGGGTTTTCTTGGATCACTACTCTATTAACTCAGCTGACTCGGAAAGATACAAAATTCGGTTGGAGCGAGGATTGTGAGAAGAGTTTTAAAGAACTCAAGAGGAGACTCATTTCAACACCTGTTCTGACAATACCATCTGGTTCGGAGGGATTTGTCATCTACAGTGATGCTTCAGGCAAAGGTTTAGGAAGTGTTCTCATTCAACATGGGAAAGTCATAGCCTATGCCTGACGACAACTCAAAGAATATGAGAGAAATTATCCTACTCATGATATAGAGTTGACAGCTGTCATTTTTGCGCTTAAGATTTGGAGGCATTACCTGTATGGAGAGAAGGTGGAGATCTATACGGATCATAAAAGCCTCAAATATTTTTTCACTTAAAAGGAACTCAACATACGGCAACGACGATGGCTTGAGCTGTTGAAAGATTATGATCATACCATTCAATACCATCCTAGAAAAGCGAACGTAGTAGCTGACGCATTGAGTAAAAGAACATATGCGAGTAGTAGTGCGATATTGTCAATGCAAAGGCCCATTTTGTATGACTTATAAATGATGGAGATAGAGTTAAAGACTCCAGGGACCCATATGATGATGGAAAATATACGAGTAGAATCGACTTTAATCGATAAAGTTAAAGCTGCTCAAACTACAAACCTGGAGCTGATGCGTATGAGGAAGAAAGTGCAACAAGGTGTTATTCTGGAAGCAAGAATCAATGAAGAAGGAATACTTCGAGTTAACTCCAGAATTTGTGTTCCTAACGATTCTGACTTAAAGTATAAAATCATGAGGGAGGCGCACAACACACCATTTGCAATCCATCCTGGGAGTACCAAAATGTATCGTGATCTTCGATATACATTTTGGTGGAGCAATATGAAGAGAGAGATAGCGAGGTTTATCTCAAGGTGTCTAACTTGTCAACGAGTCAAGGCGGAGCATCAAGTGCCAAAAGGTCCATTGCAACCACTTGAAATTCCAGAATGGAAGTGGGAGCACATTACCATGGATTTCGTTACTGGTCTTCCCAAGGTTTCTCAAGGCATAGATGCGATTTGGATCATTGTTGATAGATTGACAAAGTCTGCTCATTTCTTACCGATACGAGAAACTTATACTGTGATGCCCCCAAAATAGGTATACATCACCCATCTTGGGTCGCTAAATACATAGTACTGAATACAAATACAAACTTAATTATACAACATGAGCTGAGAGTTTTTACACGAATATTGTCTTCTACACAGTATTCAAACTCAAATGGAGTCCTCGTTATATTTATTATCACACTATTTAACAGAATAGTGAGGACTACTAATGCTATCATCTGGATCGTCACTCTGTTCCCCGACTAGTCCCAGCTATATTCTCATTTCCTGAAGAGAACAATGAAAGCAAAGGGTGAGCTTAACTAGCCCAGTAAGAAATATTATGACTAAGATAATGCAGAATAAATTATCATTAGCCTTCAACAGTGTTAAACTGATAAAATATAATAAACATCAACTTTAATTGCAGCGAAACAAGCAATCCATTAGAAGAGTCAAGTAGAGCATGTTATCTACTATCTTCGATGATTTAAAAAGATTTCATCAACTTTATCGCTGAGACTCAGCTTAATAAATAAACCACATCATCGAATCATCCCTGCACCACGGCCAAGGATATTCATGTAATCATCAATGGTCATGACTATACCGAATAATCCCTGGTCATAATCATACCAACAACTGTCCCAATGAAGACTTTTACCACATCATTTATAACATTATGGGTCATGATTATACCGAATGATCCCTAGTCATAATCATACCAATCAACAGTTCATCAATGCACGTAAGCCAAAGATGACTTTCATCATAATATAAGAATGATGATGATGACAATGATATAAGAATTCAATAAAACAAGTTCAAGGATAAATTTTAAAGATTTTAATAATTTAATTTATCCAAAATTCAATAATGTTCAAATTGCCAACATGATACTGCCTTGTGGAGTAAAATTCAAGAATAATTTTTATGTATCAAAAATAATTTGGACAGAAAAGAAATATATTTTTTGGGTGAATAGTACCACATGAATAGTACTTCAGGAATAGTACCCCATGAATAGTATCTGGACATAAAAAGTGCCCCAAATACCCGAGTGAATAATATTCAGGTAAATAGTAATTGGGTGAATAGTAACCCGTGAATAGTAACTCATGAATAGTACTCTGGCATGAAAAGTGTCCCGAATACCCGAGTGAATAATATTTGAGTGAATACTAAATAGTAACCGGGTGAATATTAACCCGTAAATAGTAACTCATGAATAGTATTCCGGCATGAAATGATCAATAATTATCAAGAAAGCTCATAATAATATATCCATGAAAAGATACTGGATGAAGCGCAAATATCAAAGATATTCTACTAATTTCATGGAGTATAGAAGCAATACTTTAACAGAATGAGGGTATAATCAGGAATATGAAACGAAATAATATTACTCACATACTACAGAGTATGGAAGAAAATATTATTTCTACAAATACTGAAAAATATAATATCCTTTACCTCAGAAGAAGACTGGATACTGGAATAGTGAGGTAGCAGACTTCTCTTCTTCTTTCTCTCTATAGATTCTCTCTCTATAGCTTCTCTCTCTATAATTGCTCTTGTGAGACTTAGTGAATTGGTGAGAATGAAGGAAGAATGAGCTTCTATTTATAGGAAAATATAGTTTCGATAATTGCACATTTTGGGGCTCGAAATATTACAGTATAATACCTTCATCTTTTCCTTCATTTTTAATTCAGTCCTGCAAGTATTATCAAACTTGCACCACCTCCCCTAATAGTACATCATGTGAATCAATAGTTCAATCATGTGAATCAATAGTTCTATACATGTGAAAATACAAATTATAGTATAGTACCTCCATCTATACCTTCATTTTTAACTTAGTCGTGCAAGTATTATCAATCTTGCACAACCTCCCCTAATAGTACATGAATATAAATCAATAGTACACATATGTGAACAAATAGTTATAAGCATGTGAATTAATAGTAATTAATTGCTCATTTATCCAATTAATTACTCGATTGGTCAATATAACTTCCAGACATCAATTATTATCTAAATAAATGTCGATTTCCACTAACACTAATAATCCTGACACAATGAAACTATCAATTTCATCTTTAATTAGTAACGAACTTATTCATCATTAATATTATAACTCACAATATTTAACAACGAGTTATTCCTGTGAAAGAGGGGCTTTTCGATAAGGATTTCTCCTTATTGGCGCCAATTAAATTAGGTGATCAAACCTCTCCTTGATGTAACTTCTAGACATTGTCAATATTGCAAATAATAATATGAATAACTTTGTCATCTCAATTATTGATTCAATAATAATAAATATTATGCGAGATGATCTTCGTGATAATAATTGAATCAATAATATGAGAGATATTATGCACAATTACTGTAGCAATAATTGAGTATAACTGAGTGACTTATCACGTAAGCATCAATAATCAATACTGTGTGCTACTATGCAACCACGCATATTACTGTACTTTTACTACTGGTGAGTTCAACAGTTTAATGGTAAAACTTCAGCCGTTATTTTTATAAAAAGATAATTTTGTCATTCTCTAACTACGACAATACTTCTGCTGTGGGGTCCACCAATGATTGTGCTGTCGTACGAATATTCCCTGTTAAAACGAATATTTCCTGATCAATCGAATATTATATAACCACTTGCTTACTTTGCAAAATTTATAAATATTACCCACAACTATAACATTTTATCAAATCCACACCATAATATTCAAAAATATATTTCGAGAAAAATAATCTTTATTCATAAAAGTTGGGGTCTTACAACCTCCCTTTTTTATGAAATTTCGTCCTCGAAATTAGGTTGCATACCTGGTATGTCGAAGAGGTGAGGATACCTTGACTTCATTTCAGATTCTAACTCCCAGGTCATCTCCTCAACATCGTGGATTCTCCACAAAACGTTGACTTGAGGTATAACCTTGGAGCGTAGAATATGATCCTTCTTATCCAAGATTTTAACAAGTAACTCTTCATATGTTAAATCTTCCTCTATCTCATCTGGTTCTAATTCAATAATGTGGTTCGGGTCTTTCACATATTTACGTAACATAGATATGTGAAAAACGTTATGAACACGAGACATACTTGGTGGTAAGGCGAGTCTATAGGCCACAGTTCCTACTCGATCGAGGATTAAAAATAGGCCAATGAATTGAGAATTGAGCTTTCCTCTCTTTCCAAATCTCATAACTCCTTTCCATGGAGCAACACGTAACAACATATGATCTTCAATATTGAATTCCATGTCCTTTCGATGAAGATCAGCATAACTCTTTTGTCGATTTTGTGAGGTTTTTATACATTGTCGGATCGTTTGAATCTTTTCCGTAGTCATACGTACCAACTCCGATCCCAACAACGTTGCTTCACCCACCTCATCCCAGCATACTGGAGAACGACACTTTCTTCCATACAATGCTTCAAATGGAGCCATGCCAATACTTGCTTTATAACTGTTGTTGTGGGAAAACTCCACCAATGGTAAGAACTTGTCCCAACTTCCTTTGAAGTCAAGGACACAGAGTCTAAATAAATCTTTAAGAGTTTGAATAGTCCTCTCCGACTGCCCGTCTGTTTGAGGATGATATGCCGAACTAAATTGTAAATCTGTGCCCATAGCTTTTTGCAAACTAACCCAAAATCTTGAAGTGAATCTTGGGTCTTAATCAGAAACAATGGATACTGGCATACCATGTAATCTTACAATCTCATTTATGTACATACTAACAAGACGTTCAAGTGTATACGTTTCTCGTATCGGTAAGAAATGAGCAGACTTGGTCAATCTATCAACACTGACCCAAATCGCATCTATGCTTTAAGAAACCTTAGGAAGACCAGTAACGAAATCCATGGTAATGTGCTCCTACTCCCATTCTGGAATTTCAAGTGGTTTCAATGGACCTTTTGGCACTTGATGTTCCGCCTTGACTCGTTGACAAATTAGGCACCTTGAGATAAACCCCGCTATCTCTCTCTTCAAATTTCTCCACCAAAATGTATGTCTAAGATCACGATACATTTTGGTACTCCCAGGATGGATCACAAACTATGTGTTATGCGCCTCCATCATGATTTTATACTTCAAGTCAAAACCGTTAGGAACACAAAGTCTGGAGTTTACTCGAAGTATTCCTTCTTCATCGATTCTTGCTTCCAGAATAACACCTTCTTGCATTTTCTTCTTCATACGCATCAGCTCTAGGTCAGTAGCTTGAGCAGCTTTAACTTTATCGATTAAAGTCGGTTCTACTCGTATATTTTCCATCATCACATGGGTCCCTGGAGTCTTTAACTCTATCTCCATCCTTTGTAAGTCATACAAAATGGGCCTTTGTGTTGACAATATCACACTCGTACCCGCATATGATCTTCTACTCAATGCGTCAGCTACTACGTTTGCTTTTTCAGGATGGTATTTACAATATCGCACTCGTACTTGCACTTGTTGACAACGTCATTGCCGCATGTTGAGTTCCTTTTGAGTGAAGAAATATTTGAGGCTTTTATTATCCGTATAGATCTCCACCTTCTCTCCATACAGTTAATGCCTCCAAATCTTAAGCGTAAAAACGACAGCTGCCAACTCTAGATCATGAGTAGGATAATTCCTCTCATATTCTTTGAGTTGTCATGAGGCATAGGCTATGACTTTCCCATGTTTCATGAGAACACATCCTAAACCTTTGCCTGAAGCATCGCTGTATATAACAAATCCCTCCGAGCCAGATGGTATTGTCAGAACAGGTGCTGAAATGAGTCTCCTCTTGAGTTTTTGAAAACTCTTCTCACATTCCTCGCTCCAACCAAATTTTGTATCTTTTTGAGTCAGCTGAGTTAATGGAGTAGCGATTCGAGAAAACCTTTCTACGAATCTACGATAATAACCAGCTAAGTCGAGAAAGCTACGTACTTCGGTCACTGACTTAGGTTACTCCCAGCTTTGAATTGCTTCAATCTTTGTCAGGTCAACAGATATTCCATGATTTGATATCACGTGCCCAAGGAATGCAACTTCCTCAAGCCAAAACTCGCATTTCTTCAACTTGGCATAAAGCTTGTTTTCACGAAGCTTTTGAAGTATCAGCCTCAAGTGTTGCTCATGATCTTCACAGCTTTTGGAATAAATGAGGATGTCATCAATAAAGATGACCACAAAGTGATCCAAATATTCCTTGATTACTCGGTTCATCATATCCATAAAGGCAGCAGGAGCATTAGTCAATCCAAAAGACATGACTAGGAATTCGTAATGCCCGTACTGAGTTCTGAAAGTAGTCTTTGAAATGTCATCAGTTTTAATCTTCAACTGATGATATCCAGAACGAAGATCGATCTTTGAAAAGAATTTGGCGCCTTGCAACTGGTCAAACAGATCATCAATACGAGGTAACGGGTGATGAGTGGAATTTATACCCGCAAATCGGATACTTTATGACTTAAATAGTTACCTGCTCTTGTAGTTTTTATACGGTTTTATATGATAATTGTGTTATTATGCCTAACTGATGTACTGCAGAGCTTTACAGTGTTTTTCTTGCTTTAAAGGGGCAAAACGGTCAAAATCTACATAGCCGCACCGTGGCGCCAGAGTACAACTTAAAGCCCGCACCGCGCCGCCACCTCCTGACCCCTGCTGACGTCAACACCACGCCGCAGCACCACTACTCCTTCGTTGGCTCGCGCTGTAGCGCTAGCTCCGTGTCCCTAATTTTAATGTGAAATAAGCATTAGCCATCTATAACAGTGGTCACTGTGGCGCCACCTCCTGAGTTCCCTAGACAACCAAGGCCTTGTTCTGACCTAGCTGAAAGAGGGAAAAGGCTTATAAAGAAAAGGGAGGCTACACAATATCATCATCAGACATCCTATATCTTATTCCTTAGTATTTAGCTTAGGATTTTGTTTTGTTTTCTTTTGTAATTTCTCTTCCTTTCTTCTGATGAATGTTTGTAAATATAGATTAGCTAGATTAGGGAGAAGTTTGGGTTTCTTTGGAGCATCAAGAGCAGTGAGCTACACGAACTGGAGAGCTTGATTCGAGCAGAATAGTTAGAGATTGAAGGGCCTTGACAGAGTTTCTTCTTATCTATTTATTTTCTCTGATTTTGTAATCCATAAATGTTATCTTTATTGCTACTTGTATTTTATTCAATAGTTATAAACTGAATATTTGCTCTAAGGTTATAATGGAACCATTTGTTATTTAAATTAATTGTCTTATCTCTTTGGTTGGCACCATATGATTTGGTTCGATATATTTATGCTTAATGATTCTCGCTAAGATATTAGCGATGATTTTGGTAATTTACATGATATCGACAGAAGAATTGTAGATTTACACCTGCATATATTGGCATGTGATTGTGGGTTTTGACTGCATAAGTTGTGCGTAGAATAGATATATATCTGTGCACCACGTGCAACCTAATTGAGAGCTTATGCTTAAATCCTTGTTCTGATCAATTCACATAGACATATGTAGGATTGTATCTTGCTTGGGTGTTCTTTTCTGTTCTATTCCCTATCGGGTGGATCTGGAAGGGATATGTTCGTACATACCTCGACAGAGGTGTATGAGCACTTGTGTGTTCTCGGTCGACAAATTGTTGTGACCATTTAAACCATAGAGAGAAGGGTAGCTAGTTTGATGAAACATAGCACTCCAGGTGTTCGACAGAATGCCTGAGTGGAGTGAAGTTGTAACCTTAGCTTTTTATTCCTTAGATTACCATTCGTTATCCATTTACTTGCTTTGATAATTAGTTATGCTTAGATTAATCACTCTTCCATTTATTGTTGTTCGAATAAGACTTTAGCGATATAAAGTCGGTATTTAGTAAATATTAGTGATAGTTCCACGTGGGTACGACATTCCACTTATCATTGTATTACTTGTTAGACCGCGTATACTTGCGCTTGTTTAGTTATCGGTTTTTTGACCAACAACGGGTACCTATTTTTGATGGTGACATGATTCAACTCCCGATAATCAATACAAAGTCGCATACTTCCATCTTTCTTCTTCACGAATAGAACAGGAGCACCCCAAGGAGACGTACTAGGACGAATGAAACCGATGTCTAATAATTCCTGTAGTTAGGTGTTTAACTCCTAAAGTTTAATAAGAGCCATTCAATATATGGGGCTTTGGAAATGGGTTTTGTACCAGATTCAAGGTCGATACAAAATTCAATTTCACGCTCTGGGGGTAGGCCAGAAAGTTCTTCAGGGAATACGTCAGGAAATTTATTAACAATAGAAGTATCATTTAAATCTAACGTATTTTTATTTAAATCCGTGACATGGGCTAAGAAAGCTTGACATCCGTTTTTCAATAAACGAATAGCTTTATGGATTGATATGACAGTGATTGACTTTAGTGGTTTGGTTGCTTGAATTCGTATAATAGGTTGGTTAGGAATATGAAAGCTAACAACCTTACGAAAATAATTGATTTTAGCATGATGAGTAGTTAACCAATCAATCCCTAAAATCACATCAAATGCAAGTATTTTCAAAGAGATAAGATCGACAGGTAACATGCGGTTACCGATTTGAATCAAACAAGACTTATAAATAGTGGATGTGATGAAGGTTTCTCCTAACGGAGTTTTAACAGATAAATCAAAGTCTAATTTCTCCGGAGTTAAATTTAAACGTTAAGCGCAAGTAGGAGAAATAAAAGAATGGGCAGAACTGGTATCAAATAAAGTATAAACTTCGCTAGAGTTTTTGATTAGCTTACCCGTGATCACCTCGTTCGAATTTCTCGCTTTTTGGGAGGTTACAACAAACGCTCTCCCTTTAACTACCAGTTTTGTCTTGTCTGGGACACCCTTTGATGCCTCCATCCCAGCTAGACCTAACTTTGGTGCACAATAAAATCGGGCTAGGTGACCTTTTTTTCTATAATTGTAATATGCTTTGGACTGCATCACACAGTTTGGACTGATGTGTCCTTCCCCTCCATATTTGTAACATACGACCGGAGGTCGTTCTCCTTCTTTAACAACAGTCTTTGGTCTTTGACGTCTTTCCATCATTATTGAATCTCTCTTCTTAAAATTTCCACTTCTATTATCTTGGCCATGATTACCATCAAGTGGTTACCATTTTCGCATGTTGATTCCTCCACATTTGTTGTCACCGCTTCGATGGATCGCTACCATCGGTATTATCGACTTGCTTACCGCTTCTCTCTGGCCGTGAGTTGATTTCATTATCGCGTCCAATAATCTCGAGCCCTATTTACAACATCTGAATACAAACTCAGTTTATGAGAGATAAGGTATTGACGTATCTTGGGTTTCAAACCTCTTAGAAACATCCGTGTCATTCTCTCCTCATTATCAACCAAGTGAGACGCAAACCAGGACAACTCGACAAACTTGGCTTCGTACTGTGACACGGTCATATTGTTTTGCTCCAGCTTGATGAACTCTACTTCTTTCATGTGACGAATACTTTTGGGAAAGTACTTGTCGTTGAACAGTTCTTGGAACTTCTCCCAAGTCATCTTCAATGCGGCAGGCTGAGTAAGCTTTACAGATTTCCACCAGTAATCTGCCTCTGCTCGCAACATGAAGGTGGCAAAGGGAACATTTTGCTCCTCGAAGCATCCCAAGACATCAAATATCTCGGTGATCTGCTTTATCCACGTCTCCGCCTTAAGTGATTTTGGCTCTCCAAAAAACTTCGATGGTCCCAGCTCCTTGAACTATTTAGCGGTGACCGTCCGAGAGTTGCTAGTGTTTCTCCCTGCATTTTGAACAGGAGCCGCTCTCGCCTGATGTTGCATGAATTGCATAAAGCCTCTGAACATCCCATCGTTCACCATTTCATCGGTGTTATTATTTACCTGAGGATTATTGTCTTCTTATTCCACATTATCCTGGGTATTAATTGTTGGTGACTCAACGATCTCATGTGCTTCATTGCTTATCTCATTATTTTCGGATGCCATTTTTAAATATTGCCACCAAACAAGGGTTAATTGACATGTCACATATTATCCCTATACTCTGACCGACCAATTAAATACCAAATAAACTTAGGTAGGTCATACTAGCGAAGGAATTCCCCATCTCTCCCCTCCTATTTCTTGTCTCACATCTCAGTCAGGGATCATATCCCTAAGCTTTGATACCAACTGTGACCGCCCCCAAAATAGGTATACATCACCCATCTTGGGTCGCCAAATACATGGTATTGAATAAAAATACAAACATAATTATACAACATGAGCTGAGAGTTTTTACACGAATACTGTCTTCTAGACAGTATTCAAACTCAAATGGAGTCCTCATTACATTTATTATCACACTATTTAACAGAATAGTGAGGACTACTAATGCTATCATCTGGACCGTCACTCCGTTCCCCGACTAGTCCCAGCTATATTCTCATTTCCTAAAGAGAACAATGAAAGTAAAGGGTGAGCTCAACTAGCCCAGTAAGAAATATTATGACTAAGATAATGCAGAATAAATTATCATTAGTCTTCAACAGTGTTAAACTGATAAAATATAATAAACATAAAGTTTACCTGCAGCGGAACAAGCAATCCTTTAAAAGAGTCAAGTAGAGCATGTTATCTACTATCTTCTATGATTTATAAAGGTTTTCATCAACTTTATCATTGAGACTCAGCTTAATAAATAAACCACATCATTGAATCATCCTTGCACCACGGCCAAGGATATTCATTTAATCATCAATGGTCATGACTATACCGAATAATCCCTGGTCATAATCATACCAACAACTGTCCCAATGAGGACTTTTACCACATCATTTGTAACATTACGAGTCATGATTATACCAAATGATCCATGGTCATAATCATACCAATCAACAGTTCATCTATGCACGTAAGCCAAAGATGACTTTCATCAAAATATAAGCATGATGATGATGACAATGATATAAGAATTCAATAAAACAAGTTCAAGGATAAATTTTAAAGATTTTAATAATTTAATTTACCCAGAATTCAATAATGTTCAAATTGCCAACATGATACTGCCTTGTGGAGTAAAATTCAAGAATAATTTTCATGTATCAAAAATAATTTGGACAGAAAAGAAATATTTTTTTCGGGTGAATATTACCCCGTGAATAGTACTTCGGGAATAGTACCCTGTGAATAGTATCCCGACATGAAAAGTGCCCTAAATACCCAAATGAATAATATTTGGGTGAATAGTAATCGGGTGAATAGTACTCCCAGCATGAAAAGTGCCCCGAATACCCGAGTGAATAATATTTGAGTGAATAGTAACCGGGTGAATAGTAACCCATAAATAGTAACTCATGAATAGTATTCCGGCATGAAACGATCAATAATTGTCAAGAAAGCTCATAATAATATATCCATGAAAAGATACTAGATGAAGCGCAAATATCATGGATATTCTACTAATATCATGGAGTATAGAAGCAATACTTTAACAGAATGAGGGTATAATCAGGAATATGAAACGAAATAATATTACTCACATACTACAGAGTATGAAAAAAATGTTATTTCTACGAATACTGAAAAATATAATATCCCTTACCTCAGAAGAAGACTGGATACTGGAATAGTGAGGTAGCAGACTTCTCTTCTTCTTTCTCTCTATAGATTCTCTCTCTATAATTGCTCTTGTGAGACTTAGTGAATTGGTGAGAATGAAGGAAGAATGAGCTTCTATTTATAGAAAAATATAGTTTCGATAATTGCACATTTTAGGGATCAAAATATTACAGTATAATACCTTCATCTTTTTCTTCATTTTTAATTTAGTCATGCAAGTATTATCAAACTTGCACCACCTCCACTAATAGTACATCATGTGAATCAATAGTTCAATCATGTGAATCAATAGTTCTATACATGTGAAAATACGAATTACAGTATAGTACCTCCATCTATACCTTCATTTTTAACTTAGTCATGCAAGTATTATCAATCTTGCACCACCTCCCCTAATAGTACATGAATGTGAATCATTAGTACACACATGTGAACAAATAGTTATAAGCATGTGAATTAATAGCAATTAATTGCTCATTTATCCGATTAATTACCCGATTGGTCAATATAACTTCCAGACATCAATTATTATCGAAATAAATGTCGATTTCCACTAACACTAATAATCCCGACACCACAATGGAACTATCAATTTCATCTTTAATCAACACGAACTTATTCATCATTAATATTATAACTCACAATATTTAACAACTGAGTTATTCCCGAGGAAAGAGGGCTTTTCGATAAGGATTTCTCCTTATTAGTGCATGATTAGGTGACCAAATCTCTCCTTGTGAACTTCTAGAAATTGTCAATATTGCAAATAATAATATGAATAACTTTGTCGTCTCAATTATTGATTTAATAATAATAAATATTATGCGAGATGATCTTTGTGACAATAATTGAATCAATAATATGAGAGATATTATCGACAATTCTTATAGCAATAATTGAGTATAAGCGAGTGACTTCTCACGTAAGCATCAATAATCAATATCGTGTCTTACTATGCAACCACGCATATTACTATACTTTTATTCTTTGGGTAGTTCAACGGTTTAGCGGTAAAACTTCCGCCGTTATTTTTATAAAAGATAATTCTTTCATTTTCTAACTACGACAATACTTAGTTATGGGTCCACTGATGCTTGCATTGTAAATACGAATATTCCCTGTTAAAACGAATATTCCCAGACCAATAGAATATTATATAACCACTTACTTACTTTGTAAAATTTATAAATATTACCCACAACTATAACATTATATCAAATCCACACCATAATATTCAAAAATATATTTCGAGAAAAATAATCTTTATTCATAAAAGTTGGGGTCTTACATATACACTTGAACGTCTTGCTCGTATGTACATAATCGAGATTGTAAGATTGCATGGTATGCCAGTATCCATAGTTTCTGATCGAGACCCATGATTCACTTCAAGATTTAGGGTTAGTTTACAAAAAGCTATGGGCACAGATTTACGATTTAGTTCAGCATATCATCCTCAAACGGACGGGCAGTCGGAGAGGACTATTCAAACTCTTGAGGATCTATTAAGACTTTGTGTCCTTGACTTCAAAGGAAGTTGGGATAAGTTCTTACCATTGTTGGAGTTTTTCAACAACAACAGTTATCAAGCAAGTATTGGCATGGCTCCATTTGAGGCGTTATATGGAAGAAAGTGTCGTTCTCCAGTATGTTGGGATGAGGTGGGTGAAGGAACGTTGTTGGGATCGGAGTTGTTACGTATGACTACGAAAAAGATTCAAATGATCCAACAACGTATAAAAACCTCACAAGATCGACAAAAGAGTTATGCTGATCTTCATCGAAAGGACGTGGAATTCAATATTGGAGATCATGTGTTGTTACGTGTGTTGCTCCATGGAAAGGAGTTACGAGATTTAGAAAGAGAGGAAAGCTCAATCCTCGATTCATTGGCCCATTTGTAATCCTCAATTGAGTAGGAACTATGGCCTATAGACTCGCCTTACCGCCAAGTATGTCTCGTGTTCATAATGTTTTTCACATATCTATGTTACATAAATATATGAAAGACCTGAACCACATTATTGAATTAGAACCGGATGAGATAGTGGAAGAGTTAACGTATGAGGAGGTTCTTGTTAAAATCTTGGATAAGAAGGATCATATTTTACACTTCAAGGTAATACCTCAAGTCAAAGTTTTGTGGAGAAATCACGATGTGGAGGAAATGACCTAGGAGTTAGAATTTGAAATGAAATAAAGCTATCCTCACCTCTTCGACATATCAGGTACGTACCCTAATTTCAAGGATGAAATTTCATAAGAAGGGGAGGTTGTAAGACCCCAACTTTTTTGAATAAAGAATAATTTTTCTCGAAATATATTTTTGAATATTATGGTGTGGATATGATATAATGTTATAGTTGTGGGTAATATTTGAAAATTTTGCAAAGTAAGCAAGTTGATATAAAATATTCGTTGTGTCATGGAATATTCGATTGGTCGGGGAATATTCGTTTTAACAGGAAATATTCGTACGACGGCACAATCATTGGTGGAACCCACAACGGAAGTATTGTCGTAGTTAGAAAATGACGGAATTATCTTTTTATAAAAATAACGGCGAAAGTTTTTTCGTTAAACTGTTGAACTACCCGGTGGTAAAAGTACAGTAATACGCGTGGTTGCATAGTAGTACATGGTATTGATTATTGATGCTTACGTGAGAAGTCACTCAGTTATACTCAATTATTGCTATAGTAATTGATGCATTGTATCTCACGTTATTTGATTCAATTATTGTTACAGTATTAATATTTTATATAATTGAGACGACAAAGTTATTCATATTATTATTTACAATATTGACAATGTCTAGAAAGTTCTATCGAGGAGAGGTTTGGTCACACAATTAATTGGCGGCCAATCAAGGAGAAATCCTTATCGGAAAGCCCCCTCTTTCCTGGGAATAATCTGGTTGTTAAATATTGTGAGTTATAATATTAATAATGAATAATTTTTGAAGTATTAAGAATGTGTTTATTGAAGATAAGTGAATATTTACAAAAGTTAGAGGGGAATAATGCAAACTTGGAAAATTTTAGGGGTACTAATGTGTAATAAGTTAAATAAATCTGGATCATTGATGGTGGTTGTAATAGTAAATCAATCTGGACCATTGATGGTGGTTTTAATAGTTAATCAATTTGGACCATTGATGGTGGTTTTAATAGTAAATCAATCTGAAAAATCAATTGGTGATTTTAAAAGTAAATCAATCTCAGACCGTCGGTGGTGGTTTTAAAAGTAAATCAATCTGGATAAAATCGATTGTGGTTTTAATAGTAATCAATATGAACCGTCCATTCTAATAGTAAATCAATCTGGACCGTTTGTGAATTAGTTACTATTTAGTCCATTCTCCTATAAATAGAAGCTTAATTCTTCTTTCATTCTCACCAATTCACTGAGATTCACAAGAGACACTATAGAGAGAGAAACTATAGAGAGCAAGAAGAAGAGTTTTATGCTACTTCACTATTGTAGTATCCAGCCTTCTACTAAGGTAAGGGGTATTATTTCTTTCGTACATAAGGAATATTATTTTTCATATTCATCCTTTAATATGTGGGAATAACCTGTCTACACGGATTACGTACCGTATGATAGGTGAAAATCCATTTGCAGCTTCGTATGTTATTTCTTTTCATATTCTTAAATCTAACCCTACTATGGTAAGTTCGATGGTGGATATGTCGTTGAAGCAGGGATCATCGGTTGGGATGACAAAATGGTCGACGAGGTCAAGGGTGTTAGTTCCCAGTAAGCACACAATAGATCTAGAAGGGGGGGTTGAATAGACCCTTTTGTTTTTAAATACTTTTCCCTTTTATTTTGTATTGCTAATGAATTAGCATATGAAAAACATAAGAATCTTTTCAAGCACAGCGGAATAAGTAAAGATCCCCTTCATTGATATATTCATAATCATACATAAATTATTCTTAGAGTTAGTTAAGTGGTAAGTAGTTAATACATTCATAGCAGTTATAGCGGTTAGGAACATAATGTAAATGACAGAATGTAAAAGACACAAGGGATTTTAAGTGGTTCAGAGACTCAAGCTCCTAATCCACTCTTCTGCTTTCAACTAGCAGGATTTCCAGCAAGGAAGGGCACACCCTGAATCACTAAGATTATTTCAAGGCCAGTAGCCTTGGAACTTCAGTTCACTAAGAACTCTTCAAGGTCAGCATCATTGGAACTCCTCTAGTTCCCTAAGAACTCTTCAAGCCCAGCAGGCTTGGAACTTCGTTTAGTCCCTATGGGAAAGGACCCCTCAGGCCCTGGCGTCTTATTGTTGTAGTTGTTATTGTTGGTGGTGGTGGTGGTGAGCTGCTAAGATGTCTTTAAGCTTGAACATCTTATGTACTTAGCAGCTTGGCGTAGTCCTCTTGGTATTCTACTTGGAGTCTGGACTACATCTTTTTTGGTGCAGCTTATCTTTACTCTTTTCTGCTCATCTTCATCTGATGTCAGTTGTGCACCATCACCATCTGGATTTGCTAAGTCTCTGAGATTTTGGTAGACTTCGTCTGGCACTTAGCAATCCTTGAACCCTTCTTGAATGCTTTGCAGACATGATTCTGCATCTGTTCTTTTTCAGCCTTTGGTTCATGGCGATCTGTAGAGTGGCTTTCTTGATCTTCTTTGTACTCTGCCACTTTTCTGAATGCTATCTTCTTGTCCTTCTCGGCTCTCAGCTTAGCTAACATCTTCAGTGGCATTCTCATCCTTATTGAGTAAAGCTCTAGTCTGTTTAAGTCCTTCTTTAAAACTACTTCACTTCCACCTATGTAGTCTCACTGTCACTGAAACTTGTTCTGTTAATCTCTGGTGGAACTCGTAGAGTCAACAATAGAATTCCAACAACTCAACGATTCTGTAACTTCGCAATCATCAGCAAGCCTTGATCTTTGAAGCTCTGTTGATTTATACTCCTTCCCAATCTTCCCGTTGGAAAGTAGCCGTTAAAAGCTTTTTGAATTGCTTCGCAGATCTCGAGTTATTTGGTGTAGGCTGCAGATGTGACATGACATCCTTTTCGACTTTCGACTTTTCGACATCAGCTTCACTGTTTCCCTACCCGTCGAGAGATGTCACTTTGATGTCTCGGGCAGGTAGTCAACTTTATTTCCTCCTTCTGATTTCTCGATCAGAGGTTGTCCTTTTGCATCGATGCTCTTCGATAAGCTCTGTTCGACCATCAATCTTCAGATTGAACCGTTGCCAATGCTTCAACCTTCAGATGAATGAACTCTACGATTCTGATATATATCTTCTTGGACTTGATCGTAGTATCTAGTTGACAGGTAGAGATAAGACTATGATCTTAAAGAGTGTTGATTGGATCTTTAATGTAAAACAACTCTTCCTTCTCTTGAGCAGTGCTTCAATACTTCTATTTGCTTTGATTGCTCTCAGATACTGATGGCTTGACTCTTTGTTCTGGCCCCTTCTGAATAGCAAGACACTTCAGATTTGTGACATGTCCAGCTCGCTTTCTCCTTGTGATCTCTCATTCACTTATCATCAATGGACTGACCCAATGCTTATTCACTTAAGCCTTGTTTTTCAGAGGCTGGCCAATATCTTTGTGTACACTCCATCAGTTCCTTCTTTGTTTGGCAGACACTATGAACCTGGTTGCTTTCAAGATTGTCGTCTTCTATTTTCTTGACAGCTACTGTACTTGCTGACTTTCCTTAGTCAGTTACTAAAGTCTTCTTCTGATCAACTTATGGAAGACTTCATCTCGAATGGCTTCACAACTCAATATGGATGTTGATTGAGTTGGTGCTTAGATCTTCTGTTAGCTTACATGCCATTCGTTGAGTGCTCTTTAGTTTCCTTTAGGTGGGATGTATCTTTGCAGTACCAACCAGAGGCTTCGTTCCTTTGGATATTCTAGGAGTGCTCAATTGTTGAGAATCATGTTTGCTCTATAATTTTGCCTTGGCGTTATGAGCACATTTGTTGAAGTCTAAGTTCTACACTCTGCGATTCAGCTTCGGCTGTGTAGACACTATGACTCCGAGATCAGATCTTGACACTCTACAATTTTTGTCGTTGTGCTTGTTGTCTTTATCTGATCTTACTCGACTACGATCTCTACCTCTGATACGATTAGTAGACTCTACGAATCTAAGTGTAGTCTACGATTCTTGACTTGGCTTTGACATCAGTAGACTCTACGACTCAGAGTGTAGTCTACGATTCTTGACTTGGCTTTGGCAGATGCTCGGTCGGCTCATAGGCAGACTGTTTGTACGATTCTGAACATGACTTCCTCAGCAGACTACGGCTCTGAGGAAGTTCTCCTCGACACACTATGATCCTTCCTCATCTCTCCTAGTAGTCTATGAACTCTGAGATCTACTATCTTGCAGACTATAATTCTGCCTTGATAGCTCTCGAGTTTTCCTTGACTCTCCTGGAAGACTACGATTTCTGGTGCAGTGCTCGACAATCAGACAAGCCTATCTATTACATTATAAGATCAACTTAACAAGCTTGATCTTTCTATATTTATAGTCCTTGTACATCATTTCTTTTTAAGGACTTTACAAAGCTGTTTTTCTTATATAGGATCAACCTAACATATTTGATTAATTTATTCTAAGACCTTGTACATATATTTCTATTATCTATCAAAGGACTTTACAGCTTTTCTTAATGCAAGCATACTTGCATATTCATTCATATATATCATAATCAAATCATATATAAATAGGAATATCATTCGCATGCTTATTCCTAACAAAGGGGATACTCTCATATTTCATCAAGCTAGAGAGGCGCTAAAGTAACAATTTCTTTAGTTCGGTTGGAAGAAGGTTGTTTGGGAGGAGAAGGGATGCGTAAGGGAGAGTATTCGAGAGATGTTTTTGTATTGTCTCTCTTATTCGGTTGGTCAGAAGAAAGGTCTTCGGGTCCTTTTCATTTTTGGCTTTGGTTTGGCGTTGGTTCAAAGGTACTGGTTGAGATGGCTTCAATAATTGGAATGTTTTTAGTAGGGGTGATAGGGGCTTCAGATAAAGTAGTTTTGGGTTCTTCGGAAGTTTGGGTAATAATTTTGGTACGCCTTTTCTTGACCCGAAGGATTTTGGTCCTTTCAAAATTTGGCATGTCCAAGGGGCTTTATCTGAAGTGGGGAGTGGGAATTATTGGTTGTTTAGGCTTTGGTACCTTTGCTGTTGGTTTGGGTTTGGTTTGGGATTTGGATGGTTCTTCAGCTATGACTTTCAATGGTGTGGTTTCGATATTGGGATGGACGCCGGATGATTGGGGGATCTCTTCAGTGGTGGGATCTTCGTCAAGTTCCGTTTCGGGAGTTGTTGGTCTGATGAGAGATATTGTATACAGAAAGTAGATCAGAATCAGAAGTAAACAAATTGAGAGATATGTGTATGCAAGGAGGAGACGGAGGGTTTTAGAACTTACATTTGTGATCGTACAGCCAGGATGGCTTGGTCAGAAGGTTTTAGTCTCATTCTTTCATCGGCAATTTTTTGATCAATTTTACTATTTCAATGACTCGATTTGGAGGGGTTTCTCCGATGTTGATGTTCGGGTGACCGTATAAAGCCCAATCTGGGAGTTAGAGAGTGTCTGGTCCTTTGACGAAGAACTAATCTTTGTGCCAACCTTTGTAGCTCTAAGGGGTACCCATCAAGGATCGTTTTTAAAAATTTTGGTTTGGTTTTGGTTGATATTTTCTTAAGGCTTTGAACCTAGGTTCTCGGGATCGGCCAAACTGGTATAAAGAAAGGAAGAAATCAGGGGTGGGAGGAACGCCGACTTTATGGCAGAAGGCGATAAAAGCAACGATGTCGATATATGAATTTGGCACCAGCTGGGCGAAGCCGATGCCAATAAACCCTAACAAGATGATGATAATAGCTTGGATAGGTAGCCGAATCCCTTTTTCTAGTAGGGTGAGCGGCATCGCTGTCCAGCCATCGGTTCGGTGATACATTCGGTCGGTGGCGAAAGGGGGCTTTTAGTTGATGGGTATCTGGCATGTGGTAATGTTCTCGAATTGTGGTAAGGTCTTTTTCAGTGATGGTGGATTTGGTGTTAGCATGAGGAAAATAAGTTTTGTTCGAATACTCTTAGATAATTTTTTGGAAATTAATATTTGCCTTGGATAAGTTTGAGGTGTGGTGGGCAGAGCTGGTGGTTGCAGTTGTAGTGACGATGGTGGATTTGATGGAGCTTGCGGTGGCAGTAGTTACAGGTATTGCAGGGATAGAAGAGAGTGGGATGGCGTTGATTGTCTCGTCGGTGGTGTTTGGAATGCTTGAGGAAACCATGGATGGAAGGTTCAAAGAGGTTCTTGCCGTGGGAAAAATTTTGCAATGAGAAGGAAGGATAAAGCTCTGAAGATTTTGAAATAAAAAAGGTGGATTTGCTGATTTGGGGGAAAGAATTTTTTAAATTAAATTTCTTTTCAACTTCGCACGCTTTTCGAAAATAAGGCTATTAAATGGGAGCTTATGATTACAAACATGGGAGAATGTGGTGGGGCCCTTACATTATGGGTTGAGTAGTCTTCCGAGGAGTTTGGACTTTGCAGCATTTATTCTTAATTATTGGGTTTTTATTGAGGAATTCTTCCATTAAATGTTTCATTTAACCAAAAGACGGGGGGTAATGTTGGGGCGTAATAATTTGGGCCCGAATTTTATGGTGGGCTAAAGTCCACTTAGAGGTATTTAACCATGCATAGGAGTTCGTTTTGATAGTTGAGTATTTTAAGGAATCTAAGATTCCTAATTACATTTAATTTTCTACTCTTAAGAAAAGTATCAAAATATAATTCGACTTCCTCTCTTTAAGGAGATTCTATTTGGTCCCATTAAGGAATCATACCTAAAGAGGAATCTTTATTCTATATGGGGAAAGAGGTGTGATCACTATAAATACAAGGCTATACCCTAATCATCAAGTACACGTTCATATTATTTTACAGCACTAGAGCATTAAGCCTCCATTGTTAAACATTATTCAGCCTATATTTATTCTCACATTGGAGCTATCCCCCAGTGGCCCAAACCATTAAGCTTTTGGTGTGACCTCGTTTCTGTGCAAGATTTGACACGCTTTGGTGATTGAGGCTCGTAGACGAATCATGGTGTTAATAACGCTAATGGACACCATATAAACTTCTAAAGTACAGTCATATCTCCAAAATAATAATAGAATAAGAATATTTGGACCATTTTTAACACGGCCAAGGAAAGAACAAGCCGTCATGATAACGCCACATTTAAGTCTGACTAATCTACTTTCAACAATTCATGTACCGAAAAAAAGTCATACGAAAAAAAATATCCCAATTACAAGGGGTTAAATACATTTTTTTTCCATTCTATTAGGGGTCGGTTTACAAATACATCATCGAACTGATTTTTTTTTATTCGACTCACTGAACTATAATTTTTATACAAACCATTACAAATTCTGTTAAATTGTTTGACTTTGGACAGAAAAATTACATGAGATGTCACGTGAGAAAGAGAAAACGTATATGTCAGACATTTTTCTTTGTGGCATGCCTAGACGAAAACTTTTATAAATTTAATGTTAAATTAATCAAAATTAAATAAAATAATCCATTCAAAATAAAAGTATAATAAAAATAATTTTTTAAAATTTATTTTAATCATTAATATTTATTTGGTATGGTAAAACTTTGATATTATAGCATATAAAAAATCTTTTTTCAAATTATAGTAAAAATTTAAATAAATTATTTAAATTACACATAAATATATAATTTTGTTTTAATTTAAATAACTCATTTAATTTATTAGTTTAATTAAGCTCTCTTTAGATAAAACTAAAATTAGTAATATAACATATAAATGTCTACATGTTATATTACTAATTTTATCATAATACCCTCAACATAAATAATAAAAAAATTATTAGTATTTTTTAAACAAATTTATCTTTTACTGTATTAAGATATATTACATATATTTTAAAATAAGATAAATTTGGGTAAATTTTGAATTTGAGTAATGTCTTTAACATTATTCATAAGTATTTTCATAATAAGCACAAATTAAAACTCATAAAAATAAATTCAAACTTCAAAATATAACTAAAATTTTTAAAATTAATTTTTATTTTTATTTTTAAAATTAATATAATTATTATTTATATTATGAAATCATCAAATCTAAGCTTAAATATAAAAATTCTTATAAAATCGATTTAATAGCATGGGTTCAAACCATAACTAAGAAGGTGATTTGATTTATTAATCTTCTGTTTTTTCTCTTTCGTTTCAAAATCAAATAGCTAGAAATATGTGGATACAAAAGATTAGGTGCTTGTTTTCTATGTAAAGAAGAGACCCCATACCAAATTCCGACTAACAAAATCAAAGCAGTAGTCACTTCAGATATACAAAATTAAAAATAAGATTTCTCAACCATAAAACTCCAAATCTGAACATGAAAAAAGATAAGCAATACAAAAATATATAAAATCCAGATCGGAACACAAAAAGTAAGCAATCAGAACAACCTAATCTGAACATTTTAAAAGATAAGCAATGAAGGTCATAACACCCAGATCAGTACAATCACACCGGAACAAAAGGAAGATTCCGACAGGACCAAATTGCGTAACTTCGAACAAGAACCATGAAGCCCCCTACTAATTCGCACATGAAGCCCCCACAATCTAGCAACCCCGGATCTGGTGATATAGTGCTCTATTTTTTTTTTCAAAACTACATTTGGGTTTCTTTGGATCTGGGTTGTTGGAGTTTTAGAACTTAGTTGCTTTGGATATGCACTTAGGTTTCTTTGGATCTGCGATAAAGATATGAATGAATAGGGTCCCGTCGACTGAACTGATCGGGGGCTGCTTCAGCTCCTATTTTTTCTCTTCTCAACCATCGGATCAGACGGTGTTCAAAATTTCACAATTTTTATTTTAGATTTGGATTTGAATTTGTGGTGAAAAATTGAAGATGATGAATTAGATTTGGATTTTGGCTAGTTTCAACTACTATGATGAATTAGATTTAGATTTGTGGTGAACAAGATGATGATTTAGATTTAGATTTAGATTTGGATTTGTGGTGTAGAAGATGATATATTCAGATTTAGATTTGTGGTGAAGAAGATGATGAATTATATTAGATAATTTGTATCTTTAAAGTTAAATTAAAATATTTAAAAGGTAATATGAATTCATTAATTTTATATAAATACATTTGTAAAAAATTATACACTAATATATTTTATTATTAATTTATTTAATTAATATATTTTATTATTAATTTATTTTATTAATTTAATTATTTGTTATTTAAAAAAAAGAGAGAATTTAAGCTTGAAAATCAAAAAATTTCAAACATAGGGAGTACTATTTTTTATGTGAACTTTATCGAAAAGAAGTCCGAAACTCGTGAATTTATTTGAATAGAGTTCGAGTATAATTTATTATAGGCTCAAATGGATTGAACCTAATCTAAAGACCTATATTTTTAAATCAAATCGAACTCTGACAATCTTGAACCCGACTCATATATCCTGATTGACAAGCCTATAAACAGGGCCAAGTGTCTTGAATAAATATGAGAGTAGTCCATGGACCATACTCAAAGAGAGAGATAAACTTCATCTATGAAAGGCCTCATATGGGCTGACATAAGGTTTCCTTCTGGACTTAAATATAATTTAGGCTTACTTATTTTCCAAAAGCTTCAAAAATCTAAATTAAATATGGGAACAATTACATTTCCACCATATAAAATCGTAGTTCTAGATCATATTAGCAACAATTTTTATTGTCGCTATACATCTATAACGATATTTTTTATGTGAAAATATTAAAAAGTCATGTGAAAATATCAATTTTCTATAGATAGTCTAATGCTAAATTCATAATGGGCAGCAATATTGAAATTTTCTACCTATATTTGTAATGATATTTTCTTCTTTGTTCACTCCTTTTTAATTTTTATGCTTATGAAGAAATCTAACATTTTTCTTTGTGAATGTATTTTATTTTTTTGGCTAAGCAAAATATTATACTTATAACTCCAGAAATTACATGATTATATCTAGCCAAACATTCTTCGGCCATATACATCTCATCTCATCTTATAGCACCAAACTTTTTCTTTCCAAATACAAAACCAGACCAATTAATCAGGCAAACAAACTACCTTACTCGTGCAATGAAGCAACCAGGGGTGGATCTAAAAAAAATTCTGAGCAGAGAGGGATTTTAATTAATTTTTTTTGTTGAAGTTAAATAAAAAAATTGAACTAATCATAATATTAACTATAATAATGTTTACAAATTGTAATAAATATTCATAATCTAAACTAAAAAAGAAATTTTAAATAAAAAATATTTCGATACAATTTAGAAGACAGAAGCAGAATAACTCTACGTTTGTCTGTGTTTGTATTTAGAATACAAATGAATTTTTTTTGCCTCTTCTAAGTTTAACTTTTCTATTAATATATTTCCTTAAATAATTTATTTACTTACATATTTACTCCAAACACTGTACCTATAAAAAAAATCAACAGGGGCATTTGCCTATACTGCCCCATTAACGGATCCGCCCCTAGAAGCAACAAAGAAGGAAATTGACAACAACCAGAGGCGAAGCTACATAGAAGATTGTGGGGTCAATTGACACCAATGAAAAAATAATTGTTTTATAATGTAAGGTAAATTTTAAAAATTTTAAGTATTATATATAAATTGACCTACTAAAATTTTCTATTATACGGGGTCAAATTGAAGATTTATAACTTTGTCAATTAAATTTTAACCACATATGACTCATATTCTCTCAATATATGTATCTCTCTATAATATTTTAAACTAAATAATAATCTAATGTATATTATTTTTAAAAATAAATAATGAATTACTTACTTATGAACAATTGTGATTAAAAAAAATCTATTATGAGTCGATATAGTGTATATATACCATATATTATTATTTATTATATTGTCATTGTATATATATATATATATATATATATATATATATATATATATAGAGAGAGAGAGAGAGAGAGAGAGAGAAGTTCTAGAGAGTCGCATTTTAATAGCGTCAGGACTTTTTTTTTTTTTTTTTTTTAAATACAACTAAAAAAAAATAAATTATGGAACTTGAATTTTTATAATACGATGTTTTTGGGTATAATTTGGATACATATATCAAAACATGTATATCGATGCATCTCATATGTACATATTTTTTAGTATAAGTATCAAAACACGCCAAAACACGGATTTTCAGACTGTCAGGAGTCGAGACGAGGATCCGTGTCAGATATAGGTAGGCGTGTTTTGGTATAAGTATCAGTGTTTTGAGGTGTTTTGGATCACCTATAAAAAATGTATATGTCTGATCTGCATGCGGTATGCAGACATATATTTTGATATATGTATCCAAATTACACCCAAAATATTGTATTATGTAAAAATTCAAGACGGATCCTGTCCGGACTCTCGGACAGGTCCAAAATCTGGACCTTGAATTTATTTTTATTTTTTTGTAGAACAACTAAAAAAAATAAAAATTATGGAACTTAAATTTTTCCATAATATAATGTTTTGGGCGTGTTTTGAATACCTATACCAAAAAATGTATGTACAGTCTGCACAGACATGTTTTGATATATGTATCCAAATTACACCCAAAACACTGTATTATGTAAAAATTCAAGTTCCATAATTTTATTTTATTTTTTTAGTTGTATAAAAAAAAAAAAAAGGCCCGGACGCTACTAATATGCGGGCGTCCGGACCGGAACCGGACTCTATATATATATATATATATATATATATATATATATGTGTGTGTGTGTGTGTGTGTGTGTGTGTGTGTGATCTAAAAGTACAAAAGTATTTTTAAAAATGGCTCACCCCGCCAAATTATTTATAACTTAATAATAATTTTGACCCTACTAAAATTTATTAATGGCTTCGCCACTGACAAGAAATTAAAACCCAGCACCCAATACGCCTAATACGCCATGCAAAACCCAGCACCCAAAAACAAGCAAAAAGGCCAACAAATAAAGCAGGATACATTGAAAAGAAATCAAACCACAAACCCAGCTAGCCCAAATGTCAAGCTTCTCTTTCCCTATATGCTAACACCAAAATACTCAGTTCTAGACTCCATTTCAGGATTGATACATATATGTGATGATACATTTGTAGGGTCTCTTACCTATAAAAATTGTGAACTATGGTGGTTAAATTGTACTCCCACCAAATTACTTTTCAGGTAGCATCTCATTCTTGATTTGCTAACACAAAGTATAGGCATGGAATGCACTTTGGCAATGTTGAAATTGTATTAGCATCTCATTCTCGAACATTCTCTAGGGGAAAAAAAAGTAGTACTTAAATAAAATAATTAGAACAACTCAAAATAATTAAAGCATTACAAAGTAAATGGAGCATATGAAGTAGTTGCCAATGGCATCTTTCCCCCACTTGTTTAGAGGGCTTATGCTTAATTCCAGAAATAAACACAATTTTTTTAAAGTTGAATAAAATTTGACAAATTTTATTCCATTCCAATTGACAACTAAAATTTACAACTTAACACAATTGACAAATTTACAAATTTGACAGGAAATAAAATTTACAAATTTGACAGGAATGGAATGGTTCATTCCATTCCAATTGACAACTAAACACAATTTTTTTAAAGTTGAATGACACTTCTGTCATTCTAAGTTGTCACTCACTTTTAAAGTCGACCTCAAAGTTCATTTTTCGCCAATTAAGTCCTTACAGTGATATATTTTGGCGTTTCAGTTCTTTTTACCATATTTTGCCTCAACCCGACTTATTTTGACCAAATTTTTACCCAACCCGGTCCAGTTTGATCCGACCCCAATTTCACCTTTTTAGCAATAAAAAAAGTTTTAAAATTATTTTAAAAATAATTATTATTTGAACATTATTTTAAATAGGATTATATGACAATTTTATGAGTCTTTGTGTTACTTTTTGAATTGAAGGATTGGTATTGATTAAGGAATGGAGTAGAGAAGGGAATAGGATGCAGAGTGGAATGATTCTTTCTATTTCAGTTGGAATGAGTCATTTCATACCCTACTTTAAAAAAAAAAAATTACAAACTTGGCACGAATAGAATAGTTCATTCCATTTCAATGGACAACTAAACACATTTTTTTTTTTCATTTTATATGAACGATTCATTTCTTTCCTACCTTCATTCCTGCAATCCAAACGTAGCATATAATACACAGACATAGAGACGCATTTTTATTTTTTTCAAAAAATATTACATATACTTTATTAATTTATTTTGGCATATCTTGGGGTGTAAAGTAAAATCGTGGAAATTAATTTTTTTTTAAAATAAAAATTTTGGGGGTAGCAAAATTATCAAAATTTATAAATAAATAAATTCAAAAATATGAGGGTAGCTCGCCCCGGGCCCTATGCTTAGGGGTGAGCATTCGGTTATTAATCGAATCGAACTAGAAATTCGGTTATAATCGATACCCGAAAATGTCCTATTTTAACTATCCGAACAAATAACCGAAATGTACACTAACCGAATAACCGAATAGATTATTCGGTTATTCGGTTAATAACCGAATTTAAACATAATCTTGGAATCTCCGACGACAGATCTATCGTCGTCACTCGTCATGCACTCAGATTTATTATTATTATTATTCCCTTTGCACCTAGAAGAAAATTTCACTGCTACGACTGATCTCATCATTCCTTTATTATCATAATTAGATGGATGATCAGTAGTAGTAGTATCCCATGGCCAGTACTTTTGACGATGATCAGAATGTTGTATAATGGATGCTGCTCTGCTAGTCGTCGTTGTGGTAACCTGCATGGCTGCTGCCAACACTTGTATGAGGACTATCAACTTCAGATAATTTATTTCCATGAGAGAGAGAGAGGGAGAGAGATCGTAGCCTGATGTCTGTTGCCTGCTGCCTGCTGCCTTCTGCCTGTACGTACGTAAGAGGAGGAGGAGTACGTAGTAGTAATCTAGAAGAAGATTGATGCCGAACAACGGTTATTAACGTTGCTACGTGCTTGTTCGGTTATTCGGTTAAATCGAATAACCCAAAAGTAATACCCGTACAAACTAACCGAAAACGGTACAAAAATTCTGATATAACCGAAATAATAAAAATAACCGAATTGTCAGAATATTTCGATTTAATTATTTCGGTTGTGTTCGATTTTTCGGTTATACCCGTTTTTTGCTCAGTCCTACCTATGCTAGCTCCGTCCTGATTATATTAACAATTAATTTCATAGTAAAATACGTATAATTCATAGTAAAATTATTCGAATAAATTTAATTTAAAATAAGGCACTATCAAGTAAAGAAAAAGTACAACTACTAGTTATCCTAAAATCAACCTTGTGTTAATGGTTTAGAGTCATACTCCTTTGTTTGCAAAATGATGTTTGAAAGTTGAATAATTTTCATTGTATGGAGAATTAAGAAGCCAGAAAAAAGTTGGAAAAGGAATTGAAGAGAAAAGAGAGAAATTGAATGAAAACAAAGGGGAGATAATTTTCATTGTTTGGATGAAGTGAGAAATTGAAGATGATAGTTACTTTAATTTTGAGGAATTCTATATGATTGTTCTTTCATTTTCTTCACCTCTATTTCCCTGTTTGAGCCTGCTCCCTTGTCATGCACCAAACTGGTGATTATCATTCTGGCTTCTTTGTTCGGGTATGCTATATATATATATATATATATATATATATATATATATATATATATATATATAGAACCAGGATCCTATCAGGAATCCAGATTTTAGTAAAAGACGGACTTTTTTTTGTTTTTTTAAAACAACTAATTTTTTTTAATATTTTATGGGCTGAAATTTTTCCATGTCTGATATTTTAGGCGTGATTTGATACCTATACTAAAAAATGTATGTACAATTTGCATAGATATGCATGCACTGTTTTTTTTATATCGATCCAAATCACATCCAACTGTTATATTATAAGAAAATTCGGTTCTATAAAATATTAAACTTTTTTCTCAGTTGTTTTAAAAAAAGCAAAAAAAAAAAAAAAAAGGTTAGCATTTTGTTAAAATGCGGAGTCCTGATAGGATCTGCTCCCTATATATATATATATATATATATATATATATATATATATATATATATATCCCGACTCTCTCCATAGAATCAAGAAATGAACCAACTATAACGACGATTTTTCCGTCATTTATAGCATAAAAACCAACTTTCTATACTATAGTGATGAAAAAAAGCGTCGTTATAGCCAATTCGTTCTTAATTCGACTTCTTGGGTTAGTTAGAGAAACAAATGTATATATATATATATATATATATATATATATATATATATATATATATCTAGGAAAAAAAATTAATGGGTCAAAATATATATAGTAGCTTAAACTAGGAAAAAAATTTAATGGGTCAAATTCTAAATTACACCCAAAAAATAAAAAAAAAAAAAAAAAGTTTAATAGGTCAAATTACTAAATTATACCACAAAAAATATATTATATATATATATAGAGAGAGAGAGAGAGAGAGAGAGAGAGAATAGATCACATGGGTCTCGAGACATGACTTAAATCTGGATCATATTTTTTTAAAACAACTAAAAAATAAAATAAAATTATGGAACTTGAATTTTTACATAATATAGTGTTTTGGGTGTACAGACATATTTTGTTATATGTATCCAAATCACACCCAAAATAACTGTATTATGTAAAAATTCAAGTTTCATAATTTATTTTTTTTAGTTGTTTTAAAAAAAAAACAAAAAAAAATAAGGTCCGGATTTTATCAGGTCCTGGAGTCCGGACCTGATCCGGCCTCTCTCTCTCTCTCTATATATATATATATATATATATATATATATAATCAGTGAGATCAAATTACTAAATTACACCCACAAAAAATTTATTACATCATATATATTCACTACTCAATACGTAGCTTCGCCAATATATATATATATATATATATATATATATAAACGATAAAATGGCTGAAAGAGTTTAATATGTCATTGAGGATATTTTGAAATTCACTTGGAGCATTTTTTAGGCCAAATGCCTGAACATTCCATTCATAATGTCCAAAGCGAATTGATGAATCTTTATTTGTATCTTGATCATCGAGGATGAATGACAATTTGCCAGAAACCGGATTTAAGGTCGAATTTACTATAATCAGTGAGATCAAATTACTAAATTACACCCACAAAAAATTTATTACATCATATATATTCACTACTCAATATGTAGCTTCGCTTGATATATATATATATATATATATATATATATATATATATATATATATATATATATATATTATAGTTGAAAAAATTGCTTTGTAGTAAGATATAGAACAATAATATTTTTGCCTGAATCGAATGGTTGACCACTCCTTCCTTAAGACTATATTCGCCCCTTACTTTTGCTACACAGGGTTATTGCGAATTAGTTTCCAAAGATAAGACAGACCCAAATTTTATTTTATACTAAAATTTGTTGTGTAGGAACAAATCTAGTGCTAAACTATAAATGAAAGAAAAAATATTATAACAAGAAAAATATATAGAATTGAATAATTTTCAGTGAATGGAATTGGGTGGATTTCTGACCTATTTATAGGTCGTATCCCAATTCTAATGTTGGGTCGTATCCCAAAATTTGGGATATGCCGTATCCGTTCTTTATTTTTGGCACGTATCCCAATTCCTCCCAATTCTAATGTCAGCGTATCCAATTCCTCCCAATTCTAATGTCAGCGTATCTTTTATTATTGTCGGCCTTATTAAAAAAATATATAAATATATATAAAAATGTTGTTGCTGCAAGACCCCGAATTTTATGAAATGAAAGTATTCAATTTTTTTATAATTATTATTTTATTTCATAAATGGTTAAATTCAAAAAAGGTTAAAGTTAAGGGTGATATACGAAAATTTTGCAAATTAAGCAAGTTGATATAAAATATTCGTTATGTCGGGGAATATTCGTTTTACCAGGCAATATTAAATGATTTAAAACAAAGGAAGTATTATCATAGTTAGAAAGCGGCGTAATTATCTTTTAATAAAAATAACGGCGAAAGTTTTCTAGTTAAAGCTGTTGAACTACTAGATAGTAAAAAAATACGATGTCTGGCGTGGTTGCATAGTAGCACTGCGGTATTGATTATTGATGCTTACGTAAGAAGTCATTCACGATTTATACTCAATTATTCTTTGTAGTAATTGTTGCATCATATCTCTCATATTATTGATTCAATTATTGTCATATTATCATACATATAATATGTTATATTATTAAATCAATAATTGAGGCAACAAAGTTATTCATATTATTATTTGCAATATTGAAAATGTCTAGAAGTTACATCGAGGATAGGTTTGGTCACCTAATTGCTTGGCATGATAAGGAGAAATCTTTATCGGAAAGCCCCTCTTTCACAGGAGCGACTGGTTGTTAAATATTGTGAGTTATAATATTAATGATGAATAAGTTCGTGTTGATTAAAGATGAAATTGATAGTTCCATTGTGTGAGAATTATTAGTGTTAGTGGAAATCGACATTTATTTCGATAATAATTGATGTCTAGAGGTTATATTGACCAATCGGGTAATTAACCGGATAAATGAGCAATTAATTGCTATTAATTCACATGCTTATAACTATTTGTTCACATTTGTGTACTATTGATTCACATTCTTGTACAATTAGGGGAGGTGGTGCAAGATTGATAATACTTGCATGACTAAGTTAAAAATGGAGGTATAGATGGAGGTACTATACTGTAATTCGTATTTTCACATGATTAGAACTATTGATTCACATGATTGAACTATTGATTCACATTATTTACTATTATGGGAGGTGGTGCAAGTTTGTTAATACTTGTAGGACTAAATTAAAAATAAAGAAAAAGAGGAAGGTGTTATACTGTAATATTTTGAGCCCCAAAACGTGCAATTATCGAAACTATATTTTCCTATAAATAGAAGCTCATTCTTCCTTCATTTCTCACCAATTCACTAAATCTATAGAGTAATTATTATAGAGAGAAATTATAGAGAGAAAGAAGAAGAGAAGTCTGTTACCTCACTATTCCAGTATCTAGTTTTTTCTAAGGTAAGGGGTATTATTTCTTTCGTATTCATGAAGATAGCTTACATTATTCCATTCTTTATTATTATGTTGGAATAACTTGCATCATGAAGTACCGCATACATGGTAAAATTCTTACATTATTCCATTCTTTATTATTATGTTGGAATAACTTTTGCTCTATTCAAAATACCGCATCGTGGTGAAATTTTTACATTATTCTATTCTTTATTATTACGTTGGAATATCACATGCATGCGGATTACATGATGACTGGTTCCATTCTTTATTATTCTATTGGAATATCACATGCATGCATGATTACGCATTGACACTGGTTCCATTATTTATTATTCATTGGAATAACTTTCGCATGCGATTGCTATCGCATGTACGGTGAATTCTTTTGTTATTCCATTCTTTATTATTCTATTGGAATAACCTGTCTATGTGGATTACCGCATGCATGGTGAATGATCCTTCGTATTCTTTCCTTATTAAATTGTGAAAATGATGCATCTACGTGGATTCTGCATGGCGGGTGAAAATTCATTTCATATTTCGTATATATTCTATTATACTCAAATCGAGATATCATTTCTTTTGTACTCATCATGGAATATCATTTTCTTTGGTTTTTTTTTACGCATTACTATTCACGGGTTACTATTCACCTAGTTACTATTCACTCTGGTATTATTCACTCGAGTATTCGGGGTACTTTTTGTGCTGGAGTACTATTCATGAGTTACTATTCACGGGTTACTATTCACCTGATTACTATTCACTCTAGTAGCATTCACTCGGGTATTCGGGACACTTTTCGTGTCGGAGTACTATTCATGGGGTACTATTCCCGAAGTACTATTCACGGGGTACTATTCACCCAAAAAAATATATTTCTTTTTGTCCAAATTATTTTTGGTACATGAATATTATTCTTGAATTTTACTCTACAAAGAAGTATCATGTTGACAATTTGGACGTTATTGATTCCTATATAAATTAAATTATAAATCTTTAAAATTTATCCTAGAACTTGTTTTATTGAATTATTATATCATTGTCATCATCCTCATGCTTATATTGTGATGAAAGTCATCTTTGGCTTACGTGCATAGATGGACTTGGTATGATTATGACCAGGGATTATTCGGTATAATCACTACCGTGATGTGACGAATGATGTGGTAAAAGTCCTCATTGGCCTGTAGTTCATTGATGGACAGTTGTTAGTATGATTATGATCAGGGATTATTCGGTATAATCATGACCATTGATGATTACATGAATATCCTTGGTGCGTAGTGCGCGGGGATGATTCGATTTTATTTATTAAGCTGAGTCTCTGCGATAAAGTTGATGAAAAACTTTTAAATCATAGAAGATAGTAGATTTTATGCTCTACTTGACTCTTCTAATGGATTGCTTATTCTGCTGCGATTGTTGATCTAAAACTTGTTGTCTATTGTATTCTATCAGTTATTATATTGTTGAAGGCTAAGGATAAATTATTCTGCATTATCTTAGTCATAATATTTCTTCTTTGGGCTAGTTGAGCTCACCCTTTCTTTCATTGTTCTCTTGAAATGAGAATATATTTGGGACGAGTCGGGGAATGGAGTGATGGTCCAGGATAAATGGCTTTAGTAGTCCTCACTATTCTATGGAATAATGTGATAATAATTGTAATGAGAACTCCATTGAGTGTGGATATTGTCTAGATGATAATATTATTGTTTAAACTCTCGGCTATGTTTTGTAAGTATTTTACATTTTGTTGTCAGATAATTAAGTTGTATTTGAATTTATGTACCATATATCTGGTGACCCAAGATGGGTGATGTATACCTGTTTTGGGGCGTCACGGTTAGTATCAAAGCTTAGGGATATGATCCCCTGGTGAGATGTGAGACAAGAACTAGGAGGGAGAGGCGGGAATTCCTTCACTAGTATGACCTACCTAAGTTTATTTGGTATTTAATTGGGCTGGTCGAGTATAGGGATAATATGTGATATGTCAATTAACCCTTGTTTTGTGATGATTTGAAAATGGCATCCGAAAATGTTGAGATTAGCAATGAAGCACATGAGACCGTTGAGTCACTAACGATCAATACCGAGGATAATGTGCGGCAGAAGACAATAATCTGGTGTAAAAACAACAACGATCCGACCAAATGACGAAACGATGTTATGTTGAGGAACTTTTTAGAATTCATGCAACACCAAAGAGAGAGACTCTCATTCATAATGCAGTGGAAACAATGGCAACCCACGGTGGTCACCGCTAAGCGATTCAAGGAGCTGGGACCGCGTAGAGTTTTGGGAAAAGCGAACCACTTAAAGGCGGAGGCGTGGATAAAGCAGATTACCAAGATATTTGATGTCTTGGAATGCTTAGAGGAGAAAAAGGTTCCCTTCGCCACCTTTATGTTGCATGAAGAGACAGATTACTGGTGGGAATCTGTAAAATGTACCCAGCTTGACACACTCAAGATGTCTTGGGAGAAGTTCCAAGAGCTGTTCAACGACAAGTACTTTCTCGAAAGTATTCGTCACATGAAGGAGGTGGAATTCATCAAGTTGGAGCAAAATAATATGACCGTGTGGCAATACGAGGCTAAATTTGCGGAGTTATCCCGGTTTGCATCCCATTTGGTCGATAATGAGGAGCGAATGACGCGAATGTTTCTAAGAGGTTTGAAACCCGAAATACATCAATACCTCATTTCTCACAAACTTTGTTTATATTCAAATGTTGTGAATAAGGATCAGTTATTGGAGCGCGATAATGAGTCAGCACAACCAAAAGGCAACGACCAACAACACGATAATAATCGTACCGGTGGCAACGACCATCGAAACAATGATAACCATCATGAAGGAAATTATCAGGCAAGAAATGGTAACCATTTCGGTGGTAATCATGGCCAAGATAATAGAAGAAATAATTCAAGTGGAAAATTCAAGAAGAGAAGATTTAACGATGATGGGAATACGTCGACAACAGCACCAACACCAGCAACAACAACAAATTCTAGAGGAGGAGAACGACCTCCAGCTAGATGCTACAGATGCGGAGAGGAGGGACACATAAGTCCAAACTGTTCACAGCCTTCCAAGGTATGTTTTAGTTATGGAAAAGACGGTCACATAGCTCGATTTTGTCCTGTAGCGAAATCAAGTCCAGCTGGGACGGTGGCACCAAAGGTGGATACGAACAAAACAAAGTCGGCGGTTTCAGGGAGAGAATTTTTCGTGACAAAAACTAGGGATATGATCCCTGGCTAAGATGTGAGACAAGAACTAGGAGGGGAGAGACGGGGAATTCCTTCGCTAGTATAACCTACCTAAGTTTATTTGGTATTTAATTGGTCAGTCAGAGTATAGAGATAATATGTGATATGTTAATTAACCCTTGTTTTGTGGCAGTATTTGAAAATGGCATCCGAAAATGTTGAGATAAACAATGAAGCACATGAGACCGTTGAGTCACCACAGATTAATGCCCAGGATAATGTACAACAGGAAGACAATAATCCTCATGTAAACAATAACACCAATGAAATGGTTAATGATGGGATGTTCAGAGGCTTTATGCAATTCATGCAACATCGGTAAAGCGGCTCTGTCCAAAATGCGGTGGAAACACTGATAACTCTCGAGCGGTCACCGCATTAAGCGATTCAAGGAGTGGGACCACCAAAGTTTTTGGAGAGCAAAACCTTAAAGGCGGACACGTGGATAAAGTAGATCAATAAGATATTTGATGTCTTAGGATGCTCAGAGAGCAAAAGGTTCCCCTTGCCACCTTCATGTATTGATGGCGAGGGCGCGATTCTTTGGTGGGAATCTATAAAGCATAGTCAACTGCCACACTCAAAATGTCTTGGGAGAAGTTCGACAAGTACTTTCCTCAAAGTATTCGTCACATGAAGGAAGGTAAGTTCATCAATCTTGAGCAAAATAATTGACCATGGCGTAGTACGAAGCTAAGTTTGCCGAGTTATCTCAATTTGCGTCCCACTTGGTTGATAATGAGGAGAGAATGACACGGATGTTTCTAAGAGGTTTGAAACCCGAGATATGTCAATACCTAATTTCTCACAAACTGTGTTTGTATTAGAGATGTTGTGAATAGGGCTTAGTTATTGGGTAGCGATAATGAGTCAACCCATTGACAAGAGAGAGCAACCGACAAGTCGATAATACCAGTGGTAGTAGTCATCGAAGCGGTGACAACAAACGTGGAGGGAATCAACATGCCAGAAATGATACTCACTTCGGTGGTAATTATATGGTCGTGACAATAAGAGTGGACATTTCAAGAAGAGGAGATTCAACAAGGATGGAAAGATGTCGACATCTGCTTTTGTTGTTAAGGAAGGAAGCGACCGTGGTCGTATTTTACAAATGTGGAGGAAGGACACATAAGTCTAAAGCCGCGATGCGGTCCAAAATGTGTTATAATTATGGAAAAGAAGGTCACCTAGCCCGATTTTGTCGTGCACCAAAGTCAAGTCTAGCTGGGATGGAGGCATCAAAGGGTGTCCCAGACAATACAAAACCTATAGTTCAAAGGAGAGCGTTTGTCGTAACCTCCCAAAAAGCGAGGAATCCGAACGAGGTGATCACAGGTAAACTAATCATAAACTCTAGCGAAGTTTATACTTTATTTGATACCGGTTCTACCCATTCCTTTATTTTTCCTACTTGCGCTCAACGTTTAAATTTGACTCCGGAGAAATTAGACTTTAACTTATCTATTGAAACTTCGTTGGGAGAAACCTTTATTACATCCACGGTTTATAAGTCTTGTTTGATTCAAATCGGTAACCGCACGTTACCTGTAGATCTTATTTCTTTGAAAATACTTGCATTTGATGTGATTTTAGGGGTTGATTGGTTAACTACTCATCATGCTAAAATCTATTGTTTTCGTAAGGTTATTAGCTTTCATATTCCTAACCAACCTATTATGCGAATTCAAGCAACCAAACCACTGAAATTAATCACTGTCATATCAAGTCATAAAGCAATTTGTTTATTGAAAAATGGATGTTAAGCTTTCTTAGCCCATGTCACGAATGTAAATAAAGATACGTCAGATTTGAATGATATTTCTATTGTTAATAAATTTATTGATGTATTCCCTGAAGAACTTCCTGGCCTACCCCGAGGCGTGAAATTAAATTTTGTATCGACCTTGAATCCAAAATTACAAAACCCATTTCAAAGCCCCATATCGAATGGCTCTATTGAACGAGGAGTTAAAAACCCAACTTCTGAGGAATTGTTAGACATCGGTTTCATTCATCCTAATACGTCTCCTTGGGGTGCTCTCATTCTATTCGTAAAGAAGAAAGATGGAAGTATGCGACTTTGTATTGATTATCGGGAGTTGAATCATGTCACCATCAAAAATATATACCGTTGCCTCGCATTGATGACATGTTTGACCCGATTCAAAGGAGCCAAATTCTTTTCAAAGATTGATCTTTATTAGGATATCATCGGTTGAAGATTAAAAGCGATGACATTCCAAAGAGCGCTTCGAACTCGATGCGGGAATTATGAATTCCTAGTCATGTCTTTTGGATTGACTAATGCTCCTACTGCCTTCATGGATATGATGAACTGAGTATTCAAGGAATATTTTGATCACTTTGTGGTCGTCTTTATTGATGACATCCTCATATACTCCAAAACCCACGAAGACCATGAGTAACACTTGAGGCTGATACTCCAAAAGCTTCGTGAAAACAAGCTTTATGCCAAGTTGAAGAAATGCGAGTTCTGGCTTGAGAAAGTTGAATTCCTTGGGCACGTGATATCAAATCATGGAATATTTGTTGACTCGACAAATATTGAAGCAATTCAAAGCTGGGAGCAACCTAAGTCAGTAACCGAAGTACGTAGCTTTCTCGGCTTAGCTGGTTATTATTGGAGATTCGTAGAAGGGTTTTCTCGAATCGCTACTCCATTAACTCAGCTGACTCGAAAAGATACAAAATTTGGTTGGAGCAAGGAATGTGAGAAGAGTTTTCAAGAACTCAAGAGGAAACTCATTTCAGCACCCGTTCTGATAATACCATCTGGCTCGGAGGGATTTGTCATCTACAGTTATGCTTCAGGTAAAGGGTTAGGATGTGTTCTCATGCAACATGGGAAAGTCATAGCCTATGTCTCTCGACAACTCAAATAATATGAGAGGAATTATCCTACTCATGATCTAGAGTTGGCAGCAGTCGTTTTTGCGCTTAAGATTTGGAGACATTAACTGTATAGAGAGAAGGTGGAGATCTATACGGATCATAAAAGCCTCAAATATTTCTTCACTCAAAAGGAACTCAACATGCGGCAACGACGATGGCTTGAGCTTTTGAAAGATTATGATCATACTGTGACGCCCCCAAAATAGGTATACATCACCCATTCTGAGTTGTCAATACATGGTACAGAAACAACTACAACTTTATTATTACAACAAGAAAGCTGTGAGTTTAAATACAAATATTATCTTAGACAATATTTATACTCAAATAAATCCTCATCACATTTATTGATACATTATTTTACAAAATGGTGAGGACTACTAAACAATCCTTTCTAAAACCTTCATTCCATACCCCGGCTCGTACTCGCTTATATTCTCGCCTCACGAGAAGAATGGAACAAAAAGGAAAAGGGTGAGCTCAACTAGCTCGATAGAAGAATATTATGACTAAGATAATATACAACAAATTATCGTTAGTCTTCAACAGGGAAAAATTTAATAGAATCTGATAGACAACAAGTTTCGGATCAATATTCAATAGTGAAATAATAATTCATAGAAGAGTTACGTAGAGAATGAAATCTACTATAATCTATGAATTTAACGATCTATCATCAATATTTTATCCTCAGTAACATCAATCAATATTCATCTCAAATCAAATATTCATCTTTACTACTGAGCCAAAGATATTCATCAATCGATCATGTTCATCTCAACACTGTTCATCTTTGCACTAAAGGCCAAAGATATTCATCGATCGGTCGTGTTCATTTAACACACCGCTTCATCTTTGCACTACGAGCCAAAGATATTCTTGAGAAATCATTCATCTTTGCACTACAGCCAAAGATATTCAATAATATCATCATTTAAGGCGAGGATGATGAAAAATATTTTAAAGAACGAATCCGGTGAAACAAAATGACAAGGATTAAGGATTAAGGATTCAGTACTTTGTTTTATCCATGTCCAACAATACCTCAAAAATAATCATAGTGGTGTAAAATTCAAAATGATCAAAACATGGATACAATCAAAGTTAGTATCCAAAATAGATATTTTAGACGAAAAGAAGAAATTTTATTTTTCGATGAATAGTGCTAGTATCGTGAATAGTAACTCAGACACACAAAAGATAGAAATTCCAAAAAAACATTTTCACGCTTCATGAATAGTACTGCGTGAATAGTAACTTCGTGAATAGTAACTCATGAATAGTAACTTCGTGAATAGTAACTCATGAATAGTAACCCCGGAGTACATGAAAAAGTTCCAAATTTGATAAAAACTTCAGATCAACATTTCAAAGATAATGATATTGAAGAAATAATATCATTACGAAAAAAATAATATCCCTTACCTCGAAAAAGAATCGAGTGCCGGAAGGAAAGGTCGGAAGTGATCTTTGAATGAAACTTGTCTTGAGCAGCAACTCTCAAAGTATCTAAATACTCACAAAATCGCTCAATGATATAGAGAGAAAGAGAAAACTTTGTTTACGGTGTGATTTTCAATTCTAACTTAGCCCTCTATTTATAGGAAAATGTTAGCCCGTAAAGCGGACTTGACTGCTACACGATGGCTTTACCGCTACTATTGCCACCCACCACATTTGAAATAAAATTCAGCACATTTCTTCACCAACCACAAGTGGGGCCCACTCAATTCTAGAATTTTCCACCAAAATCAATTATAAACCTAATTTTGAATCAAGCACCTCTTAAAATTCACAACAAATCATTCGTGCATTTTAACGGTTCAAAATTTGTGGACATATACTCAACTTATGTATGTATAACATACCCAAAATTACCACAATCCAACTATTAGGATTAAAATTATAACCCCCATGATATATCTCAAAACCCACGATTTAATTTTTAATACCTCCAATCGGTAAAATCTTGATAAAACACCTCAACAATAATTTCTTCATTTATAACCACATAAATAAATCCATCATTTATATCCACATAAAATAAATATTTCTTTATCATATGAATCAATAATTAATTATTCACAAATAATATTCTGAGAATCACAATTATAATGACCGGTAGTTCCAGGAAAAGGGGCTTTCAGATAAGGATTTCTCCTTCTTGGCGGCAATTAGGTGACCAAACCTCTCCTTGTGAGAACTTTCTAGACATTGCCAATAATGCTATCTAATAATATTATTCAAATAATATGAATTATTGATCGATAATGGAGATGATAATGCGTTGACAATTATTGAACAACAATAATATAAAATATCAATATGACAATTATTGAATCAATAAAATAAAATATTGATAAGTAACTCTCGTGAAAATTATTGAGTAGTGCCTTCTTACGTAAGGATCAATAATTCAACAATCTTGCATCGCTATCTGGTGTGCTCTTTATGCACTGACCATGGCGTATTCTTGTATTTTAACCAAGGTATTCAAGCATCTTACTTGGTAACAACTACGTAGTTATTTTTAACCAACTTATATTTGTCGTTTTCTTCATCCAATCGCTTTCCGTTATGGGGCCCACACATGGCCGTTTACCTTGTCGCATACGAATATTCCCAAGCGATCTGAATATTCCACCACGAAACGAATATTCGAAACAACAATGAATATTTTATAACCACTTGCTTATTTTGAAATATTTGTGTATTTAACCCTTAACTATCCACATTAATCAAATCAACCCTTACTATTTCAAAATAATAAATAAAGGAAATTCCTTTTTATTTAAAAAAATTTCGGGGTCTTACACATACCATTCAATACCATCCTAGAAAAGCGAACGTAGTAGCTGACGTATTAAGTAAAAGAGCATATGCGAGTACTAGTGCGATATTGTCAATGCAAAGGCCCATTTTGTATGACTTACAAATGATGGAGATAGAGTTAAAGACTTTAGGGACCCATGTGATAATGGCAAATATACGAGTAGAATCGACTTTAATCGATAAAGTTAAAGCTGCTCAAGCTACAGACTTGGAGCTGATGCGTATGAGGAAGAAAGTGCAAGAAGGTGCTATTCTAGAAGTACCAAAATGTATCGTGCTCTTCGACATACATTTTGGTGGAGCAATATGAAGAGAGAGATAGCGGGGTTTATCTCAAGGTGTCTAACTTGTCAATGAGTCAAGGCGGAGCATCAAGTGCCAAAAGGTCCATTGCAACCACTTGAAATTCCAAAATGGAAGTGGGAGCACATTACCATGGATTTCATTCTTGGTCTTCCTAAGGTTTCTCAAGGCATAGATGCGATTTGGGTCATTGTTAATAGATTGACCAAGTCTGCTCATTTCTTACCGAATCGAGAAACTTTTACACTTGAGCGTCTTCTTTAGTATGTACATAAGCGAGATCGTAAGATTGCATGGTATGCCCAAGTATCCATAGTTTTCGATCAAGACCCAAGATTCACTTCAAGATTTTGGGTTAGTTTGCAAAAAGCTATGGAGCGCGGTTCTGATTTAGTTCGACATATCATCCTCAAACGGATGGGCAGTTGGAAAAGACTATTCAAACTTTTGAAGATTTATTAAGACTCTGTGTCCTTGACTTCATGGGAAGTTGGGACATGTTCTTACCATTGGTGGAGTTTTCTTACAACAACAGTTATCAAGAAAGTATTGGCATGGCTCCATTTGAGGCGTTGTATGGAAGAAAGTGTCGTTCTCTAGCAACATTGTTGGGACCAGATTTGGTACGTATGACTACAGAAAAGATTCAAACGATCCGACAACGTATAAAAATCTCACAAGATCGACAAAAGAGTTATGCTGATCTTCATCGAAAAGATGTGGAATTCAATATTGGAGATCATGTGTTGTTACGTGTTGCTCCATGGAAAGGAGTTACAAGATTTGAAAATAGAGGAAAGCTCAATCCTCGATTCATTGGCCCATTTTTAATCCTCGATCGAGTAGAAGCGTAGCTATAGACTCGCTTTACCGCCAAGTATGTCTCGTGTTCATAACGTTTTTCACATATCTATGTTACATAAATATGTGAAAGACCCGAACCATACTATTGAATTAGAACGAGACGAGATAGAGGAAGATTTATCATTATGAAGAGTTACTGTTAAAATCTTGGATAAGAAGGATCATATTCTACGCTCTAAAGTTATACCTCAAGTCAAAGTTTTGTGGAGAAACCACGATGTGGAGGAAATGACCTGGGAGTTAGAATCTGAGATGAAATCATGCTATCCTCACCTCTTCGACATATCAGGTATGCACCCTAATTTCGAGGACGAAATTTCATAAGAGGGGGATGTTGTAAGACCCCAACTTTTATGAATAAAGAATAATTTTCTCGAAATATATTTTTGAATATTATGGTGTGGATTTGATATAATGTTATAGTTGTGGGTAATATTTACAAATTTTTCAAAGTAAGCAAGTGGTTATATAATATACGTTTTAACAGGGAATATTCATACGACGGCACAATCATTGGTGGACCCCACACCGGAAGTATTGTCGTAGTTAGAAAATGACATAATTATCTTTTTATAAAAATAGTGGCGGAAGTTTTATCGTTAAACTGTTGAACTACCGGTAGTAGTAAAAGTGCGATGTCTGGCGTGGTTACATAGTAGCACTCGGTATTAATTATTGATGCTTACGTGAGAAGTCACTAAGTTATACTCAATTATTACTCTGATAATTCTGCATCATATCTCTTATATTATTGATTTGATTATTGTCATAGTATCATATGCATAATATGATATATTATTAAATCAATAATTGAGACGACAAAGTTATTCATATTATTAAATTGCAATATTTACAATGTCTAAAAGTTCTATCAATGAGAGGTTTGGTCATCTAATTGCGCCAATAAGGAGAAATCCTTATCGGAAAGCCCCCTCTTTCCTAGGAATGACCTGGTTGTTAAATATTGTGAGTTGTAATATTAATGATTAATAAGTTCATGTTGATTAAAGATGAAATTGATAGTTCCATTGTGTTGAAATTATTAGTGTTAGTGGAAATCGATATTTATTCCGACCTGGAAGTTTTACTAACCAGTCGGATAATTAATCGGATAAATGAGCAATTAATTGCTATTAATTCACATGATTATAACTATTTGTTCACATGTGTGTACTAATGGTTCACATTCTTGTACTATTAGGGGAGTTGGTGCAAGATTGATAATACTTGCATGACTAAGTTAAAAATGGAGGTAATTCGTATTTTAACATTATTATAACTATTGATTCACATGATTTAACTATTGATTCACATTATTTACTATTAGGGGAGGTGGTGCAAGTTTGATAATACTTGAAGGACTAAATTAAAAATGAAAGAAAAGTTGAAGGTATTGTACTGTAATATTTCGAGCCCCAAAACGTGCAATTATCGAAACTATATTTTCCTATAAATAGAAGCTCATTCTTCTTTCATTTCTCACCAATTCACTAAACCTATAGAGCAATTATTATAGAGAGAAAGAAGAAGAGAAGTCTGCTACCTCTCTACTCCAGTATCCAGTTTCATTCTAAGATAAGGGGTATTATTTTTTTCGTATTCATGAAGAGAGCTTCTGTTATTCCATTTTTTATTATTATGTTGGAATAACCTATATATGAAAAGTACCACATACATGGTGAAATTCTTCTGTTATTCCATTCTCTATTATTCTGTTGGAATATCCTGTCTGTGTGGATTACGCTAGACCTGGTTCCATTCTTTATTATTACATTGGAATAACTTTTATGCGTATGGTTTATTTTATGCATGGTGAATTCTTTGTTATTCCATTCTTTATTATTACATTGGAATATCCTATCTCATGCAAATTACGCTGAACCGGTTCCATTCTTTATTATTACATTGGAATAACTTTCGTACATGTTGTCTATCGCATGCATGGTGAATTCTTACATTATTCCATTCTTTCAAAGGTGCTTTGTAGTGCATTGATGGGCGGATTTTTTGGTATGATTATGACTAGGGATTATTTCGGTATAGTCATGACCATTGATGATTTAATGAATATCCTTGGCCCGTAGATGCGAGGATGGCTCGATGATGTGGTTTATTTATTAAAATTTGAGTCTCGTGATAAAAATTGATGAAAACATTTTAAATCATAGAAGATAGTAGATATCATGCACTACTTGACTCTTCTAATGGATTGCTTATTCAGCTGCAGATTAAACTTGATGTCTATTGTAATTTATCGGTTTAACATTGTTGAAGACTAATGATAATTTATTACGCATTATCTTAGTCATAATATTTCTTCTTGGGCTAGTTGAGCTCACCCTTTCTTTCCTTTATTCTCTTTGAAATGAGAGCGTAGTCGGGACTAGTCGGAAGCGAGTGGCGGTCCGGATGATAACATTAGTAGTCCTCACTATTACATTAAATAGTGTGACAATAAATGTAATGAGGGCTCCATTGAGTGTGGATATTATGCAGATGACAATATTCTTATTAAAACTCTTAGATTATGTTTTGTCGTATTTTACACGACTGTTGTATAATTAAGTTGTATTTGAATTTTGTACCATGTATTTGGAGACTCAAGTTGGGTGATGTATACCTATTTTGGGAGCGTCACACTTTATGTCTCGCAGAAGCGGCCCACTTCCTTCACTTACATAGGTGAATCTAATTAGATGCACTTGTATGACTTGCATCCTCCAAACCAGACATAGATTCATTAAAGGTTTACCCTACCCTCTTTGTTCTCCATACAAGCAATCACTATCTTTGAGATGGTTTTGAAGAATTTCTTTTTCATACTTGTGTAGTGTATAACTTGTTATTACCATAAGTATTTTTCCATTGAACTAATATATCAGATTGTTACGAATATCCATAAGTATGTTATTCTTATATGATTTGATTATGATATAAATGAATGAATATGCAAGTATGCTTGCATTGAGAAAAGCTGTAAAGTCCTTTGATAGATAATGGGAATATATGTATAAGGACTTAGAATAAATTGATCAAATATGTTAGGTTGATCCTACATAAACAAAACAGCTCTATAAAGTCCTTAAAAAGAAATGATGTATAAGGACTATAAATGTAGAAAGATCAAGCTTGTTAGGTTGATCTTATAATGTAATAGATAGGCATGTCTGATCGTCGAACACTACACCAGAATCGTAATCTGCCAGGAGAGTCAAAGAAAACTCGAAGAGCTATCAAGGCATAATCGTAGTCTGCAAGATAGTAGATCTCGGAGTTCGTAGTCTTCCAGGAGAGATTAGGAAGGATCGTAGTGTGTCGAGAAGTACTTTCTCAGAGCCGTAGTCTCCTGAAGAAGTCATGTTCAGAATCGTAGAGACAGTCTGTCTAAGAGTCGGCCGAGCATCTGCCAGAGCCAAGTCAAGAATCATAGGCCACAATTGAAGAAGTGGAGTCTACTGATCTTATCAGAGGCAGAGATCGTAGTCGAGCCAAATCAGATGAGGACAACAAACATAAAGACATAAATCATAGCCTGTCAAGGTCTGATCTTAGAGTCGTAGTGTCTATAGAACCAAAGCTAAAACGCAGTCTGCATAGCTGAGGCTTCAATAGAGGTTCTCACAAAGTCAAGGTAAAATTGTAGAGTCAACACGATTCTCAACAAATAAGCACTCCCAGAATATCCAAAGTATGAAGCCTCTGGTCTAAGTTGCAAAGATACATTCCACCTGAAGGAAACTAGAGAGCACTCAACGAATGGCATGCAAGCTAACAGAAGATCTAAGCACTAACTCAATCAACATACAGATTAAGTTGTGAAGCCATTCAAGATGAAGTCTTCCACATGACGATCAGAAGAAGACTTCAGTAAAAGTGACTGACTAAAGAAAGTCAACAAGTGCAGTAGTTGTCAAGAGAACAGAAGACAGCGATCTTGGGATTAACCAGGATCATAGTGTTTGCCAAACAAAGCAGGAATTAATGCAGTTTACATAGAGATACTGGACAACTTATGAAGAACAAGGAGAAAGTGATTAAGCATGGGTCAGACCATTGATGATAAGTGAACAGGAGATCACAGGGAGAAATAGAGCTGGGCATGCAACAAATTTGATGTGTCTTGTTATTTAGAATAGGCCAGAACAAAAAGTCAAGCTATCAGATCCTATGAGATCAATTGAGGCAAACAAAAATGTTGAAGCACTGCACAAGAGAAGGAAGAGGTGCTCTACGTTGAAGATCCAATGAACACTCTTCCAAATCGTAGTGTTGTCTCAACCAGTCAATGAGAAACATTCAACAAGACACACTACGATCAGGTCTAAGAACATCTGCATCAGAATTGTAGAGTTCAGTCATATGAAGATTGAAGCATTGGCATCAGTTCAATCTGAGGACTGATATTTGAACATTGATATTTGAGAGCATCGATGCAAAAGGACAATTTTTGATGTTCTAATCGAGAATTCAGAAAGAAGAAATAAAGATAACTACATGCTTGACATGGATAGGTGACAACTCTAAGGCGGTAGGTGAGGTAGCAGACTGATGTGTCAGTAAAGTCATAAAGGAGCTGTCATGTCACATCAAGCAGTCTGCACCAAATAACTTGAGATCTATGAAGAAATTCAAATAGCTTCCAATGGCTATATTCCAACGAAAAGATTGTGAAGGAGTATATATCAACTAGAGCTTCAAAGATAAAAAAAAGTTGTTGAGTTGAAGAATCGTTGAGTTGTTGGAATGCTATATTGTTGACTCTACGAGTTCCACATGAGCTGAACAAAATAAGTTTCAGTGATAGTGAGACTACAAAGGTGGAAGTGATGCAGATTTGAAGAAGGACTTGAACAGACTAAAAGCTTCGCTCAACAAGGATGAGAATGCCACTGAAGATGGTAGCTAAGCTGAGAGTCGAGAAGGCTAAGAAGATAGCATTCAGAAAAGTGGTAGAACACAAAGAAGATTCAGATAGCCACACTCCGAATCAACATGAACCAAAATCTAGAAAAGAACAGATCCAGAACCATGTCTGCAAACCATTAAAGAAGGGTTCAGGGAATGCTAAGTTCCAGACGAAGTCTAACAAAAACTTAGAGACTTAGCAAACCCAAATTATGACGCCCCCAAAATAGGTCCATTCCATCCAACCCATTCTGAGTCGCCAAATACATGGTACAGAAATAACTACAACTTTATTAATACATTTGTCGTGCAAAATATGACAACATATATCTTTGTGAGTTTAAATACAATTATTGTCTTCTAGACAATATACATACCAAATAAATCCTCATCACAATTATTTATACATTATTTTACAAAATTGTGAGGACTACTAAATAACTCTCTCTAGAACCTTCATTCCATACCCAGAACTAGTACTCTTTACATTCTCGCCTCCTAAGAAGAAAAATGGAACAAAAAGAAAAGGGTGAGCTCAACTAGCCCGATAAAGAATATTATGACTAAGATAATATACAACAAATTATCGTTAGTCTTGACGGGAAAAATCTAATAGAATACAACAGAATGACCGGTTTTAAATCAACAAGCTGCGCGTGAAACAACAATTCATTAGAAGAGTTAAGTAGAGAATGCAAACTAATATCTTCTATATATGAATTTAAAAGTTCATCGTCGATATTTTATCCCTGTAACATCAATCAATATATATCTGGAATCAAATATTCATCTTTACTCTTTCTGAGCCAAAGATATTCATCGATTGGTCATATTCATCTAAACACCTGTTCATCTTTGCACTACGGGCCAAAGATATTCATCAAGAAATCATTCATCTTTTCACTACAGGCCAAAGATATTCAGTAATATCATCATTTAGGACTGAGGATGATGAAAAATATTTTAAAGGAAACGAATCCAGTGAAACAAAAGAACAAATATTAAGGATTCGTATTTTAAACAATCCAAGTTCAAAAATACTTCATAAGTAATCAGAGTGGAGTAAAATTTAAGAAATATCAAAACATGGATACAATCAAAGCTAGTATCCATAATAGATATTTTGGACGAAAAATGAAAATTTAATTTTTTTGTGAATAGTGTCGTATTCGTGAATAATGCCATATACGTGAATAGTGTCGTATACGTGAATAGTAACTCCAACACCAAAAGATAGAAATTTCACAAAAAACATCATCATGCTTCGTGAATAGTACTCGTGAATAGTAACTCGTGAATAGTAACTCATGAATAGGAACTCATGAATAGTAACCCCATCATGAAAAAGTTCCAAATTTGATAAAAATTTCCAACCAATATTTCGGCATAATGATATTGAAGAAATAATATCATTTTCGAATAAAAAACATCCCTTACCTCGAAAAAGCAGTACTTTAGTTGAAAAACAGGATATAGGCTATGACTTGAACTTGCAAGTATAGCAATACTCAAAGTATAATCAAAATACTCACAAGAATACGCTCGATAATATAGAGAGAAAACTTGATTTACGGTGTGATTTTCAATTCTAACCTAAGCACCTATTTATAGGAAAATCTTTAGAACACCAAAGTAGAAAATTTAATAAATTAATATTATTTATTTTCCACATCTTCCTACGCATCCATGAATCTGAACTCAGCCATCCTAACATATGTTAAATGAGTCCCAAAAATGTAAAAAATGTTTTTCTTATTAAAATAATTAAAACTTCAAAAATTAATTATTTTGGAGCTTCGGAACTTCAATAATTCATAATAAATAGTCCTTTTATCGGAAAATTCAAATCTCGAGAGTTTTTATAGGAAATTCAATTCTCTACAACTTTGCGGAAGAAAGTTTTTCAAATTCCAAGCGAAAAATTGGTAGAAATCCACAAGCGAAGCGATTTTACGGTATAATCAAATTTGATTCGATAATTGTGTCCACTGACACACAAAATATGTGTTAAACATTTAATGCCACAAAAATACTCTTCCTCCTCATATACTCATATATCCCACATTCATTATAAAAATATTATCATTAATATATTATTAAAATAATATATTTAAATGAATTATTTTATCGAAAAAGATAAAATATTAATTTTCAACAATTGTCACATTAAAATTTTCTCCATCTATATCCACATAAAATTAATATTTTTCTCATCATATAAATCAATAATTAATTATTCACAAATAATATTACAGAATCACAAGATCTTGTGACGGTAGTTTCAGAAAGAGGGGCTTTCGATAAGGATCTCTCCTTATTGGTAGGCCTTGATTAAGTGACCAAACCTCTCCTTAAGCAGAACTTTCTAGACATTGCCAATAATGTTATCCAATAATATTATTAGGATAATATGAATTATTGCTCAGATAATGGAAAATCTTGTGTAATGACAATTTATTGAAACAACGATAATATAAAATATCAATCAACAATTATTAAATCAATAAAATAAAATCTTGAGCGATAATTCTTTGTAACAATTATTGAGTAGTGTCTTCTTACGTAAGAATCAATAATTGGTGCAATACCGTATAGTGTCTTCTTGTTCAAAGAACGCGTATTAGTGTGTTTTAACCATAGGGTATTCCAACGATGATTATTGCAGTAATAACTACTGCCAGTTATTTATAAACAACTTATATTTGTCGTTTTCTTCATCCAATCGCTTTCCATTATGGGGCCCACAAAAGACTACGCCGTCATACGAATATTCCCCGACAGTACGAATATTCTACGACCAAACGAATATTCCCCGAGAATAATGAATATTTTATAACCACTTGCTTATTCGAAATATTTGCGTATTTTACCCATAACTATCCACATTAATAAAATCAACCCTTACTATTTCAAAATAATAAATAGAGGAAAATAAATTTCATTTATTAATAATATGGGGTCTTACAACCTCCCATCCTTATGAAATTTCATCCTCGAAATTGACGTACGTACCTGGTATTTCGAAAAGATGAGAATACCTCGCTTTCATTTCCATTTCCAACTCCCGGTGTCATTTCTCGATAGCATGGTTTCTCCACAAAACTTTAACTTGTGGTATAACCTCGAGTACATGGGGATATGTTCTTTCCTATCTAAGATCTTGTGAGTACCTCCTCGTCGTTAAGTCTTGGCTATCTCGTTCGGTTTCTAACTCAATAGCGTGGTTCAGTCATCCACATATTTACGTAACATCGATACGTGAAAAAGCGTTATGAACACGCGTCATACTTGGCGGTAAAAGCGAGTCTATAGGTCCGCAGTTCCTATTCGATCGAGAATTTTAAATGGATTAATAAATCGAAGGTTTGAGATTTCCTCACCTCACCGATTCTCGCTTTTGAAATAACAACTTCTTGCACCTCCTTCTTCAAATTCATCGACTCCGGTGTGTAGCTTGAAACGACTTTAACTTTATCGATTAAAGTCGATTATACTCAGTATATCATCACGTGGGTACCTAGAGTTTTCATCTCCATCTCTATTATTTGTAAATTATACTGAAATTAGTCTTTGACAATATCGTACTTTCGTACTTATATCGATCTTCTACTCAACACGTCACTACCACGTTCGCTTTTCGAGGATGGCATGGTCGGAACATGTCTTTGAAATGAGTCTCTCTTGAGTTCTTCAAAGCTCTTCTCACATTCCTTGCTCCATTCAAATTTTGTATCTCTATGAGTCAATTTGCGTTAATGGAATAGCGATTCGAGAATATCCTTGACGAATCTCCGATAATAACCAACTAAGCCTGAAAGCTACGTATTTCGATTACCGAAGCTTAGGTTGTTCTCAAGCTGTGACTCATATCCCAACCTTGGATAAGCACGTTACAATGACACCTATCGGTTTACTATCGCATACGAATATGGTGTGTCCCCTACCGAGAATGCGGCCGTTGTATTCCACAAAGGAAGTCACCGGATAAAGGCTCGGTACCAAATTCTATAGTTGAATTTTAACTCTGAAGTTCAATAGGAGCCATTCGATATGAGATTTTAGAAATGAGTTTTGTCTAGGGTTCAAAGTCGATACAAAATTTAATATCGAGCTTTGGGAGTAGGCCAAGAAATTCTTTAGGAAATACGTCGGGAAAAATCAATAACAACAGGAATATTATTCAAATCGGCGTCTCTTTATTCAAATCCATAACATGGACTAAGAAAACTTGACATCCGTAATAAGCGAATGACTTCATGGCTTGATATGAAAATGTTTGACTACAATGGTTTGATTGCTTGAATTGAATAACAGTTGCTTAGGAATATGAAAACTAACAACCTTACGAAAGTAATCAATTTGGCGTGATGAGTAGTTAACCTTAAAATCACATCAAAAGCAAATATCTCTATAGAAATAAGGTTAACGAGGTAATGTGATAGCGCCAACTGAATCAAGCAAGATTTCTAAACAACGGATGTAATGAAAGTTTCTCTAAGCGGATTCTCCATAAATAGGTCAAAGTCTAATTTCTCCGTAGTCAAGTTCAAGCGTTGGCGCAAGCGAAAGAGATAAAAGAATGGGTAGAGCCGGTATCTAGTAAGGTATAAACTTCGCAAGAATTTATAATTAACTAACGTGCTAACCGTTCGGGTTCTCGCATTTTGACCGGTCACGACAAGCGCTCTTCCAGAACCGATTGACTTTGACTTTTACGGGACATCCTTTTGAGTCACCATTCATTGGTGGGTTTCGATCTGCGTCTGATCTCGGCGATATGTCATTCTTTTCCATAATTATAGCATACCTTAAAGCTGTTGTGGGCGGTTTGGTGATATCATCCCTCTTTCCGCATTTGTAACATCTGACCGGTGGTATTTCTCCTCCCTTAGAACCGATTTACTCTTGGCGTTGGCGTCTTCACATGGTCGTTGTTGAATCTCCTCTTTTTAAAATCTCCTCTCGACTTGCTTCTTTTTATTTTTATGGCCACGATTACCACAGAGTGGTTCCGCCTTTGTCCGTATTCTTCTTTCTCCATTTGGTTATCGTTATTACGATGATTGCTATCTTGGTATGATCCTGGTTATGGTCCCTCGGTTGAGCGTACTCGTTATCTCGCTCTAACAATGAGCCCATTGACAACATCTGAATAGAGAAAATTTATGAGAAATGAGATCTTGGCGTATGTCGGGTTTCAAACCTCTCGAAACATCCGCGTCATCGTTCCTCATTCTCCACCAAATGAGGTGCAAATCTGGATAACTCCATGAACTTCGCCTCATCTTTGGGACACCGTCGTGTTATTACGCTCCGGTCTAATAAACTCCACTTCCTTCATATGACGAATACTTTCGGTGAAGTACTTGTCATTGAAGCTATTTTAAAGCGTCTCCCATGACATCTTTGGGTGCAATTTGGATGGAGATGCACGCTTCCTGATTCCCATCGATGAATCCTGCCTCGTTTACGGAACATAAAAGTAGCGAATGGAACTTTTTGTTCCTCCGTGCATCCCAAGACATCGAATATCTTGGTAATTTGTTTGACCCACGTCTCACTTTAATTGGATCCGGCTTTCCCTGAAGTGCGGTGGTCCCAACTCTTTGAAGCGCTTTTTGTGACCACCCGTGAATTGCTATCATTTCTTACGTATTTTGAACACGAGTCTCCTCAAATGCGATTTTGCATGAGCTGCAAAAAGCTTCTAAACATCCCTCGTTCATCATACGCTTTCGGTGGTGTTGTTCACGGGAGGTACATTGCCATCTGTTGCGCGTTCTCCTTGTTGGTGAGTACTGAGCATCTCCACGGTCTCATTTACTCCATCATTAATAATCTCGATCGACATTCTCAAATACCGTCATAAAACAAGGGTTAATTAAGAAATCAATATATCACATAATATCCTATATACTAACCAACTAACAAATAAGCTTAGGTAGGACACACTAGCGAAGGATTTACTCTCTCTCTCCCTCCTAGTTCTATTTCCCGATCTCGCTTGAGAGATCATATCCCTAAGCTCGATACCAAGTTGTGGCGCCCCAAAATAGGTCCATTCCATCCAACCCATTCACGAGTCTCCAAATACATGGATGCGAAATAACTACAACTTTATTAATACATTTATCGTGCAAAATATGACAATATATCTTGTGAGTTTAAATACAATTATTGTCTTCTAGACAATATACATACCAAATAAATCCTCATCATAATTATTTATATATTATTTTACAAAAATTGTGAGGACTACTAAATAACTCTCTCTAGAACCTTCATTCCATACCCGACTAGTACTCATTTACATTCTCGCCTCCCGAGAAGAAAAATGGAACAAAAGGAAAAGGGTGAGCTCAACTAGCCCGATAAAGAATATTATGACTAAGATAATATACAACAAATTATCGTTAGTCTTCAATAGGGAAAAATCTAATAGAATCTGATAGACAACCGGTTTTAAATCAAAAGCTGCGGTGAAACAACAATTCATTAGAAGAGTTAAGTAGAGAATGCAAACTACTATCTTCTATATATGAATTTAAAAGTTCATCGTCGATATTTTATCACTGTAACATCAATCAATATATATCTGGAATCAAATATTCATCTTTGCACTACTCTGCCAAAGATATTCATCGATTGGTCATATTTCATCTAAACACATTCATCTTTGCACTACGGGCCAAAGATATTCATCAAGAAATCATTCATCTTTTCACTACTGGGCCAAAGATATTCGATAATATCATCATTTAGGGTGAGGATGATGAAAAATATTTTAAAGGAAGCGAATCCGGTGAAACAAAAGAACAAATATTAAGGATTAAGTATTTTACACAATCCAAGTTCAAAAATACTTCTTAAGTAATCAGAGTGGAGTAAATTTCAAGAATGATCAAAACATGGATACAATCAAAGCTAGTATCCATAATGTAAGACCCCAAATTATTAATAAATGAAATTTATTTTCCTCTATTTATTATTTTAAAATAGTAAGGGTTGATTTGATTAATGTGGATAGTTATGGGTAAAATACGCATAAATATTTGAATAAGCAAGTGGTTATAAAATATTCATTATTATTCGGGGAATATTCGTTTGGTCGTGGAATATTAAATCTTTGTCGGGGAATATTAAATTTGACGGTATGATCTTTTGTGGGCCCCATAACTTGAAAGCGATTGGATGAAGAAAGCGAAAAATATAAGTTGTTTATAAATAGCGGCGTAGTTATTCTGAATTAATCTTTGTTGGAATACCCGGTGGTTAAAACACACTAATCTGGCGTTGTTGAGCAAGAAGACACGATATTGCACCAATTATTGATTCTTACGTGAAGAAGGCACTACTCAATAATTATTACGATAATTATCGCTCGTAATTTTATTTTATTGATTCAATAATTCTTTGCATTGATATTTTATATCACCTTTGTTGTTTCAATAAATTGTCATTTACAAAGTATTTTCCATTATCGAGACAATAATTCATATTATCTGAATAATATTATTAGAAAACATTATTAGCAATGTTTAGAAAGTTACATCTAAGGAGAGGTTTGGTCACCTAATTGCGGCGGCCGATGAGGAGAGATCCTTATTGGAAAGCCCCTCTTTCTGAAGGCGGCGGCACGGTTGCAATCTTGTGATTCTGTAATATTATTTGTGAATAATTAATTATTGATTTATATGATGAGGAAAATATTGATTTTATGTGGATATAGATGAGAAAATTTTTAATGTGACAATTGTTGAAAATTAATATTTTATCTTTTTCTGATAAAATTTTTAATGTCATGAGTTTGAATTTTTCTGATAAAAGAGCTATTTATTATGAATTATTGAAGTTCGAAGCTCCAAAATAATTAATTTTGAAGTTTTAAATATTCTTTTTACAAAAATGTTTTTTTGCATGTGTGAGGCATGTGTTCAATTGCTAAATTTGATTCAAAGGTGTGCGTGAAGATATATATATATATATATATATATATATTAATATTATATTAAATTTTACGCTTTGGTGTTCTAAGCAATTTCCTATAAATAGGGTGCTTAGGTTAGAATTGAAAATCACATTTAAGCTGAAGTTTTTCTCTCTATATTATCGAAGCGTATCCTTATGAGTATTTTGAGTATACTTTGAGTATTCCTATACGGTGCAAGTTCAAGTCATAGCTTTATATCCGGTGTTTCAACTAGAAATCTTGTCTTTCGAGGTAAGGAGGTTATTTTCTTCTAAAATGATATTATTTCTTCAATATCATTATGCGAGAATGTTGGTTGGAAATTTTATCAAATTTGGAACTTTTTTCATGTCGGAGTTCTTATTCACGAGTTACTATTCATGAGTTCTTATTCACGATTTATTATTCACGAGTACTATTATTCAAAGCGTGAAGATGTTTTTTGTGAAATTTCTATCTTTTGGTGTCGGAGTTACTATTCACGTATCTGCCTTTATTCACGATATCTGACCTTTATTCACGAATACTAAGCACTTTATTCATCGAAAAAATGAAATTTCTTCTTTTGTTCAAAATATCTATTCGGATACTAGCTTTGATTGTATTCATGTTTTGATCATTCTTTAATTTTACTCTACTCGATTACTTATGAAGTATTTTTGAACTTGGATTGTTTAAAATATGAATCCTTAATAACATTCTTTTGTTTCTTTGGATTCGTTTCCTTTAAAATATTTTTCATCATCCTCGGTCCTAAATGATGATATTCTTGAATATATTTGCTTTTGTAGTGCAAAGATGAATGATTTCTTGATGAATATCTTTGGCCGTAGTGCAAAGATGAGCAGTGTTGAGATAAACATATAATCGATCGATTAATATCTTTGGCCCGTAGTGCAAAGATGAGCAGTGTTTAGATGAACATGACTAATGATGAATATCTTTGGCTGTAGTGCAAAGATGAATATTTGATTCGAGATATATATTGATTGATGTTCTGAGGATAAAATATCGACGATGGACTTTTAAATTCATATATAGAAGATAGTAGTTTGCATTCTCTACTTAACTTTTCTAATGAATTATTATTTCATTGCGAAGATTGATTTAAAATTGGTTGTCTATTGTATTCTATTAGATTTTTCCTGTTGGAGACTAACGATAATTTGTTGTATATTATCTTAGTCATAATATTCTTTCTTTGGGCTAGTTGAGCTCACCCTTTTCCTTGTTGTTCCATTTTTTCTTCTCAAGAGGCGAGAATGTAGTGAAAGTCTTAGTGGGATATGGAATGAAGGGTTAGAGAGAGTTGTTTAGTAGTCCTCACCATTTTATAAAATAATGTATAAATAATTGCGATGAGAATTTATTTGGGTATGTATATTGTCTAGAAGACAATAATTGTATTTAAACTCATAGTATATACGTTGTCGTATTTTGCACGATAAATGTATTAATAAAGTTGTAGTTATTTCTGTACCATGTATTTGGCGACTCAGAATGGGTTGAATGGAATGGACCTATTTTGGGGGCGTCACACATAATAGATATTTTGGACGAAAAATGAAAATTTAATTTTTCTGTAAATAGTGTCGTATTCGTGAATAGTGCCGTATACATGAATAGTGTCGTATACGTGAATAGTAACTCCGACACCAAAAGATAGAAATTTCACAAAAAAACATCATCATGCTTCGTGAATAGTATTCGTGAATAGTAACTCGTGAATAGTAACTCATGAATAGGAACTCGTGAATAGTAACTCATGAATAGGAACTCATGAATAGTAACCCCGTCATGAAAAAGTTCCAAATTTGATAAAAATTTCTAACCAATATTTCGGCATAATGATATTGAGGAAATAATATCATTTTCGAATAAAATAACATCTCTTACCTCGGAAGGCAAGACTTTAGTTGAAACAGGATATAGGCTATGACTTGAACTTGCATTAGTATAGCAATACTCAAAGTATACTCAAAATACTCACAAGAATACGCTCAATAATATAGAGAGAAAACTTGAGTTTACGGTGTGATTTTCAATTCTAAACCTAAGCACCTATTTATAGGAAAATCTTTAGAACACCAAAAGTAGAAAAATTAATAAATTAATATTATTTATTTTCCACATCTTCCTACGCATCCATGAATCTGAACTCAGCCATCCTAACACATGTTAAATGAGTCCCAAAAATGTAAAAAATGTTTTTCTTATTAAAAATAATTAAAACTTTAAAAATTAATTATTTCGGAGCTTCGGAACTTCAATAATTCATAATAAATAGCCCTTTTATCAGAAAATTCGAATCTCGCGAGTTTTTATAGGAAATTCAATTCTCTACAACTTTACAGAAGAAAGTTTTCTCAAATTCCAAACAGAAATAGACCGAAATCCACAAACAAAGCGATTTTACAAATTTATAATCAAATTTGATCACTATTTGTGTCTACCAACACACAAAATATGTGTTAAACATTTAATGCCACAAAAATACTCTTCCTCCTCATATACTCATATATCCCACATTCATTATAAAAATATCATCGTTAATATATTATTAAAATAATATATTTAAATAAATTATTTTATCGAGAAAAAGATAAAATATTAATTTTCAACAATTGTCACATTAAAATTTTCTCCATCTATATCCACATAAAATCAATATTTTCCTCATCATATAAATCAATAATTAATTATTCACAAATAATATTACAGAATCACAAGATCTTGTGCAACCGGTAGTTCAGGAAAGAGGGCTTTCGATAAGGATCTCTCCTCTTCTTGGTAGCATGATTAGGTGATCAAACCCTCTCCTTAGAGCAGAACTTTCTAGACATTGCCAATAATGTTATCCAATAATATTTTTTAGATAATATGAATTATTGATCAGATAATGAAAAATCTTGTGTAATAACAATTTATTGAAACAACAAAGTAATATAAAATATCAATGCAAACAATTATTGAATCAATAAAATAAAATCTTGAGCATAATTACTATAACAATTATTGTAGTAGTGCCTTCTTACGTAAGAACAATAATTGGTGCAATACCAAAATCCATTCTTTGTTCAACAATGCAGCATTATTAGTGTGTTTTAACCATAGAAAGTATTCCAACGAAGATAGCAGTAACAACTACGTAGTTATTTATAAACAACTTATATTTGTCGTTTTTTCTTCATCCAATCGCTTTTCATTATGGGGCCCACAAAAAAGACTACGGCCGTAAATGCGAATATTCCCCGACGATCTGAATATTCCACGACCAAACGAATATTCCCAAACAATAATGAATATTTTATAACCACTTGCTTATTCGAAATATTTGCGTATTTTACCCATAACTATCCACATTAATAAAATCAACCCTTACTATTTCAAAATAATAAATAGAGGAAAATAAATTTCATTTATTAATAATTTGGAGTCTTACACAAATGGTGATGGTGCACAGCTGACATCGAATGAAGAAGAGATGAACAGTATGAAGATCAGCTGCACTAGAGAAGAAATGGTCCAGACTCTACGCAGAATGCAAAGAGGACCTCACCAAGCTGCTAAGTACAAAAGATGTTTAAGCTTCAAGACATCTTAGCAGCAAAGCACCAACAACAACCACAACAACAACAACAAGTAGCCAGGGCCTGAGGGGTCCTTGTCTGGAGGACTAAATGAAGTTCCAAGCCTGCTGGACTTGAAGATTTCTTAGTGAACGAGAGGAGTTCCAAGCCTGCTGGGCTTGAAGAGTTCTTAGTGAACTGAAGTTCCAAGGCTGCCGGCCTTGAAGGAATCTTAGTGATTCAGGGTGCTGCCCTTCCTTAGTGGAATCCCTGCTTGTTGAAGCAGAAGAGTGGATTAGGAGCTTGAGTCTCTGAACCACTTAAAATCCCTTGTGTCTTTTACATTCAGTCATTTACTTTCTGTCATTTACATTATGCACCTAATTGCTATAAATGTTATGTATGTACTAACTATTTACAACTTAACTAACTTCATGAACAATGTATAAATATTTATGAATATATCAATGAAGGGGATTTTTTTCTTATTCCGCTGTGTTTGAAAAGATTCTTCTATTTATCATATGCTAATTCATTAGCAATACAAAATAAACAGGAAAATTATTTAGAAATTAAAAAGGATCTATTCAACCCCCCTTCTAGATTTATTGTGTCTACTAGGAACTAACAATTGGTATCAGAGCAGGTTCTCATACTATATTCAAAAGCTAATCACTTTGAGTCTGATCCTAGGCACAACCATTGTTCTAAATTTAGTTTAGTGGTAAGTCACTTGAAAATGCAGATGATGAGCTCACACGTTGGAAATGTTGTGTATAGGTAAATGTGTATATACATCTGAAGCTGCTCAGATTGGTCCATGTTCTTAAATGCCACAACAACAAGGCCAATCCTTGTCCACAGTCAATCTCATAGTCTGAAGACCAGAGATGAGAGGTCAAGAGGCATTAATAGCAAAGAGTAAAGCATCCACCAGTCTGAAAGATAAAAGGCTATACATGTTAAGAGATACTTATCCAGAAGAGAAAGAAGAATTTCTCAAATATGTATTTAGCTAACCAACTGCTGGATGTGAACCTTGAGGTTTAAAGTCATCAAAGAACTAAGGATGCCAAGATTTTCTTAGCTTACATCTTCAAGACTGTGAACTGATTTAGCGAAGGACAACTGGAGCAACAAGCTGTCAGAAATAAATATAAAAATATGCACATCAATGCCTAACCTTATTATATAAAGATAAATAATTTTCAAGAAACTGTCAGTGGAAAGGTATGGTTCCTCATTGATATAAATGTGAATATCATGTTGCATTAACTTATGTACTATAACAGTATTCTATCAAGAGACCATACTCTACCTAAAAAAGGGAAGAGAGAAAGTACACTAAGGTTGGAAACTCAACTGCTAACAAACTTTCTCTCCATCCAAGTTTTAGGTTGAAGATAACATCTTGAAAGAAGTCTGAAATAGGTCATAAGCATATCAAGATTTAATTAATCTTAAGTGGAGTAATCCTTGCTGATGGATTAGTATGTTTGTACAAATCTATGTTCTAGGTTTTTGATAACACATAGAGTATGATCAGTTCTACAAGAGTATCTTGAAGATTCATAAAAACTGATCATCTCCATGAATTAACCAGATACAAATAAGTGATAGAACTGATTCTCACTCTGTGAACATTTAAAATCTCTGAACACAGCCAAGCAAATGATGAAACCATCAAAGAAAAAGGGTGTTTTATTAAAGTGGTTAATCTTACACACACTCATCATCATGCATCTTAAAATGTCATATCTAAATTGGATACATGTATGAATATGATTGTTGGTGATAAATGTGACAGAAACTCAAATATATGAGGAATAAGGATTTTGGAAACTAACCTAGCAGGACCCATTTAACCATGAGTACCAAAAATAAAAATTTATCAAACCTACAGGTACTTGGTCTATCTGACCACACTAAGGAATTCTGAAGCATATGGCTTCAGCCAAGAAGATTCAACCAGTTGGAGGCTTAAGACAGTTCAGAAATGCTCTTGACAAAATCATTATGTGTCGAAGTTTGTTCTTGAAGACTTGCTGAGCTAACATGAATGAAGCTCACATGGTTGCTGATCTTCATATGGAAGCAGACCATTCATGATAAGATGAAAAAGGTCTTATATATTTATTCATGCAAAACATATCATCTGAGAAGAACCCTCGAGGAAGTTCACATCAGAGGATCATCTCGAGCATTGATCATAAAGAATTCATACCTCTATAAGAAGATAGTGTCAACTATTGGGGAGCAGTGATCTGTTAAAGAACAACATCACTAAAAGTGTCAGAAGTTCACTATGGAGAAAACCATTTAGATCTTCCAATCTTTGATGATAAAGATTTAAGTGACAAATGAAGATGAAGTTGAAGATAGTTGTGAACTTCAGAAGAAGAAGAAAAGTTATCACAGAACATAGAAGACCTCACCACGATTGTAGAATTATCACCAATCATATAGTCCAGACAAACCATGACTAAAAATGTAGAAGCTACAACAACCTCTCAGACTGAACAACTATCAGAGCTGTTTATGAAGAAAGTACGAAAGCTGTGTACAAGCTAAAGAAAAGGACAAAGAGGCTTGTCAAGAAGAAATGACAGAACCATGTGATGATATTGAGGAAGTAAAATCTAGAAGGAAAGAGTATGGAAGAACAATTAGAGATATGGAGATGAGATAAGCTCAGAAGATAAGTCAATCGTGGTACATGTCTATCGACCACACCACGATCATCAAAACCACTTTTGTCGAGTTCATGGATAACAGAAGCTAACCCTAAACAACAACATACCAGTTGCAAAGTCCCAAAACTTTTTGACTGATGAACCAAATAAAGATCCATAGTCAGTAGGTACATCTCAAAACATGCCATTAATAATCATATCAACCACCCAAACTCAAAATTGTGAAGTGCCTATAATCATACATCTGATCGTAGTATAAGAGAAGGAGGACACCACGATTATAGCTAACACAAAATCAAACACCAATGTATATCCAGAGTTAGTAGATGAACTCCCCAGCAGAGAGATTAAATATGATATCAGTACTAATCATGTCTAAAGTTCTTCACCTAGTAAGCGTCTTCGGGATAAACCTAACCCTTAGCACTTAGCTAAGAGGTTGGCCCTTCCTGAGCTACCTTAACCCAGAAGGAACGCTAAGTTAGAGTTCATCACAAGGACCAGGACAAACAATGATTATAAAGTAGATTCAGCAGCAAACTTAATAATAGTAGAGCAGCCTCGACGATCGTAGTCTTCCCAAAGGAAACACTAGCTCAGAGGGAGATAAGGGCAGATCAGTATTTTTCACACCACATAAATTCATGGAGCTCAACAGAACTCGACACGTGTCCCACTAAGAAACGTGGAAGGAACAGTTACAAGAGGGAAATTCAAACAATTGGCAATTTCATTTTAGTGGGCTCTTCAAAAGAGAAGCTGGAAGGCTGTAAAATCCATACCTAGGCAAAACCTAAACACCTCCAAACAGCCAGACCCTCTCAAACAATTATCAAACCGAGAATCACTTCCTGACATCTCACAAGTTCCTCACAAAGTCATAAACCCAGAAAAGACCAACTCTTCAAATGGCAAATTGGCGATTAATCACTGGCATTCAGCTCTGTACCAAGACATTTGAGAAACCTGAGAAGAAGTTTAGAGATATTCTTGAACTTGTGAAGAAGGCTGGATTCTCAGAATGTCTTGAGTCAAACACTTGGATATATGTTGACCTAGTTAAAGAATTTCACTCCAACGCAACCATAAATTCTGGAACCCTTTCCACAAGGTCAAAGGTCAGATTCTGAAGCTGAAATCTTCTGACATAAATCAATACTTAGGTTTTCCTGACCTAGGTCTAAAAAACCTTGAAGAGATCGACACTAAAAAAGCTAAGAAGATCATAAAGTACAAAAGAAACCCTAGTCTGAAGGACATGAAGAAAAAGGAGTTTCCTGAAGAATTCGAGTTCCTAGTAGAGATAGTGGGCAAGTGTATCCTATGCAAGGACACTACACATGACACTGTGAGTGATCAACAGGTAAAGATCATGTATGTAATAGTTTTGAAGAAACGTATCAACTTTTGAGTTATCATGCTTGACATGGATAAGGAAGAAAAGAAGAGGTTAACAGGAAAACCCCTCACAAAGGTTTTTCATGGAAGGTTCTTGAGTATCATTTTGAAGAAGAAGCTGAAGAATAAAATTAAGGATGATGAAAGTGAAGTCCTTAATAGCCATAAAGTAATGACTACACAACTGTTTGTAAATTGGAAGAAGAACCCAATGGAGAACAAAAAGTTAATGTTATATGGCAGCATCAACAAAAGCACTACGAAGAAAAGGAAGACAAGTGATATGAAAGAGGAGGAGTTATCATTCACTGAAGATTCAGACATCCCTGAGTCCAAATCTGCAAGGCCACTGAAGAAGAAAACTAAGGTAATAAAGAAATTCAAACCAGTTCCCCACAGAAGTATATATACTGAAGAAGAAAACGTAGAGTCAGAAGATGAGAAGGGAACTGAGAGTTTCAAGGATGAATCCTCAAAGGGTAGGTCCACTAATGAAGAAGAAGTTGAATCCAAGAAGGAGAAATCTGAACCTATGAAAGGAATAGCTAAATCTAATGATGAGGAAGAATGTACAAGTCCTATGGCTAATACTCAGAGTAGTCACTTTGCTGATAAAGGAAACTCAAAAGTTGAGACAGCTGGATCTCCTACTGCTAAAGTCCCAACAAGTTCATCTGATAGCTCGAAAGACATTAAGTCTAAAGAAGAAGGATCTATTCTTACTGGTGATGAACATCAAAGAAGTACATCTGATGATTCAGAGGTTTCAAATTCTGAAGAAAGAAAAGAGTCTGAAACTCCTGAAGATGAACCCCTAAGGATAAGGAAGAGAAACAGATTGATTGCTCAAAAAGTTTCAAATAGGGAAGAATTGCTTCCAAAGATAATTGAAATCAGTGATGATGAGGCTGGATGTAAGGGAAGAAATGCTAAGGGAAAAAGGAAGAAAATATCAGCAAAGGCTAGCAGTAAAAGGCTCAAGACTGCAGAGCTAGAAGAGGCTAGTAAGTCTGCAAAGACTAGCCCTAGTAAGAAGAATGATGATCAAATGGAGGAACAAACTTATGAGTCCGTTGAAGAAAGTCTACACAGGCCTAATTCCAACTCAAGCTCAGAAGGTATAGAGATGGAAAAGGATTCTAGTTCTACAGATCAGGAATCAGAGGAATCATCAGACTATCCTATTCTCTCTCCAGCAAGAGTTCGCAGAAGAATAGTGGTGGAAGTATTTGATGAACCACCAGATGTTCCACTAGAAAGATGGGTAAGTCATGGAAACGAACAACTCAAATTTGTGAGAATGTCTACAGACGATGTGTTTAACAATTGGAAAAATATGGAGTTAGACTGCACTACAATACTATTCAATCCTGACGATCTTTTGATAAGATGGTTCTTCCCATGGATGTCCTAGCTAAAGGCATATACTGGCAAAGATGAAAGTTATTTCAGCTGGTGTTACTCACATTTTCTAAACTTGGAGTTGGTATCTCAAAAATTTCCAAGAGTAAAGAAGTTTGCAACTAAGCTGATCAAAGACCAATCTCATTTCAAGATCTATCGACATTCTGGTAACCACTATATTCCTTACGATAGTAGAATTGGTTTTGATGGCAGAAGGTGTATACCTAAGTTCATGATCATAGAGTCCATCCACTCTACCATTGAATATGATCAAACACAGATTGAGAAGCTCTACACTACTCAAGCAGAGGTGTCTGATATTCCTTCATCCTCCAACAGTGATTGGAACTCAACGATTTATCAGATTCTCACTACTTTCAAAAAAATGTCCAAGAATGAGAATCGTGGAGTTCAATATGGTGTTCAACAGGAGTCTACCCAACCAAATGACCAAACCCCTAAGGAGCAGAAGTTACTAAAGAATTCTGAAGAATTGATTGAGGATATCTCTCTCATTATTGCAAAAGTCAAGGATATGTCAAAAAGAGAAGACAATGAGCTATCCAAAAGGCTTCAAGACAGACTCTCAGACATATCCCTCAAGCTTCATCGAAGGGGTCATATTTTTCTAGAGGCTATGTATGATCAAACGAAAGAAGCTCTACGAGTATAGAAAGCTAATAAAGAGCAAACTCTATCTCTCTCTGATAAGATTGACAATCTGAATCACTCTCTTTCCTTACAACTTGAGCTAAATTACCAAGAACTCAAGATTGAGGTTGGAAACTCATCTTACCCGATAGAGCAACTTATGTTAAACATGGAGTAGCTTTCACATGTGATTAATGACAAAAAGGGGGAGAAAAGAGATATAGAGAGAGATACTCAAGAAGAAGTAAGGCGAAAAGAATGAAGGAAGAAAAGAAGGCAAAGAGCAGAAAGGAAAAGAAGGAGGAGAAGAAGACAGCATCAATAGAAGTAGAGTCATCATCTGAGGGGGAGCCAATAGATGATGATCCCGTGAACACAGAGTCTAAAGGGGAGCCAGAAAAAAAAGAAGAGCATGCATCAGAAGCAGAAGCAAGAGCAAGATGAAACAATGGAGTATAAATCTGAAGGGGAACAGAGAAATAAAGAAAAGAAAAATAAGCAGTTGAGTAGCTGATCAATAGACATTATGGAGACACACATGGAGCCAAAAAGTTACATCTCTATCTAATTAGGTATGTTCTGGATCCAGGATGTAAAGTGTCATAGTTTATGTAATTTCATATTATCATCAATGACATTCATGCTTATCTATTTTAGAATACAGCTGCTCACTATATATAAGATTCATTCATCTCATGCATATGCACTAATTATTATGCCATAATCAAATAGGGGGAGATTGTTAGGAATATACATAAGTATGTTATTCTTATATGATTTGATTATGATATAAATGAATGAATATGCAAGTATGCCTGCATTGAGAAAATTTGTAAAGTCCTTTGATAGATAATGGGAATATATGTACAAGGACTTAGAATGAATTGATCAAATATGTTAAGTTGATCCTACATAAGCAAAACAGCTCTGTAAATCCTTAAAAAGAAATGATGTACAAGGACTATAAATGTAAAAAGATCAAGCTTGTTAGGTTGATCTTATAATGTAATAGATAGGCATGTCTAATTGTCGAACACTACACCAGAATCGTAATCTGTCAGGAGAGTCAAAGAAAACTCGAAGAGCTATCAAGGCAGAATCGTAGTCTGCAAGATAGTAAATCTCAGAGTTTGTAGTCTGCCAGGAAAGACGAGGAAGGATCGTAGTGTGTCGAGAAGTACTTTCCCAGAGTCGTAGTCTGCTGAGGAAGTCATGTTCAGAATCGTAGAGACAGCTTGTCTAAGAGTCGACCGAGCATTTGCCAGAGCCAAGTTAAGAATCATAGGCCACACTTGAAGCAGTGGACTCTACTGATCTTATTAGAGAAAGATATCATAGTCCAACCAGATCAGATGAGGACAACAAACATAAAGATAGAAATCATAGTCTGTCAAGGGTTGATCTCGGAGTCGTCGTGTCTGCAGAACCAAAGTTAAATCACAGTCTGCAGAACTAAGGCTTCAACAGAGGTGCTCATAAAGTCAAGGCAAAATTATAGAGTCAACATGATTCTCAACAAATGAGCACTCCCAGAATATCCAAAGTATGAATCCTCTGGTCTGAGTTGCAAAGATACATTTTAGTTGAAGAAACTAGAGAGCATTGAACGAATGGCATGCAAGATAACAGAAGATCTAAACACCAACTCAATTAATATACAAATTAAGTTGTGAAGCCATTCAAGATAAATTCTTCTACAAGACGATCAGAAAAAGACTTCAGTAAAAGTGACTGACTAAAGAAAGTCAGCAAGTGTAGTAGCTGTCAAGAGAACAGAACACAACGATCTTGGGATTATCCAAGATCATAGTGATTGCTAAACAAAGTAGGAACTAATGCAGTTTACACAGAGATACTGGTCAACTTATGAAGAAAAAGGCAAAAGTGATTAAGCATGGGTTAGACCATTGATGATAAGTGAACGGGAGATCACAAGGAGAAAGAGAGCTGGGCATGCCACAAATCTGATGTGTCTTGTTATTTAGAAGAGGCCAGAATAAGAAGTCAAGCTATCAGATCCTGAGATCAGTTGAAGGAAAACAGAAGTATTGAAGCACTACACAAGAGAAGAAAGAGGTGCTCTACGTTAAAGATCCAATGAACACTCTTTCGAATCATCGTGTTGTCTCAACCAGTCAATGAGAAACATTAAACAAGACACACTACGATCAGGTCTAAGAACATCTGCATCAGAATCGTAGAGTTTGGCCATCTGAAGATTAAAGCATTGGCAACGGTTTAATCTGAAGACTGATATTTGAACATTGCTATTTGAGAGCATCGATGCAAAAGGATAATTTATGATGTTCTAATCGAGAAGTCAGAAAGAAAAAATAAAGATGACTACCTACCTGACATGGAATGGTGACAACTCTAAGGCGGTAGGTGAGGTAGCAGACTAATGTGTCAGTAAAGTCATAAAGGAGCTGTCATGTCACATCAAGCAGTCTGCACCAAATAACTCGAGATCTGCAAAGCAATTCAAATAGCTTCCAACGGCTATATTCCAACGGGAAGATTGTGAAGGAGTATATATCAGCTAGAGCTTCAAAGATAAAAAAAGTTGTTAAGTTGAAGAATCGTTGAGTTGTTGGAATGCTATATTGTTGACTTTACGAGTTCCACATGAGCTGAACAAAACAATTTTCAGTGATAGTGAGACTACGAAGGTGGAAGTGAAGCAGATTTGAAGAAGGACTTGAACAGACTAAGAGCTTCGCTCAACAAGGATGAGAATGCCACTGAAGATGGTAGCTAAGCTGAGAGCCGAGAAGGCTAAGAAGATAGCATTCAGAAAAGTGGTAGAACATAAAGAAGATTCAGATAGCCACACTCCGAATCACCATGAACCAAAATCTAAAAAAGAAAAGATGCAAAACCATGTCTGTAAACCATTCAAGAAGGGTTCAAGGAATGCTAAGTGCGAGACGAAGTCTACCAAAAGCTCAAAGACTTAGCAAATCCAAATGGTGATGGTACACAGCTGACATCGAATGAAGATGAGATAAACGGTATGAAGATCAGCTGCACCAGAGAAGAAATGGTCTAGACTCTACGCAAAATGCAAAGAGGACCACGCCAAGCTGCTAAGTACAAAAGATGTTCAAGCTTCAAGACATCTTAGCAGCAAAGCACCAACAACAACCACAACAACAACAACAACAACAACAAGTAGCCAGGGCCTGAGGGGTCCTTGTCTGGAAGGACTAAATTAAGTTCCAAGCCTGCTGGGCTTGAAGATTTCTTAGTGAACGAGAGGAGTTCCAAGCCTGCTGGGCTTGAAGATTTCTTAGTGAACCTGAAGTTCCAAGGTCTTTGGTTTGAAGGAATCTTAGTGATTTGTAGTCTTGCTCTTCCTTAGTGGAATCCCTGCTTGTTGAAGCAGAAAAGTGGATTAGGAGCTTGAGTCTCTGAACCACTTAAAATCCCTTGTGTCTTTTACATTCAGTCATTTACTTTCTATCATTTACATTATGAACCTAACTGCTATAAATGCTATGTATGTATTAACGACTTACAACTTAACTAACTTCATGAACAATGTATAAATATTCGTGAATATATCAATGAAGGGGATTTTTTTCTTATTCCGTTGTGTTTAAAAAGATTATTATGTTTGTCATATACTAATTCATTAGCAATACAAAATAAATAGGAAAAGTATTTAGAAATGAAAAAGGATCAATTCAACCCCCCCCTTTTAGATCTATTATGTGCCTACTGGGAACTAACACAGATGTTACTCTAGTATTTAGTTGGGTTCCATTTATAGATTACCTCTCATTTAAAGGCTTTAAACTTATCTCCCTGGAAGTCTTACATATTACATCCTTGCCTAGGCCTTTTGTAAAAGGATCCGCCAAATTTCCCTTTATTGATTTGCTCCCTTACATAACTATGTCTTAAACTTATATGTCTAGACTTCCAGTTATAAACTTTGTTATAAGACCGTGATAATGTTGCCTCATTATCACAATATATTGAGATAGTTATCATTGGTTTGGGCCAAAGTGGTATCTCAAATAATAAATCCTTAAGCCATTCGGCTTCTTTTACAGCAGTTGATAATGCAACAAACTTAGATTCCATAGTTGAATGTGTTATCAAGGTTTGTTTTTTGGAACCCTAAGAAATTGCCCCTCCTCCTAAAGTGAATATACATCCACTTGTAGACTTTATTTCATCCGAATTTGTTATCCAGTTTGCATCCGTGTACCCTTCTATCATAGCTAGGTATCCTGTATAGCATAATTCATAGTTAATTGTGCCTTTAAGATATTTAAGTATCCTTGAAACTACATTCCAATGAACCTGACCTGGATTATGAGTAAACCTACTCAATACTCCTACTGCAAATGCTATATCAGGTCTAGTATACTGCATTGCATACATTATGTCAGGAATAAGCATGTGAATGATATTCCTATCTACATATGATTTGATTATGATAAATATATATGAATGAATATGCAAGTATACTTGCATTAAGAAAAGCTATAAAGTCCTTTGATAGATAACAGAAACATATGTACAAGGACTTAGAATGAATTGATCAAATGTGTTAGGTTGATCCTACATAAGTAAAATAACTTTGTAAAGTCCTTAGAAAGAAATGATGTACAAGGACTATAAACATAGATAGATTCAGCATGTTAGGTTGATCTTATGATGTAATAGATAGGCTTGTCTCGATCGTAAGCACCGCACTGTAAATCGTGAGTCGCCGGAGAGTCAAGGAAAACTCGAAGGCTATCGAGGCAGAATCGTAGTCTGCAAGATAGTAGATATCGGAGTTCATAGACTTCCAAGAGAGATGAGGAAGGATCGTAGTGTGTCGAGGAGAACTTCCTCAGGGCCGTAGTCTGCGGAGGAAGTCATGTTCGTAATCGTGAGAGACAACTCGCCCACTCTCGTTGTAGAGCATCTGCCAAAGTCGAGTCAAGGATCGTAGACTACACTCAGAATCGTAGAGTCTACTGATCGTATCAATGGCAGAGATCGTAGTCGAGCAAGATCAGATGAAGACAACAAGCACAACGACAGAAATCGTAGTGTCAAGATCGATCTCGAGTCATAAGATCTCGCATGTAGAAGGTTGAATCGTAGAGTGCAGAACTAAGACCTCAACTGATGTGCTCACAATGCCAAGGAAGAATCGTAGAGCAAATACAATTCTCAACGAATGAGCACTCCCAGAATATCCAAAGGAATGAAGCCTCTGGTTGGTACTGTAAGGATACATCCTACCTGAAGGAAACAAGAGAGCACTCAACGAAAGGCATGTAAGCTAACAGGAGATCTAAGTACCAATCCAATCAGCATCAAGATTGAGTTGTGAAGCCATTCGAGATGAAGTCTTCCACAAGGAGATCAGAAGAAGACTTCTGTAATTGACTAAGGAAAGTTAGCAAGTGCGAGAGTCATCAAACATCTGAAGACAATGATCTTGGAAGTTACGGGATCATAGTGTTTGCTAAACAAAGAAAGAACCGATGGAGTGCATACGAGAGATCTTTGGGCGACTTTCCGAAGAACAAGGCTAAAGTGATTAAGCATTGGGTCAGTCCATTGATGATAAGTGAACGTGAGATCACAAGGAGAAAGCGAGCTGGACACGCCACAAATCTGAAGTGTCTTGCTATTCAAATGGGGCCAGAACAAAGAAGTCAAGCCATCAGTATCTGAGAGCTGTTGAGGCAAATAGAAGTGTTGAAGCACTACACAAGAGAAGGAAGAGTTGTTCTACATTGAAGATCCAATCAACACTCTTCAAGATCGTAGTGTTGTCTCTACCAGTCAACAAGACACTACGATCAGGTCCATAAAGACATGCATCAGAATCGTAGAGTTCGAATAGCTGAAGATTAAAGCATTGGCAACGGTTCAATCTGAAGGGTAATATTCGGACAAGAGCTTATTGACAGCATTGATGCAAAAGGACAACCTCTGATCGAGAAATCAGAAGGAGGAAATAAAGTCTTCGACTTGCCCAAGACATTAAAGTGACATCTCTGACGGGATAGGTGAAACAGTAGACTGCAGTGTCAGAAAAGTATGACTTGTCACATCTCCAGTCTACCTCAGTCAACTCGAGATCTGTGAAAATATTTGAATAGCTTTCAATGGCTACTTTCCAAAGAAAGGATTGGGAAGGAGTATAAATCAGCAAGAACTTCAAAGATCGAGGGTTGCTAGAGTTTCTGAGTTTGGAGAAGTGGTGGACTGATCTAACCAACGTAAATAGCGAGTGACCAATGAAGGTCTGAAGACTCACTCTATGATCCCCCAAGAACACTTAGAGATAGAAAAATAAAGATGTAGAAGTGAGAGTTCTACTACAAAAAGAGTGTTCTAAACTGCCGAGAGATAGAAGGGCATCAATGTCATCTTGATGTCCATCATGAGAAGACTCTAAGTACCATAGAGGAGAGCTCACAGTCATCTTAGCAAGTCCATCATGAGAAGGCATCAAGCATCAAGAAAGAAGATCACCAACGCCATCATGGTGGCAAACATGAGAAAGTTTCTAAGTACATAGCAGAATAGCTTACAGTCATCTTAGAAACCCATCATATGCAGCCATCAAGTATCAAGAGGAATGATCTTCAAGGCAGTTCATCAAGGGATCATCAGAAGTGGTTGAGTAACTGAAGAAGCTGAGCATCATGCAACACTCAACTGCACTTCAAGGATGATCACGCCAAGTTGCTAATACAGAAGATGTTCAGTACTTAAAGGCATCTTAGCAGCTCAGCACCAACTCCAACAAACAAACAAATAACTCAACAATAAGAAGTTAGGACCTGAGGGGTCCTTGTCCGGAGGGACTAAATGAAGTTTCAAGCTCTTTGGCTTGAGAGTTCCTAGGGAACTAGAGAAGTTCCAAGGTCGCTTGCCTTGAAGAGTTCTTAGTGAATCAAGTCCCAAGTGTCACGGCCTTGAAAGAATCATAGTGATTCGTGGTCTTTGCCCTTCCTTGGTGGAAATCCTGCTAGTTGAAAATAGAAGAGTGGATTAGGAGCTTGAGTCTCTGAACCACTTAAAACCCCTTGTGTCTTTTACTTTATTTCATTTATATTATGTACATTAACTGCTATAACTGCTATGTATGTTTTAACTGCTTACCATTGAACTAACTCTACGAACAATGTGAAAGTAGTATGTACACAAGCCAATCATGTTTGATGATAAAGCATATACTTTGTAACAATCTTATTCATTTATTAATAAAAAGTATTAATTTATTAAAGGCTTTTAATTATCTACATGATGTTGTTTTATAATATGTGATAAACCCATAGTTTTAAGCAATGATTTTAGAATAATGATGATGATCATTCTAATGAGATCTAAATTCTTAGAAAGCTTAAAACTAAAATAGTTCCCAATCGTTGGATTATTAAATTGGGGATTAGTGAATCCGGATAGATTGGTACATACGTTGCTTGCTCATTGGATGAGGATGATTGATCTCATGATTATTTGTGTGGAGACACTAAAGCAAGTATGTAGGTACTTATTAAAGAATAAGTTCACTGAACGTGGCTCGCTAAGGAATAACTAATGGAGTTTTACTTGTCTGTCAATAGGAATTCCTGTAGTGATAGTAGTACAAGTGATCCTTGAACTTGAGATCATCATAGTATCTTGTGTATGATGAGTTATACTTTGACTTATTCCTTAAGACCCTTAGGGTATATCAAAGGGTATGCTTAGGTATAATAAGTTATACATAGAGATAATGTGTGATCAATAAAGAATCTACCGCTTCTAGTAAAATAAGAGAAATGTTCTATGTGATTCGATAAATGACAACCCAATAGTCCTTGGGTTAAGGAGAATGAAATTAGAAAGGAGTTTCTAATTTGCATTATTTGAGTTGTGCATTTAAGAGTTGAAATACATATAATTAAATAAAATAAGACTTGTGAAGAATTCCATGTCTTATATTTAATTGGGACATTGTATGGTGGAAGGATTGAAATTATACAGTAACTATTTACTCAAAGGTTCTTTTATGATTAATGTTGAAATCTATATTATCCGGAAAGTCGTTGATCGCTAGGGAGGCTTATCCTATTGTAGAATAAATATTTAAATAAGATTAGAATTGTTCTAATTGATTTATTCACAAATAGGTTTAATATGGAGAACCTAAAGGGTCACACCATAAAAGGAAGAATAATTATTTAAGAAGTTAATGGCATAATCGTAATAATAAGTTAAGTATATTTAATTTAATCTATGGTGATAGAATAAATTAAATAGCTTAATATTTATTTTTAATATTTTGGAAATATTAAATATAAATTAATAAGAGGAGTCTTATTATTATTATTATTATTATTATTTAATTCCTAAAGGAGTTTGGGAATTAATTAATAAAAGTACTCTCAAATATCCTTAATAGGATTAGGAGGCTAATTAATTAAAAGTTTAATTAATTATCCCTAATAAGATTAGGGAGCTTAATTAATTAAAGGAATTTAATTAATTAAAATAAAACCCAATTCTTTAATTGTTAAGGAGGGTTGCCCACATCTATAAATAAGAGGAGTCTTATTTTGGGTGGAGGAGTTGTTGGCTTTTTGACAATATACGTAATTCCAATAGTTGGGAGAGTACGCTCTTTTCTATGAGATAGAAAAACTAGGGTTTTGCCAAACACCCATTTTCTTGAATTCTTCTTCTTCCTTGGTGGATCACCTCTAGAGGCCAAACACTTGGGTGGCTAACGTTGATCAAAGGAAGGAACCAAACCCGGTGGATTCAAGTTGAACGCGAAAAGGATTGGAGGTGAACTTGTACCTGAGGAAGCTCGGATCTTCAAGGGTATGATTTTATTCTTTGTCTTTTCGTTTAATTAAAATTGTGCATAAAGGGTGATCCAGGTATATAGTTTATAAAATTTTAAACTCTGATTTTTCCACGTTTCCGCTTTATTGTGCAATTTGATTGCGTTCATAAATATTACAAACCTAACAGATGTGTGATTATGATTATATCAATGAAGGGGATCTTTTACTTATTTCGCTGTGCTTGAAAAGATTCTTATGTTTTTCATATGCAATTTAATGAGCAATACAAAATAAACGAGAAAAAGTATTTGAAAATCAAAGGATCTATTCAACCCCCCCCCCCCCTTCTAGATCTATATTGTCTTCATCGGGAACTAACAATTGGTATCGAATGGGTTCTCATCTTTATATTCAAAAGCTAATCGCTTTGAGTCTGATCCTAGGCACAAACATTGTTCTAAACTTAGTTTAGTATTAAGTCACTTGTTATATGCAGATGAGCTCACACGTTGGAAATATTGTGAACAGGTTATATGTGTATATACACCTAAAGCTGCTCAGATTGGTCCATGTTCTCAATTGATACATCAACAAGACCAATCCTTGCCTGCAGTCAATCTTGTAATCTGAAGACCAGATGAGAAAGCTCAAGAGATATCAACGACAAAGAGTTAAACATCCACCACCCTGAAAGATGAAAAGGCCACACATGCTAAGAAATGCTTATCCAGAGAAGAAAGAAGATCTTCTCAAACATGTGTTTGGCCAACTTGCAGCTGGGTGCAAACTTAGCAAACTGAAGGATGCCAAAGAATTAAAAATGCTGAGATTCTCTTAACTTACATCTTCAAGACCATAACTGATTGATTGAAGGTCAACTAGAGCAACAACCTGTCAGGAGCAAATGAGAAACTATGCACATCTATGCCTAACCTCGGTATGTCTAAGATAAATGGTATTAAGAAAGCGGCGGTGAGAAAGGTACGATTCCTCACTAATATAATTGTATAGATCATGTTACACCTCCTTATGCACTATAACATTATCCTGTCAAGAAATCATAATCTACCTAAAAGGTGAAGAGAGAAAGTACACTGAGGTTGGAAACTCAAGTGCTTATAAACTTTCTCTCCATCCAAGTTTTAGGTTGAAGATGACATCTTGAAGGAAATCTAAAATGGGTCATAAGAGCATCAAAAGTTAAATTAATTTTATGAGAAGTAATCTTTGTTGATGGGTTAGTATATATGTACAACCTATGGTCTAAGTGTTTAATAACACACAGAGTATGATCAGTTCTACAAGAGCATCTTGAAGATTCGTAGAAACTGATCACCTCCATGAATCAACCAGATACAAATAAATTATAGAGTTGATTCTCACTCTGTGAACATTTAAACCCTATGAACATAACCTAGCAAATGATGAAACTATCAAAGAAAAAGAGTGTTTTATTAAAATAGCAAATCTCACACACACTCACCATCATGCATCTCAAAATGTATTTTCTAAATTAGTTACATGCATGAATATGATTGTTGGTGATCAATATGATGATTATCCAAATATATGAGGAACAAGGGTTTAGAAAACTAACCTAGCAGGACCTATTTAACCATGGGTACCAAAATAGAAATGTATCTAACTTGCAGGTACCTGGTCTATCTGACCACACTAAGGAATGCTGAAGTAGATGACTTCAGTCAAGAAGACTCAACCAGCAGAAGGCTTAAGACTGTTCAGGAATGTTCTCATAAAACTCCTATATGTCAAAACTTGTCCTTGGAGAATTACTGAGCCAATCTAAATGAAGCTCACATGTCTGCTAATCTGTATATGGAAGTAGGTCGTTCAACCAAAAATGAAATGGGCTTTATATGCTCAAATTAGGCAAGGCATGCTATAGGAGAGGAATCCTCAAGGAATCTCACAACAGAGGATCATCGAGCATCAGTCAAGAGGAACTCATTACGGAAGTAGAACTTCACAAATACAAGACTGTCAAAGAAGAATACGTTCGTAGTGCTGACTAATAATCGTAGAGTGATCAGTCCTGAAGATATTCATGCCTACGATATAAGGAAATCTAATTGAGAATGATGATTCCAGTCAGAAGGAGATATGCAAGGATGTCTTCTAATACACATAAAGAAAAGGGAATCACATCTATCTGAGAAGACAGCATCAACCATGGGGAGCAGTGATCTGTTAAGGAACAACAATACTGAGATATACTATGAAGTAGTGTACCAGCTACAGAGTCCCAAATCTTTGTGGCTGATGAACAAAATAAAGATCCATAGTCAGTAGGAACGTCTCAAAATGTACTACTGATAACCTTTCAGCCACCCAACTCAAAACCGTGGAGAGCCTACGATCAAACATCTGATCGTAGTGTAAGAGAAGGAGGACACCACGATTACAACAAATGCAATTGTCTAAAGTTGGTAGAGGACCTCACCACCAAAAAAGGTCAAATAAGATATTAGTGCAAATTACTTCTAAAAGTATTTCATCTAGAAAGCGCCTTAGGGACAAATCTAACCCTGAGCTCACTCTGAGAGGTTGGCCCTTCCTAAGCTACCTTAACCTAGAAGAATTGCTTAATCAAGTTCATCTCAAGGACCAAGTCAGTTAACGATCGTAGAGTAGAGGTTAAAGAGAACTCCACGATCGTAGTGCAACATCAGCGATCGTAGAAGCAGACTCGATGATCGCAGTCCTACCAAAGGATACTCTAGCTTATGAGGAGCTCGGAAGAACTGGACAATTTCCCAACCATTCAGATTGTGAGGAGATAAGTTCGAATGCTGGTTGGAAAGATGTCCTTCTAAAGAAAAGTGCCCAAGCCTTCATAAAGTACATCAGTGGATGAGCTATTCAGTTTCAACATGAGGAGAAATGTCAAAACCATCCACTGCAGCATCTCTCAAAAGATGATCGTTGAGTCATCAAAGGAAAACGTAGAGTCCATAGCTGCCTTATCATGCTACTCTAAGAACCAAAATGGTCAATGATTAATCCACATTATTGACGCCAGTTTGTTCCAAAAAAGGGACATTAAACTGAAGAGTTAATGGGGGAGTTACAGCTCATTACTGGGCATCGTGCAACCAATGGTTGGTTGACACATCACAGAGTATGCAGAGTTAAAAGGAACTGCCATAAAGACAAATTCAAAATTTGCAAACAGTTATCAAAAACTATCGAACTTCTCTCCCTCCAATTCTCAAACCCTAGAATCCTCTTTGAAGCCAAAATCAATTAAACCTCCAAGAGCCCAAATCACAATCAGCTATCTCTCATAAATCTTTCTGAATCAAATACCCATATTCCGCGAACCATTCTAATGGAAGATTGGCGAGTAATCACTGGCATTCAGCTCAGAACCAAGTCGCTTGAGAAATCTGAAAAGAAGTTCAGAGACATTCTTGAACTTGTGAAGAAAGCTGGATTCTCAGAATGTCTTGAGGCAAGCACTCGAGTATATACTGAACTGGTTAAGGAGTTCTACTCAAATGCATACATAAATGCCGGAACCCTTTCTACCAAGGTTAAAGTTCAGTCTCTAAAGCTGAAATCATCCGATATCAATCAATGCTTAGGTTTTCCTGACTAGGACTGAAAAACCTTGATGAGATCGACACTGAGCAAGTGAAGGAGATTATGGGGTACTAAAGAAACCCTAGTCTGAAGGACATGAAGAAGAAGGAGTTCCCTAAAGAATTCGAGTTCCTTGCTGAGATAGTGGGAAAATGTATCCTATGCAAAGATACTGCACATGACATTGTGCTTGATCAGCAGTTGAAGATTATGTCTGCAATAGTTTTGAAGAAGCGAATCAACTTTGGAGCTATCTTGTTCGATCAGATCTCCAAATGGGTAGAAAAGGCTAAGTTAAAGAAGTCTACAGATAGACCCCTAACCAAGGTCTTTCATGGAAGATTGCTGAGTATTGTGATGAAGAAGAAGCTGGGAGGAAAAATCAAGGATGATGAAGGAGAGCCTCTAAATGTTCATAAAGTAATGTCTCCACAGCTGTTCGTGAACTGGAAGAAGAACCCAAAGGAAAACAAGAAGCTAACAACAACTGGGAGCAGAAGCAAGGACTTTGTAAAGAAGAGGAAGGCGAAAGAGGTGGAAATTTATGAGTCTGGTAACTCTGCACTAGTAGCAGCCACACCAGTAAGGAAGAGATCCAAGGGTATGAAGAAAACAGAGGCTCCACTAAAGAGTCTCTCCACTGAAGACAAAGATGAAGGTGAAAAGGTCTTAACTGCACCAGAAACCACAAAGAGAAGAAGCAACAGACTGCTTCAAGGGCCATCAAGAAAGAGAGAGAAGGTGGAAAACAAACCAGCCCCAGTTTCCCAAGAAAGCACATCTGACAAAGAAGAGGACGTAGAGTCAAAAGAAGAACAGAAACTGATGATCTCAAGACTGAATCCCTAGAAATTAGATCCAGCAATGAAGGTGGAGCTGGATCCATGAAAGAAGATGTAAACTCTGCGGATGAAGAAGAATATCTAAGTCCTATGGTCAATTCTCAGAGTACTCACTTTGAAGTTGAAGAGAAGTTGCAAAATGACCCATCTGAATCTCCAAATGCAAATGTTCAAATAAGCTCTCATTATGGATCAAAAGATGATGAGATCGAAAAAGAAATACTTGCCTGATGAATCAAAGGCCTCAGAGTCTGAAGAAGAAGAAGAGTCTGATTCTCTCATAGCTGAACCTCCAAGGAGAAGGAAGAGCTACAGATTGATTACTCAATTTGCCTCCAAAAAGAAAATCGACAACTCTACTGAAGTCATTGAATTAAGTGATGAGGAATATGAGTCACAGGAAGAAAGTGCTAAAGATGAGACTAGCATTGGAGAAGATGATTCCAAGAAAGATATTGTTAAAGAAGGCTCTGAAAATGAAGACAAACAAGAAGAATTCACTGATAAATCTGATGAAGGGAATCAACAAGATTCAGGCTCAACAAGGAAGAGATAGAGAAAGATTACGATTCTCGCACATCGAGGAATCGGAGGAACGAATACTATCTATCTCTCTCTCCAACCAGAATCAGCAGAAGAATTGTAGTGGAAGTCTTTGATGAACCACCAGCTGAACCACCAGCAAGATGGATAAATCAAGGAAATGAACAACTTCGAGTTGTAAGAATGACCACAGATGAAGTGCTTCACAACTGGAAAAACATGGAATTAGACTGCACAACGATACTTTATAACTCTGAAGGCCTTTTGATGAGATGGTTCTTCCCGTGGATGTCGTGGTTAAAGGCACATACTGATAAAGATGAGAGCTACTTCAGCGAGTGCTACTCTCAGTTTCCAAATCTGGAGTTGGTGTCACAAAACTTCCCAAGGGTAAAGAATTTTGCAACCATGATGATCAATGACCAGCCCCATTACAAAGTCTACCGATATGTTGGCAATCACTACATTCCCTATGATCGTAGAGTGGACTCTGAAGGCAGAAGGATTATAGCCAAGGAGATAATCGTAGAGTCTGTTCACTCTACCACTGATGGTGTTCAAGTACAAAATAAGAAGCTTCCATCTGCTCAAGCACTACTGACAGACATTCCTTCATCCTCAACTAGCGATTGGAAATCAACGATTCTTTAGATTTTTAACACCTTCGAAAATCTGTCCAAGGAAGCAGATTGTAGAGTCTAATCTGATGCTCAACAAGGGGCTGCTCAACCAGATGATCAAATATCTGTGGAGAATGAGCTGATGAAAAATTCTGATGAACTGATTGGGAAAATATCTCTATTCCCTGAAGAGTCAAAGAAGCTGACAACTAAAGAAGATAACTCAGTTCAAGAGAGACTCCAAGCAACGATGACTGATGTATCTCTTAAAATCAGAGAAAGAGATCACATCTATCTAAAGGCCGTGAATGATCAGAAGGCAGATGCACTACAAGCGAAGAAGGCAAATGAAGAACAACTCCAAGTCCTCTCTGACAAGATTGACAACATGAATCAGTCTTTCTCAGTGCAACTTGAGCTAGGACAACAAGACCTTAAGTTTAAAGTTGCTAACTCCTCCTACCTGATGGAGTAGCTTATGTCCAACATGGAGCAGCTCTCCCAAATGATTAATGACAAAAAGGGGGAGAAAAGAGGCATAGAAAGGGGAAGAATAAGAGGCACTCTAGAAAGAGCAAGGAGAGAAAAAGGAAAGAAAAGAAGAAGACAACACCAAGGGGAGCTGAATCATCATCTAAGGGGGAGACAAAGGATGATGAGCCCAAGGGTGAGGGGGAGCCAGAGCCAGAACCAGAAGAAGAAGAAATGAATAGCTCCACATCCCAGGGGGAGCAGGAGTAAAGGAATCAAACAAATGAATAGCTGATCAACAGACATCCTGAAAGCATACATGGAACCAAAGAGGTAAATCTCTAACTAGTTAGGAATGTTCTGGATCCAGGATGTAAAATGTAAGTGTATTAAATTCAACATCATTATAAATGACATTCATGATTATCTATTTTAGAAATACAGCTGCTCACTGTATATAAGATTCATTCATAACATGCATATGCACTTATTATTTTTGTCATAATCAAATAGGGGGAGATTATTAGGAATAAGCATGTGAATGATATTCTTATCTACATATGATTTGATTATGATAAATATATATGAATGAATATGCAAGTATGCTTGCATTAAGAAAAGTTGTAAAGTCCTTTGATAGATAATAGAAACATATATACAAGGACTTAGAATGAATTGATCAAATATGTTAGGTTGATCCTACATAAGTAAAACAACTTTGTAAAGTCCTTAGAAAGAAATGATGTACAAGGACTATAAACATAGATAGATCACGCATGTTAGGTTAATCTTATGATGTAATAGATAAGCATTCGATCGGCGAGCCTTGCATGCGTAAATCGTGAGTCCCGCCAAGAGAGTCGAGGAAAACTCGAAGGCTATCGGGCGAATCGTAATCGCAAGATAGTAGATCTCTCGAGTTCGTAGACTTCCGGGAGAGAAGAGGAAGGATCTTAGTGTGTCGAGGAGAACTTCCTCCAAGGTAGTAGTCTATTTGTGGAAGTCGTGTTCGAGAATCATAGAGGCGACACACCTTTCTGGTAAGTAGAGCATCCGCCAAAATCAAGTCGAGGATCGTACACTACACTCTCGAATTGTAGAGTCATCGATTGTATCAAAGGCGGAGATCGTAGTCGAGAAAGATCGGATGAAGACAACAAGCACAATGACGCGAAATCGTAGTGTCAAGATCTCGATCTGAGTCGTGGTGTCTCCGCGGTAGGAAAATTTGAATCGTAGAAAGTGCGAACTAAGACCTCAACAAATGTGCTCACAATGCCAAGAAAGATTAAGTAGAAGCAAATACGATTCTCAACAAATGAGAACTCCCAGAATATCCAAAGGAATGAAGCCTCTGGTTGGTACTGTAAGGATATCTCCTACCTGAAGGAAACAAGAGAGCACTCAACGAATGGCATACAAGCTAACAGAAGATCTAAGCACCAATCCCATCAACATCAAGATTGAGTTGTGAAGCCATTCGAGATGAAGTCTTCCACAAGGAGATCAGAATAAGACTTCATGAATCGATTAAGGAAAGTCAAGAAGTGCGATGGTACATCAAGTGAGCAGAAGACAACGATCTTGGAAGTTACCAGGATCGTAGTGTTTACCAAACAAAGAAAGAACTAATGGAGTGCATCTGGAGATCTTTGGGCGACTACCGAAGAACAAGGCTAAAGTGATTAAGCATTGGGTCAGTACATTGATGATAAGTGAACGGGAGATCACAAGGAGAAAATGAGCTGGACACGCCACAAATCTGAAGTGTCTTGCTATTCAGAAGGGGCCAGAACAAAGAAGTCAAGCCATCAGTATCTGAGAGCTGCTGAGGCAAACAGAAGTGTTGAAGCACTACACAAGAGAAGGAAGAGGTGTTCTACATTGAAGATCCAATCAACACTCTTCAAGATCGTAGTGTTGTCTCTACCAATCAACAAAACACTACGATCAGATCCATGAAGACATGAATCAGAATCATAGAGTTCGAATAGCTGAAGATTGAAGCATTGGCAACGGTTCAATCTGAAGGGTAATATTCGGACAAGAGCTTATTGACAGCATTGATGCAAAAGAACAACCTCTGATTGAGAAATCAGAAGGAGGAAATAAAGTCTTCGACCTGCCCAAGACATTAAAGTGACATCTCTGACGGGGTAGGTGAAGCAGTGAAGCTCGCGATTGTCGAGGAAAAGTATGACTTGTCACATCTCCAGTCTACCTCAGTCAACTCGAGATCTGTGAAGATGTTTGAATAGCTTTCAATGTCTACTTTCCAACGAAATGATTGGGAAGGAGTATAAATCAGCAAAAACTTCAAAGATCGAGGGTTGCTAGAGTTTCTGAGTTTGGAGAAGTGGTGGACTGATCTAACCAACGTAAATAGCGAGTGACCAATGAAGGTCTGAAGACTCACTCTATGATCCCCCAAGAACACTTAGAGATAGAAAAATAAAGATGTAGAAGTGAGAATTCTACTACAAAAAGAGTGTTACGAGCACGAGAGATAGAAAGGCATCAATGTCATCTTGATGTCCATCATGAGAAGACTCTAAAGTACCATAGAGGAGAGAGCTCACGATCATCTTAGCAAGTCCATCATGAGAAGACATCAAGCATTAAGAAAGAAGATCACCAACGCCATCATGGTGGCAAACATGAGAAAGTTTCTAAGTACATAGCAGAAGAGCTTACAGTCATCTTAGAAACCCGTCATGTGCAGCCATCAAGTATCAAGAGGAATGATCTTCAAGGCAGTTCATCGAGGATCATCGAAGTGGTTGATGGCGAAGAAGTTGAGCATCAAATACGACACTCAAGCTGCACTTCAAGGATCGCCAAGTCGCTAATACTGAGAAGATGTTCGAAGGCTTAAAGACATCTTAGCAGTTCAGCACCAACTCCAATAAACAAACAAACAACTCAACAACAAGAAGCTAGGGCCTGAGGGGTCCTTGTCCAGAGGGACTAAATGAAGTTTCCAAGCCTGCTGGGCTTGAAGAGTTCCTAGGGAACTAGAGAAGTTCCAAGGCTGCTGGCCTTGAAGAGTTCTTAGTGAACTGTAGTCCTAAGACTGCTGGCCTTGAAGGAATCGTAGTGATTCAGGGTGTTGCCCTTCCTTAGTGGAAATCCTACTAGTTGAAAGCAAAAGAGTGAATTAGGAGCTTGAGTCTCTGAACCACTTAAAACCCCTTGTGTCTTTTACTTTATGTCAATTACATTATGTACATTAACTGCTATAACTACTATGTATGTTTTAACTGCTTACCATTGAACTAACTCTACGAACAATGTATATGTGATTATGATTATATCAATGAAGGGGATCTTTTACTTATTCCGTTGTGCTTAAAAAGATTCTTATGTTTGTCATATGCAACTTAATGAGCAATACAAAATAAATGAGAAAAAGTATTTGAAAATCAAAGGATCTATTCAACCCCCCCCCCCCCCTTCTAGATCTATATTATGCCTACTGGGAACTAACACATTAGACTACCAATTACACTTGCATACTCTAACTGAGATATGCTATTTCCTTTATTTTTAAATAATTTAACAGAATGATCATATGGGGTAGAGGTTATCCTGCGATTCTCGTGATTAAACTTCTTTAATAATTTCTCAATATAATGAGACTGAGTTAAAGAAATAGTATCTTGAGATAAAAAAATAGTATTTTAATGAGACTGAGTTAAAGAAATAGTATTTTAATTCCTAAAATTACATCAGCTTCCCCCATATCTTTTATATCAAAAGTAGCAGAAAAAAATGCTTTAGTTTCTAATACTACCTTTTCACTAGTACCAAAAATAAGCATATCATCAACATATAAACAAATTATAACACCAAAACTTTTACTAAACTTAGAATAAACACATTTACCTGATTCATTTATTTTAAATCCATTTGAAACAATCATTTGGTCAAATTTTTTATGCCACTGCTTAGGTGCTTGTTTTAGGCCATATCAAGATTTTATAAGTTTACAGACTTTTTTTTCTTGACCTTTCAAAATAAACCATTCTGGTTGTTCCATATAGACTTCCTCTTCTAAGTCACCATTTAGAAAAGTAGTTTTAACATCCATTTGGTGTATAACAAGTTTATGAATTGATGCTAATGCAATTAATAACCTAATGGTACTAATTCTTTCTATTAGAGCATATATATCAAAATAATCAATTCCTTCTTTTTTCTTATAACCTTTGGCTACCTGTCTAGCTTTATACTTATCAATGGATCCATCTGATTTTCTTTTCATTTTAAAGATCTATTTAAAGCCAATGACCCAAATCTTGTTACCCATGATAGAATCCATTTCATCATTAATGGCTTCTTGCCGAAAACCTGAATCCTGAGAGGGCATAGCTTCTCTAAAAGTCAATGGATCTCTACCACTAAATTCATGTTCAGTTACAAAAACACTAGAACAAACAATAACATCCATGTTTCCTTCTACTAGGTACATGTAGAAATCAGGGCCATAGGATTTTTCTATCCTTGTTCTTTTACTTCTTCTTGGTTCTATTTCTTCAGTAGATGTAGTAAGTTCCATTTCATCATTTGTTCCATGATGAACAATTTCTTGATCCTCTTTATCAGTGTCTTCTCTTGACCTTTTCTTGAAGAAAGAATTCTCAAAGAACTCAACATCTCTAAACTCCAAAATTATATTTTGGCTAACAGAATCTGTGGATTCCATGGTCAAGAATTTATAGGCTTTGCTATTTTGTGCATAGCCTATAAAAGCACACTTTATTGCTTTAACACCAAGTTTAATTAGGCCTTTTAGGATCAGTTAACCTTACTAATGTTCTACATCCCACACCCTTAAATGGTCAAGAGATGGTTTTCTCTTTTTCCACAATTCATAAGGTGTAATATTAGTTTTCTTATGGGGTATACGATTAAGTATATAACATGCAGTCATTAATGCTTCCCCCTATAAATTTTTAGGCAAACCAAAAGTAAGAAGTAATGTATTAATCATTTCTCCAAGTGTTCTATTTTTTTCGTTCTGCCACTCCATTTTGTTGAGGACTATAAGGGTCAGTTCTCACAAAAATCATTATAAGAGATGTATTACCCTCCTCTATCCGATCTAAGAATTTTAATTCTTTGATCTAATTAATTTTCAACTTCAGCCTTGTAGATTTTAAATTTTTCTAAAGCCTCATCTTTAGTCCTTAACAAATAAACTTGAGTGTATTTAGAAAAATCATCTATAAATGTTATAAAATATCTTTTACCTCCCCTAGTTAATATACCCTCAAATTCACAAATATCAGAATGAACTAATTCTAATAATTGTGATTTTTTTTTACTTTTTTAAAAGGCTTCTTGGCAATTCTAGATTTAACACATATAATACATTTTTTCTAAATCAAAAAAATTAATCTTAGGAATTAAACTAAGATTACTCATGTTATGCATACTTTTATAATTTACATGTCCTAATCTATCATGCCAAACATTAAAAGTAGAAATCATATATGCAAAAGATGAATTTTCATTAATAATATTTAGTTTAAACATGCCATTAGATTCATATATTTTTCCGACATACATACCACCCTTAGACAATACAATACAATTAGCGTCAAACAAGACTTTTATGCTATATTTGTTTAAAAGACTAACAAATACAATGTTTTTCCTAATTTCTGGAACATAAAGAACATCATTAAGAGTAATTGTCTTCCCGAATGACAACTTGAGAACCACCTTGCCTTTGCTCATCACTTTTGCAGTTGATGAATTTCCCATAAATAGTTCTTGACTATCCTTCATAGGTTCATAGGCTTTAAAAATTGCTTTATTCTTGGCAATATACTTGGTTGCTCCAGAATTGATCCAGCATTCCATGTCATTTCCAACCATGTTAGTCTCCATGATCATAACAGCAATATTCTCATTGTCTACCATATTTGCTTGGTCATTCTTTTGTTGCCTTTGTTTCAAGTACAAAGTACATTGTTTCTTGAAATGTCCTGACTTACCACACTTTCAACAAGTACCTTTCGGTTTTTTATTTCCAGAAGTACTATGTTGACCACCATACTTTCTTTTATTGTTGTCCCTTGGTTTAAATGCATTTTCTATGACAAGAACTTTAGTACTTTGATTTTCTATTTCCAATTTATCCAAGTTTCCAGAATTTTCTTCAACTTGGAGAAATTTAATAAGTTCTTGCATAGTCATTGCATCTTTCTTTTGTTTCAATTCCTTTCGATAATCTTTCCATGAAAATGGTAACTTTGAAATGATTGTCGATACTTGAAAACCTTCATCAAGGCTATGGCCTTCCGACACAATTTGATTCATAATAATTTGAAGTTCATGTACTTGCAACATAACAGATTTGTTATCTATCATTTGATAATCAAATAATGAACTTACTAGAAATTTTTTATTTCCGGCGTCCTCAATTTTGTATTTGTTGTCGAGATCTTCCCATAATTCCCTTGTCGTCTTTTCCATGAATTTTGCTTCATATACATCATACAACGAATTGGATAGGACATTTAGAATGTACCCTTTACACATGAAGTCATCTTGTTCCCATTTTATTTGATTCTTCATTTCTGCCGGTGTCTCATTTTCCTTTTCTTCAATTTTCTCTTCATTTAGCACATGAGAGATTTTTAATGCCGTTAAGCAAAAATACATTTTGCTTTTCCAACGTCTGAAGAATAATCCATAAAACTTCTCAAGTTTGTTAATTTGATTCAAGCTATTTTTTGAATTGTTGTCCTCCATGGTATTAGTCTTAAGATTGTTGAAAAATTTGTTTTGTAGTAAGATATAAAACAACAATATTTCTGCCTGAATCGAATGGTTGACCACTATTTCCTTAAGACTATATTCGCCCCTTACTTTTGCTACACAGGGTTACTGCGAATTAGTCTCCCAAGATAAGACAGACCCATATTTTATTATGTACTAGAATTTGTTGTGTAGGAACAAATGTAGTGCTAAACTATAAATGAAAGAAGAAAATTATAACAAGAAAAATATATAGAATTATAATTTTTCTTAAGCACTTGAAAAAGATTGAATAATTTTCAGTGAATGGAATTGGGTGGATTTCTGACCTATTTATAGGTTGCTCGTATCCTAATTCTAATGTTGGTCGTATCCCAATAAATTGGTCGTATCCAATTATGGGATATGTCGTATCCAATAAATTGGTCGTATCCCAATTATGGGATATGCCGTAACCTATAGATATGTATTTAACAGTTGGAATATTATCGTTAATTGAACAGTTGAATTCTAATGTCAACGTATTTAACCGTTGGAATATTATCGTTAATTGAACAGTTGGAATATTACCGTTGGAAACTGATATTACTGTTACTTTTATTACTGTTGGCCTTATTAAAAAATATATATATAAATGTTGTTGCCATGACTTGAACCCAAGTCCTTAATATCCTTAATATCAACACTTCTCTCTTATCCAACTAAATCAATATTAATTGTTAGTTATATATATGGATAACTTATAATATATTTATTATATACTTTAGATAATAAAAATATCCAACATATATATATATATATATATGTGTGTGTGTGTGTGTGTGCGCATATGTGTGATAAAACACAGTATAAATTACTTCATTTAATGAATAAGTTATGTATATGTAACTTGTATATATACAGAGTATACCCCTTTGAGATCTGCCCACACCAAGTTATCACTATGCAACAAGCCTCTCATGACTTGATGGTTAAAAAATTATTCACAAGACTTCTGTGCATGAAATCTTGGAATCTATTTTTGTCGAAGACAAAATTATTAAATTTTATTCAAAGTTAACAAAAAAACAAAAATTACCTCTATGCAGTCCTTTACATGACATCTTCCTGACCCGCAAGTATAAGCTCGCAATGAAAGTATTAATGAAACAATAAATCCAAGCATTTGACTGCTCTTAAATAACCTATGTATATATACTTATTTGACTGTTGCTCAAATTCGATCTCCAAACCTTCAACTTGAAACTTCAACCCAATGACCATCCGAGCATCACGGGTTACCGTTTTATTTTTGGAAGGATTATGATTTATAACTAAGCAAAGAATTTCTCACAAATTAAAACAAAACAAAACCCCTTTTCTTAGATCTGCTGTCTCAGGTGATTTACCCAAATAAACCCCCAAATTAATGCAGGGAACAATCGGGGAAGTTCCCAGCTGGAAGAGGGCCTGGGTTCAGGAACGAGGTTGGATTCAGGAACGATGGAATGAGAGGACGTGGGTACTATGTGGGTAGCAGCAGAGGGTTCGGCCGAGGAGAATTCAATGGCAGGACTGATTTTAGTAACAGAGGCAACAATCGAGGAGGTTTATCAAACCGTGGTGGTGATGGATATCAGAGGCCTGAGAGTGGAGGCACCAATGGTGGCCGAGTGAACCGTGTTGGTGGGCTGACTGGTAGTGGAACTGCCAAAAATATGGCACCACGGGTACCTGCTTCTGTTTGAGGAACCTATGATAGAAATTATTAGTGAGAGATTTTAGTTTTCTTTTCTCATCATTGTAGTGATTAAGTTGTCGGCGACCAACCAGCAAAACAAAAGAAGAAAACAAAGATTTTAGTTTTATGGTGAACAGCTTCTGATCCTTTCAAATAGAGCTGTTTGAAATTTTATCGAGGGATTCTCTTGACTTTCTTTTGGCGCATTTTTTTCCCTTGTGGTAATAGAATATTAGGGGGATAGAAAGGCGAGTTTAAGCAAGTAAGCTTGTGTTCTGTAGTGTACTGGTACATTTTCTTGTGAAGTAATATTGTTATCATTGTTCTGATATTTTATTCTTGATTTTTTTCTGGAGCTATGTTCATGTGGGAGCTTGTGATTTTTGAATGGTGTAAACTGCTAAAAGAGTAGATAATTACGTTATACCTGTTGGCTTGCATCTTAAAATTTTCATGTCATCTCGTCATTACTTTAAATTATGTACTAGTGAAATTTTATTGAGGTTCTTGGGAGAAAGTTCAATGAAGCTTTTGATTTCAGTCCTGAATAGTAATTTGTCTTTCATGGACACTGTTCTGTTTTTTTTTTTTTGTTTACAAAATGATTTTTGGTTCTTGGTTGACTTTGATTAATCTTCAGAAAAGGGGTTTTGTTTTGTTTTAATTTGGGGGAAATTCTTTGTTCAGTTATAAATTATAATCCTTGCAAAAATAAAACAGCTAACCTGTGGTGCTCAGATAGTCATTGGGTTGAAGTTTCAAGTTAGAGGTTCAGAGAGATTGAATCTGAGCAAAGGCTCAAAATGCGTTGACCAAAAAAAAAATACCTAAAATTCAGTGATCACATTTGCATTTTACCCATAATTATTTATTAACTTAAGGTGCATAACCTTCTTATAATCTTATTTACTTGACTCATAAGTAGATTATTTAAGTTTAGTGAATTTTCGTTTACCAAAGTTCAGAATGACTCTTTAAATCTGTTGTGTTGCAATCCATTATACCACTGCAACACTTGCTGCTGCGATAAGTACTGCGATGCCAACCATTACATTTTTGTTGGCTCTTCTTCTAAGGTATTATGTGACAAAAAAATGTACAAAATTTATTTGCATTAATTTATATTTTACTAATTGATAGATTAATTAAGATTGATCGAATAAGTCATTCAGATCGTTTATTTTGTAATTTTTAAATTCTAAATGTGTCTGAACGATTCATCCAAAAATTTATAACTGAATGAGTAATAAGTAGTGTTTAATGATATTTTTACTTACATACTCTTATAGACAATTAAAATTTACATTCAATATTCATCTTGTTTACTATTGTAAACAAATTTTGTTATGTGCAAATTGTTCTTTATTTTTGTTTAATAAATTGGATAACCAATTTAATGAATGTTGTTGTAATCTTTTGTTTTGATTTTATGTACTATAAAATGTTATTAATATTTTTAGTGTTTTATTCCTAAAATTATATTTTTAACGGTATACTTCATCAAAGATTGTTCAAAAGTTAAGATTAAATTTTTTTCTTAGATAATATTATTTATTTATAATTATATAATAAATTTGTTCATAACAATTCAGAAGGTTTAAATAAGATAATACACGTATTCAGATGTTTTAGACAAACAATTATCAAACACGTCATTTTATTATGTTTTCAAATCTTCTACTCTATTCTTCTTATGCACTCAAAACTTTTTATTAGGATTGACTCATTTTTCTGCGGGTTCGACTAATGACCACTACGACAGAGTAGTCGAGAGTCTCGCTCACCCGGTGAGGCGCCGCCTTGACTCTCAAAATTTGGTGGCAGGAAGTTGCAAGGCGGCCCCTAGAAGCCAAGCGCAAAGTGCAAAGTGCAATTGAGTTTGGGAATTTATTAGTAGTTCGGTTTTGGATTTTACTAATGTATTGAGTCTCGTGAGAGCTCATGTTATAGCATGAGTTTGAGCTCATGTTACAGCAATTAGGGTTTTCTAGTTATTATAAAAACCTTTGTTTAGAGTGTGAATTATTATAAAAAGTGTGAGGCATCTTATAAATATATCAGACAAATACGACTACCCAAATTGGTGAATTTAGATATATCGTGTATTCTTATTTTTTCGTCTTTTATATAATATATGTGTGATTATAATATTATTTGTTTTTAAATTCTAATATTTTTCATTCACAAATAGCCTCTTAATTTTACTATTGTGGAGAAAATATTAATTAATGAGGTTAGAAAAGATTTCCACAAAGCAATGTCATGGAATAGCCAAGGTGTTGGGCTCTATACTTCTCTCTGGAGCTTTAGTTTATATATTTGTGGAAGGTCCCTCTACCAATATCATGAACCAAACGAAAAGGAAATTCCAAGCCCATTTATACAGTATGGTTCTAAAGAAGATTGAGCCAAAGGTTCTCTTCTCATTCTTTTAACAAACACAGTATGGTCTCTGTTGCTTATTGTGTGGGTAATTAAGTCATCCAATTTTTTTTTTCATATCCACCAATGTGTTCGTCTTTTGACGAATGTTTACTAATTAACTTTAGGGTATGTTCTATTATCAACTTTGTAGCATATCGTTTAGTGCGTTTGATCATCTTGTGAGTTTGATCTGCATGAGTTTATTTAAAACTCAATATTTTTAACTTATAAACGTGCTTTTAAATTTCAAACTCGCAGCATTATTTTTAGTGCAGTGCGTCAAGACTTAAAAGGCGTCCAAACGCACTTTTCAAATGCACCAAAACGAATAAACCCTATATTGATAGTAGTGCAGTACATTTAAACTGAAAGGTTTTTAATACACATGCTATTCATATTTACACATGATTAGGAGAATCAAAGACATATCTCTTAAAGCGTGATTAAGCCTTTGATGCAGAAACCTACTACCGTTCCTTTAACCCAACAGCGTCTCCGAACTACGATCGAGAACGGAGAACTAATTCACGGTACGTAACAATTAGGATTTTGGTCTTGCTCTGTATTTGGCCAACTGAATGATATTACGCGTGCGTTGATCAAATGAGGAATGTGCGTATTTAATACGTGAGTAGTTAAACCACTCCCCAATATTTTCTCCACGTGCAGTCAATCCCACGTTCACATTAATGAACTGCAATTGACCTTGTCAATTGTGAACTCAATTAATGTAACTGGGTTGGACCCTCTATGGGTGACCCATTTGGATACCCAAGATCCAACATCTGTCACTCAACTATGGTAGTGACGATGTAATCCTCATATCTGCCAAAACCAGCTCAAACCAAAACATGTAAACCTCTAACTGCTGCGACCGCTGAGTTCACCTGCAATGCGGGAGCTCTATACCAAACCTGTTAGGGCTAACATAGAGACATCTACCCTTTCAAAGAAATAATATTGGAGCTCCCACGTCGAACTTAATTAGTTCACGTAGAGGCTACAACACATAAACTCAGAGTATCCCAGACACATTTAAATTTTCACTAGGTTAAGTATCTCTAACCCATTAGAGAGCCTTGCTTAACCACCTTTGGGCCCAAGTCCATTTCGTATCTCACTTATTACTATATCGCTATCAAAACGCTATAGTTGTCGACAATAAGTGCAAAATAAGGTGAAATCAAATTGTCTTCCCTTTGCCCTAATACTACTCAGAAATGAATCAACTGCTTTCCCAGAATTAGTCCTTATAGTCTCATCAATCCTGACCTTAGGAATAGAAACCAAATTAAAAACATTAATCCATGTCTTTACAGTATAGTCAAAGATCACAAAGAATACTTGACGTAGAAACAAAACTTGTTCAACAAGACTCATACGGTGAGGAAGCAGAGATTCATTCTCTCACCTCTTTTACATGGTCGCTAAACACATGTAACTCGCTCACAACATGATATTCTATAGCCTTGTTGTGCGGGCCTTAGAACATTTCAAATTGCTCGATTATCTAAGTGTTATATTTAAAACTTCGCATCCGGTTATCATGTTACGACAGACAATCTCATCTACATAAGCATATGTTGTACGGATCTTAGTTCAGTCGCTTCATAAGCGCCTAACTCAAATTTTTTAGATTGCTCGTTTTCCAAGCGCCAAACCTAAAATTTTGTATCCGGCTATCAATATAAGTTAATATAGATGGTGGGGAATACTATATTTGGTTAATCCAAGTTAACCTCATCTTGACTCATTCTAAGGCGACATCGTGTTCATTTTGCTCGCTATTAAGCGTCAATTGATTGCTATCAAAAGCATCAACAACTCGCTACTCAAAGTGCCAACAAATCAACTGTCTCAACCTTGCTCGCTTTTTAAAGCGCCAAGGGTGATTGCTCGTGTAAGTGAGCCAATCAACCTGTTGACATTTATTTAATGTGTGTGCATATCCAATATGCATAATAAATTGTGTGAACATTTAAAATTTATGATATGCGTTAAAATAACCAAACACAAGTGGAAATAAATGAATCTCGCATAAATGATAAATATCTCGAAATAACAATGAATATCTCTAATACAAGCCAAATAATGAGTGTTATATAAGGAAATAAGAGAAAATACATCAAATCCTACGAAGCCCTAATGAACTAACATGCCTACAAAAAAACATCTTTAGGAATTGGCTTCGTCAAAGGATCATCTACCATAAGACCAGTGGGCATGTACTCCAATATCACCTCATTATTTGCTATAATATCTCTGATGAAGTTCATCCTCAAGTCGATGTGCTTCGTCCTACCGTGATACTTGGGTTCCTTAGTGTAATCTAGGGCCGTCGTGCTATCACAGTAAATAGTTACAGGATCTGAAGCATGAGAGACGACACCAAGATCCTCGAAGAATCTCCTCAGCCACATGGCTTCCTGAACAGCTGACGTACAAGCCACAAACTCTAACTCCATCGTAGAAAGAGCAACACAAGTCTGTTTCTTGCTACACTAAGTGATGACACCACCATGAAATAAGAATGCATATCCTGAGGTTTTACCTCCCCAACTAACATCGGAGTAAACTGTTAGTTCCCAGTAGGCACAATAGATCTAGAAGGGGGGGTTGAATAGATCCTTTTTCTTTCTAATACTTTTCTGGTTTATTTTGTATTGCTAATAATTTAGCATATAACAAACATAAGAATCTTTTCAAGCACAGCGGAATAAGTAAAAGATCCCCTTCATTGATATATTCATAATTGTACATACATTGTTCGTAGAGTTAGTTCAGTGGTAAGCAGTTAAAACATACATAGCAGTTAATGCACATAAGGTAAATGACATAAAGTAAAAGACACAAGGGGTTTTAAGTGGTTTAGAGACTTAAGCTCCTAATCCACTCTTCTACTTTCAACTAGCAGGATTTCCACTAAGGAAGGGCAGCACCCCGAATCACTAAGATTCCTTCAAGGCCAGCAGCTTTGGAACTTTATTTCACTAAGAACTCTTCAAGGCCAGCAGCCTTGGAAACTTCTCTAGTTCCCTAGGAACTCTTCAAGCCCAGCAGGCTTGGGACTTCATTTAGTCCCTCCGGACAAGGACCCCTTAGGCCCTGGCTTCTTGTTGTTGTAGTTATCGTTGTTGTTGGTGCTGAGCTGCTAAGATGTCATTAAGCTTGAACATCTTTTTTACTTAGCAACTTGGTGTAGTCCTCTTTGCATTTTGCTTCGAGTCTGGACCACATCTTTTCTAGTGCAGCTGATCTTCACTCTTTTCTGCTCATCTTCATCTGATATCAGTTGTGCACCATCACCATCTGGATTTTCTAAGTCTCTGAGCTTTTGGTAGACTTAGTCAGGCACTTAGCAATCCTTTAACCCTTCTTGAATGTTTTGCAAACATGATTCTGCATCTGTTCTTTTTCAGCTTTTGGTTCATGGTGATCTGTAGAGTGGCTCTCATAATCTTCTTTGTACTCTGCCACTTTTCTGAATGCTATCTCCTTGGCCTTCTCGGTTCTCAGGTTAACTGCCATCTTTAGTGGCATTCTCATCTTTGTTGAGTGAAGCTCTGATCTGTTTAAGTCCTTCTTCAAAGCTACTTCACTTCCACCTATATAGTCTCACTGTCACTGAGACTTAATCTCTGGTGGAACTCGTAGAGTCAACTATAGCATTTAACAACTCAACGATTCTGCAACATTGCAATCATCAACACTCTTGATCTTTGAAGCTCATTCTGATTTATACTCCTTATCAATCTTCCCGTTGGAAAGTAGCCATTGAAAGCTATTCAAATTGCTTCACAGATCTCGAGTTATTTGGTGTAGACTGCAGATGTGACATGACATGACTTTTCGACCTTTGCGATCTCTTTGTTTCACCTACCCCGTCAGAGATGTCACTTTGATGTCTCGGGCAGGTCGACAAATTTATTTCCCCCTTCTGATTTCTAGATCAGAGGTTGTCTTTTTGCATCGATGCTCTCAATAAGCTCTTGTCTGAATACCAACCTTTAGATTGAACCGTTGCCAATGCTTCAATCTTCGGATGACCGAACTCTATGATTTTGATGCATGCATTTCTTGGACCTGATCGTAGTGTCCAGTTGATGGTAGAGACAACACTACGATCTTGAAGAGGTTTCATTGGATTTGCAATGTAGAACACTTCTTCCTTCTCAGACATGCGATGCTTCAACACTTACATTTAGTTCTCTTGCTCTCGAATCTTGATGGCTTGACTCTTTGTTCTGGCGCCTTCTGAATAGCAAGACACTTCAGATTTGTGGCGTGTCTAGCTAGCTTTCTCATTGTGATCTCACGTTCACTTATCATCAATGGACTGACCCAATGCTTAATCACTTTAACCTTGTTCTTTAGAGGTTGACCAGTATCTTTGTGTACACTCCATCAGTTCCTTCTTTGTTTGGCAAACACTACGATCCAGGTTGCTTCCAAGATCATCGTCTTCTATTTTCTTGATAACTACTATACTTGATGACTTTCCTTAGTCAGTTACTGAAGTCTTCTTTTGATCAACTTGTGGAAGACTTCATCTCGAATGGCTTTATGACTCAATCTGGATGTTAATTGAGTTGGTACTTAGGTCTTCTGCTAACTTACATACCATTTGTTGAGTGCTCTCTGGTTTCCTTCAAGTGGGATGTATCTCTGCAGTGCCAACCAGAGGCTTCATTCCTTTGGATATTCTGGGAGTGCTCATTTGTTGAGAATCGTATTTGCTCTACGATTCTGCCTTGGCGTTATGAGCACATCTTTTGAAGTCTTAGCTCTACACTCTACGATTCAGCTTCGGCTGTGTAGACACTACGACTCCGAGGTTAGATCTTGACACTCTACGATTTCTGACTTTGTGTTCATTGTCTTCATCTGATCTTGCTCGACTACGATCTCTGCCTCTGATACGATCAGTAGACTCTACGACTCTGAGTGTAGTCTATAATTCTTGACTTGGCTTCGGTAGATGCTTGGTCAGCTCGTATGCAGGCTGTCTCTATGATTCTGAACATGAATTCCTCAGAAAACTATGGCTCCGAAGAAGTGCTACTCGACACACTAAGATCCTTCTTCGTCTCTCCTGGCAGTTTACGAACTCCGAGATCTACTATCTTGCAGACTACGATTCTGCCTCAATAGCTCTCAAGTTTTCCTTGACTCTCCTGGCAGACTACGATTTCTGGTGCAGTGCCCGACGATCAAACAAGCCTATCTATTACATCATAAGATCAACCTAACATGCTTGATCTTTCTATATGTATAGTCCTTGTACGTCATTTCTTTTTAAGGACTTTACAAAGATGTTTTGCTTATGTAAGATCAACCAAACATATTTGATCAATTCATTCTAAGTCCTTGTACATATGTTTTTATAATCTATCAAAGGACTTTACAACTTTTCTTAATGCAAGCATACTTGCATATTCATTCATATATATATATCATAATCAAATCATATGTAAATAGGAATATTATTCACATGCTTATTCCTAACATAAACAATTAATCGCAGGTCCGGTCCTCCATAGAATAACATGTAGTCCAGAGTACCTTTCAAATATTACAAGATCCTCTTGATTTTCTTCCAATGAGCAATCCCAGGTTTTGACTGATACCTACCGAGATAACCGACTGCATATGTTATATAAGGCCGAGTACACACAACTGCATACATTAGCTTTCCTATAGCATTGGCATACGGATAATGGGACATTTTCTTAATTTCCTCTGGAGAAGTAGGGCATTGTTCGGGTCAATGGTGTCGCCTTTAGCGATAGGAGTATCTATGGGTTTGTAGTTGTTCATCTGGAATTGCTCAAGAACCTTCTTAAGGTAGGTCTCTTGAGATAAATCAAGAAGCTTCCTTGAGGGATCTCTAAAGATCTTAACTCCGAGAACATAAGCTATTTCCCCCATGTCCTTCATCTCAAAGTTAGAGGACAACCACCCTTTGGTGGCGACAATCATCTCCTTATCGTTCCCAGCTAGAAGGATGTCATCGATATACAGAGATAAGATAAGGAATTTATCTTTGGACCGTTTGATATATACACAATGGTCTTCCTTGATCATCATAAACCCATGACTAATGACGGCTCGATGGAACCTCAGATACCATTGTCTTGACGCCTATTTTAAACCTTAGATAGAACGTTTAAGCTTGCATACTTTGCGCTCTTGTCCTTCCATGACGAAACCCTCTGGCTGATCCATGTACCATGTATATCTCCTCAGCAAAATCTCCATTGAGAAAAGTTGTCTTAACGTCCATTTGATATAACTCTAAATCTAAATGTGTGACAATCACTAGGATGAGGAGAATTGAGGCAAACCTCACAACTGGTGAGAAGGTTTCCTCGTAATCAATTCCCTCTTATTGGGTGTAGCCCTTGGATACAAGACGAGCTTTGTACCTTTCAATGGAACCATCCGCCTTGCGTTTGACTTTAAGAACCTACTTGTTCCCAATAGCCTTTTGCCCTGATGGAAGGTCAACCAAGTCCCAGACTTGATTAGTTTTCATGGACTACATCTCTTCTTCCATTGCAATCATCCACTTATCTCTCATGGTAGATGATAGAGCATCTCGATAAGATCGAGGTTCCTCATCATCCTGCGCATCAGCTACAAAGGCATTCCCCTCAATCTCAAAGAGACGACGTGGAATGTTACCCCTTTGACTTCTACGCATTTGAGGAACAAGGGACTCTTCATTTGATGGATGAGAACTGCTCGAAGGCATGTCACTCCCACTTTCTACAGGAGTTTGAGGAATAACCTCTTTGGTTTCTACTGTATAAGTTGGGGCGCCTAAATCTTCCTCCATCTCATAAAGGTTCATCTCCTTGCTCACATCACCTCTGTTAGGGAAATCCATTTAAAAGAAATCTGCATCTCGTGACTCTATCTTAGATACAGTCCCATCAGACTGCTCTCCTACAAACACATAGCCTTTGGAGTGTTCAAAATATCTTACAAAAATGCACTTCTTACCCCTCGGGCCCAACTTCCCATGCTGATGAGAAGTGTTGTGCACGTAAGCTGTCGATCCCCAAGGCTGCATTCCACCCAATTCAGGCTTTCTGCCAGTCCACATTTCATATAGGGTGAACTGAACTAATTTTGAAGCCACACGATTAAGTATGTATGTCGCAGTCAACAATGCATCACCCCAATAGGAGATAGGAAAATTTACTTGCGCCATCATAGACCTAACCATGTCTAATAATGTTCGGTTCCTCCTCTCCGCCACACCATTCTGTTGTGGAGTTCTAGGGATTGTCAGTTGCCTGATTATCCCTTTTTCCTCACAAAGTTCTTTAAACTGATCGGACAGATTGTAAGACCCCAGCTTTTATAAATAAAGATGAATTTTCTATAAATATTATTTTTGAATATTATGGAATAAATTTGATATAATGTTATAGTTGTGGGTAATATTTTTAAATTTTGCAAAGTAAGCAAGTTGTTATAAAATATTCGTTTGGTGGGGAATATTCTTTTTTTGTGAGGGGAATATTAAATGCGACTACTCAATCATTGGTGGACCCCTAGCGGAAGTATTGTAAGTAGTTAGAAAGCGACAAAATTATCTTTCTATAAAAATAATGGCGGAGGTGTTACCGTTAAAAGCGTTGAACTACTCGGTGGTAAAAGAAATGAGAATGGCGTGGTTGCATAGTAGCACCACGGTATTGATTATTGATGCTTACGTGAGAAGTCACTTAGCTATACTCAATTATTGCTACTGATAATTAACGCATCATATCTCTTATATTATTGATTCAATTATTGTCACAAGATTATCATCGTATAATATGTTATATTATTAATTGAGGCGACAAGTTATAAATGATTAATAATTGTTGAAAGATTAAATATGTGTTGATTAAAAATAAAATAATTTGTGGTAATATTTATTCAATCCTTGATGTATATAAAGAGTCTATTATGAGACGTTTGTGGTAAGTTTGATTATTTTATGGGGGCCCATATGTCATCATCTAAGAGTCTCTTCTTCAATAGTATTTACCTTCGTCAATAGTATTTACCTTCGTCAATAGTATTTACCTTTGTCAATAGTATTTACCTTCGTCAATAGTAATTACCTTTGTGAATAGTAATTACCTTCATCAATAGTATTTACCTTAAATCGATAGTAATTACCCTTCGCAAATAGTAGTTGTCCCTTCAATATTACCAAGAGTTAAGCGCTTCTTCTTGATTGTTCGAGGGTTAATTACCCCTTCGCATGAAATAGTAGTTGTCTTTTCAATATTACCAAGAGTCATTTTGACCCTTCGTTAAAAAAAGAGCCACCCTCGCTTTTTCTATAAATAGAAAGCTCATTCCTTCATTATTTCTTATGAATTCTTTGAAACTCTGAGAGAGAAACTATAGAGAAAGAAAAAAAATATTCGCTACTTCACTTTTTCAATATTCAGGTTCTTCTAAGGTAGGGAATATTATTTGTTGTAATCGTAAGGGTGTTATTTCTTTTGTATTCAAGAAGAGAACTTACATTATTCCATCTTTATTATTACATTGGAATAACTTTGTATACCTGTATACCCTATACTTGGTGAAATCCTTATATTATTCCATTCTTATTTATTCATTGGAATAACTTTGATATCTGCTGAATCCCCTATACTTGGTGACATTCTTCTATTATTACATCTTTATTATTCGTAAGAATATCACATGCGTGTGTTTTACAGGACTGGTTCCATTTTATTATTCCGTCTTTATTATTCTCGCCGGAATATCACATGTCATCTATATCTGTGGGACTGGTTCCATTATTTATTATTCGCATTTATTATTACATTTGGAACATCACCGCTCGGTGTGAATTTCACCGACTTTTGGTTTCGTTATTTATTATTCTGTTGGAATAACCTGCTGTGCGGTCTATCGCATGCATGGTGATTTCTTTTGTTATTCCATTCTTTATTATACCCAGTTGGTTAAAACTTTGACTTCTATACTCCATGAAATTAGTGGAATATTCTTGATATTTGCGCTTCATCCAGTATCCTTTCATGGAAATATTCTTTTCGGTATTCTTGAATTTTTACTCTACAAAGCAGTATCATGTTGACAGTTTGGATGTTATTGGTTCCTAGATAAATTAATTCTTGAACTTGTTTTATTGAATTCTTATATCATTGTCATCATCCTCATGTTTATATTTTTGAAAGTCATCTGTGGCCTATAGTGCATAGAAGGACTTGGTATGATTATGACCAGGGACTATTCGGTGTAATCATGACCGTAATGTTACAAATGATGTGGTAAAAATCCTCAGTGGCCATAGTGCATTGATGGACAGTTGTTGGCATGATTATGACCATTAATGAATACACAAATATTCTTGGCCCGTAGTGCTTGAATAATTATGGTCGTGATACTAAAGATTATCCTTAGCCATAGTGCAGGGGTGATTCGATGATGTGGATTATTTATTAAGCTGAGTCTCAGCTATAACAGTGATGAAAAACCTTTTAAATCATAAAAGATAGTAGATTTTATTTTCTACTTGACTCTTTTAATGGATTGCTTGTTCACTGCATGATTAAACTTGATGTTTATTATATTTTATCGGTTTAACAACATTTGTTGGCTAATGATAATTTATTCGCATTATCTTAGTCATAATATTTCTTATTGGGCTAGTTGAGCTCACCCTTTCTTTTCACCGTTTCTCTCAGAAATGAGAATATATTTGGGACGAGTCGGGGAACGGAGTAATGGTCCAGAGGATAGCATTAGTAGTCCTCACTATTTTGTGAAATAGTGTGATAATAATGAGGACTTCTTTTGAGTTTGTATAATATCTAGTAGACAATATTTGTATTCAAACTCACAGTTTATGTCGTATTGTACACGACAGTTATATTAGTAAGTTGTATTTAAATTCTGTACCATGTATCTGACTACCCAAGATGGGTGATGTATACCTAATTTTAGGGGGCGTCACACAGATACTCGCGACCTCGGTCAGTTCGAAGTGCCTTAACACTTTTATCTAACTAATTCTCGACTTCAATCAAATAACGTCTAAAGCAATCTAATGCCTCAGATTTATGAGAGATCAAGAAAGTATACCCGAAGCGCGTATAGTCATCTATCATTATGAGAAAATTGGAACGTCCATGCCTTTATATCACATTAATAGGGCCACAAATATCTGAGTGAATAAGTTGCAATGGTGTTTCTGCCCTAGTGGCTTTACCGAATGGTTTTTTAGTCGATTTTCCTGCCAAACAATGTTCACATGTGGGTAGATTAACCTTAGTGAGTGGACCTAAAAGACATGCTCGAGCTAACCTGGCCATTCTATTTTGTCCAATATGGCCTAATCTAGCATGCCATTGAATTGAACCATCATGATCATTTTTAACAAGTAAGGAATAATAATCACTACTATTACTGCTAGAATCAATAATATCCAAAATCATAAAACCATTCACCATAAAATCATGTCCAAAAACATTCGTCCCATGCGAAACTATTACAGAATTATTCTCAAAACTAACTGAATAGCCTAAACGAAGTACTGATAAAACAGAAAATAAATTTTGTCAGACATCCGGCGCATAAATTACATCATAAAGGATCAATGTTGAGCATCCTCACATTTCCAGTTTGTAAGTGCTAATGCCTAGAACATCCACATTGGAATCGTTCCCATGAATACTTTTCTGCCAGCCAGAACACGGTGGTATTCCACGTATCCACTCCGATCTCTAGCTATGTGGTCCCTTTCTATGGAGTCTACAATCCACATATGGAGAGAATGAGCAACGAATACAGTGGAAGACATTAAACACATAGCTTGATCAAGACAAGTGAGTGCTTTTACACTCGGTGCACTCACGAAGCGAAGTGTCTCTTAGTGCCACGATTCAACAAATCAACTTAGCCTTGTCCTTCTTGTTAGAACTACGTTTACTTCTATTCTTCTTGGAAGTACCAGCCTCTGCTACCTTCTAAGGGACATTAGCATTGGCAATCTCTATTAGTCGAGCCTTTAGGCGTTCAATCTCTAGTTGTTCGGTCTTTAAACTCACAACCTCTAGCTGCTCAGCTTCTAAGCGCTCAAGGTGATGAAAAATATATTCCAAAGATTTAATAGTTTCATCTTGAGCTATGTTAATCTTGAGATTATTCCAATTAATGGGAAATGAACGAATCCTTTGCTAGAATTCTTGTTCATCCGACAAAGGGTTGCCCGGTGACTCCTAACGCTTCAATCATATTCGACATAACCTGAAGATGTTCTCTAAATGTGTGTTCATCTTTCTTTGTATAACTATCGAATTTGGTAGTTAAGAGATGCAACCTAGCCATGTCCATTTTCTTTTGGAAAAAGAAAGATGGAGAATCTTATTAGAGATATTCGAGTAATTCACCACAGTATATAAATCATCTTTGACGCATGAACCAAATTAACATAAAAATAATAGGACATAAATATAGAAGGGACACTTCGCTAGGCTTAGGAATCACAATCCTTATAAATGTCTAATTATTTAAATTTAAATTTTCAGCGCACAAGACGTATAATTTAGGAAATAATTTAATTAAATTACTATAACTTAAATCACTCCCATTAGGAACAGGGGTATACATGTAATTATAATATGATAATTTAATTCTAAGCACCAACAATTAATATCCTAAAAATATTAACAAATAGAATTAAATAATAGGCATTATTACTAGATTAATATACCAAGTATGCTATAAAAACATTAAAATGCATCCAAAAATTTTCAACGAGTACATTAACATTATAAAACACATTACTGTAATTTTTCGGAATTTATTTTGATAATTTTGCTAATTATCATAATTAATTAATCATGTATAAAAAGATGGAAATTAACCAAAGATATCTAAATCTATTAATTTCTTCCAAAAAAATTTATAACGAAGTAGCTTATCATCATAAAAGGATAACTATAATTTTTTGGAATTTTTGATAATCATGCTAATTATCATAATTAATAAACTATTGCACAATTAATTAGAAATTAACCAAAACTATCTAAAATACATAATTTCCTTACGAAAAACTTACAATGACAACTTAATAACACAATATAGTCCTTCGAAATTTCCGTGATATATTTGCTAATTTTCATAATTAATAATCCATTAATTAATAGGTAGAAAATTAACCAAAAATATCCAAAAACATTCAATATTTCCAAATTCAAGTATAATAATTAATTATATGCTAATAATTAATTTCTATTAATTTTTCAGAGTTTAATAGTCACTGTTACTATTTTAAATTAATTTCCATGTTAAAAACAATTAATAAATCATTTTCTAGAAATTAAATATAAAAAATCTATCAAAGCGAATTCTGGACGTGTGGATTGCGACACTGCTTGGTCTGATTTCTGTGGTCATCTTCAACCTCCAGCCACTAAAATTTACATAAATGTCATTTCGTGATTAAAATTTTGAGAAGTCATATCTCACTCTATATAACTCCGATTTAGGCCCATAATATATTGTTGGAAAGCTTACAACGAATACTACGCATATATACAAAAATTAGTCTAATTGGACAATCACAGAAAAAGTTATGGCTGCTCAAAGAAGGTTATTTGCAAACTAGGGTTTTAAATTAATTTTAAATTAATTATCCAATTAAACCCAAATTATGCAAATCATATACACTGTGTTTAGGTTACAATATACTTTAATATTAGCCCCTAACATTTAGTGTATCTAAGATTGCCATTAATGATGTTTTCAAACTTTTTAAACATGCAATCATGGCATAAAGTTTAAATATTACATACTTAGCATAAATAAGATCGTTAAACCTTGCTCTGATACCAATGAAGGGTTTTTAATACGCATGTTATTCATATTTACTGATAATTAGGAGAATCAAAGGCATACCTCTTGAAGCGTGATTAAGCCTTTGATGCGAAAACCTTGTGCCGTTTCTTTAACCCAACAGCGTCTCAAAACTACGATCGAGAACATAGCCTTGATTCATGGTACGTAACAATTAGGGTTTTGTTCTCGCTCTGTATTTGGCCAACTGAATGATATTATCCGTGCACTGATCAACTGAGGAATGTGCATATATATTTAATACGTGAGTGGTTAAACCACTCCCTAGTATTTTTTCCACGTTCAGTCAATCCCACGTTCACATTAATGAACTACAATTGACCTTGTCAATTGTGAACTCAATTAATGTAACTTGGTCGGACTCTCTATGGGTGACCCATTTGGATACCCAAGATCCAACATAAACTCTTAAAGTTGTATTTGTAAGTTAAATAAATTACGTTTTAAATACGTTATTTCTAAACAAATAAGATTCTCAAATTAGTTCGTGAGTTGTGACTCTAAACGTGTTAAACTTTTCATTAGCTGGTAGACAACAAACACTTAAAAGATAAATACCTAAACAAAAGTTGTCTAAATATACATAGACAAACACGGTGAGTCGTGTAGTACAACCCTCAATGAGTTATAAACACGATGAGTCGTGTAGTACAACCCTTGATGAGTTACATAGTACGATCCATTGGTATTTTTTAAAGATAAATGTAAACATAAATAATCCCTAATCAAGTTTATATTTAACATTCTTACCACAGAAAAAAGTTTGCAAAGAGAGTTGATATTCAACAGTTTTTGTGTTTTGAACCATCATCAGGTTGGTTTATGCAGGCTCCTCTAATCAAGTTATATCCATCAAAATTACGCCTTGTGACGCTTCAATGTTTCTTTAGCTCTATACAATCAGCAGTTTGGGCCATGGCTATACAAAGCAACTTGACATCATGGAAACTGGGATGGAATCTAAATCTTTTATCTGTAGCATACTATGTATGTATTTCTTTTCATCTTTGATCATTTTCCTACACTTCATGCACATCTATCTGTTCTATTCCTCGCTCACTTATGTCTAGTTGAATTTCATTAAAATCCATCCTCTCCAAAATATTATTAGGTTAATGTTTAAAGTCAATTTTAAATATTCTCAAAATCAAAATAAATGAGTAAATTTAACTTTTGTCGAGACGATTATAAATAATATCGTAAACGGTATAAAAATTAATATGAATAAACTATTGATGCTATACAGTTTCTTGTGGGGGAAGATTAGACAAAAACAAGTGTACATAAATCAGAAATCAAAGAGGAAACAAAACTGAATTTATAGTCTATATTTTTTATATTTTCAGCATTCCGTGTCTATAATGTGGGCTGATATGTTTATTATTACGTAGATTTTTTTTCTTTTGTATATATGTTTTTCTACATTCAAGCTAGCTAGGATGTACTCCCAATAATTGTTTTACTATATTTAAGTCAATCACCAAAACATTTTAAAGGATTATATATAAGTTATAGACTTATAGTTTACCGCAGTTATACCATAATTCACGAAATATTTATGTTAATTAACTCACAAAAGTTGTAGATACATAATATTTAAGGAATCGTTTCCTCATAAATCTACTAGTTTTTGGTGGTCCCAGGGGATCTGTATATGGTTCAGCGTAGGCAGCTGTCCCTGATGGAATTATTTTTATTGGTATAGAGACATTACATGACATATATGTGAATTAATAAATTTGAGGGACAAATTAATGAAAGAGTTAAATTTATAGGAGGCAAATAAATTTTCATAAATTAATTCTAAATACAAGAACAAAAATCTTTTTAGTTTTAAGACTTGGTAAAATCTTAGAAGTATTTTTTGTATAGTTTTTTGATTTTGTTGATTCAAGCTTAATTTTTTTTGTTATTGATTTGGTTAACTGTGGTTACTGTTTGTTTGGTCTGATTGATTTTTTATTTTTGGGTTGTTTGATCTTCAATTGAAAATGAGATCATTTTAGTTGAGTAGTTTTTGTCTTTTATTAATTGTAATAGCTTACAATGATTTTGCTTATTTTAGGGTTAATTACAAATTCAAACCTGAAGTATACACTCTTTTACCATTCATACCTCAATGTTTAAATGCTCTCATCTCGCTGCCCAAAGTACCGTTAAGTAACCACGATGGACCCTATTCAGATTTTTGGTCAATTTTTTTGCCAAAAAATGGCCACGTATCATAGTTAAATATTTAAATATTATTGACCGTATAAATACTATAGTTGACTTAATTAATTTATAGAAATACATGTGAAATACTATATTAACAAAATAAAGGGTAAAATTTCAAATAATTTGAGAATTTGATCGATTTAATTCCACTTCATTCAATAAACTAAAGGGTCCTCTAATTTCATCTCATTTGGTTCATCAAACTAAAATAGAGTGAAAATCTCCATCTTTATCTCTTTCATTTTCATTTGATCTTCATCTTCATTATCAACACAAGGGCCCTTGAATTATGGCGATTTTTTGTGAAAAATCTGGAAGATTCAAACCCAGATCTACGATTGATTTTCTGCGAGACTAGTAAAGGCGATGATTTTGTGTGTGGGGTTCTGGAGTCATGATCTGATTGGAGGAATTTGTGTTTTGTTCTGGGGTTGGGTTGTCTTTGGTGACATTTTAGAAGATAGAGCTTTTCCAGATCTAGTTTGTCTTTATTCAGCTCTGGAAGTGTTCTTACCGGTGGTTTCTTTCCAGTGGTTTTCGATCTAGAATTTGTGCTCTTATTGCTTATTTATTTCAATTTTCAGCTTTGATTGTTCATTGTCGGTTATTGGGTTTGTTATCCATTTAATTTTGGTAATGAATCCTTCGGCTCTGGTGGTTTTCAGTTTTGTGGATGGGTCTTGTTTCCTTGTGTTTTCAGATCTTGATATTATTATTCAGATTTGGATGTTATCTTTGATTTCTGTTTTTTCATGTTCAATTTTACTTGTTTAATCTCCTATTGTGGTATCTAATTGTTTATCGTGCTTTAAATAAACGAGCTTTGATTCCATTTCATTGGGTTTTGTCCTCCTCTGTTATGAATTTATGGTGGCAACTAGTAATTTAATTATGGATTAATTACATATTTTAGAACATTTATAGAAATAATTACAATAATGGTGCATAGATAAAATAATTACAAAAGTAATACATTTTTCCATATTTATTTACAAAATTAATATAATTGAGTATCCTTTAATCGTGGCCCACGATTATCTCCCTTATCTCTTCCCGTTAATTATTATCACCCTTATATTTGTTTTTCTCTCTTTTTCCAATATAATTCACGTCATCCTCTTCGGTTCTCCCTCTGTCCTCTTCCTTTTATACTTCAACCCCATCTGCACATCTTTTGAGTCTCTCGCCCTCCCCGGCGGCGCCGCACGATTCGTTGTCGGATTCACAACCAGTTTGCATAGTCTAGTAGTCCTTTTATTTTTTTTGATTGTTTTTTAATTTACTTTTTTTGCACTTGTTGATTCACAAGTTATTCAAGTTAGTGAGAAGAACGTTTTGGATCAGAAAACATACTTGTTGTTCTATTATCTAGATAATAGAATTTTTGCTTCAAACAAGCCTCTTGATGTTGCTCAAAAAGAGATCATGGCGACAAATGTCATGGGAAGAAATAAACCTTATTTAAATTTCAATCAAGAATTAAAAGGATTGTGTTTCGTACTTTGGTTTTTGTTGGATATCCATAACCATTTGTTATGGTTAGTGAGTCTGTAATATTTATTGGAACTTATGTAAATGGGATTACATATTTGATTATATTACCAGTGATTTGACATTGTTTGCTGGTTCGTATTTGTTACTTATAAATTGTGTCTAATACATTGTTTGAAAGGTGCAGTTGGTAACCAAAAATGCATAGAAGGGTAACTATTTTATTTATTGGTAGTAACCAGATATTTACAAGCTTGTATCAGGACATATATCAAGTGTTAAATGTACATGTGAAAGTGTACATGGGTTGCCTAAACTGGGTTGGATATCTGAGTTGTTTACTGTTTTTGGTTACCATTAAAACTCGCTCATTACAGTTACTTTCATATAACTATTTGGTTAATTTTTTATTATGTTTTGGTTACTGTTATCTTATGATTTGGCTACTATTATTGTGCCCTCAATGTGGGATTTTGGTTACTTTTATTTTTTTATTCTGGTTAATATATAATTGTTTAGTATACATGGATTGCCTAAACTGGATTTCATTACATGATGTTTCTGTTTTGGTTACCATTAAAACCTGTTCTAGTTACTATCATATAATTATGTGGTTACTGTTTTAATATGTTACAATATGGTTACTATTATTAGTAACCAGATAGTTACAAGCTTGTATCAGGACAAACATCAAGTGTTAAATGTACATGTGAGAGTGTCCTATTTATCTAGCTGATGTATACTTATAAATTACATACTCATAAAAATTATTGTTTTTAGATTCGTGCTTGTACCTCCCTATCTTTGGTCTTCCCGCTGGTCTTCTTGTGTTCGGTGGTAACTTCAAATTTGTTGTATTGGTTACTGTCATTCCCCATTCCGTTGAAATAAAGTACAACTGGAATCATCTCCATTGTCTGACAACTAAATAAACATTGTAAAGTAACCAAATCAATATTTGATAGTAATCAAACTACATAATCTTAGTAACCAGAACATAAACCACATTTTTACATGCATCTTATAATGAAAACAATCAGTATAATAATTTTTTTACCAATTAAATTATAACAGTTGTATGAAGGTAACCAATGTAGTTAATAAGTAACCATCTATATAAAACAAATCAGTATAAAACACACTAATAGTATACAGTAACCAAATCATCAGTATACAGTAATTAAATCTATATTAGGCAATAACCAACATATTTATACTTAGTAACCAGAACATAAAACACATTTTTCATTGCATTTTACAGTAAAAAACAACTAGTATAATATGTTTGTGACGTAGCGGAAGTACAACAAAAACTATTATCAATTGTTGAATCGTGCACGATTACCAAACGATAACCTTCTACAACATATTGATTCTATGAATACCAAGAAATAGCCAACAAAATTCTAATTCAGAGAATTTTGGAAAATAAGAAAATTCTATTATTCATCAAAATTATTTTTCCCATCATAACAAACGTTTAAATAACAAAACCCTAAAAGCGGAATCCAAAACGGAAAAGGAAAACTAATAAGGAAAATTACAAAAATAACCCAAAACAATAAAATATAATTTTAAAGGCCTAAATGATGAAATTTGATCAAAAACCCCTGCAGTTCACGAGCGAAGCGCTTGTGTTTTTTGACCGTTGACCCGTTTTCAATGAAATTAGGCTCCAAAAATGCCAAAATCCTACACTCCAAACTTGACAGAAATTACCAAATTACCACTGGATCAAATCTTTCCATAAACTGGATCAAATCTATCAAAATCGTTCCACAAACTAACACGCATGCTCTTCAACCGCATCAGTTTGTTACCAATTAAAGACTAACAGTTGTATGAAGATAACCAATGTAGTCAATAAGTAACCATCAATATATAACAAACCATTATAAAACACACTAATATTATACAGTAATCAACATATATCTATTTAGTAACCAGAACATAAACACATTTTTCATTGCATTTTACAGTAAAAAACAATCAGTATAATGTGTTTTTTACCAACTAAAGACTAACAGTTGTATGAAGGTAACCAATGTAGCTAATAAGTAACCATGCATATAAAAAATATTAGTACAAGTATACATTAATATTATTTAGCAGCCAGATAAACATTATATAGTAACCAAATAAATAGTATACAGCAACCAATATATATAATCAGATTAACAGTTGTATGAAGGTAACCAATGTAGTCAATAAGTAACCACCAATGTAAAAGAAACAATTATAAAATACAATAACATTATACAGTAACCAAATAAACACCTTATAGTATCTAAATACATATTAGACGGTAACAAAATATATGTAATTAGTAGCTATGATTATAAAAATATTTTTACATTCATTTTACAACCAAAACAATCAAGTAATGACTTTGTTATAAATTAAAGACTAGCGAGATGTATGAAGGTAACCAATGTAGTTAATCAAGAACTATCAATATAAAAAAATTAGTATAAAAACAAGTAATATTATGCAAGAAACCATGGTAATATTACACAAGAACCAAGTCAAGATTATATACTAACCAAATCCAAATTAGGCAAGAACCAACATATATTTACTTAGTATCCATAACATAAAACATATTTTTCCATGCATTTTACAAACAAAAACAATCAATATAAAAATATCAATATAAAAACATCAATATGTACTTAAAGATCCAGCGATTGCGGGGAAGATAACCAATGTATCTAATAAGTAACCATCATATATAAAAATATCGATAGAATATACATTAAAAGTATACATCAACCAAATAAACATTATACAGTAACCAAATCAATAATAAACAGTAACCAATTTATATGTACTTAGTAACCAGAATATAAAACATATTTTTACATGCATTTTGCAATCAAAACAGTCAGTATACTGTCTTTGTGAACAATTAAAGAGCGAAAAACTTAAGAAAGGTAACCAATATACGAGTATGTAGTAACCATGGGGTAACTATATGCATATAAACTTTAATCTCAAATACCTCGGTGTACAAATCTGTAAAGAATCAATCAATAATCAGTATAGTACGTAAGTTTCTGGTTACTGATTGTAAATCGAAAACATAAACACAATGTATACTTACATATGAAACTTCATAATGTTGTTTGACAATCTCAAAGTTGTTTTTGATCTTCTCCGATTTTTTTCGATCTCGAAGTTGCTGTTGATCTTCTCCGATTTTTTTCGATCTCAAATTTGCATCGCCGTCAGAGAATTCGTCTTCTCCGATCTGTCGTTGTTCTTTTTTTCTTCATTGGTTTGAATTTAGGATCGGTTGGTTGTAAATATGAAAGTCGGTAACTGACGTGTAGGGAGTTAAGGTTCCGTAATTTTAGCTACTTATTATTGTGTTGCGTTATTTTTGTAATTATTTTGTAGATGTATTGTGTTTGTAAATATTTTTAATTGTTTTATATTAGTGTTAAGGACCCTTTAATTATTTATGGGTTTGATTGTTTGGGTTGATTTACCTCCAGAACTTGTTCTCGGAGTCTCAAATTTAGAACCTAAATTATGGGCAGCATCAAAGAGAGAAAATGAATTGGGTTTGAGATTGGGCAAAATTTTGAAGATGATGAATGAATTGGGATTTTTAGTTTGAGATTTTTGAGCTTCATGAATAGTTACAAAGAAGAGGATAAATGATTTTGGGTATTTTGGATTTTGAATTTTTTTAGTTAGTTCCATGGTAATGGGGAAGATGATGAAGATGGGGAAGAAAAGAAAAAAACAAAATTAGTTTGTAAATTTGTAATTTATTGTATTAGTACATATAAATGTATTACTTAATCTAATTAATTAGGTTTTCAAAGGTTTTGTACAGTCAACTATATAAAAATCTGGTCAAATTCGTATTATACACAGACCACCGGAACACATAGCAGTTCCGGCTACTTTTTTGGTAAGAAAATATAAAAGGGTCAGTTATGCTTACTTAACAGTACTTTGGGTAGCGGAATGTGAGCGTTTAAACATCAGGGTACGAATGATAAAAGGGTGTATACTTCGGGGTTAAATTTGCAATTAACCCCTTATTTTATAATAAAAAATGGAAAATAAAAAATGACTATGAGCCTTTAGCAACCCCTCATTTCTATTTGTTATAATTACTTTACTCCTTTGTATCTAACTAATGGACCCTGTATAATTTTTGGTGTTTTGAGTATAAATTTTGGATGGTTTGTTTCTCTTATTTCAAAGAAAACTTATTTAAAATTTATAAAAAGATATTAAAACTAGTTAATGTTTTAAAATTAATTCATGATTTTGTTTGAATATAGAAAACAAATTTGGTTTGAGGCTTTGAGCTTTTGGAAAATCATTTAAATAGAACTATGACACATAACCGAAGTAAGTTTCTAAATTGTATCTAGATATATTTTTTTTTGAAATTCTTTTTTAATTTGGATTATGAATCTTTATTGCAATTTTTAAGAATTATTATGATTAATTAATATTATAATTAGTTCAAGATTTTTTTATATTTAACTTCAACAAAAAAAATTAATTAAAATTTCTCCCTGCTAAGAAAAATTCATGAATTAGCCCATGACTGGTCCTATCCACTTGTCCTATGTGGATAGTAGAGTTTTAGGATCAAACATGATTTCATACCATAATTGGTTATGCCCATATAGTTTTAACAAGTGCCATGTCATGTTTCATACCATTTCTTTGATGCCTTGTAAATTTTATCGATTGTTTATAATGTCAGAACAATAATTATGCTCTCAAAGTAATAAATATCGTTAAAAGTTTGAAATGCTATTGAAATAAGTATAAAAATGTCGCTAAATATATTTATTCAGACATTATAAATATTATTTTGACATTATCAATAGTCATTTTGTTTGCGCCAAGACTTGCTATACAAATAAGTAATTTTGAGCTACTCTTTCATGCCTTCTATTTAATGATTGAGTAGGAAAAAGTTGATTTTTCCGAGGGAAATTTAGACCATAGAGAGCAAGGACATCAGATAAGTTTGTTAATAAAGCATTTTGTTTTCTGGGCTATGCATTAGATATAAAATCAAGGATTAATTACATATTTTAGTACATTTTTAGAAATAATTACAATAATGGTGCATAGATAAAATAATTACAAAAATAATACACTTTCCCATATTTATTTACAATATTAGTGCAATTAGGATTCCTTAATTTAGGGGATCAGTATTGGTGGGCAGACATAGCAAATTGGGTGGGTTTTTTTTGAAACGCGTGAACCTCTGTTGTTAACCTTCTTTTTCTCCCAACTCCCATAACTTTTGTACTGGTATTTCTCTCTCTAAAATATTCTTCTTCTTCTTCATCATAGTTATTAGACTAATTAACTAATTGATGGCGTAAATTGGTTAATGTATATTGATCTCCTTCAGGCTTTTTGATTATTTTTTAATTTACATTTGTTGCATTTGTTGATTCACAGGTTGTTCAAGTCAGTGAGAAGAAGGTTTTGGATCAGAAAGTATACATGTTGTTCTATTATCGAGATAATAGAAATTTTGCTTCAAACAAGCCTCTTGATGTTGCTCGGAAAGAGATCATGGCGAAAAATGTCATTGGAAGAAATAAACCTTATTTAAATTTCAATCAAGAATTAAAAGGATTGTGTTTCGTACTTTGGTTTTTGTTGGATATCCATAACCATTTGTTATGGTTAGTGAGTCTGTAATGTTTATTGGAACTTATGTAAATGGGATTACATATTTGATTATATTACCAGTGATTTGACATTGTTTGTTGGTTCGTATTTGTTACTTCTAAATTGTGTTTGATACATTGTTTGAAAGGTGTAGTTGGTAACCAAACATGCATAGAAGGGTAACCATTTTATTTTTTGGTAGTAACCAGATAGTTACAAGCTTGTATCAGGACATATATCAAGTGTTAAATGTACATGTGAGAGTATACATGGGTTACCTAAATTGGGTTGGATATACAGGTTATTTTTGTTTTGGTTACTATTAAAATTTGTTCTGGTTACTTTCATATAACTATTTGGTTACTTCTTTATTATGTTTTGGTTAATGTTATCTTATGGTTTGGCTACTATTATTGTGCCCTCAATGTGGGATTTCGATTACTTTTATTTTTTATTCTGGTTAATATGTAATTGTTTAGTATACATGGATTGCCTAAATTGGGCTTCATTACATGATGTTTCTGTTTTGGTTACCATTAAAACCTGTTCTGGTTACTATCATATAATTATGTGGTTAATGTTTTATTATGTTACATTATGGTTAATGTTATTAGTAACGAGACGATTCTAAGCTTCATATCGGGACAAACATCAAGTGTTAAATGTACATGTGAGAGTGTCCTATTTATATAGCTGATGTATACTTATAAATTACATACTCATAAAAATTATTTGGAAATTATACAATTGGTATTTAAATATGCATATAGAGGTAACCATTTTATTTTTTGTGAGTAACCAAATTAACATAAAATTGGTTCAGAACAGTATCCATCAGCTATTTCAGTGGAAATGTTAGGTTGGTATCCAAACCTACATATATGGTAACCATTTTTGTTTTTGTTAGTAACCAGATAATTATAAGTTTGTGTCAGGACTGTTATAAACTGTTAAATTTATATATTTTATTTATACTCTGTCATCATGATGGAATAAGAAACTCCAATTAAGAGTTCCCATTTATATATATGATGGTCACTTATAGATCTCATATTAAAATAAAAATAGTTTGAAAGGTGCAGTTGGTATCTAAACCTGCATATAAGGGTAACCATTTTAGTTGTTGTTAGTAACCAAATAATTAAAAACTTATATTATAACAGTTATCATGTGCTTAATATACATGTGAGGGTTCTCATTTATCTAGTTGATGGATACTTTTAAATTACATAGTTATAAAAGTTATTTGGAAATGGTCCAGTTGGTAATTAAATATGAATATAGAGGTAGCCATTTTATTTTAGATGGATAACCAAATTTACATAAAAATATTTCAGAAAGTTACCAATTGTTCAATGTATATGTTTACTTTATATTGACAACTCATGATAGAATCAAAAATCAAAATATTAATCAACATCAATTTTGGTTACTGTACACCATCAAAAACGTTACCAACCATGTGGTTAATGGTTACTAATAGTAAACAATTATATATTCCTGTAAATAATTAAATTTATTGTATAGGTTACTGTCAGTCTCCATTGTCTGACAACTGAATAAACATTATAAAGTAACCAAATCAATATTAGACAGCAACCAAACTACATAATCTTAGTAACCAAAACATAAACCCCATTTTTACATGCAATTTTGAAGGCCTAAATGATGGAATTTAACCAAAAAACCATGCAGTTCACGAGTAAAGCTCGTGACTTTTGATCGTTGACCCGTTTTCAATGAAATTAGGCTCTGAAAACGCCAAAATCAGACACTCCAAACTTAACAAAAATTACCAAATTGCCACTGGATCAAATCTTTCCATAATCTATCAAATCTTTCCATAAACTGACACGCCTGCTCTTCAACTGCATCAGTTTGTTACCAACTAAAGACTAACATTTGTGTGAAGATAACCAATGTAGTCAATAAGTAACCATCAATATAAAATAAACCAGTATTAAACACACTAATATTATACAGTAATCATAACAACATTATACAGTAACCAAATTTAGATTAGACAGTAACCAACTTATATCTATTTAGTAACCAGAACATAAACACATTTTTCATTGCATTTTACAGTAAAAAAACAACCAGTATAATGTGTTTGTTACCAACTAAAGACTAACAGTTGTATGAAGGTAACCAATGTATCTAATAAGTAACCATGAATATAAAAAACATCAAGACAAGTGTACATTAATATTATTGAAACAAATAAACATTATCACGATAACCAATTAAATAGTATACAATGAACAATATATATAATCAGATTAACGGTTGTATGAAGGTAAGCGATGTAGTCACTAAGTAACAAATCGATATAAAAAAAACAATTATAAAACACAATAACATTATACAGTAACCAAATAAACACATTACAGTATCTAAATACATATTACACAGTAACCAAGAAATATGTAATTAGTAGCCAAGATTATAAAAAATATTTTTACATTCATTTTACAACCAAAACAATCAGTAATAACTTTGTTACAACTTAAAGACTAACAGATGTATGAAGGTAACCAATGTAGTTAATCAGTAACCATCAATATAAAAAAAATCAGTATAAAACACAGTAATATTATGCAGTAACCATGGTAATATTACACAGTAACCAAGTCAGCATTATATACTAACCAAATCCAGATTAGATAGTAACTAACATATATTTACTTAGTATCCATAATATAAAACATATTTTTTCATGAATTTTAAAACAAAAACAAACAATATAAAAAGCATCAATATAAAAAACATCAATATGTACTTAAAGATCCAGCAGGTTGGGAAGGTAACCAATGTATTTAATAAGTAACCATCAATATAAAAATATCGAGTAGAATATACATTTAAAATATCTGACAACCAAATAAATATTATCGATAACCAAATCAATAATAAAGCGGTAACTAATTTATATGTACTTAGTAACCAGAATATAAAACATATTTTTACATGTATTTTGCAATCAAAACAGTCAGTATACTGTCTCTGTGACCAATTAAAGAGCAAAAAACTTAAGGTAACCAATATACGAATATATAGTAACCACGGGGTAACTATATGCATATAAACTTTAAACTCAAATACCTCTGTATACAAATCTGTAACGAATCAATCAACAATCAACAATCAAAGTTGTTACAGAGGCTGGTTACTGATCTTGAAGTTGTTGTTGATCTTAAAATTATTGTTGATCTTGAAGTTGATGTTGATCTTCTTTGATATTATCTGATCTCATAGTTGCATCGCTGTTAGAGAATTCTTCTTCTCTGAGTTGCATCGCCGTTGAAGTTGTTGTTGATCTTGAAGTTGTCTGTTTTCTTCATTAGCGTGAATTTAGGACCGGTTAGTTGGAAATATAAAAGTCGATAATTGATGTGTAGGGAGTCAATGCTCCGTAACTTTAGCAACGTATTATTGTGTTGTATTATTTTTGTAATTATTTTATGAATGTTTTGTTTTTGTAAATACTTTATAATTGTTGTATATTAGTGTTAAGGACCCTAAAATCAATGCTATGTTAAAAAATTTTATTTCTCTCTTACTGTCTTCAACTAATCCATAATTTCAAGGCTCAAATATGATTCATTATCCTAAACTATGGGTCATATTTCACTTCGATAATCCACCTTTTAATTTTATTTAGATGATTGAACTATTAATTTTTTCCAATTCTATCAAATTGAATCTGTCACGTTAGAAATTGCTGACGTGACCCCTTAGTAGGATTTTGTTCAACTGATGTGTAATTAAAAATTGTTATTTTTAATATTTTATTAACATTCATTATTTAGTCAAGGGTAAATTTGTCAAACTATAATAACAAAACCAAAAGCATTTAATAACTAAAAAACAATTATTAAGCAAAAGAATATTGAAAAATAATACCATTCCTTGGCATGTATGGAATGGAATGACTTAAGGAATGGAATGGGAATGGGAATGGAATGATCATTCTCATTTTTATGTTTGGTTTGTTCATTCATTCCTTCAGGAATAAAATCACTATTTTACTTTAGGTGTTTAGTTTATATGAATTACATTATGAATGAAATGTAAAATGATCTTTTTTGTTTTTTATATACTATAAACTTATAAAATGAATGAAAAATAATCTTGTGAGGTCATTAAGTATAAATTTGAAATTCTTTTACACTATTTTCTTACTTTTATTTTTTTTAATTTGTGTGAAAATTATATTTTATTCATTTTCTTAATTTTTTAAGAAACGGAGAGAGTATTATGTAAATAAGAATAAATATGTATAAGCAATCGGTGAAAACATAAATCATAACATTTTTCTTGCATCATATATCATTTCTCATATTTATTTATAATAATATCGCGTAGACTGAAATAACATAACTTGTGTATTAATTTAGTATATGCAAGTACTTTTATATATTTAAAGAAAATTAATATTTTCATAAGGGAAATTAATATTTAATAAAAATTAATTAGTGTGTATTTAATAAAAATAATAATATAAACATTAATAAAAATATGTTAATTTTTTTTTACCGTATGTATTTACAAAAATAAAAATATAAATATTAATCAAACATGTTTTTACAGATATATAAGTTAATCATATTTACAGTATAATTTATAGTATGTATATTTTTGTAACTTACGATTTACAGTGTTCATATTCTATTTTTATAACTTATGATTTACTTATGGTGATAAATTACAATATGTATATATTTTGTGACGTTAATATTTACAGTATGTATTTTAGTAAAAAAATAATGAATATTAATATTTATATTATGTTTTATAAGAAAAAATACATACTGTTAACATGTTTTTTTTTTCATTTTGTAAATACAAACATGTTTTCTATTAATAAAATAAAAATTAGTATGTCTTTTTTATAAAAATAGAATATGAATATTTTTATAAAAATATTTTTTTGACTCTAATATTAGTTTGAAAACAATATAAAAAAGTAGTTCAAAATAAATATAAACATAACGTTTTTTTATGGGAAATGAATTAACATACAAAAAGGTAAGAAAAGAAAAGAAATGATGATAAATAGCGAAGAGAAGAGGGGAAGGAGGTTGGTGTAAGACCCCGAATTTTATGAAATGAAAGTATTCAATTTTCTTATAATTATTATTTTATTTCGTAAATGGTTAAATTTATCAAAGGTTAAAGTTAAGGGTGTTATGTGAAAATTTTTGCAAAGTATGCAAGTTGTTATAAAATATTCGATTGGTCGGAGAATATTCTTTTTGTCGAGGAATATTCGTATGGCAGCAAAATCATTGGTGGACCCTCACAACAGAAGTATTGTCGTAGTTAGAAAACAAGAGAATTATCTTTTTATAAAAATAACGGCAAAAGTGTTACCGTTAAAAGCTGTTGAACTACCGTAGTAGTAAAATACAATAATATGTGTGGTTGCATAAGAAGACGCAAAGATTGATTATTGATGCTTACGTAAGAAGTCATTTCGGTTATACTCAATTATTGCTACGAGAATTGTTGCATCATATCTCTCATATTATTGATTCAATTATTGTCACAGTATCATCTGCATAATATGTTATATTATTAAATCAATAATTGAGACGACAAAGTTATTCATATTATTATTTGCAATATTGACAATCTCTAGAAGTTCTGTCAATGAGAGGTTAGATAATTTAATTGCGTGCCAATAGGGAAAAATCTTTATCGGAAAGCCCTCTCTTTCCTGGGAACGACCTGTTTGTTAAATATTGTGAGTTATAATATTAATGATGAATAAGTTCGTGTTGATTAAAGATCAAATTGATAGTTCCATTGTGTGAGAATTATTAGTGTTAGTGGAAATTGACATTTATTTCGCTAATAATTGATGTCTGGAAGTTATATTGATCAATCGGGTAATTCACCGGATAAATTAGTAATTAATTGCTATTAATTCACATGCTTATAATTATGTGTTCACATGTGTGTACTATTGATTCACATGATTTACTATTAGGGGAGTTGGTGCAAAATTGATAATACTTGCATAACTAAATTAAAAATGGAGGTATAGATGAAGGTACTATACTATAATTAATTTTTTCACATGTTTAGAACTATTGAGTCACATGTTTTACTATTGATTCACATGATTTACTATTAGGGAAGGTGGTGCAAGTTTGATCATACTTGCAGGACTAAATTAAAAATGAAGAAAAAGAGGAAGGTATTATACTGCAATTATTGAAACTATATTTTCCTATAAATAGAAGCTCATTCTTCCTTCATTTCTCACCAATTCACTAAGTCTCGCAAGACCAATTATTATAGAGAAAAATTATAGAGAGAAAGAAGAAGAGAAGTCTGTTACCTCACTATTCCAGTATCCAGTTTCTTCTAAGGTAAGGGGTATTATTCTTTCGTATTCATGAAGAGAGTTATTTTCTTTCAATACTCGTGAAATTTATTATTCCATTCTTTATTATTATGTTGGAATAACTCGTCTACATGCAATCTTTCGCATACATGGTGAAATTCTTACATTATTCCATTCTTTATTATTACATTTGGAATAACTTTCATCATATGGTCTATCGCATGCCCGTGAATTCTTACATTATTAGTTCTTTATTATTACATTGGAATAACTTTGTCTCTATGATCTATCGCATGCACGGTGAATTCATTTTATTCCATTCTTTATTATTCATTGGAATATCACATTACATGCGGATTACGCATGACACAGTTCCATTCTTTATTATTACATTTGGAATATCACATGCATGCGAATTACCCATGACTGGTTCCATTCTTTATTATTCTATTGGAATATCACATGCGTGCGGATTACATACGTGACACTGGTTCCATTCTTTATTATTACATTTGGAATAACATGCATCATGCGATCTATCGCATGCTTGGTGAATTCTTACATTATTCCATTCTTTATTATTTTGTTGGAATAACTTTGCCTGCATGTGGATTACCGCATGCATGGTGAATGATCCTTCGTATTCATTCCTTATTAAATTGTGAAAATGATCTATCTACGTGGATTACCGTATGGCGGGCGAAAATCCATTTGCAATTTCATATATTCTATTATACTCAGTTGGATAAAGTTTTGGCTTCTATACTCCATGAAATTAGTAGAATATCCTGGATATTTGCGCTTCATCCAGTATCTTTTCATGGAAATATTCTTCTGAGCATTCTTGAATTTTACTCCACAAAGAAATATCATGTTGACAATTTGGACGTTATTGATTTCTAGATAAATTAAATTATAAATCTTTAAAATTTATCCTTGAACTTATTTTATTAAATTATTATGTCATTGTCATCATCCTCATGCTTATATTGTGATGAAAGTCATATTTGGCTTGCGTGCATAGATGGACTTGGTATGATTATTGTGACGCCCCCAAAATAGGTATACATCACCCATTTTAGGTCATCAATAACATGGTACAGAAACAACTACAACTTTATTAATACATCATAAAAACTGTGAGTTTAAATACAAATATTGTCTTCTAGACAATATCCATACCCAAATAAATCCTCGTCACAATTATTGATACATTATTTTATAAAAATGGTGAGGACTACTAAACAACTTCTAGAATCATCATTCCATACCCCGACTAGTACTCGCAACATTCTCGCCTCCTAAGAAGAAAAATAGAACAAAAAGGAAAAGGGTGAGCTCAACTAGCCCAGTAAAGGATATTATGACTAAGATAATATAGAACAACTTATCGTTAGTCTTCAATAGGGAAAAAAATCTGATAAAATACAATAGACAACAAGTTTCAGATAAATATTCGCAGCGCAAATAATAATTCATAGAAGAGTTACGTAGAGAATGAAATCTACTATTATCTATGAATTTAAAAGTCCATCGTCAATATTTTATCCCTGTAACATTAATCAATATTCATCTTGAATCAAATATTCATCTTTGCACTACAGGCCAAAGATATTCATCAGTCGGTCATATTCATCTCAAAATATGTACATCTTTGCACTACGGGCCAAAGATATTCATAATAAAATCAACCATCTTTGCACTACAGGCCAAAGATATTCAGTAACATCATCATTTAGGACTGAGGATGATGAAAATAATTTTAAAGAAAATGAATCCAGTGAAACAAAAGAACAACTATTAAGGATTTAGTACTTTAAACAATCCGAAGTTCAAGAATACTTCATAAAAATCATGGTGAAGTAAAATTCAAGAATGATCAAAACATGGATACAATCAAAGCTAGTATCCATAATAGATATTTTGGACGAAAAGGAAAATATTTCATTTTTTGATGAATGAATAGTATTGTCAGTGTCAGATACGTGAATAAGTGTCGATATCGTGAATAGTAACCCGACACAAAAAGTTCCAAATTTGATTAAAAGTTCAAACCAATATTTTGGCATAATGATATTGAAGAAAATAATATCATTTAAAAGAAAATAGCATCCCTTACCTCGAAAAGATAGTACTTAGTAAAAAACTTGATATAGGCTATGATTTGAACTTGCAACGTATAGCAACACTCAAAGTATTAAAATACTCACAAGAATAAGCTCAATATATCGAGAGAGAAAGAGAGAGAAGATTTCAGTTTCTGGTGTGATTTTCAATTCTAACCTAAGCACCCTATTTATAGGAAAATGCTTAGAATGCCAAAGCAGAAAATTTAATATAATATTATTATATTTACAAAATTGTCAAACCCACCTCTTGAATCTGAATTCAGCCACCTTGCACATGTTTAATTCAGCTCACCAAGCAAAAAAAACGTTTTTGTAATTAAAAATAATTAAAACTTTCAAAAATCAATTATTTCGGAACTACAGAACTTCAATATTTCATAATAAATAGCAATTTTATCAAAAAAATTCAAACCACATGTCCTTTTCATAGGAAATTTCATTCTCTACAACTTTGCAGAAGAAAGTTTTTCCAAATTCTAAACAAAAATTGACCGAAATCCATAAACGGGCAATTTTACAGGCTATAATCAAATTTCGGTCAAGAATTGGGGTCTACCGACACACAAAACATGTGTTAATCATTTAATGCCACAAAAATACTCTTCCTCCTCATATACTCATATATCCCACATTCATTATAAAAATATCACCATTAATATATTATTAAAATAATATTTTTAAATGAATTATTTTATTAAAAAAGATAAAATATTAATTTTCAACAATTGTCACATTAAAAAATTTTCTCCATCTATATCCGCATAAAATCCATATTTTCCTCATCATATAAATTAATAATTAATTATTCATAAATAATATTACAAAATTACATTACTGACAACCAGGTAGTTCCCAGGAAAGAGGGGGCTTTCCAATAAGGATCTCTCCATACTGGCGCGCAATTAGATGACCAAACCTCTCCTTAGACAGAACTTTCTAGACATTGCCAATAATGTTATCTAATAATATTATTCAGATAATATGAATTATTCAAATAGTCTTAATAGATCTTCAAGAGTTTGAATAGTCCTCTACGATTGTCAAAATTCATTTGAGGATGGTATGTTGAACTGAATCTTAAATCCGTGCCCATAGCTTTTTGCAAGCTAACCCAAAATCTTGAAGTAAATCTTGGGTCACGATTCAAAACTATGGATACTGGCATGCCATGCAATCTCACAATCTCATTTACATACATATGAGCAAGACGTCCAAGAGAATAAGTCTCCCGTGTCGGTAAGAAATGAGCAGATTTGGTTAATTATCAACAATAACCCAAATAGCATCGATGCCTTGAGAAACTGTAGGAAGACCCGTAACAAAATCCATGGTAATGTGTTCCCACTTCCATTTCGGAATCTCAAGTGGTTGCTGATGGACCGTTAGGTACTTGATGCTCACTTTTACCGTTGACAAGTTAAACACGTCGAGATAAACTTTGCAATCTCTCTCTTCATATTGTTCCACCAAAATGTATATCGAAGATCACGATACATTTTGGTACTTCCAGGATGGATCACCAATGGTGTATTGTGTGCCTCCATCATAATCTTGTACTTCAAATCAAAGTCGTTAGGAACACAAATTCTAGAGTGGACTCGAAGTATTCCTTCTTCATCGATTCTCGCTTCCGGAATAGCACCTTCTTGTACTTTCTTCTTCATACGCATTAGCTCCAGGTCGGTGGCTTGAACAACCTTAACGTTTTCTATTAAAATTGGCTTTACGCATATACTTGACATCATCGCTTTTCGTTCAGATATGATCTTCTACTCAACGTCGCCTACCACGCTCGCTTTTCAAGATGGTATTGAATAGTGTGGTCGTAATCTTTCAAAAACTTCGAGCCAACGTCATTCTTAGCGTGTTGAGTTCCTTTTGAGTGAAGAAATATTTAAGGCTTTTATGGTGCGAATATATCTCCACTTTCTCCCCATATAGATAGTGCCTCCGGATCTTTAAGCAGCGAAGGCAGATCGCGCTAACTCTAGATCATGAGTAGGATAATTCTCTCATATTATTTAAGTTATCGCGAGGCATAGGCTATGACTTTCCCACGTTGCATGAGAACACATCCTAACCCTTTGCAGGAAGCATCGCTATAGATAACAAATCCATCCAAACCAAATGGTATTGTTAGTAACGGTCTTGAAATAAGTCTCCTCTTAAGTTCTTGGAAACTCTTCTCGCATTCTTCGCTCAAAGCAATTTTGTATCCTTAGGAGTTAAATTTGAGTTAATGGAGTAGCGATTCGAGAAAACCCTTCCACGAATCTCGATAATAACCGACTAGGCCCGTAGAAACTACGTACTTGATCATTGACTTGATTTGCTCCAACTTTGTATTGCTTCAATCTTCACGGTCGATATATACTCCATGTTTAGACACCACATGCCCAAGGAATGCTACTTCCTCAAGCCGAACTTCGTATTTCTTTAACTTGGCATATAGCTTGTTTTGACGAAGCCTTTGGAGTACCGACTTCAAATGGTGCTCATGATCATCACGACTTTTGGAATATATGAGAATGTTATCAATAAAGACAACAACGAACCGATCTAAATAGTCCTTGAATACTCGGTTCATCATATCCATGAAAGCAGCGGAGCATTAGTCGATCAAAAGATATGACTAAGAATTCATAATGCCCGTCTCTGCAGGAGTTACGAAGGCGGTCTTTGGAATATCCTCAATTCTAATCTTGGTGATGATATCCGAGCGAAGATCGATCTTTGAAAAGAATTGTGCTCCTTACAAGTTGGTCAAACAGGTCATCAATACGAGGTGGTGGATACCTATTCTTGATGGTGACATGGTTCGATTCAGATAGTCAATCTAAAAGTCGCATACTCCCGTCTTTCTTCTTTACAAATAAAAAGCAGGAGCACCCCAAGGAGATGTACTAGGGCGAATGAAGCGATGTCCAACAACTCTTGTAGTTGGACCTTTAACTCTGAAGTTTCAATAGGAGCCATTCGATATGGGGTTTTAGAAATGGGCTTTATGCAGGTTCAAGATCAATAAAAATTCAACTTCACGTTCTAGGGGTAGGCCAGGAAGTTCTTGAGAAATACGTTAGGAAAATCAATAATAATAGGAATATTATTCAAATCGGCGTGTCTTTATTCAAATCCATAACATGGGCTAAGAAAGCTTGACATCCGTTTTTGATAAGCGAATAGCTTTATGACTTGATATGGACAAATGATTGATTTTAGTGGCTTAGTTGCTTGAATTCGTATAGATAAAAGTTGGTTAGGAATATGAAAACTAACAACCTTACGAAAACAATCAATTTTGGCATGATGAGTAGTTAACCAATTAATCCCTAAAATCACATCAAAAGCAAGTATCTTTAAAGAGATAAGGGTCAACAGTAAGGTGATGGTGCCAACTTGAATCAAACAAGATTTATAAACAGTGGATGTGATGAAAGTTTCTCCTAACGGAGTCTCCACAGATAAATCAAAGTCTAATTTCTCCGGAGTCAAATTTAAACGTTGAGCACAAGAAGGAGAGATAAATGAATGGGTAGCACCGGTATCAAGTAAGGTATAAACTTCACAAGAATTAATGATTAGCTTACCCGTGATCACCTCGTTTGGGTTCCTCACATTTTGACCAGTCACGACAAACGCTCTTCCAGGAACCGTTGACATTGAATTTTCTGGGACAGACTTTTGAGTCACCGTCCCCCCCCCCCTGGACTTGGTTTCGCTATCGTACAATCTCGAGCGATATGTCCTTCCTTTCCATAATTATAACATACCTTGAACTGTTGTGAGCAGTTTGGACTGATATGTCCTTCTTTCCCGCACTTATAGCATATGACCGGTGGTCGTTCTCTCCTCCTTGGAACCGATTCTTCTTTGGTGTTGGCGTCTTTCACATGGTCACGTTAAATCTCCTCTTTTTAAATTCTCCTCCGACTCGCTTCTTCTATTCTCATGGCCATAACTACCACCAGAGTGGTTACCATTTTTGTCCATCTTTTTCTTTCTCATTTGGTTATCGTTATTTTGTTGGTCGCTATCTCTCGGTATGATCCTGGTTATGGTCCCTCGGTTGAGCGTACTTGTTATCTCGCTTTCTAATAATTGAGCCACATTGACAACATCCGAATAAAGAAAATTTATGAGAAATGAGATATCGGCGTATATCGGGTTTCAAACCTCTCGAAACATCCGCCATCATCGTTCCTCATTCTCCACCAAATGAGGTCTGAACTGGACAACTCTGCAAACTTTGCCTCGTACTGAGACACCGTCATGTTATTTTGTTCTAGTCTAATAAACTCCACTTCCTTCATATGACAAATACTTTCAGGAAAGTACTTGTCATTGAAAGCGATTTTAAACGTCTCTAAGACATCTTTGAGTCTTTTGGATGGATGACGCTTCACTGATTCCCACCAAGATGTCTGCCTCATTCTGAAACATAAAAGTAGCGAATAGAACCTTCTGTTCTTAGTGCATCCCAAGACATCGAATATCTTAGTAATTTGTTTGACCGCGTCGCTTTTAATCGGATCGGCTTTCTCCGAGAATGCACGGTGGTCCCAACTCTTTGAATTGTTTGGTAGTGACAAATCGTGCATTGTTATCATTTCCACCGTATTTTGTGCACGAATCTCCTCGTCGATTTTGCATGAGCTGCAAAAACTTAAACATCCATCCCGTCGTTCATCATACGCTTTCGATTGGCGTTGTTCACAGGAGGAACATTGCCACCTGCTTGCACGTTCTCCTCATTGGTGAGTCTGAGCGTCTCCATGGTCTCATTTACTCCAATTGTTAACATTCTCGATTCGACATTCTCAAAATCTTGCCATAAAAAACAAGGGTTAATTAAGGAAATCAACATATCACATAATATCCCTATATATTGACTAACTAACAAATAAGCTTAGGTAGGACACACTAGCGAAGGATTTAAACGTCTCTCCCCTCCTAGTTTTACTCCCCGATCTCCGCCAGAGATCTTATCCCTAAGCTCTGATACCAACTGTGATGCCCCCAAAATAGGTATACATCACCCATTTTAGGTCGTCAATAACATGGTTCAGAAACAACTACAACTTTATTAATACATCATCAAAACTATGAGTTTAAATACAAATATTGTCTTCTAGACAATATCCATACCCAAATAAATCCTCATCACAATTATTGATACATTATTTTACAAAAATGGTGAGGACTACTAAACAAAAGAAAATATTAAGGATTCGTACTTTAAACAATCCGAGTTCAAGAATATTTCATAAAAATCATGGTGAAGTAAAATTCAAGAATGATCAAAACATGGATACAATCAAAGCTAGTATCCATAATAGATATTTTGGACGAAAAGGAAAAAATTTCATTTTTCGATGAATAGTCAGTATTCGTGAATAGTCAGATATCGTGAATAATGTCAGATATCGTGAATAGTAACTCCAACACACAAAAGTTCCAAATTTAATTAAAAATTCAAACCAATATTTTGGCATAATGATATTGAAGAAAATAATATCATTTAAAAAGAAAATAACATCCCTTACCTTGAAAAGATAGTACTTCTAGTTGAAACACTAGATATAGGCTATGACTTGAACTTGCACCAGATATAGCAACACTCAAAGTATTAAAATACTCACAAGAATACGCTCAATATATCGAGAGAGAGAGAAGAGAGAAGTTTACGGTGTGATTTTCAATTCTAACCTAAGCACCCTATTTATAGGAAAATGCTTAGAACGCCAAAGCAGAAAATTTAATATAATATTATTATATTTACAAAATTGTCAAGCCCACCTCTTGAATCTGAATTCAGCCACCTTGCACATGTTTAATGCAGCCCATCAAGCAAAAAAATGTTTTGTAATTAAAAATAATTAAAACTTTCAAAAATCATTTATTTCGGAACTACGGAACTTCAATAATTCATAATAAATAGCTATTTTATCAAAAAAAATCGAACAACATATCTTTTCCATAGGAAATTTCATTCTCTACAACTTTGCAGAAGAAAGTTTTTCCAAATTGACCGAAATCCACAAACGGGCGATTTTACAGGCTATAATCAAATTTCGGTCAAGAATTGGGGTCTACCAACACACAAAACATGTGTTAATCATTTAATGCCATAAAAATACTCTTCCTCCTCATATACTCATATATCCCACATTCATTGTAAAAATATCACCATTAATATATTATTAAAATAATATATTTAAATGAATTATTTTATCAGAAAAAGATAAAATATTAATTTTCAACTATTGTCACATTAAAAAAATTTCTCCATCTATATCCGCATAAAATCAATATTTTTCTCATCATATAAATCAATAATTAATTATTCATAAATAATATTACATAATCACATTATCGACAACCGGTAGTTCTAGGAAGAGAGGGCTTTCCAATAAGGATCTCTCTTCTTGGTGTGTATAATTAGATGACCAAACCTCTCCTTACGCGAACTTTCTAGACATTGCCAATAATGTTATAATAATATTATTCGGATAATATAAATTATTGCTTCGATAATAGAAAATCTTTGTAAATGATAATTATTAAAACAATGATAATATAAAATATCAACGCAACAATTATTGAATCAATAAAATAAAATACTGAACAGTAATTACTGTAACAATTATTGAGTAGTGCCTTCTTACGTAAGAATCAATAATTGGTGTAATACCGTGTGCTACTGTGTTTTAACCACCAGGTATTCCAACGAAGATAATTGGTAACAACTACGACGTTATTTATAACCAACTTATTCTTGTCGTTTTCTTCATCCAATCGCTTTTCGTTATGGGGCCCATACAAGGCTGCGCCATCATACGAATATTCCTCGACAGTAAAAATATTCCACGACCAAACGAATATTCCACGTCAACAATGAATATTTTAAAACCACTTGCTTGTTTGAAATAATTGCGCATTTTACCCATAACTTACCACATTAATCAAATCAACCCTTACTATTTCAAGATAATAAATAGAGGAAATTTAATTTCATTAAATAATAAGTTGGGGTCTTACAATTATGACCAAGGATATTCGGTATAATCATGACCGTAATGTGACGAATGATGTGGTGAAAGTCCTTAGTAGCCTGTAGTACATTGATGGACTGTTTTTGGTATGATTATGACCAGGGATTATTCGGTATAGTCATGACCATTGATGATTTAATGAATATCCTTGGCCTATAGTGCAGGGAAGATTTGATGATATGGTTTATTTATTAAGCTGAGTCTCAGCGATAAAAATTGATGAAAACATTTTAAATCATAGAAGATAGTAGATATCATGCTCTACTTGGTACATTACAATGAATTGCTTATTCACGTGAGTTAAACTTGATGTCTATTGTATTTTATCGGTTTAACATTGTTGAAGGCTAATGATAATTTATTCTACATTATCTTAGTCATAATATTTCTTACTGGGCTAGTTGGGCTCACCCTTTCTTTCACTATTCTCTTCAGGAAATGAGAATATAGGTGGGACGAGTCGGGAAACGGAGTGACGGTCCAGATGATAGTATTAGTCCTCACTATTTTGTTAAATAGTGTCACAATAAATGTAATGAGGACTCCCTTGAGTGTAGATATTGTCTAGATGACAATATTCTTATAAAACTCTCAATTTATGTTTTGTCGTATTTTACACGACAGTCATATTATTAAGTTGTATTTGAATTTTGTACCATGTATTTGGTGACTTAAGATGGGTGATTTATACTTATTTTGGGGGCATCACAGTTGGCCTATGAATGAAATAAACTCACCTATTTAGAAAGTAATAAAAAATAACTTTGAGATTTGAAATGGAATGACTAAAGGAATGGAATAGTCATTCTAATTGACTAACCAAACATGTTTTAAGTAATTCCATTCCCAGCTCAAGCAATTCCATTCCTACCAACCAAACACAACATAAGAAAAAGTAGATTTGGAAGGCAAGATTCTTTACTTATCCTTTACCCATTTCCGGTGGTGGTTCCTCCCAGTGAACCTGGGCTACAACTGCAAAACTATTTTCCAAACAAGGCTATAGAAATCAAGAAATAAATCATACCCACCATTTGAACCATTACAAAAGCACTAATACATTGATGTGACACCTTTAAAATAGGTCTACACAATCCATTTTGAGTAGCAAAATATATGGTACAGAATCCAAATACAAACTTTCTATTTACAATTATTAAATGTCGTGTAAAATATAACAAAACATAAGCTGTGAGTTTCAATACAAATATTGTCTCGTAAACAATATCCAAAATTAAATAAAGTCCTCATTACAATTATTGTCACACTATTTTATAGAGTAATGAGGACTACTATAATAACCATCTTGGACCATCACTCCATTCCCGACTAATCCCAGCTATATTCTTATTTCCTGAAAAGAACAATGAAAGAAAAGAGTGAGCTCAACTAGCCCAGTAAAGAATATTATGACTAAGATAATGTAGAACAAATTATCCTTAGCCCTCAACAGGGAAAAATCTGAGAGAATACAATAGACAACAAGTTTTAGATCATCAACTGCAGCAGAAATAACAATCTATTAGAAGAGTCAAGTAGAGCATGATGTCTACTATCTTCTATGATTTAAAAGTCCATCATCAATATTTTATACTTGTAACACCAATCAATAATTATTTTTTATCAATGAATTATATATGCACTACGGGCTAAAGATAATCGTTTGTATCACCAGTGGTCACGATCATGCCAACACATATCCATCTATGCACTACGGGCCAAGAAAGACTTTCACCATAAACCTTTATTTGTAACATTAAAGGTCATGATTATACCAATACACAATTTCTGGTCATAATCATATCAATCAACTGTGACGCCCCCAAAACAAGTATACATCACCCATCTTGAGTCGCCAAATATATGGTACAGAATACAAATACAAACTTAATTATACAAACGTCGTGTAATATACAACAAAACATATGCTATGAGTTTTAATATAAATATTATCATCTAGACAATATCCACACTCAATGGAGTCCTCATTACATTTATTATCACACTATTTAACAGAATAATGAGGACTACTAATGCTATATCATCTGGGACGATCACTCAGGTTCCCCAGGCTCGTCCGACCATATTCTCATTTCAAGAGAAACGGTGAAAGAAAGGGTGAGCTCAACTAGCCCAAGAAGAAATATTATGACTAAGATAATGCAGAATAAATTATCATTAGTCTTCAACAATGTTAAACTGATAAAATACAATAGACATCAAGTTTAACTGAAGCGGAATAAGAATTCCATTCGAAGAGTCAAGTAGAGCATGATATCTACTATCTTCTATGTTTTAAAATGTTTTCATCAATTTTTATCGCTGAAACTCAGTTTAATAAATAAACCACATCATCGAATCATCCCTGCACTATGGGACAAGGATATTCATTAAATCATCAGTGGTCATGACTATACCGAATAATCCCTGGTCATAATCATACCAAAAATTGTCCATCAATGCATTACAGGCCACTGAGGACTTTTACCATATCATTTATAACATTACAGGTCATGATTATACCGAATGATCCCTGGTCATAATCATTCCAAGTCCATCTATGCACGTAAGCCAAAGATGACTTTAATCACAATATAAGCATGATGATGATGACAATGATATAAGCATTAATCAAACGAAAACAAGGATAAATATTAAAAACTTTAAATTTATCCAAATATTATCAATCACTTAATAAACTCATCATCTAATATTATTAATATTATAACAATATTTTAATCACTTTTTAAACTTATAAACAATTTATTTCAATTGTTTACACTTTACCAAATAATGCATTTAATCATTCAAAAATGTCATACTCATAAGATTTCATCACCAATGATCAAATCCCTAATCAATAATCTGCATATACCCTATATAGGATTCCCAATCCATAAAATCCTATTTTCTAATTTTTTTTACTTCACATAACATATTTAATTTTCATTTTCATGAAAAATACCAAACCAGTCCCAAAAATATTTCTTTTCTGGGATTTAGCAGAATATAGTCCCATATTGAACATATATTTTTCTCAGAATTTTTAAAATTCATTTACTATTTTTCATATGGCCAAAACTACCAAATATTTAGACATTTATTATAAATTGTACTTTTGTCCAAAAATTTCGAAATTTACAGGGTATACTCCTGTTATATACATGTACTCCCAATAAAAATTTTACCAATTTTTGAGTTAACCACAAAGAGTTATAAGGGTTTACTTTTAAAATAGTCTTTTCTCATAAAATTCATAACTCTTAATCTATACTTTCAAAATTATCTATTTTTGGACACAATCTAGAAAACTCATCAAATTATCATTTCAAATTTTTCTGAATTTTTGAGGGTCAGAAAAATTACGAATCTGTAAATGGATTTTCACCCGCCATGAGGTAATCCACGTAGACAGGTCATTTCTACAATTTAATAAGCAATGAATACAAATGATCATTTACCATGCATGCGGTAATCCACATAGATAGGTTATTCCAACAGAATAATAAAGAATGGAATAACAGAAGAAGTCACCATGCATACGATAGACCGCACAGACAGGTTATTCCCAACAGAATAATAAAGAATGGAACCAGGTCATGCGTAATCCGCATGACGAGGATATTCCAAATGAATAATAAAAATAGAATAACCACGAATTCACGGGCATGCGATAAACCGCATGCAGACGGAGTTATTCTAACATAATAATAAAGAATGGATCAGTGTCATGCGTAATCCGCACAAATGACAGGATATTCAGCGAGAATAATAAAGAAGCGGAACCGAAGTCGTACATAATCAATGCGGATAGGATATTCCAATGAATAATAAGGAATGGAATAATGAAGAAGAATTTCACCATGTATGCGGTGCTTCAGCATAGGCAAAGTTATTCAACATAATAATAAAGAATGGAATAATGTAAGCTCTCTTCATGAATACTGAAAAGAAATAATACCCTTACCTCGGAAGAAACTGGATATTAGAATAGTGAGGTAGCAGACTTCTCTTCTTCTTTCTCTCTATAATTTCTCTCTATAATAATTGCTCTAAAGCTTTTATGAATTGGTGAGAAATGAAGGAAGAATAAGCCTCTATTTATAGGAAAATATAGTCTCGATAATTGCACATTTTGGGGCTCAAAATATTACAGTACAATATCTTCAACTTTTCTTTCATTTTTAATTTAGTCCTGCAAGTATTATCAAACTTGCACCACCTCCCCTAATAGTAAATAATGTGAATCAATAGTTCAATCATGTGAATCAATAGTTATAATCATGTGAAAATACGAATTTACAGTATAGTACCTCCATCTATACATCCATTTTTAACTTAGTCATGCAAGTATTATCAATCTTGCACCAACTCCCCTAATAGTACAAGAATGTGAATCAATAGTACACACATGTGAACAAGTAGTTATAATCATGTGAATTAATAGCAATTAATTGCTCATTTATCTGGTTAATTACCCCACTGGTCATTTTAACTTTCAGACATCAATTAATATCGAAATAAATGTCGATATCCACTAACACTAATAATTCCAACACAATGGAACTATCAATTTCATCTTTAATCAACACGAACTTATTCACCATTAATATTATAACTCACAATATTTAACAACCAGGTCATTCTCAGGAAAGAGGGGGCTTTTCGATAAGGATTTCTCCTTATTAGCGCGCAATTAGATGACCAAACCTCTCCTTGACAGAACTTCTAGACATTGTAAATATTGCAATTTAATAATATGAATAACTTTGTCGTCTCAATTATTGATTTAATAATATATCATATTATGCAGATGATATTGTGACAATAATCGAGTCAATAATATGAGAGATATAATGCAGCAATTACTGTAGCAATAATTGAGTATAATTGAGTGACTTCTCACGTAAGCATCAATAACCAATACCGTGTGCTACTATGCAACCACGCGTATTTCTGTACTTTTACTATCGGGTAGTTCAACAGTTTTAACGGAAACACTTTCGCCGTTATTTTTATAAAAAGATAATTATGTCGTTTTCTAACTACGACAATACCTTCGTTGTGAGGTCCACCAATAATTGTGTCGTCGTACGAATATTCCCTGTTAAAACGAATATTCCCTGACCAATCGAATATTATATAACCACTTGCTTACTTTGCAAAATTTGTAAATATTACCCACAACTATAACATTATATCAAATCCACACCATAATATTCAAAAATATATTTTGAGAAAATTAATCTTTATTCAAAAAAGTTGGGGTCTTACATCAACAGTCTATCTTTGCACTACGAGCCAAAGATGACTTTCAGCATAATATAAGCATGAGGATGATGACAATGATATAAAGAATGAATCAAGTTAGATCAAGGATAAATATTAGAGATTTATAATTTAATTTAACCAGAGTTCAAGAATGTCCAAATTGTCAACATGATCACCAATTGTAGAGTAAAATTTAAAAATGATATTTAAGATTTATATTTCAAAGAAAATTTGGACAAAAAAGAAAAAAACTAATTTCATCGTGAATAGTACTCCGACATGAATAGTATCCCGGATGAATAGTACTCCGAAATAAAAATATTAAAATTTAATAAGAATGTTCAGACCATTATTCCAGTGAAATTATATTGAAGGTCCAATAATAATCTAGAAGGGGGGTTGAATAGAATATACCAATTTAAAAATTATCTTAGGCCTTTTTGAATTTTTGAATAATTAATTTGCAGTGTTAGAGATTAATATGCAAGTGATAAGTGGATTTCATATCCACGAATTCACGTTCATTTCAAGCTTTATTGTTGTTAATTCTTTGTGTTCTTGTTTACTTTTTACTTGTTTTGTGTTATTTTGTATGTTGGATGGGTGGTGTGGTGAATGAGTGAAAGGAAGAGGCATTTGGAGCATCAAGTTTGCAAGTTTGAAGATCAGCCAAGCTAGTTTACAGAATACACCCCGTAGAAGTGAACTCCTTTGTTTATGTACCCCAAGGAAGGGGGTTCTTATCGATATTAGTTACAGAAAGAGCTATGCATGCAAGGCGGGGGGGTCTCGAATGAGAAGTGTCCTATTTTGCTACAAACTCTACTGGAACTTGATTTGTTGGCACTTGGATTGCAATTAAACTCTAATGACCATAGAACTTTGACAAAAACGTGCGTTGGATGTATATGGAGCAATTAACAATGAATTGAATGACACAGAAGGCAAAATTACAGAGATTAATTCCAGATTTTCATTGCAAGCTTTGGAGGAAGACTTTGAAGAGATTTTCGTGTCGATTGCATATTTAGGCTACGTGAATGGTGTTTTTCACTATTCTTCTTCTTAGTCTTATATTTGTAATTGAAAGGACGTTATCTTTAAATTATTCAATTATTATTTCATTCATGATGAACTAATTCACTTTTTAGGCTTATGATGGATCCTTAAGTGAAACGATGGTTTTATTACTTTGATTTTCAATTCAATAAACTAATTTCCAGTTTATCTATATTAATTTGAGCTTGAATTTATGAATTGCCTGATCAACAATTCTTTGTGGATTTGTATGGAATTGAGAGAGGATATATGAATCTAGACTTTGTTAATATAGCATGTGTTTATGAATTTTGTGAATAGCAGAATCTTGATGAATGTTAAGGTAGAGATATGATTGACATCGCATGTAATCGAATAGAGAACTTAATCTTAAACATTATTTAATTTTAATTCACATAGAGATATAGTGAGTTAGTTGATTAAGGTGTTTAACTTGTTTTTATCTAAATTGTGGATTTAAGTTAATACGGTATTAGTGCATCGAGAGGTGGCTAGTACTACTTTCGTGTTCTTGATTAATAAACTGGGATAGTGAGTTGAATTGGAATAAAGGTGGAAAATTCAGAGTGAAGCTTAGGGTGAAATCATAAGTCTAATTCTTCATTAATTATTTGAAACTTCAGTTTTGATTTTTATGATTGTTTTGTGATAGTATATTTATTAATAATTTAGTTTTTATAATTTTAATCATTGAATTGGATAGTTTAATAAAATTAGGATTAATAGGAAATTGATAATTGTAAGGTAAAATTTCTTACTAAATTGTCTCTGTGGGAACGATACTCTACCCACTATTATATTACTTGTTGATCACGTATACTTGAGTGTTGTGCATAACTAGATTTTACCCAACAAGTTTTTGGCGCCGTTGTCGGGGACAAATTTAGTATAGATTTTAATATTTTTACGATATCAGTTTAATTAGTCCAATTTTACTTAAACAATTTTTATTTTTGTTTTGTTCCTCTTATTTCAGGTTTTTGAAGTGGTTTATGCAAACTCGGTCCAAAAATCCAAGCTTGCTGCCTTTTGAGGATGACATTGAGAAACGGTTTCAGAGGTTAGGTAAGTGGATCAAGGAAACAAGGGAAGAATTCGAAAACCCTGAAAAAGAAGAGGTAATGGCAGCCGAAGATTAGAAAGCGTTGAGGGACTTCGCCACACCCAAGGTGACTGAATTGCAGTCGAGCATCACCAGGCCTGCAATAGTTGCGAACACATTTGAAATCAAGCCTGGAACGATTCAAATTATCTAAAATTCAGTTTAATTTAGGGGATTGGCAAATGACGATCCGAATGAACACCTAGTCAGCTTTCTGGAGATTTGTGACACCTTCAGGTATAATGAGGTGTCGGATGAAGCGGTAAGACTTCGCTTATTCCCATTCACCTTACGGGACAAGGCGAAGAGCTGGTTACACTCTCTACTGCCGGGATCGATAACTACTTGGGAAGACCTAGCTTAGAAATTCCTTGCAAAATTCTTCCCACCGGCGAAAACTGCAAAAATGAGGAATGAGATAACGATGTTTGAACAACAACATGGGCAATCACTGTACGAGGCATGGGAGAGATACAAGGAATTTCTCAGAAAGTGCCCGCATCATGGGTTGCCTAAGTGGTTGCATATGAATACTTTCTATAACGGACTACATGGGAATCTCAGGACCAGTATTGATGCAGCGTCGGGTGGAGCGTTCATGGCCAAGAGTTATGAGGAGGCCTACAATTTGATTGAGACAATGGCGGCTAACAACTACCAGTGGCCCACAGCAAGAATGACATAGGAAAAGGCAGCTGAAGTGTTAGAAGTAGATGGTGTGACGGCAATACAAGCACAAATTTCAGAGCTTTCCAAGAAGTTGCTAGTATGGGCAGAGGCACAGTGAGCAATGAGAGTTGTGTGTGAATTGTGCGCGGGTGATCATCCTATAGATAAATGCGCAATCAATCCAGCGTCCGTGCAATTCATGGGTAGCTACAACAGGGTTCCACAGAATATGTATCAAAATACTTACAACTAGGGGAATAGGAATCACCCAAATTTCTCGTGGAGTAATAATCAGCAACATCAAGCTCCACGACCATCATATCCCCCATGTTTTCAGAATCATCAATAACCGGTTCAACATCAAGAAATAAAATCAGATTTAGAGGAGTTGTTGTCAAAATACATAACAAGCAATGAGGCAGCGATGAAAAACCAAGCAATGGATATCAAGAATTTGGATAACCAGATGGGGCAAATTGCCTTAGCATTGAATAACATGCCACAAGGGACTCTACTGAGTGACACCGAGAGAAATCCAAAGGGAAACCATGAACAGTGTCAGGCAATCACGTTGAGAAGTGGAAAACATCTAGTTGGGAGAGATGCAGAAAATTCAGTTGTATCGGATGATAAAATTGATGACAGCAAAGTGGTTGAAGGAAGTCGGGGTGAAGATAAGCAGATTGAGAAAACAAAGTTAGATGAAAAGCCAGTTGTGTATCCTCCACCACCATTTCAGCAGAGGGTCCAAAAAAAGAAATTAGATAAGCAGTTCGCGAAATTTTTGGAAGATTTTAAGAAACTTCAGATTAACATCCCGTTCGCGAAGCCTAGAAGCGAGATGCCAAGTTATGCGAAGTTCATGAAAGGGATTCTGTCGAGGAAAAAGAAATTGGAAGACTTCGAAACAGTGGCATTAATAGAGGAGTATAGTGCGGTTTTACAGCGGAAGTTGCCACCAAAGTTGAAAGACCCGGGAAGTTTCACCATTCCATGTACAATTGGGAATATGGCATTCAACAGATGTTTGTGTGATTTGGGGGCAAGTGTGAACCTTATGCCGTTATCAGTTTACACAGAATTGGTTTTTCCCGCGCCAAAGCCTATGAACATCTCATTACAATTGGCGGATAGGTCAATCACATTCCCGAGAGGAATTGTGGAGGACATATTGGTAAAGGTTGACAAATTTATATTCCCCGTAGATTTCATCAATCTGGATTCTGAGGAAGATAAGAACATCCCGATTATCTTAGGGAGACCTTTCTTGGCTACGGGTAGGACCCTCATCGACGTATAAAAAGGCAAACTTACTATGAGAGTCTAAGATCAAGAAATTAAATTGAACGTGTTCAAGGCCATGAAATTCCCTACGGATGAAGAAGAATGTTTCAGGATGGACATTATTGAGCAGATAATCAGTGAAGACATGGGCAAGAGTTTGGTCAATGATCCATTAGAAACAACATTATTGGGTGATGAAGAGTTCGATGACCCGAAATTTGTGGATTACTTGCAAATGTTAGACTCATTGCCACGAGTTAGCCGATTCAGAGCACCATTTGAACCATTGCACATGGAGGAAAAATTAACAATCAAATTGAAATCGTCATTGGAAGAGCCACCGACTCTTGAACTTAAGCAACTAACTAAACACCTCAGGTATGCGTATTTAGGCAATTCAAATTCTTTACCTGTTATTATTTCTATTGCACTTAACAATTTGTAGGAAGAAAAGTTGTTGAGGGTACTTAGGGAACATAAATCAACGATAGGATGGACGATAGTGGATATCAAGGGAATCAGACCCTCTTTTTGCATGCACAAAATTCTGATAGAAGATGATGCAAAACCGACAGTGGAGCAACAAAGACGAATTAACCCAATCATGAAGGAAGTTTTAAAGAAAGAAATTCTGAAATTATTAGATGCTGGTATCATCTACCCAATTTCCAACAGTAAGTGGGTTAGTCCGGTTCAGTGTGTGCCAAAAAATGGGGAATGACCGTGGTACAGAATGAGGACAATGAGCTAATTCCGACAAGGACAGTGACTGGTTGGAGGGTGTGCATAGACTACAGGAAGTTGATTATAGCAACCCGCAAAGATCACTTTCCTTTGTCCTTTATCGATCAAATGTTGGACAGATTGGCGGGACATGAGTACTACTTTTTATTAGATGGATACTCGGGCTATAATCAGATCATCATCGCTGCAAAGGATCAAGAGAAGACTACATTTACGTGCCCATACGGCACATTCGCATTCAGGAGAATGTCGTTCAGTTTGTGTAATGCACCTGCTACCTGTCAACGGTGTATGATGGCCATCTTCTCAGACATAGTGGAGAAAAACATGGAAGTCTTCATGGATGACTTTTTTGTCTATCGGGACGATTTTGATACTTGCCTAGGGAATTTGGTGATGGTGTTACAAAGATGCAAAGACATGAACCTTGTACTTAACTGGGGAAAATGCCACTTCATGGTTGAGGAGGGCATAATTTTGGGTCACAAGGTCTCGGCTCAAGGATTGGAGGTTGATAAAGCTAAGCTGGAAATAATTGAGAAACTGCCTCCACCGAGTTCAGTTAAGGGAATTAGAAGTTTTCTAGGACATGTTGGGTTCTACAGGAGATTCATAAAGGACTTCTCTAAAATTGCAAAACCCTTCTGCAGTCTTTTAGAGAAGGATTCAGTTTTCAATTTTGATGAGGAGTGCAAGTTGGTTTTCGAGTTGTTGAAGAAGAAGTTGACTACAGCCCCCGAGATCGCCGCACCGGATTAGAATATGCCTTTTGAGCTAATGTGTGATGCAAGCGACTATGCAGTTGGGGCTGTTTTGGGTCAACGTCGAGAGAAGGTATTTCACGCCATATATTATGCAAGCAAGACACTCACGGAGACTCGAATGAATTACACAACTACGAAAAGGAATTGCTTGCAGTGGTGTATGCGTTCGACAAATTCAGGGCATACTTAATCAGGACTAAGGTGATAGTCTACACGGATAATTTGGCTATTCGACACTTAATTACGAAAAAAGATGCTAAGCCACGCCTTATCAGATGGATTCTCCTTTTACAAGAGTTTGATTTAGAAATAAAGGATAGAAAGGGGAAGGAGAGCCAAGTCGCCGATCATTTGTCTAGGCAGGAAAATCAAGATAAACAGAAAGAGAACAAGTGTGTAATCAACGAGTCATTCCCAGATGAGCAATTATTTGGGATAAATACAGAATTTCCATGGTACGCAGATTATGAAAATTATCTAGCGAGCAACGTTCTTCCACCTAATCTTACAAGACAACAGAAAAAGAAGTTACTTCATGACGTAAAATGGTACATGTGGGATGAACCTTATCTATTTAAGCAGTGCGCCGGCAAGATGATTAGAAGGTACGTGACCTACAGTGAAGTGAAGAACATACTGCATGAGTGTCACTCATCTGCATATGGGGTTCATTATGGTAGTGAGCGAACAGCGACAAATGTGCTTTAAGCCGGGTTTTATTGGCCTATATTGTTCAAGGACGCCCACCAATTTGTTAAAACATCTGATAGATGTCAAAGGGTGGGCAACATTTCGAAAAGGAATGAGATGCCACTACAAACAATTCTGGAAGTTGAGATTTTCGATGTATGGGGCATAGATTTCATGGGGCCATTCCCATCGTCACTAAACAATTAGTACATTTTGCTCGCAATGGATTATGTTTCAAAGTGGGTTGAAGCCGCAGCACTCCCAACTAACGATGCCAAAGTGGTTCTCAAATTCCTGCAAAAGAATATTTTTACGAGATTTGGCACGCCGAGGGCTATTATAAGTGATGAAGGTAGTCACTTTTGCAACAAATCGTTCACAGCTCTATTGGCAAAGTATGGGGTTAACCACAAGGTGGCGACGGCTTATCATCCCCAAACCAGTGAACAAGCTGAGGTTTTGAACAGGGAAGTAAAGAGAATCTTGGAAAAAGTGGTAAACCCGAATCGAAAGGATTGGTCTCTCAGGTTGAATGATGCACTATGGGCCTACCGGACTACGTATAAAACACCGATTGGTATGTCACCATATCAACTACTATACGGAAAGGCTTGTCACTTACCTGTCGAGCTATAGCACAAGGCTTTTTGGGCGATTCGGAAACTCAATTTTGATCAAGCAGTTATGGGGGAAAAGCGACTACTGCAATTAAATGAGCTCGACGAATTTTGACTTCAAGCCTACGAGAACTCCAAGTTATACAAGGAAAAGGTCAAGAGATGGCACGACTAGAAAATTATGCAAAGAAAATTTAAGCCGGGGCAATCAGTCCTATTGTTCAACTCACGGTTGAGATTGTTCCCAGGCAAGCTTAAGTCAAGATGGTCGGGACCATTCACCATAAAAAGGGTGTTCTCTCATGGCGTCGTTGAACTCTACAGCCGGAATCCATTAGAAACTTTCAAAGTCAACGGTCAACGATTAAAGCACTATTGGGGTGGCGAGTCCAACATCGATGTCATCGATATCACATTATTCGATATACCATGAACAGGAAGTAGTCAGGCTGGACGACTTAAAATCAAGGGCTAATTGGGAGGCAACCCAATCATATGTTTATTTTTCGTATCTTCAGTCATAATTGTTAGATTATAATTTATAATAAGTTTATTAGGTAGGTATTATATTATATGAGTCTTGTTAATCTCTCAACCATGCTCAAATTGATCAATAATCTACTAACTTTTATGGTTCACGACTTGCAGGATGAGAAAATAATCATTAAGTGGCATAGCATGAAGAAAAGAAGAGAAAATGAGGTCAATTTGCAGAAAGCACCCCCGCCGGGGAGGGCCCCTAATGAACTATACCCCACGTAAAATGGGTCTCCCAAAAATGTGTAAGAGCATGCCTAATGAATGACTATATTTGCCTTGTGCCCCAGGTCAGTATGGGTCCCCAACTCAATTAACAGAACGTATGCCAGCCGGGGTGGGCTTTCTAAGCATACTACCCCCCGTCGGGGCGGGGGTCCTGAAACCCAACAGACTCGGCAATTACACACGCCTTCTTCTCTTTACATCCCAACTATACACCACTTCCCCACTACTTATTCCTTCATTACAACTCCAACCCCCATCCATTACACCCACTTCACCTCCACGATTTCCACTACTCCATTACTTTTCCCCACCACTCCAATCCATTAATCCATTACTTCACATCACCTTCTATAAATTCACTCCCTCAAACCCCAAATTCACCACATACTCTCCACTCCTTCTACAAAAAGCTGCGAATTCAGCAAGATATTGGGGTAAATTTAGAGCAATTGAGTGTGAAGCACAACACTACAGATTCTTCATCTTCTCTCACCCTATTTGCCACATAAAATCGACAAGTTTGGGGGAAGAAATTTCTGTGCACACCAAGTGTTCGACGGTTTACGTGAACCAAGTTTGAGGGGAAGATACTGTTATTAAGGCATCCGAGAGTTAATGGCTTCGCAATCCACATTGAAACGACAAAGGGGAGAAAGTTCAAGGCCCGCACAACTGACACGGACCTTTGATCGTAGTAAATTTATAAGTCTTTGCCGCCACCCCGTAGAATACGACTATATGACGACAAAAGCCCTTACACCAGAGCAGGGGTTGGCACTGGACCATGTCGATGGGGAAATGATGTAGCAAATTTATCAGAAGGGTTGGAACAAATTCGCCGAAGAGCCGGAACCCGCCGTTGTCAACATAGTCAAGGAGTTTTATGTGAACACCGAGGACAAAGCCCCCTACAATGCATATGTGCGGGGTCAATTAGTATCATTCAGTGTCGATGCCATCAACACCTATTATCAATTACGAGTGTCGCGACAATGTCAATATGCTCACCTACGCGATTTTGATATGGACTATGAAGCGATACTCAAAGAAATAACTAAGCCGGGAACAACATGGATCAAGGTTCGGAAGGGAGGCACAATTTTTTATAGCAAAGATCTCAGTAGGTATGGTAAAATTTGGTATGCCTTTTTATGTGTAAAATTGTATTCGTCCCAACACACATCGGACGTGACCAAGGAGAAGGCACTACTGCTATACGTGATTGTGCAAGATTTCATCATTGATGTTAGGGCCATAATATGTTTTTCCATCCGCCGATGCTTACGAGGAAATTTTTCAGGCGGATTGCCACACCCATCACTCATATGTGGGTTGTGTTGCCAAGCGGGTGTTAGATGGTCGGATGATGAACCCACACAGATGCCGCTTCAATTACTAGATTCCAGAATGATAGCACGGTATTCGGTGTGGTCCGGAGGTGATTCCCATCCTCGAGGTCTGGGTTTTATTTTTCCATCGGCTTCGGAGAACGAAGTTGACGCTGCAGACACCTCGGAGGATGAGGATGAGACTATGGGCGATCAAGGAATAGAGCAGGTACCGCAGTCCGAGGCATTATCGAGTCCTCAGTTTCTTGATTTTCAACGTCAAATGGATGCGCACAACAAGGCAACACGTCAGGAGATGCGGCGACTCGCATTGAGACAAGACCACATATTTGACGCTATGAATACATCTTTTGCTTCACTCAATATGACACTCCAGAGCTTCAATCCAACCGCCCAAATTCCATACCCGCAGCCCATACCAATGCCAAGGTTTCCACCAAGTGATTCAGAGGAAGAAGATCAACCACCACCACCCCAGACTTAGGCGATTGTAGGGATGTCCTCACACATTTTATTACGATTATCCATACAATGAGGGCATTGTAATTCTTAAGTTTGGGGGATTTAATTACTTATTTGCATGCATATTGTCATTAGTTAGGCTTATATTTTTCATTTGTCATTCTAGTACATGTATAAGTTTACATAGTTTTGATTAAATGCTTAAGTGCATCATATAGTAGCTTAGGTTATTTTTGTTATTGCATTTTTATTTTTGTTATTGATGCATTTTGTTATGTTATGATATATATTAAAAAAAATTAGTTAAATAATGTGTTTGCATATGTCCAGCAGTGTTGTAGTTCATGTTATTTTGGGCCAATGATAAGATTGAGACTAAGTTAACAAATACAGTATTGATTATTAGAACTGTGATATAGTTTCTGTTTTGAATCGAATATTGTGCTTGTTTGAAACTGGTATAAAAAAGGAAGCACGTAACAACATTTGTGTTGACTGGTTAGTTCAAATTGATACATAAAGAGTTTATAAAGGATAATGCTAGGGTGAATGAGCAAATGACAATGATAGGCAGTGAAAATGACGAATTAGACAAGAACTTAAGTTTGGGGGAAAAAGGTAGGGTATATAAGCTTCAGAAATAAAAAAAAATACCTAGTTGAGTCTTGTGGTGGGTTGAGAAAAATATTCTCCCCATAAACACGAACGTGAGATAGAGCGTAAAACGCACTCACCAACCATCTATCTAAAAAAAATTTAAAAAATAGTATGAAAAAGACGGGAAATAAGAGCAAAGGGCCCCCGTCAATGAAAAAAAAAAGAAGAAAAGAAAGCATGAATACCCTATTTGATCCCTTAGTCTTGGTAAATGTTTGAATTCAGTTGGAACTTGTCTATTTTTTGAAATTTTTAAGTTTGCACTATATGATTCCTTCTAAGAAATTGGTTATGTATTGAATTTGAGTCCGTATCAGTTATCATAGATTTTGAACATACACGTACACTATACCAGTGATAATGGTTTAAGATTTAAGAACTAATAAGGAATTATTATTTGCTTTTGGTGATTAATATTGTAGAGTTCGCTTGTTTTCTTTGAGGCCAGTGAGATAAATTTGATTCTGTGATACTGTTGGATTCGTAATCATATAGATTAGATACATTGTGAGACCCCGAATTTTATGAAATGAAAGTATTCAATTTTCTCAAAAATTCCCAAATCTTGGCAGGATCTTACACATGTTAACGTGAGCTACCAGTTTAAATTTTAGGGTCATCGGAGTTATAGAACTCCGGTTATAGCGTTTTTCGTCGGAAAAACCTAAATATTGAAATAGTCATAACTTGCTCATTTTAAGTCGGAATGAGCTCATTTTTGGACAGGATGTACTTTATACCATTTATTTCCATGTCCCAAAAGGCCAGAATTTTTCTTACAAATTAAGTGGCCAAAAATTCCCATTTAAATTTCTAGGCATTAGCTTTTTGGTACTTTATAGTTTTTGACTCCTTTGCTAAAATCAGTCCATACAAAACTCTACAACACCTTTTCCAGTGATTCCACTTGGATAAGTTAGAAAACTCATAGATCTAACTCTAGAACTTGACCACACTCAAAAATTTGAAATATAATAGGAGATATAGTCAATTGAATTTCATGTTCTATTTTCACCAAAATCTGATTTTCAACCCTTTGTGATTTGTAAGAAACTTTCATGTTTTCACATAATAACCAACATAACACATCATAACACTTACTAATACTACATATACCCATGATTTTCATCAATCCAATGCTTTTATTACGACTTTCATCATAATTCACGTAAATAGATCATTTCCACAATTTAATAAGGAATGAATACAGAGGATCATTCACCATGCATGTGGTAATCCACATAGACAGGTTATTCCAACAGAATAATAAAGAATGGAATAACTGAAGAATTCACCATGCATGTGATAGATCGCATGACGAGTTATTCCCAACAGAATAATAAATAATGGAATCGGTCATGCAGAACGCACGCATGACGGGATATTAGATAGAATAATAAATAATAAATAATAGATATTTCGACGAGAATAATAAATAATAGAATCAGTCACGTACACAGCATGGGATATTCCGATAGAATAATAAAGAATGGAATAATAGAAGAATTTCACCATATATGCGGTATTTCTCATAGACGGATTATTCTAACATAATAATAAAGAATGGAATAACAGAAGAATTTCACCAAGTATATGGTAGTCCGCATATACAGGTTATTCCAACAGAATAGTAAAGAATGGAATAACAGAAGTTCTCTTCATGAAAACGAAAGAAATAATACCCCTTACAAGTACAACAAATAATATCCCTTACCTTATAAAGAAGAGTACTCCGACGGGTAGGGCGAGGATATTCTTGAAGAAAACTTAAACTGTTTTCTACGCTCAAAGCTTTCTTAAACTCTTAAGAAATACGCTCAAGATTATAGAAGAAAATTCTCTGAATTTCTGGTGTGATTTCAATTCTAACTAAGCATCTATTTATAGGAAAATAGAAAGGATCTTATCTGATAAAATATATATATATATATATATATATTATTTAAAATCTAATAAAACAATTAACTTTATAAAAGTATTACATTTTATATAAAAAGATTTTACTATGCAAACACTATACAGTGTACTATGCAAACACTACGCATAATAAAATATATTATATTCTAATTATTGTCTAATAAAATAAATAACTTTATAAAAGTATTACATTTTTTATATAAAAAGCTTTTCTATTTTACTACAATAATAATACTAATAAAATAAAATTTATATATATATATATATATATATATAAACTTCAAAGTGACTTCATAAAAAGACACATCAATATATTTAACAACATTTATCATCATTATTATAATTCACAATATTAATCGACCAAGTCATTCCTGTGAAAGAGGGGCTTTCAATAAGGATTTCTCACCATTGGCGGCCTTGCAATTAGGTGACCAAATCTCTCCTGGCGTAACTTAGACATCGTTAATATTGCAAATAATAATATTCATAACTTTGTTATCTCAATTATTGATTTAATAATATATAAAATATCGACAATAATTAAATCAAATAACGTGAGATCTTATGCAACAATTATTGTAGTAATAATTGAACAAAAGCGAGTGACTTCTCGTGTAAGCATCAATAATCAATACGGTGTACTATGCAACCGACGCCAGCGTATTACTGTACTTTTAACAACGGGTGTTTCAACAGTTAATGGTAAAACTTCCGCCGTTATTTTCATAAAAATATTTTTGTCATTTTCTCAATCCGATAATAATTACGTTGTGGGGTCCACCAATGATTGTGCTGTCATACGAATATTCCCTGTTAAAATGAATATTCCCCGACCAATCGAATATTATATAACAACTTACATACTTTTCAAAATTTCTAAATATTACCCACAACTATAACATTATATCAAATTAACTCCATAATATTCAAAAATGATATTTATTGAAAATTCATCTTTATTCATAAAAGTTGGGTTCTTACACTTTTCTTCCAAGTTGGCTGCTTAACAACTCAAATGAAGCATGCGTAGAAATTGGTTTTAAAATATTATTATTTTATTATTTAGTCTCCTATGGCTTTCTAGCATTTTCCTATAAATAAGCGCTTAGGTTAGAATTGAAAATCACACCAGAAACAAGTTTTCTCTTTCTCTATATTATCGAGCGTATTTTGTGAGTATTTAGATACTTTGAGAGTTGTTATTCAGTTCAAGTTTCCTTCGGCTTTATATGCGATATTCCGATCAGAAATACTGTTATTTTGAGGTAAGGGGTGTTATTTTCTTCGTAAATGATATTATTTTCTTCAATATCATTATGCCGAAATATTGATATGAATTTTATTGTGGAATTTCTACCTTTTTGTGTCGGGGTTACTATTCACGATAACGATCGATTATTCACGTATCTGAGACTATTCAATTGAAAAAATAAAATTTTCTCTTTTTCGTCTCAGATGTCTTTTATGGTTACTATCTTTGATTGTATCCATTGTTTTGATCTTTATTTTTGCATTCTACTTCACAATTGGTTATTATAGAGTATTATTGAATTTGGATAAACCGAAATACGAATCCCTAATATTTGTCCTTTTGTCTCACTGGATTCGCTCTCTAAAATATTTTTCATCATCCTCAGTCCATAATGGTGATACTTGATGAATATCTTTGGCCTGTAGTGCAGAGATGAATGATTACCTGGTGAATATCTTTGGCCCGTATTGCAAAGATGAACAGGTGTTGAGATGAACATAACCAACTCAACCTGATATATCTAAATGAATATCTTTGGCTTGTAGTAGTGCAAAGATGAATATTTGATTCAAGATGTATATTGATTGATGTTCTGAGGATAAAATATTGATGATGGACTTTTAAATTCATAGATGATAGTAGATTTCATTCTCTACTTACCTCTTCTAATGAATTGTTGTTTCGCTGCAGATTGTTGATCTAAAACTTGTTGTCTATTATATTCTATCGATTTTTTTCTGTTGAAGACTAAAGATAATTTGTTGTATATTATCTTAGTCATAATATTCTTTTCTTGGGCTAGTTGAGCTCACCCTTTTCCTTTTTGTTCTATTTTTTCTTCTCGAAGCGAGAACATAGCAGAGAACGATCGGGTATAGAGTGATGGTCCTGAGCAGATTGTTTTGCGATCCTCACTATTTTTGTAAAATAGTGCATCAATAATTGTAATGAAGAACTTTATTTGGGTGTGGATATTGTTTAGAAGACAATATTATATTTAAACTCACAGTATGTGTTGTCGTATTTTGCACGACAATTGTATTAATAAAGTTATAGTTGTTTTCTGTACCATGTATTTGACGACTCAGAATGGGTGATGTATACCTATTTTGGGGGCGTCACAAATAATATATAACACTATAACTATACTTACACACACTTAACATATATATATATTATACAGTACACACACACACACGCACGCAATCTATATATATATATGATATACACTGCACTATTAATATATATATATATATATATAAATTCATTCATGCAATAAAACAATTTTTACCTGATTTTGAAATAATTTAAAATAAATTTTAAAATCTTTAAATAATAAAATTAATTTGAGAATAAATAGAAAATGCCTACATGACAAAAATGATTTAATCAAAATCTTCATCTTCTTTTCAAATTTGGTCAAACAAGCATTTAATGATCAACATATGATTTTTGTTCCAAAATGCATGACCCAATTCATTTCCAGCACATTAGCAAGCATTGTCCCAATATAAGTGACCCAATTGATTTAACACTTTAAAACATCAAGATCAAGAAAATCAATTAAATAAGATTTAAAAAATATTTTTGGTCAAAGTAAATAAGATAATTAAAACAATTATAATAAAAAAATTCTATGGAGAGGATTCTTCCCTTTTAATTAATTTATTTACTAATTATTGTTATCATCAAAATAAAACTAAAAGTTAGAGACCCAACAGATATTAGATGAAGCGCAAACTATTAAGGATATTCTACTAATTTCAGGGATTATGGAAGCAATACTTATCAAAGTAAGTGTAGATTTAGGAATATGAAACGAAATAATATCACATGCATACTATAGAGTATGGAAGAAAATAAAATTTCTTACGAATATTGAAAGAAAATAATATCTCTTATCTTAGTAGGAGACCAGATCTGACATATATATCGGAGATATTCTTGAGAAAATATTGCACTATTAGCTAAACTCAAAGTATTCTTATAATAGAAAGAAAAACGCACAATATTATAGAAGAAGAACTCTCTGATTCTGGTGTGATTTTCATTTTTAACTAAGCATCCTATTTATAGAAGAATGCCATGGCACTATTTAAAATCTTCACGGATGAACAGAAACGAATTCACGGATGAATTCGACTGATTTTTCTAATTTTACTATGCAGCACTATGCAATAAAATATTCTAATAAAATAAAAAATTTATATATAATATAATATATTCTATTTATATTCTAATAAAATAAATAACTTTATATATGTTATAAAAAGTTTTTTGTTTCATATAAAAAGTTTTTTTGTTTTATTACTATTATAATAATAATAAAACAAAACTGAGATAATTTTTTACCGACGGTTTGACAAATTGGTACATAGGGGTCCATAGAATAATAAGTCAAACTTAAAACAAAAGCTTTATGACAAACTCCTCTATTTATATCAAAAATTGAATAAATATCTCTCATAAATCACTTATCTTCAATCAACCCATTTTTAATTTTGTCAACACTTATTCATTATTAATATTATAACTCACAATATTGACAACCAGATAGTTCTTAGGAAAGAGGAGGCTTTCCGATAAGGATTTCTCCTTATTGACGCCCAATTAAATAACCTAACAATTTTTTCGATAGAACTTTCTAGACATTTTCAATAATATGAATAATAATATGAATAATTGTGTCATCAAAATTATTGATTTAATAATATAAAATATTATGCAGATAATATTGTGATAATAATTGAATCGATAATATGAGATACTATGCAACAACTATTGTGGTAATTATTAAATGAGATTGAGTGACTTCTTACGTAAGCATCAATAATCAGAGATATTGTGCAATATCGTGTACTACTGTGCAATACCGCGTACCACTTTGAAACAACGTGCATTACCGTAGTTTTATCACCGAGTATTTCAACAGTTTAACGGTAAAAGTCTTGTCGTTATTTTATGAAAAGGTTATTTTTGTCGCTTTCTATATCCGAAAGTTATTCCGTTGTGGGGTCCACCAATGATTGCGCCATCGTACGAATATTCCCCGCCCAAACGAATATTTTATGACAATTTTCTAACTTTGTAAAATTTTTACATATCATTCATAACTATAACATTATATCAAATCAACATTTTACTATTCAAAGTAATATTATAAAAAGTTGGGGTCTTACAACTGACATTGTTATTGTCGAGATAAATGTAGAAATAAAGAAAAAACTGAGAATCTAGGTTTGGTACCTGGCAACAGGGGTAGGAGTAGCACAAGGTGAAGATGATTTGGGGGCATTTTAATGGATCTCCTGATCAAGAGCTTATTCCTTCTTTCCATATATTTCTCTCTCAATCTTTGTCACTCTTGTCTTCTAGATTTGAAACCTTTTCAGTATAGGCACACTAGTATTTCCCACTTAATTAGGTGATTTTGGTTACCAAAAATATTTTTCAAAGTAGGTGCAGTGTGCGTGATGAGCGTCAATCGCACGACTCCTATTCATGTGCGGTCGAACACTTGGAAACTCAAAACACATTCTCAGATCTAGAAACCATCCCACCATCTTACCTTAAAAATCAAACTCATATAAAATCAGCCTCTGTATTTTTCGTATCCAAATATTATCCTCCAATTCCGGTGGCCGTCCAGTGGGTAAAGAAAAGGAGATCACGATATATCCATTCACAAATATCATGGATGGCTCAAATCATTTTGATGTTTTTCTGTCCGAATCTGGTTTTACGTTTGCTCACTATTCATCTTCTCCATAAATCAGGTTTGAATTGTTGTTTCTTAAAGACTTGGGTCATTTGTTTTATGTGAAATGGTTGTTGGTCCGTGTGCTTTTTTCGATCTGGATTTCATGTTTGTTTATTGTTTACCCTTTACATGTTTAGATTTGGGATCCTTGTTTTTGACTAGGCGATATCGGGTTTTGGGTTGTTGTCTTTCTTTTTTGTTTTCAATCTAAGCTTGTTTGTTCTTATTGTTTCTCCTTAAATTGGATTGATGTTGTTGGCAAGGTCAGCTTAGGTTTGGTTGTTCTCGGTTCAGTGATTTGCAGTGTGGCTGAAATCTATGTCCGGTGGTTCATCGCCGGTGATTGGGTTTTGATTTTATTAATTTTAGTTATGTTGTATTTACATTTTTGTCTGGTGGGTTATGATGATTTTAGTCTTTTGTTGTTTTTGTTTAGTTTTAATGTTTAATATAAAGTGATTTGACGAATTTTCCTTTAATATATAATAAATGTAAAATCAAAAATTAAAATATTATTTTTTAGTTACACAGCAGCTTAACCATGGTCTACCCAGACAGTCACGTCATCAATTTTTGACGTAGTAGGTCCAATTGAATCAAAGGGAAAAAAAATTAATAGTTCTATAAGACCCCAACTTATTATGTATAAAATTAAATTTTCTTTATTTATTATCTTGAAATAATAAGGAGTTAATTTGGTATAATACTTTGGCTATGGGTGAAATGTGCGAATTTTACGAAATAAGCAAGTGGTTATAAAATATTCATTTTTGTTGGGGAATATTTGTTTGGTCGGTTGAATATTCTTGTTGTCGGGGAATATTCGTACGTCGACGCAGCCATTCGTGAGCCTCATACTATAATAACTGTCGAATGAAGAAAACGACAAGTTTGAGTTTTTATAAATAAGGCGTAGTTGTTACCGTTAACACTGTTGGAATACCCGGTGGTTAAAATATAGTAATAAGCGTGGTTTGCAAGAGCAATAGCTGCATCGACGCGAGATTTTTGAATTATTGATTCTTACATAAAAAGGCACTACTCAATAATTATTCACGATAATTCTTATTCAATATTTTATTTTATTAATTCAATAATTGTTGCGTTGATATTTTATATTATTGTTGTTTCAATAATTGTCTACTAGCGCGATATTTTCCATTATCGGATCAATAATTCATATTATTTGAATAATATTATTAGATAGCATTATTGGCAATGTCTAGAAAATTACATCTAAGGAGAGGTTTGGTCACCTAATTCTTGCTACCAAGAAGGAGAAATCCTTATTATAAAGCCCTCTTCTCACAGAACTTTGGTTATCATTATTGTGATTACGTAATATTATTTATGAATAATTATTTATTGATTTATATGATAAGGAAATATTTATTTTATGTGGCTATTAATGTTTAGGTGTTTTATCGGTATTTTTGTAGGAATTGAGGTATTAAAAATCAAATCGAATGTTCTTGAGATATATTACGTGAGTTATAATTTTTAATCCGACCGTTGAATCGTTGTGATTTTTAGATATGTTATATTTATATAAGTTGAGTATATGTCCACAAATTTTGAACCATTAAAAATAAATGTATGATTTGTTATGAATTTTAAGAGGTGACTGATTCGAAAATTATGTTATAAATGATTTTTGGTAGAAAATTCTAGAATTGAGTGGGCCCCACTTTTGGTTGGTGAGAAATATGCTAAAATTTTATTTCAAATGTGGTAGGTGGGAATAATAGCAGGTAAAGCCATCAGGTAGCAGGTCAAGTCTGCTTCGGCATGCTAGCATTTTCCTATAAATAGGTGCTTAGGTTAGAATTGAAAATCACACCAGAAACATAAGCTTTCTCTCTTTCTCTCTTTCTCTCTCTATATTATCGTGCGTATTTTGTGAGTATTTAGATACTTTGAGAGTTGCTATTCAAGATATAAGTTTCATTCAAACATCACATCCACCTTTCATTCAAGAAATCTGCTTTTCTTTGAGGTAAGGGATGTTATTTTCTTCTTAAATGATATTATTTTCTTTAATATCATTATGCTGAGATATTGTTATGAATTTTATTGTGGAATTTCTACCTTTTTATGTCGGGGTTACTATTCACGTATACGACACTATTCACGTATATGGTACTATTCACAAATACGACACTATTCACCGAAAAATGAAATTTTCTCTTTTTCGTCCCAGATGTCTTTTATGGTTACTATCTTTGATTGTATCCATGTTTTGATCTTTATTTTTGAATTCTACTTCACACTTGGTTATTATGGAGTATTATTGAATTTGGATAAACAGAAATACGAATCCCTAATATTTGTCCTTTTGTCTCACTGGATTCGCTCTCTAAAATATTTTTCATCATCCTCAGTCCTTAATGATGATACTTGATGAATATCTTTGGCCTGTAGTGCAAAGATGAATGATTACCTGATGAATATCTTTGGCCCGTAGTGCAAAGATGGACAGGTGTTGAGATGAACATGACGGTGATAATCTAAATGAATATCTTTGGCCCGTAGTGCAAAGATGAATATTTGATTCAAGATGTATATTGATTGATGTTACATGGATAAAATATTGATGATGGACTTTTAAATTCATAGATGATAGTAGATTTCATTCTCTACTTAACTCTTCTAATGAATTGTTGTTTCCGCTGCAGTTGTTGATCTAAAACTTGTTGTCTATTATATTCTATCAAATTTTTTTTCCTGTTGAAGACTAAGGATAATTTGTTGTATATTATCTTAGTCATAATATTCTTTACTGAGCTAGTTGAGCTCACCCTTTTTCTTTTTGTTCTATTTTTCTTCTCGTGAGGCGAGAACATAAGCGAGGAACTAGTCGGGGTATAGAGTGATGGTCCTAGATAGTTGTTTTAGCAGTCCTCACTATTTTTATAAAATAGTGCATCAATAATTATAATGAGGACTTTATTTGGGTGTGGATATTGTCTAGAAGACAATATTGTATTTAATCTCACAGTATGTGTTGTCGTATTTTGCACGACAATTGTATTAATAAAGTTGCGATTGTTTTTACATACCATGTATTTGGCTGACTTCGAGAATGGGTGATGTATACCTATTTGGGGGCGCCACAGTTAGTATCGAGCTTAGGGATATGGTCTCTGGCGGAGATTGGGGAATAGAACTAGGAGGGGAGAGACGAGTAAATCCTTCACTAGTGTGTCCTACCTAAGCATATTTGTTGGTCGGTTATAATATAGGGATATTATGCGATATGTTAATTTGTTTAATTAACCCCTGTTTTATGGCAGTTTTTAAGAATTGCAGCTGAGAACATTAATAATGGAGTCTATGAGATTATGGAACAACCTTTGATTACCAACCAAAAGAACGTGCAACAAGAAGGCAATATTCCTTCTGTAAACAACACTACCGAGCAAACGATGAATGATGCGATGTTTAGAAGCTTTTTGCAGTTCATACAAAATCGCATGAGTGAAGACTGAGACTATAAAATAAGTGTGAAAAATGATAAAACGCCGCGGTTTGTGAAAAATGATTAAGGAGTTAGGACCACCGGTTCCGGGAAAGCCCGATCCGAAGGCGGCGTGGGTTAAGCAAATTACCAAGATATTCAATGTCTTGGGCTACACGGAGGAATAGAAGGTTCCATTCGCCACCTTTATGTTCCGTGGTGAGGCAGATTACTGGTGTGAATCTGTGAAGCGCATCAAACCACTAGGGGTGTGCATTTTTTCAATTTTTAGGTTTTGGATAACCGGACCAATCCCGAATTAAGTGGGCTCGATATAAATATCAAGCGGTTCGATTTGGACAAAAAAATGTGTATGTCTTGGTTTTGGTTTCTTATTTTCTTGGTTCTGGTATAAAGCAACCTAAAGATAGGATTCGTCTGGGATTTTCTAATTTTTTATTATTATTAATAAATAATTAATAATAATAATAATAATAATAATAAAATAATGATTATAATAATCAAAATAATAATAAAAATAATAATTATATTAATTTTGGTAAAATCGAGAACCAAACCTATATCTATCATGGATTCAGATATCTCGAATCGGCCCAGATTCAGTATCAAGATTTAGCCTATTTCAGCTTTTGGTTCTATCTAAGTAAAAACCGGTTGAACACCCCTACCACCACCCGCACTCAACATGTCTTGGGAAAAAATTTCAGAACTGTGATTTATGACAAGTACTTTCCTGAAAGTATTCATCATATGAAGGAGGTAGAGTTCATTAGACTGGAATAGAACAACATGACGATGTCCCAGTACGAGGCGAAGTTCGCGGAGTTATCCAGGTTTGCACCTCATTTGGTAGAAAATGAGGAACATATGACGCGGATGTTTTTGAGAGATCTAAAACCCGAGATTCGACAATATCTTATCTCTCATAAATTTTTTTATATTCAGATGTTATAAACAGGGCTCAATTATTAGAGCGTGATAATGAGTATGTTCAACCGAGGGACCACAACCAGGGTCATACCTGAAAGTAATATGCACACAAGCCAATCATGTTTGATGATAAAGCATATACTTTGTAACAATCTTATTCATTTATTAATAAAAAGTATTAATTTATTAAAGGCTTTTAATTATCTACATAATGTTGTTTTATAATATGTGATAAACCCATAGTTTTAAGCAATGCTTTTAGAATAATGATGATGATCATTCTAATGAGATCTAAATTCTTAGAAAGCTTAAAACTAAAATAGTTCCCAATCATTGGATTACTAAATTGGGGATTAGTGAATCCCGGATAGATTGGTACATACGTCGTTCTTGCTTCATTGGATGAGGATGATTGATCTCACGATCATTTGTGTGGAGACACTAAAGCAAGTATGTAGGTGCTTATTAGAGAATAAGTTCATTTGAACGTGGCTCGCTAAGGAATACCTAATGGAGTTTATTTGTCTGTCAATAGGAATTTCAGTAGTGATAGTAAAGACAAGTAATCCTTGGACTTGAGATCATCATAGTATCTTGTGTATGATGAGTTATACTTTGACTTATTCCTTAAGACCCTTAAGGTATATCAAAGGGTATGCTTGGGTATAATAAGTTGTACATGGAGATAATGTATGATCAATAAAGAATCTACCACTTCTAATAAAAGAAGAGAAATGTCCTATGTGATTCGATAAATGACAACCCAAAGAGTCCTTGGTTGTTATGTAATGAAATTAGAAAGGAGTTTCTAATTTGCATTATTTGGAGTTATGCATTTAAGGATCGAAATACATATAATTAAATAAAATAAGACTTGACAGTAATTCCATGTCTTTATATTTAATTGGGACATTGTATGGTGGAAGGATTGAATTATGCGGTAACTATTTACTCAAAGGTTCTTTAATGATTAATGTTGAAATCTATATTATCCGGAAAGTCGTTGATCGCTAGGGAGGCTTATCCTATTGTAGAATAAATATTATTTAAATAAATTAATTGTTTAATTTATTTATTTAAATAAGATTAGAATTGTTCTAATTGATTTATTCACAATGGGTTTAATATGGAGAACCTAAAGGGTCACACCATAAAAGGAAGAATAATTATTTAAGAAGTTAATGGCATAATCGTAATAATATGTTAAGTATATTTAATTTAATCTATGGTGATAGAATAAATTAAATAGCATAATATTTATTATTTAATATTTTAGAAATATTAAATATAAATTAATAAGAGGAGTCTTATTAATATTATTACAATTATTATTATTTTAATTTCTAAAAGAGTTTAGGAATTAATTTAATATAAGTACTCTCATTTATTCCTAATTGGATTAGGAAGGAAAATTAATTAAAGGAGTTTAATTAATTATCCCTAATAAGATTATGGAGCTTAATTAATTAAAAGAATTTAATTAATTAAATAAAACCCAATTCCTTAATTGTTAAGGTGGGTTGCCCACATCTATTAATAAGAGGAGTCTTATTATGGGTGAAGGGGTTGTTGACTTTTTCAACATCTATTATAATTCCAATTGTTGGAGAGTTCACCACTTTTCTATGTAGATAGAAAAAACCAGGTTTAGCCAACCACCCTTCTTCTTGAATTTTCTTCTTCCTTGGTGGATCACCTCTAGAGGCCAAACATTTGGGTGGCTAACGTTGATCAAAGGAAGGAACCAAACCCGGTGGATTCAAGTTGAACGCGAAAGGATTTGGAGGTGAACTTGTACCTGAGGAAGCTCGATCTTCAAGGGTATGATTTTATTCTTTATCTTTTCGTTTAATTAATAATTGTGCATAAAGGATGATCCGGGTATATGGTTTGTAAATTTTTAAAACTCTGATTTTTACACGCTTCCGCATTTTTATGCAATTTGATTGCGCCCATGAATATTACAAACCCAACAGTGGCATCAGAGCCAAACCTTTATGCGAATTATTAATTATTTTAATTTGATATGAATATTGATATGTGTTTTGAACAATTTAATTGGGCATAATTTTATTGTATAAAATTTATTATTAAAAAAAAAAAAAAAAAAAAAAGACGTGATCTCGATCTCTTCTCTTTTTCCCTTGAGTTAACGTAATATTATATATTATTATTACTAAAGAAATCATGAGCCACCAGATGTAAACGGAAATCAAAGAAAAAAAAAAAAGCAGGAGCTCTAGTAGCTTTTACCGTCTGGCATACATGCTTCAAATAAATAACAGAACTTAATATATATATATATATATATATATATATATATATATATATTATATATATACCGTAACTAATATATATATATATATTATATATATAGTATATATATATATATATATATATATATATATTATTCTCAATAATTTTATAATTAAAATAAAAGGTTTATTTTAATTTTAAATAAAAAGTTTATTTTAATTTTAAAATAATAGTTTTATTTTAATTTTAAAATTAAATTTCATGCTAACTAATTAGAGTTGGAATTGGATTCATAATAACTAATTGGAGTTGAAATTGGATTTTATTTTCCTAAAATAAAGGAGTTTATTTGTGAATAAGAAGTAAATCCATCTTTCATTAAATAAAGGAGTTTGTTTAGATATGAAATAAGATTTCATATTATTCAAAATAAAAGAGTTTATTTGTGAATAGGAAAGAGAATCCTAATTTCCTTAAATAAAAGAGTTTATTTAAATATGGAATAAGATTTCATATTATTCAAAATAAAGGAGTTTATTTGTGAATAGGAAAGAATATCCGTGTTTCCTTTAATATTTTTTTTACATGGAATTGGATTCCATAATTAATTAAAATAAAAGAGTTTATTTTAATTAATTTTTTTTTTTACATGGAATTGGATTCCATAATTAATTAAAATAAAGGAGTTTATTTTGATTAAAATTTTGATTAAAATAAAATAGTTTATTTTATTCAAAAATTAGATAAATTAAAATAAAATAGTTTTATTTTGATTTAAATTTGGATTAAAATAAAGGAGTTTATTTTGATTCAAAAAAAAATTAGATTTTATACTAACTAAATTTGCCCATTAAATGATATCAATATATATATTAAATGTTTATTATTCATAAGATGAATATTATTTATTAATGCATATGTTGATGTGTATGATAATAAATGGATTGATTATGGACTATTGACCAATGTGATTGGATTTTATTTTAGTTGGATGTATGAATGTATGGGTTTTATTAAATGGGGATCACAGCGTGCCTTTCTTCTCTAATTTTTCTTAATGTAAATTCTATCTCTCTCCTATGTATTTCCCTCGATCACGATCGAGGTTTCTATTTATTTTAAATAGTTTTATAATAGGAATAGTTAGAATTAATTTTGAAAAATTAGAGATCAAGGAAGCAAGGAGTGCTTGAAGACCCGTTTGTAATGGAGCCCAGGGTTTAAATGTAATAGTTATATTTAAATATTATTTCTTGCACCCTTTGTTTTGACCTTTTGGTTCACTTGGTGGCTCTAGTGAACTAAACTAGAATAAAAGTCCATAATCAATCCCGTAGAATATAGTATTCTATATGTGCATGCTTATACTTAATATATATTATATATTATGCAAACATGCTTCGCATGTTCATCAATATAACGCGTATTTTATATATATATGTAAATGCGCTTAAACAAGATGAGACAAATTAATAACAAACCCTCAATTTTTATATTAAGTCTAAGCATTCAAAGATATTTGGAATATCGAACGTCGCTTTCTAGCATGATAAAATTAATAGAGTATTAAATATTTAATATGAGTTTGTTGTGTCACCACAAGGCAAGTATTAAGTATTTAAGATGTTAATTTATCACATTTGATGCTTATAAAGAAAATTGAACAATATTGTTTTGTTGTGTCACCACAAGGATGATATTTTTTTTTTTGAATATATGGAGTGCTAGGTCGGACTTAACTTGGATAATTTTGATTGGATGTGCCACCACTTGATCAAAATAATCTAAGAGGTAAAATACAAGGAGTTGCATAGTTGATGTAATTGACAAAAGTTGTCTACCTATTTATTTATATATAGTTTGTTGTGTCACCACAAGGCTATATACATTTGAAATGGGATCCTTATTCTCACTAGCAAATCTTTAATTAGATTTTGCCGAACTATATAAGTGAGGTAATATAGTTTGAAGAAAATAGTGAGAGATACCCAATTAAAACAAGACCTAAATTATTTTGGTAATTAATAAAAGAATGTATGTTAAAATGTTGTTAATTACAAATTCATTTACTGAGAATTTTACAATGTCAAAATTACTATCATCGCGAAGCATATTAGATGCTAAATTAACCGAATCGAATTAAGCGGATTGGTTAAGGAATTTGAGAATAGTTCTCATAATCATGAAAAGCTATCTTATGTCCTTAATACGCCTATCCTCGCAATGGTTGCGCATAATGCCTCCGAGGAAGACATTGCTACTTTTAGAAAGTGGCAAGATGATGCACAGTTGGCTCAATGCATCATGCTCAGATCTATGAGTAACGAGCTTCAAATACAAGATGAAACTATGGATGCTCCTACTATATTCCCCGCACATCAAGTAGTTGATGGTGAGAAAATAGATTGATAGATATCGGATATCAAGGAGCTCTTCCGATCTAGAATGGCCAATGGCACTATAATACGCACAAAAAGGTTCTTAACATAATCAATTTGATTGATCAATTAGGACAACGAGTTTTGTCATGGATGGAGAGTTGAGCCAAGATTTGATCTTGCACTCACTCCGGACTCCTTTCACAATTGTTGTGAATTTTTCATACGAATAAGCTATATATCGCCATGACTGATTGATTTTTAACATGTTGAAAAAATGTTGAGAGTCACTTTCAACCAAGAAAGACCATGTCTTCTTGGTAGGGCCAAAGGATCTTACGAAAGAAGAACGATTCAAAAGAAGGTAAAACAGAAGGCGTAAACAAAGGATAATAAGAACAAAACTGATATGGATGGCAAAGGCATTTGCTTCCCACTACAATAAGCCCAGACACCGGAAAGAAATCATGAGAAGCATCTTGCAGAGGCTAACCAAAGAAGCTTAGTGAAGTTTTTTACATAATACGATTTTTGTTCATGATTGAAATAAATTTTCTTTTAAGTCGAGGTTCTACTTGGGTATTGGATACCGACATTGGTTATCATAAATATAGATTTATGAAGGACCAAGCGAAGTAGAAAGTTAAACAAGATAAGTAATCCTATGTGTGGGAAATGAAGCAAAGGTTGTCGTGATATTAGCCATAGAAACTTATAGTTTAGCAATGCTACGGGCAAATCTATTAAGTCAATAAGTTGTTATTCAGATTCCAAAGTTCTTGTTAAAAATATTATTTCCATTTTATTGTTGAACAATGAAATCTTTGGTATTATAATTAAGAACAATTGTTGTTTATTTATAATAATAATGTTTTGTATAGAAATGAAATATTACTTAATAAATTTTGTATACTTGACTTACATGAAAATAATTTTGCATATTGAACAAATTAGTATAAGAAAAGTAGATGATCATTCAAAGAGTTGAATGTATGTATTTGTTGAATACAAGTGTGAATTATTTGAAAGGTTCAAAGAATTTGAAGTGAAACAAATTGGCAATGTATTAAGATTCTTTGATTAGATCAAGGAATAAATACTTGTGCAATAAGTTTCTAGATCATCTCAAATGGTTTTCTCATAATGGACACATCCCGATACTGTGATAATTGATTGATGTATCTCGAATGAAAAATTGTACCTTGTTGGACATGGTGCGGTCCATAATGATTTTATCGACATTCCAAGTATCCTTCCGGGATAATGTCCTAGAAATGGTCGCATATCTATGAAAATGGTAACCTCAAAATCCTACGGCCCCAAGACTCCATAAAAGTTATGGATGGGAGGATTCTAATCTTAAGTATGTTAAGATAAGGGATTGTCCAACTTATGTGAAAAGGTTTCAAAAGGATAAGCTTGGGACAAGATTTGACAAGTGTCAATTTGTGGGACATCCTAAAGTAAGTTTAGGTATATGTTCTATAATTCTACTTAGCAAAAGGTGTTTGTTGAGAAACATGCTGCCTTCTAAGATAAAGATGTTTATCATTAAAGGGGCTAGTGGGAGGATAATAGATCTTGAAAAGTTCAAGAACCACAAAACACTATAAGTCAAATAAGAGGAACCTGTAGATGGACCTATTGCACTAATGGTAGATAATCGTAAATCGGAATATTACCGAAGATACCTGGGAGGTATGGATTCATCATGGATGATGATGATGAGGTACGTATCATAGAAGATGATGATCCAGTTACATACGATGAGGTAAGAGTTATAGACACTCTCAAATGGAACATTCATTTTGATGAAATAATCAAAAGAGTTTGATTTTATCAAAACAAGAATGAACCTAATGTGTACAAAAGGGTCAAGGGAGCGCGTTGACATTCCTAATATTATATGTTGATATACTACGGAGCAAGGAGAAATGATATACTAATGTTAAAATCAAGAAAGATAAAGTTGTTCAAACATTCCTCCATAAATGGTTTGGGAAGAGTATCTTAATTGGGGATAAAATCTATATAGATAGATACAACAGATGCTCGACTTAACCCAAGGAACGATATTCATT